>CM033321.1:33931461-35157170 GCA_019359835.1 Pharus latifolius | reverse complement strand
CCTCCGTGCCGCGCCTCCACATCCACGCAGCCGGCGCCGCTTCTCTGCCCCAAGCCACGGCCACATAGCTGTTCTTCTTCCGCAGCCGCCGCCCCTCACCGGTGACTTCCACAACCTCGAGCTCGACCACAACCCCGACTTCATCACCTGCTGCGCATCAGCTTCTACTTCCACGACCACTCCAGTACGACTTCTTCCCCAGCCTCGGCCTCAACTCCAGTGGTGACCTCGAGCACTTCCTCCTCGGCACTACCACCACGACCAGAAGCCATACAGCAAGCAATGTTGGGTGACTAATCATCTTCTTCTTGCTCTTGATACTCTATGAAATGATATGAATTATCTGTGTGTATGAGATCATGTGTTTGTAAATGTCAAGCTGGAACATGTCATGTGAAGCAAATCCAAATTCTGAATCAGTTTGACAATGATTATAATTGCATTTGTCTTTTCTTTTCTTGAATTACCTTGTGATGCAATTGAGTGTGTGTTGTGATAATCTGAATTGATTTGGTTAATTGTCCCCTGTTCCTGTTAGATTGCAGTGTTGAGAACTCTTGTTGCATAAATTCTGATCTGGGTATTCATTCTTCTATGTTCTGGTCTTCTACGCTGTTTCTTTCTATGTGACAATTTTGGGACTATTGAATTGCTCCTCCGTGTGTAACTATCAATAAAAGTAACATCGCTGCTTGATGCTTGTGCTAAACTCTGAAATAGTTTGTTATGCTTGGCTGTTGAGATGCATGGGTCATCTTTCTCTAATTCTTATGTTGTGGCCTGCTGGTATTGGATCTCTGTGTATTAATTGCTTTAAACCCAATGCATTTGCAGCCAGTGATCTGATTTACTATTTGGTAGAGATTGCGAGTTATTGATTTTGGAGACTTGGTTTTCTGATAAATTGAGATGTGGGGTTCATTTGCTTTGTGGTTGTGGTTGAAAGGAGTCGGGGAGCGGGTCTGTGTTATTCCTTTATACGTTCACTTGTTGATACCATCGATAAGCGTATTTGTTTAGTTGTTTTCGCCTTTTATCGCCAGACTGCTGAACGTTTACCGCGCTATCGTTTGTACTCACGATGACGTGTACAGACTTGACACTAACTCGACTGTTGCTTGATGACCATCTCTCTCTCATTTTTTCCGACATCTTCTCTCTTTTCTTTCGTCTGATTTATTCCATTTGCCATTGATTTAGTTTACTTTTACACGATTTATTTCGCTAGTCCCTATGGAAAGAACGATATAGAATACTCGCCTACTACATCGTCCTCGTCCGCTTGCGAGATGGTCTAGGCCGGTATCAACCTATTACAAGGTATTTATAGTCCAATCGTATAAGTACGTATCAGACTCAATAACCTAAACGTATTAGACTCATATAACTAACTAACCCTAAACAGATTTGCTTAGTTATACATATTCGGATCGAATTACAATTCCGACCAGAGTTTGAATCCTTCTCAAGGTCGCAAACCTTTCCAAAGTCACAAACCTTTTTGTGGTCGCGAATCCGTTTCGAACTCGACCTGAGATCCTCCCGGATCATGACTCCCCTGTTGAGAAGGAGCCAACTCCCGTTGGTGACCAACTGTGAAGATGTAGAGAACGACTGGGAGCCTTGAAACGAACACATGATGAGCAATGCTACAATCGTCTGATCGAATATACGGAGAGGCGCTCATGAAGCTTGGCACCTCCATCATGGATTGTGGCCTTGACCACTCGCGGATAGCATTCCCCTTGTCGAGGTTGATACCATCACCGATCCCAAAGCTAGGATTGCGAAGTTTGAATAGTGGCGCCGTAGAGACAAGTTGCATGTCGCTTTCGACTAGTCGTTGTGGTGATCGACTATGTACCTCTGCGAATAGCGCATTGTTTTCTTCCGGCAAGCTCACTAAACAACCACCACTTTCCATACTCGATGCAGCACAATCCTCTTGGCTAACTGGATGCATCACGCTCAGCACACACTTTGAGCATGCATTGACAATCCGTTTCGCCTGATTTGCTGTCAACAAGTTCTTGGTGTCGACGTGGTCGTTTTTGCTGATGATGAATTTTGTCCCATCCTTTGTGAGGTCGTATTCTTGAGCTCTTCGGTGGTAATGGGCGTCACGATTCTACAGGAACGGACTTCCAAAAATCACTTGACAAATATCGATGGGGATGACATCACATCGAATCTCGTTGATGTAACGATCAGATATTGCAAACTTTAGAGTACACTGACTCTCGATTTGTTGATTCACATCAGAAATAAACTATCCCAGAGGATATGGTCGAGGATGATGAGTCATCTGCAAACCAAGTCGTCAAACCAGCCCAGAGGAGACCAAATTCTTTTGGCTTCCAGGGTCGAAGATGGCTGCAACCACCTTGTGCTTCACCTGTATGTTAACAATGAACAATTCCTCTGTCGAGTTGTGGTCAATTGATGAACCCAAACCTTTCTCCTTCGGCATTGCCATTAGAGACAAGGTCGTGTCCACCTTTTCAACCGAATCCAATTGGATGATTTCCTCTGCGAGGGGAACAGAAGTAACCATAGTTGTTCGTATGCTTGGTTCATCCCTCCTTGTTCTTTCTGGTCGCAGTTCAGAATGAAGTTTATAACACTTCTCTTTTGTGTGCCCAGCAACATGACAATGCTCACAAGTGTTACCCGTATCGTTGGTATCCAATCCAAAGCTCGTCGTGATTGAAATCTCCCTCACGTTCTTGTCGTTGTGGGTCTTATTCTTCTTCTCAATTGCCAAAGCAGTCGTGCTCGCGGTCAAGATGTCTTGAACTATGAATAGGCTTAGCTCAGCACTGATTATATTCTGAAGTCCAGACGTGTATTTTCTGAACGTATGGGTGTCGAGAAGTGAGATGCCAAGGACCATTGCTTGTCTTCGGAACTCCGTCGTGTAGTCCTGGACAGATTAGTTGCGCTGTTAGTACAATCTGTGCCAACGTTCCCATCTCTCCTCAAGATAACCCATCGGATAGAATTCTTGTCGCAGAAGTCGTTTGAATTGACCCCACGCAAGGTCGTCAACTTCACCACTGGCGACAAGGACCTTCCACCAAGTCTTGGCGTGGTCCTTCATCTTCAAAGGTGTGAACTTCACCTTTTGAGTGCTACTGAACCCTTTCAGGTCAAAATATGTCTCAAGCTGGTCGATCCAAGAATCCAGTTTCTCAACATCGATCACCCCATCATATATGGGTATATCAATCTTAGCGTAAACCTTAAAAGATCTGACAGCTAAGGAGGTGTTGGCTAGGTCGTCGGTTTGGTGGTCGCTTTCGTCTTCATCTTCGTCTACCCTGTGCAAGACTTCACCAGTCTTCACACCCATAACCTTTCCTACTTCAGGAGGTACAATCATGGCCTGCTGCTTAATCCAAGCAAGCACGGTTTCTATGTCGGTGGAAAGTTTAGCCACTTGTTCAGCTAGGTTAGCTTGAACGAAGGTATCTTCAGACATTATCGGAGATGCGGCTGTAGGAACCATCAATTGATCTCCTGGAGTTTCACCGGAATTTTTGTAACCCTGGCGAGTCTTCACCATCCACAGGATAGAAAAGTTGCTCTGATACCAACTTGATCCGTTTGAGATCTAGTCTTGGTTTTCGCACTAGACTCGCCCAGATTCTAATATGCGGAATTACGGGATCTTACTCGAAATTACCGAAACCTAAAGGATGATCGAAAACACAACTCAAAGCAATTGCACAACTCTTTATTTCAAAGAGGGTTTTACCCGTCGAACGTTAGATACACTTGCCTACGTCGAAGGAACTATAAACTGGATATATGATCTAAGGCTATAATAATATTCAATGATCTAAACTAGACCTATTACAAGGTATTTATAGTCCAGTCGTATAAGTACGTATCAGACTCAATAACCTAAACGTATTAGACTCATATAACTAACTAACCCTAAACAGATAAATTTAGTTATACATATTCGGATCGAATTACAATTCCGACCAAAGTTTGAATCCTTCACAAGGTCGCAAACCTTTTCGTGGTTGCGAATCCGTTTCGAACTCGACCTAAGATCCTCCCGGATCACACATTTGTAATTTTCTATTTTCAAGGGCTATTTATATAAAAAAAATTATGTAACAAAGCACTATTGTAATAATGGGTGGGTTTAAGGAGAGAGTATGGGTTCAATTGATTATTTTTTCTCAAGTTATTTTTACTTATTTGTAATTTTTATATATAGTTTAAATGAAAATGGTATGATTCTTTAAAATTGTTCTCAAATTTTTGTGAAATGTCTATTAAGATTGATCCCATATCCATTTTCATAGAATATATTTTTAAAATAATCTAATAAAAAATAATTATGAAAATAATCTACAATAGTTAATTTTACAAAACTAACCCACAATCACCAATCAAAATGGCGGCATATCTTAAAAAGAAAAAATTCCAAGAGTGTATAGGCTTTTTGCCATTCGCAGGGAAGAATCGAGCCAATATAGGAAACTACCGGGTGGATTAGAATCTATATGAAATTTTTGGAAAATTTTGCAAGAAATTTGGAATGGGTTTGGAGCTAAATTGATGTTGAATGGTGTGTGAAAATGATACAGCAACTTAGTATTTATAGAGGAGGAAGTTGTGTAAAATTTTCGCAATTTTTTGGAATTTTTTTGTTATTTTTTTTATGAATTTTTTGATAAAAACTAATAAAAAATAACTCAACAGCTATTTCTCATGACTCTACTTTAATAGCTCTTCTTTTGTGCAACTGACATGTAGGACCCACTGCAAAGTAAATTCCAAACACCAATGTATACGAAAAAATCAACCAGAGAATGACAGGTAGGCTAACATGGCATCAGGCTCACCAGTCAATCTCTTTATGTGCAACAATAATTATCGTGAAAGATTATTCGATTTTTTAATTAACTCCAATAGTCAATTTTCGAATTATGTCACCTACAGGTGAGGTCGAGGAATAATGGACCCACACAACAGTGAGTGGTGGTCAACGGCGACACGTGGGCCAAGGCAATAAGGCTAGCACACTCATATGGTTTACGAGTTTGGTGGGTCCCACGCTCCTCGCCTCTAGTGTGACACACCCAGGATTAACTCACTCAGTGACATGTGGAGACAATATTTGTGGGACCCAGGTGGCAGTGATTGTGGGTAATATTGGAGCGGTGCACGTGCATACAAACATGGGCGCACTCACGGCAGTGACGAGACCATACGACGCGTTTTGTTTCACACATGCACCTAAAGCCCTTCATATTGACAGGTGGGTCTTTTTTTTTCTGGACCCACATGTCAGAACCTATTCTTGGTGAGTAACATTCGCTAGATTAAATTTGTGTGGGGCCCGCAAAAACACCTCTCCATGTGTTGTTCTCGTCTCCAACTGCGACGGTTCCTCGACGCACACTCGCCAACCATCCACTTCCTTCCCAAGCTCCGCTGTTGTCCCATCACGTCGAGCAAGTGTTGAGCACATATCCACCGTCATCGATGCACACCCGCCGCAACCGTCATCGTTGGAGACTGCCTAAGCCAAAATGTACATTCCTTTTTTTAATATTATTCATTTTGTAATGAGTAATTTTGAGTGTTTTGAAATCAATAGTTTTCAATCTTTAATTTCAATTGACGATCCTTTTGAATTGTTGAATTTGTGAAGTCGAAACGATTATACTGACACAACTGAATTATTAATCTAAGTTAAAGTTCATAAGATATTGCTCTTCAATCTTACATTTGTTTCAGGATAATAGTTTGTGATCTATGACTCTGATTGATGATCTATTTGAATTAACAGACTTATGAAGTCAAAATAATAAGATTGTCAATCGGAGTTACGATCACAAGATCAATAAGATTGAAGATCAATATTTTGTGTTTTATAACTCTGATTGATAATCTATTTGTATCAATATGATTGTTTTGATTTTATAAGTTTGTTCATTCAAATGGATCATTAATTAGAATTATAGATTATAAGATATTGATATAAAAAATAAAATTATTCAATACAAAATGAACAGCATTTTGCATGGGACTGTCCGCTCAGTTGCCGGCCCGAATGCCCATTCGGCTGAAATTTTTTTTTATAAGCTTGCAACTCCACTAATTTTTTTGCTTTTTTAAGCATGTTATTATTTTGACTGGCGGCTGTATGTTAGTTTTACAAATTTTATTTATTATAGATTATTTCGGTAATTTTTTTATAATTAGATTCTTAAAAAAAGTATTTTTCATGTATTTGACCCATAATTTCTACGTCCCCTCCTAGTTGTAATGGCAATAATAATACTTTCTAGTTATTAGAGAATCTCCGACACAGCTTTACTGGAGACGCTTCGAAACAATATACTTTTTTTTATCGGTTAAGCCGTATCGGAAAGTGGAAGAGGCGGCTCCGGTCCAGATGCCCGAAGCTTGCAAATTTTTATTCCCATGGTAGTGCCCGGATCAGCTTCTTGCTTGGATGCGTGCTTAGGAGTCTATGGGTCCATTTAAACACACATGAGGTGTTTGCACCCGGAGTACATGTAGATTCGAGCATTTTTGGCATCAAAAAAAGTTTCAAAAAATTGAGGTGTATCAAATCAGTCTAAACATGATTTATACATCTCAATAAATATGTCCGGCCAATTAGATTTTACCAAGTCACTTTCAAAAACTGGGTTGGACTGTGTTTTTTTATTTTCGGGTGTCAGGCAAGATGGAGAGACCCTTTAACGCAGTACTAATCTAGATTGATTAAATTCTGATCATATCTAACATGAAGTTTTAAGTAGGTGTTTGGTGATACGGTAGCTGTCTCTATCACCAAGCACCCACAGATGAACAGTACAGGTAAGTCTCTAATTTTTTGAATTTTCCATCCATTCTAGCAATCACAGTAGAAGATGGATTAGTCTTATAAGTTCATAAGTGGAATCGAGAAAAACAAAAAGAAAAGAAATTGCAGGGACATTGTCCAAATCTCATCAGACCGGTCAGTCATGCTGGTCCAAATCTGCTTGCTAGCTCCTGCAAATCAAATTTAGACAAGTCTAAAGCTCACCAAGCCAACTTGTGACAAGAAATCAACCCTGAAATAATGGACCCGTGCTGCGATTGAAACCCCTAAAATCTCATAAACCAAGACAAGATTTCAGACGCTGCTAGACGCCAAGGCTAACGAAGCCCCCTTCGGTAGAACCCTCTTTAGGTGTGTGCCCCCAGATGAGAACTGTTGAATGTTAATATAATCATGGAGAACTGTGATCAGAGAGGCACATGATTCATTGTAGTTGGAGTAGCAACTACAACAAGATAACTGCAGAGGATCTAGATTGAATACTCTATTTTGTAAAGCTCTGAATTTATATGAGAACTATTAAATCATGATAAATCATGTGAAAATTATCGAATCATGATATAAATCATGATCAAACAAATACTAAGATTTACTATAATTGTTATTGTAACAACAATTGAGAATTATAGTGGATCTAGGCCATCTAAATTAATGCATGATCCAAAAGAAAATTTTACCTCCCCTAATTTTTTCATCGTGGCTAAAACAAATTGCCAATTTTTTGATCGTAGAGCCTTTATATGTATACAATATATAGTGCATGTAGCAGATTCAAGTGGACGAGATATGATCGAACAGATACTTAGGTCTAGAGGTCTCATGAATTTTTAGGGCTACCCACCAAAAGAGAAGATCACAGTCACATCTAGCAGTTGACGGTGACGAGAGTAGACAGGAGGGCAACATCTAATTTGGAACAATGCTGTAGGTCCATGTGCAAACTGTAACATTGGAGAATGGAGAGAAATATGCGGCAAAAGGCCAAAGATGCCCTGCAACTTGCCGGCTCCAAATATTCCCCAAAGGCCAAATGCTGGACGCCTTAAAAAAATTGTTCTTTTTTTTTAAAAAAAAATGATCAATGGGTTACGTGCAAGAAACCACAATGGAGAATGCAAAAATTAAAAAGAGGGCCACTAAAGTTGAAAAAGATTAGAAAGGCTTTGGCCACCCAATTTGTGAGTGCAGTGCATTTGGGATCTGATATGTATTTGAGGTTATTTGCTACGAGACGCTTGTGGGTTAGGGGTTAATTGAATCTAACAAAAAGTTTGTGAGTTAAAGAAGGTTAGTTTAACTCAGTCCAAACATTTTTACCTTCCTAACTAAGGATCAAGTTTATGAGTGTCTTATGTTGGGGTTGATATGTATTAGAGCTTATTTGCTATATCAGGCTAAGTCCAGTGCAGAGGCGCTTCGCGAGGCGCTTCAACAGAATATTCTTCAGTATATTCTGTGCCACGTGTGTGAAGCACCACTCCAAACATCCCCCTACTCCAATGCAAGGCGCTTCGCGAGGCGTCTTCTCCAAGCGTCTCTCTCTCCAATGCAAAGGCGCTTCGAGAGACGCTTCGTGCGGGACCCGCATATATAATATGTATTAAAGATTATAATTATTAAAATGAATTTCAGATAATTCGAACACAACCAAATAAAACATAAAAATTGTAAATAACATTAAAAAAATTCAAAATTTTTTTAAATTTTTTTTATTTAATAAATGACACACATAGAAATAAACAAGACACATACTAATTAAAATTCGAATACATTTTAAACAAGACTCCGCACAAACTGCTACATTTCGGTACCGTCGCCCCTGAAATGCTGCCAAATGTGCTCAACCAGATCCCGTTTCAGTTGCTGATGCGTTGGGCGAGCCCGGATTGCATCATTTTGAGCTAGCATATGTGCGAATATTGGTGGAGCACTCCCGTGGAGAGTAGTTGGTATAACGGTAGATGTCCCTTGGCTATCGTACGACCCATCGGTCGGGTCATGAGAGTGTCGCTCATCCTCGATTATCATGTTGTGTAGGATGACACACGCTTTCATAATATTAGCAAGGGTTGACCGTCGCCAAAATCGACCGGGGCTGCGGACAATAGCAAATCGAGTTTGCAAGACCCCAAAAGCTCGCTCCACATCTTTTCTTGCTCCTTCTTGGTGCTGTGCGAACATGTGTTTCTTCGTTTGGGGCAAGGGAATGGTCTTCACGAAGACAGCCCATTCGGGGTAAATACCATCGGCTAAGTAGTACCCCATATTGTACTGTGTCCCATTAACAGAGTACTGAACAGCAGGAGCTCGGCCGGCCAACACATCCGTGAAAAG
This sequence comes from Pharus latifolius, assembly GCA_019359835.1. Taxonomy (NCBI): domain Eukaryota; kingdom Viridiplantae; phylum Streptophyta; class Magnoliopsida; order Poales; family Poaceae; genus Pharus; species Pharus latifolius. The sequence goes on along the minus strand of CM033321.1, from coordinate 35,147,977 downwards.
GGGGATTGGTTTAGCACGTTGATGTCGTTGTTTGATCCGGCGACACCAAAGAAAGCATGCCATATCCACAGATCTTTGGACGCAACCGCTTCAAGTATTATTGTAGGGACTCCTTGATCACCGCAGGTGAATTGGCCCCTCCACGCAACTGGGCAATTGCGCCATTCCCAGTGCATGCAATCGATGCTTCCCAGCATCCCTGGGAAACCTCGCTCCTCTCCTTGCCGGAGCAGACGCCGGAGGTCGTCGACAGTAGGTTGACGAAGATATTTCTCCGCGAACCGAGCAATGATTCCTTCGACGAAACGCTCCATGTTGGATCTAGGTAGATCTTAGTATCTAGGTTTTGATGATTAATGATATTTTGGATAAATCCATGATGATTAAAGTTAATATGAAGATATCAGATTTGATGATTAAATGAAAATTTATATAAATCCTGATTTAGCACAAGTAAATTGAATTGATTATCGGTAAACCCTGAATTGGATGTTTTCCTCGATTGCGGGTTTGATATTGATGCATATGTAGAGGATGAGCTCAGTGGTTGCATCAAGCTTGTGCTAATTGATTGATCAAGATGTTATATGTTAAATCTTGAGGTTGATGACTTCAGTTGTGGATTTGATATCGATGCACATGTTGAGGGAGAGCTCAGGATGATTAGTTATCCATGTTTGTGCAAAAGGTTGATGACTCGGTGTTCTGGATTTGATATCTCTATGTATGATTGAGAGAGAGCTCATGATATTAGTCATCCATATTGATTGATATCATAACTTGAGTAGTATGGATCGTGTGCGCATTTCTTGTATCATATATGGATCTATATGATTGTGAGATTCATCCATTACTCATTTGTTGTTCAATTGAAATTGGTTTTCTCATTTCACCGAAGAAAGAAATTGTTGAGTGAACTCCTGTGTGGAGTGATTTATCTGGTGGTGATTAATGACGAACTGCAAATGAGACTAACGTTTGCGCATTTAGTGTATATGTTCTAGTCTCAGAATGGTTGCAGGATGAAAACAAGCAAGGGCGTGAAGAGGATGAAAACGATATGATACATCCCGAGCAAGGTCAAGCTTTAGCGAGGATGAGCTTTGCGAAGACAGGCGTCAAGCGGTCGAGCCTCGCGTGGTCAAGCTTAGCGGGATCGAGCTTTGCGATGACGAGCGTCGAGCGATCGAGCTTCACGAGGTCAAACTCCACCTAAGGTAAAATCCAAGATTAAGAATTGTTTTCTTAGGGTTTTACCGGTCTCGGTGTTTGGAGACAGACCGGGTTGATAGGTTTCTTTTTACTAGTTTGACCATACTATTAAGAGGGGTCGGAAACTAGTAGCTTGAATCTATCTTGTGCTGAAGCTCAGATGCATTCATATCATCTTGCACTAGTGTCTTGCATTGCTAGTGAGTCTAAGTGTAGTTCATGTGCATTAGATTAAATGTTTTGAAAACTGCACTTAGACGTGATCGCCAGCTGTTTAAATTGGTTCATTTATCTAGAGCTGGTCGTGGTCGTATTTGCATATTCTGATCGTATCAGTGTTGATATGTGGTCGTGGTCGTGTCGCTTGTTTGGCGGCTTTATGTCTAGGGTTTGGGCGTGGTCGTAGGAGTTCGGACTGGTCGTACCAGTTTTCGGCTCGCTTGCATACGCTCGACCAAACCCTATCGACCATCTGTTTTCGATCGGATGTCAAGACCTGTGTGGTCGTGGCCGTTGCTAAGTGACACAAATCACATCCGCGAGAAAACGGCAAATCCGTATGTGCAAATACTTTAAAATTGCATTTGAGATGATTTTGGCTTGAACATTTTGACAGCAGGAAAGTTTCTGAGTTTTCTGGAAGTTTCTAGACCTTTCTAGGTCTTGCTCCTGTTGACAAAATTATAGAGCTCTGAGTTATCTTTCTAACAAGCCAAAAATCACCTCAATCGGATCTCTGGATCAAAAGTTATGTATATTTTACTGTCAGTGTGCAGTGGCCGGACAAATGCATCCGTCCGGAGCTATTTGTCCGAAGTGGCCGGACTTTGTCCGAAATGGCCGGACATTGTCCGGCCTGTACAAATTTTTTGAGCCGAAAAATGAAACAGAGACAAATGCATCCGTCCGGGGCATTTGTCCGTTATGGGCGGACTTTGTCCGAAATGGCTGGACATTGTCCGAAATGGCTGGACATTGTTCGGCCTGTACAAGTTTTTTGAGCCGAGAGTTAACAGAGACATATCCATTTGTCCGGACGTTTTGTCCGGACAAATGGTATCCGTCCGGCCTTCACAAATTTCGCCCAACGGTCACTGACACATTTGCAATGGCTGAAATTTTTGTACTGGCCGGACAGTGTCTAAAGTGGCCGGACAATGTCTGGCCTGTACAACTTTTGGCCCAGTTTCTTGCAAACGGCTAGTTTTTCATTGAGGCTATAAATACTTCGTGTTTGGCTTCATTTTTGGGTGCTCAAAGAGTTCATTCTTCAGCTGAAAACCTAGCCAATTGATTTGCATTTGAGTTATTGCATTTAGAGGCTAGAATTGAGCCCAAATCTTGAGTAGATTTGAGAGAGAGCTTGAGGGAGATTGTGTGAGTGTTTAGTGCACTTCATCTCCATTAGATTGCTAGTGCTAGAGTGTTGAGCATATCATTTGCATCTTTGAGCTTCTAGCACGTGGTTGATTCAAGTGAAAGCGCATCCGGCTTGTTACTCTTGGCGATCGCCTTCGCCTAGACGGTGCCGGAGGAGAGCCGAGATCTCTCCAATTGAAGTTTTTCGGAGAGGCCGGCAAAAGATTGTGAAAGGTGTAGTGCTCGCCTATCCGGTGTGGAGAAGGAGCAACCCTAGTGAGATATTCTTCGTGGATATAGAAGCGAGGCTCCGAGCGAGCGCTTCAACGAGGAGTAGGGGAGACCGAGCGAGTCTCCGAGACCTCGGTAAAAATATTGTGTCAATTGCATAATTCTTATTTGCTTTATATTCATCTTGACACAATTGCTTATATCACTATTGTTGCATGTATTGTCAAATATTTCATATGGTTGAATGCAACTAGTTGATTGAATTGTTTTAAGCCTCATTGTATAATTTAGGTCTCTCAATTATTCTTTAAAATTGCTTAATTGGAAAGAAATTTTAAAAGCCTCCTAATCACCCCCCCTCTAGTCGGCATCCTTGATCCTACACTCCAGACACTCAATAGCCGTCGACTTTCCAATGCGTACATACTCATCGACGGCATCGGCGGGGGAGCCGTAGCACAACATGCGCAATGTCGTCGTACACTTCTGCAAGGGAGATAGCCCCTTTCTAAGGAGGGCATCTCTCCTCTCATTGAAGTACGGGGACCACTCCCTAAGAGCTTCGACGATTCGCAGAAAGAGGGGTTTCCCCATTCGAAACCGTCTGTGAAACAAGTACTCGGGGTAGACCGGAACGTCGGCGAAGTAGTCCGCGACTAGACGGCCATGTTCGCGATCTCTATCGATGTACCTTCTGCTACCTCGTCGACGGCGGTGCGAGGTACCATCGTCTATGCTGGCTTCAAGGTTGTCAACAACGCGACGGTACAGGGGTTGGACCGTCAACCCACCCTGCACAAACGCCGCCACGAACTCTTCGACTTGGTTGATGGCTTCATGGTCGCCACTACTTGTGCTTGAGCTAGAGGACATTTTTTTTGGACAAGGCAAGATATTTTGGACAAGGCAAGATCTTGTGAAGATGAAGGCTCCAGGGGTTCTGATATATAGGGATAGAAGCGAATCAAGCACATGGGCCTCTTCCAACGGCTAAATACAAAGGCATCCATCACATGTGTTGGTTCCAACGGGTACAATCCAAAAGCATGGAACACATATCGATCACATGCCAAAAGCAACGGCTAAAATTCAAAAGTATTGATCACATGCCAAAAGCAACGGCTAAATACAAAGGCATCCATCACATGTGTTGGTTCCAACGGGTACAATCCAAAAGTATGGAACACATATCGATCACATGCCAAAAGCAACGACTAAAATTCAAACAGGTAAATCCAGAACGACTTAAATTAATAATGCGAGTACAATTTTACAAAGGAAAAGTACATCATTCAAGCTACTACTTATTCTTCATCTCCTTAATCATGTCGTTCACGTACTCTAATGCGGCCTCATGCGCCTTCTTACGAGCATCCGAGAAATTGGATGTATCCCCCATAATCAGTTTCGTCAACGACTTCATAAATGTGGCTTTTTCCTTGCTTTTGGCCATCTCTTGCAAATTTTCGGCTGCAACAGCGGCTTTGTCGGCCACCCTATCGAGGTCGGCATTGGCTTGGCCAATGCGCTGCAGGGTCTCCTCGTACGCCGACGACGCCAAGGATGTTTCACTCATTTTTGTCTTACCCTTCCGCTTGTTCTTTGCCGCATCCCGCCCTTCCGGTCGTGGAAGCTCCACGGGTTCGTCGTCGTTGTTTGACGACGACGTGTGGGCACCTTCTTCGTTGAGGCGAGCTCTTTTGGAAGAGTCGAGGTAGGTTCAGCACCACTTCGGTTGACCACGCACGGCAGTCCACCAGTGCTCCAAGATGAAGGGATGACCCACCTCCTGCTTATACATGTCCCGTGCTTGAGACATTAATTGGTCGTCCGAACGACCACTGGCGTAGGCATCCCTCAACCTACAATAGATGCCATTGAAGTGAACAATTTTCTTATTGTTCTTCTGCCAATGGTCTTTGCAGTGCCTAACGTCCCGTCTGCGGTCGGGCGGACTGCTCCTGTTGTACGCCTCAGCGACCTTCGACCAATATACGTCGAACTTTTGGTAGTTCCCCTCGACCGGATCAAGAGAGTTATTGAACCATGCACTGATCTGGAGGACGAAAAATTCAACTTTTCAAAAACTAAGACAAACCTTGTCGAGAAAAAATGTACGATACAAATATTTAATATTTATATCAACACTCACAAGTCGCATGTCGTCCGGTTGTGACCAGTTCAATCGTTTACGCCGCTGTGCAGCGGTTCCTTTGCTTTTGCCGGCATCGTTGTCGTCCTCGCACTCGACCGGGGCCGTGCTATGTGGACTGCCGGTATCTGATACCGACGTGGAGCGGGAATTCTTTGCCGGTGCTTGCGGAGGCGACATTTCCGCGGGGATTGTCGGAGCTCCAACGAAATGAGGATTCTGACCGTAAGGGCCGTAGGGGGGTTGTGCGTACGAATGTGCATATGGATATGGTTGGCCGTATGGAGGGGGTGGGGCGTATGGTGGATAGCACATCGGATATAGTGGGGGAGGGGGCTGAAAACTGGGCGGATTTTGGCCGCTTGGCGCTTGGGGGCTCTCCTCATCGAAATTAGGCTCGCCAAACCAGTTCACATAACCGCGGGGGGGAGTGTTGGCCATCGGAGAATTTTCTGGGAAAAAATTAGCTGAACTTTGCTGGAGAAGTGTGTTGTTTGGGCTTGTGTTGAGTGCAAATGAGCTGAACCTTGCTCCTATTTATAGCCAGGGGAGCACACAATTTTTCAGAATTTTTTGGTGATTTTTTGTGAATTTTTGGTATTTTTTAAGAATTTCTAGGCTCAAAAATGAATAAAATATATAAAACGGCTAGTTTTTAACGGCTATTAATAGAACGGCTGTTTTTTGTCTCGCTGACAGGTGGGACAGGGGAGAAAATGAACCAACGGCTAGTTTCCCGCGTATACAAAACCCTCATCACACTGACAGGTGGGACCCACAGGCAACCGGGCCTGCAAACCAGTGGGCAAAGCGCGTACACACGCGTGTGCACGAAGCCAGCGCGTGCACTGCCACCACGCGTTTTGTGGGCCCCACCAAAACGCGTGGCGCACGCACGCACCGCGCACCCCATCACTGACATGTGGGCCATGACGCGCATTTGGGCCCACATGTCAGTGCACGCGCCACGCGAGTAAGGAGCGCACGCGGGGGACAGCGGTGGGGCCCACAAACCGCGTCCCGGGGCGCCGCGTGTGCTCCAACGCGGGCGCCACGCGTGCGAGGCGTCGGTGGGCCCCACCTGTCAGACCCCGGTTTTGCGACGCCAGCCGTGGCGTTCTCTCTCTCCTCGCGCGCGTTTTTTAATATTTTTTCCCCGTGGGGCCCATCTGTCAGAGCGCTAGGGCGCCGGGGTTGGACTTAGCCTAAGATGCTTGTGGGTTAGTGGTTCAATTAGACAAACTATTATGGGTTAAAAAGTTAGTTTAACATGATTAAAATACATTAGAACTTTAATCCTCCTAGCTCAGGATTAGGCTGACCCAATAACCAAATAAAATAAACTAGATTAGCTACACTCTCTTTATCCCTTGCATATGTGCCTTACCAAAACTGAAAAACCAAATCAGACATCTGTCAGTATAATATTAGAAAATTTGTATATTCATACAAAATCCATTTAATCCCACTTGTCAACGACCGGTGAATCGACTGTCGAACTTATGATGCAAATAAAGATTTTAGGGAAATAGGGAAGTAACACAATGACAAAGCAAGAGAGTTTTTTAGATAGGTTCAGACCCCCGAAGAATCGAGTAATAACTCTACATCCTGTAAGATTCTATTTATAGAGGAAAATGAGTGTTTTACAAAAGACACCCCGAGATTAGATATCTCGAGGAGTGTCTTCTTTGTTTTCTGTTATATCTTCTCTCGTTTATGCTTGCTTGAGTGTAATTATTTCCCTAGAAACCTGCTATCAGTTCACGGCGGTTGTTTCTTTAGTGGTGGTTGCTTGGACGGTTCCTGGGATTCGTGGGTTAGCTACCTTCTTGTGGTGATTGTAGGGAAGATGCATTAGTGGTCGTTGGTAACTATTATTTCGACCAGGGGTCTTAGAAATTATTACCTTGGACTAGGTGTTTTAAAGGTGTAATCAACTCGACTAGAATGAAATGTGGTCTTCCTATGTTTGAAGGCAACTGTAATCCTTTGACCAGGGCTGACCGTAGTCTTAGGATCTATATCTCGTCGTTTTGTGGTCCTGGAAAATATACAACATATATCGACAAGATTGACAAAGAAATGTGGTGCATAATTAGCTAGCCCCCCCCCCCCGCCCCACACACACACACACACACAAGAGAACAGATCTACTAGAGATTTTTGAAGGCTATAACTCTTCAACCAGTCATTTGGGAGGATCAATATGCTGGCCGGATGTATGTGATCGCATGGAATCAAATTGAGGATAAATTTGTTCAATTGAGATTGTAAGGACAAATCTGTCGAATGTTAGTCAGAAAATAAATTAATGTAAAAGAAATTAACGGTTAGATTTTTAATTACCGCAATGATTGAAGCAAAGAAACTAGAGAGGTAAGTAATCGTTGTTGTTGCTTCGGTTTCCGCCCATTGCTTATCTTTAAGGAGTAGCGCAATGTTTCGGCTTCTCACTCTTGCCCAAAAGATTTCACTTTGCAAAAAACATTTCCCAAGCCCTTCTTCTTCCTCCAAGTCCTTCTAAATTTCTTCAATGGTAGGTTGGAGTGCTTATAACTATACTTTGGCAGCACTTGATGACCTGGAAGCAATTAGACCCCTTGATTTGACTGCAATTCTAGGTTGGCATTTGGTGGTGAAGGGAGAGCGCTACCTGAAAAGGGTGGATGGCAAGGTGGTAATGTTCACACACTTTCTTTGTGGCCGTGATGGAATACTATGAACTGGAGTTGATGAACTTGATGCCAAACTCTCTGGTGATGCTCAGTGTCTTCGTGCACTTGTGCGAGGCGTACTTAGGAGTTTTACCTTTGATTGAGGTATTATCCTACTACTACCAGTTTTACTATTTGAAAAGTACTAGTGCCGCCGGCTGTGCTTACTTCCAACTCTGAGAGGAAAAGAAAATAGATTACCCTATTTTCCACTAAAGGAGTCTCATGAGGTGTGGAAATCAAAGTAGTTTTACACCCGTATCCCTAGCGGCGACCCCCTATTTTACTCCGGCAAGTGTGCAGAGAAGAGTGAGAGTTGGGATGCAATTCTAGTCTTGACAGATGAACATGTCCTCCAAATAGCTTTAATCAAGTCCTTGCACGGGTAGGGCTTGACTAGTCGACATGTAGTAGCTAGCGCACTTTGTTCACCTCCGCATTAGTCCACTGCGTGCTCGGGATCACCCGGCGTGGTAGTACGAGGGAGATCACAACTCAACCAGGGATAGCAGTAAGAGTAAGTATCTTTTCTTTAGCTGTTTTTGAATTACACTTGTCGACCAGTGATGAATTGATCATCAAATGTCTTGTGTAGATTTGTCCCTTGCTTACCTTGATCGGAGGGTTAAATTCATGATGGGCCCTATCAAGGAAAGCATTGAGGGGTCCCCTACGAGAATACCACCAAGCCTGGTCGAAGCCTCTGCAAAAGAAAAAGAGGCTAGATCACAGGTATCTTTTGAGTTTGGTCACTCGACGACCACCATTTGTTCATTGTTTTAATTGTTTTAACTATCCATTTTTTTATAGGCTTTAAGGATGAAAAAATTCTTCCTGAGGAGGAGAGTTCAAAGAGGAAAGTGGAAGTTGATTCACCCGAGGAAACTTTGGCCGAATAGAGCCAAAGAAAGAAGAGAATACTTCTAAGTCTTCATGACCAAGAAGAGTTCTGGTTGAAGACTTCCCCAGTGGCATCCCCACCTCTGCCAAGCGTGGCAGCTAAGTCATCACGAGATAAAGTGCCGGTGATTGAGGAGACACCGGCGCTACCCCCTGCGTGCCTGAGGAGACTGCTCAAGACAAGGGCAAACATGTGGTCAAGTAGGTGATCACCCCGAAGAGGAGTTTATCCCGTCTAGCCCGTGCCACCAAAATAATATCATCCAGTGGTGGCGACCAAGAGGCCCTATTCGATGGTAGCATTGGGGCGCTACCATTCAATTTCTACATGGGAATTAAGTTCCCTATTTCATCAAGGTAAGATTCTTGGCAAGAATCCTCTAGATTTCAGTTATTTTCTACAATCGCTTGTCTTAGAGATCTTGTACTTGTATTGTGTAGCCCTGTTATACCTGCGACCATCGAAGCAGCACAAGAGATTCCCTCCTTGGATGTGGCTTTTCCACAACCAGAGCTGAGGGCGACCACTCCCCCTCCATCCAAAGCTGAAGTTCAAGAGGTGATGGAGGTCGTCGAGACTTAGATCGAGACCCTAAGGACTCCACAAGATACAAGCCTTCCTGAGAACAAGGCTATACCAAAGCTTGAAGGGGTCTCACCTGCATTGGGAGCAGAGCCCTCAAGTTCAACCCCTAATCAAGGGCTAGAAGGCAAGCCGGCCAAGGATGCGGTCGAAAAGGGGAAAGAGGCAGTGGTTGGGGAGCCATTGCCTTCTTCCCTGAAGACGATGTGACCAAAAATGGTCATGAACTAACAATCTTTCAACCAACCAAGGATGAAAACTTCCAAAAAATGATGGCCCAGGAGTTGTCTGATGTAAGTACTTCGGACCTAGGCTTATTTATTAATACTTTAGCCTTTTTCTCTTGTACTTAATCTTTTTTCATGCATCACGGGACTCGAAGCCTATCGATCTTTGGCGAACTGATGAGCCAAGTTGATGCGATCAGTGTCGAATGAGATGCGGCTATCACCAAGCTTCAGGCGGTCAAGAAGACGTAAGTCAACTAGCAACTTTGTCTTCTTGAGTAGTTGATGGTCGTTTCGGGTAATGACGACCAATTATGAAATGGCTGCACTCCTTATGTTGTAGAGGTTGAAAAGGCGCTACCACTCTTAAGGATTTTTTAGATACTCTTACTAAAGAGCGGCACCAGAAGGAGAATGCTTTGATAATAGAAAAGGCATTTTCTACCTCCTTGCAAGAGGAGGTGAAAAAAATCGAAAGTCGCCCTCGAAGACGAAAGGCGCGACCAAGGTGTAGTCCATGGGGAAACTAATCAACTCCTATGCTACTGAGGTCGCTCAGCTTCATGAGGAGAACAATTGATCTGGGAGGATCTCAGGTCAAAAGTAAAGTAAACACTTGTTTGAATCAGGCTTGTTCGAATATGGATCGGCTATCAAGTATCCGAGTAAGATCTTGTATTCCACATCTGGTCGAGTATAGCCGCATCTGGTTTATATCTCAATCGGACCAACAATCTTCGAGTGAAGAACTTGAAGGTGCTTGGGAGTGTTCTCGAGAGTAAGTCTTTTTTATTTGACTTATGCTTTTCTTTTATGGTCATAATTTGATTAACAAAAACTTGATGTTTTTGTTAGAGATGAAAGTGGCCGAAAAGGAAAGTGCTTCCAAGTACTTTGCTCTGAAAGAGGAATATGAGAAGTTTTTGGAGAAGTACAAGAAATTCAAGGCTTTTCATGACAAGGTTGGGGAGAGACTCAAGCAAGTTAGAGGAAACCTTGACTAGGCTTTGAAATGTCTTGGGGCCAAGTTGACCCCAACATCGAAGAGGGATTCGATTTCCCACGACATCAAGTGCCTCAAGAGGCAATCTTCTTAGCTAGTCATCAAGGTTTTGGCCCTTAAGGAGAATAAGGAGAATCAAAGGATTGGCCTTTGCACAGCCGCCCAGTGCACCGTTGGTGCCATTTTTTCCAAGCTGTGGGCCAGGTATCCTGACCTCAACCTTACACCCATTGTGGGAGAACTTAGTGTTCCTCCATGGATGAGGTCGCCAACATATTTACATAGGTCCATCTGTTGATCGACAAAATCACTGACGATTTTGAAATGGTGGCCAATGACGAAGAGGATGACAAGGAAGAAGAAAAGGACCCAGTGAAGGGTGCAGTTGAGGTCGCAGATCAACTCGAAGTTCCAAAGGATGACCAAGCAAAAGATCCAAGGGCTGACGACCAGAAGGAGCAAAGAAAGGATGCCCAAACTCCAAAACCTTAAATTTTTTTTTGGTCTTTTCGACGATTGAGACTAAGGTCCTTAGTCGAACTTACATGAATTTATTTTGATTTGTAGGGAGACAATCTTCTCAATCATCAAGAGGAATCACAATAAGAATGTATTCAAAGGACACAAAATTTATACAGGTTCGGGTCCTCGTAATATGAGTAATAACCTTACTTCCTGTTGTATTTTCACTATAAATAAAATGAAATACAAAGAGAATTTGCTGTAAAGCCTAACAAGCTTTCTCTGGATGAATTGTTGTTTTCATCCTCCAATCTATTATTCTTTGATCTTCAGACCCCTCCCTTCTCCTCTGACTTGGTCGTCTTTTTATACTTGTCGAAAGGGTGCCAATAGAGGGAAGTTGGACAGTTGCTACGTGTAGTTATCTAAGAAGAAGAAAATGACCCAGTGACGGGTGCAGTTGAGGTCGCAGATCAACTCAAAGTTCCAAAGGATGACCAAGCCAAAGATCCAAGGGCTAATGACCAGAAGGAGAAAAGAAAGGATGCCCAAACTCCAAAACCTTAAATTTTTCTTTTGGTCTTGTTGACGATTGCGATTTAGGTCCTTAGTCGAACTTACACGAATTTAGTTTGATTTGTAGGGAGACAATCTTCTCAATCATCAAGAGGAATCACAGTAAGAATGTATTCAAAGGACACAAAATTTATATTGCTTCGGGCCCTTGTAATATGAGTAATAACCCTACTTCCTATTGTATTTTCACTATAAATAAGATGAAATATAGAGAGAATTTGCTGTAAAGCCTAACAAGCTTTCTCTGGATGAATTGTTGTTTTCATCCTCCAATCTATTGTTCTTCGATCTTCAGACCCCTCCCTTCTCTGACTTGGTTGTCTTTTTATACTTGTCGAAAGGGTGCCAATAGAGGAAAGTTGGACAGTTGCTACGTGTAGTTATAGATAACTACACGTTTACCTTCATCGTCTCGATGGTTAAGATGCATGGTTTATGAATAACCATACATTCATCTTTATCCTCTTGATGGTTTTAACATATCAATGATAAAGGAAGTTGCATTTCCCTGGGAATAAGGATTACAGGCAGTTATAATCAATGGTAACATGACCATATAATCCTCATGTTGTGGTCAATAGGTCTCGACCATACTCCAAGTTTTAAGACAACCCTTCAATAATCATGGTCATGTATTAGCTACGACCACGTTGACGAGGATTGACACCCGGGTCACTTCTAATAAACTTTTGGTTCAAGACAGGTTCGAACCAGACATGTATCTGGCGATGCAAACTCAAACTATTCTGAGGGGCATCGCCATGAGGTCGCAAGCTTTACGCGATCAGGTCGCGGGTTTCGTCCGATCAGGCCGACAGCCTTGTGCGGTCAGAAGTTCGTATGCTATACGCGGACTGGATATCCGGGATGTTGCGCGGTCAGCCCACATTCCGCGGTCAGAACATTCTCGACCAGGGTGCTTGGAGTTTATTCGGTTATCCTTATATCAGGATATTCCAAGCATCCCGAGGATTCCTCCACGTTGAAGACCAACCGTCAGAGGTTAGTATATGCGGTTATTCATGGTTAGCACGTGTTAATAACCTCGGTGGAAGTTAACAGCGGTTCTCCAGAAACCGCATCCAACCGTTTGATGCAGTTTTCTTCATATGGCACCCTTTCGACCAGTATAAAAGGGTGGCAAAGTACATCAAACGGGGGATCCAAGATTTTTGGAAGAACAAGACCCCTGATATAAGTGAGATACAAGGTATCTTGACCACTCAAACAGCCAAGTCTACGGCTTAGATTAGACAATACTTACAAGTCTCCTATAGCTTCCTTTTGTACACTTATATAGGGAAAACTTTCGCCTGTGAAGGTTTCTCCCCGCTAGTTTGTAAAGCTTTATCACATATAGTGAAATTCTAACAGGACGTAGGGCTTTTACTCCCACCATCGAGGGCCCGAACCTGTATAAATCTCTCTGTGCTCCAGTTCACCATTGTTCTACATACCTTCCCGGAGGGTCATCTTGAAAGGTCTCACAATTACAAATTTTGCATAAGTTCGGCTAAGGACCCCGAGTCCGAATCGTCGACACACGTATTGGTATTGCTTTTTCTCTACGATTAAGCTGATCATACGGGAGTGTCTCTACGACTGGCTGATCGTAGGAAGGTATCTCTACAAGTAGCAAGATCATGGGAAAGTGTCTTCACGACCACAGTACTCGTGAAATTATGTATGATGCATCAATATGTGTATCGACCACATATTTTCACGACTATTGAGGTCGTAGATAACAACATTCATAACGGGTTATGTCCAGAAGATCTTGGACTATCCCCTAATCTCTTTCCTAGGTCTCTTCGACTACAGAGAGGCATATAAATGATTTAAGTCTCGTTCTATAGATCTTTTGACCATAGAATGGCACGGATGACTAACTCGGGTAATAATCTCCGTTTGGTCTCTGTAAAAATATGAACACTTGTAAATACTTTTAAATGAAATTGAAGTTTGTTACTCTTTATAAATGTGTTATTGTTATTTAGCTAGCCCCGCCTGTTTGCTTAAGACCAGATGTTTTTGGTTTAAGTTAACAGGAGAGGAATTAGTAATTGACTTGCTTTGTTATATAAGTAGGCTTCTGGCGAATGTATAGTTTTTACGAACTAACAGTGAAAATAATATAACAATATTGGCACTAAGAAGTTTCTTTAGTGAGCGGAACCACATGCAAAGAAAAGGCTTCCACTAAATAATTGTCCTAATATCTTGGTTAGTGAATCTATATGCACTAGAGAAGTGCTTATGATCAGAACATTAGTTCTTCTACTATGGAAATAAAAATGACACAAATAGATACATTGAAAGGAAAGGACTTATCTTTGGTATTGTTGGACGAAGAATTCATACAAAGAATTTTTTCAATTGATCAACATTCGAGTAATTGGCAAGCACACGCCCATCTAGAAATGCGATCTAAACAGAACTTGGTCTAGTGACCAAGACCACTTTGTAAGGGCCTTCCCATTTAGAGGAGAGTTTAGTGTGATTGGACGAATTTTGAATTTTTCGAAAGACAAGGTCATTTATATTCAAGTTACATTCTTGCACTCTCTTGTTATAATGGTGTCAAAGGGTCTGTTGGTATGATGTTGATCACATGAGAGCTTTATTTCTTTATTCTTCAAGGAAGTTGATGTTGTCTCGTTGTTGTTGTTCTTGATCATGCTTGTTGAATGCTTCTTGTCGTGTTGATCCAATGTGTAATTTTGGGCGGAGCATAGCCTCAACTCCATAGACTGGGAAGAATGGTGTTTCACCAATTGCTCGACTGGTCATAGTTCGAATGACTCAATGTACCGGATTGAGTTCATCGACCCAAGCCCTTGAGCGATTCTGCAAATGTTCGAAGACTCATTTTTTGATGCCTTGAATCACTTGACCGTTGGCGCGTTCGACTGCTCCATTACTTTGAGGGTGAGCAACGAACGCAAAGTGTATTTTTATTCCAGGATTCTCACAATATTGCTGGAACACATCACTAACAAATTGTTTACCGTGATCTATTATGAGGCGACTTGAGACACCAAAACAAGTGATGATGTTTTTTGTGAGGAATTTTTTGGTTGACTGAGCAGTAATCGATACAACTAGTTTTGCCTCTATCCATTTAATGAATGTGTCGATGGCTACGAACAGGTATCAAAAATTCCAGTCACACGAGGTAATGATCCCAAGATATCTACTCCTCATGTGGCGAAGGGCCATGATGGTGGGATAATTTGTAATGCACTAGCTAGTCGATGTGTTTGGCGGCCATGGAATTGGCATTGTTCACATGTCATGACTAGCTTTTTTGTATCTTGAATAACTGTCGGCCAATAATAGCCCTGTCAAAATGCTTTTTTGACCATTATGCGATATGAGGTATGGTTTCCACATAAACCATTGTGGATTTATCTTAGAAAATTGGTCCCTTCTCCTTGTGAGATGCAGTGCATAATTACTCTGAGGGCACCTCTTTGATATAAGACACCATCGATCAAAGTGTACATGCGTGATTTGCGAATCATTCGGTTAGAGTCGGCTTCTTCCTCGAATAGTGTCCTCTCTACTAGATAATTCCTGATCGGAATCATCCAGTTTGCATCGTACTCGATGAGTGCAATATGAACTGTTGTTGCTTCTTGTTTGGTTAGAGAAGGATTGTTTTGACATTCTAAAAAAGTCCCTGTTGGAGCAGGTGATTAGGAGGAACCAATTTGAGCCAGTTGGTTTGCCACGAGATTATCCTTTCGTGGGATGTACTGTACTTTAAATCCATAGAATGTCATTCTATTTTCCTCACTTCGAATAAGGTATGCAGCCATTTTCGAATAAGAGCACTAGTACTCTTTTCTGTCCTGATTTACAACTAACTATAAATAGCCTTTCATAAGTAGTCGACGTACTCCTATGGCTCGGGCCATTAGAGTCCTGCTAAAAGACGTTTGTATTTTGTCACATTGTTGGTAGCAGGAAAGTTTAGTTGAATTGCATACCGGAATTGTTCACCTTCAGGAGAAATGAGCCACTACTACAGAATTGCTTTGCACTATCGGTTCAAAATAGTCTATACTAACGGTTCTCTTACCGCTAGTGATCGGCACGATAGAAGAAATCTAGCACAGCTCTAACGGTTATAAACCATTAGTACAATACCTATATTCCCACGATCAACTACTCGCAAACGTTAGCACTGGTACTTTTCTTCTATCGGTTCAGTACTCGAAACCGTTAGTATTATAAACTTTCTACTATCGATTCAGTACTCACAACCGTTAGTATTGTTAAATTTCTTCTAACGGTTCGCTACTCGAAACCGTTAGTACTTTAAACTTTATTCTATCGGTTCAGTACTTGAAACCATTAGTATTGTAAACTTGCTTCTATTGGTTGTAGGTTATGAACCAATAGTATTATAGAATTTCTTCTAACGGTTCACTATTCGCAACCGTTAGTAATATAAAATTTCTTTACTCGGAGGGAGCCTTATTCTAACGGTTAACCTGGAACCATTAGTACTAGCATAACTTCTTCTAACGGTTCTGAGTTAGAAACCGTTAGAATATGTTACAAGAAGCTACATATACAAATGAAAAAGGTGCATTCACAGATACAGCAATACAGAGATACACACATTAGACAGATTGAATCTAATTATTCAGAGATTGAATTTATTCACAAATACACTAATACAAAGATACACACATGCATTGAACAGATTGAATCTAATTATTCACATATTGAGTTTATTCACAAATACACCAATACAAATACACACATACACCAATTAACACATTCAATGTATATTACACAAGTCATTTACGATCGATCGTTGATAGCCACTTCATCCATCACATATTGAGCCCAAATTTGTCGCAGCTCCTTTAACTGAGGCAGCTCATATTGGTCTTTCAACATGACGCTCTGCATGCGTGTATGAAGTTAGGAACGTACATCACATCCAATGTTCAACTTTGAGTCAGGAAAAATGCTTACCTTAGGGAATTGGGCAAAGTTTTTCCTGATCAGGTCATACATAAACCTCATGACATAGAACCCACATTCCCATGATTGTGGCTGCTGATGGCAAAATTCAGACTTCTCATGGTTTTGTGATTGATTTGTCATTTTTACATCTTTAAATTGGTTGCCTATATCAAAGGGCTGTTTGATTGTGTGGCCTACATTAGCGGAACAAGTTCATTGATGTGGAACATGTTCATTGATGTCGAACATGGTCTTTCCACCAGTCTTGGAGAACGACACAGATTAAGCGTATAGGTGAGCCTAGCCTCCTAATCAAGCGTTTACTAATGTCAGGTATAAGGTCGACTATGTAATGAAATATTCTTAGTGATGTTCATCAAGTTTGTAATTCTCATATCTATAAAGTCTATAACTCCAATGTTATATATTTTGGTAACCCATCAAATCATGATTTATTTGTAACTCATATGACTATTAGAATTTCTAATCTTTTCATCTTCATATATTGGCCTATAAATAGATGTTTCTTGCATACTTTGGAATCATAATAAGACAATGAAAATATATGAGAAGAGAAGTCATCTTAATTCTCTCTATATTTTGTACATTCTTTACTTTGTAGTTATATAGTATATTTTTCATAATAGTTATCAACACAAGTATTTTTAAAAATTACTCTCAACTACAATTGTTTTGTTTTATAAGAATTTATATCGATAAAGGTAAATTGTTCATGGTTTTAACATTTTTTCAATTTTCTTTTGGTTGAATTTTTATTCTATGATCTATAGTTTTATATTTGTTATATATTGAATCACATATGATCGTGAATCAAAAGTTTACCGATCTTAATAATTTGATCATAAATCAAAGGTTTACCGATTGTAATGTTTTTATCATAAGGCAGAATTTACCAATCATGATAATTTTGTTATTTGATATGACCGGTTGGACCATCCCAAATCAATATAATGCAAAAGAATATCAATTTAAAAAACTGATTTTATTTCAATTACTCTTTCCTAAAGACTGCCTGGTTCTAATCGAGTTCAATATCAATTTAAGAAACTGACATGAGCGGCAAGAACAATTCTAATCGGGTTGGTCAAGAACACTTACAGTTCGTGGAGTGGCCACGATGGTGCGATGCAGTGGCCGGCGGCGGTGGAGAACCCAAATGCGAGCGGCAAGGGTGGTATAGGAGCGAAAAAGGGGACGTCGGGAGGCTAGGGTTTTTCGCGCGCGAGTAGAGACTTATTTGGAAATGTGATTGGTTGGACTGGAGGGAAAACTCCCGCGGGTTTAACCCATTATAGGGGTCTTGTACTATTTTATTATCGGTTCAAAAACACAACCGTTAGTGAACTTTCCTCTCTTCTAAAGGTCCCTACTGTCATAACCATTAGTATATATGACGTCTTTTTACTATCGATTGAATAAACAAACCGATAGTAAAATTTGATCTCTTCTATCGGTTCGTACACTAATAACTGATAGTAAAAATGACGTCCTTTTACTATCGATTGAATAAACAAACCGATAGTACAAATTTATCTCTTCTATCGGTTCGTACACTAATAACCGATAGTAAAAGTTATGTTCTATTCACTAACGGTTTTTCAGACCATAACTGTTAGTACAAAACTTCTTCTCCACTACGGTCCTCGTACATTAACGGTTTTCTCCCAAATTACATATAACCGTTAGAAGATAGGGGTTAGTGGACTACATTTCTGTTGTAGTGAGCACAACTTCAACTCCCATCCCTTGGATGCTTAGGGAAACATCGAAATTCATTGTCTGTTGGTCGAAATGTTGGATGATGCGTTTTGGCTCTAGATTACTCCATTTGGCAATAAAGTCCACCAAAATTTGCAACTTAATTTATGTTTGTGCTAAAAAGTAGAGATCGAATTCTCCTAATTCGATTGCCCATTTCAACACATGACCAAAGGATTATTTGTTTCTAAGAAATTCCCCCAATGGGAAAGAAGATGGTATGATAATCTCGTATGCTTGAAAACAATGTCGAAGCATTCTTGAAGTCATTAAGAGTGCATATAACAATTTTTGTACTTTGGGATAGTGTTGTTTTGATCTATGAAGGACTTCACTAACATAATAAACTTGTTGTTTAATGCCGTTTCATTTTGCGACCAATGCAACACTAACCATTTGTGAAGTTGCAGCCAAGTACAACATTAACGGTTCCTCATGGGGAGGTGAAATCAAGATAGGAGAACTTGCTAAGTATTTCTTAATGTCTTTGAAGGCTTTATTTGCTTTGTTCGACTAGTGAAATCCATTGTGTTTTATGAGAACTTTGACTAAGAGCTGCCGTACAACCTATTAGGTGTTGGACTTCTCTTGGACTCGTTGGTGGTCACATCTGTTCTATTACTCGAATTTTCTCAGGATTAGCCTCAATCCCGCAGGTAGATACAAGAAAACCAAGTAATTTGCCAGATGAAACACCAAAAACATATTTCTTAGGATTTATCTTGATGCAATGTTTCCTAAGATTGTCGAAGGTTTCTACTAGATCAGCTAGGTGATTTGAGCATTGGTGCTTTTGACAACCAAGTCGTCTACATAAGCTTCTAAATTATGTGCCAATAAGAAGGGCTTTTAGCATAAGTCGCTAGTACGTGGTGCCAGCATTTTTGGGCTCAAATGGCATTTTTACATAGCAGTAGATGCCAAAAGGTGTAATGAAGGTAATTTTTTCTTCATCTTCATGTGCTATGCTTATCTAATGATACCCTCAGTATTTTTCCAGAAAATTCATTACTTTACAACTTGCAAACGAGTCGACAAGTTGGTCAATGCGAGGAAGGGGAAAGCATCCTTCAAGAAAGCATGATTGAGTTTAGTGAAGTCGATGCACATGCGCCATTTGCCATTAACTTTCTTCACCATGACTTGATTTGCAATCCACTCGGGGTTGTCGACCTCACAAATGAATCCAATTTTAAGAAGCTTGTCGAGTTCAACTCTAATTTCTTCTTGTCAGTCCACGTCTGAGTTTTTGCTTTACCAGCAATTTGTCAGGCTGAATTGCTAGCCTATGCTCGATCACTTCCTTGGGGACTCCGGGCATGTCAGAAGGTTGCCACGCAAACACATCCATATTTTCATGGGGCAAAATAATGAGCGCGTCTTCTTATTTACTATCCAGGCTGGAGTCTATTCGGACATTTTTGGAAGCATCATTCGGAAGTAAAGGTGCTTCACGAATTTCATCTTGGGGTTTTGGGGCTGTCTTTGTAGCTTATCCTCAAGAGGCATTCGGACGGGGTTTACTGCTCGGAGAGATAATTGGTCAATGAGTTGCAGAGCCTTGTTATCACAAGACAGCGCGGTCTTTTAATCACTACAAACAATAATCACTCCTTTGGGTTCTAGCAGCTTAATGCATTGGTATGCATAATGAGTTGCCATCATAAATTTAGTCAACGTGTGCAACCAAGAATGACATTGTAGGCTGCTTTGAAATCAACCACCTCATAAGTAACAAGTTCTGTGCAAAAATTTCTGGGGTCATCAAATGCTACTAGAAGCTTTATTTGTCCAAATAATTTGATGGAAGATCCAAAAATCACACAATGAAATGGATTCATGATCGGTTGGAGTTTGGATGGAGGAATTTGCATACATCAAGAGCACTAGAAAATATAATGTCAAGTGCACTACCATATCAATTAATGCTCTTCCCACTTTGCAGTTGCCAATAGTGGGCGTAATGACCAGAGGATATTTGTGCAACCATGACAAATTCCTTGGACAATAATTCCTTCCAAAGATAAGGCAAGTCTCTGGCAATTTGGGAAGCTGAGGTTCTACTGGAGAACATTCAGTAGCGTTTACCTTGCGCCTAACTACTTTGAACTGGCGTTTGGAGGTATAAGCTATGGAGCCCCGACGATCACATTATGTGTCAATCAAGATCTTGATATGGTAATTTTTCATTACCGTTTTGGTCATTAGCTCTAGTTTATTTTCCCTCTTCAGGAGTGGGATAAGGTTATTTTCCAGCATAAAAGTCATCAAGTTTGCGTTGCCACACATGACAATTTTTTAGGTCATGCCCTGGCACTTTGTGTAAGGGACACCACTTGTTCTTTTTGTCATCATTACCGGCATCGATCACTTTGCTTTTCTTGGTTTCGTCATTTGAAGGCAATGCCGATGTTGTTGTTGAGTAATTTTAGAATGAGCAGAAGAGGATGATTGTGGTGTTTTCGGTTATGGTTGTTGTGACTCAAGAACCATAACCTCCCCTAGTAATCAATCCTTCTTCTTTTTGTTCTTCGGGCCTGACTTCATGATAAGTGCTAAATTGGTAGTGTTTTTACCCTAGGTTTACTCATGAAAATGTGCTAAAAATATGTTGAAAACTCATTTGATGCAACATTTTATGTATCTTTTTGTATCATTTTTACAATCCACTTTCACGGTTGTGTTTTCCATGTTCCAGGGATCAAACCTACAAAATTTGAGGACATGTCGAGTACATTTGGACAAGTTTTGATAAAAAAAATACCAAAATTGGACAAAAAGGAATCCTGATCGAACACGCCGTGGTCGAAATCACCTGGTCGAACATACTTGAACGAGGAAGAGCCATGATCGAACACACTTAACAAGAAAGAGCCATGATCGAACACGCCATAGTTTAAAAGTCTTGGTCAAACGAAATTGGTCACCTGATCGAACACATCTTGGTCGAACAAAGTACCAATCGAGCACGCTTGGTCGACTGGTCGTTATGCACCACTTGACTGAGCCCAGCACGATCGCGGGTGATATTTATCTAATTTTCATGATTTTCCATATATTTTCCCCATGTTTATGCACATTTTAGTCATATACCTCGTCATATACCTAGATTATTCAAGATTTGTTGCCAAATCGACTAGATTACTTGTTTTGCAATTTTTATCACAAGTTGGCACGAATCGGATGGATTTTGGCTAACAGACATGCCTCATCGAGTAAACCCAATCCTCGGTCAATTCCAGATAGAAGTACGTGTTTCTACGGACACGTAGGAACTGATCGTGTCAAAATCAGAGTCTTTGAGGGCCCAGAATTCCTAAACCTAGTATCCAAGGGCTCTTTTGCAATTTCTAGAAACTCAGAACCCCCCTGCAAAACAGCCAAGGCACAGAAATCCCAAAAGCCTAAGTGGGAGGACCAATCTGTAATTTCCTAAAACCCTGAGGGGCTATTTTCATTTTTTCCATTTCTCCTCAAAACCCTAGCCGCCCGCCTCTGTTGGATCTTGAGCCCAGTTTTATTTTTCTTTACCTTCTTTTTGTCCTCCCTCAAGCTTCCTCCTCACCTCCATCCATTCCGTCGTCGGCGACTGGGCTATACGTTGGCGACATCTCCATTGCCGTCTCATCCGCCACACGCCGCCACTCCCTCAGCATAGCTCATCACCACCACCAAATCAAATGTGCTATCAAAGCCCGTTGCTGCAGCCCTAGATCTAGGTCACACTACTTTTCCGCTGGCTCCGTCCTCCTCATCACCGCATCCTCCACCTGCGCCGCCGACACCGCGTCACCTTTCCTGCGCTTGCGCCGTCGGTGCCCACCTTGACCCCTCTCTCTTTCCCCTTCTCAACTCCAGATCCGTCATGCCATCGTTTCAATCTGACGCTGCCCACAAAACCCTCTCCGCGCCATGCCTTTGCTCCCCCGCCGCCTCTCACTTGTGCCGCCTCCTAGATCTGCTCCTTAGATCTGGTGCACTCGATGCCCTACACCGCTATCTATGACCTTAGCTACCCCTTCTCCAGCAATGACTAGCTTCCACGACTAGTCCTCGAACAAAGCTCCTTTTGCCTCCAGCAACCTCCTCTTCTTGGACCTATTCAACCAACAAACCATCGCCGTTCACGCACAGTTGACCGGTGACATCGTCCTCAACCTACGCTACTTCGACCACAGCCACGACGACTTTGGCCATTGCAACTGTGGTCGAGCTTCGACGACCACCTCCAATCCTCAGCTATCTTCTTCGACCATTGCGCCGTCATGCTTCTTTGACCTCTCTGTCGACCACGACCGCGTTTCTCCCCCTCTTCCTCAACAACAAACTTGGCAACAATCTCTTTCTCAAAATCCCTTCGCTCCTCCCCCCTTTAATGTTTCCTGTAATGTTTGTAATAAAAAAGACTTGGTTATGTGATGAACAAACACAAATTTAATTGAATGCCCGCATGTTTACATTTCAATTAGTTCGCAATTGTTCTTCGTGGTACCCTGTGCTGAATTCTTCAGTAAGCTATAGTGATTTGCTGAACTAAGTCTGAAGTTCTATAAATTTAGCTGATTTGAGATTTAGATGAGTTGATAGTTCTGTTAGTGTGATTGAAATAGGAATCACTACTGTGAATCTTATTGGTGCTTTCTGTTATTTGATCAACTCCCTCTGCATCGGACTGTATTAAATTCTGAATTGCATTGAGTTTGGTTGCTTGATCACTGGTACTATGCTTGATCACTGTCTTGTCCTCAATAGCTAATCTTTGTTCAACTACTTAGATCAATTGAGCTCTTGTTCATCTTTTGTGGAATTCTGACTCAGAAGCAACGTTCTCTCAACTTTCCGTGTTTGCATTCGCCGTTTGCCTGAAATATGATTGCAGAATGATTTCTGTTAGTCGTGTTTCAGTAGGTGAGGCATGTCGAGACGGACTGACTTCTTCCCTCTACATTTCTGTTGTATTTCTGATTTGAAATAGGCACAATTTTCTCTCATCTAGTCACTTTGGAGAGAATGACATACTCGCCTACTACTACGACTCCGTTCACTTGTCGAATCATGGTTTAGGTGGTATCAACTTTTGGTGCTGTTGACAGGGACTAGTTCGAGCGAAATTGTTTAACTGAGTTTGAATCGATTTCCTCTTTCTTTCATTTTTCTTCTCATTTGCTCTTTTTTTATTTGTTCTTCCCATTTCATTTTTTTTGTTTTCCTTTTCTTCTCTTTTCATTTTTCTTTTGTTTGAGTAACTAACCTTTAATGTATCGCTATTCTCTGTACTACTGACTCTCGTGTCTCTCACAATGCCTCTTGATGTATGCGATGATCGTTTAGTGATCACACACTCGTACTCTTCGATCCTAAGATTGAGCGTACATTTCGATGATGTTTGAGAGAGAGACGACGAGCGAACAATACAGAGATGGCTGATCGCAATCCCCCTCCACAGCTTCTTCACAATCTCTGGGCCCCTGTCTATCGTGGATCCATTCCAGGCATAATTCAACCGGCCATTCAGGCTAACAACTTTGAGATCAAGCCTTCTATGATTACGATGGTACATCAGTCCTGCTTTGGAGGATCACTCATGGAGGACACAAACGAGCACATCCAGACCTTTCTTGAGTATTGTAATACATTGAAATATCATGGTGTTTCTGACTAGGGCTGGACAAAAAGATTGATGTTGATGAGCTATTTGAGATCAGATCAAAGATCAGCTCAGTTTGAGATCGGCTTGCGCCTTTAACGAGCTGAGCTCGAGCCTGAGGTGAAGCTCGAGTGAAAATTCGAGCCGAGCCCGAGCCTTCCCGAGCTCGCTCGAGCTCGACTCGTTAAAGCTCGAATTACTGGTAGGCTACCAATCTACCATTAGTAATGGGCCATTTAGCCGTGCCCACACAGACACGGGACGGGTGTTAGTGTCACGGGCTCACGGGCTCACAGGCCTCACAGGCTCACACAATCACACCTCAATACCTCACACGGCCACATCCATCATCCATGATCCATCGAGGGCTCACGGCATCACCTCTCCATTAGGCCATTCCCAACCTTGAACCCTAGCACTCAAATCCTCCATGACTTGCGTGGCCGCACCACCAGATCTATCACGCATTCACGCTGGAGGCATAAGGAGCGGCTGAGGTCGCGTGAGGCGGCGCGGCTAGAGACCGCGTGAGGTCGGTGAGGATTTGAATTTACATAGTTTTTTTCTAAGTGCTCATCTATTTTTTTCTTATAATATGAGTCTATGACTTGTCGTGAACTTAACCAAATCTATTAGCATATACATCATAAAAGAAGAGTTTGGTTGGGAAAACATACAAAGAAGGAAAAATTAGCAAAAGAACACTATAAATATCAATGAGATATTGTTATAAATTATACATTGTGAGACTAACATATGGATTTCAGTGTTATAGTACAAAATGCTTAAAAAAACAAACAAGTCACAGTCAAATTACACTTTCCATGTGTGGTGAGTATGCAATCTCACGCAATTTTTCCCATTAAACTTGCAAGTTGCAACGAACTAGTAATGTTTAAATCAAGTTGAGACCTTTCCAAGCTAAAAAAAAAGTCAAGTATTACTATTGTTATTACTGTATTGATCCATGTTTTTTTACCTAAAATAATTTTGGACTATCATTTAGGTCTTATTTGGAAATTGGAAGGCAGTTTTTAACCCATCCATAAAAGATTTTTATACATTGGATTTGGAAGGAAAGTCCTCTAAATAGTAGGCAGCACAATGGAGCAGTAGCCATTGCTTGAGATGAGTTGCAAATTCTCATGTTTCATGCTTTCATAGTAATACATGGTTGATCACTTGACCCACAAATTTTAATACTGTAATCTTTGGTTGTAGATATCAGAAGAACTACAGTCCCAACAATCTATTGATCCATCAAAGATGAGGGGTGATACGGCTGATAGTGATAGGTAGGACGGAGCGGAGGGAGCTACAACTACTGATGCTGTGAAGGTAGAAGATGGCTCTCAAGATACAACAATATCATGAAAGAAAACCTCTGATGTATGGCAACACTTCGAATCAATTTTGGTGGCAGCATCCAAAAAGGAGAGGGGAGTGATGGAACAAAAGGTCAAGTGCAAGGCATAGGCATGTGGAACAAAGTTAGCAAAGAACAAAAGCGGCACTACATCAACAATGGAATGACATTTAGAAGATTGCAATGTTCACAATATTCAACAAATGCAAATAAAGAAGCAGAAAGTCATGGGTTTTCCTTTGTCTGCGGAAGGTGATTTCATTTTTCCCCCTGTTGGCTCTTCTACTGGATATGATCATGCTAAGATACGTGAGTTAATTTCTACCATGGTTGTTTTTCATGAGTTGCCCTTTAGAATCGTGGAATATACTTGGTTCAATACTTTGTTAAAAACACTGAACCATTATTACCAAAAGGTTTCTAGAAAGACTACTAGAGCTGATTGTCTCAAACTTTTTGAACCTGAGAAGGCAAAATTGAAGAAATGTTTTCGGCATGTTAACAAGATAAGTCTCACATGTGATATTTGGACATCTAATGAGACTCTGCTATATGAGTTTAGTTGCACACTATGTTGATGCTGATTGGACATTACAGTGCCGCATCATTAATTTTGTTGAGTTAGAGCCTCCCCACAGTGGAATAGTTATCTCTCAGGCTATTTCTGCATATCTAGCTGATTGGAAAATTGAAGACAAGATAGCTACCATTACTTTTGATAATGCCTCTAGCAATGATGTTGTTGCAAAATTGTTGCTTGCTAAGTTAAGTGCTAGGGGTGTATTGTCCTTTAATGGAAAACTTTTTCATGTGAGTTGTTGTGCACACATTCTGAATTTTCTTGCAAATGATTGTTTGAAACCATTGGAGAGCTTGATTAGCAAGATTAGGGAGACTGTGAAGTACTTCAAGAAATCCAATACTCGCTTGCATAAGCTCATAGCCATTGCCAAGTCACTCAAGCTTGATGTAAAGAGAAAATTATGTCTAGATGTGTGCACTAGGTGGGGCTCCACTTATAAGATGCTTGATAGTGCCTTCTTTCAAACTTTCTATTGAAATATATGCGGTTGAAGATGCCAAATACAAGTGGCAACCACTTGAGGAGGAATGGGACTTATATGCACAAGTCAAGAATGTATTGTTTGCTCTACATTTGGCTACCAATATGTTTTCCGGTTCAACTTATCCTACAACTAATATGGTTTTTTCTGAAATTGTTAACATCAAGAAGGTGTTGTTTGACTTGTGCAATTCATCAAATGCATGCTTGGAGGAAGTGGCACATGCTATGCTTCTTAAATTTGAGAAATATTGGGGATCAGAGTGCACAAATCTTCTTCCTATTGCCACAATTCTTGACCCAAGGTACAAGATGAGAATGATTGATTTTTCTTTTCCAGTCATGTTTTCTAATGGTGATCTTGAACAAAAACTTGCATCTGTGAAAACTACATTGGATGAGTTCTATGTCATATATGAAAGCAAGTATAAGCAAAGCATTTCACATCAAGAAGCTAGTGCTAGTACTGGTGGACTTGCATCGAGTTCGAGTAGTGCTAGTAGTGTGGTGTCATTTTCTTGCCAGTTTCATGAGTTCATCAAAGCTAGTTCTATTGCACAACCTTCAAAAACTGATTTGAAGATGTACTAAGAAGACATGAATGAAGTGTGTGATGCTTTCGATGAACTCACATGGTGGAAGATGAATGCGTTGAAGTATCCTATAGTGTCTAAGATGGCAAGAGATATACTGACCATACCTATTAGCACTATCTCTTCAGAGTCAGCCTTTAGTGCCAGAGGAAGGGTTCTTGATGACTATCGTAGCTCGCTAAACCCATCAATGGTGCAAGCTTTAGTGTGTACCTCTAGTTGGATTAGAGGTAACCATCATATGTTGAAGAAATTGGTAAGTTTTAACTTCATTTCAAAATTGTTTTGATCAAATGGTAAATAATTTTTTATCATTTCTAAATGACTTCTATTTCATGTTAGGAGTCACAACAAGAAGATGATGTTGAAGAGATCGTTCTAATCAAAAGTAATCCTTCAGATGCTTCGGCTGTGGGCAATAACTAGTGATTTGCTTCTTTACATGAACATTTGTATGCTATTTAATTTTCTATTTACATCATTACATGAAAAAGCAATCCTTAAGAACAATGCATGCTTTCTTTCTTTGACAAAGTTGTTATTGAATCTGTATGTGTAATTGACAATCTTCTGTGCTTCATTTCACAGGCTACATTGGATTTGAAGAACGATGATTTCTTGTTAAGCTGCATTGGAGCTGCACAAATCTGATGTATTTTGAAGATCCTATAATGCATTTTGTTTCTCTTGGTTGAAAGTCTGAATTGTCTCAGAAGATTCTATATTGTTAGTTTGTTATGCTATATTGAAACTCTGCATTTTGGTTTTCCTGATTGAAACTATGAATTGTTATGCTATTAATTTATTATTATCATGAAGAAGATTCTATATTTCTAGTTGTAAATTGTAATACGCATTTTCGAGCCGAGCCTAATCGAGCTCGAGCAAGCCCAATCAAACCTCACAAGAAAGTATTTATTTGTGTATAGAGCCTAATCAAGCTTTGTTGAGCTTAATCGAGCTTTATCAAGCCAGCCCGAGCCTAGTTCTAAGCTCGTTAATATTTTGAGCCGAGCCTGCCTGGGCTCACTCGAGCTCGACTCGTATCCAGCCCTATTTCTGACGATGCCATTCACACACGTTTATTTCCATTCTCTTTACGTGATGATGCGCGTGCGTAGTATCATTCTTTACCTTCAGATATAGAGATGGCATGGGAGCAAAAGAAAGCCCTTTATAAACATCGATGCCGCTACAGGTGGTGGGATCATGAACAAGACTCTAGACGAGGCTTTTGCACTTATTAAGAGCATGGAATCCCACCATTTTCAATGGTCAGGCAGTAGATATTTATCCCGGTCGGGTATGCACAAGGTCGAGTCCTTTGATTTCATGAATGGTAGGATAGATGCTTTGTCTCATTCTATTAATCAAATTCCTCATGCCCTCGTCCAATCCATTGCACAACAACTAGCTAGTTCGCTGCATATTACTCCTCCGATTGCACTTGTATGTCAAATTTGTGGGATCGAGGGCCATTCACCCGTTGAGTGTCAACTAGGGAAGACATCCACTTCGTTTTGAGTACAAGACCCAATTGGATGAAAATGGGATTTTACTCGAAAGACCAAAACCCAGTGATCGAACACAAGTTTAAAGGAAAAGCACAACTCTTTATTTAAAAGAGGGACTTTTACAGGTCGACAATTGATCTCCTTTGATCCCTATCTATCCTTCTTCTCTGGATTCAATGCTTTTTCTAGCCTATTACAAGGTATTTATAGACAGCCACTTGAAAATGTATCGGACTCGACTATATCTTGATAACTAAGTCTTAGTCGAAGTTGATATCATATCAGACTCAATTACATATTGTATTGGACTCAACCAACCAACTACAACCAATTACAATTGACCAAGTCTATACCGTACTCGTATATAGAAAACTGACCAAGTCTGAACCATCCACTATTATCAACCCGAGATCGTCCCAGATCATGGCATAATCTGGTCGATCCAACAACCTTGGCTCGACCAGTGACCATGTTTTTGTTGACTCGAGATCATCCCGGATCATGACTCCCCTTTTTTAAAGAAGAACCAACTCCCGTTGGTGCTTATAACTGAAAATGTGGAGAACGAATGGAACTCTTGGAACGGACACATGATGAGCAATGCAACAATCATCTGGTTGAATGTACGGACAGTCGCTCATGGAGCTTTGCACCTCCATCATGGATCGTGGTCTTGGCCACTCGCGGATGGCCTTCACCTTGTTGAGGTCAATACCATCATGGACCACGAAGCTAGGGTTGTGAAGGTTGGACAATGGTGCCGTAGAAACAAACTGCATGTCATTTTCGACTGGTCGTCTTGGTGATTGACCATGTACCTCTTTGAACAATGCATTGTTTTCTTTGAGCAGGCTCGCCAAATGACCACCACTTTCCATGCTCGATGGTGTTAGTGTAGTACAATCCCCTTGATTAACTAGACGCATCACGCTCAGCACACACTTTGTGCATGCATTGATAATCCATTTCACCTGATTTGCTATCATCAAGTTCGTGGTGTCGATGTGGTCATTTCTACTGATGATGAACTTCATCCCATTCTTTGTGAGTTCATACTCTTGAGCTCTTCGATGGTAATGGGTGTCACGATCGTACAAGAACGGACTCCCAAAGATCACCTGGCAGATATCAATGGGAATAACATCGCATTGAACCTCATCGATGTAACGAGCAGATATTGCAAACTTTAGTGTACACTAACTCATGATTTGTTGGCTCACGTCAGAAGTGAACCATCCCAGAGGATATGGTTGAGGATGATTAGTCGTTTTTAGACCAATTCGTCATACCAACTCGGCTGAAATTAGATTCTTTTGACTTTTGGGGTCAAAGATGGCTGCAACCACCTCATGCTTCACCTGTATGTTAATGGTGAACAATTTCTCTGTCGGGTTGCGGTCAATTTATGAACCCGAGTGACGAGGATTGACACTCGGGTCACTTCTAATAAACTTCTGGTTCAAGACAGGTTCGAACCAGACATGTGTCTGGAGATGCGAACTCAAGCTATTCTGAGAGGCATCACCACGAGGTCGCAAGCTTTACGCGATCAAGTCGCAGCTTTACGCGGTCAGACCGTAAGCCTTGCGCGGTCAGAAGTTCGTGGGCTATACGCGAACTACACATTCGGGATATTGCGCGGTCAGCCAAATCCCGCGGTCAGAACATCTGCCGATCAGGATACCTGGGATCTATCTATTCGTTTGTCCATGCGACAGGATATTTTAAGTATCCCGAAGATTCCTACACGTGGAAAATCAACCGTCAGGAAGTTAACACGTACAGTTATCCATGAATAACACGTGTTTAACCTACATGGAGGTTAAGAGCAGTTTCAAAAACCGCATCCAACCCTCCGTGCAACCGATTGATGCAGTTTCCTTCACATGGCACCCTTTCAAGCAGTATAAAAGGATGGCATAAAGTATCAATCAGGGGGAATCAAATTTAGCCAAGTCTACGGCACACCTCATATAGCATTTTTTAAGTCTTCTTTAGTTTATTTTTGTACACTTTTACAGGAAAAATCCTCACCTGTGAGGGCTTTTTCCTCCTCTTGTAAATCTTTTACCATACTTAGTGAAATCTCAACAGGACGTAGGGCTTTTACTCCCACCATCGAGGGCCCGAACCTGTATAAATTCTCTGTGCTCCTGTTCACCATTGTTCAGCATACCTTCCCGAAGGGTCATCTTGAAAGGTCTCACTATTACAAATTCTACATAAGTTCGGCTGAGGACTCCGAGTCCGAATCGTCGACAGCTGGCGCCCACCGTGGGGCCTTTTCTCAAGGCGTCCTAATTGAAATTCGGAGGTTCGCCAAAACATGGCTGGAGCATATGATTCCGAGAATGATTTCGATCTCGAGGATTATGCTCATATCCCAATGCCTTCTCCTAGTGATCCTGTTCCGATGGAAGAGGTCGAAGGCCAGAATCTTCCCCAGGCTGAATCATCTCCCCAAGTCATGTTAATCGACCAGGAGGTAACTGGCACAAGGTCAGAACCCACAGAGGTTCTTAATGTGCTCGGTGATGAGTCCGGCCCATCGTATGATCCTGCTGAGGGAAAATATGATGGTGACCCTGAAATTAGCCCAGGAAGATTCGACCCTGATAACCTTCACCGTCTCTTTGATTTCAAGTCCGACTCGGAACAAACCGAGATGTTCTCCCCATCGGCGACCTCTCTCCCTAGGCAGTTTGCTGCGTTGTCAGAGGAAACTCCCGATCAACAGGCTGCCAGGGAGGAACAAGATCGCGAACAGAAGGAGGAGCAAGATCTCGAGCAACAAAACAACGAACTGCGCAGAACTGCCCTAGAGGCTCTTCAAGATGCGCAGGCTCGTTACGATGCTGCCCCGAGTTCTTCTCGACGGTCGCGTGGTCGTAGACGTGACCAGACTCCTTCCTTACCACCGGAGCATTTCCCAGTGGACGAGGAAACAATAACACCTGGTGCCCCTAGGAGAAGTACCCATGGTCGACTGCGATCTATCGCGGAAGTCATGCGCAATTTTCCTCCTACGGTCACGGATGCGCAGAGACCGGCCTTTTACAGGATCCTGGCGGAAAGACTGGATGAGGTCGCATCCGAGGCGACCCCGACAGCCTCTTCCCGTTCAGTGACACATTCCCATGAACGAGATGGTCCTCATTCTGGCTCTGGCCGACGGAATTACCCGCCGCCTATACCGTCCCGACAGGACAAATATCGGAGAATGCAGGACTCTCGTGCTAGGGATCGAGTTCCCGTTCATTCTCGTTTGGGACCCCGAGTAACCCCGCCATTAAGTGAGTTTGCTCGAAACCTGACCGAAAGTCGCAGGACGGTCCACGGTCCTTACGTTGGTTGCAAAGCTTTCTCGCCTGGCCTACGAGCGGTCGTTTGGCCCGATAAGTTTCGACCAGGGGCCATTGAGAGGTTTGATGGAACTCAGAACCCATCCGAGTTTCTTCAGATCTATATTACTGCCATCCAAGCAGCAGGAGGCGATGACAAGGTCATGGCTAACTACCTGCCAACAGTCCTCGTAGGACCGGCTAGAACCTGGTTGTTCAATCAGCCTGAGGGTTCTATCTACAATTGGGAAATGCTATGCGATGCCATCCTCAGCAATTTCCAAAACTGTTACCAAAAGCCGGGTAAGGAGGACGACTTGCATAGATTGCGGCAAACTTTGACCGAAACGCTTCGGCAGTTTGTCAAGAGGTTTGTCGGGGTAAGAAATACCATCCCGAACATATCTGATGGCTCCGTAATCAGGGCATTTAAGCATGTCGTTCGATACCGGAGATTCACTGAAGACTTGCTCATTCACCCTCCTCGATCAGTGGCCGATCTGTTCGATATGGCTGATCGATACTCCGATGCAGCCGAGGCAGTCGAATGGAACCGAATGGTTGACAAGGGGGACCTACCGCCCCAACCAGGCTTCAAGGACGCCAAGAAAGAAGATTCAAGCAAAAAGCCGGAGTCTTCACCGGGCGGGAAGTCAAAAAAGTCGAAGAGGAACCGCTCTGGACAGTACCGTGAGGTCGCGGTCGCGGAGAAACCACCTTCGACCAAAGGTAATAAGTTTTCTTTTAAAAGTAAAACTGCTTCTGGTGGCCGGGATTCCGACCAGCCAGAAAAATCAACTAATCCGCAGGAGGGCAAAAGGTGGTGTCCACTCCACAATTCCGCAGGCCACGATCTCAAAAACTGCAGGAGTTGGTTGAAACAGCTGGATGATTTCTACCAAGGAGCTGGGCCAATGCCAACCTTACCGCCCAAAGAGCAGGCGTGCGGGGTTAGAGACGTCGATGGAGACGAAGAAATGGCTTACCAGGTACCTCAAAATCATGTTAATGTCATTTTCGGAGGTTCCTCCTCTTTCGTTTCCAAAAGGCAGTTTAAAACTTTTTGCCGAGAGGTTAACCAAACGGAAACATCCCTTGGTGAACCTCAATATCCCCGTTGGTCGGATATGCCTTTGACGTTTGATCGCGCTGACTGTCCTGCGGGGCTAACTCGACCATTGAGGTTACCTCTGGTTATTACCCCAATCATCAGTAACACGAGAGTCGAAAGGGTCCTGATCGATGGGGGAAGTTCCCTTGATCTTTTATTGGTCAAGACACTCGACGAGATGCAAATTCCTCATTCGAAGATCAAGCCCATAATCCATCCGTTTTATGGGATAATCCCAGGCCCCTCCATGATGCCATTGGGGCAAGTGGTCCTCCCGGTCACTCTGGGAGAACCAGATAACTTTCGAACAGAATTGGTTACTTTCGATGTAATCGATTGTGATTCAGCTTATAATGCAATCTTTGGCAGGCCGACTCTTGCTAAGTTCATGATGGCAACGCACTATGCTTATCAGTGCGGGAAATTGCCTGGCCCCAAAGGTGTCATTTCGGTCCGAGGAAGTCGCAACGTGGCGCTCACGTGCGACCGGCTATCTTTGGAGATGGTCGATCAACTTCCCCTCCGGGACGCTCAAGTCGCCACTGTCGCCACCGATGCGATCAGGGCTGCTCCTCGACCAGATGAGAAACTCAAACAAGTTCCTTTGTACCCAGATGACCCATCCAAGACAACTCGGGTTGGGTCAGCTCTGGATGACAAATAGGAACTCGACCTCGTTGCTTTCCTCCGGGCTAACGCAGATGTGTTTGCGTGGAAACCGTCCGACATGCCCGGTGTCCCAAGGGAAGTAATTGAGCACAGGTTAGCAATTCGACCTGGACAACGACCAATAAAGCAAAAGCTCAGGCAGTTTTGCCACCGACCGACAGGAAGCCATCCGAGAAGAGTTAGACAAACTCTTACAAGCCGGGTTTATCCTGCGAAGGTGAATCACCCGGACTGGCTCGCCAATCCGGTCATGGTCCGCAAGTCAAATGGCAAGTGGCGCATGTGCGTCGACTATACTAGCCTCAACAGTGCCTGTCCGAAGGACGACTTTCCCCTTCCCCGCATCGACCAGCTGGTTGACTCCACTGCGGGTTGCGAACTGATGAGTTTTCTGGATGCCTACTCGGGATATCATCAAATTAGCATGGCAGAAGACGATGAAGAGAAAACTGCCTTCATCACCCCGTTCGGCACATACTGCTACGTCAGAATGCCGTTCGGTCTCAAGAACGTTGGTTCCACGTACCAGCGCTTGATGCAAAAGACCTTTCTTTCCCAGATAGGGCGTAATCTCGAAGCATATGTAGACGACTTGGTTGTAAAGAGTACCAAAAGATTGTCTCATTTGGACGATCTTGCTGAAACCTTCTGTAACTTGAATCGCTTTGGAATAAAATTGAACCCGGAGAAATGTTCTTTCGGGGTTTCTTCAGGAAAGCTTCTTGGTTTTCTTGTGTGTTCCTAGGGGCATTGAGGTTAATCCTGAGAAAATCAGAGCTATTGAGCAAATGAGGTCGCCCTCGACCATGAAGGATGTTCAACGCCTGGCTGGTCGCATGGCGGCTTTAAGTCGTTTCATATCGCGATTAGGCGAAAGGGGACTACCTTTCTTTAAAGCCTTGCGGAAACATCATAACTTCACGTGGTCAGATGAGGCCGAAAAAGCAGTTTCAGGAGGTAAAAACATATCTATCCAGTCCGCCAGTATTGGTGTCTCCTGAAAAGGATGAACCATTGCTTCTGTATTTGGCGGCCACCCCACACGCGGTCAGCGCAGTTCTGATCGCGGAAAGGGAAGGAGTGCACAGACCCGTCTACTATGTGAGCGAAGTACTTCATGGTCCTAAGGAGCGCTACCCTGAGGTCCAGAAGATACTTTACGCGCTACTGATGGCTTCCCGTAAGCTACGACATTACTTTCAAGCACACAAGATCACAGTACCTTCCTCTTTTCCTTTAGGGGATGTTGTCCGAAATCCAGAAAAATCTGGTCGAATCGCCAAATGGGCGGTCGAATTCGGTGCCTTTGAGATCCACTTTACCCCTCGCACGGCGGTTAAGTCTCAGGTTTTGGCCGACTTTGTGGTCGAATGGACCAACCCTGAGCCACCCGTGCAGTTGGAAAAGGAACTGGAGTGCCCCGATTATTGGACAATGTACTTTGACGGCTCCCGTAGTTTTCAACACTCGGGGGCTGGAGTGGTCTTAGTTACACCTCAGGGCGAACAGCTTAAGTATGTCATTCAACTACACTTTGTTGCAACCAACAATGCAGCAGAGTATGAAGGTCTTCTTGCAGGGCTCCGGGCAGCAAAATTCCTCGGAGTCCGTCGATTAGTGGTGAGGGGGGACTCACAGCTGGTCGTAAACCAGGTAAACAAGGAGTACAGCACCTCCGATGAGACAATGGCTCATTACCTGGGGGAAGTGAGGAGATTGGAAAAACACTTCAGTCACTTCGAAGTCCAATACATCCCGCGAAAGGACAACATTCTCGCAGACCAATTATCCAAAATTGGATCCTCACGCTCATCCGCTCCGGCAGGAGTGTTCATTGAACACTTGGACCATCCTTCGATCATGACTTCGGTCGAGGATGATCCGGCAATAGCCTTCGTTGCCAACCTCGGTCAGGAACAAGATTGGACTCATCCATTGAGGGTCTATCTTGAACATGGGACCCTACCCGAGGACGAAACCAAAAGCGATCGGTTAATTCGAAAGGCGCGTCTGTACAAACTCATAGATGGGGTTATGTACAGAAAGGGTACTCAAGGAGTATTCATGCGCTGCATATCTCAGGAGGAAGGAAAATCCCTCTTGAAAGAAATACATGACGGTGTATGCGGTGCACACGCATCATACCGAACACTGGTCGGAAAAGTTTTTCGACAGGGATTCTACTGGCCTTCGGCACTCGATGATGCCAAGCTTATGGTCAAGATGTGTCCACAGTGTCAGTTTCATGCAAGACAGGTTCATCAACCTGCTTATGCATTGCAAACTATTCCTCTCGCATGGCCTTTCGCGATCTGGGGAATGGACATCGTCGGTCCTATGCCACAAGCGGTCAATGGATACAAGTTTTTGTTCGTAGCCATTGACACATTCACAAAGTGGATTGAGGCCGAACCAGTACGAAATATTACTGCCTCAGCCGCACAAAAGTTCTTTCACAAGAACATTGTGGCACGATTTGGTGTTCCAAACCGTCTCATCACAGACAACGGTTCTCAGTTCGCTAGCGGTCTTTTCCTAGACTACTGCGATCAGATTGGGACCAAGGTGTGCTTTGCTTCCGTGGCACATCCACAAAGCAATGGTGCCGTAGAACGGGCCAATGGGCAAGTACTGCAAGGTATCAAAAAACGTGTTTTTGATCGCCTCAAGACCCGCTCGGGGGCTTGGGCAGACTGAGCTCTATACTGTTCTATGGGCACTACGGACTACCTCTAGTCGAGCCACCGGTGAGACACCCTTCCATTTGGTCTATGGAGCCGAGGCTGTGTTGCCCATGGAAGTAAGTATTGGATCTGTTCGCACGAATCAATTCGAACAGGTCAACCAATCCGAACAGCGATCGCAAGATCTCATCCTCCTGGAAGAACGGCGTGATCGCGCCCTGATTAAGTCCACGGTATACTTGCAGGCTCTACGCAAGTATCACAGTAAAAAGGTGCGACCACGTGATCTCAACGTGGGCGACCTGGTTTTACGAAAAATTCAAGACCAGTCTAACCGCAATAAATTCTCCCCAAAGTGGGAGGGACCATACACTGTCGTCTCAATGCCGCGGCCAGGATCTGCGCGGTTAGCCATGGAGGATGGTCGGATTTTGTCCAATACTTGGAACATCGATCAACTTCGCAAGTTTTACGTGTAAGTTTTCCAATCACTTTTTTCCTGTTCAATTAGCATCTTTTCATAAAAAACATGTCTTGTTTTCATACAATGAGTGTTTTTCTTTAAGCCCAAATTATACAAATTCGACCTGGGGACTGATCGCCGGCGGTTAGATTATTACAACATTTTTTCAACCGGATTCACTGGTCGATCCCATGATCACTTCCAGATAAGTCACTCCTAAATAAGCCATTTCTCAACGCACATGGGACTATCTGGCTAGTCTTCGGTCATCTGGGTGGCTACCAGTTTGCAATAAGGTTAAAGTGTTACTTTAATCTCGACCATCGGCTTGAAGCACATATCCCTGGTCATCATACTTATGTTTTCCCCTCTGCTTAAAATACTAAGGCTTCAGTATTCACAAAACAGAGGCGGGGGCTAGAGGAATATACTTATAGTATGAAACTTATGATGTGAATATGCACTTTCTTTTGAAAAAATAGTTTTACATACATAGCATTGTAATTACAATTGTTTGGTTACAAAATATAAGGATCATTCGATCCTTAGCTCAGCCAAGAGCTTGTCAACAAAGGGCTTAACTTCTTCAATAACGGCGTCAAGCACTTCTTCACTCTCGACCTCAACCGGTCCCACCAGTGCGCTCAAATTCGCATCTGGGCCATGGTGAAGTCGAACCCGGCTGAGTACGGCAGAAGCGGCTGATCGGACTCTCGTCCTGATTGTCTCTTCACGTCGCCGTAAATCTCCAGGGAGATATTCGAGCAGTGATTCTGCTTGAGTTGTAAGCAGTGATGCCCAATCGCTGACATTTGGGTCGTCCTTCCTCAACTCTACCACGTTGGTATTCAAAAGGCTGGCTATGGCCTTCAGTTTTTCGAAGACCAGTAGGCTCAACTCTTTGACCACTTGATCAGTATGGGTGAGCGAGGACTCGAGAAGCATCTTGTCCTGGCTGAGCTGTTTAATGCGACCTGCTTGCGCTGTACAAAGAAAAGAGGTTATTAACAAGAAACGTCTTTAAGTCTTCTCAAGTTGAGAATCGACTTACCAGCATTCTCAGACTGAAGTCTATTGATTTCAGTCCGTAGTTTCTGGAACTCTGTAACTGAGTTCAGCTTTATCTTGGTTAACTCTTTCTTCAGAAACGTAACCTCTCTGCAGCAAAATCAGGTTAGTCACAATTAAAGCCTACTTATATCAACAGAAGAATGACGATCCTCACTTGCGCAAGCTGTCACGATCTTTTTGAACAGCCGCCATGCTGGCCATTGCAGCATGCGACTGGCTCGTCACCCATGACAAGCCCTGTGACACAAAGCAAGAGAGTCAAGTATGCTCTAAAGGCGATTCAAGCGCCGAAACAGAGGTGATCATACCTTCATAAACTTATTCAAAGCGGCATCATCCATGCTAGCAGGAATCCTTGCTAGCGCGCCTGAAGTGCCTGCGACGGGGACAGTTGATGGGAGTGCCGGCCGGACGCCACCCCCAGAGGCCACTGGTGGTGACCTAGTCCCTGCACTTGTTTCACCTCCCGCGGTCCGGACGACTTCCTGAACCACGGGAGTAGAGCGCTCTTCGTTAGAGGCTCCCTCATTAGCCCTAGCTTCAACCTCCCCAGTGGCGGTTGAAGGTATAGGCGCTGTCTTCTTTTGCCTAACAGGAAGAATGGGTCAGACAGTTTTTATCTAAGATTACTGTCAAGTAAGAGTTCTTACCTTATTCGAAATCCCATTCGTTCCTGGGACTTCTGGGAAAATTCCCCTTGTGGAGGAGAGCCGTCTCCGGTTCTTGCCTTCTTTATGGTAAATAAGACAGCACCCCCCTGGAAATATCATGTTACAGGCATATTCTTAGGGAACAGGTAGAAGCACATAGGTCTTTACCTGGGATACCGGGCTAATTGGTGGGGCTTCATCCGAAGGCCTTGACGATTCCTGAGTTGCTGGAACCGTCGCAACCGGCCTTTGTTCGTCTACCTCCTCCTCTGTCCGCGGAGGAGGAGGATTTTCCTCCCTGGAACCCCCAGTGGACCCAGGGGGAAGCTCTCCTTCCTGTATGAACATTAACTTGTCAAATGCGCAGAAAGAGCCATGGAGGGAATGATCGAAAAGATCCTTTACCTTGGTCGTCCCTTCGACCAGGGAAGCAGAGATGATTGATCCTGAAACCTCGGGGGCTTCAGGAACTGGAAGGTCACCTGCGACCACAAGATCTTCAGTGGTCGCAGGGACAGCCACGGCCACCTCTTCGGCAACTGTGGTCTCTGCGGGACAACTTGGGGCATCGCTGGATGGAAGATCCGCGATCTTCCTCCTTCGAAGGATCAGAGGAACGTCATCCTCTTCCTCCTCGCTCCCCTCTCCCTGTACGACGAAGAAGTGATTCCATGTCGCGCCTGAAAAAGTAGCAGGAATGCGATATCTTACCGCAGTCTTTCTTGCGAGACGAGGAACGCTTCGTGAAGACCCCTCTCCAGGGTTCAGCTTGGTCTTCTTAGAGGCAGGACTCTTTGTCCTTGGGTCTCTGAGAGACCTTCTTCACGTTCCTCGCCGTCGGCTTCTTCAGAGAACCGACATTTTCACTTGGGAATGTTGCATCCGCAAACCTCCCTAGGAGCTATTCTCATTCCAATGGGATTGATTAGTGCTGGACATACATGAAAACTGCAAAATAGAGGCCAAGTGGAAAGTTTACCTTTCGGCGCTCCTGTTTAAGGTCGTCGCCAGCATGAATCAAGCTTTGGGGGCGAGGCGATCCCTTGGGGCCCTCTACCTCGGCGTTGTACGCCCTGAGGAGGTAATTAGTCCGCCTCTCAATCTCAGCTGAGGGCAGGACTGTTCCCAGATGCGAGTTAAATTGATACATTTCAAAAATGACAAAAGGATTTCAATGTCAGAAATGAGTACCTTCGTTATAGTCCAGGGTAGTGTCCGCCATGGACTCGATCTCCCAAGCCGGATGAGCCCTTTCACGTAGGGGGCTCACCCGATTCTTCACAAAGTCTCGGATGACGTCACGTGCCGTCAGCCCTTGTTCGACTAAGTGAAGGATCACCTCGGCATGCTTCATGAACTCCGCGTTCATCGCCGGGAGGGTATCCAACTCGCTCGTTTTCTCCGGCCGCGAGTTCTCAAACCACAGCCCACACTCGGTCGGCGGGGTGCAGTAAAACCATTTCTGGTGCCACATGTGCGCTGAGTCTCGCAGGGGTGGGGAGGGATACTCCTTTTTGTCCCTCAGCCGGAAGTAGATGCATCCGGCGGCGTTGGTGCTCTTCGACCACGCCGAAAAGTAGAATCGTCGGAAAAGATCCACGCTGGGATATACTCCGACGAAGGCTTCACAGAGATGTTGGAATACTGCAAGAATCAGCATCGCGTTGGGGTGGAGGTTGATCAGTTCCCACCCGTAATGTTCAAAGATGTCCTTAAGGAACCGACTTTCAGGGAATCGGAACCCGCAACGAAAATACTCCTCAAAAACCACCAACTCGCCTTCTTGGACAGTTGGGGTTTCTTGGTCTTTCTCCGCAGGTCGCCAGTTAATGAGCAGCCGCGGAGAAAGGATCTCCTCCTTCTCAAGCGCCATCAGGCTCTCCTCAGAATGATGAATGGATCTGCTCCAGGACGCCATCTATGGTGTAGAATCAAAGGGGAAGCTGGCGATTTGGGGAAGATGAAGGCTGAAGAAAGTGAGGGTTTTGAGCGGCGGGAATTCTAAGGGTTTTTTCGCGGCTGAGTGGCTTCCTCAAGAAGCTACCTCCTGCTTTTTATAAACCCAAGGCGTCGCATTAATGAGTGAACGGCTCGTTTCAAACATTCCATTAAATGCTTTATTCATTTCCCATAATGGATACTGTCTCTGATGGACCCGATAAAGTACTCAGGCGTCAGATCTGAAACAAAAAGACTTCTTTGTTTTGGGAACTGAAAGTGTAAAAGGACTGAAAAATTTCCAGTACTTTTCAAAGGAAGTTTTTCCTTTTTATACTTTGAACATTTTGTTCGAAAAAATCGCGTAACCCAATTTTTTACGTACTGAAGTGTTTCTAATTGGGTTATGGTTTTATCGAAATCATGTTCTAGGCTAAAACTTCGTCTCTAATCGAAGTAATAGTCTAACCGGATGTTTGACTCTGGTCGCAATTCAGTTCTAACCGCGGCCTTAAGTCTGATCGCAGCATCAGGGCAGGTCATGGTGATCTTTTAAAGCGCGATTCTAATCGCAGAACTGAAATTTCCTGTGTATGAATGGTCGCGGACTAAGCTTTTAGCCATAATTTCGCACAGAAGGTATGAAGAATGTTCATATGAATAAAAGAAACTTTATTTATTACATTCTTTACATACAAAAGGAATACGGTCGATAAAAGCATCGACTTGTTCCGAAAGAAGTTTACAAAGTTCCCCAAGGGACATATTGTTGTCAGTAGGATCTACACTGACAACCCCCAAGGAACTAGCGACTACTCTAAGTCTATCTATATCGTCCCTAACAACAGACGCACTATTGTCCCTAATCAAGTCAGAGAGTTCTCGCTGTTGCTGAGCGAAGTCCCTCTCTCGACGGAAATGGTGCGCCTCTTCTCGGGATCGATCAAGACATTCTGCTAAACGCAGAATCTTCGAGGCCATCTCCTCAGTCTTCTTCTCCAGGGCATTCTTCTCTTCCAGAAGAGTCTGTCCGGAAGGAAGAGATGGAGCAGCAGAAGGCTGATCGCTGGGACCTCCTACCTCCTGCATTTTGTAAAAGTTAGTCATATTAACTAAAATTATCAGTAAAAAGGGAGAAGAATTATTACCTGTCCCAGTGCATAACCCGTTGATGCACCCATCTTGGGAGGAAGATCATCATATGGTGGAAGTGCAACCTTCCCAGAAGAAGATTGCTTCGCCAACCCAATATGGCAATCATCTGGTCGAGGGATAGTCACCGCTTGCCGACCAGGATGTTGATCACCCAAAAGGATGGGGGAATTGGATGTGAAGGGATCTTTCTCTAAGGATAAAGGCCTAACTTGCCGAGAGGCATGAACGGGGAGGGTCAAAGGAACTGAAGGAAGAAAGAAACTCGCTATATTCTTCACCTTTGTTCCACTGGAAGATCCTTCGTCAACCTTAGGTTTCTTCCTTAAGGGAGACATGACTTCATTCGTTTTGAGACCCTTGTTCAACAATTTCCCCTTCATCGCTCTCAATCTCGATGATTTCGTGATCTGCCATTGGGAGGAGTATGTGAAAAGGAAGGAGGCCAGGTAACAAGAAAAAGACTTAGGCGTGAGAGGGAATTGTAAATCTTTACATAACCAGAGGTCTGGTATTTATAGCCGCCAGGTCGACGGTTCGCCTCCCAGACACCTCGAGTTTTGTTAAGGCATTTACAATTTTACCTCGAGATAAAAATCTCTACGGCGCCATCATTGCCCGTCACGTAATGTCAGAACCCGTCTTGAAAAACCAACCGTTTTCACTTAGTGCGCCACTAAGTGGAGAAGTTAAAGGGCCGGGTTAAAAATCCAATGCACGGTTTTTAAATTCAAAATAAACACGTCTCTTCGTTTTCTTCGAATTTGGGGGCTAGCTGACGAGGATTGACACTCGGGTCACTTCTAATAAACTTCTGGTTCAAGACAGGTTCGAACCAGACATGTGTCTGGAGATGCGAACTCAAGCTATTCTGAGAGGCATCACCACGAGGTTGCAAGCTTTACGCGATCAAGTCGCAGCTTTACGCGGTCAGACCGTAAGCCTTGCGCGGTCAGAAGTTCGTGGGCTATACGCGAACTACACATTCGGGATATTGCGCGGTCAGCCAAATCCCGCGGTCAGAACATCTGCCGATCAGGATACCTGGGATCTATCTATTCGTTTGTCCATGCGACAGGATATTCTAAGTATCCCGAAGATTCCTACACGTGGAAAATCAACCGTCAGGAAGTTAACACGTACAGTTATCCATGAATAACACGTGTTTAACCTACATGGAGGTTAAGAGCAGTTTCAAAAACCGCATCCAACCGTCCGTGCAACCGATTGATGCAGTTTCCTTCACATGGCACCCTTTTAAGCAGTATAAAAGGATGGCATAAAGTATCAATCAGGGGGAATCAAATTTAGCCAAGTCTACGGCACACCTCATATAGCATTTTTTAAGTCTTCTTTAGTTTATTTTTGTACACTTTTACAGGAAAAATCCTCACCTGTGAGGGCTTTTTCCTCCTCTTGTAAATCTTTTACCATACTTAGTGAAATCTCAACAGGACGTAGGGCTTTTACTCCCACCATCGAGGGCCCGAACCTGTATAAATTCTCTGTGCTCCTGTTCACCATTGTTCAGCATACCTTCCCGAAGGGTCATCTTGAAAGGTCTCACTATTACAAATTCTGCATAAGTTCGACTGAGGACTCCGAGTCCGAATCGTCGACACCGAGCCTGTCTCCTTTGGCATGGCCATCAGAGACAAGGTCGTGTCCGCCTTTCGACCGAATCCAACTGGAGGATTTCCTCTGTGAGCGGAATAGAAGTAACCGTGGTTGTTCGTGTACTTGGTTCATTCCTCCTTGTTCTTTCTAGTCATAGTTCAGGATGAAGTTTATAACACTTCTCCTTTGTGTGCCCATCAACATGACAATGCTCACAAGTGTTATCCGTACTGTGGGTACCCTCTCTGGAGCTTGTCTTTTCTTCCAATGTGGTCAAAATCTTCCTCACGTTCTTGTCGTTGCGGGTCTTATTCTTCTTCTCAATCACCAAAGCAGTTGTACTTGCAATTGAGATATCATGGATGCCAAGCAGACTCAATTCTGCACT
Organism: Pharus latifolius; assembly: GCA_019359835.1. NCBI lineage: Eukaryota > Viridiplantae > Streptophyta > Magnoliopsida > Poales > Poaceae > Pharus > Pharus latifolius. The sequence continues at coordinate 35,104,526 of CM033321.1, read as the reverse complement.
AATCATCTTCTGCAGTCCAGCCGTGTATTTTCTGAACATCTGTCGTGTAGTCCTAGACGGTCTGGTTGCGCCGTTGATACAATCGGTGCTTCGAGATACCCCATCAGGTAGAACTCTTGTCATAGGAGTCGTTTGAATTGTCCCCATGCGAGGTCGTCTGCTTCCCTGCTATTGACAAGTGCCTTCCACCACGTCTTGGTGCGGTCCTTCATCTTCAATGGTACGAACTTTACCTTTTGAGTGCTACTGAAACTTTGCAGGTTGAAGTAGGTTTCAAGCTGGTTGATCCATGAATCCAGCTTTTTGGCATCGATCGCCCCATCATACATGGGTGTGTCAACCTTAGCTTCAACCTTGAAAGGTCCGTCAACTAGGGACGATATGCTGGCGTGGTCGTCGGCGTCGAGGTCGTCCACGTTGTTGTCTACTGGACTACGCGAGCTGTTCCCAATCCTCACACCAGTCATTCTTGCCTTTGAAGCATCATCTTCAGTAGGCAAGGTCATGGCCTGCTGCTTAATCCAAGCAAGCACAGTATCCATGTTGGCAGAGAGTTTGGTCACTTGTTAGGCCAGATCAGCTAGAGCGGAGGTTTCTTCAGACATGGTCGGAGATGTGACTGTCGGTGCCGTCAAACATTTGCCCACAGTAGTAGAAAGTTCTTGTGGAATCTCGCCTAATTTTTCGTAGTCCAAGCAAGTCTTCACCATCCACAGGCAGGACAGTGCTCTGATACCAACTTGATCCATTTTGAATACAAGGCCCAATTGGATGAAAACGAGATTTTACTCGAAAGATCGAAACTGGTGATCGAACACAAGTTTAAAGGAAAAGCACAACTCTTTATTTAAAAGAGGGACTTTTACAAGTCAACAGTTGATAGCCTTTGATCCCTGTCTATCCTTCTTCTCTAGATTCAATGCTATGTCTAGCCTATTACAACGTATTTATAGACAACCACTTGAAAATGTAACGGACTCGACTATATCTTGATAACCAAGTCTTAGTTGAAGTCGATATCATATCAGACTCGATTACATATTGTATTGGACTCAACCAACCAACTACAACCAATTACAATCAACCAAGTCTATACCGTACTCGTATACAGACAACCCACCAAGTCGTATTGTACTCATATAGAAACAACCTACCAAGTATGAACCATCTAGTATTATTAACCCGAGATCGTCTCGGATCATGGCATAGTCTGGTCAATCCAGCAACCTTGGTCCGACCAGTGACCATGTTTTTGTTGACTCGAGATCGTCCCGGATCACTACATGTTTACATTTCAATTACTTCACAATTGTTCTTCGTGGTACCCTGTGTTGAATTCTTCAGTAAGCTATAGTGATCTACTAAACTAAGTCTGAAGTTCTCTAAATTTAGATGATTTAAGATTTAGATGAGTTGATAGTTCTATTAGTGTGATTGAAATAGGAATCACTAATGTGAATCTTATTGGTGCTTTATGTTCTTTGATCAACTCCCTCTACATCAGACTGTATTAAATTCTGAATTGAATTGAGTTTGGTTCCTTGATCACTGTCTTGTCCTCAATAGCTAATCTTTGTTCAACTGCTTAGATCAATTGAGCTCTTGTTCATCTTTTGTGGAATTCTGACTCGGAAGCAACATTCTCTCAACTTTCCGTGTTTGCGTTCACCGCTTGCCTTAAATATTATTACAGAATGATTTTTTATTAGTGAGACACGTCGAGACGGACTGACTTCTTACCTCTGCATTTCTGTTGTATTTCTGATTAGAATTTAGTTAGGCATAATTTTCTCTCATCTAGTCTCTTTGGAGAGAACGACATACTCGCCTTCTACGACTGTGTTCACTTGCGGAATCACGATTTAGGTGGTATCAGTGGGCACGACTCGTGCTCAGCCTGGAGCACGACCCGTGCCACAGGTCGTGCTTGGCTCGATTTCAAGGGCTATTTTTGGTCGATTTTGGTGCGTTTAAATCGGATTTATCTATTTCTCACACCGTTTGAAGCCAGATTCCGTCGCTTGCACATCAAGAGTTATATTTAGGCACATTAACCCATTGTATCATAAATAGAGAAACTTTTAGCTCAATTAGGTGTGCTTTTTCATAGGCTTTAGATGTATTTTAGTATTAGATTAGTTTAGTAGAGCCCCTTCTCTATTTTTCGCGTTTGTAAGCCGGCAAGGACCGCAGACTTAATTTTGAAGCAATCAAGTAAGTTTTCATTTATTATTATTATTTTTGTATTTTTTATGGCCTTTTGCTAGTAGTTCACTTCTAGAGTTAGGGATGGCCTAATCCGGAAGACATAATTCCTTCTTGGTCTTGATCTTAAGTTATGCAGTTAGTTCCTTACATTTTCTTCCTCTAAACCCTAAATTCTCGTTCTGGCAACAGATGTAACAGTTGAGCCTTAGCAAGAATTTACGAGAGTTCTTGAGTCCTTAGTGCCTTGACGTGGGATCCTAAATAGGAGAGAGGCTCTTAGCAAACTTAACCGTGGAAGCGATCCTCTGACCGTTGTACCCGCGACCGTACTGGAAACTTAATCTATCTTGGAAAATAATTGAAACTAACTTGCAAGTCTCAGACCTTGGAAAGAATTACGCTTGATAGTTATGGAATTCCAGAAATCCTAGTTTTTCCTTTTTATTTCTTAAACACTAGATTTCATACTTTCTTTTTACTACTTTAAATCCTAGATTGATAGTTTTAGTAGATTTAGTGGTAAAAAAATAATCCCTCAAATCGTTCAGACTCAATCAGTGAGCCATTAACCTAAAAGACGAAAACATTTGTTCCTCATAGAATTCGACGCTCAAGTGCTCAACGTTCAACCGTTCGCTTGCGGTTATTACCCACATATCACGCACCATCCCGTGTGTGATTACATCACCTTGACTGATCCATTTGAGACCTCGCCTTTGTTTTTGCACTAGGCTCGCCTAGATTCTAATACACGGAATAAAGGGATCTTACTCAGAATTACAGAAACCCAAAGGTTGATCAAAACACAGGTCAACGTAATTGCACAACTCTTTATTTCAATGAGGGCTTTACACGTCGAACGTTAGGACGCACTCGCCTACGTCGAAGGAACTAGACTCGATTTGATCTATTATATCAAGGTAGATAACCAGGTAGATGCTAGATGATCTACTCTAACCTATTACAAGGTATTTACAGTCCAATCATATGAGTACATATCATACTCAATAACCTAAATATGTTAGACTCGGACATTAACTAAACCTAATAGATAAGACTCACTTACATATATTCGGATCGGACTACAATTCTGACCAGAGTTCAAATCCTTCAAGGTCGTGAACCAATCATGGTCGCAAAACCTTTCCAGAGTTGGTTATGGTCACGAAGCCTTATACGACTCAACCTGAAGATCCTCCCGGATCATGACTCCTTTGTTGAGAAGGAGCCCACCCCTGTTGCGACCTCTGGATCAAAACTGGAGATGTGGAAATTGGGTTTGTCCATCTTCTCTGGTGTACCACTTTGCCGCACATGCTCATTGATATTTCTGACTGATTCAAAAAGTCTCCTTTGTGCCACTACGGGTGGTAGTCACCTTCTTCTCCAGGATCACATCTTTGCGTAGAGGTTCTTCTTGTTGATAGACCAAGTCTTCAACAGATGGTACTATGGTATCTGGCTCATCATCTAACATTGAAGGCTCGAAGAGTTTTAGGTGCTCAACATTGACAACCGAGTAAATATCCATGTATGGAGGTAACTCGAGCTGACAAGCATTATTACCAACTTTCCACAAAATCCGAAAAGGACCATAACGAATGGGTTTAAGCTTTTTACCTTCACCTTTAAGTCTCTCCTTACTCAGATGTAATCAGACCATATCACCTTCTTGAAATTGCGCATCAACTCGGTGTCGATCATGTCGCGCCTTGTACTTGAGTTGAGCTTTCAGAAAGTTCTGTTCAACCTCTCGATGGAGTCATTGAATACCTTCCAAGAACTTTTGCACTAGATCCTGATCAGATGCTTCCTTGCTGTTCTGCGCTAAGGTAGGGATCACAAACTCCATGTCGAATGGACTCTGCAGTAGAAATCCCAAAAAAGACCTCAAACGGTGACTTTCTAGTCGAATCATGCATTGCTCGATTAAAAACAAACTGTAGGTATGGTATGTTTTCATCCCATGTCTTCGGATGCTTAGAGTTAAAACCCCTCAAGAGATGAACGACTATGCGATTTACCACCTCGGTATGACCATCAGCTTGAGGATGAAAAGCAGTACTCCACTTTAGCTGTATATCCACATCGTCCAAAGTGATCACCAAAAGTGACTAAGGAACTGGGTATCACGATCAGACACAATAGAAGTCGGCAGTCTGAAACGTGTCCAAACGTACTGAAAGAATACCATAGCTACCTCTTCTCCCATGATAGTCTTTCGACAAGGTATGAGAATAATCATTTTAGAGAACCGATCAACGACCACAAAGAGATAGTCGTTGCCACATCGGGTCTTAGGCAATCCTCCCAAGAATCCATGGATATGTTTTCCCATGGTCGCGATGGAACTTGCAAAAGAGTGTACAAACCTAATTTTTGGTTTGCTAGTTTCGAGAAGCTGCAGAGACCACAGCCTCGAACAAAACTAGCCACATCCTACTGCATTCGCGGCCAGAACACATGTCGATGAAGATTTTGCAAAGTCTTCATAACCCCAAAGTGACCAGCGACCTTCGATGTATGCGCTTCTCGCAGCCATTGTATTTGAGGTGCTCCACGAGATATACAAAATAACTTGCCCTTGTACAAGAGTCCTTCTCGCCGAACGAACTCTATAGATCTTCATTATAAATTGTGGCATAGTCATCATGACATGAGGGCTCAATCTACACAAATGCTGATAAGAAGAGGGTCGTAACTAGTGGTCGCGACAACATGTTAGCCAGTTTGTTGTGTAAGCCCTTCTTGTACTTAATTACCTGATTAAACTGTTGCAGATATGGCATCTACTTCATGTGCTGAGCTTGCTGTAGCTTGGACTGAGTTTGCAAATATTGCAACGGTTGGTGGTCAGTGTGGACAACAGTCTCTTTACCCAAGAGGTAACACCACCAATGTTTTACGGCCTGATGTAGTGCACACAACTCCTTGTCGTAAGTAGGATAGTTCTTCTGAGCTCCCTGAAATAACTCAGAATGATATGCCACTGGTCGACCTTCCTGCATGAGCACTGCGCCCATCGCATAACTAAGGCATCGGTTTCTAGCTCGAATGATTTCTGAAGATTCGGCAAAGCTCACACAGGCGTCTCGCTGATCTTCCTCTTCAGCAAGAGAAAAGTGTCCTCATGTTTCCCTATCCACTCGAATTCTGATTGATCCTGGTTAATACATGCAACAGAGAAGCCACAATCGAGAAGTGCGGATGAACTTCCAAAGGTATTGGTATGCTCCTACAAAACTACGCACTTCTGTAACTGTTCACAGTCATGGCCACTCGCGAATCACTTTTACCTTATCCGGGTTGATTTGTAATGTACCGTTGCCGACCATGAATCCCAGGTAAAGTAGAGTTTGTTGGTCGAACTCGCACTTCTTACGGTTAAGGCGAAGTTGATGTTGTCGAAGCTGTTCGAACACCTTTTCGACATGAATGAGGTGCTTGCCCCACGAACGACTATAGCCCAGTATGTCATCGAGATAAATGATCACAAAGTCGTCGATGAACTATCACAATACGTCATTCATAAGACGCATGAAAGTAGCCGGGGCGTTGCAGAGGCCAAATGGCATGACTAGCCATTTCAACAGACCTTGTCGCGTTTTGAACGCGGTCTTCCACGTATCCTCCTCTCAAATGCTAACTTGATGATATCTTGACTTAAGATCCAACTTCGAGAAGACAGCAACATGCTTCAATTGGTCCAGTAAGTCATCAATACAAGGAAGGGTGCACTGGTTCTTGATGGTAATCTTGTTCAGTGCTCGGTAGGCAATGCACATATGCCAAGTCCCATCTTTCTTTGGCACTAACACCACAGGAGATCCACAAGGTGAAATACTTGGTTGGATGACACCCTCATTCAGCAAATGACCAAGTTGTCTCTTGATCTCTTCATTTTCCAATACTGAGTTGCGAAACATACTCAAATTGAGAAGTGTCGCATCGGACACTAGCTGAATTTCATGCTCGACTGGATGTTTCAGTGAACGACCCTAGGTACTCTCGAACAGATCACTGTATTTCTCCAGTAGTCCCGACAAACGACCAGATTCTTCTCGGTACGCCAGCGACAACACTGCTCAAGTACTATCACCTTGACCAATGGGTCGAATCATGAAAAGCACGTACTTGTGACATGCATTGACGATTCGTTTGGCTTGATTTGCGGTAATCAAGTTCGAAGTGTTGACATGGACATCTCTACTGATCATGAACTTAACTCCGTCTTTAGTGAGCTCGTACTGTTGCGCTCGCCGATGGAAATGAGTGTCTCATTCATACAGATACGGACTCCCAAATATCACCTGACAGATATCGATAGGAACAACATCGCATTGCACCTCATCTATATATCATGCAGAGATAGCAAACTTCAACACACACTAACTCGTAATTTGTTGGTTCACATTGGATGTAAACCAACCCAACAGATACGGTCGAGGATGTGTGCTTGTCATCAACCCAAGTCGCCAAACCAGTCTAGCAGAGACCAGATTCTTCTGACCTCTGGGATCAAATATTGCTGCGACCACTTCGTACTTCACCTGGATGTTGATAGTGAACAAATCCTCCGTTAGGTGATGGTCTTTCGGTGGATCCAAACCCTTCTCCTTCGGCATTTTCATCAGAGACAATGTCGTATCTGCCTCATCAACCGAATTCACTCAAACAACTTCTTCGTCGGGTGAAGTCATAGTAGCTGTGGCTATTCTTTTCCCTGGTCTATTTTTCTTTGGTCGAAGCTCAGGATGAAGCTTGTAGCATTTTTCCTTGGTGTGTCCCGCGACTTGACAATGCTCCAAAAGGCACCCGTGCCCGGCTTCGAAGCATTCTTCTTCGAACTCGGTTTTCTTTTTGTCGAGGTCGCACTATCCTTCGTGCCTTTGTCACTGCGGGACCGGTTCTTTTTCTCAATCGCCATAGCAGTTGTGCTTGCAGTCATGATGTCTTGGATGGCGAACAGACTCAACTCAGTACTGATCGATTTCTGAAGTCAAGATGTGTATTTCCAAAATACCTGAGGATTGGACAACGATATGCCAATGACCATTGCTTGTCGCCAGAACTCTGTCATATAGTCTTGGATAGTCTGGTTGCACTGTTGGTATAATCTGTTTCAACGTTCCCATCTCTCCTCGAGGTAACCCATCGGATAGAATTCTTGTCACAAGAGTCATTTGAATTGACCCCATGCAAGGTCGTCAGCTTCACCACTGGCGACAAGGGCCTTCCACCAAGTCTTGGCGTGGTCCTTCATCTTCAAATGTGCGAATTTGACCTTTTGAGTGCTATTGAACCCTTTCAGGTCAAAGTAGGTCTCAAGCTGGTCGATCCAAGAATCTAATTCCTCAACATCGATCACCCCCTCATATATAGGTATATCGATCTTAGTGTCGACCTTAAAAGATTCGACAGCTAAGGAGGTGTTGGCGAGGTCATCGGCCTTGTGGTCGTCTTCTTCCTTGTCGTCTAGCCTGTGCAAGTCTTCACTAGTCTTCACACCCATAACCTTTCCTGCTTCAGGAGGTATATATGATCATGGCCCGCTGCTTAATCCAAGCAAGCACGGTTTCCATGTCGGTGGAGAGCTTAGCCACTTGTTTGGCTAGGCTGGCTTGAACGGAGGTTCCTTCAGACATTGTCAGAGATGCGACTATAGGTACCATCGATTGATCGCCTAGAGTTTCGCCGGAAGTTTTGTAACCCTGGCGAGTCTTCACCATCCATAGGACAAGATAGTAGCTCTGATACAAACTTGATCTGTTTGAGACCTAGCCTTGGTTTTCGCACTAGGCTCACCCAGATTCTAATATACGGAATAATGGGATCTTACTCGGAATTACCAAAACCCCAAGGTTGATCGATACATAGGTCAATGTAATTGCACAACTCTTTATTTCAAAGAGGGATTTACACGTCGAACGTTAGGACGCACTTGCCTACGTCGAAGGAACTAGACTCGATCTAATCTATATCAAGGTAGATAACCAGGTAGATGCTAGATGATCTACTCTAACCTATTACAAGGTATTTATAGTCCAATCATATGAGTACGTATCAGACTCAATAACCTAAACATGTTAGATTCAAACTGCCGACGATTCGGACTCGGACTCCTCAGCCGAACTTATGCAGAATTTGTAATTGTGAGACCTTTCAAGATGACCCTTCGGGAAGGTATGCTGAACAATGGTGAACAGGAGCACAGAGAATTTAGACAGGTTCGGGCCCTCGATGGTGGGAGTAAAAGCCCTACGTCCTGTTGATATTTCACTAAGTGTGGTAAAATGTTTACAAATGGAAGGAAAAGTCCTCACAGGCGAGGATTTTTCCTGTAAAAGTGTACAAGGATCAACCAAAGAAAGCTTATTAGAATACTATATAAGGTGTGCCGCAGACTTGGCTAACTTTTTCTCTCTTTTTTCCTCTCTCCTCGATTGATGCTTCATGCCATCCTTTTATACTGTTTGAAAGGGTGCCATGTGAAGGAAACTGCATCAACCGGTTGTACGGACGGTTGGATACGGTTTTTGGAACTGCTCTTAACCTCCACATAGGTTAAACACGTGTTATTCATGGATAACTGTACGTGTTAACCTCCTGACGGTTGATTCTCCACGTGTAAGAATCTTCGGGATACTTAGAATATCCTGTTGTATGGGCAACCGAATAGATAGATCCCAGGTATCCTGATCGGCAGATGTTCTGACCGCGGGATTTGGCTAACCGCGCGATATCCCGAATGTGTAGTTCGCGTATAGCCTACGAACTTCTGATCGCGCAAGGCTTACTGGTCTGATCACACGAAACCCGCGACCTGATTGCGTAAAGCTTGCGACCTCATGGTAATGCTCCTCAGAATAGCTTGAGTCCGCATCACCAGATACATGTCTGGTTCGAACTTGTCTTGAACCAAAAGTTTATTAGAAGTGACCCGGGTGTCAATCCTCGTCAGCTAGCCCCCAAATTCGAAGAAAACGAAGAGACGTGTTTATTTCGAATTTAAAAACCGTGCATTGGACTTTTAACCCGGCCCTTTAACTTCTCCACTTAGTGGCGCACTAAGTAAAAACGGTTGGTTTTTCAAGACGGGTTCTGACATTACGTGACGGGCAATGATGGCGCCGTAGAGATTTTTATCTCGAGGTAAAATTGTAAATGTCTTAACGAAACCCGAGGTGTCTGGGAGGCGAACCGTCGACCTGGCGGCTATAAATACCAGACCCCTGGACATGTAAAGATTCACAATTTCCCTCTCACGCCTAAGTCTTTTTCTTGTTATCCTGCCTCTTTCTTTTTCACATACTCCTCCCAATGGCAGATCACGAAATCATCGAGATTGAGAGCGATGAAGGGGAAATTGTCGAACAAGGGTCTCAAACGAATGAAGTTCTGTCTCCCTTAAGGAAGAAACCCAAGGTTGACGAAGGATCTTCCAGTGGAACAAAGGTGAAGAACGTAGCGAGTTTCTTTCTTCCTTCAGTTCCTTTGACCCTCCCCGTCCATGCCTCTCGGCAAGTTAGGCCTTTATCCTTAGAGAAAGATTCCATCACGTTCAATTCTCCCATCCTTTTGGGTGATCAACATCCTGGTCGGCAAGCGGTGACTATCCCTCGACCAGATGATTGCCATATTGGGTTGGCGAAGCAATCTTCTTCTGGGGAGGTTGCTCTTCCACCATATGATGATCTTCCTCCCAAGATGGGTGTATCAACGGGTTATGCACCGGGACAGGTAACAATTTTTCTCCCTTTTTTGCTGATAATTTTAGTTAGTATAACTAACTTTTGCAAAAATGTAGGAGGTAGGAGGCCCCAGCGATCAGCCTTCTGCTGTTCCATCTCTTCCTTCCGGACAGACCCTTCTGGAAGAGAAGAATGCCCTGGAGAAGAAGACCGAGGAGATGGCCTCGAAGATTCTGCGTTTAGCAGAATGTCTTGATCGATCCCGAGAAGAGGCGCACCATTTCCGTCGAGAGAGGGACTTCGCTCAGCAACAGCGAGAACTCTCTGACTTGATTAGGGACAATAGTGCGTCCGTTGTCAGGGACGATATAGATAGACTTAGGGTAGTCGCTAGTTCCCTGGGGGTTGTCAGTGTAGATCCTACGGACAACAACATGTCCCTTGGGGAACTTTGTAAACTTCTTTCGGAGCAAGTCGACGTTTTGATCGACTGCATCCCTTTTGTATGTAAAGAATGTAAGAAATAAAAGTTCTTTATTTCTCATGAAATATTCTCCACATCTTCTGTGCGAAAATATAGCCATAAACTTTACGTTTGCGACCATTCATACACAGGAAACTTTAGTTCTGCGATCAGAATCATTTTTAAGAAAAAGACACCGCGACCTGCCCTGATTCCGCGATCAGTTTCAGAGCCGCGGTCAGAACTAAAGTGCAACCAGAGTTGGAACTCGGTCAGGCCGTCATTCCGATTAGAATCGAAGTTTCAGCCTAAAACATGATTTCGATAAAACCATAACCCAATTAGAAACATTCCAGTACGTCAAAAATTGAGTTATATGATTTTTTCGAAGAAAATGTTCAAAGTATAAAAAGGAAAAACGCTTTCTTAAAAGTACTGAAAATCTTTCAGTCCTTTTGCACTTTCAGTTTCCAAAACAAAGAAGCCTTTTTGTTTCAGATCCGACGCCTGAGTACTTTATCGGGTCTATCAGAGACAGTATCCATTATGGGAAATGAATAAAGCATTCAATGGAACGTTTGAAATGAGCCGTTTACTCATTAATGCGTCGCCTTGGGTCTATAAAAAGCAGTAGGTAGCTTCTTGAGGAAGCCACTCAGCCGCGAAAAAACCCTTAGAGTTCCCGCCGCTCGAAACCCTCATTTTCCCCAGCTTTCATCTTCCCCAAATCGCCAGCTTCCCCTTTGATTCTACACCAAAGATGGCAGTCCTGGAGCAGATCCATTCACCATTCTGAGGAGAGCCTGATGGCGCTAGAGAAGGAGGAGATCCTTTCTCCGCGGCTGCTCATTAACTGGCGTCCTGCGGAGAAGGGCCAAGAAACCCCAACTGTCCAAGAAGGCGAGCTGGTGGTTTTCGAGGAGTATCTGCGTTGCGGGTTCCGATTCCCTGAGAGTCGGTTCCTTAAGGATATCCTTGAACATTATGGGTGGGAACTGATCAACCTCCACCCCAACGCGATGCTGATCCTTGCAGTATTCCAGCATCTCTGTGAAGCCTTCGTCGGAATATATCCCAGCGTGGATCTTTTCCGACGATTCTATTTTTCGGCGTGGTCTAAGAGCACCAACGCTGCCGGATGCATCTACTTCCGGCTGAGGGATAAAAAGGAGTATCCCTCCCCACCCCTGCGAGACTCAGTGCACGGGTGGCACCAGAAATGGTTTTACTGCACCCCGCCGACCGAGAGCGGGTTGTGGTTTGAGAACTCGCGGCCGGAGAAGCCGAGCGAGTTAGATACTCTCCCAGCGATGAACGCGGAGTTCATGAAGCATGCCGAGGTGATCCTTCACTTAGTCGAACAAGGGCTGACGGCACGTGACGTCATCCGAGACTTTGTGAAGAATCGGGTGAGCCCCCTGCGTGAAAGGGCTCATCCGGCTTGGGAGATCAAGTCCATGACGGATACTACCCTGGACTATAACGAAGGTATTCATTTCTGACATTGAAATCCTTTTATGTCATTTTTGAAATGTATCAATTTAACTCGTATCTGGGAACAGTCCTGCCCTCAGCTGAGATTGAGAGGCGGACTAACTACCTCCTCAGGGCGTACAACGCCGAGGTAGAGGGCCCCAAGGGATCTCCTCGCCCCCAAAGCTTGATTCATGCCGGCGACGACCTTAAACAGGAGCGCCGAAAGGTAAACTTTCCACTTGGCCTCTGTTTTACAGGTCTCATGTATGTCCAGCACTAATCAATCCCATTGGAATGAGAATAGCTCCTAGGGAGGTTTGCGGATGCGACATTCCCAAGTGAAAATGTCGGCTCTCTGAAGAAGCCGACGGCGAGGAACGTGAAGAAGGTCTCTCAGAGACCCAGGACAAAGAGTCCTGCCTCTAAGAAGACCAAGCTGAACCCTGGGGAGGGGTCTTCACGAAGCGTTCCTCGTCTCGCAAGAAAGACTGCGGTAAGATATCGCATTCCTGCTACTTTTTCAGGCGCGACATGGAATCACTTCTTCGTCGTACAGGGAGAGGGGAGCGAGGAGGAAGAGGATGACGTTCCTCTGATCCTTCGAAGGAGGAAGATCGCGGATCTTCCATCCAGCGATGCCCCAAGTTGTCCCGCAGAGACCACAGCTGCCGAAGAGGTGGCCGTGGCTGTCCCTGCGACCACCGAGGATCTTGTGGTCGCGGGTGACCTTCCACTTCCTGAAGCCCCCAAGGTTTCAGGGTCAATCATCTCTGCTTCCCTGGTCGAAGGGACGACTGAGGTAAAGAATCTTTTCGATCATTCCTCCTATGGCTCTTTCTGCACATTTGATAAGTTAATGTACATACAGAGAGGAGAGCTTCCCCCTGGGACCACTGGGGATTCCATGGAGGAAAATCCTCCTCCTCCGCAGGCAGAGGAGGAGGTAGACGAACAAAGGCCGGCTGTGACGGTTCCAGCAACTCAGGAATCGTCAAGGCCTTCGGATGCAGCCCCACCAATTAGTCCGGTGACCCAGGTAAAGACCTATGTGTTTCTACCTGTTCCCTAAGAATATGCCTGTAACATGATATTTCCAGGGGTGTGCTGTCTTATTTACCATAAGGAAGGCAAAAACCGGAGACGGCTCTCCTTCGCAAGGGGAATTGTCCCAGAAGTCCCAGGAACGAATGGGATTTCAAATAAGGTAAGAACTCTTATTTGACAGTAATCTTAGATAAAAGCTGTCTGACCCATTCTTCCTGTTTAGGCAAAAGAAGACAGCGCCTACACCTTTAACCGCCACTGGGGAGGTTGAAGCTAGGGCTGATGAGGGAGCCTCTAATGAAGAGCGCTCTACTCCCGTGGTTCAGGAAGTCGTCCGGACCGCGGGAGGTGAAACAAGTACAGGGACTAGGTCACCAGCAGTGGCCTCTGGGGGTGGCGTCCAGCCGGCACTCCCATCAACTGTCCCTGTCGCAGGTACTTCCGGTGCGTTAGCAAGGATCCCTGCTAGCATGGATGATGCCGCTTTAAATAAATTTATGAAGGTATGATGACCCCTATTTCAGCGTTTGAACCGCCTTTAGAGTATATTTAACTCTCTCTTGCTTTGTGTCACAGGGCTTGTCATGGGTGACGAGCCAGTCGCATGCTGCAATGGCTAGCATGGCGGCTGTTCAAAAAGATCGTGACGGCTTGCGCAAGTGAGGATCGTCATTCTTCTGTTAATATAAATAGGCTTTAATTGTGACTGACCTGATTTTGCTGCAGAGAGGTTACATTCTTGAAAAAAGAGTTAACCAAGATTAGGCTGAACTCAGTTACAGAGTTCAAGAAACTACGGACTGAAATCAATAGACTTCAGTCTGAGAATGCTGGTAAGTCGATTCCCAACTTGAGAAGACTTAAAGACGTTTCTTGTTAATAACCTCTTTTCTTTGTACAGCGCAAGCAGGTCGCATTAAACAGCTCGGCCAGGACAAGATGCTTCTCGAGTCCTCGCTCAACCACACCGACCAAGCGGTCAAAGAGTTGAGCCTACTGGTCTTCGAAAAACTGAAAACCGTGGCCAGCCTTTTGAATACCAATGTGGTAGAGTTGAGGAAGGACGACCCAAGTGTCAGCGATTGGGCATCACTGCTCACAACTCAAGCAGAATCATTGCTCGAATATCTCCCTGGAGATTCACGGCGACGTGAAGAGACGATCAGGACGAGAGTCCGATCAGCCGCTTCTGCCGTACTCAGCCGGGTTCGACTTCACCATGGCCCAGATGCGAATCTGAGCGCGCTGGTGGGACCGGTTGAGGTCGAGAGTGAAGAACTGCTTGACGCCGTTATTGAAGAAGTTAAGCCCTTCGTTGACAAGCTCTTGGCTGAGCTAAGGATCGAATGATCCTTATATTTTGTAACCAAACAATTGTAATTACAATGCTATGTATGTAAAACTATTTTTTCAAAAGAAAGTGCATATTCACATCATAAGTTTCATACTATAAGTATATTCCTCTAGCCCCCGCCTCTGTTTTGTGAATACTGAAGCCTTAGTATTTTAAGCAGAGGGGAAAACATAAGTATGATGACCAGGGATATGCGCTTCAAGCCAATGATCAAGATTAAAATAACATTTTAACCTTATTGCAAACTGATAGCCACCCGGATGACCGAAGACTAGCCAGATAGTCCCATGTGCGTTGAGAAACGGCTTATTTAGGAGTAACTTATCTGGAAGTGATCATGAGATTGACCAGCGAATCCGGTTGAAAAATGCTGTAATAACCTAACCGCCAGCGATCAGCCCCCAGGTCGAATTTGTATAATTTGGGCTTAAAGAAAAACACTCATTGTATGAAAACAAGACATGCTTTTTATGAAAAGATGCTAATTGAACAGGAAAAAAGTGATTGGAATACTTACACGTAAAACTTGCGAAGTTGATCGATGTTCCAAGTATTGGACAAAATCCGACCATCCTCCATGGCTAACCGCGCAGATCCTGGCCGCGGCACTGAGACGACAGTGTATGGTCCCTCCCACTTTGGGGAGAATTTATTGCGGTTAGACTGGTCTTGAATTTTTCGTAAAACCAAGTCACCCACGTTGAGATCACGTGGTCGCACCTTTTTACTGTGATACTTGCGTAGAGCCTGCAAGTATACCGCGGACTTAATCAGGGCGCGATCACGCCGTTCTTCCAGGAGGATGAGATCTCGCGATCGCTGTTCGGATTGGTTGACCTGTTCGAATTGATTCGTGCGAACAGATCCAATACTTACTTCCATAGGCAACACAGCCTCGGCTCCATAGACCAAATGGAAGGGTGTCTCACCGGTGGCTCGACTAGAGGTAGTCCGTAGTGCCCATAGAACAGTATAGAGCTCGTCTGCCCAAGTCCCCGAGCGGGTCTTGAGGCGATCAAAAACACGTTTTTTGATACCTTGCAATACTTGCCCATTGGCCCGTTCTACGGCACCATTGCTTTGTGGATGTGCCACGGAAGCAAAGCACACCTTGGTCCCAATCTGATCGCAGTAGTCTAGGAAAAGACCGCTAGCGAACTGAGAACCGTTGTCTGTGATGAGACGGTTTGGAACACCAAATCGTGCCACAATGTTCTTGTGAAAGAACTTTTGTGCGGCTGATGCAGTAATATTTCGTACTGGTTCGGCCTCAATCCACTTTGTGAACGTGTCAATGGCTACGAACAGAAACTTGTACCCATTGACCGATTGTGGCATAGGACCGACGATGTCCATTCCCCAGATCGCGAAAGGCCATGCGAGAGGAATAGTTTGCAATGCATAAGCAGGTTGATGAACCTGTCTTGCATGAAACTGACACTGTGGACACATCTTGACCATAAGCTTGGCATCATCGAGTGCCGAAGGCCAGTAGAATCCCTGTCGAAAAACTTTTCCGACCAGTGTTCGGTGTGACGCGTGTGCACCGCATACACCGTCATGTATTTCTTTCAAGAGGGATTTTCCTTCCTCCTGAGATATGCAGCGCATGAATACTCCTTGAGTACCCTTTCTGTACATAACCCCATCTATGAGTTTGTACAGACGCGCCTTTCGAATTAACCGATCGCTTTTGGTTTCGTCCTCGGGTAGGGTCCCATGTTCAAGATAGACCCTCAATGGATGAGTCCAATCTTGTTCCTGACCGAGGTTGGCAACGAAGGCTATTGCCGGATCATCCTCGACCGAAGTCATGATCGAAGGATGGTCCAAGTGTTCAATGAACACTCCTGCCGGAGCGGATGAGCGTGAGGATCCAATTTTGGATAATTGGTCTGCGAGAATGTTGTCCTTTCGCGGGATGTATTGGACTTCGAAGTGACTGAAGTGTTTTTCCAATCTCCTCACTTCCCCCTAGGTAATGAGCCATTGTCTCATCGGAGGTGCTGTACTCCTTGTTTACCTGGTTTACGACTAGCTGTGAGTCCCCCCTCACCACTAATCGACGGACTCCGAGGAATTTTGCTGCCCGGAGCCCTGCAAGAAGACCTTCATACTCTGCTGCATTGTTGGTGGCAACAAAGTGTAGTTGAATAACATACTTAAGCTGTTCGCCCTGAGGCGTAACTAAGACCACTCCAGCCCCCGAGTGTTGAAAACTACGGGAGCCGTCAAAGTACATTGTCCAATAATCGGGGCACTCCAGTTCCTTCGCCAACTGCACGGGTGGCTCAGGGTTGGTCCATTCGACCACAAAGTCGGCCAAAACCTGAGACTTAACCGCCGTGCGAGGGGTGAAAAGGATTTCGAAGGCACCGAATTCGACCGCCCATTTAGCGATTCGACCAGATTTTTCTGGATTTCGAACAATATCCCCTAAAGGAAAAGAGGAGGGTACTGTGATCTTGTGTGCTTGAAAGTAATGTCGTAGCTTACGGGAAGCCATCAGTAGTGCGTAAAGTATCTTCTGGACCTCAGGGTAGCGCTCCTTAGGACCATGAAGTACTTCGCTCACATAGTAGACGGGTCTGTGTACTCCTTCCCTTTCCGCGATCAGAACTGCGCTGACCGCGTGTGGGGTGGCCGCCAAATACAGAAGTAATGGTTCTTCCTTTTCAGGAGACACCAATACCGGCGGACTGGAAAGGTATGTTTTTACCTCCTGAAACGCTTTTTCGGCTTCGTCGGACCACGTGAAGTTATGATGTTTACGCAAGGCTTTAAAGAAAGGTAGTCCCCTTTCGCCTAATCGCGATATGAAGCGACTTAAAGCCGCCATGCGACCAGCCAGGCGTTGAACATCTTTCATGGTCGAGGGCGACCTCATTTGTTCAATAGCTCTGATTTTCTCAGGATTAACCTCAATGCCCCTGGAACACACAAGGAAACCAAGAAGCTTTCCTGAAGAAACCCCGAAAGAACATTTCTCCGGGTTCAATTTTATTCCAAAGCGATTCAAGTTACAGAAGGTTTCAGCAAGATCGTCCAAATGAGACAATCTTTTGGTGCTCTTTACAACCAAGTCATCTACATATGCTTCGAGATTACGCCCTATCTGGGAAAGAAAGGTCTTTTGCATCAAGCGCTGGTACGTGGAACCAGCGTTCTTGAGACCGAACGGCATTCTGACAGTAGCAGTATGTGCCGAACGGGGTGATGAAGGCAGTTTTCTCTTCATCGTCTTCTGCCATGCTAATTTGATGATATCCTGAGTAGGCATCCAGAAAACTCATCAGTTCGCAACCCGCAGTGGAATCGACCAGCTGATCGATGCGGGGAAGGGGAAAGTCATCCTTCGGACAGGCACTGTTGAGGCTAGTATAGTCGACGCACATGCGCCACTTGCCATTTGACTTGCGGACCATGACCGGATTGGCGAGCCAGTCCGGGTGATTCACCTCGCGGATAAACCCGGCTTGTAAGAGTTTGTCTAACTCTTCTCGGATGGCTTCCTGTCGGTCGGTGGCAAAACGCCTGAGCTTTTGCTTTATTGGTCGTTGTCCAGGTCGAATTGCTAACCTGTGCTCAATTACTTCCCTTGGGACACCGGGCATGTCGGACGGTTTCCACGCAAACACATCTGCGTTAGCCCGGAGGAAAGCAACGAGGTCGAGTTCCTATTTGTCATCCAGGGCTGACCCAACCCGAATTGTCCTGGATGGGTCATCTGGGTACAAAGGAACTTGTTTGAGTTTCTCATCTGGTCGAGGAGCAGCCCTGATCGCATCGATGGCGACAGTGGCGACCTGAGCGTCCCGGAGGGGAAGTTGATCGACCATCTCCAAAGATAGCCGGTCACACGTGAGTGCCACGTTGCGACTACCTCGAACCGAAATGACACCTTTGGGGCCAGGCAATTTCCCGCACTGATAAGCATAGTGCGTTGCCATCATGAACTTAGCGAGAGTAGGCCTGCCAAAGATTGCATTATAAGCTGAATCACAATCGATTACATCGAAAGTAACCAATTCTGTTCGGAAGTTATCTGGTTCTCCCTAGAGTGACCGGGAGGACCACTTGTCCCAATGGCATCATGGAGGGGCCTGGGATTATCCCATAAAACGGATGGATTATGGGCTTGATCTTCGAACGAGGAATTTGCATCTCGTCGAGTGTCTTGACCAATAAAAGATCAAGGGAACTTCCACCATCGATCAGGACCCTTTCGACTCTCGCGTTACTGATGATTGGGGTAATAACCAGAGGTAACCTCAATGGTCGAGTTAGCCCCACAGGACAGTCAGCGCGATCGAACGTCAAAGGCATATCCGACCAACGGGGATATTGAGGTTCACCAAGGGATGTCTCCGTTTGGTTAACCTCTCGGCAAAAAGTTTTAAACTGCCTTTTGGAAACGAAAGAGGAGGAACCTCCGAAAATGACATTAACATGATTTTGAGGTACCTGGTAAGCCATTTCTTCGTCTCCATCGACGTCTCTAACCCCGCACGCCTGCTCTTTGGGCGGTAAGGTTGGCATTGGCCCAGCTCCTTGGTAGAAATCATCCAGCTGTTTCAACTAACTCCTGCAGTTTTTGAGATCGTGGCCTGCGGAATTGTGGAGTGGACACCACCTTTTGCCCTCCTGCGGATTAGTTGATTTTTCTGGCTGGTCGGAATCCCGGCCACCAGAAGCAGTTTTACTTTTAAAAGAAGACTTATTACCTTTGGTCGAAGGTGGTTTCTCCGCGACCGCGACCTCACGGTACTGTCCAGAGCGGTTCCTCTTCGACTTTTTTGACTTCCTGCCCGGTGAAGACTCCGGCTTTTTGCTTGAATCTTCTTTCTTGGCGTCCTTGAAGCCTGGTTGGGGCGGTAGGTCCCCCTTGTCAACCATTCGGTTCCATTCGACTGCCTCGGCTGCATCGGAGTATCGATCAGCCATATCGAACAGATCGGCCACCGATCGAGGAGGGTGGATGAGCAAGTCTTCAGTGAATCTCCGGTATCGAATGGCATGCTTAAATGCCCTGATTACGGAGCCATCAGATATGTTCGGGATGGTATTTCTTACCCCGACAAACCTCTTGACAAACTGCCGAAGCGTTTCGGTCGAAGTTTGCCGCAGTCTATGCAAGTCGTCCTCCTTACCCGGCTTTTGGTAACAGTTTTGGAAATTACTGAGGATGGCATCGCATAGCATTTCCCAATTATAGATAGAACCCTCAGGCTGATTGAACAACCAGGTTCTAGCCGGTCCTACGAGGACTGTTGGCAGGTAGTTGGCCATGACCTTGTCATCGCCTCCTGCTGCTTGGATGGCAGTAATATAGATTTGAAGAAACTCGGATGGGTTCTGAGTTCCATCAAACCTCTCAATGGCCCCTGGTCGAAACTTATCAGGCCAAACGACTGCTCGTAGGCCAGGCGAGAAAGCTTTGCAACCAACGTAAGGACCGTGAACCGTCCTGCGACTTTCAGTCGGGTTTCGAGCAAACTCACTTAATGGCGGGGTTACTCGGGGTCCCAAACGAGAATGAACGGGAACTCGATCCCTACTGCGAGAGTCCTGCATTCGCCGATATTTGTCCTGTCGGGACGGTATAGGCGGCGGGTAACACCGTCGGCCAGAGCCAAAATGAGGACCATCTCGATCACGGGAATGTGTCACTGAGCGGGAAGAGGCTGTTGGGGTCGCCTCGGATGCGACCTCGTCCAATCTTTCCGCCAGGATCCTGTAAAAGGCCGGTCTCTGCGCATCCGTGACCGTAGGAGGAAAATTGCGCATGACTTCCGAGATAGATCGCAGTCGACCATGGGTACTTCTCCTAGGGGCACCAGGTGTTATTGTTTCCTCGTCCACTGGGAAGTGCTCCGGTGGTAAGGAAGGAGTCTGGTCACGTCTATGACCACGCGACCGTCGAGAAGAACTCGGGGCAGCATCGTAACGAGCCTGCGCATCTTGAAGAGCCTCTAGGGCAGTTCTGCGTAGTTCGTTGTTTTGTTGCTCGAGATCTTGCTCCTCCTTCTGTTTGCGATCTTGTTCTTCCCTGGCAGCCTGTTGATCGGGAGTTTCCTCCGACAACGCAGCAAACTGCCTAGGGAGAGAAGTTGTCGATGGGGAGAACATCTCGGTCTGTTCCGAGTCAGACTCGAAATCAAAGAGACGGTGGAGGTTATCAGGGTCGAACCTTCCTGGGCTAACCTCGGGGTCACCATCATACTTTCCTTCAGCGGGATCGCATGACGGGCCGGATTCATCACCTAACACATTAAGAACCTCTGCGGGTTCTGACCTTGTGCCAGTTACCTCCTGGTCGATTATCATGACTTGGGGAGATGATTCATCCTGTGGAAGATTCTGGCCTTTGACCTCTTCCATCGGAACGGGATCACTTGGAGAAGGCATTGGGATATGAGCATAATCCTCGAGATCGAAATCATTCTCGGAATCATATGCTCCAGCCATGTTTCGGCAAACCTCCGAATTTCAATTAAGACGCCTTGAGAAAGGCCCCACGGTGGGCGCCAGCTGTCGACGATTCGGAGTCGGAGTCCTCAGCCGAACTTATGCAGAATTTGTAATTGTGAGACCTTTCAAGATGACCCTTCGGGAAGGTATGCTGAACAATGGTGAACAGGAGCACAGAGAATTTAGACAGGTTCGGGCCCTCGATGGTGGGAGTAAAAGCCCTACGTCCTGTTGATATTTCACTAAGTGTGGTAAAATGTTTACAAATGGAAGGAAAAGTCCTCACAGGCGAGGATTTTTCCTGTAAAAGTGTACAAGGATCAACCAAAGAAAGCTTATTAGAATACTATATAAGGTGTGCCGCAGACTTGGCTAACTTTTTCTCTCTTTTTTCCTCTCTCCTCGATTGATGCTTCATGCCATCCTTTTATACTGTTTGAAAGGGTGCCATGTGAAGGAAACTGCATCAACCGGTTGTACGGACGGTTGGATACGGTTTTTGGAACTGCTCTTAACCTCCACATAGGTTAAACACGTGTTATTCATGGATAACTGTACGTGTTAACCTCCTGACGGTTGATTCTCCACGTGTAAGAATCTTCGGGATACTTAGAATATCCTGTTGTATGGGCAACCGAATAGATAGATCCCAGGTATCCTGATCGGCAGATGTTCTGACCGCGGGATTTGGCTAACCGCGCGATATCCCGAATGTGTAGTTCGCGTATAGCCTACGAACTTCTGATCGCGCAAGGCTTACGGTCTGATCGCACGAAACCCGCGACCTGATTGCGTAAAGCTTGCGACCTCATGGTAATGCTCCTCAGAATAGCTTGAGTCCGCATCACCAGATACATGTCTGGTTCGAACTTGTCTTGAACCAAAAGTTTATTAGAAGTGACCCGGGTGTCAATCCTCGTCACAAACATTAATTAGACCTAACAAAAAATACTTAGTTACATATATTCGGATCGAACTACAATTTCGACCAAAGTTCAAATCCTTCAAGGTCGCGAACCAATCATGGTCACTAAACCTTTCCGAACTTGGTTTAAGGTCGCGAAGGCTTATACGACTCGACCTGAAGATCCTCCCGGATCATTGCCCTTTTCAGCCTTGGCTGCTTTCTTGCTCAAACCAGGTTGAGGAAACTTATTCCCTTTATCCGTCATCCTATTCCATTATACTTCTTCACTTGCAGTGGCATAGCGGTCAACCATGTCGAATAATTATTCAACATTCTCAGGAGGGTTGATATTAATATCTTGAATAAACCTTGTATATAGAACTCCCTGTTTGAATGCCTGAGTAATAAATGACTGATATTTCAATAATTGTGTTTCAGACATGAACGAAATGCTTGATAAACTGTCGAAGTGTTTCATCTAGTGTTTGGCATAGTCATTGGAGGTAATCTTCCTGATAGAGATATGCCCTAAAGGTAATCATAGAGATGGTTGTATCAAGATATGTTTATGAATTGTTGCGAATGAAATGTTATTGCATTCCTTGAATAAAGTTTCACTTATATTGATCAACAAGTATGTGACTTGTTCGTGGAACTCTTTATAATGAAATATGAATTGTCTCAATTTACTTACGGCTTTATCAGTGATACTTATTCTAAACATCCCTGACTTTCAACATTACATGGAATAATAATGCAATATAAGTCAGCACGATCATTAATTGATAGTCAAGTTTCATGGACCAAAGATATGAGATATCAAGTCAATGTCGTAGACACATGTTGGAGAATATGTTGGTCAGATGACCCAATTGAAGACACTGTTGAGATTTTATTTGTCACCAATTTGTTTCTAACAGTTATTTTGGTTTATCTTTAGACCTGAGATCTTCATGGTTTCATACATGCGTAGTAGCATACCTTGGTGTCATTTACCACTGCTTTTAACCGAGTAGTCATAAAGGTGACATACATATATGTTATGAACCATGTGGTTGAAAGTGAATGGTCAAGATGGAATTTGCCCTTCTTATATTGAGAGAGCTATCTATGGGCCCCTTGATGTAACTGGACTCAGAAAGTGCATGGCCATGCTGAATATAGTTGAGAGTCAACTATGGATTAAGGTTAGTCCATTACAACATCAAGAAAGGACCGAGCTATTCAAGGATGACACGCTTCTCACCTTGTGTTCAATCTGATATCGTGAGGCAAAGAGATAATCCATGACAAGTTGTATAGGTTCGTCGGATATTGATTCGAGAGGATCTTCAGGTCGAGTCGTATAAGGCTCCGCGACCCTAATCGAGTTCGGAAAGGTTTCGCGACCATGATTTGTTCGCGACCTTGAAGGATTTGAACTCTGATCGGAATTGTAGTACGATCCAAATACATGTAACTAAATCTTATCTATTAGGTTTACTTAATGTCCGAGTATAACAAATTTAGGTTACTGAGTCTGATACGTACTCATATGATTGGACTATAAATACTTTGTAATAGGTCTAGTTTAAATCATCAAAAATCTATCGAATCATCGAGTCTAGTTCATCGACGTAGACTAGTGTGTCTAACGTTCGACGTGTAAAGCCCTCTTTGAAATAAAGAGTTGTGCAATTACTTTGAGTTGTGTTTTTGATTAACCTTTGAGTTTTGGTAATTCTGAGTAAGATCCCGTTATTCCGCATATTAGTATCCGGGCGAGCCTAGTGCGAAAACCAAGACTAGGTCTCAAACAAATCAAGTTGGTATCAGAGCAACTTTTCTATCCTGTGGATGGTGAAGACTCGCCAGGGTTACAAAACTTCCGGCGAAACTCCAGACAACAATCGACAGTACCTACAGTCGCATCTCCAACAATGTCTGAAGGAACCTCTGTACAAGCTAACCTAGTCGATCAAGTGGCTAAGCTCTCCACCAATATGGAAACCGTGTTTGCTTGGATTAAGCAGCAGGCCATGATTGTACCTCCTGAAACAGGGAAGGTTACTAGTGTGAAGACTGGTGAAGACTTGCGCAGGCCAGACGACAAGGAAGAAGACGATCATGAGACCGATGACCTCACCAACACTTTAGCTGTCGGATCTTTCATGGTCGACATAAGATTGATATAACCATATATGATGGGGTGATCGATGCCGAGAAACTTGATTCTTGGATCGACCAGTTTGAGACCTACTTTGACCTGAAAGGGTTCAGTAGCACCCAAAAGGTGAAGTTCGCACTTTTGAAGATGAAGGACCACGCCAAGACATGGTAGAAGGCCCTTATCACCAGTGGTGAAGCTAATGACCTTGCATGGGGTCAATTCAAACGACTCCTGCGACAAGAATTCTACCCGATGGGTTACCTTGAGGAGAGATGGGCACGTTGGCACAGATTGTACCAACGTCGTGACCAGATTGTCCAAGACTATACGACAGAGTTCCGACGACAAGCAATGGTCATTAGCATATCATTGTCTGATCCTCAGGTATTTCAGAAATACACATATGGACTTCAAAAATTGATCAATATTAAGTTGAGTCTGTTCGGCGTCCAAGACATCGCAACTGCGAGCACAACTTCTATGGTGATCGAGAAAAAGAACCGTACCCACAGCGACAAAGGCACGAAGGACAGTGCGACCTCGACAAAAAGAAAGCCGAGTCTAAAGAAGAACGCTTCGAAATCAGGCACGAATACTTTTTGTGACCATTGTCAAGTCGTGGGACATACCAAAGATAAATGCTACAAGTTTCATCCTGAGCTTCAACCAAAGAAAAACGGACTAGGGAAAAGAACAGCCACGGCTACTGCGACTTCACCCGACGAAGAAGTTGTCCGAGTGAATTCGGCTGATGAGGCGGATACAACCTTGTCTCTGATGGCAATGCCGAAGGAGAAGGGTTCGGATCCACCGAACGACCATCACCCAACGGAAGACTTGTTCACCATCAACATCCAGGTGAAGCACGAAGTGGTCGCAGCAAGATATTCGATCCCGGAAGTCAGAAGAATCTGGTCTCCACTGGACTGGTTCGGCAACTTGGGTTGAAGACAACCACACACCCACGACCGTATCTGCTGGGTTGGTTTACATCCGATGTGAGCCAACAGATAACGAGTCAGTGTGTGTTGAAGTTTGCGATCTCTGCACGATATATCGATGAGGTGCAATGCGATGTTGTTCCTATCGATATCTGTCAGGTGATATTTGGGAGTCCGTTCTTGTATGATCGAGGCGCTCATTACCATCGACGAGCGCAAGAGTATGACCTCACCAAAGATGGAGTTAAGTTCATGATCAATAGAGATGAACGTGTCAACACCCATGATTACTGCAAATCAGGCGAAACAGATCATCAACGCATGTCACAAGTATGTACTTGTTATGATCCGGCCAGTTGGTCCTGGTGATGGTACTCGACCAGTGTTGTCATTGGCGTGGCGAGAAGATTTTGGTCGTTTGTCGGGACTACTGGAGAAATACAATGAACTATTCAAAAGTACTCAAGGTCGCCCACCGAAACATCTAGTTGAGCACGAAATTCAACTCGTGTCCGATGCGACACTTCCCAAACTGAGTATGTATCGCAACTCAGTATTGCAGAATGAAGAAATCAAGAGACAACTTGGTGAGTTGCTGAACGATAGTGTCATTTAACTGAGGAGTTCACCTTGTGGATCTCCTGTGGTGTTAGAGCCAATGAAAGATGGGACTTGGCATATGTGCATCGATTACTGAGAATTGAAGAAGATCACCATCAAGAACTGATACCCCCTTCCTCATATTGACGACCTGCTAGACCAATTGAAGTATGTTGTTGTCTTCTCGAAGTTGGATCTTAAGTCAGGATATCATCAAGTCAGCATCTAAGAGGAGGATACGTGGAAGACCGCGTTCAAAACACGACAAGGTCTGTTCGAATGGCTAGTCATGCCGTTTGGCCTCTACAACGCCCCGGCAACTTTCATGCGTCTTATGAATGACGTACTATGACAGTTCATCGACGACTTTTTGATCATTTACCTCGACGACATATTAGTCTATAGTCGTTCATGGGACGAGCACCTGGTTCATGTTGAAAAGGTGTTCAAAAAGCTTCAGCAACATCGGCTTTGCCTCAACCGTAAGAAGTGCGAGTTTGGCCAGCAAACTCTACTATACCTGGGATTCATGGTTGGCAACAGTGTGTTGCAAATCAACCCGGATAAGGTAAAAGTGATTCGCGAGTGACCACAACCGCGAACAGTTACGGAAGTGCGTAGTTTTGTGGGAGCATGCCAATACCTTCGGAAGTTCATCCGACACTTCTCGATTGTGGCTTCTCCGTTGCACGCCTTAACCAGGATCGATCAAAAGTTCAAGTGGACAGGGAAACATGAGGATACTTTTCTCTTGCTGAAGAGGAAGTTCAGCGAGGCGCGTGTGTTAGTTTTGCCGAATCTGCAGAAACCATTTGAGCTAGAAACTGATGTCTTAGGTTATGCGATGGGCGCACTGCTCATGCAAGAAGGTCGACCAATGGCATATCACTCCGAATTATTTCAGGGAGCTTAGAAGAATTACCCGATCTATGACAAGGAGTTGTGTTCACTGCATCAGGCCGTAAAACATTGGCGGTGTTACCTCATTGGAAAAGAGACTGTTGTCCACACCGACCACCAACCATTGCAATATTTGCAAACTCAGTCCAAGCTACAACAAGCTCGACACATGAAGTGAATGTCATATCTGCAATAGTTTAATCTAGTAATTAAGTACAAGAAGGGCGTACACAACAAATTGGCGAACCCTCTGCTTATCAGCATTTATGCAGATCGAGCCCTCATGTCATGATGACTATACCACAATGTATAGTGAAGATCCTGATTTTTTATCAACACTGGCTGAGCTTGAAACAAGGAAAACTACGAAGTTCGTTCATTGAGAAGGACTCTTGTACAAAGGTGATTTACTTTGTATACCTCGTGGAGTACCTCGAATCTAGTGGCTGCGAGAAGCACATACATCGAAGGTAGTTGGACATTTTGGGGTTACGAAGACTTTGCAAAATCTTCATCGACATGTGTTCTGGCGGCGCATGCAGCAGGATGTGGCTAGTTTTATTCGAGGCTGTGGTCTCTGCAGAATCTCGAAACCATCAAACCAGAAATTAGGTTTGTACACTCCTTTGCCGGTTCCATCATGACCATGGGAAAGTATATCCATGCATTTCTTGGGAGGATTGCCTAAGACTCGACGTGGCAATGACTATCTCTTTGTGGTCATTGATCGGTTCTCCAAAATGATCATTCTTATACCTTGTCGAAAGACTATCATGGGAGAAGAAGTAGCTCAGGTATTCTTTCAGCACGTTTGGACACATTTTGGACTATCGACTTCTATTGTGTCTGATCGTGATACCCGGTTCTTTAGTTACTTCTGAGGATCGCTCTGGACGATGATGGACACAAAGCCAAAGAGGAGTACTACTTTTCATCTTCAAACTAATGGTCAAACTGAGGTGGTAAATCGGATAGTTGTTCATCTCTTGAGAGGATATAACTCTAAGTATCCGAAGACCTGGGATGAAAGCATACCGTACCTGCAGTTTGCTTCTAATCGAGCAGTGCATGGTTCGACTGGAACGTCGCCATTTGAGGTCTGTTTGGGATTTTTACCACAAAGTCCATTCGACATGGAGTTTGTCATCCCTACCTCAGCACAGAACAACAAGTAAGCATCTGATCAGGATCGAGCACAACGGTTCCTAGAAGGTATTCAACGACTTCATCGAGAGGTTGAACAGAACTTGCTGAAAACTCAACTCAAGTACAAAGCGCGACATGATTGGCATTGAGTTAATGCTCAATTTCAAGAAGGTGATATGGTATGGTTACATCTGAGTAAGGAGAGATTTAAAGGTGAAGGTAAGAAACTCAAATCCATTCGTTATGGTCCTTTTCGGATTTTGCGGATAGTTGGTAAAAATGCCTGTCAGCTAGAGTTACCTCCGTACATGGAATTTACTCAGTTGTCAATGTTGAACACCTCAAACTCTTCGAGCCTTCAATGCTGGATGATGAGCCAGATGCCATAGTACCTTCTATTGAAGACTTGGTCTATCAACGAGACGAACCTCTACGCGAAGATGTAATCCTGGAGAAGAAGGTGACTACCACCCACAGTGGCACAAAAGAGACTTTTCAAATTGGTCGGAAAGGTCAACGGGTACATGCAGCAAAGTCGTACACCAAAGACGAAGGTCAATCTCAATTTCCCCATCTTCAGTTTGATCAAGAGGTCACAACGGGAGTTGGCTCCTTCTCAACAAAGGAGTCATGATCCGGGAGGATCTTCAAGTCAAGTCGTATAAGGCTTCGTGACTTTAACCGAGTTCGGAAAGGTTTCACGACCATGATTGGTTCGCGACCTTGAAGGATTTGAACTCTGATCGGAATTGTAATCCGATCCGAATACATGTAAATAAGTCTTATCTATTAGGTTTAGTTAATGTCCAAGTCTAACATATTTAGGCTACTGAGTCTGATACGTACTCATACGATTGGACTATAAATACTTTGTAATAGGTCTAGTTTAAATCATCGAAAATCTATCAAATCATTGAGTCTAATTCATCGACGTAGACGAGTGTGTCTAACGTTCGACGTGTAAAGCCTTCTTTGAAATAAAGAGTTGTGCAATTACTTTGAGCTGTATTTTCCATCAACCTTTGGGTTTCGGTAATTCCAAGTAAGATTTTGTTGTTCCACATATTAGTATCTAGGAGAGCCTAGTATGAAAACCAAGGCTAGGTTTCAAACGAATCAGATATGATCTTCGTGTATATGCGGGTAGTCATAATGTCTTGCTAAGGACGTCTTATGACTTGTGATTCGGGAAGTTGTTTCCGATCGCGGCCAATTATACACAAACCTACAGGGTCACACACTTAACGGGTTGGAGCATTAATTCAGATAAGATCCAAACGGATCTCCTATTGGTAACGAGTTTACCATTAGGATTAGGATTCGCATTTGAGTAGGACTTATATACAAGGCCTTATAAAAGGATGCGAGGTGGGCATGCAAAAGATATATAATTTGATCTATTTTTGGCTACCACCACCATCCACGAGATAGATCTCGTAAAACCCGAGCCGCATGCGCTGGTGCTAGCACACAAACACACGGTGTTCCTTCCCCAGATGTATGGACTTCCGTAGAGGTGCAGCTGTTATTGCTACACTACTATTCACGATCCAGTTGCGACATAGACTCTTGTTCTACTGCTGCGTTGTCGCATCCGCGCGTCTAGTGGTAAATCTCTTGATCTATGATCTATTGCTTGCAAGTTTCTTGGGATTTTGAGTAAAATTTTTGAAATTGCGCTAGAGTAGCGAGCCCGTTCCCCAACACTTCCTTCCCTAGTCGTGCATATGTCCCTTGGAAATTAGCAATCAGGAGATCACACAGGTGTTCCCAAGAGTAAATGGACACAGCTTGTTGGTTAAGCAACTGTGACCTAGCTGATCCTTCCAAGACTATGGGGAGATAGTTTGCAATGATCTTATCATCCTCACTGGTAGCTTGAATTGCAGTACAGTAAATCTATAAGAATTCTGATGGACTTTTAGTGTCGTCAAAATGTTCCATAGATATAGCCTGAATGTAGATGGTCATCTTACTACTCGAAGATCTACCAAAAAAGCCTTGCAATCAGTAATAACTTCATGGCAACGCCATTGGGGGTTCAGCTCACATGCAGAATTTGGCAAATATTGGTGGGTGTGCCCTGTGTGTCGTTGTCATGGAACATGTGGACCAAGATGATCATGAATGTTGCACGAACCAAGGCGCTTGTGAATAATGCATCTAGTCGGCTATTCATGAACGTTATCCTAAGAGTGGTGGCTGTCCTGACTGTTGCTGCCAATTTTTGAACATCGAGTTCATTGAGGAGTAATCCATGCGGATTGTAAGCCTGTTTGACGACAGTTTCCACTTTAATGTGCAATGATTTCTTTGGCAGCCTGACTAGGAGTTCCTGCCAAATTTGTAGTAAATTGTGTGAACCCGAGCACCTAGTTGAGATCAAGTGGTGGTTCACGCAACTGTTAAGCAGCAACTTTAAGTTGCAGTGCTGCTAACCCATGTGGTCATGTGGGCCAATCCTTACGCGCTGGAGAAAGAGGTGTTCACTGCATACCCGTGTTTCTGACAAACAGAGTGTCCAAGATTTGGGGCGGTCATGAACTTCCGCCCACCTCCGAGTTGTTATTCCCATTGTTCCAATAGTATGATGGGCATTTTCGTGGTCTTGTCGACTAGCGTCACTACTTCCGGCATCTTCGACAACGTCATCCGCTTGTGGCGATGTGTGTTGTGGCGGACGACCAGTAGGATCATCAACAAGGGTTGGATTGTCACCCTCAATGGCTCCCACCTCCTGATGATCAAAGCCGCCAGAAGACAATAATATTTCATCTGCCCCCAAACTAGAGTCGAGGTCTAGACTTATGTTATCACGATTTGGAGGTCTTGTTTCTACAGACTCAATTTTGGTGATTGGGATCACCATTGGTCGATGATTGCCCATAAGCCATCTCAGTCATTTGATGATTAGGATATTTGCTTCGGAATCAGATCCGACAACAAAGAGGATGTTACCCTCTTCATCAAAGTCGAGGGCAAAGTCATCTTCAATTCCACCAAAATCTAGTTCGAAATCATTTTCCTCGTCGTGACAAGGAGATAAACCCATCATCATATTCTTCATAAAAATTCTCAAAGTAATTTGAAGACAAAAATCTAGGACAAGTTAATAAGGAGAAACTTCTTATCAAGTTCCTACGGTTGGGGCAAACTATCAATGACAAATGAATCGACCATCGAACTTATGAAGCAAATAAAGATTTCAGGGTATCAGGGAAGCAACACAATGACAAAGCAAGAGAGTTTTTTAGACAAGTTCAAGCCCCGATGAATCGAGCAATAACTCTATGTTCTGTGAGATTCTATTTATGGAGGTCAATGAGTGTTTTACAAAATATCCCCCGAAATCAGACATCTAGAGGGGTCTTCTTTGTTTTCTGTTATATCATCTCCCTTTATGCTTGCCTGAGTGCAATGGTTGTTTTCTTAGTGGTGGTTGCTTGGACGGCTCCTAGGATTCGTGGATTAACTGCCTTCTTTGCGGTGATTGTGGGGAAGATGCGTTAGTAGTCATTGTAATTGCTATTTCGATCAGAAGTCTTAGCAGTTATTACCTTCGACTGGGGGTTTAAAAGTGTAATCAACTCGATGAGAATGAAACGTGTTCATACACCCTTTCCCTAAGTTTGAAGGTAGCTCCTTCGACCAGGATTGACCATCGTCTTAGGATCTATATCTCGTTGTTATGTGGTCCCGGAAAATACACAACATATATAATAAGATCAACCAAGAAATGAGGTATATAATCCTTATCACCACTAATTAAAGCAAACAATATTTATGTTAACAGAATATGTTGACAAACAAAAAAACTGAAGTTAAGCGAGCATATCTAATTCAGGATATGTTCCTAGTTATTTAACGCCGAATTAAATGAGGTCTCAGTGTTTGCAACTTTTGTGGTTCAGATGCCCATCTGTAAGTAGACATAGTGGTATAATTCATCAGTTTTATCATGGTGACATAATTTGTTTCTAGTTCACAATATAAGTTTGTTCACAATACCAGAATAATATTTTGTGAATCTTTTTTCTTTTGACTCTGCTCTTCATAATGTCCTTCCTTAATAACCATGTAAATTTAATGCCATGATTTAATAGATATAGAATGATATATTATATTTTCTTTTTTGTTGACTTTATGCCACGTTAATCCCAATCCATACAAAAATAGTTATATATTGTGAAATAGAGAGGAGTCCCGCGTGGTATTGTATAATTTCAACCTTTTAATGTGCACCATGTTTAGTTAGAAGTTTATTTATCATACTAGGAATACTCCAGCCCTATTTGGATAATATGCAAAAAATAAAAAAAAATAAAAAATCCCAGTGTTGCACAATCTCCATCTGTCGTAAGAATTTGTTGTTTTTGATTATTTACAGTCTCTAATAAAATTTTAACTATTAATTGCTACTATACTCCCTCTAGTCAAATAGATTGTTGTTTTTTGATTGTGTACAGTCTTTAATATACAATTTCGATCATTATTTTTTAATATAAAAAATTTATAAAAATTTATAAAATCATAATATTATGATAGTACTTTTTTCTAAAAAAATATACTCATATCATTTTTTATAATCAATCTAAATATTTACAAATATATTAGTGGTTAAAGTTGAAAAAATCTGACTAACACGAATAAAAAAGTGACATTTTTTTGGGACCAAATGAAGTAATATGTTAGTAAAAAATATAAAAAAATAATATTATAAAAATATTTTATAACAAATCTAATCATGTCCTAACATAAATGTTTATGTACCGCAAGGTAGTTTTCTTTAAAAAAAATCTGGATGTTTATAAATATGTCAGTAGATAAAGGTAAATAAATTTCATGTAACCATTCCATAGTACCATAGTGAAAGATTTTCCTAGATGGAACGAGTACAAGCAACAGAAATTTCTAAGAAAAAACATGGGAGTCCCCATCAATTATTTTTTTATATCAGGAGTACCCACCTATTGGTTAACAGCAACAAGCCAGAAAACTCCAACACACGCTGACTCGGATACATGCGCGTCCGACACGCGAATCCACGCATCCATCCATCCCCACACGCACCAAAAGTAGGCTCAAAAATATTTAATTAAAAAATGATGTGAGGACGAGGACAACGCGACGCCGAACCGCATCCATCCCACCGTCCAATCGGAAATCCAACGGCTCACGGTAACCCGACCGGCCGCGGAGACACGGAGCCGCACCCCGGCACCCCAGGACCTCGGAACTCCCTCACAATCCTCCCCCTCACCTCCCGGTAACCATACCCCTCCGCTCTGGTTACCACCCAACCATGGTTAGTTTAGTTGAAGGTCCCTTCGCCTATATATCACCTCACCCTGCCCATGGCTTTCTTCTCCATTTCCATTGAAGCTTGCATGCTTTCATGAGAGAGTTGTGGTGGTGGTGGTGGGGATGAGCTGCAACGGGTGCCGGGTTCTGCGGAAGGGGTGCAGCGAGGGCTGCGTGCTGCGGCCGTGTCTCCAGTGGATCGATGCCGCCGACGCCCAGGGCCACGCCACGGTCTTCGTCGCCAAGTTCTTCGGCCGCGCCGGCCTCCTCTCCTTCATCTCCGCCGTCCCCCTCCCCCACCGCCCGGGTAATTAATTATATTTATAACCTCCGTACATATACTATATACATGAGTGATGAGTGCGGGTTGGCTGTTCTTCTCCTGATATTATCAAATTAAGTAGTGAAAATTCGTTCCACGACATTTGAATCTTGATGTCTAATATGAAATGTGGTTTTTTCTTTACTATAAAAAATAATATTATATGTTATTTTTGTGCATAGAAAAATGTCTAAAAATATTCATATCAATTTTGATATAATTATGTATTTAAATAAATAGGAAGTTTCAATTTTGAAAACTCTGCACTAAATTTACAAAATTTTAAAAACTAGAAATTTTTTGTTTCAATTTTTTTATTATTTAAAATCATCATTAGACATCATAATTAGATGTCAACTGATAAGGTTATTTTAATTATGTTTTAAATTTATATATAAAAATGATATATAATATTAAATTTTAAATAAAATAGTAACATATAATCACGGTGGTATATATATTAAACATTTGACAAAATTTTTCCGATTAAGTACGAGTACTCAAGAAAAAAAGTCTTCCGTGAAAAATCTCTTAGTGTGTGATCTTTAAGATCGGTCTCACACTAAGAGGGAATAGGCATGTGCAGTGCATGTACATTCGTGATACGTATACCTAGAATCCAAGTCAATCAAAAATTTAAAATTTACTTTACAGTCCATGGAATAAAGATATAATAAAAATATCTATATATACTAATATTATTATTTATTTATTTTAGACAACTAATACCATTATACGATTTAATCGAGGATAATTAATTTTGTAGATAATTCAATAAATGAATTTAATATGATTAAAATTGGGCGAACTTAAAATATTGAGTATTACATTTGTTAAATCAACAATATATTCGCCATGGTGCTGATTTGGTTGCGTTCAACTGTGGACAGCTCTGTTCCAGTCGCTGCTGTACGAGGCGGCGGGGCGGACCATCAACCCGGTGCACGGCGCGGTGGGGCTGTTGTGGACGGGGAACTGGCACCTGTGCCAGGCCGCCGTTGACACCGTACTCCGCGGCGGGGCCATAGGCCCGCTGCCGGAGCTCGGGGGCGGCGGCGCCGCCGGAGGGGAGCTCTACGCCGCGAAGCGCGCCGGCGGGTGGTCCACGTTCTCGACGGCGAAGCGAGTGCGGAAGGCGGTGGAGGCGCCGACGTGTGATCTTGGGCTGTGCCTGAGCCCCGGGTCGCCGGTGGCGGCGGCGGGGTCGGGGACAGTGCGGCGGCCGGGGACGCCGTCGATGAGCTCGGAGGAGTCCGTGACGACGACCGTCGGCGAGAGGGACCCGGTGCTGCTGAATCTTTTTGTCTGAGGTTGGCTAATTCTGGGGCGTGTTTCAGTGTTTGTTGA
This sequence comes from Pharus latifolius, assembly GCA_019359835.1. NCBI lineage: Eukaryota > Viridiplantae > Streptophyta > Magnoliopsida > Poales > Poaceae > Pharus > Pharus latifolius. Next base: position 35,070,206 of record CM033321.1, on the reverse strand, counting down.
CGGTGTACTGGTTAATTTCTCGGCGAGAGGGACCCGGCGGCGAAGTATTAGTTAATTTCTCGCCGGCGAGGCATTTTATTTTGGTTTTTTTGGGTGTAGAAATAGAAATTAATGGCCGGCCTGGATGCCCGTTTGGTTGGGCGAGATGAAAGCACCGGTGACCTCCAGTAACTTTTTTCCCATCTTTTGGTATATCTTTAAATAAAATTAAAGCTTTCTTTGTTTCAGTATTTTGGTCTTATCTTGTTTGAGTGTACTGATTTTTTTTTAGTGGAACAGTACGAATGTTCTACTGTAAGAATATATTATCAAGTAGGTAATAAAATGTTATACAAGAAAGCAAATCAAAACAACAAAAAAATTTACAGAAGATCAATTCATATATTCAAACCAAGCTTAAAAGTTGGTTTAATCCAGAAAAGAAAAAGATGTAAATCTAAAATAAAATTCCTCAACCAATTCGCAACTGACCGTGAATTATTTTAAAATATCATCTCATTTCTGATTTTTTACATGTTCCACAAAGCTAAAATCACCCCTTCCCAATAAAACTCTTCAATTTCCTTAACCTGATTTTTAGATTTTAACAACATGTCCCAAATATTATCCTCCATAGTCCAGTATAAACCAATACTTCTCTAGCAAGCGCAGAAAATGGACAAAGAAAGAATAAGTGAATTTAAGACTCTAACTCATCATTCCGACAACACACACATTCCTAATTGTCCAACTGAAACTACTTTCTTACTAATAATTCTCTTGTATTCGGCCTATTAAACAGGAAAACCTATATTTGTGGTGCTAGCGTGTGGTTTATTTGGTATAATCCTAGTGTCTACAAAAATATGTCCGGACTGTATGCCTCTAATATGAAATATAATTTTATTCCACTTCTTTTGATTTTGCATGAGAAGTTCTACATGATCTAGCAAGTAATGTTGACAAAAAATAGTACTAAAAATTATAAATAAAAATTCAGAAAGAATCAAATATCAGATAGATTTATAAAAATATTCTAAAACCAAAAATATATGAAAAAATAAAACTAATTATAGTGTGTGTCTATATTATATATATATATATATATATATACACACACGATGGGTCATGTTGGGCAATCACAGAGATTGATACGGAGATTTATACAAATTCGGGCCTTATTGGAGACTCTAGTCCTGGCGACGTGCTCCTGACATAAGTCGGCTGGGGAGGCTCTCTCCTGGAGAGAGGGCTCATAAGTTTGCCTATTTTTTTTTGTGTATTGAGTACAAATGAAAGTCTTAGGTTACAAGAGAGGGGTACAAGGATATATATAGACCCCAAAATATGCAAATTACCAAAACCCTAACTGCAACCGTTGGATCGAAGGCGTTGCGGTCTTTACGTAGGGTGATGAGGACATCCTTCGCATTAGTGATCGAACAGAAGAACTTTGCTCTTGATCAGAAGAACTCTGTGCTCAACCAGAAAGGCTCGAGGTTGCAGCATCCCCCAAGGTCGCAGCCCAGGATCAGAAGCATATGGTCGCAACCTAGGGACCATACAACCTACCGACCAAGTGACGATCGAATGTTTGTTCAGAGAATTCGACCAAGTACTAATTTCAGTACAGATGTTTGAGTTAGTCATATGAGTACTTTCTGGAAAGGTATTCGAAAGAGCTTTCCAACGCATCAAGAATCATCAAAATCAGACGTCGTATGCAACGAGGAGCCCCGAAAGAATGTCAAGTGCACGAGAGGAAAGAGTCCTGTTCGGATCCGTGAGAAATAACAACTTCAACTGAGCACCATTCTCATCACAGATGTCCAATTGGATTGCATGAGTACTTGTTCGAAAGGTATTGAAAAGAGCTTTCCAAAAAATCAAGAATCATTAAATTCCGACATCGTATGCAACCAGGAGACCCAAAAGAGTAATGACTGCACAGAAGGAAAAAGTCCAGTCTGAGTCCGAATCCGAATCCGAGAAGATTAATTCCGGACTTCTTTTATCTTTATAGTATGTTAGGATTTTTATTCCGTTTTGAATTAGATTCAGATTGAAAGTTTAGTTTAAACCTTCTATCTTTTGTAAATACCACCCTCTATAAAAGAGAGGCATGGTCATAGTTTTGAGAGAACCACGAATTAAATACACAAATATTTTCAGAGAAGTTTTTGCTCTTGTTCTAGGGTTTGTGCTCATAAGCCACCGCCTAGAATTGGGAGTTATTCTCTTTACCATTGTTCTTGTAATTTCTTCGTTGATTGCAGGAATAGTGCGTCTACTTTTGCGTGGTCAAGTAGACAACGATCAAAGCGTGTGGTTGGGCGAATTCTTTTGTCGCAGGTTGCTGTATTGACAGTGGTTGGCGCCATCGGTTCGTCAGGTTACACGAATCAACGAGTTATCAATGATCCTACGTCGTGAAGATCGGGCACCCCGTATCATCTTGGTATCAGAGCTTCGGTTTACATGGTAGGATTATTTATCCCTTAGTTTAGATCTGTTTTCAGCCTATACACCAAAAAAGCCAAAAAAAAATTTCTGTTTTTTTTTTCTTTCGCCCTAGATTCAATCTGAAATTTCTGTGAGTTTTGTTAGGTCTTAGTCCATTAGAGTCTTTGTTTAGTTGGCTGATCCAGACTTCTTTGCGTATCTTTTGTTTTCGTTGAGTTCAAAAAAAAAAAAATTCAAATCACGTATATCCTTTGACAGCTAATCTATCCTTTGTGAAAACTTTGAACCTACATAAAACTAGCTGTTGAGAATTGTATTTGGGCTGTGCACACTTGAATTAATATCTTGAGATCAGCAACTAGGCATTGGCTCTAGTTTGGATTGTTACCTAACTTTACAATATCAAGAATTTTGGATTGAATAGGATAACACTTAACCTTCCAAGCTCCACATACAAGCCATTGTTGTTACAGTACTTGGACAGTGAATTCGCTTGATCCATCACCTTTGATCGTCTACTGCCACCAGAGTGCGTACAACACCTCAATCTAGTGAAGAAAAACATAAGAACTTTGGTTGGTAAGGAGAGTGTGAGGTTGAGTGCTACCACAAAAAAAAAATTCCATATTTCTTGTTGTTTCTGTTTGTACTCACCATAGCAGGACAAGAAGAAGAGGAACCGACACCCTATATGACCCAGGCTGATCTAGACAAGATGACCCATGTTTTCAATGTACAATTGAATGAGAACATGAGCATCTTGCGAAGGGAGATCGCTTCAGAGATGGCCAGTGAATTGAACAAGAAACTGGAGGAGCTACGTCGAGAACGAACACCAGGTGATGCTAGTGTTCATGGAGGAGGATTAGACCGTGATGAGACTGACGAGGAGATCCTTGCTCGTTTGGCACGTGAGGTCCAAGTGGGGAGAGATCGAGCCGCTGCCAACGCGGTTCGACCACCACCTCCAGGGCATGGAGGAGGAGGCCGTGGTGTTGCCCATGGTCTAGGGAGAGGCCGTGGACGAGATGACATCGACAACAACTACATGCTGTACCGCGATGATGCCTATCAACGCCGTGGTCGCCGCCATGATGATCATCCTGAAGAGAAGTTTGGCAAACTCAAGTTCAACATCCCAAAATTTGAAGGCAACTCTGATCCTGATGCCTATCTCATTTGGGAGCTCAAGGTAGAGAAGATATTTCGAATGCATAACTATTCGGAAGCAAAGAAGCTACACATGGCCTCACTTGAGTTTGATGGCTACGCGCTGATTTGGTGGGAACAAGTGTTGAACCAAAGATACGAGAACGGGGAGCCTCCAATTGCTTCGTGGGCTGAGATGAAGCGAGAGATGAGAGCACGTTTTGTCCCTAGACATTACAAACGTGATCTCTTTGATCGATTGCAGAATTTGCGACAGGGAGGCCGCTCGGTGGAGGAATACTACAAGGAGATGGAGCAAGCTATGATTAGGGCCCGAGTGCATGAAGATGAAGAGCAAACCATTGCGCGTTTTCTGTTTGGCCTAAACCAAAACATTAAACGCGTTGTGGTATATCAGCCCTACAACACTGTTGTGGAATTGGTGCACCAAGCTCAAAAGACGGAAAAGCAATTGCTCGAAGATGCTCAACCAACCGCGCGGATTCCATCCTTCAACTTGAGCGTTCCATCATCCAATGCAACCAAAGCACGCTTCAATTTGGGACAGGTACATATTCAACTAGTACTAGTTCCAATACTACTGCTCCTTCTTCCTCGGTTGCAAAATCAGCATCTACTACACATGAGAAAAAGTCTTCGGCATCCACTACCTCTTCAATTGGCTCCACAGCCAAGAGTAGTGCTATTCAATGCTTTAAATGTTTGGGGCGTGGTCACATCGCCAAGGAATGCCCAAATAATCGTGCTATGCTTGTCACCGACGAAGGAGAGTATGATTCCGCAAGTGAAGATGACCCAGAACAGCTAGCTCATCCAGAAAACTATGAAGAAGCACCAGAAGAAGAAGGTAAGAATGAGGGGCTGACCTATTTTGGTTTTGAGCAAGGACCCGCACTTGTGGTCACAAAGGTGTTAAGTGTGCAAGTCAAGGAATACAATGGACAACGATGCAATCTGTTCCACACGAGGGCTAAAGTTGATGGCAAGGTATGCCGAACTTCAGTGCCCCTTGTCCTGGGCCCGGGGATGGGAGGCGCCCGTCTCGGCGGGACATGCGGGGAAGGGAGAGTCCCTGTCCCGGGGAGCATCTGGGGAAGGCCAGGCTCTAGTCCTGGAGGACCTCCTGAGGACGTGAGAGTCCTTGTCCTGGACCGGGGGGCGGGGCGCCCTGTCCCAGACCTGGGAACGTGGTCTGGAACCCAGGGACGAGAGGCCCCGATCCCGGACCCAGGGATGGGAGGCCCTTGTCTAGGACCCAGGGACAGGGCCCCTCTTAGGGACCTGGGGACAGGAAGCTCGTGTCTGGGACCCAAGGAAGGGGTCTGGGACCCAGGGATGGGAGGCCCTGTGGGGGACTGGTGGACAGAGTTCGGGACCTTGGGATGGGAGGTTTCTCTGTGACCCAGGGATGGGAGGCCCTTGTCTGGGACCCAGGGACTGGGTCTGGCACCCGGGGACTAGAGGCCTTGTCTGGGACCCAGGGACAGGAGACCCCTTTCCAGACCCGGAGACAGGAGGCCCTTGTCTGGGACCCAGGGATGGGAGGCCCCTTTCCCAGACCCGGAGACAGGAAGCCCTTGTCCGGGACCCGGGGACGGGAGGCCCTTGTCCGGTACTCAGATATGGGAGGCCACTTTCCCGGACCCAGAGACGGGAGGCCCTTGTACGAGACTCGGGGACGGGAGGCCCCTATCCCAGACCCGGGGACGGGAGGCCCTTCTCTAGGACCTGGGGATGGGGTTCGGGACCCAAGGACAGGAGATCCCTATATCGGACCTGAGGACAAATGATCCGGGAGGATCTCCATGTCCTGATCGCATGCGGCTTCGCGACCAAGTCCTGAACGCATGTGGCTTCGCGACCAAGTCCTGATCGCATAAGGATTCACGACCTGGATGAGTCCGCGACCATGGATCGGTCCGCGACCAGGAAAAGGAATTCGTTCCCTGTTCGGAATTGTAATCCGATCCGAATGTGTATAACTAAGCTTATCTGTTTAGGATTAGTTATATGAGTCTAATACGTTTAGGTCTCTAAGTCTGATACGTACTCATACGATTGGACTATAAATACCTTGTAATAGGTCTAGTTTAGATCATCGAATTCAATCGAAGAGTCATAGAACTTATTTGAGTTTTAGACACTTAGGGTCCGTTTGGTTGCTTGGACGAATCATCCATCATGGGATGAAAAAGGATGGGATGAGTGGTGTGTCACGAATTGGTCCAAGATAGATGTTTGGTTGGTGTAGAATGGAATGGTCCAGGTTTTTGTTTGGTTGGAGGAATGAGTTGGTTCAGGATGAGATGAAATGGTGTTTGGTTGTGTAGCTAGAGTGTTGTGATAACCTCCTCCTATTTGAATGGTAAGGTTACCTCTCATTTGAATATTTAGACAAATCATTGTGTATGTATGAAAAATTTGTTTATTAAAATTGTAATTTAATTTTTAAAAAATGTTCTTGGCAAATGAGAATTTACTTAAACATAATGACAAATTATAAATGACAAATATTTTTTATATAATGACAAATGACAAAATTCATAATATCAAAACTAGAGTAATTTACTTAAACATAATCATGTTCACAAAAGAGAATTCTATACCGTACGTCTACTATTTTAATAAAATTCAACAGAGATATATCATACGGATTACATAATTGCTTTTGCAAATCCTAATGCCACTAGGGCAACAAAAAACAACAGCACATAGCATATGAAAGATTGCTCCTTTCGACACTGTACACGCAAAGTATTTTGGTGGTGTTGTTTCGACCATTCATGAACTGCAATTTCAGCTTCTTCTTTATTGGAGTATTTTTTGTAACATGCTCCTGAGAATCCATGCACTTGAGCATAGCAATCAGCCCAAGATGTATAGATCCCACATTCCCTCCCAGCAAAAACCACGTACCAAGCCATTACTAATGAAAAATTACAAAAAATGTCAACAAAATTTAATGTCAAAACAGCAAACAACAGTATAGTTTAATGTAATAACAATTACAAAAATTGGTCTCAGTTTATGAGTGGAAAAGAAATTTGCCCCTAGTGATCTCAGAAATAACAATACAGTAGTTCAAATAGCAATAATTCAAACAGCACCTGCAGTTCAAACAACATCAGCAACAATAGCTAGGAGCAGTAGTTCAAACAACACCAAAAAGAAAACAGTTGATACCAGCAGTTGGTACATGGGTGAGCTGCAGCAGCTGAGAGCAGCAACAGCAACAAGTCCAACAGCTGCAGCAGCTGGGAGCAGCAGCAACAACAAGTCCAACAGCTGCAGCAACTGGGAGTTGGGAGCAGCGGCAAAATTGTGAAAACAGAGAGAGCAGCAACAACAAGTCCAACAAAACAAATCAAGAATAAACAGTTGACTGAAGGGAGCAGCAGATGGGAGCAGCTGGGAGCAGCAGCTGGGAGCAGCAGCAACAACAACCAGCAAAACAGAGAGAGTTCAAAACAGTTGATACCAGCAGCTGGGAGCAGCAGCAACATCGAGAACCACAATATCCACACTTTAAAACAGTTGATAGCAGCAGCTAGGAGCAGCAACAACAACAAGTCCAACAAAACAGATCAAGAATAAATAGTTGACTGAAGGGAGCAGCAGATGGGAGCAGCAGCAGCAGCTGGGAGCAGCTGGGAGCAGCAGCAACAACAACCAGCAAAACAGAGAGAGTTCAAAACAGTTGATACCAGCAGTTGGGAGCAGCAGCAACATCGAGAACCACAATATCCACAATTTAAAACAGTTCATAGCAGCAGCTAGGAGCAGCAACAACAAGTCCAGCAAAACAAATCAAGAATAAACAGTTACATCATTGACCACTTGGGGCATTCCTTTCGAAACAACATATTAGTACAAACATCATCGACCACACTAGGGGCATTCTTTCCGAAACAGAATATTAATACAAACATCATTGACCACAACAGAGGCAGCACCAGTAACAAGCATAACAGGAGGAGCAGCAACATCAGCAAATCCAACAGAATTAAACATAAACACCATCAAGTCCAACAAAATTAAACATAAGCATATGGTTTATAAATTGCATAGGGTTGCATCAAAGTTTAAACCAAAATAGTTATCCTCACATACTTTAGGGATTGTCTTTGAGGAACCTAGCAATCATAATCATTTTATTGGACAAGGGGACTTTGAGAAAAGCCTTGGCTTTGCTTGGATTATCACACAGATAAGTGAAGTAGTGGGTTAGGTCTCCATCATCAAAACCGGGCATGGCAGAAACATGATCCCACAAATCCTCGGGCACCTCTTCTGCCTTGCCAGATTTCTCAATGGCTGTAGCAAGCCTCTCAAGGGTGTGGGTGATGGTATCAATCAAGGGGTTGTTCTCACTATGTGCCCTCTTCTTGGACTTTGTGGGATTATTTGCTGAGAAATTGCTGTTTGTGGCAGTTGGTTCAGTCATGGTAGGCTCTTCTTCACTCTTCTCAGGTTCAGGTGTAGGATCGGGTAATTCAGTTTCCAATGCATCATTGGATCCTTTTGCAAAGACACCTGTGGCCATCCCATTGCTAAAAATAGTAGCCATTTCATCATAGAACTCTATTGGGGTGTTCAGGAAATTTGCATCTTTGGCATTGTCCTGGGAAAAATACTTATTAGTGCATTTAGACACAGCATTTCACAGCCAACACTTCCATTTACCTAACCAAATTACCTTCGCATGTCTCATGAAATGGCCAATATCAACAGAAATGAGTTTGTTCTCCTCATCCCATATGGCACCACTCAATTTTTTGAGTTTGCATATCTTTGCCCATCTAGCTCTCCATTTTTTTAGGTGGTTTGCAACTTGGATGCCATTAATGGTGATGTGAAAGTGATCAACCAAAGCCCTCGCAGCAGCATTGAGTTGTGCACTCTTGAACCCCTTGTCATTTCTAGCCCCACTTGCAATAAGTTCTGACATGAACTTTAGCACAAATGCAGACATTGCATTTGTCCACACAAGTGGGGTAGTTAGGTTAGCACCCCCTTGTCCTTCACCCTCCATTTGCTAGATCACGATAGTAAATTAAAATAACATACTTAACAAAATAGCCCAAAAAAGACATATAAATATAAAAGCAAAATGAGGCAAAGTAAAATCAATTACAAATAGAAGGTCAAACGAGAAAATGTATTAAATAAGGGACATCATTGTCTCTCCAGTGTCATGAGATGACAAATGCAATAGTACAATGAGAAAACAAAAAATAGTACTTAGCATTATAAGACAAAGTGCATCATTGCCTCTCCACAAGGATCTCATTTATTGGTAAGTATTAACATCACAGCACATACCAACCACTTTGACTACCAGATGCATTGAACATCAGTTATCATTTTGTTGTGCTAAGTAGTTCTGGTGAGCCACCCACATCCTGTTGGCTATATCTTGTCTCATTCCCACCACCTCACTAGAGTCATGGGCTTGATGGGCTTGTGAATTTGTATGGTTTGGATTCCAGGACAACTCACTTGGAATAAACTGGTCCACCCCATGGGCAATTATCCAATTATGAAGAATGCAACAAGCTAGAACAATATCCACTTGTGTCTTAAAAGGAAAAAACGGTGTTGCATCATCAAGAACTTTGAATCTCCTCTTGAGAGACCCAAACGCACGTTCTACAGTCACTCGTAGAGAAGAGTGTCTAAGATTGAACAACTCTTTCTCATCTTGAACTGGATTGGACCCCCATTCTTTCAAATGGTATCTGGTGGCACGATAAGGTGGCAAAAATCCTGGCTTAGCCGCATAGGCAGCATCAACTAAGTAGAATTTATCTAACAAAATGATAATTAATGCTTGAAACTTAAGTTATACAATAGTAATTTGGACTAAGATTTGTGTGACATAGGTATTACCTTCAGGCACATTAAATCCATTCTCTCGCTCTAGTGCATCAGCTAGGATCACAGCATCATGAGCAGACCCCTCCCAACCAGCTAAAACATATGTGAACCGTAGATCAAAATCTACGGCTGCCATTATGTTTTGAGTAGCATGGCATTTTCTACCTCTAAAGGCTGCCTCCCATCTCTTAGGCACACTGGCTCGCACATGGGTACCGTCAATTGCTCCAATACAGTTCTAAGGTGTCAATAATTGTTGACATTAGTAACAGAATAATTGAGGTGGCAAGCTATACATGGGTAGGTAGACATGTGCATATATTACCTGAAACCATGGAAACCATCTGCGGCTGCCTCTAATTTTGGCTGGGGTATCCAAAGATGGTGGCTTGATAAGATCGCTGCGTAGCTCACCTATTGCGTGCAACACTAATTTGAAATAGCGACTGATAGTTTCACCCGAGCGTTTGAAGTTTTGGCCAACAACCCGGTTCCTTTCATTGTGCCCTACGGTGTGAAGGAACATGGCAACTTGCTCTTCAACACAGCAATGCAAGGTGTCATGAAGCAAACTTCTTTCCCTCAGAAGATCACACAAGAGAAAGAAAGGTGCTTTCTTGAGCCTAATCATGTTCTGACAACTAACATCATCTTTATGATAAATATCATCTAAATATACATTTCTCTGCATATTTCTAACAGATATTGGGGCATAAGTCACTCGTGGCCTTCTTCTCTTAAACCTAGAGTAAACAAAAAGAGCAACCAATACTCCAGCTAAGTAGGCAGCAGCCCTAGTAAGCAACATTCTTCTCCTATTCCTTGTTGGATACATCTACAATGCATGGTTGACAATGTAGGGCACATGCTCAGATTAGATATACAATTATAATCACAGAACCTAGTGGAGAGGCTCAGGTTAAACATATCAAGCAATGTGTACAAATTACATACAGGAATAGGAGAAAATATGCAAAAGAATGTCGAAAACAAAATGTATTGAAAACACAAGGAAAACATAGTTAAAACAAATTAAATTGAGACTGTTCTGTTCACAGTTGAAAAAGATTGAGACTGTTCTGTTCACAAGGAAAACACAGTTAAAAACATCTGTTCACATCTACAATGCATGGTGAAGAGGCTCAGGTTAAACATGGAGAGCAATGTGTACAGATTACACACATGTGAAGCAATGTGGAGAGGCTCAGGTTTAACAAAAATCATGGATCATATACGAAGGAGGTAAAAGCACTGTAAACAAAATCATGGATCATATACGAAGGAGGTAAAAGCACTGTAAACATACGATCCATGATGCAAAAGAATGTCGAAAACAAAATGTATTGAAAACACAAGGAAAACATAGTTAAAACAAATTAAATTGAGACTGTTCTGTTCACAGTTGAAAAAGATTGAGACTGTTCTGTTCACAGTTGAAAACGCAGTTAAAAACATCTGTTCACATCTACAATGCATGGTGAAGAGGCTCAGGTTAAACATGGAGAGCAATGTGTACAGATTACACACATGTGAAGCAATGTGGAGAGGCTCAGGTTTAACAAAAATCATGGATCATATACGAAGGAGGTAAAAGCACTGTAAACAAAATCATGGATCATATACGAAGGAGGTAAAAGCACTGTAAACATACGAAGGAGGTAAAAGCACTGTAAACAAAATCATGGATCATACAAGAATAAAAAATCACTATGAATAAATCACTGTAAATGAAAACAAGAATCATACAAGTATAAAATCAAGAAAGGAGGTAAAATCACTGTGAACAGAAAGGTAGATCTATGAATTTGGGGATAAGTAAAGGAGAAGGATTAGATCTGTACCAGTTGCTTGAACAGAAGGGACGAAAAGGGGGAGATGAGCAGATCTACCAGCCAGTTAGTCCGGCCGTCTAGATCTGAGCCGGAGAAGATGACCACGTACACTGTGCCGAAGACGGAGACCGAGAGATGAGCAGATCTACAAGCCTTCGCCGAGCTTCGCCAGAGAAGATGGCCACGTACACTGTGCCGGAGACGAAGGCCAAGAGATGAGCAGATCCACAAGCCGGAGAAGATGGCGATGGAGACAAGGTGGGTGAGGCAGAGACGGAGGCCGAGAGCAAGGGGAATGAGAGAGGGGAGGTGGAGAGAGAGGTTGGTGAGGCTAGACGGAGGTCGAGAGCAAGGAGAAGGAGAGAGAGGGGAGGCGGAGAGAGAGGGAGGTGAGGCCGAGACAGAGGATGGAGTGAAATGGGGAAGATAAGGCGAAGAGAACGAGGTGAGGAAGGAGGTGAGCGGACGTACAGGGCGCGCCTTTTTTTTCCTCCAGCGCGCCTAAATTTTTGGTGATGGACCAAATGATATCTCCAAAACTAAGGAATGGAATGATGCAGCATATTGAGGGAATATTCCCTGTTTTGGGATGAGTTGTGATGCATGGAACGATGGAGGATGGAGTCAACCAAACACCAAACCTCCTCTTATGATGCATGAGATGATCCATCACCTGCAACCAAACACACCCTTATAGTTCCTTCGACGTAGACAAGTGTGTCTAACGTTCGACGTGTAAAGCCCTCTTTGAAATAAAGAGTTGTGCAATTACTTTGGGTTTCGGTATTTCCGAGTAAGATCCCGTCATTCCGCATATTAGAATCTGGGCGAGCCTAGTGCGAAAACCAAGGCTAGGTCTCAAACGGATCAAGTTGGTATCAGAGCAACTTTCCTATCCTGTGGATGGTGAAGACTCGCCAGGGTTACAAAACCTCCGGCGAAACTCCAGGCGATCAATTGACGGTTCCTACAGCCGCGTCTCCGACAATGTCTGACGATACCTCCGTTCAAGCTAACTTAGCCGAACAAGTGGCTAAGCTCTCCACCGACATGGAAACCGTGCTTGCTTGGATTAAGCAGCAGGCCATGATTGTACCTCCTGAAGTAGGGAAGGTTACGGGTGAGAAGAGTGGTGAAGACTTGCGTAGGGCAGGCGAAGATGAAGACGAAGGCGACCACAAAACCGACGACCTCGCCAACACCTCCTTAGCTGTCGGATCTTTTAAAGTCGACGCTAAGATTGATATACCCATATATGATGGGGTGATCGATGCCGAGAAGCTGGATTCTTGGATCGACCAACTTGAGACCTACTTTGACCTGAAAAGGTTTAGTAGCGCTCAAAAGGTCAAATTTGCACCTTTGAAGATGAAGGACCACGCCAAGACATGGTGGAAGGCCCTTGTCGCCAGCGGTGAAGCTGACGACCTTGCGTGGGGTCAATTCAAACGACTTCTGCGACAAGAATTCTATCCGATGGGCTACCTTGAGGAGAGATGGGAGCGTTGGCACCGATTGTACCAACGGCGCGACCAGACCGTCCAAGACTATACGACAGAGTTTCGACGACAAGCAATGGTCATTGGCATCTCACTATCCGACCCTCAAGTATTTCGGAAGTACACATCTGGATTTCAGAAATCGATCAGTACTGAGCTAAGTCTGTTCGGCGTCCAAGATATCGCGACCGCGAGCACAACTGCTATGGCGATCGAGAAGAAGAACAAATCCCGCAGCGACAAAAGCACGAAGGAAAGTGCGACCTCGACAAAGAAAAAGCCGAGTCCGAAGAAGAAATCGGGCACGGGTGCTTTCTGCGAACATTGTCAAGTTGCGGGACATACGAAGGACAAATGCTACAAGCTTCATCCTGAGCTTCGACCAAAGAAAAACGGACCAGGGAAAAGAACAACCACGGCTACTGCGACTTCACCCGACGAAGAAGTTGTCCGAGTGAATTCGGTTAATGAGGCGGATACGACCTTGTCTCTGATGGCAATGCCGAAGGAGAAGGGTTCGGATCCACCGAACGACCATCACCCGACGGAGGACTTGTTCACCATCAACATCCAGGTGAAGCACGAAGTGGTCGCAGCGATATTCGATCCAGGAAGTCAAAAGAATTTGGTCTCCGCTGGACTGGTTCGGCGACTTGGTTTGAAGACAACCACACACCCGCGACCATATCCGCTGGGTTGGTTTACATTCGACGTGAACCAACAGATTACGAGTCAGTGTGTGTTGAAGTTTGCGATCTCTGCACGGTATATTGATGAGGTGCAATGCGATGTTGTCCCTATCGATATCTGTCAGGTGATCTTGGGAGTCCGTATCTGTATGATCGAGACGCTCATTTCCATCGGCGAGCGCAAGAGTACGACCTCACCAAAGACGGGGTTAAGTTCGTAATCAGTAGAGACGTCCACGTCAACACTTCGAACTTGATTACCGCAAATCAAGACAAACGGATTGTTAATGCATGTCACAAGTATGTGCTTGTCATGATTCGACCCATTGGACAAAGTGAGGGTACTCGACTAGCATTGTCGTTGGCGTGCCAAGAAGATTCTGGTCGTTTGTCGGGACTACTGGAGAAATACAGTGATTTGTTCGAGACTACCCAGGGTTGTCCACCGAAATGTCCAGTCGAGCACGAAATTCAGCTTGTGTCCGATGCGACACTGCCCAATCTAAGTATGTATCGCAACTCAGTATTGGAGAATGAAGAGATCAAAAGACAACTTGGTGAGTTGCTGAACGATGGTGTCATTCAACCAAGTAGTTCACCTTGTGGATCTCCTGTGGTGTTAGTACCAAAGAAAGATGGGACTTGGCGTATGTGCATCGACTATCGAGCCCTAAACAAGATCACCATCAAGAACCGGTACCCCCTTCCCCGTATTGACGACCTGTTAGACCAATTGAAGCATGCTATTGTCTTCTCCAAATTGGATCTTAAGTCAGGATATCATCAAGTCAGCATCCGAGAGGAGGATACGTGGAAGACCGCGTTCAAAACACGACAAGGTCTGTTCGAATGGCTGGTCATGCCGTTTGGTCTCTGCAACGCCCCTGCAACTTTCATGCGTCTTATGAATGACGTTTTGAGACCGTTCATCGACGACTTTGTCATCGTTTACCTCGACGACATACTAGTTTATAGTCAATCGTGGGATGAGCACCTCATTCATGTTGAAAAGGTGTTCGATCAGCTTCGGCAACATCGACTTCGTCTCAACCGTAAGAAGTACGAGTTCGGCCAGCAAACTCTACTTTACCAGTGGCCGCGACCACGAACAGTTACGGATGTGCGTAGTTTTGTGGGAGCATGCCAATACCTTCGGAAGTTCATCCGACACTTCTCGATTATGGCTTCTCCGTTGCATGCATTAACCAGGATCGATCAGAAGTTCGAGTGGACAGGGAAACATGAGGACACGTTTCTCTTGCTGAAACGAAAAATAGGTTTGTACACTCCTTTGCCAGTTCCATCGCGACCATGGGAAAGCATATCTATGGATTTCTTGGGAGGATTGCCTAAGACCCGACGTGGCAACGACTATCTATTCGTGGTCGTTGATCGGTTCTCCAAAATGATTATTCTTATACCTTGTCGGAAGACTATCACGGGAGAAGAGGCAGCTCGGGTATTCTTTCAACACGTTTGGACACACTTCGGACTGCCGACTTCTATTGTGTCTGATCGCGATACCCGGTTCCTTAGTCACTTCTGGCGATCGCTCTGGACGATGATGGACACCAAGCTGAAGAGGAGTACTGCTTTTCATCCGCAAACTGATGGTCAAACCGAGGTGGTTAATCGTACAGTTGTTCATCTTTTGAGAGGATATAACTCGAAGCACCCGAAGACCTGGGATGGAAGCATACCGTACCTGCAGTTTGCTTTTAATCGAGCAGTGCATGGTTCGACTGGAAAGTCACCGTTTGAGGTTTGTTTAGGATTTCTACCACAGAGTCCATTCGACATGGAGTTTGTGATCCCTACCTCAGCACAGAACAGCAAGGAAGCATCTGATCAGGATCGAGCACAAAAGTTCCTGGAAGGTATTCAACGACTCCATCGTGAGGTTGAACAGAACTTGCTGAAAGCTCAACTCAAGTACAAGGTGCGACATGATCGGCACCGAGTTGATGCGCAATTTCAAGAAGGTGATATGGTATGGTTACATCTGAGTAAGGAGAGACTTAAAGGTGAAGGTAAGAAGCTCAAACCCATTCGTTATGGTCCTTTTCGGATTTTGCGGAAAGTGGGTAATAATGCTTGTCAGCTCGAGTTACCTCCATACATGGATATTTACTCGGTTGTTAATGTTGAGCACCTCAAACTGTTTGAGCCTTCAATGCTGGATGATGAGCCAGATACCATAGTACCATCTGTTGAAGATTTGGTCTATCAACGAGCACGTGCGGCAAAGTGGTACACCAAAGAAGATGGACAAGCCCAATTTCCACATCTCCAGTTTGATCGAGAGGTCACAACAGGGGTTGGCTCCATCTCAACAAGGGAGTCATGATCCGGGAGGATCTCCATGTCCTGATCGCATGCGGCTTCGCGACCAACTCCTGAACGCATGTGGCTTTGCGACCAAGTCCTGATCGCATAAGGATTCGCGACCTGGATGAGTCCGCGACCATGGATCGGTCCGCGACCAGGAAAAGGAATTCGTTCCCTGTTCGGAATTGTAATCCGATCCGAATGTGTATAACTAAGCTTATCTGTTTAGGATTAGTTATATGAGTCTAATACGTTTAGGTCTCTAAGTCTGATACGTACTCATACGATTGGACTATAAATACCTTGTAATAGGTCTAGTTTAGATCATCGAATTCAATCGAAGAGTCATAGAACTTATTTGAGTTTTAGACACTTATAGTTCCTTCGACGTAGACAAGTGTGTCTAACGTTCGACGTGTAAAGCCCTCTTTGAAATAAAGAGTTGTGCAATTATTTTGGGTTTCGGTATTTCTGAGTAAGATCCCGTCATTCCGCATATTAGAATCTGGGCGAGCCTAGTGCGAAAACCAAGGCTAGGTCTCAAACGGATCAACAAAACACCACTTTCCCAGACTTGGAGACAGGAGGCCCATGTCCGGGACCCAGGGACGGGAGGTGCCTATCCCAGACTCGAGGACGGGAGGCCCTTGTCCAGGACCCGGGTACGGAAGGCCCCTTTTGTTGGGACCGAGGACGGGATCCAGGACCCGAGTTGGGAGGCCCTATCCCAGAGGACCGGAGGACCAGAGGAGAGAGGCTCCTACCCCGAAGGACCGGAGGACTTCCCTATCTCGGAGGAGGGAGGCTCCTCTCCTGGGCCCAAAGGCGCAGGGCTTCTATCCCAGGCACGCAAGACCTCCCATCCCAAGGTCCTAGACCCCGTCCATGGGTCCCCCACAGGGCCTCCTGTCCCTGGGTCCCGGACCCCTTCCTTGGGTCCCGGACAAGGGCCTTCCATCCCCGGGTCAGGGAAAGGGGCCTCCTGTGCTTGGGTCCCTGACAGGGCCCCTCGTCCTTGGGTCCTGGACAAGGGCCTCCCGTCCCAGGGTCCCCCGTCCCTGGGTCCAAGACAAGGACCCTCACGTCCTTGCACGGTCTTCCGGGACTAGGGCCTCACCTTCCCCGGATGGCTCCCCGGGACAGGGGCTCTCCCTTCCCCTCATGCCCCGCCGGGACGGGGGCCTCCCATTCCCGGGCCTGGGATAGGGCCCCCCATCCCCGGGCCCAAGATAGGGGGCACTGAAGTTGATGCAACCACATGTCCAAGATCCGCACTTCACGCCCTGCGGAAAGACCGCAACGCCCTTGATCTAATAGTCACAGCTATGGTAGTTTGGTAGTTTGCATCTTTTGGGGTCTATATATACTCTTGTAATCCAAGACTCTCATTTGTACTCAATACACAAAAAGCAATAGGCGTGCTTAGGAGCCCTCTCCTCGGGAGAGAGCCTCCCCAGCCAACTTACGTTGGGAGCACGTCGACAGGACTAGGGTCTCCACTAAGGCCCGAACCTTTATAAATCTCCGTGCAATATCTGTGATTCCCCAACACGGGGTGACCAATCGTACGGTCAGCTTGTGTTGTTGTACACGTGTTGCGCACGTCATCAAACCTGCTGAGGTATTTTTAATACCATGACAGTTGGCGCCGACCGTGGGGACTCGTGACGATTTGCCATGGCTCCTCCAAGAAGAACGATGCACTTGTCCTCTCTCTCCAACGACGCCGGTCCTAGCGACCTTGCGCTGCCCATGCAAGGGGTTGTCGTCACAACACCCCCTCCTGGGGAAACCCGGGAGGAAGCGGCGCTCCCTCCTCCCGCCGCTCCCGGCGGGAGCCCTGCTCCTCCGAGCCAACCCGCTCTGACCGAGCTAGCAAGACCAAGCGTCCCTCATGCGACAATCCCAGTCTCCGGAGACCCAATACTCGAGGCGTTGGTGGACGGCCAACTCCGCGTGCAGCATACCCTCGAGGAGTTGCTGCGCACCTTTGTGTGGCCTCCGGCCCCCACTTACTCGCCTCCGTTCCCGTTCATGGGAACACCGCCTCCATTCCTGGTGGGACACTCGGGAGACTTCTTCGGGTCGGGGGCCTTCTCCGTCCCGGGAGGCGCTTCTGTCTCCAGGGCCTTCCTCGTCCCAGGAGGCGCTCCCGCGTCCAGGGGCTACCCCGTCCCGGGAGGTGCTCCCATCTCCGGGGGCTTCCCCGTCTCGGGAGGTGCTCCCATCTCCAGGGGCTTGTCCTTCCTGGGAGGCACTCCTGTTTTCGAGACCTATCCCGTCCTGCGAGGTGCTCCCGTTCCCGGGGCCTTCAAGGCATCCTAGGAAGTCTTCGTACTCGCAGCTTCCCCAACACTCGAGGCTCCTCTCGCACCAGTGGCCGACGCACATCAGCTCCTTCCCCCGAGGCCACCTCCCCGGGCTCCCCTGGTGGATCAGGCTCGATTCACCAGGGAGGAGGTGGAGCGAATGCACCTTACAAGGTCTGGGGGAGTTCCTTCCCGTCGCTGCTCGGAACTGCTCCCGAGGCATGGGCTTCACCCTCGCACCATGGCAGGCAAGGGAAAGAGGCCTGTGCACGAGGCCATTGTAACCTCTGGGTGTTTCCCCAAGATACAGGAGGTTAGCTCCACCAACACCGAGGAGGGGAGGCGTTACCGAAGGGTGGGTGGCCCCATTAGGACCCCTCCCCAACTCGGACAACAAGCGTGCTTCCCCCTTGAAGGGGAAGAGCGACGAGGAATCCCCTCGAGGGGTGGAAGGGGCCAACCAGCCTTTGTGTCGCCGCCTCCGACGTGTTCGGTGGCCAAAACCGTATCGCCCACCACGCCTTGAGCATTACAATGGGGAGGCCGACCCCTACGAGTTCACGCAGGTTTACTCCACCGCCATCTCTGCGGTTGGGGGGGATGAAAGCGTTCAATGCAATGTCTTCCCCCTCTATCTCTCTGGGATCGCCCGATCGTGGTTCTACAACCTCAAGGCGGGCTCCACCAAATCCTTTGCGCAACTCAAGTGCGAGTTTTGTGCGAACTTCCATGGGAATTCATCCGACCCCTGGATTCATCGCAACTCTACACCGTCCAACAAGGCCCAGAGGAGACCACCCGAAGCTTTTTCATGCACTTTGCCTAAGTGAAGAGCAAAGTGGGCCACGTTCCCAACTCTATCGTTATTGAGGCATGCAAGAGTGGAATCCTCCCGTGGGGAACTCCACAGGAGGCTCTCCCGGAGCTGCCCCTCCTGTGATGATGAGATCTTCAACGTCCTTGAAAAGTACGCAAGGGCGGAGGAGGGTGACATCTGGAAGGAGAACCAGGGGGTCTCCGTCTCCACAGAGAGGGACGTTAGGGACTCATCCCATAAACGTCCCAAGGGGGAACATCACAGCGAGCTAAGGCATCGGGACATCTTCGTTCTCGAAGGTGGAGGCAGCTCTCGTGAAGCTAACCGGGGCGGTCGCCCCTTCCCCAAGTCAAAAGGAGGAGGGGGAGGCCAGCCCTCCTATGCCCAGGACAGTCCCACGCCAGGAAGCGATGAGAACGGAGCCACCCTATGGTTTGCTTTCCATAAGTCCACTTCCCATGCCACTCGGGAATGCAACGCACTTCTGCAGCACTTCATGGCATACCACGAGCACCATGGGCAAGGGGAGGGAGCCTTGCCTCGCCCCTTCAGTCGGCCCGGGTAGCCCTCCCCGCTCCCTTGGGGGGACACCGCAAGCAGGCTCAAGAAAGGGGCTCAAACAACGAGCTCCCTTTCCCAACCTCCCAGAGACATGTCTCTTGAGCCCGAGGGAGGAACCTTGTCCACAAGCACAGGTGGAATGTAGACTTGCCTCGCAAGTCCTACATTTGGCCCCTGGGCCTTCCCCTCCCCCTCTTGCGACTTCACAGGGGGGAGGCGTTGTATCAACTTACTTAATCAATGCAAATGAGTCGTTTCCCCATGAATCTTCTTTTGCAGGGTACATTTTTCACCGCCCCCGAGGCGATGCCCTCCCCGCGAGGATGCCCTTTCGAGGATGCCCTCCCCTCGAGGATGCACTTCTAAGGATGCCCTTGAATGAGGGTCACGGGCTCCTGCTTAGCCCAAGTCCCGACGGCAGCAACCTCGCTCCCCTCAGGCGGCTTACAATATCCCCTCATGGACTGAGGGCGTAAGCGGCAACCCGGTTCCCATGAACCACGATAATGAGTCACTTTGAGGGGTTAGTCCCCCCATCATACACTCCAGAAGTCCCGACGGTGGCAGCCTCACTCCCCTCAAGCGGCTTACAATATCCCCTCGTGGACTGAGGACGTAAGCGGCAACTCGGCTTCATGAACCGCAACCCAGTCTCATGAACCATGGTAGTGAGTCACTTTGAGGGATTAGTCCCGCCTCATACACTCCAGAGCTCACTCTTGAGCTCTGCCTCCTTCGGGAGTGATTTGAGTCAATCTTGACTGGCGGGAACACTCCCCCCTCTTCTCTCACTCGGGAACATCTTCCCAGATGTATTTTCATCCCCCGTGGGTGGTCTTTCTTGACTGAGGGGGCTTCGAGACTACCCCCTACGGCGAAGTGGCCCGAGTTCCTCTGGAGACTCCAATGTGACGTATTTTCCCCAACTACCCCCTTCTGCGGGGAGGGGGAGACAAACTGGGCCACTACCCAAATAAAATTCCCTGTGCCCCGGGGGCTCTATTAACTATCTGGGAAAATTTTCATCCAAATTGGTGCCACCTGGATGCGGCTACATTCTCTCCCGAGGGGACTTTTCCCGAGAGAAGGTTCTCTCCCGTCCGGGGGCTCCGCGCCACCTAGATGCGGCTACATTCTCTCCCAGAGGGTCCTTTTCCCGGGAGAGGGCTTTTCCCTTCCAGGGGCTCCGAGCCACTCGGGTGCGGTTGTATTGTCTCCTAGGGGTCTTTTTCCCGGAAGAGGGATTTTCCCTTTCGGGGGCTCCAGGCCACCTGGACTAGGCCCTATTCTCTCCCGGGAGGTCTTTTTTCCCAGGAGAGGGCTTTTCCCGTTGGGGGGCTCTGGGTCACCTGGACGCGGCGTTATTCTCTTCGGGGGGGGGGGGGGGGGTCTCTTTCTCAGGAGAAGGTTTTTCCCATCCGGGGTTTCGGGCCACCCGGGCGCGGCTCTACTCTCCCCCAGGGGTCACAGTCCAGGGAAAGGGTGTCGACCAAATTAAGAAAGAAGGAAAGGCACAACGCGGCCACTTTATTGATTCAAATAAACCGGGGGATAGCCTCCCCCGGTAGGCAAAGAACGTACATAACCAGGGGAGTTGGGCTCTCCCAGGAGACTAACCCGGAGGATAGCTCCCCTCCAGTGAGAAAAGAAAAGGGAGGCTAGTCCTCAAGTCCTCCGGGTGTGGTTTTCTGTTCCCCCAGTCTTCTAGGTGAGGTGTTCCTCTCCCCCGACGATGTTATGTCCCTGGAGAGGATGTTTCCATCCTAGGTACTCTCCCCCAGGGGTCACGGTCCCGGGAAAGGGTGTTGACCAAATTAAGAAAGAAGGAAAGGCACAACGCTGCCACATTACTGATTCAAATAAGATGGGGGACAGCCTCCCCCGGTAGGCAAAGAACATACGTAACCAGGGGAGTTGGGCTCTCCCAGGAGGCTAACCTGGAGGACAGCTCCCCTCCGGTGAGAAAAGAAAAGGGAGGCTAGTCCTCAAGTCCCCCGGGCGTGGTTTTCTCTTCCCCCGGTCTTCTGGGTGTGGTGTTCCTCTCCCCCGGCGACGTTATGTCCCTAGAGAGGATGTTTCCGTCCTGGGGCTCCAAGTCCCCTGGACACGATTTTCTCTTCCCCCGGTGACTTTATGTCCCGAGAGCAAAATTTTGCGCTCAGAGACCTTGGTCTCCCGGGCACACTCCCCAGGCAACGTTAAGTCTCGGGAGAGGATTCTTTCGTCTGGGGGCTCCACGTCCCCCGAGTGCGGTTTTCTCTCCCTCGGTAACTTTATGTCTCGGGTCTCGATCCTTTCTCTCGGAGACCTCCGGTCTCCCGGGCATGAAAGGGTTTTCCACCCCAGCGACGCTATGTCCCGGGCGTGAATCCTTTCCCTTGGAGACCCCCGGGCGAGGGGTACAAACTGGGTCGTCACTTACCGGGAATTTCTTCGAAATCTTACACAAGATGACGACAAAACAACGCGAAATTCACCGAAGGGAGCCAAGGGTTTGTGATGAAACCCCCCGAGTGTGACTCGCATATTTATAAATGAAGGGAAGTCCTCGAATGGCTGCCATGGGTCATCTCAGAGGATCTGAACCGTTGAAGTCGAAGCGTCACACAGAAGTTGAAGCGTCAAACTTCCCGGGGAGCATTGTCCCAGAGGCGAAGGTGTCGAAACTGTACAAGTGGTGTTTCGCTCCCTGGGAAGGAAAACTGTCGCCAGAAGCAAATCGATGTTCCTGCAGGCATTCAAGACATACCCTCTGGCGCAACGACATGTCCCCAGGGGCATGTGGGGCTGATGTTGGGGGAATATCCCTCTCCTACGGGTGACGGCCTCCTGGTGAGAGCCCCGGGCTTCAGGTCCTGGGTCCCTAGGAAGGTCTCCGGCCTCCGGGTCCTAAGGCTCCAAGTGGTTCCCTGTGAGGGCCCTGTGACCCCTGGTCCCATGTCCTTTGGAAGGTCCCGGGCCTCCGGACACCAAGTCGTTGAGGGTTCCCGAAGGGGACACAGGGGCTCTGGGCCCTGGGTCCCTACGAAGGTCTATGGCCTCTGGGCCCCAAGGCTCCAAGTGGTCCCCTGTGAGGGTCCCTGGGAAGGATCTTGGCCTCTGGACCCCAAGTCGCCGAGGGTTCCCTGTGAGGGCCTGGGGCTTTAGGCTGCGGATCCCTAGAAAGGTCTCCAGCCTTCGGACCTAAGGCTCCTAGGGTTCCCGGTGGGCCCTAGGAAGGTCTCCAGCCATCAGGTCGTAAGGCTCTAAGTGGTTCCCTGTGAGGTCCCTGGTCTCCGGGCGCCAAGTCGACGAGGGTTGCCGGTGAGGGCCCTGAAGCTCTGGTCCTTGGGTCCTTGGAGCTCCGGGCCCCGGATCCCTGGGAAAGTCTCTGGCCTCTGGGCCAAAGGCTTCGAGTGGTCCATGTGAGGGCCTCGGGGCTCTGGCCCCCAGTGCCTAGGAAGGTCTGCGGGCTCCGTGCCCTGCACCTCCCTCCTCCGGGCCCGGGATAGGAGAGATTTGTCTAGGACCCGGGGACGGGAGGCCCTTGTGTGGGACCCAGGGAGGGGGTCTGGCACTCGGTGATGGAAGCCCTTGTCCAGAACCCAGGGACGGGAGGCCCCTTTCCCCGGACTTGGAAACATGAGGCCCTTGTCCAATTGATCCGAGAGGATCTTTAGGTCGAGTTGCATACGACTTCGCGACCATAACCGTGTTCGAGAAGGTTTCACGACCATGGATTGGTTCGCGACGTTGAAAAGGAATTTGTTCTCTGTTCGGAATTGTAATCCGATCTGAATAGATATAACTAAGCTTATCTGTTTAGGGTTAGTTAGTTATATGGATCTAATACGTTTTAGGTTCTTGAGTTTGATATGTATTCATACGATTGGACTATAAATACCTTGTAATAGGTCTAGTTTAAATCATCGAGTCTAGATTGAAGTCTTAGACACATAGTTCCCTCGACGTAGGCAAATGCGACCAAACGTTTGCTGTGTAAAGCCCTTTTTGAAATAAAGAGTTGTGCAATTAACTTGAGTTGTGCTTTTGATCAACCTTTGGGTTTCAGTATTTTCGAGTAAGATCCCGTTATTCCACATACTAGTATCTGGGCAAGCCTAGTGCAAAAACCAAGGTTAGGTCTCAAATGGATCAAGTTGGTACCAGAGCAACTTTCCTATCCTGTGGATGATGAAGACTCACCAGGGTTACAAAACCTCCAACGAAACTCCAAGCGATCAATTGACGATTCCTACATCCACATCTCCGACAATGTCTGACTATACCTCCGTTCAAGCTAACTTAGCCGAACAAGTGGCTAAGTTCTCCACCGATATGGAAACTGTGCTTGCTTAGATTAAGCAGCAGGCCATGATTGTACCTCCTGAAGTAGGGAAGGTTATGGGTGTGAAGACTGGTGAAGACTTGCACAGGGTAGACGAAGATGAAGACAAAGGCGACCATAAGACCGACGACCTCGCCAACACCTCCTTAGCTGTCGGATCTTTCAAGGTCGACGCTAAGATTGAAATACCCATATATGATGGGGTGATCGATGCTGAGAAGCTGGATTCTTGTATCGATCAGCTTGAGACCTACTTTGACCCAAAAGGGTTCAGTAGCGCTCAAAAGGTGAAGTTCACACATTTGAAGATGAAGGACCACACCAAGACTTGGTGGAAGGCCCTTGTCGCCAATGGTGAAGCTGACGATCTTACGTGGGGGCAATTTAAACGACTCTTGCGACAAGAATTCTATCCGATGGGTTACCTTGAGGAGAGATGAGAACGTTGGCACAAATTGTACAAACGGCGCGACCAGACCATCCAAGACTATACTACGGAGTTTCGGAGACAAGCAATGGTCATCGGCATATCGCTATCCGATCATCAGGTATTTTGGGAATACACATCTGGATTTCAGAAATTGATCAGTACTGAGCTAAGCCTGTTCGGCGTCCAAGACATCGCGACTGCGAGCACAACTGTTATGGCGATCGAGAAGAAGAAGAAATCCCGTGGCGACATAAGGCATGAAGGACAATGCAACCTCGACAAAAAGAAAACCGAGTCCGAAGAAAAACGCTTCGAAGCCGAGCACGGGTACTTTTTGCGACCATTGTCAAGTCGCGGGACACACCAAAGATAAATGCTACAAGCTTCATCCTGAACTTCGACCAAAGAAAAACAAACCAAGGAAAAGAACAGCCAGGGCTACTACGACTTCACCCGACGAAGAAGTTGTCCGAGTGAATTCGGTTGCTGAGGCAGACACAACCTTGTCTCTGATGGCAATGCCGAAGGAGAAGGGTTCGGATCCATCGAACGACCATCACCCAACGGAGGACTTGTTCACCATCAACATCCAGGTGAAGCACGAAGTGGTCGCAGCGATATTCGATCCCGGAAGTCAGAAGAATCTGGTCTTCGCTGGACTGGTTCAGCGACTTGGTTTGAAGACAACCACACACCCGTGACCATATCCGCTGGGTTGGCTTACATCCGACGTGAACCAACAGATTACGAGTCAGTGCGTGCTAAAGTTTGCAATCTCTGCACGATATATCAACGAGGTGCAATGCGATGTTGTCCCTATCGATATTTTGTCAGGTGATCTTTGGGAGTCCGTATCTTTATGATCGAGACGCTCACTTCCATTGGCGTGCGTAAGAGTATGACCTCACCAAAGATGGATTTAAGTTCGTGATCAGTAGAGACATCCACGTCAACACTTCGAACTTGATTACCACAAATCAAGCAAAATGAATTGTCAATGCATGTCACAAGTACGTGCTTGTCATGATTTGACCTATTGGTCAAGGTGAGGGTACTCGACCAGCATTGTCGTTGGCGTGCCTAGAGGACTCTGGTCGTTTGTTGGGACTGCTAGAGAAATGCAGTGATCTGTTTGAGAGTACCCAGGGTCGTCTGCCGAAACGTCCATTCGAGCACGAAATTCAACTTGTGTCCGATGCGACACTGCCCAATTTGAGTATGTATCGCAACTCAGTATTGGAGAATGAAGAGATCAAGAGACAACTTGGTGAGTTGCTGAACGATGGTGTCATTCAACCAAGTAGTTCACCTTGTGGATCTCTTGTGGTGTTAGTGCCAAAGAAAGATAGGACTTGGCGTATGTGCATCGACTACCGAGCACTGAACAAGATCACCATCAAGAACCAGTACCCCCTCCCTCGTATTGACGACCTGCTAGACCAATTGAAGCATGCTGCTGTCTTCTCGAAATTGGATATAAAGTCAAGGTATCATCAATTTAGCATCCAAGAGGAGGATACGTGGAAGACCGCGTTCAAGACGTGACAAGGTCTGTTCGAGTGGCTGGTCATGTTGTTTGGTCTCTGCAACGCTCCGGCAACTTTTATGCGTCTTATGATGACATATTGCCACAGTTCATCGACGACTTTGTGATCATTTACCTCGACGACATACTGGTTTATAGTCGTTCGTGGGATGAGCACCTCATTCATGTCAAAAAGGTGTTCAAATAGCTTCGGCCAGCAAACTCTACTTTACCTGGGATTCATGGTCGGTAAAGGTACATTGCAAATCGACCCAGATAAGGTAAAAGTGATTCGCGAGTGGCCGCGACCATGAACAGTTATGGACGTGCATAGTTTTGTGGGAGCATGCCAATACTTTCGGAAGTTCATACAACACTTCTCGATTATGGCTTCTCCATTGCATGCATTAACCAGGATCGATCAAAAGTTTGAGTGGACAAGGAAACATGAGGACACATTTCTCTTACTGAAGAGGAAGATCAGCGAGGCCCCTGTGTTAGCTTTGTCGAATCTCCAGAAATCATTCGAGCTAGAAACCGATGCCTCTAGTTATGCCATGGGTGTTGTGCTCATGCAAGAAGGTCGATCAGTGGCATATCACTCCAAGTTATTCCAGGGAGCTCAACAAACTACCTGACTTATGAAAAAGAGTTGTGTGCACTACATCAGGCCGTAAAGCATTGGTGGTGTTATCTCTTAGGTAAAGAGACTGTTTTCCACACCGACCATCAATCGTTGCAATATTTGTAAATTCAGTCCAAGCTACAGCAAGCTCGGCACATGAAGTGGATGTCGTATCTGCAACAGTTTAATCTGGTGATTAAGTATAAGAAGGGCGTACACAACAAATTAATGGACATATTGTCGCGACCACCGGTTATGACCCTCTATTGGCAGCGTTCATGCAGATCGAGCCCTCATGTCATGATGACTTTGCCACTATGTACAGTGAAGACCCTGATTTTCAAACAACATTGACTGAGCTCAAAACAGGGAAACCAACGGAGTTCGTTCGTCGAGAAGGACTCTTGTACAAGGGCAATTTACTTTGTATACCTCGTGGAGCATCTTGAATTCAATGGTTGCGAGAAGCGCACACATCGAAGGTAGCTGGTCACTTTGGGGTTACAAAGACGTTGCAAAATCTTCACCGATATGTGTTCTGGCCGCGTATGCAGTAGGATGTGGCTAGTTTTGTTCGAGGCTGTGGTCTCTGCAGCATCTTGAAACCGGCAAACCGAAAATTAGGTTTGTACGCTCCTTTGCCAGTTCCATCGCAACCATGGGTGAGCATATCCATGGATTTCTTGGGAGTATTGCTTAAGACCTGACATGGCAATGACTATCTCTTTGTGGTCGTTGATCGGTTCTCCAAAATGATTGTTCTTATACCTTGTTGAAAGACTATCACGGGAGAAGAAGCAGCTCGTGTATTCTTTCAGCACGTTTGGACACATTTTGGACTGCCGACTTCTATTGTGTCTGACCGTGATACTCGGTTCCTTAGTCACTTTTGGCGATCGCTCTGGACGATGATGGACACAAAGCTAAAGAAGAGTACTGCCATTCATCCACAAACTGATGGTCAAACTGAGGTGGTAAATCACACAGTCGTTCATCTCTTGAGAGGATATAACTCGAAGCACCCGAAGACCTGGGATGAAGTATACCGTACCTGCAGTTTTCTTTTAATCGAGCAGTGCATGGTTCGATTGGAAAGTTGCTATTTGAGGTCTGTTTAGAATTTCTACCACAGAGTCCATTCGACATGGAGTTTGTGATCCCTACCTCAGTACAGAACAGCAAGGAAGCATCTGATCAGGGTTGAGCACAAAAGTTCCTGGAAGGTATTCAACGGCTCCATCGTGAGGTTGAACAAAACTTGCTGCGAGCTCAACTCAAGTACAAGGCGCGACATGATCGGCACTGAGTTGATGCTCAATTCGAAGAAGGTGATATGGTATGGTTACATCTGAGTAAGGAGTGACTTAAAGGTGAAGGTAAGAAACTCAAACCCACTCGTTATGGTCCTTTTCGGATTTTGCGGAAAGTGGGTAATAATGCTTGCCAGCTCGAGTTACCTCCATACATAGATATTTACTAGGTTATTAATGTTGAGCACCTCAAACTCTTCGAGCCATGGACTTTATCTCCCAAGACAGATGAGCCCTTTCATGCAGGGGGCTCACCCGATTCTTCATGAAGTCGCGTATGATGTCGCGAGCCGTTAGTCCTTGATCGACTAGGTGAAGAATCACCTCGGCATGCTTCATGAACTCGGCATTCATGGCTGGGAGGGTATCCAACTCGCTCGGCTTCTCTGGACGCGAGTTCTCAAACCACAACCAGCTCTCAGACGGAGGGGTGCAGTAGAACCACTTCTGGTGCCACCCGTGCACTGAGTCTTGCAGGTGTGGGAAGGGATACTCTTTCTTCTCCCTTATCCGGAAGTATATACATCCGGCGGCGTTGGAGCTCTTCGACCACGCCAAATAATAGAAACGCCGGAAGAGATCCACGCTGGGATACACTCCGACGTAAGCTTCGCACAGATGCTGGAACACCGCCAAAATCAAGATCGCATTCGGTGGAGATTTATAAATTCCAACCCGTAATGCTCCAGAATATCCTTCAAGAACCGACTCTCGGGGAATCGGAACCCGCATCGCAGATACTCTTCAAAAACCACCAGTTCGCCCTCCTGGACGACTGGGGTTTCTTGGTCCTTCTCCGCGGGCTGCCAGTTGATTAGCAGCCGCGGAGGAAGGATCTCTTCCTTCTCCAACGCCAGAAGATTTTCCTCGGAGTGTTGGACCGATCGGCTCCAAGACGTCATTTCTTGTGAGAGATCTTGACGAAAGTTGGCAACTTTGGAGAAGATGAAGGCTGTGGAGAATGAGGGTTTTGTGCGGCGGAAGTGTTAAGGAAGGGTTTCTGGCTGTGTGGCTTCTTCGAGAAGCTATCTGCTCCTTTTATAGACCCGAGGAGGCGCACTGTTGTGAGTAACGTTCCATTTAATATTCTATTCATTTCCCATAATGGATGCTCTCTTTGGCAGACCCGTTAAGCGTTTCTTGGTATCGGATCCAAAACAAAAGGATTTCTTTGTTTCAGATTTGAGGATACAAAAACATGAAGAGTTTTACAAAGGTTTTTTGAGGACATTTTCCTTCATGTTTCTTGTAAACTTTCACAAATTGATCATGAAAATATCCCATGATCCAGTTTTTGGACGTATGGATATGTTTTTGCAGTGTGGTCGGAACCATGTCTTTGACTAAGCTCCAATTCTAATCGGAGTGATGGTCTGATCGAGCTTCGGTTCTGATCGCAGTAATAGTTCAAATCGAACCTCGGTTCTAACCGCGGTTTTAAGTTTGGTCGAAGTATCAGTGCTGGTCGCGGTACAACGTTAAAATGCGATTCTAGTCGCAAAATTGAAGTTTGCCTGTGTATGAGTGGTCGTAAAGGCATTGCTTATGGCCATGTTTTCGCACAGAAGTTGTAAAGAATATTTATATGATATGAAGAAAAGAAAGCTTTATTTTTGACATTCTTTACATACAAAAGGGATACCGGCGACCAGAGCGTCGACTTGATCCGAAAGAAGTTTGCAAAGTTCTCCTAGGGACATGTTGTTGTCAGTAGGATCTACACTGACAACCCCCAGGAAACTAGCAACTAATCTAAGCCTATCTACATCATCCCTAATGAGAGACGCACTGTTATTTCTAATCAAGTCGGAGAGTTCTCGCTGTTGCTGAGCGTGGTCTCTCTCCCGATGGAATTGGCACGCCTCGTTGCGGGACCTTTCAAAACATTCTGCTAGATGCAGAATCGCCGAAGACATCTCTTCGGTCTTCTTCTCCAGAGCCTCTTTTTCCCCTTGGAGAGTCTGTCTGAAGGGGGGAGGCGGGATCTCAGCAGGCTGGTCGCTGGGGCCTCCAATCTCCTACATTTGCAAGAGTTAGTCACACTAACTATAACAACAAGCAAAAGAAGATAGGGATTATTACCTGTCCCTGTATGTGACAGGTTGATATAGGCATCCTGGAAAGTAGATCACCCGACAAAATTCGAGGATCATCATATGGTGGAAGTGTGGCTTTCCCACTATAAGATTGCTTCCCCAACCCAAGTTGAGGATCATTTGGTCGAGGAGTTACAGCTTGCCGACCAGAAAATTGATCATCCAAACAAAAATGGGGAGTATTGGGATGAAATGGAAAAAACTGAGAAGAACGTCCCTCCAAAGGTGGAGATGAAAGTTCGACCTGCCGAGGTGCATGGATAGGAAGAACTAGAGGAACAGAAGGAAGAAAGAACGGTGATGCGTCTTTCACCTTTGTTCTGCTGGAGGATCCCTCGTCAACCTTGGGCTTCTTCCTTGAAGGAGATGGATCTTCGGACATCTGTGGCTCTTGCTCGAAAGCTTCCTCTTCATCACTCTCAATCTTGATGATGTTGTGGTCTGCCATCGGGAGGTGTATGAGAAGAAGAATGAAGATGGCTTCGAAGGAAACTTAGCCGAGAAAAGAAGTTATGAAGCTTTGGAATCCGAAGGCTTCGGTATTTATAGCCGCCAGGGTGACGGTTCGCCTTCTGAACGCCTCGTGTTTTTAAAGCATTTACAAATTCACCTCGGGTTAAAAAACGTTTCAATGGCGCCATCATTACACGTCACATATTACCCAGAGCCCGCCTCGGGGAACCAACGGCCACACTTAGTGCGCCACTAAGTGGGGGATTTGAAGCGTCGGGTTAAAAATCCGATGTATGTCTTAAAAATTCCAAGTAAACACGTCCCTTCGTTCTCTTCGAATTTGGGGGCTAGCTGACGAAGATTAACACCCGAGTCAGTTCAAATAAATGCACAACTGGTTCAAGATAGATTCGAACCAAGACACACGCCTGGCGGTGCGAACTCAAGTCATTCTGAGAAGCACAAGCCCGAGGTCGTAGGCCTTACGCGATCAGACCGCAGCTAGTGCGCGGTCAGGGGTTCGTATGCTATACGCGAACAAAAGACTGTAGATGTTGTGCGGTCAGCCAACATCGCGCGGTCAGAACACTTTCGACCAGGGAATGTGGGATTAATCTGTCCCTGTAGCAGGAATATCCCAAGTATCCCGAAGATTCTTCCACGTAGAGGAACAACCGTCAGGAGGTTAATACGTGCGGTTATCCATGAATAACACATGTTAAACCTGCGTGGGAGTTGAGAGCGGTTGACAAAACCGCATCCAAGCAACTGTTTGATGCCGTTACGACTTGGCGGCGTTTCGACCAGTATAAAGAAGCAGCCCGATGCATCAAACAGGAGAGAAGGAGAGATATCACATCTCATCCAGAGATCAACTGATCGAACAACCAAATTAAAGACCGTAGTCTAAGTTAGATAGTTTCCACAAAGGCCTTCAGGCTTTGACTTGTACAAACATATAGGGAAAATCTTCGCTTGTGAAGATCTTTTCCGTCACATTGTAAATCTTTTTACTACACATAGTGAAATCCCAATAGGACATAGGGCTATTACTCCCACCATCGAGGGCCCGAACCTGTATAAATCTCTCTGTGCTCTAGTTCTCCATAATTCAACATACCTTCCCGGAGGGACACCCTGAAAGGTCTCACAACCTATAAATTTTGCATAAGTTCGACTAAGGACCCCGAGTCCGAATTGTCGACAGCAGATACTGCAAGGCATCAAAAAAGTGTTTTCGACCGCCTTAAAACTCGCTCGGGGGCTTGGGTGGACGAGCTCTATACCGTTCTATGGGCACTACGAACTACTTCTAGTCGAGCCACCGGTGAGACACCCTTCCATTTGGTTTATGGGGCCGAGGCCATACTGCCTATGGAAGTTAGTATTGGATCTGTTCGGACAGAACAATTCGAACAAGTTGATCAGACCGAACAGTGATCACAGGATCTCATCCTCTTAGAAGAAAAACGTGATCGCGCTTTGATCAAGTCCGCGGTATACTTGCAAGCTTTGCGCAAGTACCATAACAAAAGGGTGCGACCACGTAGTCTCCACATGGGCGATCTGGTTTTACGAAAAATTCAAGACCAGTCCAACTGCAACAAATTCTCCCCGAAGTGGGAAGGTCCTTACACTGTTGCTGCCGCAACCAGGATCAGCTCGATTAGCCATGGAGGATGGTCAAATTTTGTCCAATACTTGGAACATCGATCAACTACGCAAGTTTTACGTGTAAGTATTCAATCCTTTTTCCTTTTCAATTAGCATTGTTTAATAAAAAAAGATGCCTTTTGGTTTCATGAACATCTCCTTTCATGCTCGTGTGTTACGAACTTAACTCGGGGGCTGGTCGCCGGCGGTCATATCACTACAACGTTCTAATCAGATTCGCTGGCCGATCTCATGACCACTTCCAGACAAGTCACTCCTAAATAAGCCGTTTCTCAACGCATACGGGGCTTGCTGGTATGTCCTTGGTCACCTGAGTGGCTGCCGGTTTGCAACAAGGTTAGGCGTTATATTGATCATAATTGCTAGCCTGATCGCACACCCCTGGTCGTTGCACTCGTATTTCTCCTGTGTTTATAATGTTAAGCCTTCAGTATCTATAATCATAGGTGGGGGCTAGGGGGATATGCTTATAATATGAAACAACAAAAAAGTGCTTTCTTTCAAAATCAAAAAAATACATGCATTGCATTCTATAAGTTATGTCTGTACAGCTATAGGGGTTACATAATCCCGAGCTCAGTCAGGAGTTTATCTACGAGAGGAGTGACTTCCTCCATGATGGCCTCGAGTTGCTCTTTACTCTAGATCTCTACCGTTCCTACCAGTGGATTCAGGTCCAGATCTGGGCCATGGTGGAGACGAAACCAGCAGAGAATGGTGGAGGCTGCTGATCGAACCCTTGTTCTGATCACCTCTTGTTGTCGCCGTATATCTTCAGGAAGATACTCGAGTAGTGACTCCGCTTGGGCTACGACCAGTGTAGACCAGTCGCTCGAGCTAAGGTCATCTTTTGTGGTCTCGACCACATCAGCCCTTAGGAGATGGGCCACCATCTTTAGCTTTTTGAAGATGGATTGGCTCAGGTCTCTATTCGCCCTCCGGATAGAGTTGATGGTAAACTGGAGGATTGTCTTGTCTTGACCAAGCAGTTTTATTTGTTTCGCTTGCGCTGCGACAAGAGGACTGTTACAAACAGTCTAAAAGACAAGGTCTAGTTGTTTTGGTCGGGAATTGACTTACCAGAGAGCTGTGACTGCAGTTCTTTGAGCTCGGCCTCTTGATTCGAAATCGCGGTGGCCGCCCTAAGCTTGTCATCGGCCAGGCTCTTCTTCAGAGAAGCAACCTCCCTGAGACAAAAAAGATAACTGTCATAGCAAGTTTGTCTTCATGCAAACTAAAAAGGCATTTCTCCTTACTCTCGCAAGCAGTCTCTCTCCTTTTGTATGGCCTCGATGCTTTCCACCATAGCAATCGATTTGGCCGTTATACGGGATAGTTCCTGTAACACAGAGGGAAATCAGTTGTATTCTATGCAAAATTCAGGTATCATGAGGAATGTATAACATACCTCTGTATATTCCCGGAATGAACTATCCTTCGCGATGGCGGGAGGCCTAGTCGAGGGACTCGCCTCATCCTCAACGGAAGCAGAAGGTGGATACGCCTGCTGGGCCTCAGTCGCAGGTTCCGATGCCTGCAACTGGGTCTCCGCGCCTGACTCGTCCCTAACGGCCCGGACGACTTCCTGGACCGAAGGGACAGAGCACTCTTCACCGGAGGCTTCAGTACCGGCAGAGACTTCAACCCTCCCCGGGGCGGTTGGGGGGCTCGGTGCTACGTCTTTACGCCTACAAAGAAAAAAGAATTCATCGATCACATTGATGGTCGCCACAATCTGGTTCAGAACAAACCGAGCAGGATTCTTACCTTAACTGAAATCCCATTAGCTTTTGGGATTTCGAAGGTGGCTCCCTGAGAGAAAAAGGACAATCATTGTCCATCCTGGGTTTTCTCTTCGTGAACAGGGCCTTTTCTCCCTATGTATATTTTTCTTGTAAGCATATGCATAAGGAATGATAAAGACCTAAGTGGTAGGAATTCGTACCGGGGTAACCTGTTCGATTGATAGGGATACGCCCGAAGGTTTGGATGGCTCATGGACTGCTGGAGTTGGCGCCTCGTCAGCGACCCTGAGGTTGGTCGCGGAGTCTTGCTCTGTCACCTCCGCTCCTGTCCTCAGGAGTGGAGGGCTCGCCTCCCTGGGACTCACAGGAGTTACGGGGGGGATTTCTTCTCCCTGTATAAGTGTAAATTCGGTAAACACATATACAGATGAAATTGAGAATTCAAGATCACGAGGAATTTTACCGTGGTCGTCCCCTCAACCAGGGAGGGAGAAGTCACAGAACCTGAAGCCTCCAGGGCTTCAGGAGCAGGGATCTCGCTCGCGACCACGGGATCCCCCATGGCCGCGGGGTTCACTGCAACTGCCTCCATCTCAGTGGGGCAAGGTGGTGTCTCGCGGGATTGAGAAGTTGCTATCTTTCTCTTCTGGCGGACTAGGGGAACGTCGTCCTCCTCCTCCTCCTCGCTCCTCTCGCCCTGTACGAAGAAGAAGTGATTCCAGTTTGTACCTGGGGGAACAGGAGGTATGTGATATCTTACGGCAGTCTTCTTTGCGGTAAGAGGAGTTCTGCATGAAGATCCTTCCTCGAGGATTTTCTTGGATTTCTTGGGGGCAGGATCTCTCGTCCTGGGTTTTTGAAGAGATCTTCTTCACATTCTTCACCGTCGGCTTTCCCAGGAAACCGACGTTTTCACTCAGGAACATCGCCTCAGCGAATCTCCCCAAGAGTTATGCCATTCCGGTGTCTTTATTAGTACGAGATACACATATGACTTACGAATAGAATTTGAAGGAAGGAAGCATAGCTTTCGACGTTCCTGTTTGAGGTCGTCGCTGGCGTTGATTAAGCTCTATGGGCGAGGCGATCCCTTGGGTCCATCCACTGCGGCACTGTAAGCCTTGAGGAGGTAATTTGTCTGCCTTTCGATCTCGGATGAAGGCAGGACTGTGTCCCCAGCAGAACAATTAGCAAATATGAAGCAAAGGTATAAGATTTCGCTATCGAAGTCACGTACCGTTGTTGTAGTCCAGGGTGCTGTCTGCCATGGACTTTTTCTCCCATGCCGGATGAGCCCTTTCACGTAGGGGGCTCACCCGATTCTTCACGAAGTCGCGTACAATGTCGCGAGCTGTTAGTCCCTGTTCGACTAAGTGAAGAATCACTTCGGCATGCTTCATGTATTCAGCATTCATAGCCGGGGGAGAATCCAACTCGCTCGGCTTCTCTGGCCGCGAGTTCTCGAACTACAATCCGCTCTCAGACGGAGGGGTGCAGTAGAACCACTTCTGGTACCACCCGTGCACAAAGTCTCGCAGGGGTGGGAAGGGATACTCTTTCTTCTCCCTTATCCGGAAGTAGATACATCTGGCGGCGTTGGCGCTCTTCGACCACGCCGAATAGTAGAAACGCCGGAAGAGATCCACGCTGGGATACACTCCGACGAAAGCTTCGCACAAATGCTGGAACACTGCCAGGATCAAGATTGCATTCAGGTGGAGATTTATCAATTCCAACCCATAATGCTCCAGAATCCCCTTCAGGAACCGACTCTCGAGGAATCAGAACCCGCATCACAGGTATTCCTCAAAAACCACCAGTTCGCCCTCTTGGACGACTGGGGTTTCTTGGTCCTTCTCCGCGGGCCGCCAGTTGATTAGCAGCCGTGGAGGAAGGATCTCTTCCTTCTCTAGAGCCATGAGGCTCTCCTCGGTGTGATGGACTGATCGGTTCCAGGACGCCATTTCTTGCGAAAGATCATGAGGAAAGGTGGTGACTTTGGGGAAGGTGGAGGCAGAAAACGATGAGGGTTTTGTGCGGCGGAAGTTCTAACGAAGGGATTGTGGCTGTATGGCTTCCTCAAGAAGCTACCTGCTCCTTTTATAGGCCTGAGGAGGCTCACTATTGTGAGTAACGTTCCATTTAATATTCTATTCATTTCCCATAATGGATACTCTCTCTAGCGGACCCGTTAGGCGTTCCTGGTATTGGATCCGAAGCAAAAGGATTTCTTTGTTTCAGATTTGAGAAAATAAAAACATGGAAAGTTTTGCAAAGGTTTCCGGAGGATATTTTCCTTCATTTTTCCTGTAAACTTTCACGGATTAATTATGAAAATATCCTATGCCCCAGTTATTTGGACGTACGGATGTTTTTTTTGATCAGGTTACTCTGTTATCAGAACTATGTCTTTGACTGAGCTCTGATTCTAATCGAAGTGATGGTCTGATCGAGTTTCAGTTCTGACCGCAGTAATTTTTCGAATCGAACCTCGGTTCTAACCGCGGTTTCAAGTCTGATTGAAGTATCAGTGCTGGTCGCAGTACAACAATAAAATGCGATTCTGGTCACAGAACTGAAATTTGCCTGTGTATGAGTGGTCGTAAAGGCATTGCTTATGGCCATGTTTTTGCACAGAAGTTGTAAAGAATATTCATATGGTATGAAGAAAGAGAAATCTTTATTTCTGACATTCTTTACATACAAAAGGGATACCGGCGACCAGAGCGTCAACCTAATCCAAAAGTAGTTTGCAAAGTTCTCCTAGGGACATGTTGTCGTCCGTAGGGTCTACATTGGTGACCCCTAGAGAACTAGCAACTAATCTAAGCCTATCTACATCATCCCTAACGAGAGACACACTATTATTCCTAATCAAGTCGGAGAGTTCTCGCTGTTGCTAAGCGTGATCCCTCTCTCGACGGAACTGGCGCGCCTCTTCACGGGATCTTTTAAAACATTCTGCCAGGTGTAGAATAGTCGAAGACATCTCTTCGGTCTTCTTCTCTAGAGCCTCTTTTTCCCCTTGGAGAGTCTGTCCGAGGGGGGGAGGCAGGATCTCGGCAGGCTGATCACTGGGGCTCCAATCTCCTACATTTGCCGAAGTTAGTCACGCTAACTACAACAACAAGCAAAAGGAGATAGAGATTATTACCTGTCCCTGCATATGACAGGTTGATATAAGCATCCTGGAAAGTAGATCACCCGATAAAATTCGAGGATCATCATATGGTGGAAGTGTGGCCTTCCCACTATAAGATTGCTTCCCCAACACAAGTTGAGGATCATTTGGTCGTGAGAGAGCAGCTTGCCTACCAGAAAATTGACCACCCGAACAAAAATGGGGAGTATTGGGATGAAATGGAGAAAGCTGAGAAGAACGTCCCTCCAAAGTTGGAGATGAGAGTTCGACCTCTCGAGGTGCATGGATAGGAAGAACTAGAGGAACTGAAGGAAGAAAGAATGATGATGCATCTTTCACTTTTGTTCTGCTAGAGGATCCCTCGTCAACCTTGGGCTTCTTCCTTGAAGGAGATGGATCTTCGGGCATCTGTGATTCTTGCTCGAAAACTTCATCTTCATCACTCTCAATCTCGATGATGTTGTGGTCTGACATCAGGAGGTGTATGAGAAGAAAAATGAAGAAGGCTTCGAAGGAAACTTAGCCGAGAAGAGGAATTGTGAGACTTTGAAATCCGAAGGCTTCAGTATTTATAGCCGCCAGGGTGACGGCTCGGTTTTCGAATGCCTCGAGTTTTTAAAGCATTTACAATTTTACCTCGGGTTAAAAAACGTTTCAACAGCGCCATCATGACCCATCACGTATTACCCAGAGCCTGTCTCGGGGAACCAACCGCCACACGTAGTTCGCCACTAAGTGGGAAATTTGAGACGTCGGGTTAAATGTCCGATGTAAGTCTTAAAATTTGAAGTTAACACGTCCCTTCGTTTTCTTCAAATTTGGGGGCTAGCTGACGAGGATTGATACCCGAGTCCGTTCAAATAAATGTGCAGCTGGTTTGGGATAGATTCGAACCAGACAAGCGCATGATGGTGCGAACTCAAGTTATTCTGAGAAGAACAAGCCCGAGGTCGTAGGCTTTACGCGATCAGACCGCAGCTAGTGCACGGTCAGGGGTTCGTATGCTATACGCGGACAGAAGACTGTAGGTGTTGCGCGGTCAGCCAACATCGCGCGGTCAGAGCACTTTCGACCAGGGAACATGGGATTAATCTGCTCTCGTAATAGGGATATCCCGACTACCCCGAAGATCCTTCCACGTAGGAGAACAACCGTCGGAAGTTAATACGTCCGGTTATCCATGACTAACACATGTTAAACCTGCGTGGGAGTTAACAACGGTTGACAAAACCGCATCCAAGCAACTGTTTGATGCCGTTATGACTTGACACCCTTTCGACCAGTATAAAGGGGCAGCTCAATGCATCAAACAGGGGGATCGAAGGATCGAGATCCAGTGATCGATTGATCGACCCAGATCAGACAAAAGTAACCCGAAGACAGTAGTCTAAATTAAATAGTTTTCACAAAGCCCTTCAGGTTTTGTCTTGTACAAACACATAGGGAAAATCTTCGCCTGTGAAGAACTTTTCCATCTTTTTGTAAATCTTTTTACTATACATAGTGAAATCCCAACAGGACGTAGGGCTATTACTCCCACCATCGAGGGCCTGAACCTGTATAAATCTCTCTGTGTTCCAGTTCTCCATAATTCTACATACCTTCCCGGAGGGACACCCTGAAAGGTCTCACAACCTACAAATTTTGCATAAGTTCGGCTAAGAACCCCGAGTCCGAATCGTCGACAGAGCTAGCTTTGATGAACTCATGAAACTGACAAGAAAATGACACCACACTACTAGCACTACTCGAACTCGATGCAAGTCCACTAGTACTAGTACTAGCACTAGCTTCTTGATGTGAAATGCTTTGCTTATACTCGCTTTCATATATGGCATAGAACTCATCCAATGTAGTTTTCACAGATGCAAGTTTTTTTCAAGATCACCATTATAAAACATGACTGGAAAAGAAAAATCAATCATTCTCATCTTGTACCTTGGGTCAAGAATTGTGGCAATAGGAAGAAGATTTGTGCACTCTAGTGCCCAATATTTCTCAAATTTAAGAAGCATAGCATGTGCTACTTCCTCCAAGCATGCATTTGATAAATTGCACAAGTCAAATAGCACCTTCTTAATGTTAACAATTTTAGAAAAAACCATATTAGCTGTAGGATAAGTTGACCCGGAAAACATATTGGTAGCCAAATGTAGAGCAAACAATACATTCTTGACTTGTGCATATAAGTCCCATTCCTCCTCAAGTGGTTGCCACTTGTAGTTGGCCTCTTCAACTGCATATATTTCAATAGCAGGTTTGAAATAGAAGGCACTATCAAGCATCTTATAAGTGGAGCCCCACCTAGTGCACACATCTAGACATAATTTTCTTTTTACATCAAGTTTGAGTGACTTGGCAATCGCTGTGAGCTTATACAAGTGAGTATTCGATTTCTTGAAGTACTTCATAGTCTCCCTAATCTTGCTAATCAAGCTCTCCAATGGTTTCAAACCATCTTTTACAAGCAAATTCAGAATGTGTGCACAACATCTCACATGAAAAAGCTTTCCATTAAAGGACAATTCACCCCTAGCACTTAACTTAGCAAGCAACAATTTTGCAGCAACATCGTTGCTAGAGGCATTATCAAAAGTAATGGTAACTATATTGTCTTCAATTTTCTCATTAGCTAGACATTCAGAAATATCTTGAGAGATAACTATTCCACTGTGGGGAGGCTCTAACTCAACAAAATTAATGATGCGGCACTGTAATGTCCAATCAGCCTCAATATAGTGTGCTACTAAACTCATATAGCAAAGAGTCTGATTAGATGTCCAAAGATCACATGTGAGACTCATCTTGTTAACATGCCTAAAACTTTTCTTCAATTTTGCCTTCTCAGATTTAAAAAGTTTAAGACAATAAGCTATAGTAGTCTTTCTAGAAATCTTTTGGTAAGAATGGTTCAATGTTTTTAACAAAACATTGAACCAAGTATATTCCACGATTCTAAAGGCAACTCATGAACAACAACCATGGTAGCAATTAACTCACGTATCTTAGTATGATTATATCTAGTAGAACAGCCAACAGGGGGAAGAATGAAATCACCTTCCGCAGACAAAGGAAAACTCATGACTTTCTGCTTCTTTATTTGCATCTGCTGAACATTGTGAACATTGCAAGCTTCTAAATGTCGTCTCATTGTTGATGTAGTGCCGCTTTTGTTCTTTGCTAACTTTGTTCCACATGCCTTGCACTTGACCTTTTGTTCCATCACTCCCCTCTCCTTTCTGGATGCCACCAAAACCGATTTGAAGTGTGGCCATACATCAGAGGTTTTCTTTCGTGAGATTGTTGTATCTTCAGAGCCATCTTCTACCTTCACAGGATCAGTAGCTGTAGCTCCCTCCGCTCCCTCCTGCCCATCACTATCAACCGTATCAACCCTCAAATTGATGGATCAACAGATTGTTGGGACTGCAGTTCTTTTGATATCTAAAACCACATATTACAGTATTAAAATTTGTGGGTCAAGTGATCAACCATGGATTACTATGAAAATATGAAACCATGAGAATTTGCAACTCACTTGCTCCATTGCACTGTCTACTATTGAGAGGACTTTCCTTCCAAATCCAATGTATGAAAATCTTTTATGAATGGGTTAAAAACTGCCTTCCAAATATGACCTAAATGATAGTACAAAATTGTTTTAGGTAAAAAACATAGATCAATACAATAATAACAACAGTAATATTTACAGACTTACATAATAGATCAATACAAAATTGAATACAAAATTGCACAAGTGATCCTCATCTCAGAAGGTTAGGGCAGTAGACTTTGATAATACCATTGATGCTTACAGACTTAAAGTGGAATTAGACTTTGATAATACCATTGATGCTTACAGAAGGTTAGGGTATTAGACTTTGATAATACCATTGATTTACATAACAGAAATTACTTTAAAGATAAGTGTTGGTTAACATGAACACAGTACTCTCATAATTTATTCTAATACATGTGGTTTTCATTGGGTTTCTTCCAACCATCGCAGTTAGAGAAAAGTTAGAATCTCTTTGTAGGGAGTTCCAGACTTCCAACATCAAAACAAAATATTAAAGATATGTTCAAAGTTATCAAGTTGTGAAATGGGTATCAATAGGAGTTTTGCAGTGGCAACATCTTCATAGAATTATCAATAGGAGTTTTGCAATGGCAACATCTTCACAGAATCACATCACAGATTCACATGGATGTTATTTTAAAGGAAATAATTTGCTCGATTCATGGTGTTTTCTTTGGTGAAGCATGGAAACACAAATATTCATCTCTAACTGCAATACAAAATCATATTTTTGATTAGACAATCACCATGTTTGCTGCCGTGGTGCCCCCGCTTCACCACGTGCACAGCTCCGACGGGCACGTGTCCAAGAAGTAGCCGCCGCTCCCCCACGCCGCCTCTCTCCCACGCTGCCGCTCCGCCGCGTTGCCGCAACTCCCCCGAGATGCCGCCGCTCCCCCACATCGCCTCTCCCCCGCGTTGCCGCCGCTCCCCTACGCCGCCGCTCCCCTGCGCCGCCGCCGCTCCCCGTGCCGCCTCTCCCCCGCGCCGCTACTGCCCCTGTGTGGCTGTGCCCCACGCCGCCGCTCGCCCACCGCCGCTCCCCCGTGCCGCCACTCCCCGACGTCGCCCGATCGCCGCTTGCCCGCGACGCCGAGAATGCCTCTCCCCTGCGCCACCGCAGCGCCGCTCCTTCGTGATAGATCTGGTGCCTGGTGGGTGGTGCGGCCGCTCAACTGCTTGGTTCGTGGAGGATTTGAGATTTTGAGTGAGGGGCTAAGGGGTGAGGCAGATGGCGTGAGGCGGCGCTGGTGAGCAGAGAGCAGTAGCACTGAACGTTAGGGTTAAGGATTGGATATTTCATATTTGGATTTGGGGTGGCC
Source organism: Pharus latifolius (assembly GCA_019359835.1). Taxonomy (NCBI): domain Eukaryota; kingdom Viridiplantae; phylum Streptophyta; class Magnoliopsida; order Poales; family Poaceae; genus Pharus; species Pharus latifolius. The sequence goes on along the minus strand of CM033321.1, from coordinate 35,028,453 downwards.
GGCCGAAGTCCCGAAGTATATCAGCCTCAGGTCAGTCACATGGCTTCGTGGGCAGTGGGCTCAGGTGAGGCCTGAGGCCCATTAAGAAATAAGAATGTAATGGTATAACGATCTTTCACGAGCCGAGCTCGAACGAGCTCGAGAAGGCTCGAGCTCGGCTCGAATACTCACTCGAGCTTTATCTCAGGCTCGAGCTCGAACCGAGCCGAGCTTCGATCCGATCCCGAATAGCTCGCGAGTTTCGATCTTTTTGTCCAGTCCTAGCTACATCCTTAGACTTCTTTTTGCACCTGGCGATGAGCACGTTGCAGCGCCTTGGCACCTTGCTTCAGCAACTTCTTGTCTTCAGTTTTTGATTCTTCATCAGTTGACGACAACCATGCCGGAGTTACCCTTCTCCCCACTCTGAATTGTTACTCGAGTCAATCGGAGCATCTTAGCACCATGCTTCAGAAGCATCCTCTTTTCCTTCTGTAGCAAACCCAAAGCCTCAAATACTAATTTTGAACACCACTTCACCTGGATCAACAGTTTTTTTTTTTATCAAAACAAGTGTCATTTCGGATGGTCAACTAGACGAACCTAAAGCCGCAAATCTTACCATATTATGATAGTTGGGAAAATATATAGTCTCTGAGTAAATTGCATTGGGAGCCTTAAAGTTACATAGAAATCTCACATAGATCCATAAATTTTGAAATTAATTTGACAGGTCTCTAATATTGTCAATGTTAATCAAGTGGGTCAATTTGATTATTAAGTAAAGAAAAGAGCTGGCTTGGCACTTGAGCTAGCCATAGAAGATGACGTTGGAGGGGAGGCATGCTGACGTGGCAAAGTAAGTATCGTGACTGGGTGATGACATGTAAAATTCACGAATCCTTCCAAATCTTACAAGGCCCAAAATCTGCCAAAACCCTCGGTCACCTCCCAGAGCAAGATAAGAGGCGACAGCGCATGATATCTTCAGTTACTTTTGTTTTTAAATAGATGCTATTTTATAAGTTTAGAATATGTTTGTATAGTTTTTTTTATTTATGTTCTTGTTTTAATTATAGAAATTTACTTTCTCAAAAAAACTTTCTCCTAATATTAAGAAGACAAACATGGATTGATATATAGACAAATCTTTAATAAGACATATTAATTTAAGATTATTTTGGTTATTTTTTTATATTTTATTTTTAGTGTTAGATTTCAAAATAATATATATTTAAAAATAAAGAGAATATACTATTCTAAAATTCAAAGTGAATTGAATTAATACTTCCAATTGGCCAATATTTGCTTAAGACCCATTAATTACACGAGATGGAGTTAATTTGTCGAGAGTTACTATAAATATTTTTAACATATTTTACCAACAAGATGATTCTCTTGAATACTGTAATTAAAAAGTGAAAATGATTCAAGAATAGTAAATAAAAAGTGACCGGTACAAAATAATGTTCTAGTGAATTTCCATCGTCTATTATTTTCGTTCTTTTTTATTCGTCACTTATATAAATTCATATCAAATTTTGTAAATTTCACCATTAATATAGGAAAAAAAACATTAAGATTGACCCTATGTAAAAAAAATATTAGTAGATTTGTCCTCAAATTACTTTCATATAATGATTGTTTTATAATTTTTGTTAGTATATAGTTATAAAAATCAATGATCAAACTTATAAAATTACTAATCAAAGTCATATTTTGAAGATTGTGAAAAGTCTAAATGAAATATCAGGTTAGTGAGCCAAAGAGCGGATGAATCGATTTTACAAATTTAAACCTCAAAAAACAAGCAAATGAACCAAGAGATAATATGAAGATGCTAAGGGTACTCAAGTATATCAAGCATACCTATCTCCAGTCATGCCATCACTTTTCTTATTATCCAAAAATCTCCATATAACAAAAGGTAAAAGAAGAAACATAAGGGAAACAAAGCACACAAGAATTAGAGGGTTAACTTACTAGAAATGATCCGAAAGGATCTTCAGGTCGAGTCGCACATGGCTTCGCGACCTTAACACAGTTCAGAAAGGTTTCACGACCATAGATTGGTTCGCGACCATGAAAAGAAAATTTGTTCTCTGATTGGAATTGTAATCCGATCTGAATATATATAACTAAGTTTATCTGTTTAGATTGAGTAAGTTATATGAGTCTAATATATTTAGTTTATTGGGTCTGATACGCACTCATACGATTGGACTATAAATACCTTGTAATAGGTCTGTAGGATCGAGGATGTCGACTAGAGGGGGTGAATAGGAGGCTTTAAAAACTTTTAAGTAAAACAACTTTTGTAAAGAATGAGAACTAAAACAATGGAATAATAAATTGCACAACAAAAAAAAGAGAAAGAGAGAACAAACACAAAGATTTTTCCCGAGGTCTCGGAGACTCGCCCGGTCTCCCCTACTCCTCGTTGAAGCACTCAAATGAATGAGTCTTGCTTCAATATCCACGAAGGATATTTCTCACTAGTGGTTGCTCCTTGTCCACTCCGGAAAGGCGAGCACCCATGCCTTTTACAATTACGCCGAGTCTCTTCGACAATCTCCGAAATGGAGAGATCAACGGCCACACCACCAAATCGTCTAGGTGAGGGTGTTCACCAAGAGTAATAAGTTGCAAGGTCTCTCCTAAACCTCTAACACGCACCGAGAAACTCTAAGTATGCAAATGATGCGAACGAAGCACTCGGTGGATCACAAAACTCACAACTTGATCAAAAGACAAGATTTTATCTCTAAAAACAAATGCTCAAGTGTATGTATAAGAATGAGGCTGCTTGGTGTGTGAAATAATAGCTCAAAACCTCTATTTATAGCCCAAAAGAACAAAAGAGCCGTTGTGCTCGAGCTGGAAAAGTGACAGTGCATGTTGACAGTCAGCATACATGCTGACAGTCAACATAGGCCACGAGCAGAAACAAGTAAATCTCGGAAAAAACTCAGCTAGCCGTTGTGGTCAAAAAAGAAAACAAATCAGCACATATTGGCCATTTGTTGTGGATGCTGACAGTCAGCATCCACAACAACAACTCGACAAAAATCATGGATAAAACTTAGCTAGCTGTTTGTGGTCGCATATGGAAAGAAATTGCTCATGCTGACAGTCAACATCACATGCTGACAGTCAGCATCGACCACAAAAACAACCAGATAAAACAAACTCAGAAACAAAACAGATGAGGTCGAAACTCATGCTGACAGTCAGCGTAAGTCAAAAAATTCAGCTAAAAAAAATGCTCTCTGGACAAATGTCAGTAATGAAAACTGACAATTCATGCTGACAGTCAGCATGGATAAAAATAGTTATAACTTTTGATCCAGAGGTCCGATTGAAGTGTTTTATAGCTCGTTTGAAAGATAATTTAAATCGCTATAATTTTGTCAACAAAAAAAAACCAGATCGGCCTAGATCTTTCTAGAAAATGCAAAAAACTCTTTTGCTGCCAAAAAACTCATCTGAAAAACCAAATCAGTTCAAAACAAATCCAACCGAAAAGAACGAATGCAATGAACTAAGAGTTTCTCGGTTTATGCTGGAAATGTAGAGAGAATTTGCAACCCCTCTTAATAGTACGATTTAAACTAAAAACAAATTCCTATAAACCGGTCAAACTTCAAACATTGAGACCAGTAAAATAAATACGCATTTTACCTTAAGCCTTTTGCAGCTTCATTCTTGGCCACCTTGCGCTTGCGACCATGGCTTGCGACCTTCGACTTGAAACCTCTAATGACACTGCGACCTTGTGCTTTTGACCTCGGCTCACGACCTTGTGCTTGTGACTTGCAGATCCTCTGGATAGCTTAGGTGATCCGTTTGAGACCTAGCCTTGGTTTTCGCACTAGGCTTGCCCAGATGCTAATATGCGGAATAACGGGATCTTTCTCAGAAATACTGAAACCCAAAAGTTAATCGAAACACAGCTCGAAGTAATTGCACAACTCTTTATTTCAAAGAGGGCTTTACACGTCGAATGTTAGACACACTTGCCTACTTCGAAGGAACTATAAGTGTCTAAAACTCAAATAAGTTCTATGACTTTTCGATGATCTAAACTAAACCTATTACAAGGTATTTATAGTCCAATCGTATGAGTACATATCAAACTCAGTAACCTAAACGTATTAGACTCATATAACTAACTAATCCTAAACAGTTAAACTTAGTTATATATATTCGGATCAGATTACAACTCCGACCAGAGGAACAATCCATGGTCGCGAAACCTTTCCGATCACGGTTAAGGACGCGAAACCGTATGCGATCAGGACTTGAAGATCCTCCTGGATCATGACTCCCTTGTTGAGAAGGAGCCAACCCATGTTGCGACCTCTTGGTCAAACTGGAGATGTGGAAATTGGGCTTGTCCATGTTCTCTAGTGTACCACTTTGCCGCACGTGCTCGTTGATCTTTCCGACTGACTCGAAAAGTCTCCTTTGTGCCACTGCGGGTGGTAGTCACCTTCTTCTCCAGAATCACATCTTCGCGTAGAGGTTCGTCTCGTTGATAGACCAAGTCTTCAACAGATGGTACTATAATATCTTCACTCTCTCCTTACTCAGATGTAACCATACCATATCACCTTCTTGAAATTGCGCATCAACTCGGTGTTGATCATGTCGCGCCTTGTACTTGAGTTGAGCTTTCAGCAAGTTCTGTTCAACCTCACGATAGAGTCGTTGAATACCTTCCAGGAACTTTTGTGCTCGATCCTAATCAGATGCTTCCTTGCTGTTTTGTGCTGAGGTAGGGATCACAAACTCCATGTCGAAAGGACCCTGTGGTAGAAATCCTAAATAGAACTCAAACGGTGACTTTCCAGTCGAATCATGCATTGCTTGATTAAAAGCAAACTGCAGGTACGGTATGCGCGCTTTCATCCCATGTCTTCGGGTGCTTCGAGTTATATCCTCTCAAGAGATGAACAACTGTGCGATTTACCACCTCGATTTGACCATCAGTTTGCGGATGAAAGGCAGTACTCCTCTTTAACTTGGTGTCCATCATCGTCCAGAGCGATCGCCAAAAGTGACTAAGGAACCGGGTATCGCGATCAGACACAATAGAAGTCGGCAATCCGAAGCGTTTCCAAACATGTTGAAAGAATATCCGAGCTGCTTTCTTCTCCCGTGATAATCTTGCGACACGGTATAAGAATAATCATTTTGGAGAACCGATCAACGACCACGAATAGATAGTCGTTGCCACGTCGGTCTTAGGCAATCCTCCCAAGAAATCCATGGATATGCTCTCCCATGGTCGTGATGGAACTGGCAAAAGAGTGTACAAACCTAATTTTTGGTTTGCCGATTTCGAGATGCTGCAGAGACCACAGCCTCGAACAAAACTAGCCACATCTTGCTGCATACGCGGCCAGAACACATGTCGGTGAAGATTTTGCAACGTCTTTGTATCCCCAAAGTGACCAGCTACCTTTGATGTGTGCGCTTCTCACAACCATTGAATTCGAGGTGCTCCATAAGGTATGCAAAGTAAATTGGCCTTGTACAAGAGTCATTCTCGATGAACGAACTCTGTAGGTTTCCCTGTTTCGAGCTCAGTCATTGCTGTTTGAAAATCAGGGTCTTCAGTATACATATTGGTATAGTCATCATGACATGAGGGCTCGATCTGCATGAACACTGATAAACAGAGCGTCGTAACTGGTGGTCGCGACAACATGTCCGCCAATTTGTTGTGTACGCCCTCCTTGTACTTAATCACCAGATTAAACTACTGCAAATACGACATCCACTTCATGTGCCGAGCTTGCTGTAGCTTGGACTGAGTTTGCAAAAATATTGCAACGGTTGATGGTCGGTGTGGACAACAGTCTCTTTACCCAAGAGATAACACTGCCAATGTTTCACGGCCTGATGCAGTGCACACAACTCTTTGTCATAAGTCGGGTAGTCCTTCTGAGCTCCCTGGAATAACTCAGAGTGATATACCACTGGTCGACCTTCTTGCATGAGTACAACGCCCATGGCATAACCTGAGGCATCGGTTTCTAACTCGAATGGTTTCTAGAGATTTGGCAAAGCTAACACAGTGAGGTCATACTCTTGCGCTTGCCGATGGAAGTGAGCGTCTCGATCATACAGATATAGACTCCCAAAGATCACCTGACAAATATCGATAGGGACAACATCGCATTGCACCTCATCGATATATTGTGCAGAGATCGCAAACTTCAACACACACTGACTCGTAATCTGTTGGTTCACATCGGATGTAAACCAACCCAGCCGATATGGTCGCGAGTGTGTGGTTGTCTTCAAACCAAGTCGCCGAACCAGTCCAGTGGAGACCAGATTCTTCTGACTTCCGAGATTGAATATTCTGCGACCACTTCGTGATTCACCTCGATGTTGATAGTGAACAAGTCCTCCGTTGGGTGATGGTCGTTCGATGGATCCGAACCCTTGTCCTTCGGCATTGCCATCAGGACAAGGTCATATCCGCCTCATTAACCGAATTCACTCGGACAACTTCTTCGTCGGGTGAAGTCGTAGTAGCCGTGGCTGTTCTTTTCCCTGGTCCGTTTTTCTTCGGTCGAAGTTCAGGATGAAGCTTGTAGCATTTGTCCTTGGTATGTCCCGCGACTTGACAATGTTCACAAAAGGCACCCGTGCCCAATTTTGAAGCGTTCTTCTTCGAACTCGGCTTTTTCTTTGTTGAGGTCGCACTTTCCTTCGTGCTTTTGTCGCTACAGGATTTTTTCTTCTTCTCGATCGTCATAGCAGTTGTCCTTGCGGTCGCAATGTCTTGGACGCCGAACAGACTTAGCTCCGTACTGATCAATTTCTGAAGTCCAGATGTGTATTTTCGAAATACCTGAGGATCGGACAGTGAGATGCCAATGACCATTTCTTGTCACCAAAACTCCGTTGTATAGTCTTGGACGGTCTGGTCGCGCTGTTGGTACAATCTATGCCAACGTTCCCATCTCTCCTCAAGGTAACCCATCGGATAGAATTCTTGTCATAGAAGTCGTTTGAATTGACCCCATGCAAGGTCGTCAGCTTCACCACTGGCGACAAGGGCCTTCCACCATGTCTTGGCGTGGTCCTTCATTTTCAAAGGTGTAAATTTTACCATTTGAGCGCTACTGAACCCTTTTAGGTCAAAGTAGGTCTCAAACTGATCGAGCCATGAATCTAACTTCTCGGCATCGATCTCCCCATCATATATGGGTATTTCAATCTTAGCATCGACCTTGAAAGATTCGACAGCTAAGGAGGTGTTGGCGAGGTCATCGACCTTATGGTCGCCTTTGTCTCCATCTTCGTCTGCCCTATACAAGTCTTCACCAGTCTTCACATCCATAACCTTCCTTACTTCAGGAGGTACAATCATGGCATGCTGCTTAATCCAAGCAAGCATAGTTTCCATGTCGATGGAGAGCTTAGCCACTTGTTCGGCTAGGTTAGCTTGAACAGAGGTATCGTCAGACATTGTCGGAGACGCGGCTATAGGAACCGTCAATTGATCGCCTGGAGTTTCGCCGGAGGTTTTGTAACCCTGGTGAGTTTTCACCATCCACAGGATAGGAAAGTTGCTCTGATACCAACTTGATTCGTTTGAGACCAAGCCTTGCTTTTCTCACTAGGCTCGCCCAGATGCTAATATGCGGAATAACGGGATCTTACTCGAAAATACCGAAACCCAAAAGTTAATCGAAACACAGCTCGAAGTAATTGCACAACTCTTTATTTCAAAGAGGGCTTTACACGTCGAACGTTAGACACACTTGCCTATGTCGAAGGAACTATAAGTGTTTAAAACTCAAATAAGTTCTATGACTTTTCGATGATCTAAACTAGAGCTATTACAAGGTATTTATAGTCCAATCGTATGAGTACGTATCAGACTCAATAACCTAAACCTATTAGACTCATATAACTAACTAATCCTAAACAAATAAACTTAATTATATATATTCGGATCGGATTACAATTCCGACCAGATGACCAATCCATGGTAGCGAAACCTTTCCGATCATGGTTAAGGATGCGAAACCGTATGCGATCAGGACTTGAAGATCCTCCCGGATCATTAGGTCTCTGTGACTTTCTTCTTGCCGACCTTGTGCTTGCGACTTTGGCAATACTGTAACCTTAGGCGAAATAGCTCTTAGGTTTCTGCATACAGATAGCTTAAAGAGATGATTAGATCAAAAACACTTAATGTCATCAATAATTAAAAATCAACAATAATAGGGGCCTAGATGCAACAATCTCCCCCTTTTTGATGATTGATGCCAACAAGTGTTTAAATGAATAAAATCAAATGACTCCCCCTAAGTACATGCATAATTAACAGATATTCAGGAACTCCCCCTAAATGCAGGCATATTTAAATACCCATATGAGTCATTTGAGATTTGAGAGTGAATCTATAATAATAGATCATGAGATATCTCAAGAATTATCTCAAGAATCTTTCTCCCCAATCTCTCCCCCAAGCATAAACAATGTCTTTAATGAAGCAAGAAACTCAAGAATCTCTCTCCCTTTGACATCAAGCACAAAAAGGCGGGAGGACAGGAAAATCAGATAGTTATCTTAGATCAACTAGCATTTGATATATCAATAATATTCAATTCATTTCTTAGAAAGCAAAATCTACCCTCATCTAAAGGTTTGGTGAAAATATCTACCAGCTGCATGTCAGTTCTGATATAACTTATATCTATATCCCCTTTTGCCACATGATCTCTTATAAAATGGTGCCGTATTTCAATATGCTTAGTTCTAGAGTGTTGAACAGAATTATTTGTAATTTTAATGGCACTTTCAGTATCACACAAGAGTGGCACTTTTTCAAATGTAATTCCATAATCCAAAAGGGTTTGCTTCATCCACAAAATTTGAGCACAACAACTACCCGCTGACACATATTCCGCTTTGGTAGTGGAGAGAGCAACAGAATTTTGTTTCTTAGAAGACCAAGATACTAGTGATCTCCCCAAAAGTTGACAACTACCAGATGTGCTCTTTCTATCAATTTTGCAACCCGCATAATCTGAATCCGAATAACCAATTAATTCAAAGTTTGCATTTTTCGGATACCAAAGGCTTAAGTTAGGATAGCATTTTAAGTACCTAAGGATTCTTTTAATAGCAATCAAATGACATTCCTTAGGGGCTGACTGAAATCTAGAACAAAAGCAAACACTAAACATGATGTCAGGCCTAGATGCAGTAAGATATAGCAAGCTACCAATCATAGACCTATAGAGTTTAGAATCAACCGCTTTTCTGTTGTTGTCCATATCGAGATGTCCATTAGTGGCCATGGGAGTTTTGACTGTTTTAGCATCTTCCATCCCAAAGCGTGAGCAAGTCTTTCACATACTTGGTTTGACTCACGAACGTTCCGTTCTTGAGTTTCTTGATTTGTAGTCCAAGGAAGAAGCTTAGGTCACCGATTATTGACATCTCAAATTCCCTAGACATCATTTCTCCAAACTCATGACAGAAATATTCATTAGTAGACCCAAAAATAATATCATCAACGTATATTTGACATATGAATAAATCTTTTTCAATCGTTTTTGTAAAAAGCGTTGTGTCAACCTTCCCAATTTTAAAACCTTTTGATAAAAGAAAGTCTCTAAGTCATTCATACCAAGCTCGAGGAGCTTGCTTGAGACCATATAGAACTTTAGACAGTTTAAACACATGGTTTGGAAATTTGGAATTTTCGAAACCGGGAGGTTGTTCCACAAAAACTAATTCAGATATTTCTCCATTTAAAAATGCACTTTTTGCATTCATTTGAAACAACTTAATATTAAAATTTGATGCATAAGTAAGAAGTATACGAATAGCTTCAAGTCTTGCTACTGGTGCAAAGGTTTCACCAAAGTCTAAACCTTCAACTTGAGAAAAACCTTGTACAACAAGACGAGCTTTGTCTCTAATTACTACACCATTTTCATCTTGCTTATTTTTAAAAACCCATTTTGTTCCAATCACATTATGATCCTTGGGTCTTTATACTAAATTCCAAACTTTATTTCTAGAGAAATTATTAAGTTCATCATGCATAGCATTTACCCAATCAGGATCACTAAGAGCTTCATCTACAAGTTTAGGTTCTAGAGATGATACAAAAGAATGATGTCACAAAATGAAGAAATACTAGAGCGAGTTTGAACACCCTACTGACATCACCCAATATTTGATCTAAAGGGTTATCCTTGGTGATCGTTTGATGTTGCCTTGGTGCTTCTTCTTGTGCTACTTCTCCTTGATTTAGCTCTGGTGGATCAATATGAGGCGATGATACATGTTGATCATCATCCTCTAAATTTTCATCATCTTCTTGATCATATTCTCTTGGTTTGATGTCTCCAATGGTAATGTTCTTCACAGCTTCTTGAAGATCTTCTCCTGAAACTTCACAAGAGACTTGCTCCTTTTGCGAGCCATTAGTTTCATAAACTTCTATGTCGCATGATTCTTCAATACAACCAGAATTTTTATTGAAGACTCGATATGCCTTGCTAGTGGTGAAGTATCCGACTAGAAAGCCTTCATCTACTCTCCTTTGAAATTTACTACCAAAGTTTCTTTTTCTAAGGATGTGACATTTAGAGCCAAAAACTCGAAAATAAGAAACATTTGGCTTACGCCCAATAAGAACCTCATAGGGAGTTAAATTTAGAAGAGGATGCAAATAAAGCCGATTAATATAATAGCAAGCAGTATGCACGGCTTCGGCCCAAAAGCGAGTGGGAGTGTCATACTCACTTAGCATTGTTCTTGCCATTTCTATTAGTGTTCGATTTTTCCTTTCCACAACTCCATTTTGCTGTGGAGTGTAAGAAGTAGAAAATTCGTGTTTAATTCCTAGCGAGTCACAAAAATCAACTAAGGTTGAATTAACGAATTCTCCACCATGATCACTACGGATTTTCTTGATGGAAAGTTCGAATTCAGTGGAAACACGTTTTGTAAAACTTTTGAAAACATCGGGAGTTTCAGATTTTTGAGAAATAAAGAAGACCCAAGTGTAGCGAGTAAAATCATCAACAATAACAAAGCCATAGTTTTTACCCCCGATACTTTGGAACTCGGAAGGTCCAAATAAATCCATATGCAACAGTTCCAAAGGTTTACAAGTTGAGAGGACACGCCTAATCAGATGTGAAGTAGCTAGTTGTTGCCAGCTTGACAAGCGCTACAAGATTTATCTTTTCCAAAATTCACATCTTTTAAGCCAACAACCAAATCACGTTTTAAAAGCTTTTTAAGTTGATACATTCCAACATGTGCAAGCCTTCTATGCCATAGCCAACCTTTTGAGGTTTGAGAGACATGACATGTTGAAAGGGATGCATCTTTAGAAAGAAAATCAATAAGATAAAGATTTCCAAAACCAAAGCCTTTGAAGATCAAAGAATTATCTTTTAAACTTTCAACTAAAATTTCTTTAGGATAAAAAATGCAACGAAATCCGAGATCACAAATCTTTAGTTATTTGAAAGGAATGAGAGATTGACATCCAATTTGACTGAAAATTTTCTCAAACACTTTGGCTTCTTTATAATCATAGAAACAAACATACACAAGTTCCAAAATAAATTCTGGAGATAAATGAGATAATGAGGAACTAGTTAGCCTTTTACAGTGAAGCCAAAAACGGAGCCAAAAACAAATGTTGACCAGATTGAAAGTTTCAGACTTCAGGTTTTGGGAAAATAATTTACACATGTAAAGGAACCTGAAAAACCATGCAAATGGCTTCCAAAAATTTTGAAATGAATTAACAACAAAAACCAATCAAAGAAAATATCATGTATAAACTTTCTTCAAATAGACAACCAATTAAGAGATATAAAAATGAAAAAACAGTCAAAAGCCACAAGAAGTCTGAAGATGTAGATTTCAGATTTGATTTGTGAAAAATCAAATGTTGCTCAAATCAAATCCAATTGAAATGAAAATTTACCGAAATGATTTTCAATGCATGACACATATTTTGTAAAAAGAATTTTTCAAAAAAAATTTCAATCAAGAGTCATGCCTTTTTAGGTACCCAGACCTTATGAGGCCCTCTGGCCTTGTCGCATAAATCGTTTGGTACCCAAATGGCTCTATCTTTAGGTTTTTGAAAATGGAAATCAACAAGTTTTGCAATTAAACCCCTTCTAGAACAAGAAATCAAATAATAGTCAAAAGAACCAACTCTGAAAGGGTTAGATACACACTCATGTGAATGTTTCCCTATTAAGTGACATGTGGAACCTGAAGTTCGAGAGGGCTTTACAATGAAATGGTATGAGTGTGGTGAAATATGCAATACCTCTTACTAGATGAGTCAGCATGATTTAATTTCCCCTTTTAAAATGAATATCTATGATCTAAAGGGAGTTTAACAAGTATAGCACTACTCATATGATATCTAGTAAGGTCATGACTCAATCTATTTATTTTAGTCTTAAGTTCATCATTTTCAATTTTATGTACATGAGATGATACCGTGCTAACACATGAAACATAATGCGAATGAGAACATGACGGCATATCATCACAAGTAGATGAACTAGAAGGCATAATAGAATCACTAGATGAGCTAGACACATCAAATGAGGAGCAACTAGTACTAACACCATGGCACAAAGATGAGTCACTAGATAAATCATGGTATGACTTACTAGTATCATCCATACAAGCATGTGAATCAATAAATGAATCAATAGACAAATCATCACATGAAGTACTAGTGTCCACAAAACTAGCATTTGAGTCTAAACATGAATTAACACTTAAGTCATTACAAGAGGTGCTAGCATGTGAAGTGGAAGTATGTGACTCTAAGGATGGATCAATAAGCAAGTCACAAGCAACTCTATCATCTAAGGTAATTGTGGAGCTAATAGCTTCCTTGGCAAGCAAAGAATCATAAGAGCTTTCAACTCTTGAAATTGCACTTTAAAGGATGAGAAGTTATTCTTTAAAGCGCAAAAACTTTTATTCATATTGCCAAGTAAGTCATTTAATTCTACAATCATGTCGCGCCCCGAAACTGGGACTACGACTACTCCTGTAGAGACCTAGCTCGCTGCAGCTAGTCCCATATATGTATAGCATACACATACCCTTGACTTCCCAGGATAAGTCAAGCACAGGAGTATATCACATTGCAACAGAGTCACTTACAAAATATTTAAGCAGTGTGGCCTACTGGCCTTAATATTACATAAGGAGATTACAATGCCTTCGCGGCATACATGGTTTAGCAAAATAACATCTACACAGCAGAAGGTAGGTGACCCACCCACAAAGAGAAGTGGACGGCAGAACAACACATCAGGGCAATGGTGGGACTGACTCTTCTCCTTCTGGATCCAAGAAGTTCTCCACGCCTTCGTCTTGGTTGTAGAACGCTCCATCTATTGAATTGTAGGTTGCAAGAGTGAGTACTTACGTACTCAGCAAGTCATAGGTAAGAGTAGATACATATAGTAGTGATGATATGAACCTAGACTAGTCAAGAATTATGGATGTTTGTAAAATAATCTTTTTCTTTCCTGGCTCAACTCATGGCAGCACCTTTCTATAATATAACATCATCATTCATGTTCACTAAATTATAGCACTACCGCGACACGTCGACACACGATAGCCCACGGCAGCACTCCTTATCATGACAACACATGTCATTTGGGTAATCTTGATTTAATATATTTTATTTAGAAAATAATACTTGTGTCACACCCCGTGGATTTAATCCACCGCAGCAGACTCCTAAAACTCGGGAGCACGAAGTATTCGAATACATTTTTAACTCTGCAGAGAGGTACCAATTTACCCGCAAGATATTCCACTTTCAAGCCCATCCTATCAGAATGATTGGACCCCTGACTCACTTCATACTGTGAGCTGCAAGGTGGAGATAACAAGAACTTTTGTTATGTTTCACTTACAATGCACCCCTGACCCTGCAGTTTTCTTCACACAAACCGCAGTTGTGGCGGGCTATACCCCCACCCCTAAGCCTCTTCTCATTACTGGGTCAACGTGCTTGATCAAATCACATTCAGTGATACGTGGAGGAGCTGAACCCCGTGAGTTTAGTGTATTACTTTCCATCTCATGCAGGGGTTTCATGTTCGATTCACATAAGTACTTGTTCAGGCGTGTCCCATACCAGGCTTGCGGTTAGTACGTTTGTTCATGCCACTAGACGCACAACACAAGGTTCTAGTCCTTATATGCCAGTGACCAGACCATCCACAACCCTGCACCTTCAGTGCCTGCACATCCTTTGCAGTCTAGCACCTCCAGTGCTACCACCATTCCATACCATTTTCCTGGTCATGGCTAGGGTTTTTATTTCATGAATATACACATATAAATATATAATGGTTCATGGCTCAAAACTTGTTTATTTCAAATTTCACAAATAACCAGTTTAGTACTGTCAATTCATAATTCAACCATTCTCAATCTTTCTCATGCAATATTATCTATATTCAAGGTTATGTTATAGCAACTCTTAAAATATAGGTTCGAGATGACCAAGAATATGACTTGCCTTCCGCGTCGTAAAATACAGCAGTTGATGTCGGGTCAACAGTGAAGTCCTCGAATTAGGGCTCTTGATCTGCTCTCCAATCAAACAAACAACCAATAATCACAATCTTTTCAATACACTATTATACTATATGCAATAATGCAAAGATGAAGTCTTGATGATTCTGAGATGATTAGGTTTAGAAACTGATTAGGATTAGGTTATGGGAATAAAGGTTAAGGTTAGTTGCTGAAGATTTACAAGGTTCCAAATGTCTCAAAATATCAGAATGATATCAAGGTTGCGACTGGTTCGCTCAAAAGCAGCGAACGTCTTTAGGTCGACATTCGGTTCAAGGCATCGACATAGGGTCGATGGATGATAGAAGGGTTATCTCAACTTGTGGTAGTAGAATAAAATGTAGAGCACAACTCCACAAGTCTAAGGGACAAGGTTATGCTCAAAATGCACATCTGGAAGGAAGTGAAAAGGGCTAATGCCACTGACTGACATAGCCTGACATTGATCTTGACATGGCCAGAAACTAGGGCTTGCCATATCTTTTGATCTAGAGCTCCAAATGATGCACCACTTTGTCTGGGAGGTAGGCATTGATAACAGGAACAAATTATTCAACAGGAGGTTGAAGCACATCTTCTGGACAAGGTGGCTGAAGCTGAATCGGCCGGGAAAAAGCTTTCCGGTGATCGGCGCCGGAGAAGAAGACACTGATATTGGGGGTTTTTGATAAAGGAGATTTGAACTCAATTCCAAGCTTGGGGAGTGAAAGAGAGGTATGAGTAAGTTATCTGGACAATCAATTTGGCCGGAGGATGGCCAGTGTGGCCTGGCGACGATCGCCGGCGACTGGTGGAGCTCAAATTTGGGGAAACCTTCGATTCGAGCTCAATCTGGAGATCTGGATGCGTAGGCTTGCTAATTAGAGCTCACTGATCAATTTGTTTCACAGATTCGAAGACTAATTCGGGGTAAATCGGGCTGCATTGCCGGAACAGGGCATTTAGCAATTCCGGCGATCACCGGCGTTAGGGTCCACCGGAGAGCAATTCAATGCAACAGTACAATCAGGAGGATAAGAGGTACTCACTACTAGCTTCAATTTGGCAGGAGATGCAGTGAAGTATGCTGGCACCGTGAGGCCTCGAGCTGGTCTCGCCGGAGAAGAAGACGACAGCGAGAGGATTTTCGAATTGGCTGAGTTCTGGTGAAGTGAAGCTGTTACAAGATATGGGGTTGCTTATATAGGCCAGAGGCGGAGCTTGCAAGGAGGTAGCAGCAAGGAAATTGGCGCCGGGGACTTGATTGGCCGGGCACAGGCGATGGAACGGTTGATGAAACTGTTGCTTCATCGGGACGCAATGGTGTCGGGCCGTGCAAAACAGTGGCGACAACGGCTGGCAAAGCAAGCAACGTGGCGAAGGGTTGCTGGCAACGGTCGCGCACAGGAGCAAAACTATTCAACGGTGCTGCCACGACGATGGCTAGTACACAGACGCGTGTGCACATGCAAACTCAAGCGAGCACGGCGCAAGGACTACGGCGAGCTCTGGTCGTGAACTGGCTGCTTCCCTGGTCGAATTAGGGGCCTGATTGCAATATTTGATTTTCGAGTTTGGACCAATCTGTAATTCTGGAGATTTGGAAGATTAGAGTTGAATTTGATTCTGCTGACTTGGCAAACTTAATTCAACAGATGATTTGGCACAGATTGAAGATAAAATTTGAGATGTTCGGATGATTTTTGATATGAACTGAAAACAGAGTAGATTAGGGTAAAATAAGTCTGAATCTTATTGATCTCGAATTCTGGGATTTAGGGTTTGATTTTGAGATACTCATAAAAGAAGAATTTGTGTTGAAAAGCATTTGGGAGGTGTTCCCTGAATCAGATTTGAATTTGGAGATGATTTGCAACATTTTGCCTTTTCAGGCTTCTGGAAAATCTGGAAAAGGACTGATCTGCGATACTCTTGGACTGATTTGCGAAAAGAGTCTAGATGATAAAATCTGGCTGCCAACTTTTTGGATTAAGGTATTGGTGTACCCTTGATCATAATCCAAGAATAATCTGGTCTGATCTTGGCTAAGATTTTGATTATATCTGAATTTCTGAAACTTAGGGTATTTGGGTATAAGATATTTCTGTTTTCGAAAACAGAAAGGAGTTGATAAGTCTGGAAGTTAGAGATAGAATTGGATCTGGGTTCTAAAGGCTTTTAGGTTTAAGATAACTGATAGATCAAATCTGGCAAGTCAGATCTTGACTTGGGGTCATAAGATAGATTTTGGAGATTTAGGATTTGAGATAGATACTGATCTAGCTACTACTACAGATACATGCATGCTGTTCATGAAGAAAGTTTTCACCCCTAAACTCAGGGTGTTACAAATCATATCCATAAGCTCATCATTGGAGAAGTTAGTATTCTATACCGTCGAGTCACATGCCATAAGGCATATAGATTTGTCGTGAGATGAAGACTTTGATCTTGACGCTTTCTTTCTTGCTTTCTTTGAGCTCTTCTTGCAAGAGTTCGCCTTTGTCTTTCTTAGGTGAACCAAGTCGATGATGTCTTTTAGCTTGCTAGTAAACTCCCGATCCTACGCAATGAAATCATCATTCTTAATATGCTCGGAGGTCGAATGTATGTCCTGTTGGGGGAAATCTCCGTGCAATCAAGTCCAGGTAAGGGGCAAGGGACCCGAAGCCTTCATCCCGGACTCCGCCTTTGGCCCGGGGACAAGGGCCTCGGTAACCCCCGTCCCGGGTGCCGTCATTGGCCCGAGGATAAGGGCCTCGGTGAGCCCCTTCCCGGGCCCCACCTTTGGCCTGGGGACAAGGGTCCTGGTGACCCCCGTCCCGGGCGCAGCCTTTGGCCCGGGGACAAGGCTCCCAGTGATCGCGCCGCCTTTTGCCCAGGGACGACGGTCCCGGAGCCTGTGTCTCGGGTGCAGCCTTTTGCCCGAGGACGACGGTCCCGAAGCCTTTGTCCCAAGCGCCGCCTTTGGCCCGGGGACAAGGGTCTCGCTGACCCCCGTCCTGGGCGCCGCCTTTTGCCTGGGGACAACGGTCCCGGAGCCTTTGTCCCGAGCGCCGCCTTTGGCCCGAGGACGATGGTCCGGGAGCCTTTGTCCCGGGCGCCGGCTTTAGCCCGGCAACGACGGTCCCGGTGACCCCCCGTCCCGGGCGCCGCCTTTTGCCCGGGGACGACCGTCCCAGGCACCGCCTTTTGCCCAGGGACGACTGTCCCGCGCGCCGCCTTTGGCCTGGGGACAAGGGTCCCGGTGACCACCATCCCGGGGCCGCCTTTTGCCCGGGGACAACGGTCCTGGAGCCTCCGTCCCGAGTGCCGCCTTTGGCCCGGGGACAAGGGTCCCGGTGACCCCTGTCCCGGGCGTCCGCCTTTTGCCCGGGGACGACAGTCTCGGAGCCTTTGTCCCGGGCGCCGCCTTTGGCCCGGGGACAAGGGTCCTGGTGACCCCCATCCCGGGCACCGCCTTTTGCCCGGGGACAACAGTCCAGGAGCCTTCGTCCCGGGCGCCACCTTTGGCCCGGGGACAAGGGTCCCAGTGACCCCCGTCCCAGGCGCCGCCTTTTGCCTAGGGACGACGGTCCCGGAGCCTTCGTCCCGGGTGCCGCCTTTGGCCCAGGGACAAGGGCTCCGATGATTCCCGTCCCGGACGCCGCCTTTTGCCTGGGGATCAAGGCCCTGGAGCCTCTGTCTCGGGCGCCGCCTTTTGCCCGGGGACAATGGCCCCAGTGACCCCCGTCCCGGACGTGGTCACGTGAGGGTCACGCGAGGAGCGCCTCAGGAACTGGCGAGGACACTTGTCAAACATCCAACCCCCTCGGTCGGAAGAAGGACATTAGTACCCTCTGATCCAACGACTGCAGCCGGGGCAGTTTAGTCTTTTTGCATCTTTTGGGCCTATATAAGCCCTTGTGTCCCTCTGTTGTAACCAGAGACAACTCATTTACATCAAGACACAAAAAACGAATATGTGTGCTTAGGAGCACTCTCCCCGAGAGAGGACTCCCCTAGCCAACTCTTGTTGGGAGCACGTTGACAGGACTAGGGTCTCCACTGAGACCTGAACCTGTATAAATCCTCGCGTCACTTACTGTGTTTGTCTGACGGGAGAGGACCAGTCACTTGGTCAGCTCGTGTCATCTTTGTTTAGCTAGGAACCTCCACAAAACCTGCCGAGGTATTCGCAATACCACGACAGTTGGCACCGTTCGTGGGGACTTCGCGACAAATCGCCATGGCTCCCACAAGAACGAGGGCTCGCGCCTTACCCGGTGATGCCGGTCCCAGCGACCTGGCGCCACCCCCTCGAAGCACGGCTGCTCGGGCACTTCCGGCCGGACACGGCCAAACCCAGGTACCACCTCTAACCCTTCTAGTTGTTTCCGGTGGACAGGCCTCCGGGTCTAACCCGGCGACCGTGGGCGCCGCGGGGGGGACTAGCCTCTCCCCGGTGGCTCCCCCAGCCTCCCGGGACACCTTGCTCAAAGCTCTTGTGGAGGGCCAACTCCGCGCCCAGCGCTCTGTGGATGAACTCCTCCGCGTTTTAGCGCGGCCGCTGGCCCCCATCTATCCGCTGCAGTTCCCGTTCATGGGGGCAATGCCCCGTTTATGGGACACCCGGTGGCCCCTCCGATCCTCGGAGGCCCGGCTGCCCCTGGGACCTACGATTCCATCAGGGGTTACGCCCCCCCGGCGGGCCCATCATCCAGAGCCTTCCCAGCGCCGGGAACCTTCCCGATGCCGGGGGCTTACCCTGTTCCTGGAGCCTTCCCCATACCGGGGGTTCACTCCGCAGCGGGGATCTTCCTGGGGCCGGGAGCCGGTTTCGCCCAGCCCGTCGCTTCTGTCGCGCCGGAGGTGGCTCGCCAGACGGCTCCCACGCCGCCGCTGGACCTCCCTCGCGAGGGCCCCTCCTCTCCGGTTCCAGACGTCGCTCCCGGGGACGGCCCGGTGGTGGATTCCGCTCGCATCCTAGTAGTACCTTCCGAGCCCGTGACCTCTGCGCATGAGCTCCCTCCTCCCTCGGGGCTGCCCCCGAAGGCTCCCCCGGCGGATCAGGTCCGCTTTACCCGGGAGGAGGTCGAGCAAATGCGTACCACCAAGTCTGGAGAGGCTCCCCCACGCTATCGGCCGGAGCCGCCCCCCCGGCTCGTGGACGCGGTGAACCACATTCCCGTCCCAGCCAAGGAAAGAGGCACGCTGAGGAAGCAACCGCCACTTCTGGGGAAGTGCTGAGACGTCCAAGAGGTTAGTTCGACTAACCCGGAGGAGAAGAGGTGCTACCGCTGCGTCGGTGGACCTCTTGAACCCCTTCCCGACTCCGATAACGAACGCGCGTCCCCCGTCAAAGGGGACAGCGACAGGGACTCTCCCCGGGAGGTGGAGGGGGCTAACCAACCACTGTGCCACCGGCTCCAATGCATTCGATGGCCGTGACCTTACCGGCTGCCGCACATCGAACACTACAATGGTGAGGCCGATCCCTACGAGTTTGTGCAGGTGTATTCCACAGCCATCTCAGCGTCTAGGGGGGACGAGACAGTCCAGTGCAACGTCTTCCCCCTCTACCTTACCCGGATCGCCCGCTCGTGGTTCTACAACCTGAAGGCTGGCTCCATCAAGTCTTTTGCGCAGCTCAAGCGCGAATTCTGTGTGAACTTCCAGGGGAACTATGTGAATCCCCTGGATTCATCGCAGCTCTACACCGTCGGGAAGAGGACAGGGGAGACCATCCGCAGCTTCTTCAAGTGCTTTGCTCAGGTCAAGAGCAAAGTAGCTCATGTCCCTGACTCCACAGTCATTGAGGCGTGCAAGAGCGGGATCCTCCCCGGGGAGCTCCATCGGAGACTCTCCCAAAGTTGCCCTTCCTCCGCCAACGAGCTCTCCACTGTGCTGGAGAAATACGTCGCTCAGGCACAGGAGGACGACCTATGGAAGAAAAATCAGGGGGCTCCCGCCCCCGTTGATCGGGAGGCTAGGGACCCCCTCAAGCGCCCCAAGAGGAGCAATTGTAGCGAGCCACAGCATCTGGACACGTTTGTCCTTGAGGGCAGAGGCGGCTCACGCGATGCCCCCAAGGGCAACCGTCCCTTCCCCAAGCCGAAAGGCCGCGTGGGGGGGGGGGGGGGGGGGCAGTCCGCGGCCGTGAAGGCCCCATGGCGGGAAGCAAGGAGGGCCTGTGGTGCATTTTCCACAAGTCCAATACCCACACTACCCAGGAATGCCACTAGCTTCTCCAACACTTCGCCGCATTCCTCGACTAGCATGGGCAGGGGGGGAGTCCTGCCTCCTTGCCCTCCTAGCCGGCTTTGCCGGCTCTTCCTACCCCCTCGGGGGAGCAGCAAGGACAAGAGCGGGAAGGGGGCCCAGCGGAAGAGCTCCCCTTCCAAACCTCCCAAAGGCGTGTCAACGTCATCACGGGGGGTCTGCCTCAGGGCGAGACTCCAAGCGCCAGCGCAAGGAGTATGCGTGTGAGGTAAAGGTTGTGGGAGTGCTACATACGTTGACAAGGATTGTTACCCGAGCTAGTTCAGAACAAATGCATGTCTGGTTCAAGACAGATTCGACCCAGGTAAGTGTCCGTTGATGTGATCTCAGATGGCCTGAGAAGCATGAACACATGGTCGCAGGCTTTATGTGATCAGGCCGCAGACAGTGCGCGGTCAGGAGCCCATAGCCGATGCTCGGACAGAAGGTCGTAGACAATATGCGGTCAAACGATTGCAGACAATGCGCGGTCAAAGGGTCGTGAACTACTCTCGACCAGGGTGACTCGGGGTTGCTTAGGCTCTACAACAAGTATATCCTGAGTATCCCGAAGATTCCTCCACATACGGAAACAACTGCCACGAGGTTAATATGTGCGGTTATTCCTTAATTGCACGTGTTAAGTCTGCGTGCAAGTTAAGTGCAGTTGCCAAAACTGCACTCGAGCAACAGTTCGAAGCCATTGTGCATGGGCGCCCTTTAGACCAGTATAAAAGGGTAAGCGAATGCACCAGACAACTCAATCAACAACAGATCCAAGAGATCAACAACTCGATCAAACAACTGGATCAAGAACACATCAGCGACAAGCTCCTATAGACTAGTTTAGTCGTGTTAATTGTTTTTTAGAAAATCATACGGAAAAGATGATCTCCTGTGATGATCTTTCCCACAACCTTGTAATCCTTTTTCCCATAAGTGAAATCCAAACAGGACGTAGGACTGTTACTCCCACCATCGAGGGCCCGAACCTGTATAAAACTCTTCTGTGCTGCATCTGGCATTGGTTCATCATCCCTTCCTGGAGGGACACCCTGAAAGGCCTCGTGGCTCACAAATTCTGCATAAGTTCTACTAAGGACCCCGAGTCTGAATCGTCGACAGCTAGCGCCCACTGTGGGGCCTTTCTCAAGGCATTCTTATTTCTATCTGGAGGTTTGGTGAACCATGTCTGGAGCGTATGATTCCGAGAATGACTTTGATCTCGAGGATTACGCCCACATCCAGATGCCTTCACCTAGTGACCCTGTTCCAATGGAGGAAACTGAAGGCGAAGACATCCCACAGGTCGATTCGACTATCCAGGTCATGTCTATCGACCAGGAGGCGACTGACGCAGAACCAGAGCCCACTGTGGTTCTTACTGCGTTAGAAGGTGAATCCGGTCCCTCGCACGGCCCTGCTGAGGGTAAGCGCGATGTCGACCAGGATTTCAGCCCGGGGAGGTTTGATCCTGATAACCTCCACCGTCTTTTTGATTTCGAGTCCGACTCGGAACAAACGGAGATGTTTTCTCCATCGGCGACCTCGATCCCTAGACAATTTGCTGCCTTATCGGAGGAAACTCCCGATCAGCGAACTGCTGGGAAGAACAGGAACACAAATTGAAGGAGGATCAAGATCATGAGCAACAGGATGGCGAACTTCGCTGAACAACCCTAGAGGCTCTTCAAAATGTGCAAGATCATTACAATGCGGCTCTGAGTTCCTCTCGGCGATCACGTGGTCATAGACGCGACCAGACACCATCTTTACCACTAGAACGTTTACTGGTGGACGAAGAGACGATCACACCTGGCGCACCACCCAGGAGGAGCACGCATGGCCGGCTTCGATCTATCACAGAGGTCATGCGTAACTTTCCTCCTACGGTCACAGATGCGTAAAGACCGGCTTTCGCCAGAATCTTGGCGGATAGGTTGGACGAGGTCGCATCCGAGGCAACCCCTACAGCCTCTTCCCGGTCAGCAACCCATTCCCATGACTGAGAGTACTCTAACTCTGGTTCTGGTAGACGGAATCATCCACCGCCAGTGCCATCTCGGCATGACAAAGCCAGACGGACAGGGAATTCTCGTGATTGGGAACGGATTCCTGTCCATTCTCGGCTGGGACCACGTGTGGCCTCTCCTTCTCTTGAGGTCGCCCGAGATCAGGTCGAGAGTCGCAGATCCATCCATGGCCCTTATGTCAGTTGTAAAGCTTTCTCGCCCGACTTTCGTGAGGTCGTTTGGCCAGACAAGTTTAGACCAGGGGCCATAGAGAGATTTGATGGGACTCAGAATCCGTCCGAGTTCCTCCAAATCTACATCACTGCTATTCAGACAGCGGGCGGCGATGACCGGGTCATGGCCAACTACCTGCCTACAGTCCTCGAAGGACCGGCAACAACCTGGCTGTTCAATCAGCCCGAAGGTTCAATCTACAACTGGGAGATGTTGTGCGATGCCATCCTCAGCAATTTCCAAAACTGTTATCAGAAGCCGGGTAAAGAGGACGACCTCCATCGACTACGACAAACCTCGACCGAAACTCTTCGTCAGTTTGTCAAAAGATTTGTCGGGGTGAGAAATACCATCCCGAACATATCTGATAACTCCGTTATCAGGGCGTTCAAGCACGCCGTTCGATATCGGAGGTTCATCGAGGACTTGCTCATCCACTCTCCTAGTTCAGTAGCCGATCTCTTTGATATGGCTGAAAGGTATTCCGACGTGGCTGAGGCCATTGAGTGGAATCGAATGGTGGACAAGGGTAATTTAGAGCCTCAATCAGGTCTCAAGGACGTGAAGAGGGAGGATTCAAATAAAAAGCTGGAATCTTCGTCAGGCGGGAAGTTGAAGAAGTCAAAAAGGGGTCGATCTGGACAATACCGAGAGGTCGCTGTCGCAGAGAAGCCTCCATCGACATACCTTTCGTTTAAGAATAAAAATGCTTCTGGTGGTCGTAGTGATGACCAACCAAAGCAGTCTACTAACCCGCAGGAAGGCAAGAGATGGTGTCCGCTTCACAACTCTGCAGGCCACGACCTCAAGAACTGCCGGAGTTGGTTGAAGCAGTTAGATGATTTCTACCAAGGGATCGGACCTATGCCGACCTTGCCACCAAAAGAATAGACTTGTGGGCTAAGAGACGCCAGCGGGGACGAAGAGATATATTACCAGGTACCTAGTAATCATATTAATGTTATTTTTGGAGGTTCTTCCTCTTTTGTTTCCAAGAGACAATTTAAAGCCTTTTATCGAGAGGTGAACCAAACGGAAACTCCACTTGGTGAACCTCAGTACCCCCGTTGGTTGGACACACCTTTGACGTTTGATCGCTCTGATTGTCCTGCGGGGTTTACTCGACCATTGAGACTTCCTCTGGTCATTACCCCAATAATCAGCAATGCGAGAGTCGAAAGGGTTCTGATCGACGGAGGTAGTTCCTTGGACATTTTATTGGTCAAGGCACTCGACGAGATGCAAATTCCTCGTTCGAAAATCAAGCCCATAATTCATCCATTTTATGGGATAATTCCTGGTCCCTCTATGATGCCATTGGGACAGGTGGTCCTCCCGGTCACACTGGGAGAACCAGATAACTTCCGAACAGAATTGGTTACTTTTGATGCAATTGATTGTAATTCGGCTTACAATGCCATCTTTGGCAGGCCAACTCTTGCTAAGTTCATGATGGCTACGCACTATGCTTACCAATGCGGCAAGTTGCCTGGCCCAAAGGGCGTTATTTCGGTCCAAGGCAGTCGCAACGTGGTGTTGACATGTGATCGGTTATCCCTGGAGATGGTGGACCAACTTCCCCTCGAGAAGCCCAGATCGCCACAATGTCCACTGATACGATCAAAGCCGCACCTCGACTAGATGAAACTTTAAAACTAGTTTCATTGTACCCAGATGATCCATCCAAGACAATTCGGGTAGGATCAGGCCTGGACGACAAATAGGAACTCGAGCTCATTACTTTCCTCCGAGCTAATGGAGATGTGTTTGCGTGGAAACCATAGGACATGCCCGGTGTCCCTAGGGAGGTAATTGAGCACAGGTTAGCAATTCGACCTGGACAGCGACCAATCAAGCAGAAGCTCAGGCGTTTTGCTGTTGATCGGTGGGAAGCCATCCAAGTGGAGTTAGACAAACTCCTGAAGGCTGGATTCATTCGTGAAGTCGACCATCCGGAATGGCTCGCAAACCCGGTCATGGTCAGCAAGTCAAATGGCAAGTGGCGCATGTGTGTCGACTACACCAGCTAAACAGTGCCTGTCTGAAGGATGACTTTCCCCTTCCCCGCATCGACCAGCTGGTCGACTCTACTACGGGTTGCGAACTGATGAGTTTCCTAGACGCTTACTCGGGAGATCATCAAATTAGCATGGCAGAAGAAGATGAAGAGAAGACTGCCTTCATCACACCATTCGGCATCTACTGCTACATCAGAATGCCGTTTGGTCTCAAGAACGCAGGTTCCACGTACCAGCGCTTGATGCAAAAGACCTTTCTTTCCCAGATGGGGTGTAATCTTGAAGCTTACATAGACGACCTGGTTGTAAAAAGTTTGAAAAGTTCGTCTTATGTAGACGATCTTGCTGAAACCTTCTGTAATTTAAATCGATATGGAATAAAATTAAACCCGGAGAAATGTTCTTTCGGGGTTTCATCTGGAAAACTTCTTGGTTTTCTTGTTTGTTCCAGAGGAATCGAAGTCAATCCTGAAAAAATCAGAGCTATCGAACAGATGAGGTCTCCCTCGACCATCAAGGATGTTCAGCGCCTAGCGGGTCGCATGGTGGCATTGAGCCGGTTCATATCGCGGCTAGGCGAAAGGGGACTGCCTTTCTTCAAAGCTCTGCGCAAACACCACAATTTTACGTGGTCTGATGAGGCCGAAAAGGCATTTAAGGAGGTAAAAGCATATTTATCCAGTCCGCCGGTCTTGGTTTCCCCCGTCAAAGAGGAGCCATTACTTCTTTATTTGGCGGCCACGCCCCATGCGGTCAGCACTGTCCTGATCGCAGAAAGGGAGGGTGTGCACAAACCCGTCTAGTACGTAAGCAAAGTACTTCATGGTCCTAAGGAGAGATACCCTGAGGTCCAGAAGAGACTTTACGCACTACTGATGGCTTCCCGTAAGCTACAACATTACTTCCAAGCACATAAGATCACAATGCCCTCATCTTTTCCTCTGGGGGACATTGTTCGGAATCCGGAAAAATCTGGTCGGATCGCCAAATGGGTCATCGAACTCGGAGCGTTTGACATCTATTACACGCCCCGCACCACGGTCAAGTCTCAGGTCCTGGCCGAATTCGTGGTTGAATGGACTAATCCTAAGCCACCCGTGCAGGCATCCGAAGATTTGGAATGCCCTGATTACTGGACAATGTACTTTGACGGCTCTTGTAGTTTTTAACACTCAGGGGCTGGTGTGGTCTTGGTCACGCCTCAGGGCGAACAGCTGAAGTTTGTCATTCAACTACACTTTGTTGCGACCAACAACGCAGCGGAGTATGAAGGTCTTCTTGCAGGGCTCCGGGCAGCGAAATTCCTTGGAGTCCGTCGATTAGTGGTGAGGGGAGACTCACAGCTAGTCGTAAACTAGGTAAACAAGGAGTACAGCACCTCCGATGAGACAAGGGCTCATTACCTGGGGGAAGTGAGGAGATTGGAAAAACACTTCAGTCATTTCGAAGTCCAAATATATCCCGCGAAAGGACAACATTCTCGCAGACCAATTATCCAAAATTGGGTCCTCACGCACATCCTGTAACACCCTGAGTTTAGGGGTAAAAACTCTTTTTCATGAACCTCATGCATGCATGGATCTGTTGTAGTAGCAAGATCAGTTCAACCCTAATCTATCTCAAACCCTAAAATCTCAAAATCTATCATGTAAACCCAAATCAAGATCAGATTATTCGTATGTGATCTATCAGTTACTCTAAACATAAAAGTCTTGAGAAGCCAGATTCAATTCCATCTCTAACTCTCAGATTTATCAATCCTATTCAGTTTTCGAAACAGGATTCTAATTACTATTCTAATTACCCTAAATACTCAGAACTCAGATTTAGCCAAATCTTGATCTAATTCAGACCAGATTATTCTTGGATTATGATCATGGGTATGCCAATACCTTAATCCAGAAAATTGGCAGTCAGATTTCTTCATCTAAGTCTTTTTCACATATCAATCCAAATTATATCGCAATTCAGTCCTTTATCTGATATCTGGAAACCCAAAAAGGCTGAAATCTTCATATTAACTCCAAATTCAAATCTGTTTCAGGGAACACCTCCCAAATGCTAATCAATACAAAATCTTATTTTATCATAATATCCAAATCTCATCCTAGATGCCAGAATTCGAAATCGACAAAACTCAGATCTTATTTTACCCTAAAGTACCCTATTTTCAGTTTATATCAAAAATCATCAAATCATGCCAGATTTTACCAAATCTCTTGCTAGATGAGTATAAGGTATAAGTTTATACTCACCTATGAAATCAGATTGCAAATCAACTATCTCTAAATCAGAAATTACAAATCAGTCCAGAATTCAATCAAAAATCCTTGCAATTAGGTCCTTGGTTCGACCTCAGCCGCTGTTCACGACCAGGGATCACCTCCTTCGACCTCACCCACTGTTTGCGACCAAACCAGCAGTGCACGGCGACCTCGACCACAGCCGGCATAGCGCACAGCGTGCTTCGACCTCGACCACGACAACGCCGTGTTTCGCCGCTGATCAGCGTCGCTCAAGCCGTGTTTTCGCAACCGTGTTTGCATGCGCACACGTGTTAGCACTGTAGCTATTTCCGTGGCAGTTCCCATCCAGCTCACCAGCTGCTGCACGCCAGAGAGAAGCTTGCTCGCCGTTGCTTCAACCCAAAGACTTCTCCTTCACCGGCTCAAGCAAGCAGTGAGCTTAAGCTTTGTACACTTTGCTTTGCCTATAAATAGCAGCGCCAGAGCCATTGAACTGAACTTCTCTCCTCACTGTCATCTTCTTCTCCGGCGAGTCCAGCATAGAGGCTCACGGTGCCAGCACACCCCATTGCTCCAATCCCCAAATTGACAGCATTAGTGAGTATATCTCATCTCTCTTATCATGTGTTAGCAACCAATTGAGCTCCGGTGGTCTCTAACGCCGGTGATCACTGAAGTTCTCTAATGCCCTGTTCCAGCAATTGCATTCACTCCAGTTCGAATTTTCTTTCGTGATGGTAGAATAAAATGATCAGTGGACTAATCTTAGTAAGCCTGTGCATCAAGATTTCAATATTAGATTCAAATTGAAGCTTTTCCCCTTTCTCGCGCGCCACCGGTGACCGGCTCACGTCGCCAGGCCGCACCACCATTCCTCCGGCCAAATTGCTGTAACCAGAAGCTTCACCTCACTTCCCTACTGCTCTCACAACGAGCAATGGAACTCTAAGGTCGTGTATCAGTTTCGCCCAATTTAGCCTTCTTCTTCTCCAGCCACGGCATTGTTCTCCTCACCGGCGTTGCTTTAGGCCAATTCCATTCATTTATACTATCTGAAGCTATCCAGGAATTCAACTGTGCCCTCAAATTGGAGTTTGAATCACCACATCTCTCTGTTGCCGTTGAAGCCGTCTTCTCCTCCGGCGCAGCTCGTCGTCGTTCACTGCCGTGCCATCTCCAGTCGAACCCAATGCATCAAGCAGTACCATTTAGCCCTAGCTAGCTCCAGCAATGCCAAGTTTCAGTAGCACAGCACCAGATTGTAGTTTGAATGTGTTACCTTTCACTGCCGTGCCGCCAGTGTGCCGCCCGGTCGTCGCCGGCCATCTCCGTCGATGTCACCTTGTCCAGCATCTTCGCCTTGATTCCCTGTACATTTTCCTCTATTAGCTCGACCCCTGAATCTGCGCAGAATTGCCAGTTGTTGCTATACCAAGATCTTCTCCAGTGGCTTCACTGTGCCGTGTCGCCACCATACTTCTCCACTGATTTTCATCACTTTCCGGCCATCTTCTGCCCTAGATCCTGTTGTATCAATTGTTCCTATTATCAAAGCCTACCTCCCAGAAAAAGTGGTGCATCAATTGGAGCCCTAGATCAAAAGTTATGGCAAGCCCTAGTTTCTGGCCATGTTAGTCCAATGCCAGGCTATGTCAGCCAGTGGCATTAGCCCTTTTCACTTCCTTCCAGATGTGTATTTTGAGCATGACTTTGTCCCTTAGACTCTTGAGGTTGTGATTTGCAATTTCTTCTTCTATCACAACTTGATTTGAGCCCTTGAACTGCATTTTATGCTTAGCCCTAGATTTTGACAGTGTCAGCCCTATGCCAGAGCTTGTCAGCCAGTGCATTAGCTCTTTTCACCTCTTTCCAGTTGTGCAAATTGAAAATAACCTCATCTCTTAGACTTGTGGAGTTGTAATCTACATCTTATTCTACTGCCACAAGTTGAGATAGTCCCTCTGTCATCCATCGACCCTATGTCGATGTCTTGAACCGAATGTTGATCTAAAGACATTCGTCGATTTTGGGCAAACCAGCCGCGGAGTTAATGTCAATTCCCATACCCTGGAACCCTAGAAGTTCCTAGCACTCATCTTTAGCCCTAATTCTATGAGTTAACCCTAATCAGCTTCTAAACCCAATCATTTCATAATCATCGAGACATTCATCTTTGCATTATTGCATATAGTATAATAATGTATTCAAAAGATTGTGATTCTTGGTTGCTTGTTTGATTGGAGAGTAGATCAAGAGCCCGAGTTTGAGGACTTCACTGCTGATCCTACGTCAACTGCTGTCTCTTACGACGCGGAAGGCAAGTCATAGTTTTGATCATCTTGAACCCATATTTTATGAATTGCTATGATATGACCTTGAGATATATTTTGGCAGTACAAGCTGGATGCTTGTGAAATGTGAAAAGATCAAATAGTGAACCATGAACTATTATATATGTACTTATATATATTCATGAATGGCTGTAGCACTGGAGGTGCTAAACTGCAAAGGATAGCAGGCACGGAAGGTGTAGGGTTGTGGATGGTCTGGTCACTGGCATATAAGGACTAGAACCTTGTGTTGTGCGTCTAGTGGCATGAACAATGTACTAACCGCAAGCTTGGTATGGGACAGGCCTGAACAAGTACTTATGTGGATCGCACATGAAACCCCTGCATGAGATGGAAAACAATACACTAATGTCGCGGGGTTCAGCTCCTCCACGTTTATAATCACGCACGTTGACTCAGTAATGAGAAGAGACTTGGGGTGTGGGGGTATATCCTGCCACAACTGCGGTTTGTGTGAAGAAAACTGCAGGGTCAGGGGTGAATTGTAAGTGATACATAACAAAAGTTCTTGTTATCGCCACCTTGCCACTCACAGTATGAAGTGAGTCAGGGGTCCAATCCTTGTGATGGAATATCTTGCGGGTAAATTGGTACCTCTCTACAGAGTTTAAAAACGTATTCGAATACTCCGAGCTCCCGGGTTTATAGGAGTCTGTTGCGGTGGATTAAATCCACAGGGTGTGGCACAAGTATGTTTTCCTAAATAAAATTTGATAAGTCAAGATTACCCAAATGACATGTGTTGTCATGATAAGGGGTGCTACCGTGGGCTGTCATGTGTCGACGTGTCGCGGTAGTGCTATAATCTAGTGAGCATGAATAGTGATGACATGTTATGAAAAGTGCTGCCATGAGATGAGACATGAAAGTAAAGATTATTTTACAAACATCCATAATTCTTGACCAGTCTAGGATCATAACAATACTACTATATGTATCTACTCTTCCCTATGACTTGCTGAGTACGTAAGTACTCACTCTTGCAACTTACAACCCAGAAGATGAAGCGTACCAAGATCCAGAAGAAGGCGTGAAGAATTTCTTGGAACAAGAAGAAGAAGAACCAGATCCACCAAATCCCTGATGTGTTGTTCTGCCGTCAACTTCTTACTGTGGAAGGGACACCCATCATCTGTTGTGTAGAAGTTTTTATTTTGCTTTAACTAAACCTTGAATGCCGCGAAGGTATTGTAATCCTTTTTATGTAATATTAAGGCCACAAGGCCACACTGCTTAATATTTTGTAAGTTTTTCTGCTGCAATGTGAGTATACTGCTGTGCTTGACTTATCCTGGGAAGTCAAAGGTATGCTTGTATGGGACTAGCTATAGCAAGCTAGGTCTCCACGGGAGTAGTCATAGTCCCAGTTTCGGGGCGCGACACATCCGCTCCGGTAGGAGTGTTCGTCGAATACTTGGAACATCCCTAGATCATGACTACAGTCGAGGATGATCCGGTAACAGTCTGCGTTACCAACCTCGGACAGGAACGGGATTGGACCCATCCATTGAGGGTCTATCTCGAACACAGGACCTTGCCCGAGGACGAAACCGAGAGCGACCGGTTAGTTCGAAAAGCGCGTCTATACAAGCTTATAGAAGGAGTTTTGTATAGAAAGGGTACTCAAGGAGTATTCATGAGCTGCGTATCCCAAAAGGGCTATTACTCCCACCATCGAGGGCCCGAACCTGTATAAACATCTCTGTGCTCTAGTTCTCCATAATTCCACATACCTTCCCGGAGGGACACCTTGAAAGGTCTCACTACCTACAAATTTTGCATAAGTTCGGCTAAGGACCCCGAGTCTGAATCGTCGACAGCTGGCGCCCACCGTGGGGCCTTTCTCAAGGCGTCCTAATTTTCATCCGGAGGTTTGCTGAACTATGGCTGGAGCATATGATTCCGAGAATGATTTTGATCTCGAGGATTATGCTCACATTCCGATGCCTTCTCCGAGCGATCCTGTTCTGATGGAGGAAATTGGAGGTGAAAATCTCCCAGAGGTCGAATCGACTCTCCAGGTCATGTCCATCAACCAGGGGGCGACTAGCGCAAGGTCAGAACCCACCGAGGTACTTAATGCGTTAGAGGGTGAGTCCAGTGACGAGGATTGACACCCGAGTCAGTTCAAATAAATGCACTGTTGGCTCAAGACAGATTCGAGTTAGACACGTGCCCGGCAGTGTGAACTCAAGTCATTCTGGGAAGCATCTGCCTAAGGTCGCAGGCTTTGCGCGATCAGATCGCAAGCCTCGTGCGATCAGACCACAGGCTTTGCGCAAACAGAAGTTCGTATGTTATACGCGAACAGAAGGTCGAAG
This sequence comes from Pharus latifolius, assembly GCA_019359835.1. Classification (NCBI taxonomy): domain Eukaryota; kingdom Viridiplantae; phylum Streptophyta; class Magnoliopsida; order Poales; family Poaceae; genus Pharus; species Pharus latifolius. The sequence goes on along the minus strand of CM033321.1, from coordinate 34,996,433 downwards.
ATGTCGCGCGGTCAGCCAACATCCCGTGGTCAGAACGTTATCGACCAAGGTACTTGGAATTTATCTGACCGGTTATCCCTATAGTGGGAATATTTCAAGTATCCCGAAGATTCCTCCACGTAGAAGACTAACCGCCAGGAGGTTAATACAAGCAGTTATTTCACGAATAACACGTGCTTAATCTATTTGGAAGTTAAGAGCGGTTCAATAAACCGCATCCAACCGTCCAAACAACTGTTTGATGCAGTTACGACATGGCATCCTTTCGTCCAGTATAAAAGGGTGGCGAAATACATCAAACAGGAGGATCCGATCCATTTGGAAGAACAAGACTTCTGATACAAGTGAGACACAACGCATCTCAACCACTAAAAACAGCCAAGTCTACGGCCTAAATTAGATAGTTCTTACAAGCCTTCCTGGCTTTTGTTCTGTACATTTACATAGGAAAAACCTTTCGCTTGTGAAGGGGTTTTTCTGCCATTCTGTAACCTTTTATCACCTATAGTGAAATCCTAACAGGACGTAGGGCTATTACTCCCACCATCGAGGGCCCGAACCTGTATAAATCTCTCTGTGCTCATGTTCGCCATTGTTCTACATACCTTCCCGGAGGGTCATCTTGAAAGGTCTCACCATTACAAATTTTGCATAAGTTCGGCTGAGGACTCCGGGTCCGAATCGTCGACAGCTGGTGCCCACCGTGGGGCCTTTCTCAAGGCGTCCTAGTTTAAATCTGGAGGTTCGTTGAAACATGGCTGGAGCATATGATTCCGAGAACGATTTCGATCTCGAGGATTATGCCCATATCCCAATGCCTTCTCCGAGCGATCCTGTCCCGATGGAGGAGATTGAAGGCCAGAATCTTCCACAGGTTGAATCGTCCCTCCAGGTCATGTCTATCGACCAGGGAGCAACTAGCGCAAGGTCAGAACCCACAGAGGTTCTTAATGCGCTAGGCGATGAATCCGGTCCGTCATACGACCCCGCCGAGGGGAAGGATGATGTCGACCCGGAAATCAGCCCCAGAAGGTTCGACCCAGATAACCTTCACCGTCTTTTTGATTTCGAGTCCGACTCGGAACAAAATGAGATGTTTTCCCCATCGGCAACCTCTCTCCCTAGGCAGTTTGCTGCGTTGTCGGAAGAAACTCCCGATCAACAGGCTGTTAGGGAAGAACAAGATCGCAAACAGAAGGAGGATCAAGATCTTGAGCAACAAAACAACGAACTACACAGAACTGCCCTAGAGGCTCTTCAAGATGCGCAGGCTCGTTACGATGCTGCTCCGGGTTCTTCTCGACGCTCGCGTGGTCGCAAACGTGACCAGACCCCTTCTTTACCACCGGAGCGTTTCCCGGTGGACGAAGAAACGATAACACCTGGTGCCCCTAGGTGAAGTACCCATGGTCGACTGCGATCTATCGCGGAAGTCATGCGTAACTTTCCTCCTACGGTCACGGATGCGCAGAAACCGGCCTTTTTTAGGATCCTGGCGGAGAGACTGGATGAGGTCGCGTCCGAGGCGACCCCAACGGCCTCTTCCCGCTCGGTAACACGTTCCCGCGAGCGAGATTGTCCTCATTCTAGTTCCGACCGACGAAGTTACCCGCCGCCCGTACCGTCCCGACAGGACAAATACCGGCGAATGCAGGATTCTCGTAGTAGGGATCGAGTTCCTGTTCACTCTCGTTTGGGACCACGAGGAACTTCGCCATTGCGTGAGGTCGCCCGAGACCCAACCGAGAGTCACAGGGCGATTCACGGTCCTTACGTTGGTTGTAAAGCCTTTTCGCCTGGCCTACGAGCAGTCGTTTGGCCCGATAAGTTTCGACCAGGGGCCATTGAGAGGTTTGATGGAACTCAGAACCCATCCGAGTTCCTTCAAATCTATATCACTGCCATCCAAGCAGCGGGAGGCGATGACAAGGTCATGGCCAACTACCTACCTACAGTCCTCGCAAGACCGGCTAGAACCTGGATGTTTAATCAGCCCGAGGGTTCCATCTACAATTGGGAAATGCTATGCGATGCCATCCTCAGCAATTTTCAAAATTGTTACCAAAAGCCGGGTAAAGAGGACGACCTTCATCGGCTACGGCAAACTTCAACCGAAACACTTCGGCAGTTTGTCAAGAGGTTTGTCGGGGTGAGGAACACCATCCCGAACATATCTGATGGCTCCGTTATCAGAGCATTTAAGCATGCTGTTCGATACCAGAGATTTACCGAGGACTTGCTTATCCACCCTCCTCGATCAGTGGCCGATTTGTTCAACATGGCCGATCGATATTCCGATGCTGCCGAAGCGGTCGAATGGAATCGAATGGTAGAAAAGGGGGACCTACCACCCCAACCAGGCTTCAAGGATGCCAGGAAAGAAGATTCAAGCAAGAAGCCGGAATCTTCATCGGGTGGGAAGTCAAAAAAGTCGAAGAGGAACCGTTCTGGACAGTACCGCGAGGTCGCAGTCGCAGAGAAGCCACCTTCGACCAAAGGTAATAAGTTTTCATTCAAAAATAAAACTGCCTCTGGAGGTCAAAATGTCGACCAGCCAGAAAAGTCAACTAATCCGCAGGAGGGCAAGAAGTGGTGTCCACTCCACAACTCCGCAAGCCACGACCTCAAGAATTGCAAGAGTTGGTTGAAGCAATTGGATGACTTCTACCAGGGAGTTGGCCCAATGCCAACCTTACCACCCAAAGAACAGGCGTGCGGACTTAGGGACGCCGACGGAGACGAGGAAATGTCCTACCAGGTACCTCAAAATCATGTTAACGTTATTTTCGGAGGTTCTTCTTCTTTCGTTTCCAAAAGGCAGTTTAAGGCCTTTTACCGAGAGGTTAACCAAACGGAAACATCCCTTGGCGAACCTCAGTACCCCCGTTGGTCGGATACACCTTTGACATTTGATCGCACTGATTGTCCGGTGGTGTTAACACGACCATTGAGGCTCCCTCTGGTCATTACCCCGATCATCAGTAACGCGAGAGTTGAAAGGGTCCTGATCGATGGAGGAAGCTCCCTTGACATTTTGTTGGTCAAGGCACTCGACGAGATGCAAATTCCTCGTTCGAAGATTAAACCCATAATCCATCCGTTTTATGGGATAATCCCAGGCCCCTCCATGATGCCGTTGGGACAAGTGGTCCTCCCGGTCACACTGGGAGAACCAGACAACTTCTGGACAGAATTGGTTACTTTTGACGTAATCGATTGTGACTCAGCTTACAATGCAATCTTTGGCAGGCCAACTCTTACTAAGTTCATGATGGCAACGCACTATGCCTATCAGTGCGGAAAATTGCCTGGCCCCAAAGGTGTCATCTCGGTCCGAGGCAGTCGCAACGTGGCACTCACGTGCGACCGGCTATCTTTGGAGATGGTCGATCAACTTCCCCTCCGGGACGCTCAGGTTGCCACTGTTACCACCGACACGATCAAGGCTGCTCCTCGACCAGATGAAAAACTCAAATTGGTTCCTTTGTACCCAGATGATCCATCCAAGACAATTCGGGTCGGATCAGCTCTGGATGACAAATAGGAACTCGACCTCGTTGCTTTCCTCCGGGCTCACGCAGATGTGTTTGCGTGGAAACCGTCCGACATGCCCGGTGTCCCAAGGGAAGTAATTGAGCACAGGTTAGCAATTCGACCTGGACAACGACCAATAAAGCAAAAGCTCAGGCGTTTTGCTGCTGACCGACAGGAAGCCATCCGAGAGGAGTTGGACAAACTCCTACAGGCCAGGTTTATCCGTGAAGTGGATCACCCGGAATGGCTCGCCAATCCAGTCATGGTCCGCAAGTCAAATGGCAAGTGGCGCATGTGCGTCGACTACACCAGCCTCAACGCTGCCTGTCCGAAGGATGACTTTCCCCTTCCCCACATCGACCAGCTAGTCGACTCAACTGCGGGTTGCGAACTGATGAGTTTTCTGGACGCTTACTCAGGATATCATCAAATTAGCATGGCAGAAGATGATGAAGAGAAGACTGCCTTCATCACCCCGTTCGGCACATACTGCTATGTCAGAATGCCGTTCGGTCTCAAGAACGCAGGTTCCACGTACCAGCGCTTGATGCAGAAGACCTTTCTTTCCCAGATAGGGCGTAACCTCGAAGCATATGTAGACGACTTGTTTGTAAAAAGTACCAAGAGATTGTCTCATTTGGACGATCTCGCTGAAACCTTCTGTAATTTGAATCACTTTGGAATAAAATTAAACTCGGAGAAATGTTCTTTCGGGGTTTCTTCAGGAAAACTCCTTGGTTTCGTTGTGTGTTCCAGGGGCATTGAAGTTAATCCTGAGAAAATCAGGGCCATTGAACAAATGAGATCGCCCTCGACCATGAAAGATGTTCAACGCCTGGCTGGTCGCATGGCGGCTTTAAGTCGTTTCATATCACGACTAGGCGAAAGGGGATTGCCTTTCTTCAAAGCCTTGCGGAAGCATCATAATTTTACATGGTCGGATGATGCCGAAAAAGCATTTCAGGAGGTAAAGACATATCTATCCAGTCCACCAGTATTGGTGTCTCCCGACAAAGGAGAACCATTGCTTCTTTATCTGGCGGCCACACCGCACGCGGTCAGCGCCGTTCTGATCGCGGATAGGGAAGGAATACATAGACCCGTCTACTATGTGAGCGAGGTACTTCATGGTCCTAAGGAGCGCTACCCAGAGGTCCAGAAGATACTTTACGCACTACTGATGGCTTCCCGTAAGCTACGACATTACTTTCAAGCGCACAAGATCACAGTACCCTCCTCTTTTCCTTTGGGGGATATTGTCCGAAACCCAGAGAAATATGGTCGAATCGCCAAATGGGCGGTCGAACTCGGTGCCTTCGAGATCCATTTCACGCCCCGCACGGTGGTTAAGTCTCAGGTTTTGGCCGACTTTGTGGTCGAATGGACCAACCCTGAGCCACCCGTGCAGTTGGCAGAGGAACTGGAGTGCCCCGATTACTGGACAATGTACTTTGATGGCTCCCGTAGTTTTCAACACTCGGGGGCTGGAGTGGTCTTAGTTACGCCCCAGGGCGAACAGCTTAAGTATGTCATCCAACTACACTTTGTTGCAACTAACAATGCAGCAGAGTATGAAGGTCTTCTTGTAGGGCTCCGGGCAGCAAAATTCCTCGGAGTCCGTCGATTAGTGGTGAGGGGAGACTCACAGTTGGTCGTAAACCAGGTAAACAAGGAGTACAGCACCTCCGATGAGACAATGGCTCATTACCTGGGGGAAGTGAGGAGATTGGAAAAACACTTCAGTCATTTCGAAGTCCAATACATCCCACGAAAGGACAACATTCTCGCAGACCAATTATCCAAAATTGGGTCCTCACGCACATCCGCTCCAGCAGGAGTGTTCATTGAACACTTGGACCGTCCTTCATTCATGACTTCGGTTGAGGATGATCCGGTAATAGCCTTCGTTACCAATCTCGGTCAGGAATAGGATTGGACTCATCCATTGAGAGTCTATCTTGAACATGAGACCCTACCCGAGGACGAAACCGAAAGCAATCGGTTAATTCGAAAAGCGCGACTGTACAAACTCATAGATGGGGTTTTGTACAGAAGGGGTACTCAAGGAGTATTCATGCGTTGCGTATCTCAGGAGGAAGGAAAATCCCTCTTGAAAGAAATACATGACGGTGTATGTGGTGCACACGCGTCCTATCGAACACTGGTCGGAAAAGCTTTTCGACAAGGATTCTACTGGCCTTCGGCACTCGATGATGCCAAGCTTATGGTCAAGATGTGTCCTCAGTGTCAGTTTCACGCCAGACAGGTTCATCAACCTGCCTATGCGTTACAAACCATTCCCCTCGCATGGCCTTTCGCGGTCTGGGGAATGGATATTGTAGGTCCTATGCCACAAGCGGTCAATGGGTACAAGTTTCTGTTCGTAGCCATTGACACGTTTACAAAGTGGATCGAGGCCGAACCGGTACGCAATATTACCACATCAGCAGCACAAAAGTTCTTTCATAAGAACATTGTTGCTCGATTTGGTGTTCCAAACCGCCTTATCACCGATAATGGTTCTCAGTTCGCTAGTGGTCTCTTCCTAGACTACTGCGACCAGATTGGAACCAAGGTGTGCTTTGCTTCTGTGGCGCATCCACAAAGCAATGGCGCTGTAGAACGGGCCAATGGGCAGATATTACAAGGCATTAAAAAATGTGTTTTTGATCGCCTTAAGACTCGCTCGGGGGTTTGGGCAGACGAGCTTTATACTGTTCTATGGGCACTACGAACTACTTCTAGTCGAGCCACCGGTGAGACGCCCTTCCATCTGGTCTATGGGGCCGAGGCTGTATTGCCTATCGAAGTTAGTATTGGGTCTGTTCGGACAAAACAATTCGAACAGATTAATCAGTCCGAACAGCGGTCACAAGATCTCATCCTCTTAGAAGAAAGGCGTGATCGCGCTTTGGTCAAGTCCGCGGCATACTTGCAAGCTTTGCGCAAGTATCACAGTAAAAGGGTGCGACCACGTAGTCTTCACGTGGGCGACCTGGTCTTACGAAAAATCCAAGATCAGTCTAATCGCAACAAATTTTCCCCGAAGTGGGAAGGCCCTTACACTGTGGTCTCGGTGCCGCGACCAGGATCCACGCGGTTAGCCATGGGGGATGGTCGAATTTTGTCCAATACTTGGAACATTGATCAACTTCGCAAGTTCTACGTGTAAGTACTCAACCCCATTTTTCCTGTTCAATTAGCATTTTTTCATAAAATTAAAAATATTTTGCTTTTATATAAGGAATATTTCCCTTTATGACCATCCACTGTGAATTCGGCTCGGGGGCTGGTCGCACGCGGTTAGATCATTATAACATCCTGGTCGGATTCGCTGGCCGATCTCATAACCACTTTCAGATAAGTCACTCCCAAATAAGCCGTTTCTCAACGCACACGGGGCTTTCTGACAAGTCCCTGGTTATCTGAGTGGCTGCTGGTTAGCAAACAAGGCTAGGTGTTATAATAATTATAATTGTTGATTTGATCATACACCCCTGGTCGTTATATTCACTTTTCCCCTGCGTTTGTAATACTAAGCCTTCAGTATCTACAATCACAGGCGGGGGCTAGGGGGATAAGTCTATAATATAAACCAACATAAAACAAAAATATATTCATTTTCAAAAGTGAATTTTCATGTGCATTGCATCGTATACAACTGTTTCTGTACAGGTATAGGGATCATTCGATCCCGAGCTCAGTCAGGAGCTTATCTACAAGGGGACTAATCTCCTCCATGACGGCCTCTAGTTGCTCTTCACTCTCGATCTCAACCGGTCCCACTAGTGGATTCAGATTTGCATCTGGGCCATAGTGAGGTCGAACCCGGCTAAGGATAGCGGAAGCGGCTGACCGAACTCTGGTTCTGATCACCTCTTCTGGTCGCTGTGTATCCTTAGGAAGATACTCGAGAAGTGACTCTGCTTGAGCCATAACTAGGGCAGCCCAGTCCTCTTGGCTGAGATTGTCTCGTGTGGTTTCGACCACATCAGCCTTCAGAAGATGAGCCACCGCCTTCAGTTTTTCGAAGACTGAATGGCTCAGCTTTCCAATCGCCCTTGTGGAGGCTTCGATAGAATCCTGGAGGAGTTTATTATCCACACTGAGCTGCTTTATTTGACCCGCTTGCGCTGCAACAAGGGAAAAGGTTACTCGCATATTGCGAAGACAAGTCTTCCTAAATCAGGAGTCGACTTACCAGCAAGTTGTGACCGTAGTCTGTTATTTTCGATCTCTTGGTTCCTAATCATTGAGATCGAATGGAGCTTCATTGTGGCCGCTTCTTTGTCTTGCAATGCCACCTTTCTGTAGTAAAACAGAAGGAATGGTCATAACCAATTTGTACCTTTACAAATTGAAGAGTAATGATCCTTACTTTAGCAAGTCATCTCGCTCTCTTTGTATGGCCATCATGCTCGCCGCTGTAGCACGCGATTGGGCCATCATCCGGGATAGTTCCTGTGATCCAAAAAGGGAGTTAAAAGTGTCCTATGTGCAACTCAGGACACTCAGAGAGGGATTCATCATACCTTCATGAACTTCTGCAGAGAGGCATCTTCCGGACTAATGGGAAGATTTGTCGAAGGCCCGGAAGTGCTTACAGTAGGGACAGTAGGAGGAAGTGCCTGCTGGGTACTGCTTCCAGTCGCCGGTGACTGCGACTGGGTCCTCGTGTCTGCTTCTCCCTCCACGGCCCGGACAACTTCCTGGGCCGAGGGGGTGGAGCGCTCCTCACTGGAGGCTCCTGCACTAGCAGTGACTTCAACCCTTCCCGAAGCGGTTGGAGGACTGGGCGCTATTTCTTTTCGTCTGATAAAGGAAAAGAAAGATTAAATGGTAACAATTCATGACCATCATTTCTAATACAACCAGGATAAAGGGTTCTTACCTTAATTGAAATCCCATTAGCTTTTGGGATTTCAGAGAAGGTTCTCCTTGAGCATGGGGACAATCATCATCCGCCCTGACCTTCCTCTTGGAAAACAAGGGCCCTCTTCCCTGTATGTGTTCCCCTATGAACATTTTCTCAAGGGAAAGATAAAGGCTAACAAGAAGGATCTTTACCTGGGCAGTTGATCCCATTGGCGACGTCCTGTCCAAGGACCTCGCTGTCTCCTGGGATCCTGTGGCCGGCATCTCGTGTGCAACCGCCACAGGATCTTGAGCAACCACCTCCGCTCCTGTCTGCGGAGGAGAAGTATTTTCCTCCCTGGGGCTAGCAGGAGTCGCAGGGGGAAGCTCTTCTCCCTGCATAAGCATTAGCTCATCAAGTACACAGGGGGAATTGAAGAAAACGGACTGTGGGAAAATCTTACCACGGTCGTCCCTTCGATCGGGAAGGTAGAGGCAACTGGCTCTGAAGCCTCGGGAGCTTCAGGGGCTAGGGGATCATCTGTGACCACAAGGCTTTCAGTGGTCGTAGGGACTGCTACGGCTGCCTCTGCAGTAATAGTCATCCCGGCGGAATGAGTTGGAGCGTCACCGGATGGAGAGCCCGCGATCTTCCTCCTCCGGTGAACTAGAGGGACATCATCATCCTCCTCCTCCTCGCTCCCCTCTCCCTGTACGACGAAGAAGTAATTCGAGTTCGCGCCTGGAAAGAGTGGTGGGATCTGATATCTTACCGCAGTTCTTCGGGCCGTAGGAGGAATGCTTCGCGAAGACCCTTCCCCAAGATTTAGCCTGACTTTCTTGGGGGTGGGATTCCTCATCCTGGATCTCGAGGAAATTTTCTTCACGTTTTTGGTCGTCGGCTTTCCCAGAGAACTGACGTTCTCGCTGGGAAATGTCGCCTCAGCAAACCTCCCAAGAAGCTATTCACATGGGATTAGTATTGGACAGACATAAAACCTGCAAAACAGAGGCCAAGTGGAGAATGTACCTTTCGGCGCTCTTGCCTGAGGTCGTCACCAGCGTGAATTAAGCTTTGGGGGCGAGGCGACCCCTTAGCACCCTCTACCTCGGCGTTATACGCCCGGAGGAGGTGGTTAGTCCGCCTCTCAATTTCAGCAGAGGACAGGACTGTTACCGAATGCACGTTAAAATGAATGTATTTCAAAAAAACATGAAGGTTTTCGGTGTCAGAAACAAATACCTTTGTTATAGTCCAGGGTGCCGTCCGCCATGGACTTAATCTCCCAAGCCGGATGAGCCCTTTCACGCAGGGGACTCACCCGGTTCTTCACAAAGTCTCGGATGATGTCCCGAGCCGTCAACCCTTCTTCGACCAAGTGAAGAATTACCTCGGCGTGTTTCATGAACTCCGAGTTCATCGCCGGGAGGGTGTCTAACTCGCTTGGCTTCTCTGGCCGCGAGTTTTCAAACCACAACCAGCTCTCCTTCGGCGGGGTACAGTAGAACCACTTCTGATGCCACCCATGCACTGAGTCTCGCAGGGCTGGAAAGGGATACTCCTTTTTATCCGTCAGCCGGAAGTAAATACATCCGGCGGTGTTAGCGCTCTTCGACCACGCCGAGAAGTAGAATCGTCGGAAGAGGTCCACGCTGGGGTACACTCCGACGAATGCCTCGCATAGGTGTTGAAAAACCGCCAATATCAACACTGCATTTGGGTGGAGGTTGATCAACTCCAACCCATAATGCTCGAGGACATCCTTGAGGAACCGACTCTCGGGGAATCGGAACCCGCAGCGCAAGTACTCCTCAAAAACCACCAACTCGCCCTCTTGGACGGTTGGGGTTTCTTGGTCCTTCTCCGCGGGCCGCCAGTTGATGAGCAACCGCGGAGGAAGGATCTCCTCCTTCTCCAACGCCACTAGACTCTCCTCAGAGTGGTGAATGGATCGGCTCCAGGACGCCATTTTTGGTGGAGAATCAAAGGAAAAGTTAGCGATTTTTGGAGAAGACAGAAGCTGAGAAGAATGAGGGTTTTGTGCGGCAGAAACGATGAGGGTTTTTGGCTGTGTGGCTTCTTTGAGAAGACATCTGCTCTTTTTATAGGCCCATGGCGGCGCATTAATGTGAGTAACGTTTCGTTCAAAACGTTCCACTGAGTGTATTCATTTCCCATAATGAATACTGTCTTTGGCGGACCCGATAAAGTGTTCAGGCATCGGATCTGAAACGAAAAGACTTCTTTGTTTCGGAAACTGAAAGTGCAAAAGGACTGAAAAATTTTCAGTACTTTTCAGAAGACGTTTTTCCTTTATATGCTTTGAACATTTTTACGAAAAAGTCATGCGACTCAATTTTTGGACGTATGGATGTATTTTGACCGGGTTACGGTATGACCGAGACCATGGTTTTTGATTAAGTTCCAATTCTAATCGAAGTGATAGTCTGGTCGAACCTAAATCCTGGTCGCAGTATGTTTCAGTTCTAATCTCGGCTTTAAGTCTAATCGCGATATTAGGGTTGGTCGCGGTGCTTTTTTGAAAGTGTGATTCTGATCGCAGAGCTAAAATTTCCCTGTGTATGAATGGTCGCGAAAGCATTACTCATGGCCATATATTCACACAGAAGATGTAAAGAGTAACTATTTGAAGAAAGAAATTTTTATTTCTTGCATTCTTTACATAAAAAGGGATACAGTCGACCAAAGCGTCGACTTGATCCGAAAGGAGTTTACAAAGTTCCCCAAAGGACATGTTGTTGTCAGTAGGATCTACACTGACAACCCCCAGGGAACTAGCAACTAACCTAAGTCTATCTACATCATCCCTGACAAGAGACGCACTATTGTCCCTAATCAAGTCAGAGAGTTCTCGCTGTCGCTGAGCGTGATCCCTCTCTCAACGGAACTGGCGCGCCTCTTCACACGATGGTTCAAAACATTCTGCTAAATGCAGAATCTTCGAAGACATCTCTTCGGTCTTCTTCTCCAGGGCATTCTTCTCCTCCAGAAGAATCTCTCTGGAAGGAAAAGATGGAGCAGCAGAAGGCTGATCGCTGGAGCCTCCAACCTCCTACATTTGCAAAAATTAGTTGTACTGACTATAACTATCAGCAAAAGGAGAGAAGAATTATTACCTGTCCCAGCCCATGGCATGTTGATATAGCCATCCTGGGAAAAGGATCATCAGATGGTGGAAGTGCAACCTTCCCATCATATGATTGCTTCGCCAACACAATATGGGAATCATCTGGTCGAGGGATAGTCACCGCTTGCCGACCAGAATATTGATTACCCAAATAAAGGTTGGAGATATTGGGATGAAATGGAGAAAGGTTTCTCTCCAAAGTCAAAGGCCTAACTTGCCGAGAAGCATGAACAGGAAGAGTTATAGGAACTAAAGGAAGAAAGAGACTTGCTACATTCTTCACCTTCGTTCTGCTGGAAGATCCCTCGTCAACCTTGGGTTTCTTCCTTGAAGGAGACAATTCTTCATGCATCTTAGGCCCCTGTTCGACAACTTTCTCTTCATCACTCTCAATCTCGATGATGTTGTGATCTGCCATCAGGAAGTGTATGAAGAAAAGAATCAAGGTTGTCTAGGGAGGGACTTAGCCGTGGGAAGAAATTGTGAAGCTTTACAGAACCAAGGACCCGGTATTTATAGCCGCCAATGTGACGGTTCGCATTCCAGGTGCCTCGGGTTTCTACAAAGCATTTACAATTTTACCTCGAGTTAAAAAACATTTCAACAGTGCCATCATTTCCTGTCACATAATACCCAAAGCATGTCTCGGGGAACCAACCGTCCTACTTAGTGCGCCACTAAGCGGGGGATTTGAAGAGTCGGGTTAATAATCCGATGCATTTCTTTAAATTTAAAGTGAACACGTCCCTTCGTTTTCTTTAAATTTGGGGGCTAGCTGACGAGGATTGACACCCGAGTCAGTTCAAATAAATGCACTGTTGGATCAAGACAGATTCGAGTTAGACACGTGCCCGGCGGTGTGAACTCAAGTCATTCTGGGAAGCATCTGCCTAAGGTTGCAGGCTTTGCGCGATCAGATCGCAAGCCTCGTGCGATCAGACCACAGGCTTTGTGCGGTCAGAAGTTCGTATGTTATACGCGAACAGAAGGTCGAAGATGTCGCGCGGTCAGCCAACATCCCGCGGTCAGAACGTTCTCGACCAAGGTACTTGAAATTTATCTGACCGGTTATCCCTATAGTGGGAATATTCCAAGTATCCCAAAGATTCCTCCACGTAGAAGACTAACCGCCAGGAGGTTAATACAAGCAGTTATTTCACAAATAACACGTGCTTAATCTATTTGGAAGTTAAGAGCGGTTCAATAAACCGCATCCAACCGTCCAAACAACTGTTTGATGCAGTTACGACATGGCATCCTTTCGTCCAGTATAAAAGGGTGGCGAAATACATCAAACAGGAGGATCCGATCCATTTGGAAGAACAAGACTTCTGATACAAGTGAGACACAACGCATCTCAACCACTAAAAACAGCCAAGTCTACGGCCTAAATTAGATAGTTCTTACAAGCCTTCCTGGCTTTTGTTCTGTATATTTACATAGGAAAAACCTTTCGCTTGTGAAGGGATTTTTCTGCCATTCTGCAACCTTTTATCACCTATAGTGAAATCCTAACAGGACGTAGGGCTATTACTCCCACCATCGAGGGCCCGAAACTGTATAAATCTCTCTGTGCTCCTACTCGCCATTGTTCTACATACCTTCCCGGAGGGTCATCTTGAAAGGTCTCACCATTACAAATTTTGCATAAGTTCGGCTGAGGACTCCGAGTCCGAATCGTCGACATCCAGTCTGTCATACGACCCCGCTGAGGGGAAGGATGACATCGACCAGGAAATCATCCCGGGGAGGTTCGACCCTGATAACCTCCACCGCCTCTTTGATTTCGAGTCTGACTCGGAACAAATCGAGATGTTTTCTCCCTCGGTGAATTCCCTCCCTAGACAGTTTGCTGCCTTATCGAAGGAAACTCCTGATCAACGGGCTGCTAGGGAAGAACAAGAACGCAAACAGAAGGAGGATCAAGATCTCGAGCAACAAGACAATGAACTACGCAGAACTGCCCTAGAGGCTCTTCAAGATGCGCAGGCTCGTTACGATGCTGCTCCGAGTTCTTCCCGACTGTCACGTGGTCGCAGACGCGATCAAACCCCTTCTTTACCTCCGGAGCGTTTCCCAGTGGACGAAGAAACGGTGACACCTGGTGCCCCTAGGAGAAGTACACATGGCAGACTCCGATCTATCGCAGAAGTCATCCGTAATTTTCCTCCCACGGTCACAGATGCGCAGAAACCGGCCTTCACCAGGATCCTAGCAGAGAGGTTGGATGAGGTCACATCTGAGGCGACCCCCACGGCCTCTTCCCGGTCAGTAACACGTTCCCACAACCGAGAGCGTTCTAACTCTGGTTCTGGTCGACGGAGTTACCCGCCGCCTGTACCGTCCCGACAGGACAAGTCCAGGCGAGCACAGGATTCTTGTGATAGGGATCGAGTCCCTGTCCACTCTCTCTCCATTGCGTGAGATCGCTCGCGATCACGTCGAAAATCACAGGATAGTTCACGGTCCCCACGTGGGTTGTAAAGCTTTCTCGCCTGGCCTTCGCGCGGTCGTTTGGCCAGACAAGTTTCGACCAGGGGCCATAGAAAGGTTCGACGGAACTCAGAACCCGTCCGAGTTCCTTCAAATCTACATTACCGCCATCCAAGCGGCAGGAGGCGATGACCGGGTCATGGCCAACTACCTGCCAACAGTCCTTCAAGGACCGGCTAGAACCTGGTTGTTCAATCAACCCGAAGGATCTATCTATAACTGGGAAATGCTGTGCGACGCTATCCTCAGCAATTTCCAAAATTGTTATCAAAAGCCGGGTAAAGAGGACGACCTTCATCGACTACGGCAAACTTCGACCGAAACCCTTCATCAATTTGTCAAGAGGTTTGTCGAGGTGAGAAATACCATCCCGAACATATCTGACAGCTCCGTTATTAGGGCATTTAAACATGCTGTTCGATATCAGAGATTCACCGAAGACTTACTCATTCATCCTCCTCGATCAGTAGCCGATCTCTTTGAAATGGCTGATCGCTACTCCGACGTGGCCGAAGCAGTCGAAGGGAACCGGATGGTCTCTAAAGGTAACCTACCACCTCAACTAGGTCTCAAGGACACTAGGAAAGAAGATTCAAGCAAGAAACTAGAATCTTCATCGGGCGGGAAGTCAAAAAAGTCAAAAAGGAGTCACTCTGGACAGTACCGCGAGGTCGCAGTTGCAGAGAAGCCTCCTTCGACCAAAGGTAACAAGTCTTCGTTCAAAAATAAAACTGTCTCTGGTGGTCATAGTGCCGACCAGCCAGAAAAGTCGACTAACCCGTAGGAAGGCAAAAAATGGTGTCCACTCCACAACTCCGCAGGCCACGACCTCAAGAACTGCAAGAGCTGGTTGAAGCAGTTAGATGACTTTTAACAAGGGGTTGGACCGATTCCGACCTGATCCGTTTGAGACCTAGTCTTGGTTTTCGCACTAGGCTCGCCCAGATTCTAATATGCGGAATAACGGGATCTTACTCGGAAATACCGAAACCCAAAGTAATTGCACAACTCTTTATTTCAAAGAGGGCTTTACACGTCGAACGTTAGACACACTTGTCTATGTCGAAGGAACTATAAGTGTCTAAAACTCAAATAAGTTCTATGACTCTTCGATGATCTAAACTAGACCTATTACAAGGTATTTATAGTCCAATCGTATGAGTACGTATCAGACTCAATAACCTAAACGTATTAGACTCATATAACTAATCCTAAACAGATAAGCTTAGTTATACACATTCGGATCGGATTACAATTCCGAACAGGGAACGAATTCCTTTTCCTGGTCGCGGACCAATCCATGGTCGCGGACCCATCCAAGTTCGCGAAACCTTTCCGAACACGGTTAAGGTCAAGCCGCATGCGATCAGGACTTGGAGATCCTCCCGGATCATGACTCCCTTGTTGAGAAGGAGCCAACCCCCGTTGCGACCTCTCGATCAAACTGGAGATGTGGAAATTGGGCTTGTCCATCTTCTTTTGTGTACCACTTTGCCGCACGTGCTCGTTGATCTTTCCGACCGATTCGAAAAGTCTCCTTTGTGCCACTGCGGGTGGTAGTCACCTTCTTCTCCAGAATCACATCTTCACGTAAAGGTTTGCCTCGTTGATAGACCAAGTCTTCAACAGATGGTACTATGGTATCCGGCTCATCATCCAGCATTGAAGGCTCAAAGAGTTTGAGGTGCTCAACATTGACAACCGAGTAAATATCCATGTATGGAGGTAACTCAAGCTGACAAGCATTATTACCCACTTTCCGCAAAATCCGAAAAGGACTATAACGAATGGGTTTAAGTTTCTTACCTTCACCTTTAAGTCTCTCCTTACTCAGATGTAACCATACCATCTCACCTTCTTGAAATTGCGCATCAACTCGGTGCCGATCATGTCGCGCCTTGTACTTGAGTTGAGCTTTCAGCAAGTTCTGGTCAACCTCACGATGGAGTCATTGAATACCTTCCAGGAACTTTTGTGCTCGATCCTGATCAGATGCTTCCTTGCTGTTCTGTGCTGAGGTAGGGATCACAAACTCCAGGTCAAATGGACTCTGTGGTAGAAATCCTAAACAGACCTCAAACAGCGACTTTCCAGTCGAACCATGCACTGCTCGATTAAAAGCAAACTGTAGGTACAGTATGCTTTCATCCCAGGTCTTCGGGTGCTTCGAGTTATATCCTCTCAAGAGATGAATGACTGTGCGATTAACCACTTCGGTTTGACCATCAGTTTGCGGATGAAAAGCAGTACTCCTCTTTAGCTTGGTGTCCATCATCGTCCAGAGCGATCGCCAAAAGTGACTAAGGAACCGGGTATCGTGATCAGACACAATAGAAGTCGGCAGTCCGAAGTGTGTCCAAACGTCTTGAAAGAATACCCGAGCTGCTTCTTCTCCCGTGATAGTCTTTCGACAAGGTATAAGAACAATCATTTTGGAGAACCGATCAACGACCACGAATAGATAGTCGTTGCCACGTCGGGTCTTAGGCAATCCTCCTAAGAAATCCATGGATATGCTCTCCCATGGTCGCGATGGAACTGGCAAAGGAGTGTACAAACCTAATTTCTGGTTTGCCGGTTTCGAGATGCTGCAGAGACCACAGCCTCGAACGAAACTAGCCACATCTTGCTGCATACGCGGCTAGAACACATGCCGGTGAAGATTTTGCAACGTCTTTGTAACCCCAAAGTGACCAGCTACCTTCGATGTATGCGCTTCTCGCAACCATTGAATTCGAGGTGCTCCATGAGGTATGCAAAGTAAGTTGCCTTTGTACAAGAGTCCTTCTCGATGAACGAACTCCGTAGGTTTCCCTGTTTCGAGCTCAGTCAGTGCTGTTTGAAAATCAGGGTCTTCACTGTACATAGTGACATAGTCATCATGACATGATGGCTCGATCTGCGTGAACGCTGATAAACAGAGGGTTGTAACTGGTGGTCGCGACAACATATCCGCCAATTTGTTGTGTACGCCCTTCTTGTACTTAATCACCAGATTAAACTGCTGCAGATACGACATCCACTTCATGTGCCGAGCTTGCTGTAGCTTGGACTGAGTTTGCAAATATTGCAATGGTTGATGGTCGGTGTGGACAACCGTCTCTTTCCCCAAGAGATAACACCGCCAATGTTTCACGGCCTGATGCAGTGCGCATAACTCCTTATCATAAGTCGGGTAGTTCTTCTGAGCTCCCTGGAATAACTCAGAGTGATATGCCACTGGTCGACCTTCTTGCATGAGCACTGCACCCATCGCATAACCTGAGGCATCGGTTTCCAGCTCGAACGGTTTCTGGAGATTCGGCAAAGCTAACACAGGCACCTCGCTGATCTTCCTTTTCAGCAAGAGAAACGTGTCCTCATGTTTCCCTGTCCACTCGAACTTCTGATCGATCCTGGTTAATGCATGCAATGGAGAAGCCACAATCGAGAAGTGTCGGATGAACTTCCGAAGATATTGGCATGCTCCCACAAAACTACGCACATCCGTAACTGTTCGTGGTCGCGGCCACTCACGAATCACTTTTACCTTATCTGGGTCGATTTGCAACGTACCGTTGCCTACCAGGAATCCAAGGTAAAGTAGAGTTTGCTGGCCGAACTCGCACTTCTTACGGTTGAGGTGAAGTCGATGTTGCCGAAGCTGATCGAACACCTTTTCGACATGAATAAGGTGCTCATCCCACGAACGACTATAAACTAGAATGTCGTCGAGGTAAATGATCACAAAGTCGTCGATGAACTGTCTCAAAACGTCATTCATAAGATGCATGAAAGTTGCCGGGGCGTTGCAGAGACCAAACGGCATGACCAGCCATTCGAACAGACCTTGCCGTGTTTTGAACGCGGTCTTCCATGTATCCTCCTCTCGGATGCTGACTTGATGATATCCTGACTTAAGATCCAATTTGGAGAAGACAACAGCATGCTTCAATTGGTCTAGCAGGTCATCAATACGAGGAAGGGGGTACCGGTTCTTGATGGTGATCTTGTTCAGTGCTCGATAGTCGATGCACATACGCCAAGTCCCATCTTTCTTTGGTACTAACACCACAGGAGATCCACAAGGTGAACTACTCGGTTGAATGACACCATTGTTCAGCAACTCACCAAGTTGTCTCTTGATCTCTTCATTCTCCAATACTGAGTTGCGATACATACTCAGATTGGGCAGTGTCGCATTGGACACAAGCTGAATTTCGTGCTCGACTGGACGTTTCGGCGGACGACCCTGGGTAGTCTCGAACAGATCACTGTATTTCTCCAGCAGTCCCGACAAACGACCAGAATCCTCTCAGCACGCCAGCGACAATGCTGGTCGAGTACCCTCACCTTGATCAATGGGTCGAATCATGACAAGCACATACTTGTGACATGCATTAACAATTCGTTTGGCTTGATTTGCGGTAATCAAGTTCGAAGTGTTGACGTGGATGTCTCTACTAATCACGAACTTAACTCCGTCTTTGGTGAGGTCGTACTCTTGCGCTCGCCGATGGAAGTGAGCATCTCGATCATACAGATACGGACTCCCAAAGATCACCTGACAGATATCGATAGGGACAACATCACATTGCACCTCATCGATATATCGTGCAGAGATCGCAAACTTCAACACACACTGACTCGTAATCTGTTGGTTCACGTCGGATGTAAACCAACCCAGCGGATATGGTCGCGGGTGTGTGGTTGTCTTTAAACCAAGTCGCCGAACCAGTCCAGCGGAGACCAGATTCTTCTGACTTCCTGGATCGAATATCGCTGCGACCACTTCGTGCTTCACCTGGATGTTGATGGTGAACAAGTCCTCCGTTGGGTGATGTTCGTTCGGTGGATCGGAACCCTTCTCCTTTGGCATTGCCATCAGAGACAAGGTCGTATCCGCCTCATTAACCGAATTCACTCGGACAACTTCTTCGTCGGGTGAAGTCGCAGTAGCCGTGGCTGTTCTTTTCCCTGGTCCGTTTTTCTTTGGTCGAAGTTCAGGATGAAGCTTGTAACATTTGTCCTTGATATGCCCCACGACTTGACAATGTTCGCAAAAGGCACCCGTGCCCGATTTTGAAGCGTTCTTCTTCGAACTCGGCTTTTTCTTTGTCGAGGTCGCACTTTCCTTCGTGCTTTTGTCGCTGCGGGATTTGTTCTTCTTCTCGATCACCATAGCAGTTGTGCTCGCGGTCGCAATGTCTTGGACACCGAACAGACTTAGCTCAGTATTGATCGATTTCTGAAGTCCAGATGTGTACTTCCGAAATACCTAAGGGTCGGATAGTGAGATGCCAATGACCATTGCTTGTCGCCAAAACTCTGTCGTATAGTCTTGGACGGTCTGGTCGCGCCTTTGGTACAATCTGTGCCAACGCTCCCATCTCTCCTCAAGGTAACCCATCGGATAGAATTCTTCTCGCAGAAGTCATTTGAATTGACCCCACGCAAGGTCGTCAGCTTCACCGCTGGCTACAAGGGCCTTCCACCATGTCTTGGCGTGGTCCTTCATCTTCAAAGGTGCAAATTTGACCTTTTGAGCGCTACTGAACCCTTTAAGGTCAAAGTAGGTCTCAAGTTGGTCGATCCAAGAATCCAGCTTCTCGGCATCGATCACCCCATCATATATGGGTATATCAATCTTAGCGTCGACTTTAAAAGATCCGACAGCTAAGGAGGTGTTGGCGAGGTCGTCGGTCTTGTGGTCGCCTTCGTCTTCATCTTCGTCTGCCCTGCGCAAGTCTTCACCAGTCTTCTCACCCATAACCTTCCCTACTTCAGGAGGTACAATCATGGCCTGCTGCTTAATCCAAGCAAGCACGGTTTCCATGTCGGTGGAGAGTTTAGCCACTTGTTTGGCTAGGTTAGCTTGAACGGAGGTATCGTCAGACATTGTCGGAGACGCAGCTGTAGGAACTGTCAATTGATCGCCTGGAATTTCGCCGGAAGTTTTGTAACCCTGGCGAGTCTTCACCATCCACAGGATAGGAAAGTTGCTCTGATACCAACTTGATCCGTTTGAGACCTAGTCTTGGTTTTCGCACTAGGCTCGCCCAGATTCTAATATGCGGAATAACGGGATCTTACTCAGAAATACCGAAACCCAAAGTAATTGCACAACTCTTTATTTCAAAGAGGGCTTTACACGTCGAACGTTAGACACACTTGTCTACGTCGAAGGAACTATAAGTGTCTAAAACTCAAATAAGTTCTATGACTCTTCGATGATCTAAACTAGACCTATTACAAGGTATTTATAGTCCAATCGTATGAGTATGTATCAGACTCAATAACCTAAACGTATTAGACTCATATAACTAATCCTAAACAGATAAGCTTAGTTATACACATTCGGATCAGATTACAATTCCGAACAGGGAACGAATTCCTTTTCCTGGTCGCGGACCAATCCATGGTCGCAGACCCATCCATGTTCGCGAAACCTTTCCGAACACGGTTAAGGTCGCGAAGCCGTATGCGATCAGGACTTGGTTGCGAAGCCGCATGCGATCAGGACTTGGAGATCCTCCCGGATCACGACCTTACCGACTAAGGAACAAGCATGCGGACTAAGAGACGGCGACAGGGACGAAGAGATGTCTTACCAGGCACCTCATAATCACGTTAATGTTATTTTCAGAGGTTCCTCCTCTTTTGTTTCCAAAAGGCAGTTTAAGGCCTTTTATCGAGAGGTTAACCAAACGGAGACATCCCTTGGTGAACCTCAGTATCCCCGTTGGTCGGATACACCTTTGACGTTTGATCGCACTGATTGTCCTGTGGGGCTTACTCGACCATTGAGGCTCCCTCTGGTCATTACCCCGATCATCAGTAATGCGAGAGTCGAAAGGGTCCTGATCGACGGAGGAAGCTTCTTGGACATCTTATTGGTCAAGGCGCTCGACGAGATGCAAATTCCTCGTTCCAAGAGTAAACCCATAATCCACCCGGTTTATGGGATAATCCCTGGTCCCTGCATGATGCTATTGGGACAGGAGGTCCTCCCAGTCACACTGGGAGAACCGGATAACTTCTGAACAGAATTGGTTACTTTTGAAGTAATTGATTGTGATTCGGCTTACAATGCAATCTTTGGCAGGCCAACTCTTGCTAAGTTCATGATGGCAACGCACTATGCTTATCAGTGCGGCAAATTGCCTGACCCCAAAAGTGTCATCTCGATCTGAGGCAGTCGCAACGTGGCACTAACATGTGACCGGCTATCTTTGGAGATGGTGGACCAACTTCCCCTTCGGGACGCTCAGGTCGCCACAGTCGCCGCTGACACGATCAAAGCTGCTCCTCGACCAGATGAGAAACTCAAACTGGTTCCGTTCTACCCAGACGATCCATCCAAGACAATTCAGGTCGGATCAGGCCTGGATGACAAATAGGAACTTGAGCTCATTGCTTTCCTCCGGGCTAACGCAGATGTGTTTGCGTGGAAACCGTCCGACATGCCCGGTGTCCCAAGGGAAGTAATCGAGCACAGGTTAGCAATTCGACCTGGACAGCGACCAATAAAGCAAAAGCTCAGGCATTTTGCTGTCGACTGACAAGAAGCCATTCGAGAGGAGTTGGACAAACTCCTAAAAGCCGGGTTTATTCGCGAGGTCGATCACCCGGAATGGCTTGCAAATCCGGTCATGGTCCGCATGTCAAATGGCAAGTGGCGCATGTGCATCGACTGCACCAGCCTCAACAGTGCCTGTCCGAAGGATGACTTTCCCCTTCCCCGCATCGACCAGCTGGTCGACTCAACCACAGGTTGCGAACTGATGAGCTTCCTGGACGCTTACTCAGGATACCATCAAATTAGCATGGCAGAAGAAGATGAAGAGAAGACTGCCTTCATCACCACGTTCGGCACCTACTGCTACGTCAGAATGCCGTTCGGTCTCAAGAACGCAAGTTCCACGTACCAGCGCTTGATGCAAAAGACCTTTCTTTCCCAGATAGAGCGTAATCTCGAAGCATATGTAGACGATTTGGTTGTAAAAAGCACTAAGAGATTGTCTCATTTGGACGATCTCGCTGAAACCTTCTGTAATTTGAATCGCTTTGGGATAAAATTGAACCCGGAGAAATGTTCTTTCGGGGTTTCTTCAGGAAAACTTCTTGGTTTCCTTGTTTGTTCCAGAGGCATTGAGGTCAATCCCGAAAAAATCAGGGCCATCGAACAGATGAGGTCTCCCTCGACCATGAAAGATGTTTAACGCCTGGCTGGTCGCATGGCGGCCTTAAGTCGGTTCATATCGCGACTAGGCGAAAGGGGATTACCTTTCTTCAAGGCCCTGCGGAAACATCACAATTTCATATGGTCTGATGAGGCCGAAAAAGTATTTCAGGAGGTAAAGGCATATTTGTCCAGTCTGCCAGTCTTGGTGTCTCCCGACAAAGGAGAACCATTGCTTCTCTATTTAGCGGCCACCCCGCATGCGGTCAGTGCTGTCCTGATCACGGATAGGGAAGGAATACACAGACCCGTCTACTATGTAAGCGAGGTACTTCATGGTCCTAAGGAGCGATACCCTGAGGTCCAGAAGGTACTTTATGCGCTACTGATGGCTTCCCGTAAGCTACGACATTACTTCCAAGCTCACAAGATCATAGTACCCTTCTCTTTTCCTTTGGGGGATATTGTCCAAAATCTAGAGAAATCTGGTCAAATCGCCAAGTGGGCGGTCGAACTCGGTGCTTTTGATGTCCATTTCACGCCCCGCACGGCGGTTAAGTCTCAGGTATTGTCCGACTTTGTGGTCGAATGGACCAATCCTGAGCCACCCGTGCAGGTGCATGAGGAATTGGAATGCCCCGATCACTGGACAATGTACTTCGACGGCTCCCGTAGTTTTCAACACTCGGGGGCTGGAGTGGTCTTAGTTACGCCTCAGGGCGAACAGTTTAAGTATTCATTCAACTACACTTTGTTGTGATCAACAACGTAGCAGAGTATGAAGGTCTTCTTGCAGGGCTCCGGGCAGCAAAATTCCTCGGAGTCCGTCGATTAGTGGTGAGGGGAGACTCACAGCTGGTCATAAACCAGGTAAACAAGGACTACAGCACCTCCGATGAGACAATGGCTCATTTCCTGGGGGAAGTGAGGAGATTGGAAAAACACTTCAGTCATTTCGAAGTCCAATATATCCCACGAAAGGACAACATTCTCGCAGACCAATTATCCAAAATTGGGTCCTCACGCACATCCGCTCCGGCAGGAGTGTTCGTTGAACACTTGGAATGTCCTTCGATCATGACTTCCGTCGAGGATGATCCGGTAACAGCCTGCGTTACCAACCTCGGTCAGGAACAAGATTGGATTCATCCATTGAGAGTCTATCTTGAACATGGGACCCTACCCGAGGATGAAACTGAAAGCAATCGGTTGATTCGAAAAGCACGTCTGTACAAACTCATAGAAGGAGTTTTGTATAGAAAGGGTACTCAAGGAGTGCTCATGCGCTGTATATCTCAGGAGGAAGGTAAATCCCTATTAAAAGAAATACATGACGGTGTATGCGGTGTGCACGCGTCATATCGAACACTGGTCGGAAAAGCTTTTCGACAAGGATTCTACTGGCCTTCGGCACTCGACGATGCCAAGCATATGGTCAAGATGTGTCCTCAGTGTCAGTTCCACGCAAGACAGGTTCATCAATCTGCCTATGCGTTACAAACCATTCCCCTTGCATGGCCTTTTGCGGTCTGGGGGATGGATATTGTCGGTCCTATGCCACAAGCGGTCAATGGATACAAGTTTCTGTTCGTAGCTATTGATACGTTCACAAAGTGGATTGAGGCCGAACCGGTACGAAATATTACCACATCAGCAGCACAAAAATTCTTCTATAAGAACATCATTGCTCGATTCGGTGTTCCAAACCGTCTCATCACGGACAATGGTTCCCAGTTCACCAGTGGTCTTTTCCTGGATTACTGCGATCAGATTGGGACCAAGGTGTGCTTTGCTTCTGTGGCACATCCACAGAGCAATGGTGCCGTGGAACGTGCCAACGGGCAGATATTGCAAGGCATCAAGAAACGTGTTTTAGATCGCCTTAAGACTCGCTCGGGGGCTTGGGCAAATGAGCTCTACACCGTTCTATGGGCACTACGAACTACTTCTAGTTGAGCCACCGGTGAGACGCCGTTCCATCTGGTCTACGGGGCTAAAGCCGTATTGCCTATGGAAGTTAGTATTGGATCTGTTCGGACAGAGCAATTTGAACGAGTTGATCAGGCCGAACAGCGATCATAGGATCTCATCCTCTTAGAATAAAGGCGTGATCGCGCTTTGATCAAGTCCGCGGTATACTTGCAAGCTTTGTGCAAGTACCATAACAAAAGGGTGCGACCACGTAGTCTCCACGTGGGCGATCTGGTTTTACGAAAAATTCAAGACCAGTCCAATCGCAACAAATTCTCCCCGAAGTGGGAAGGCCCTTACACTGTTGTTTAGGTGCCGCGACCAGGATCAGCTCGATTAGCCATGGAGGATGGTCGAATTTTGTCCAATACTTGGAACATCGATCAACTACGCAAATTTTATGTGTAAGTATTCAATCCCTTTTCCTTTTCAATTAGCATTGTTTAATAAAATAAGAAGTTTTTTGGTTTCATACGATGAACATCTCCTTTCATGCCCATATGTTACGAACTTGACTCGGGGGCTGGTCGCCGGCGGTTATATCACTACAACG
Organism: Pharus latifolius; assembly: GCA_019359835.1. NCBI lineage: Eukaryota > Viridiplantae > Streptophyta > Magnoliopsida > Poales > Poaceae > Pharus > Pharus latifolius. The sequence goes on along the minus strand of CM033321.1, from coordinate 34,971,718 downwards.
TCCTAATCGGATTCACTGGCTGATCTCATGACCACATCCAGACAAGTCACTCCTAAATAAGCCGTTTCTCAACGCATACAGGGCTTGCTGGTATGTCCTTGGTCACCTGAGTGGCTGCCGGTTTGGAACAAGATTAGGCGTGGTGTTGATCATGATTGCTAGTCTGATCGCACACCCCTGGTCGCTGCACTCGTATTTATCCTGTGTTTATAATGCTAAGCCTTCAGTATCTATAATCACAGGCGGGGGTTAGGGGGATATGCTTATAATATGAAACAACAAAAGGGTGCTTTCTTTCAAAATCAAAAAATACATGCATTGCATTCTATAAGTTATGTCTGTATAGGGGTTACATGATCCCGAGCTCGGTCAGGAGATTATCCACAAGGGGATTGACTTCCCCATAATGGCCTCGAGTTGCTCTTCACTCTCGATCTCTACCCTTCCCACCAGTGGATTCAGGTCCATATCTGGGCCATGGTGGAGACGAAACCGGCAGAGAATGGCGGAGGCTACTGATCGAACTCTGGTTCTGATCACCTCATGTCGTCGCCGTGTATCTTCAGGAAGATACTCGAGCAGTGATTCCGCTTGGGCTACGACCAGTGTAGATCAGTCGCTCGAACTGAGGTCGTCTTTTGTGGTCTCGACCACATCAGCCCTCAGGAGACGGGCCACCATCTTCAGCTTTTCAAAGACGGATTGGCTCAGGTCTCTGTTCGCCCTCCGGGTAGAGTCGATGGTCATTTGGAGGAATGTTTTATCCAGCCCGAGCCGCTTTATTTCACTTGCTTGCACTACGGTAAGAAGATTGTTACAAACTGTTCGAATGACAAGGTTTTGTTGTTCTGGTCGGGAATTGACTTACCAGAGAGCATTGACCACAGTTCATTGAGCTCGGCCTCTTGGTTCAAAATTGTGGTGACCGCCCTGAGCTTCTCATCGGCCAAGTTCTTCTTCAGAGAAGCAACCTCCCTGTGACAAAAAAGATAATTGTCATAACGAATTTGTGTCCATACAAATTAAAGGGCGTTTGTTCTTACTCTCGCAAGCAATCTCTCTCCTTTTGTGTGGCCTCGATACTTTCCACCATAGCAATCGATCTGGCCGTTATACGGGATAGTTCCTGTGATACAGAGAGAAATCAGTGGTGTCCTATGCACAATTCAGGTATCATAAGAGATGTTCACTATAGCTCTGTATATTCCCGAAATGACCTGTCATCCGGGATGACCGGAGGCCTAGTCGAGGGACTCGTCTCATCCTCAACAGGAACAGCAGGTGGATGTGCCTGCTGAGCCTCAGTCGCAGGTTTCGATGCCTGCAACTAGGTCTCCATGCCCGACTCGTCCCTAACGGCCCGTACGACTTCCTGGACCGAAGGGGCAGAGCACCCTTCGCCGGAGGCCTCAGCACCGGCAGAGACTTCGACCCTCCCCGGGGCGGTTGGAGGGCTCGGTGCTACGTCTTTACGCCTGCGAAGAAAAAAGGAGTCGTCGATCACGTTGATGGTCGCCACGATCTGACTCAGAACAAACCAACCAGGATTCTTACCTCAACTGACATCCCATTAGCTTCTGGGATTTCGAAGGTGGCTCCCCGAGAGAAAAAGGACAATCGTTGTCCACCCTAGTTTTCCTCTTCGTGAATAGGGCCTTTTCTCCCTATGTACATTCTCCTGTAAGCATATGCATAAGGAATGATGAAGACCTAAGTGGTAAGAATTCGTACCAGGGTAACCTGTTCGAGCGACAGGGATACGCCCGAAGGTCTGGAAGACTCCTGGACTGTTGGAGCAGGCGTCTCATCCGCGACCCTGGGGTTGGTCACGGAGTCTTGTTCTGTCACCTCCACTCCTGTCCCCAGGAGTGGAGGATTCGCCTCCCTGCGACTCACAGGAGTCACAGGGGGAAGTTCTTCTCCCTGTATGAGTGTAGATCCGATAAACACACGTACAGATGAAATTGAGAAAATCAAGATCACGAGGGAGTCTTACCGTGGTCGTCCCTTCGACCAGGGAGGGAGAAGTGATTGAGCCTGAAGCCTCTGGGGCTTCGGGGGCGGGGATATCGCCCGCGACCACGGGACTCTCGGTGGCTGCGGGGTCCGCTGCGGTCGCTTCTGTTTCCACAGGACGAGGTAGTGTCTCGCCGGATTGAGAGTCTGCTATTTTCCTCTTCCGGCGGACCAGGGGAACGTCATCCTCCTCCTCCTCCTCGCTCCTCTCGCCCAGTACGACGAAGAAGTGATTCCAGTTTGTACCTGGGGGAATAGGAGGTATGTGATATCTTACCGTAGTTTTCCTTGCTGTAAGGGGAGTCTTGCGCGAAGACCCTTCCCTGAGGATCTTCTTGGATTTCTTGGGGGCAGGATTTCTTGTCCTGGGCTTCGAAGAGATCTTCTTCACATTCTTCACCATCGGCTTTCCCAGGAGACCAACGTTTTCACTTGGGAACGTCGCCTCGGCGAATCTCCCACAGATCTATGTCATTCCGGTGTATTTGTCAGTACAAGATGTACATAAGACCTACGAATGAGAACTGAATGAAAGGCGACATACCTTTCGGCGTTCCTGTTTGAGGTCATCGCCGGCGTGAATTAAGCTCTGTGGGCGAGGCGATCCCTTGGGGCCCTCCACTTCGATACTGTAGGCCCTGAGGAGGTAATTTGTCCGCCTCTCGATCTCGGGTGAAGGCAGGACTGTTCCCAGAAGACCAGTTAGAAAGCACAGAGCAGAGGTATGAGGTTTTGGTGTCGAAATCACGTACCATTGTTGTACTCCAGGGTGTTGTCCGCCATGCACTTTATCTCCCAAGCCGGATGAGCCCTTTCACGTAGGGGGCTCACCCGATTCTTCATGAAGTCGCGTACAATGTCACGAGCTGTTAGTCCTTGTTCGACTAGGTGAAGGATCACTTCGGCATGCTTCATGTATTCGGCATTCATGGCTGGGAGAGTATCCAACTCGCTCGGCTTCTCTGGCCGCGAGTTCTCGAACCATAACCCGCTCTCAGACGGAGGGGTGCAGTAGAACAACTTCTGGTGCCACCCGTGCACGGAGTTTTGCAGGGGTGGGAAGGGATACTCTTTCTTCTCCCTTATCCGGAAGTATATACATCCGGCGGCGTTGGAGCTCTTCGACCACGCCGAGTAGTAAAAACGCCGGAAGAGATCCACACTGGGATACACTCCGACGTAAGCTTCGCACAGATGCTGGAACACCGCCAAGATCAAGATCGCATTCGGGTGGAGATTTATCAATTCCAACCCGTAATGCTCCAGAATAGCCTTCAGGAACCAACTTTGATTGGGAGATGATAGTTGAACAAAAATTTAATTCCCATCAAGTTCCTCAAATCCATTGGGTTAGGCAAGCCACTAGTGAATTTAAAGACTTTGCTATTCTTGGTCCTTCTCCGCGGGCCGCCAGTTGATTAGTAGCCGTGGAGGAAGGATCTCTTCCTTCTCCAATGCCATGAGGCTCTCCTCGGTGTGGTGGATCGATCGGCTCCAGGACGCCATCTCTCGTGAAGGATTGTGAGGAAAGGTGGCGACTTTGGGGAAGACAGAGGCAGAGAACAAAGAGGGTTTTGTGCGGCGGAAGTTCTAAAGGCAGGGTTTCTGGCTATGTGGCTTCTTCGAGAAGCTATCTGCTCCTTTTATAGACCCGAGGAGGCGCACTGCTGTGAGTAACGTTCCATTTAATATTCTATTCATTTCCCATAATGGATACTCTCTCAGGTGGACCCGTTAAGCATTCCTTGTATCGGATCTGAAACGAAAAGACTACTCTACTCTCTCAGGTGGACCCGTTAAGCATTCCTTGTATCGGATCTGAAACGAAAAGACTTCTTTGTTTCGAATTTGAGGGTGCAAAAAACGTGAAAAGTTTTCAAGGATTTTCGGAGGACTTTTTCCTTCATGTTTCTTGTAAATTTTCGCGAGTTGATCAAGAACATATCTTATGACATGGTTTTTGGACGTATGAATATTTTTTGATCAGGTTACTGTGTAATCAGAACTATGTCCTTGACTAAGCTCCAACTCTAGTCGAAGTGATGGTCTAGTCGAATTTCGGTTCTGATCGCAGTAATTTCCCGGAGTGAATTTTTGTTCTAACCGCGGCTTTAAGTCTGATCGCAGTATCAGTGCTGGTCGTGGTACAACTTTAAAATGCGATTCTGGTCACAGAATTGAAGCTTGCCTGTGTATTGATGAGACATGCTCAAATATGAATTTTGATTATAATGTACAACCATGTGATGAACTAGAGAGCTATACTATCACCAATCATTCCATGTCGAGTACATCCGGTTCAATTTTTAAGGCACATGAACTTTTTCAAGAAAGGGAGTATATAAATGTTAATGGTTCTGTGTCTAATGATTTGATTATCAAAGATATGCATATTGCTGTGCTCTCTGTTGGTGCTAACATTTTGCAGAAAAACACAATGGAGTCGAGGACGACTCCACATCAAGAAAGGGAGAATGATGAGACCATGTACATCATGGTTATGACCAAGACGACATCAACATGGTGGTCATCAAGATGTCATCGTCCGCCACCTTGGCCAGGACGCGAAAGCTGGCAGCACGTACGTCGTCTGGATTTTGTGCTGTCGCCACCACAAGTTCGGCCTCCACCTTGGCCACCTCCCCAAACACAAGACGTGCTCAAGAAAGGCGCCTCTACACCTCTAAGGTCGCACAAGCCACGTCGCTCCAAGGCCAGCCCACAAGTGAGCTCAATTCATCCGCGAGTCCGGTTCGGCCATCTGCGCGTAGTCCAACTTCAAATGGACGTACAGGCCACTTACGAAGTCTGTTTTCGATGTTCTTGGACTCTACGGACAAGAGAACGACGAGAGCTTTCCAACGGATCCAGTCCCATGTCCAAATTCCTTACGGATCAACAGGAATCGTCAAAACAATATTACAACCAGAATCTGACGTGCGCTGCGACGCTCCACTTTGGGCCCAAGGCCCATGTACCCCTAGGGTTTCCTCCTCCACCCCATGGCCGCCCCATACAGTATATATATGGCCGCCATGGCTGTCGTTTAGATTGGGGTTTTGCTTAGATTAATCTGTCAAAGAACAGTTTCGCCGTGTATCGGTTTGTGGAACCCCAACTCGTGAGATTCAATTTATATTTGCAATATTTCAGATTGCTTCTTTCTCGTTCTTGCTTGTGTTCTCGATTCGCATGCAGGGATAAGCCTTCTTGGCGAGGTCAATCGTGTTTGTGCATGGTTGATAACCAACGGAGCCGTGGTGTAGCGATTGCTGGGTTCGGATCGGTTCTGATCGGAAGCCGGATCGTCAACGTCGAGTCTCCACCAATCGACTTACCTCTACCTGTCGGAAGATCGGGCCACCATGCGCATCAAGTGGTATCAGAGCCTCGGTTGCCCGTCAGGTATACTTGTATCCCCTTTGTTCATTATTCATCTTTCACCTAGAGTCCAGAAAATTGCCCCACAAAAATATTTGAGTTCGCCGTCATATCCATCGTCCAAGCCACTTTGTGCCCTTCGCGATTTCGTTTTCAATTTCGTGTTGTTGAATTTGTATCCATCGTCATCGTCTTGTTGCTGGTTTAGAGTAAGTTCTTGATCTAGTTTGAGTCTTGCATCTTGACGTCGAGTCTAACGCCATCACGTCGTCGTCGCCGCCGCGTCCAAATCGAGTGTCAATCTGTCAAGTTCGGTATTTTGCTTTTATCTCCTTCGTCTGAACACTAAATTGGACAAATTTAGAGTCTAAATTGTAGCTCCGAAAATTCTCTACAACTTTGTCCATTGTGAGAAGTTCTAGAAACGCCGTTTTCAAGTCCAAAATCGCGTTGAAAGTGAATCTGTTTGATTTCGGATTTCCTACACAGACTGTATTGCGGGGCCCATATCGCCTAGATCCGTTATCCAAAATTGGTGTTCCATATATGCAAATTGATCAACACGAAACGATCTACAACTTTTCTGTTATACGTTTTAGCGTTTGAGGCCTCCAAAAATCCGAAAACAGCATAGGAAGTTTCTACATAGTAGATCTGTTTTTCCAGCGAGAGAAAATTGAGTGTTTGTGTATATATCTTGTAATCTCTCATATTCGGCACTATTGATATTTAAAAAAAAAAGGTGAAAAAGGCAAGTGCAAAAAAAAAGAAGCCGCACAAAGATAAAAAAAAAATAAATAAATAAAAAGCAAGGAAAAAAAAATCAAAAGTGCTTGTATCCTTTGTATCGACAGTGTTACGTCATTCGTTTTGCTTGCTTGAGCTAGGTCTGAGAACGAGTTTAGGCCAGCAACTTTGACAAGTACTTTGGATATTTATTCAGCTTTGCTATTCTGATTTCGATGATTGCATATTCCTTGCTACTAAATATTGCATATCCAAGCTCCACAAATACATCCTTCTGATCAGCACAGGTTATTGACCCTTGCAATCGCTTCATCACGCCCTCACGGTGTCACGAACCAGCCACCGGTTGCACCGTCCCTCGCTGTGTTGGTAAGAACCGGGTAAGAACTTGGTAAGATTGCTTGAGAGCGTGAGATCTAACCTAGTAGTTGATAGGGATAATACTTTTGTGTTATCTTTTGTTTTCTACTGACAATGGCAGGTTCATGGATCATTGGGGAAAATGTACAACTATATCAACGCTGGAATCACGATCGAAAAGATAATAGGAGGTGACAATGCCAATGGTAAAATAGCCTTACCTTCTTTTTATGGTGCATATGATGGTGAAATTTACTTTGATTGGGAGATGATAGTTGAACAAAAATTTAATTCCCATCAAGTTCCTCAAATCCATTGGGTTAGGCAAGCCACTAGTGAATTTAAAGACTTTGCTATCATCTGGTGGAATGAACTTGCTACTCTCCGCTTACAACCTGACACATGGGCTAGGTTAAAAGAAGCTATGCGTCAACGTTTTGTTCCTCCTTCTTTTAAACGTAATATGCATAAGAAATTAGAATGCTTGAATCAAGGTAGAAAATCTGTAGAGGAGTACTATCAAGAGTTACAGATATGCATGTCTCGTTGTGATTTAGAAGAAACTGATGGAGAAAAAGAGATTAGATTCTTACGTGGACTTAATGAGAAAATATACAATATTGTTATTGATAAAGAATATGTTTCTCTGTTGCAAATATTTGCTCTTGCTTGTGCAGCTGAAAATAAAATAAAACGTAAGAAAGTTGTACGGAAAATTAATACATCTGTTTGCAAGAATGGTGTGTATCCTTGCACGACTAACGTTCTGCAGGCAAGTGCACATGATCAAATTGAGAATGAGGAGAATGAAGAGATGCTTGTTGCAGCACCCCTGCTTCCATCACCTACAACTGAAGATGTACCTACATCAGCTGAGAAGGAAAACAAAGGTAATGAAAAAGGTACCACACTCATTCAAGATGAGAACGATATTGATGTGCTGAAACTTTCCACGAATCATGCTTTGTTAGAGCAACAAATTGTGGAACCAGTTGCTGATTTCCCTTTGTCACAAGAAGATTTGCTCGATGTTTCTTGGGATAAAGAAGAGTTGTGTGATAATGCTTCACTTATATTCATGCCACAACTAGTGAATGAACATGTTACTCTTACTTTGGAACATAATAACACTTGTGCTCAAAATAAACATGTTGTTCACGTTGCAAACGAAAATGATGAGCTGAAATTGTTGTCTTCTTTAAATATTCTGGATTATATTGAATTTGATGTTCTATGTGATCTAGACAATTTAGAGGAGAGACTTACTGATCCATATAATTTTCCTTGCTTATCAAGAAACATTTTTCATATTATAGGCAAATATAATGATAATGGAAAGTACATGGTTAATCGAGTGTACATTTGCTCAAATATGAATTTTGCTTATAATGTACAACCATGTGATGAACTAGAGAGCTATACTATCACCAATCATTCCATGTCGAGTACATCCGGTTCAATTTTTAAGGCACATGAACTTTTTCAAGAAAGGGAGTATATAAATGTTAATGGTTCTGTGTCTAATGATTTGATTATCAAAGATATGCATATTGCTGTGCTCTCTGTTGGTGCTAACATTTTGCAGAAAAACACAATGGAGTCGAGGACGACTCCACATCAAGAAAGGGAGAATGATGAGACCATGTACATCATGGTTATGACCAAGACGACATCAACATGGTGGCCATCAAGATGTCATCGTCCGCCACCTTGGCCAGGACGCGAAAGCTGGCAGCACGTACGTCGTCTGGATTTTGTGCTGTCGCCACCACAAGTTCGGCCTCCACCTTGGCCACCTCCCCAAACACAAGACGTGCTCAAGAAAGGCGCCTCTACACCTCTAAGGTCGCACAAGCCACGTCGCTCCAAGGCCAGCCCACAAGTGAGCTCAATTCATCCGCGAGTCCGGTTCGGCCATCTGCGCGTAGTCCAACTTCAAATGGACGTACAGGCCACTTACGAAGTCTGTTTTCGATGTTCTTGGACTCTACGGACAAGAGAACGACGAGAGCTTTCCAACGGATCCAGTCCCATGTCCAAATTCCTTACGGATCAACAGGAATCGTCAAAACAAAATTATGACCAGAATCTGACGTGCGCTGCGACGCTCCACTTTGGGCCCAAGGCCCATGTACCCCTAGGGTTTCCTCCTCCACCCCATGGCCGCCCCATACAGTATATATATGGCCGCCATGGCTGTCGTTTAGATTGGGGTTTTGCTTAGATTAATCTGTCAAAGAACAGTTTCGCCGTGTATCGGTTTGTGGAACCCCAACTCGTGAGATTCAATTTATATTTGCAATATTTCAGATTGCTTCTTTCTCGTTCTTGCTTGTGTTCTCGATTCGCATGCAGGGATAAGCCTTCTTGGCGAGGTCAATCGTGTTTGTGCATGGTTGATAACCAACGGAGCCGTGGTGTAGCGATTGCTGGGTTCGGATCGGTTCTGATCGGAAGCCGGATCGTCAACGTCGAGTCTCCACCAATCGACTTACCTCTACCTGTCGGAAGATCGGGCCACCGTGCGCATCATGTATGAATGGTCGTAAAGACATTTCTTATGGCCATATTTCCACACAGAAGTTGTAAAAAATATTCATATGATATGAAGAAAAAGAAATCTTTATTTCTGACATTCTTTACATATAAAAGGGATACAGGCGACCAGAGCGTCGACCTGATCTGAAAGCAGTTTGCAGAGTTCTCCTAGGGACATGTTGTTGTCAGTAGGATCTACACTGACAACCCCCAGAGAACTAGCAACTAATCTAAGCCTATCTACATCATCCCTAACAAGAGATGCGCTATTATTTCTAATCAAGTCGGAGAGTTCCCGCTGTTGCTGAGCGTGGTCCCTCTCCCGACGAAATTGACGCGCTTCTTCATGGGATCTTTCAAAACATTCCGCCAGGTGCAGAATCGCCGAAGACATCTCTTCAGTCTTCTTCACCAGGGCCTCTTTTTCCCCTTGGAGAGTCTGTCCGAGGGGGGGAGGCAGGATCTCAGCAGGCTGGTCGCTGGGGCCTCCAATCTCCTACATTTGCAAATGTTAGTCACACTAACTATAACAACAAGCAAAAGGAGATAGAGGTTATTACCTGTCCCTGTATGTGACAGGTTGATATAGGCATCCTGGAAAGTAGATCACCCGACAAAGTTCGAGGATCATCATATGGTGGAAGTGTGGCTTTCTCACTATAAGATTGCTTCCCCAACACAAGTTGAGGATCATTTGATCGTGAGAGAGCAGCTTGCCTACCAGAAAATTGATCATCCGAACAAAAACGGGGAGTATTGGGATGAAATGGAGAAAACTGAGAAGAACTTCCCCCCAAAGGTGGAGATGAAAGTTCGACCAGCCAAGGTGCATGGATGGGAAGAACTAGAGGAACAGAAGGAAGAAAGAACGGTGATGCGTCTTTCACCTTTTGTTCTGCTGGAGGATCCCTCGTCAACCTTGGGTTTCTTCCTTGAAGGAGACAGATCTTCGGGCATCTGTGGTTCTTGCTCAAAAACTTCATCCTCATCACTCTCAATCTCGATGATGTTTTGGTCTGCCATCGGGAGGTGTATGAGAAGGAAAGTGAAGATAGCTTCAAAGGAAACTTAGTCGAGAGGAGAAGCTGTGAAGCTTTGTAATTCGAAGGCTTCGGTATTTGAAGCGTCGGGTTAAAAATCCGATGTATGTCTTAAAATCCGAAGTGAACACGTCCTTTCGTTCTCTTCGAATTTGGGGGCTAGCTGATGAGGATTGACACCCGAGTCAGTTCAAATGAATCTACAACTGGTTCAAGATAGATTCGAGCCAGACACGCGCCTGGCGGTGCGAACTCAAGTTATTCTGAGAAGCACAAGCCCGAGGTCGCAGGCCTTACGCGATCAGACTGCAGCTAGTGCGCGGTCAGGGGTTCGTATGCTATGCGCGAATAGAAGGCTGAAGATGTTGCGCGGTCAGCCAACATGGCGCGGTCAGAGCACTCTCGACCAGAGAACGTGGGATTAACCTGACCCTAAAACAGGCATATCCCAAGTATCCTGAAGATTCTTCCACGTAGAGAAACAACCGTCAGGAGGTTAATACGTGCGGTTATCCATGAATAACACGTGTTAAACCTGCGTGGGAGTTGAGAGCGGTTGACGAAACCGCATCCAAGCAACTGTTTGATGCCGTTATGACTTGGCGCCCTTTCGACCAGTATAAAGGAGCAACCCGATGCATCAAACAAGGGGGACGAGATCACATCTCACCCAGAGATCAACGGATCGAATGACCTACTCGAAGACAATAGCCTAGATTAGATAGCTTCCATAAGCCTTCCAGGATTCATCTTGTACAATTATATAGGGGAAATCTTCTCCTGTGAAGATTTTTTCCATAACCTTGTAACTCTTTTACTACACATAGTGAAATCCCAACAGGACGCAGGGCTATTATTCCCACCATCGAGGGCCCGAACCTGTATAAACCTCTCTGTGCTCTAGTTCTCCATAATTCTACATACCTTCCCGGAGGGACACCCTGAAAGGTCTCACTACCTACAAATTTTGCATAAGTTCCTCTAAGGACCCCGAGTCCGAATCATCGACAGGAGGCAGGATTCATTCGGGAGGTCTTGCATCCCGAGTGGCTGGCAAATCCTATCCTCGTGAAGAAGTCAAAAGGCAAGTGGCAGATGTGCATGGACTCACCGACCTCAACCGCGCTTGCCCAAAAGACAACTTCCCACTCCCACGGATCGACCAACTTGTCGACTCGACGGCGGGGTGCGAGCTGATGAGCTTCTTGGATACGTACTCGGGCTATCACCAAGTCTGGATGGCGGAAGAGGACGAGGAAAAAAGATGAGTTTTATAACTCCCCTCGGGACCTTCTGCTACGTCCACATGCCCTTTGGGCTGAAGAACGCGGGAGCAACCTTCCAGCAACTCATGTCACTGGTCTTCAAAGACCAAATCGGCCACAACGTCGATGTCTACGTTGATGACGCGGTTGTCAAAAGCTCCCACGTGAACAGTCACATTGACGACCTAGCGGAGACCTTTCGCAACCTCCACGAGTATGGGTTAAAGCTCAACCTGGAAAAGTGCACCTTCGGTGTGCGAGGGGGCAAGCTGCTCGGTTTTCTTATGTCTCAGCAAGGCATAGAAGCCAACCCCGAAAAAATTCGGGCCTTCCTAGACATGCCTTCCCCACGTTCTATCAAAGAGGTGCAACGACTCACCGGCCGCTTGGCCGCGCTAAGCTGCTTCGTCTCGTGGTCTGGGGAACGTGGCCTCCAATTTTTCAAACTCCTCCGGGGCCTCGAGGGGTTTCGATGGACTCTCGAGGCCCAGGAGGCCTTCGACGACTTGAAGAAGTATCTCACGAGCCCTCCAATGCTTGTGAGCCTGTCTCTAGGAGAGCCCCTGCTCCTTTACCTCGCTGTGACCCCAGTCACTGTGAGAGCGGTATTGATAAAGGAGCAGGATGGGCAACAGCGCCCCGTGTACTATGTGAGTGAAGCCCTTCAAGGGGCTAAGACTCGATACACAGAAATGAAGAAGATCTGCTATGCCCTCCTCATGGCGTCCCGGAAGCTCCACCACTACTTCTTGGGACACCCGATCACGGTCCCGTCGTCCCTCCCCTTGGGGGAGGTGCTACAGAACAAGGAGGCAACCGGCCAGATCGGGAAGTGGGGAGACGAGCTCGCTCCCTTCTCCCTCTCCCTCACAGGGCGCTCCGCAATCGAATCACAAGTCCTCGCTGACTTTGTGGCGGAATGGACCCCCGCTCCCGGGACGGAGGAGACTCTCCGCGAGCCGCCCCAGCGCAATGACCATTGGACGCTCATGTTCGATGGCTCTTTGTGCCTCGCTGGGGCTGGTGCGGGGGTGGTCCTTCGGAGCCCCGAAAGCAGGACGCTGGAGTACGCAGTGAGGCTCGAGTTCCCCGCCACCAATAACGTCACCGAGTACGAGGCCCTTCTCCTGGGACTGCACCTCGCGCACTCCCTGGGGATCCGTCGCCTCCTCGTCAAAGGAGATTCTCAGCTCGTGGTATGCCAAATAGACAAGTCCTACTCGTGCCATAATGCGAACCTGAGCCTGTACTTGGGGGAGGTGTGCAAGATGTAAAAACACTTCGAGGGCTTGGAGACCCGGCATATCCCCCGAAGGGAAAACGACCGGCCGACGCCCTAGCCCGTGAAGCCAGTGCTCGGGAACCTCTTCCCGGAGGTGCCTTCCTAGAGATTATTGCGAAGCCCTCAGTGACCCCCCCCCCCCGAACACAGATCCTGAGTCCTATGTCTCGGAGGTCTCTAAGATCGCCCGGGTGGTGTCCTGGATGGATCCCCTCGTCTCCTTCATAAGGGGGGAAGGGGACCCTCCCAGCGACACCGAGGCAAAACGGCTTCACACTAAAGCACGAGCATACCGTCTGCTAGAAGGGAAGCTCTACAAGCGGGGCGGGGGGGGGGGGGGGGGCCTCCGTCCTGCTCCGCTACCTCCCACGGGCGGAAGGACTTCAACTCCTCGAGGACATCCACTCGGGGGGCTATGGGTCTCACCTGCCTCCACGCGCCGTCACGGCAAAGGTCCTTCGCCAGGGCTTCTATTGGCCCACAGTTGTCCGTGATGCGCGAGACCTTATCTCTGTGTGAAGGGCCTGCCAGAAGATGGCCAAGGGTTCCAATTTGCCCTCCATAGCACTACAAACCATCCCCATCACTTGGCCATTCGCGCGCTGGGAGATGCACCTTCTTGGTCCCTTCCCCCTGGCACCCGGAGGCTACAGGTATGCAGTGGTTGTGGTCGATTATTTCTCCAAGTGGGTGGAGGCCGAACCCTTGGCCAGCATCACCTCCCGAGCAGTACAGCGGTTTTTCTAGAAGAATATCGTTTGTTGTTTTGGGGTCCCTTGGGAAATTATTATCGATAACGGAACCCAATTCGACTCAGCATATTTTCAGGAATTCTATAAAGGCTTGGGGGCTGCCCTCCACTTCACCTCTGTGGCTCGCCCCCAGAGCAACGGGGCTATTGAGAGGGTCAACGATGTGATCCTATAGGGGTTACACCGAGGGCTTGAGCAAGCCACCTCTAGGCGGGGCGCATGGGCAGAGGAGCTCCCGAGCATCCTCTGTTCCATGCGCATGACACTGAGCCGAGTGACGGGGCGCACGCCTTTCTCACTCGTGTATGGGGCTGAAGCAGTTCTCCCCTCGGAGATCGGCTTCCGGTCGCTGCGGGTCGAACTCCTAGATAGAGCTACGACCGCGGCGTACCAAGCCAACGAAGCCAATCAACGGCTGGAAGTCGACCTCGTCGATGAAGAACGTGACCGAGCGCTCCTCCGCCATGCCATCTACGAACGCGAAATGGCACGCGCATACAACCGGCGCGTCCGTGCGAGAGCTTTCCGCCTTGGGGACCTTGTCCTCAAGCGCGTAACCGACCCCCAAGCCCAAGGAAAACTCTCCCCCAAGTGGGAAGGCCCCTATAGGGTTTCTGTAGTCCTGGGCTCGCGGGCTTACAAGCTCTCCAACCTCCAAGATCAAGAACTGAAGCATACATGGAACGTAGACTTGCTTCGCAAATTATATGTCTAGCCTCTGGGCCTTGTCCCTCCCCCATCGCGACTTCGCAAGGGGATCCACTGTCCCCCGCCGCCATTACGAGGGGGGACGTTGTATTCGCTTTCCCTCCCCCACCGCGGCTCCGTGGGGGGAGGCGTTGTATTTCAAGTTCTATCAATACAATTAGGTCTTTTCTCCAACTTGAGTTCATTGCAGTTTCTTATCTTACCATCTTTTAGACGATGCCCTCTTGTTCAGGATGCCCTCTATGTGAGGACGTAGGCTATCGCAGCCTAAAAGTCCCTACGACGGGAGCCCCGCTCCCGTAGGGCGGCTTACAATCACCCCTCGTGGACTGAGGGGGTAATGGAAACCCAGTCCTCAAGGACTGTGGTGACGAGGATTGACACCCGGGTCACTTCTAATAAACTTCTGGTTCAAGACAGGTTCGAACCAGAGCATGTGTCTGGAGATGCGAACTCAAGTTATTTTGAGAGGCATCACCACGAGGTCGCAAGCTTTACGCGGTCAAGTCGCAGCTTTACGCGGTCAGACCGTAGGCCTTGCGCGGTCAGAAGTTCGTGGCCTATACACGAACTACACATTCGGGATATTACGCGGTCAGCCAAATCCCGCGGTCAGAACATCTACCGATCAGGATACCTGGGATCTATCTATTCGGTTGTCTATACGACAGGATATTCTAAGTATCCCGAAGACTCCTACACGTGGAAAATCAACCGTCAGGGGGTTAACACGTACAGTTATTCATGAATAACACGTGTTTAACCTGCGTGGAGGTTAAGAGCAGTTTCAAAAACCGTATCTAACCGTCCGTGCAACCGATTGATGCAGTTTCCTTCGCATGGCACCCTTTCAAGCAGTATAAAAGGATGGCATGAAGTATCAATCAGGGAGAGAGATCCAAGTTAGCCAAGTCTACGGCACACCTCATATAGCATTTTTAAGTCTTCTTTAGCTTATCTTTGTACACTTTTTACAGGAAAAATCCTCGCCTGTGAGGACTTTTTCCTCCACTTGTAAACCTTTACCATACTTAGTGAAATCTCAACAGGACGTAGGGCTTTTACTCCCACCATCGAGGGCCTGAACCTGTCTAAATTCTCTGTGCTCCTGTTCTCCATTGTTCAGCATACCTTCCCGAAGGGTCATCTTGAAAGGTCTCACTATTACAAATTCTGCATAAGTTCGGCTGAGGACTCCGAGTCCGAATCGTCGACAGCTGGCGCCCACCGTGGGGCCTTTATCAAGACGTCTTAATTGAAATTCAGAGGTTTGCCGAAACATGGCTGGAGCATATGATTCCGAGAATGATTTTGATCTCGAGGATTATGCTCATATCCCAATGCCTTCTCCAAGTGATCCTGTTCCGATGGAGGAGGTCGAAGGCCAGAATCTTCCACAGGATGAATCATCTTCCCAAGTCATGATAATCGACCAAGAGGTAACTGGCACAGGGTCAGAACCCACAGAGGTTCTTAATGTGCTAGGTGATGAGTGCGGCCCATCGTACGATCCCGCTGAGGGAAAGTATGATGGTGACCCCGAGGTTAGCCCAGGAAGATTCGACCCTGATAACCTTCACCGTCTCTTTGATTTCGAGTCCGACTCGGAACAAACCGAGATGTTCTCCCCATCGGTGACTTCTCTCCCTAGGCAGTTTGCTGCGTTGTCGGAGGAAACTCCCGATCAACAGGCTGCCAGGGAAGAACAAGATCGCAGACAAAAGGAGGAGCAAGATCTCGAGCAACAAAACAACGAACTACGCAGAACTGCCCTAGAGGCTCTTCAAGATGCGCAGGCTCGTTACGATGCTGCCCCGAGTTCTTCTCGACGGTCACGTGGTCATAGACGTGACCAGACTCCTTCCTTACCACCGGAGCACTTCCCAGTGGACGAGGAAACAATAACACCTGGTGCCCCTAGGAGAAGTACCCATGGTCGACTGCGATCTATTGCGGAAGTCATGCGTAACTTTCCTCCTACGGTCACGGATGCGTAGAGACCGGCCTTCTACAGGATCCTGGCGGAAAGACTGGATGAGGTCGCATCCGAGGCGACCCCGACAGCCTCTTCCCGCTCAATGACACATTCCCATGAACGAGATGGTCCTCATTCTGGCTCTGGCCGACGGAATTACCCGCCGCCTATACCGTCCCGACAGGACAAATATCGGCGAATGCAGGACTCTCGTGCTAGGGATCGAGTTCCCGTTCATTCTCGTTTGGGACCCCGAGTAACCCCGCCATTAAGTGAGTTTGCTCGAAACCTGACCGAAAGTCGCAGGACGGTCCACGGTCCTTACGTTGGTTGCAAAGCTTTCTCGCCTGGCCTACGAGCGGTCGTTTGGCCCGATAAGTTTCGACCAGGGGCCATTGAGAGGTTTGATGGAACTCAGAACCCATCCGAGTTTCTTCAGATCTATATTACTGCCATCCAAGCAGCAGGAGGCGATGACAAGGTCATGGCTAACTACCTGCCAACAGTCCTCGTAGGACCGGCTAGAACCTGGTTGTTCAATCAGCCTGAGGGTTCTATCTACAATTGGGAAATGCTATGCGATGCCATCCTCAGCAATTTCCAAAACTGTTACCAAAAGCCGGGTAAGGAGGACGACTTGCATAGATTGCGGCAAACTTCGACCGAAACGCTTCGGCAGTTTGTCAAGAGGTTTGTCGGGGTAAGAAATACCATCCCGAACATATCTGATGGCTCCGTAATCAGGGCATTTAAGCATGCCGTTCGATACCGGAGATTCACTGAAGACTTGCTCATTCACCCTCCTCGATCGGTGGCCGATCTGTTCGATATGGCTGATCGATACTCCGATGCAGCCGAGGCAGTCGAATGGAACCGAATGGTTGACAAGGGGGACCTACTGCCCCAACCAGGTTTCAAGGACGCCAAGAAAGAAGATTCGAGCAAAAAGCCGGAGTCTTCACTGGGTGGGAAGTCAAAAAAGTCGAAGAGGAACCGCTCTGGACAGTACCGTGAGGTCGCGGTCGCGGAGAAACCACCTTCGACCAAAGGTAATAAGTCTTCTTTTAAAAGTAAAACTGCTTCTGGTGGCCGGGATTCCGACCAGCCAGAAAAATCAACTAATCCGCAAGAGGGCAAAAGGTGGTGTCCACTCCACAATTCCGCAGGCCACGATCTCAAAAACTGCAGGAGTTGGTTGAAACAGCTGGAGGATTTCTACCAAGGAGCTGGGCCAATGCCGACCTTACCGCCCAAAGAGCAGGCGTGCGGGGTTAGAGACGTCGATGGAGACGAAGAAATGGCTTACCAGGTACCTCAAAATCATGTTAATGTCATTTTCGGGGGCTCCTCATCTTTCGTTTCCAAAAGGCAGTTTAAAACTTTTTGCCGAGAGGTTAACCAAACGGAGACATCCCTTGGTGAACCTCAATATCCCCGTTGGTCGGATATGCCTTTGACGTTCGACCGCGCTGACTGTCCTGCGGGGCTAACTCGACCATTGAGATTACCTCTGGTTATTACCCCAATCATCAGTAACGCGAGAGTCGAAAGGGTCCTGATCGACGGGGGAAGTTCCCTTGATCTTTTATTGGTCAAGACACTCGACGAGATGCAAATTCCTCGTTCGAAGATCAAGCCCATAATTCATCCGTTTTATGGGATAATCCCAGGCCCCTCCATGATGCCATTGGGACAAGTGGTCCTCCCGGTCACTCTGGGAGAACCAGATAACTTCCGAACAGAATTGGTTACTTTCGATGTAATCGATTGTGATTCAGCTTATAATGCAATCTTTGGCAGGCCTACTCTCGCTAAGTTCATGATGGCAACGCACTATGCTTATCAGTGCGGGAAATTGCCTGGCCCCAAAGGTGTCATTTCGGTCCGAGGTAGTCGCAACGTGGCACTCATGTGCGACCGGCTATCTTTGGAGATGGTCGATCAACTTCCCCTCCGGGACGCTCAGGTCGCCACTGTCGCCACCGATGCGATCAAGGCTGCTCCTCGACCAGATGAGAAACTCAAACAGGTTCCTTTGTACCCAGATGACCCATCCAGGACAATTCGGGTTGGGTCAGCCCTGGATGATAAATAGGAACTCGACCTCGTTGCTTTCCTCCGAGCTAACGCAGACGTGTTTGCGTGGAAACCGTCCGACATGCCCGGTGTCCCAAGGGAAGTAATTGAGCACAGGTTAGCAATTCGACCTGGACAACGACCAATAAAGCAAAAGCTCAGGCGTTTTGCCACCGACCGACAGGAAGCCATCCGAGAAGAGTTAGACAAACTCTTACAAGCCGGGTTCATCCGCGAGGTGAATCACCCGGACTGGCTCGCCAATCCGGTCATGGTCCGCAAGTCAAATGGCAAGTGGCGCATGTGCGTCGACTATACTAGCCTCAACAGTGCCTGTCCGAAGGACGACTTTCCTCTTCCCCGCATCGACCAGCTGGTTGACTCCACTGCGGGTTGCGAACTGATGAGTTTTCTGGATGCCTACTCGGGATATCATCAAATTAGCATGGCAGAAGACGATGAAGAGAAAACTGCCTTCATCACCCCGTTCGGCACGTACTGCTACGTCAGAATGCCGTTCGGTCTCAAGAACGCTGGTTCCACGTACCAGCGCTTGATGCAAAAGACCTTTCTTTCCCAGATAGGGCGTAATCTCGAAGCATATGTAGACGACTTGGTTGTAAAGAGCACCAAAAGATTGTCTCATTTGGACGATCTTGCTGAAACCTTCTGTAACTTGAATCGCTTTGGAATAAAATTGAACCCGGAGAAATGTTCTTTCGGGGTTTCCTCAGGAAAGCTTCTTGGTTTCCTTGTATGTTCCAGGGGCATTGAGGTTAATCCTGAGAAAATCAGAGCTATTGAGCAAATGAGGTCGCCCTCGACCATGAAGGATGTTCAACGCCTGGCTGGTCGCATGGCGGCTTTAAGTCGTTTCATATCGCGATTAGGCGAAAGGGGACTACCTTTCTTTAAAGCCTTGCGAAAACATCATAACTTCACGTGGTCAGATGAGGCCGAAAAAGCGTTTCAGGAGGTAAAAACATATCTATCCAGTCCGCCAGTATTGGTGTCTCCTGAAAAGGATGAACCATTGCTTCTGTATTTGGCGGCCACCCCGCACGCGGTCAGCGCAGTTCTGATCGCGGAAAGGGAAGGAGTACACAGACCCGTCTACTATGTGAGCGAAGTACTTCATGGTCCTAAGGAGCGCTACCCTGAGGTCCAGAAGATACTTTACGCACTACTGATGGCTTCCCGTAAGCTACGACATTACTTTCAAGCACACAAGATCACAGTACCCTCCTCTTTTCCTTTAGGGGATATTGTCCGAAATCCAGAGAAATCTGGTCGAATCGCCAAATGGGCGGTCGAATTCGGTGCCTTTGAAATCCACTTCACCCCTCGCACGGAGGTTAAGTCTCAGGTTTTGGCCGACTTTGTGGTCGAATGGACCAACCCTGAGCCACCCGTGCAGTCGGCAAAGGAATTGGAGTGCCCCGATTATTGGACAATGTACTTTGATGGTTCCCGTAGTTTTCAACACTCGGGGGCTGGAGTGGTCTTAATTACGCCTCAGGGCGAACAGCTTAAGTATGTCATTCAACTACACTTTGTTGCAACCAACAATGCAGCAGAGTATGAAGGTCTTCTTGCAGGGCTCCGGGCAGCAAAATTCCTCGGAGTCCGTCGATTAGTGGTGAGGGGGGACTCACAGCTGGTCGTAAACCAGGTAAACAAGGAGTACAGCACCTCCGATGAGACAATGGCTCATTACCTGGGGGAAGTGAGGAAATTGGAAAAACACTTCAGTCACTTCGAAGTCCAATATATCCCGCGAAAGGACAACATTCTCGCAGACCAATTATCCAAAATTGGATCCTCACGCTCATCCGCCCCGGCAGGAGTGTTCATTGAACACTTGGACCATCCTTCGATCATGACTTCGGTCGAGGATGATCCGGCAATAGCCTTCGTTGCCAACCTCGGTCAGGAACAAGATTGGACTCATCCATTGAGGGTCTATCTTGAACATGGGACCCTACCCGAGGACGAAACCAAAAGCGATCGGTTAATTCGAAAGGCGCGTCTGTACAAACTCATAGATGGGGTTATGTACAGAAAGGGTACTCAAGGAGTATTCATGCGCTGCATATCTCAGGAGGAAGGAAAATCCCTCTTGAAAGAAATACATGACGGTGTATGCGGTGCACACGCATCATACCGAACACTGGTCGGAAAAGTTTTTCGACAGGGATTCTACTGGCCTTCGGCACTCGATGATGCCAAGCTTATGGTCAAGATGTGTCCACAGTGTCAGTTTCATGCAAGACAGGTTCATCAACCTGCTTATGCATTGCAAACTATTCCTCTCGCATGGCCTTTCGCGATCTGGGGAATGGACATCGTCGGTCCTATGCCACAAGCGGTCAATGGATACAAGTTTTTGTTCGTAGCCATTGACACGTTCACAAAGTGGATTGAGGCCGAACCAGTACGAAATATTACTGCATCAGCCGCACAAAAGTTCTTTCACAAGAACATTGTGGCACGATTTGGTGTTCCAAACCGTCTCATCACAGACAACG
Source organism: Pharus latifolius (assembly GCA_019359835.1). Taxonomy (NCBI): domain Eukaryota; kingdom Viridiplantae; phylum Streptophyta; class Magnoliopsida; order Poales; family Poaceae; genus Pharus; species Pharus latifolius. The sequence goes on along the minus strand of CM033321.1, from coordinate 34,951,050 downwards.
GTTCTCAGTTCGCTAGCGGTCTTTTCCTAGACTACTGCGATCAGATTGGGACCAAGGTGTGCTTTGCTTCCGTGGCACATCCACAAAGCAATGGTGCCGTAGAACGGGCCAATGGGCAAGTACTGCAAGGTATCAAAAAACGTGTTTTTGATCGCCTCAAGACCCGCTCGGGGGCTTGGGCAGACGAGCTCTATACTGTTCTATGGGCACTGCGGACTACCTCTAGTCGAGCCACCGGTGAGACACCCTTCCATTTGGTCTATGGAGCCGAGGCTGTGTTGCCCATGGAAGTGAGTATTGGATCTGTTCGCACGAATCAATTCGAACAGGTCAACCAATCCGAACAACGATCGCAAGATCTCATCCTCCTGGAAGAACGGCGTGATCGCGCCCTGATTAAGTCCGCGGTATACTTGCAGGCTCTACGCAAGTATCACAGTAAAAAGGTGCGACCACGTGATCTCAACGTGGGCGACTTGGTTTTACGAAAAATTCAAGACCAATCTAACCGCAATAAATTCTCCCCAAAGTGGGAGGGACCATATACTGTCGTCTCAGTGCCGCGGTCAGGATCTGCGCGGTTAGCCATGGAGGATGGTCGGATTTTGTCCAATACTTGGAACATCGATCAACTTCGCAAATTTTATGTGTAAGTATTCCAATCACTTTTTTCCTGTTCAATTAGCATCTTTTCATAAAAAGCATGTCTTGTTTTCATACAATGAGTGTTTTTCTTTAAGCCCAAATTATACAAATTCGACCTAGGGGCTGATCGCTGGCGGTTAGGTTATTACAGCATTTTTCAACCGGATTCGCTGGTCAATCTCATGATCACTTCCAGATAAGTCACTCCTAAATAAGCCGTTTCTCAACGCACACGGGACTATCTGGCTAGTCTTCGGTCATTTGGGTGGCTACCAGTTTGCAATAAGGTTAAAATGTTACTTTAATCTTGACCATCGGCTTGAAGCACATATCCCTGGTCATCATACTTATGTTTTCCTCTGTTTAAAATACTAAGGCTTCAGTATTCACAAAACAGAGGCGGGGGCTAGAGGAATATACTTATAGTATGAAACTTATGATGTGAATATGCACTTTCTCTTGAAAAAATAATTTTACATACATAGCATTGTAATTACAATTGTTTGGTTACAAAATACAAGGATCATTCGATCCTTAGCTCAGCCAAGAGCTTGTCAACGAAGGGCTTAACTTCTTCAATAATGGCGTCAAGCAGTTCGTCACTCTCGACCTCAACCGGTCCCACCAGCGCGCTCAGATTCGCATCTGGGCCATGGTGAAGTCGAACCCGGCTGAGTACGGCGGATGCGGCTGATCGGACTCTCATCCTGATCATCTCTTCACGTCGCCGTAAATCTCCAGGGAGATATTCGAGCAGTGATTCTGCTTGAGTTGTAAGCAGTGATGCCCAATCGCTGATATCTGGGTTGTCCTTCCTCAACTCTACCACATTCGTATTCAAAAGGCTGGCTATGGCCTTCAGTTTTTCGAAGACCAGTAGGCTCAACTCTTTGACCACTTGATTGGTGTGGTCGAGCGAGGACTCGAGAAGCATTTTGTCCTGGCTGAGCTGTTTAATACGACCTGCTTGCGCTGCACAAAGAAAAGAGATTATAAACAAGAAATGTCTTTAAGTCTTCTCAAGTTGGGAATCGACTTACCAACATTCTCAGACTGAAGTCTATTGATTTCAGTCCGTAGTTTCTGAAACTCTGTAACTGAGTTCAGCTTTATCTTGGTTAACTCCTTCTTCAAGAACGTAACCTCTCTGCAGCAAAATCAGGTTAGTCACAATTAAAGCCTACTTATATTAACAGAAGGATGACGATACTCACTTGCGCAAGCCGTCACGATCTTTTTGAACAGCCGCCATGCTAGCCATTGCAGCATGCGACTGGCTCGTCACCCATGACAAGCCCTGTGACACAAAGCAAGAGAGTCAAGTATGCTCTAAAGGCGATTCAAGCGCCGAAACAGAGGTAATCATACCTTCATAAACTTATTCAAAGCGGCATCACCCATGCTAGCCGGAATCCTTGCTAGCGCGCCTGAAGTGCCTGCGACGGGGACAGTTGATGGGAGTGCCGGCCGGATGCCACCCCCAGAGGCCACTGGTGGTGACCTAGTCCCTGCACTTGTTTCACCTCCTGCGGTTCGGACAACTTCCTGAACCACGGGAGTAGAGCGCTCTTCGTTAGAGGCTCCCTCATTAGCCCTAGCTTCAACCTCCCCAGTGGCAGTTAAAGGTGTAGGCGCTGTCTTCTTTTGCCTAACAGGAAGAATGGGTCAGACAGTCTTTATCTAAGATTACTGTCAAGTAAGAGTTCTTACCTTATTTTAAATCCCATTCGTTCCTGGGACTTCTGGGACAACTCCCCTTGCGAAGGAAAGCCGTCTCCGGTTCTTGCCTTCCTTATGGTAAATAGGACAGCACCCCCCTGGAAATATCATGTTACAGGCATATTCTTAGGGAACAGTTAAAAACGCATAAGTCTTTACCTGGACCACCGGGCTAATTGGTGGGGCTTCATCCGAAGGCCTTGACGATTCCTGAGTTGCTGGAACCGTCACAGCCGGCCTTCGTTCGTCTACTTCCTCCTCTGTCCGCGGAGGAGGAGGATTTTCCTCCCTGGAATCCCCAGTGGACCCAGGGGGAAGCTCTCCTTCCTGTATGTACATTAACTTGTCAAATACGCAGAAAGAGTCATGGAGGGAATGATCGAAAAGATCCTTTACCTTAGTCGTCCCTTCGACCAGGGAAGCAGAGATGACTGACCCTGAAACCCCGGGGGCTTCAGGAATTGGAAGGTCACCCGCGACCACCAGATCTTCGGTGGTCGCAGGGTCAGCCACGGCCACCTCTTCGGCAGCTGTGGTCTCTGCGGGGCAGCTTGGGACATCGCTGGATGGAAGATCCGCGATCTTCCTCCTTCGAAGGATCAGAGGAACGTCATCCTCTTCCTCCTCGCTCCCCTCTCCCTGTACGACGAAGAAGTGATTCCATGTCGCGCCTGAAAAAGTAGCAGGAATGCGATATCTTACCGCAGTCTTTCTTGCGGGACGAGGGACGCTTCGTGAAGACCCCTCCCCAGGGTTCAGCTTGGTCTTCTTAGGGGCAGGACTCTTTGTCCTGGGTCTCTGGGAGACCTTCTTCACGTTCTTCACCGCCGGCTTCTTCAGAGAGCCGACATCCTCACTTGGGAATGTCGCATCCGCGAACCTCCCTAGGAGCTATTTTCATTCCAATGAAATTGATCAGTGCTGGACATACACGAAACCTGCAAAACAGAGGCCAAGTGAGAAGTTTACCTTTCGGCGCTCCTGTTTAAGGTCGTCGCCAGCATGAATCAAGCTTTGGGGGCGAGGCGATCCCTTGGGGCCCTCTACCTCGGCGTTGTACGCCCTGAGGAGGTAGTTAGTCTGCCTCTCAATCTCAGCTGAGGGTAGGACTGTTCCAGGATACAAGTTAAATTGGTACATTTCAAAAATGACAAAAGGATTTCTATGTCAGAAATAAGTACCTTCATTATAGTCCAGGGTAGAGTCCGCCATGGACGTGATCTCCCAAGCTGGATGAGCCCTTTCACGTAGGGGGCTCACCCGATTCTTCACAAAGTCTCGGATGACGTCACGTGCCGTCAGCCCTTGTTCGACTAAGTGAAGGATCACCTCGGCATGCTTCATGAACTCCGCGTTCATCGCCGGGAGAGTATCCAACTCGCTTGTTTTCTCCGGCCGCGAGTTCTCAAACCACAGCCCGCTCTCGGTCGGAGGGGTGCAGTAAAACCATTTCTGGTGCCACCCGTGCACTGAATCTCGCAGGGGTGGGGAGGGATACTCCTTTTTATCCCTCAGCCGGAAGTAGATGCATCCGGCGGCGTTGGTGCTCCTCGACCACGCCGAAAAGTAAAATCGTCGGAAAAGATCCACGCTGGGATATACTCCGACAAAGGCTTCACAGAGATGCTGGAATACTGCAAGAATCAGCATCGCGTTGGGGTGGAGGTTGATCAGTTCCCACCCGTAATGCTCAAAGATATCCTTAAGGAACCGACTCTCAGGGAATCGGAACCCGCAACGAAAATACTCCTCAAAAACCACCAACTCGCCTTCTTGGACGGTTGGGGTTTCTTGGTCCTTCTCCGCAGGTCGCCAGTTAATGAGCAGCCGCGGAGAAAGGATCTCCTCCTTCTCAAGCGCCATCAGGCTCTCCTCAGAATGATGAATGGACCTGCTCCAGGACGCCATCTATGGTGTAGAATCAAAGGGGAAGCTGGCGATTTGGGGAAGACGAAGGCTGAAGAAAATGAGGGTTTTGAGCGGCGGGAATTCTAAGGGTTTTTCGCGGCTGAGTGGCTTCCTCAAGAAGCTACCTACTGCTTTTTATAGACCCAAGGCGACGCATTAATGGGTAAACGGCTCGTTTCAAACGTTCCATTGAATGCTTTATTCATTTCCCATAATGGATACTGTCTCTGATAGACCCGATAAAGTACCCAGACGTCGGATCTGAAACAAAAAGGCTTCTTTGTTTTGGGAACTGAAAGTGTAAAAGGACTGAAAAATTTCCAGTACTTTTCAAAGGAAGTTCTTCCTTTTTATACTTTGAACATTTTGTTCGAAAAAATCACGTAACCCAATTTTTTATGTACTGAAGTGTTTCTAATTGGGTTATGGTTTTATCGAAATCATGTTCTAGGCTAAAACTTCGTCTCTAATCGAAGTAATAGTCTAACTGGATGTTCGACTCTGGTCGCAATTCAGTTCTAACCGCGGCCTTAAGTCTGATCGCAGCATCAGGGCAGGTCATGGTGATCTTTTAAAGCGCGATTCTAATCGCAAAACTGAAATTTCCTGTGTATGAATGGTCGCGGACTAAGCTTTTAACCATAAATTCGCACAGAAGGTATGAAGAATGTTCATATGAATAAAAGAAACTTTATTTATTACATTCTTTACATACAAAAGGAATACGGTCGATAAAAGCATCGACTTGTTCCGAGAGAAGTTTACAAAGTTCCCCGAGGGACATATTGTTGTCAGTAGGATCTACACTGACAACCCCCAAGGAACTAGCAACTACTCTAAGTCTATCTATATCGTCCCTAACAACAGACGCACTATTGTCCCTAATCAAGTCAGAGAGTTCTCGCTGTTGCTGAGCGAAGTCCCTCTCTCGATGGAAATGGTGCGCCTCTTCTCGGGATCGATCAAGACATTCTGCTAAACGCAGAATCTTCGAGGCCATCTCCTCGGTCTTCTTCTCCAGGGCATTCTTCTCTTCCAGAAGAGTCTGTCCGGAAGGAAGAGATGGAGCAGCAGAAGGCTGATCGCTGGGGCCTCCTACCTCTTGCATTTTGTAAAAGTTAGTCATATTAACTAAAATTATCAGCAAAAAAGGGAGAAGAATTGTTACCTGTCCCGGTGCATAACCCGTTGATACACCCATCTTGGGAGGAAGATCACCATATGGTGGAAGTGCAACCTTCCCAGAAGAAGATTGCTTCGCCAACCCAATATGGCAATCATCTGGTCGAGGGATAGTCACCGCTTGCCGACCAGGATGTTGATCACCCATAAGGATGGGAGAATCGAATGTGATGGGATCTTTCTCTAAGGATAAAGGCCTAACTTGCCGAGAGGCATGGACGGGGAGGGTCAAAGGAACTGAAGGAAGAAAGAAACTCGCTACGTTCTTCACCTTTGTTCCACTGGAAGATCCTTCGTCAACCTTGGGTTTCTTCCTTAAGGGAGACAGGACTTCATTCGACCCTTGTTCGACAATTTCCCCTTCATCGCTCTCAATCTCGATGATTTCGTGATCTGCCATTGGGAAGAGTAAGTGAAAAGGAAGGAGGCCAGGTAACAGCGAAAAAGACTTAGGCGTGAGAGGGAAATTGTGAATCTTTACATGTCCAGGGGTCTGGTATTTATAGCCGCCAGGTCGACGGTTCGCCTCCCAGACACCTCGAGTTTTGTTAAAGACATTTACAATTTTACCTCGAGATAAAAATCTCTACGGCGCCATCATTGCCCGTCACATAATGTCAGAACCCGTCTTGAAAAACCAACCGTTTTCACTTAGTGCGCCACTAAGTGGAGAAGTTAAAGGGCCGGGTTAAAAATCCAATGCACGGTTTTTAAATTCAAAATAAACACGTCTCTCCGTTTTCTTCGAATTTGGGGGCTAGCTGACAAGGATTGACACCCGGGTCACTTCTAATAAACTTCTGGTTCAAGACAGGTTCGAACCAGAGCATGTATCTGGAGATGCGAACTCAAGTTATTTTGAGAGGCATCACCACGAGGTCGCAAGCTTTACGCGGTCAAGTCACAGCTTTACGCGGTCAGACCGTAGGCCTTGCGCGGTCAGAAGTTCGTGGCCTATACGCGAACTACACATTCGGGATATTACGCGGTCAGCCAAATCCCGCGGTCAGAACATCTACCGATCAGGATACCTGGGATCTATCTATTCGGTTGTCTATACGACAGGATATTCTAAGTATCCCGAAGACTCCTACACGTGGAAAATCAACCGTCAGGGGGTTAACACGTACAGTTATTCATGAATAACACGTGTTTAACCTGCGTGGAGGTTAAGAGCAGTTTCAAAAACCGTATCTAACCGTCCGTGCAACCGATTGATGCAGTTTCCTTCGCATGGCACCCTTTCAAGCAGTATAAAAGGATGGCATGAAGTATCAATCAGGGAGAGAGATCCAAGTTAGCCAAGTCTACGGCACACCTCATATAGCATTTTTAAGTCTTCTTTAGCTTATCTTTGTACACTTTTTACAGGAAAAATCCTCGCCTGTGAGGACTTTTTCCTCCACTTGTAAACCTTTACCATACTTAGTGAAATCTCAACAGGACGTAGGGCTTTTACTCCCACCATCGAGGGCCCGAACCTGTCTAAATTCTCTGTGCTCCTGTTCTCCATTGTTCAGCATACCTTCCCGAAGGGTCATCTTGAAAGGTCTCACTATTACAAATTCTGCATAAGTTCGGCTGAGGACTCCGAGTCCGAATCGTCAACATGTGGTAACGAGTCAATTTGAGAGACTAGTCCCCCCTCAAACACTCAGACCCGTCATCGGGCTCACCCTCCTCCGGGAGCAAAATTGTCTCCCTAGCGAGACGGGATTTTCGGAAAATTTTCTCGGGGAGTTATTACCCAGCTCCCTGTTCTCAAGGCGACTAGAGGATTTCTCACTGGGATTTTCGGAAAATTTTCCCGGAGAATTTTTTACCTGACTCCCTGTTCTCACGGCGACCGGAGGATTTCTCACCGGGATTTTCGGAAAATTTTCTCGGGGAGTTATTACTCAGCTCCCCGCTCTCACGGCGACTAGAGGATTTCTCATCGGGATTTTTGGAAAATTTTCCTGGGCAGTTATTACCCGGCTCCCCGTTCTCATGGCGACCAGAGGTTTTCTTACCAGGATCCTCCGAACGTTTCCAAGTCAAATGGGCGACCCCGATAATCATCAACATCCGGGCCCTTCACTCCTTCCCCACAGCGCGTGGAGCCAAGCTACAACCCTCTGCGATTCCCGGACCATCCTTCGAACTTGGAAAATTTCGAAAACAAGATAAGGAACAAGCAAACTTAGCTTTATTGATATATTTAACCGGAGGACATCTTCTCCCCTCCGGTGGGTATCAATACATTTAACCGGGAGACAACCCCCCCCCCCCCCCGATGGGCCAAGGCATCCCAGGGATCAAAGCCTTGGGTAAACGCAAGATACTAGGGGAATTTAACCCCCGCGGGAAATAAAGGGGGGACAGCCCCCCTTCCCCCCGGGGGGCTCCTACACCTAATAATCCTGGAGACCCTCCGATAGCTCTCGGGCCAGATCTCGGTACAAGCTTCTTATACACCGCTGGGCCTCCCGAAGCAAGTCCTCGGGCCAATACTCGTAGCCTTCCGGTGGGAGTATTCGAAGTGGCGGAACCCTCTGGGACCCCGGTCGCAGAGGAGACAACTCAGCGCGGTGGTTGTCGAAGTTATCAAGGTGCCATTCCGGGTGCTACGGAAACGGATCGGCTCCCAGGAGACACCCCTGCCACATCCTCTGGAGACGAGACTTAGCAAAACTAAGGCTGCTTGGGCATCACCCGGGTGATACCCTCCAGAGCCCGGAGGCCTTATCTCCAGAGAGGCTCCTTGCACCACTGGGGCGCCTATAAGGTTGTGCTCAACTCTGGGGAGCCCTCCCCCGGGAGCAACCTCCCGGGGCGCCTGGTGAATTCAATCCAAGACTTAGCAAACAATTCATTTCATTTCATTAAAAGGAAGTTCTTTGTACAAATCTCTGGCACTTCTTCTAAGAAGCTACCGGGAGCAAAAATTCTAAAACAAAAAATAGGACCTATCTAAAGGCCCCGGGGGAGGCTCATACTTGGTCATTGTTGTCCTCCCCCCGGGAGGTCTCCGCCGGAGCTGCGGTGTCCGCCCTCGGGGGCGTCGGTGCCAGGAATCGCACCAGCACGATCGGTAATAGAAGCCCCCAGCGAGCTGCTCCACCTCTAGCCGCAGCGGCTCAAAGAACTCGAGGAAGCCTCAGGGGATTCGGCCCCCAATCGTCCGGGCGCGATCCCCCGGAGTTCCACGAGCCCGGCGGTGGCGGCCACCACTAGGATCGCCCGGCCCCGAGCCCGAGCGTCGGCGGCCTCCGGGATCATGGAGACTTGCGCATTAAGAAAACGCATGGCCTCCGCAAATGTCGTCGGCACCACGTCGGAGCTGCCCCCGGGGCTGAGGCTAACCCCGAGCCCCTCGAGGGCCGAGCGGACGGAGTGACCCGCTTCCGCCACCGCCTAGGTGCTGGAGCACTCGAGCTCCCGGAGGGCGTCCTCCTTCGCCCTCCCCTCCCTCCAGAGCCGGTCGTTGCCACCCTCTGAGGCGTGGAGTTGAGCTCAGACCCGAGCCAACTCCCGGAGTGCATCGTCCCACTCCTCAGAAAAGGCGGCGGCCTTCCCCTCCACCTCCTTCAGTGCCTTCTCAAAGCGTGCCTCGATGCCCCAGGTGAGGGCCGCCCCCTATAAACACGAAGGTTATCCGAAGCCCAAAAGTTGGTGAAATCCTAGAAAGAAACGGCCGAGGGTTTTCGGGAACGAACCTGGATGTGGAGCGACTGCAGCTCCCCACACCGGTCGCGGAGCGTACCTTGCAAGACGTACTCTTTAACCATCTGGGTCTAGAGCCCCTCGGCAAACCGGAAGACCTCACCCACGGACAACAGGGGGGTCTCCCTCCTGACGGCTCCGGACCCATCCGCCCCAACAGGCCCCCTCACGAAGGTTGCAGGGGTGATGTGGACCGGTATGGCACCGGCCGTGGTCCTCGCCGCCGAGGAAGTGGCCGAAGAGGTGGATGAACACTCCGAGGGGGTGCCACCCCGGGGAGGGATGAGGAGCCCCTTCCCCTTTCCGGGCCGTGGAGCCACTGGGACCTCCGTCACCACGGGGACCTCATATAGACCGAGGGGCTCCCCCCTCATCCACCGGCCATTCAACGCGCGGAGGGGAAGCCTTGGAAAAATGTACCTCTGGGCACCCTGGCTCCGATAGTCTTGGTGCCACCGGAGGTACGATCGCCGGAGATGACGAGGGGGTGTAGTTCGTCGAATCGGACGTCCCCCCATCACCTATCGCATCCTTCCCCCGGGCCTCTGCGGAGGCCTCGGGGAGGCCCACGAACACTTGCGTCCCCGCTGCCCCCCCGAGTCTCTTCCAGGGGGGCGGCGTCGCCTCGCGCCTAGAAGGTGCTTGCGCACATCCCGACCCAGGGCGGCGTCCCGGGCCTTCGCGGGTGTAGAGCCCGGTGTCATCGCCAGACCGGGGGCCTTCTGAGTCTTGGCACGCTTCGGCTCGGAACCCCCGGCAGTCTCCTTCCCCAGCTTGTGAGAGCCGGGGTCAGGAGAGGCGTCCTCTACGGTAGCCTTAGCCCAGAGGCCTCGGCCACCAAGTTCCGGGGAGGACCCTCCCCGATGACGCGCACGATGCATTCGTGCTCGTCAGCATAGTACCTCCCGAGGAGGTTCTCCGCCTTCTCCACCTTCTCCTTGGCCCTCCCTTCACCAAATGGGAGCTCCTCGCCGCCGGCTCATAGAAGTACTGGAACAGTCGGAGCATCGGCTCCCATCCGGTGGCTATCTCGAACAACCAAATGAAGAGCCCCATCCGAACGAAGGTGTTCGGCGTCAGGTGGTTGAGCGCCACCTCGTACTCCCGGAGAAACTCCCGGAGCGACGGATGCACTGGGAGCCAGAGCCCAACCTCGAGGAAGGCCTCGAAGACGACAACTTCTCCGGGCCGAGGGCGAGGCGGGCCATCCATCTTTGAGGGGATCCGGATGTCCCCATCCGCGACGACCCCCCGATCCATGAGGGACTCTAAGTCCCCCAAAGTGAACTCAGAGGCCCAGAGGAAGTCCGCAGTGACTTCCTCCGGAGGCACCTCGGCGGCCTTGGCACGACCCTTGGGACCCATTTGGTTGTCCGGTGGGTTAAGCAATCGGGGAGCTAAGTTCGAGGGGCTTAGGTTTCCTGAGACTAAGCTTCTAGGAGAGGGCTATCGGGAGAGCTTTGGGCGCCTGTGGTGTTTGAGGATTGGAGGTTCAAGTGTCCTCTCCGGACCTCTCGAAGCCCTATATATAGGGCTCGAGCGTGGCCCCGATGGGTGCCACGTGGACCCTCGTGATGAACCACGCCATTCAATTCAAACAGCACGCGCGAATTGAAGAGACGCGCGCAGGAAACGACGCATCGGCGGTTCGAACCACGTGAGGCCATTATGGCCGACGGCGCACAAAAACCGAGATATCATAAGTACCTAACGCCGGAATCGAGGCATCGGCGAGGCACTGGAAATCCCTTCCGGGGGAGATGTTCCTGGTAATGAGAACCATCCCCTCTAGGGACTTAAGCGACATCCCCGGAGGACATGGGGGGCTGCTGTTGGGGGAAATCTCCGTGCAATCAAGTGCAGGTAAGGGGCAAGGGTACTGAAGCCTTCGTCCCGGACGCCGCCTTTGGCCTGTGGACAAGGGCCCCGGTAACCCCTGTCCCGGGCGCCATCATTGGCTCGGGGACAAGGGCCCCGGTGACCCCCCGTCCAGGGTGCCGCCTTTGGCTCGGGGAAAAGGGTCCCGGTGACCCCCGTCCCGGAGCCTGCGTCCCGGGCGCCGACTTTTGCCCAGGGACGATAGTCCCAGAGCCTTTGTCCCAGCCGCCGCCTTTGGCCCAGGGACAAGCCTCCCGGTGACCCCCGTCCAGGGCGCCACCTTTTGCCTGGGTGCCGCCTTTGGCCTGGCGATGTAGGTCCCGGAGCCTTTGTCCCAGGCGCCGCCTTTGGCCCAGGGACAAGGGTCGCGATGACCCCCCGTCCCGGGCGTCGCCTTTTGCCCGTGGATGATGGTCTCGGAGCCTTTGTCCTGGGCGCCGCCTTTTGCCCGAGGACGATGGTCTCGAAGCCTTTGTCCTGGGTGCCACCTTTGGCCCGGGGACAAGGGTCCCAGTGACCCCCGTCCCGGGCACCGCCTTTTGCCCGGGAACAACGGTCCCAGAGCCTCTGTCCCGGACGCCGCCTTTGGCCTGGCGACAAGGGTCCCGCTGACTGTAACACCCCTGTTTTTGCTAAACCCTAAAATAGCCAAAATCCACATCTGGACCCCAAACCCTAATCTGCTTCAGCCATTCCCTTCTAAATGTTGTTCAGAACATTTTTCCCTTTGGGACCATCTCCAAAATCTCACCCTAAAGCCGAGTTTCAAGCCTCGCCATTTTAAAACCCTAATTACCCTGTTTTACCCTAAATTGTTTTCCCCAATTTTGTCGAAACCCTTCAGATCTTGCCCGATCTTACCAAACTTTGGCCAGATAAGTTCCAATAATCTTTTGCGACTTAGTTGCGAAATCAGATTTTAGATCGGACCCTCAGATCTCCAAATTTGCAAACAGGCCCAAGTCCTATTCAAGTTTTCCTCACAGAACAGCCCCTGGAGTAAGTTTCAGAAATAGCAAATCGGCCCAAACATTCTTTTCAGGCCCTTTCGACCAGCCCTGGTCGTTGCCACGACCAGTGCACGAGCCCGTTGCAGCGCCGTGGATTTCTCGCCGTGCTTGCTCGCCGCCGGCCACCGTTTCTGTCACCTGTGCCCGTGAGTTGCTGAGCCACCCCGTGCGCACGTGCCAGCAGTGCATCGCCTCGCCCAGCGGATAAACGGCCGCGCTCCCGAGCCTCGTTTTCGCGCGCGCTCCCGTTGCCGTGGCAATTGCATGTGTGTACGTGTCGTTGCCGGAGCTACACTGTCGCCTCCACATCTGCGCCGTCCCGGACGAAGTCCCAAGGCAACTGGCAAAGCTGCAGCACCGCCTGAAGCGCGATCACGTCGCCGTCGCCGTCGTTGCGCCTGCGCCCGACAAACTTCTCCCCGGCGCAAGCAACCGTTGTCGCGTTCACCCTCGCAAACTCCGTCCCCGTGCCTATTTAAACCCCCCTCAACGCTGTGAAGAAGCACAAGCTCAGGACTTAGCCAAATTCCCAGTTAATTTCTCACCGCCGTCGAGTTTGCTTTCTTCTCCGGCGAGCAACCTCTGGAGCTCACGGTGCCAGCCTAATCTTCTGCACCATTCTTCAAACCAAAGCCACCAGTGAGTTCCCCTCTTCCACCTGTTCGTGTCATAGCACCCAATTGCACCCCGGCGAACCCTAACGCCGGTGATCACCGGAAAAGCTCAAAACCCCTGTTCCTGCAATGCTACCTGATTTAAACCAAATTAACCGCAGTACCAGTAGAAGAAATTGATCAGCATACTCTTTGTAGCAAGCCTACCAATCTGGTTTTCAAAATCGAGCTAAGATCATAGCTCTCCCCAAATCGCGCGCCACCAGTGAACTGGCTCTCGTCGCCAGGCCACGCCGGCGATCCTCCGGCCAAATTAACCTCCCCAGTAGCTTTGTTGCACCCTAGAGATCATTCCCAAGCTTGGAATTGAGCTCATTCGCCCTGAATCGAAAACCCCCTTTGTCCAGTGTCGTCTTCTCCAGCGCCGGTCGCCGGAATTTGTTCCCGGCCGATCCAGCGCCTGAAACCTTGTCCCTTAGATAGATTCCAGTACCCTGAGCAATATTGTCCACTAGCTCGACACCTGGATCTGCCTAGATTGTGAGTTATGCCTATGCCAAGATTACTGTCCAGTAACTCAGCTCATGTCCAGGCCACCGTGTTTTCTCGCCGGATTTGGCCACCCTCCGGCCACTTCCAGCCCTTGTGCCTGTTGAGTATATTGTTCCTGTTAGTAATGCCTACCTCCCAGACAAAGTGGTGAATCAATTGGAGCCCTGGATCAAAAGTTAAGCCATGCCCTAGTTTCTGGCCATGTCCAGCACTATGTCAGTACATGTCAGCCACTGGCATTAGCTTTGTTTGACCCCTTCTGGTTGAGCAATTGAAATGCCACCTTGTCCTTTAGATTCCTGGAGTTGAGATCTACAACTTTCTCTACTATCACTTCTCCAGAAAACCATCCTAAGACTAGTTTCCAGTTATGCCAAAGCTATGAACTGAATGTCGACCCCTCGACGTTCAATCCTTTTTAACCGTTTCTTCGACCAGAGCCCTTGTGACCTTGCCCTAACTTTTTCCCCTGCATGCATGACTTATTTACTTAATACTTTCTATAGAAACTATTTTCAGTATGCTTATGTGGTATGTGTTTGTGTGTTAATTGTTTGCCGCAGAGTCAGAAGCGGAAGGAACAGAAGAAGTCTTTGAAGAGCCGTCTGAGTTTTTAGACCCAACATTGCAAGGCAAGCCTCATTCCTTTGATCATGTCTCACCCAATATTTTCACATGAAGTATATTCACTGTTTCTTACTATGCATGTTTAGTTAAAATACAAGTTATGTTTGAATGACATGAGTAGATATTCTCTAATGAATCATAAAACCCCTCTTGTTATTGAACCTTCATATATATGCTTTTGTCACCCTAGGACTCATATACTGAATATCCACATTAAACTTGAAATGGTCAATACATGAGAAGTTATAATGAAAACCGTTTTGACAAGAAAACCGATAAAAGGGATCAGTAGTGAGGATTGGATTGTATGGAGAGGGTGCGGTGCGCACCAGGGAATGTGAATGTTCCTCACTATTGATTCATAAGGACAAGAACCTTGTGCTGTGTCTCTATACGAATTGTAAACGTACCAACCACTTGCCTGGTATGGGACAGGCACAACTTAGTAACTTTTTGGTATTAGCAGTTCCCTGCATGGTTTGACGATCTGGTTTCTCGCGTGGAAACTGGAAGGCCAAGGTTCGGCCATGAGTGATGTGAGTCAGAAAAATGATGAGAGAAAAAGGCGTAAATGAAGGAAGGCGCCCTAGACCTGATTAAGCCGTGAGCGGCTGTAATCTTAAATGGTCGTATGTCTCGCGTGGACATAGACCAAGGCTATGTGTCCTGAGGGAACATAGACCAGAGAGGCTAGGAAGTAAGGCAGTGGGTAAGACCCACAACGGTACTTGAGACTTAATTGTCTATTTACCGGGCAGGGATACTGTTAATACTGAACTGTAAAGCGTTGTGTGATCTCGGCCTTGTCACATGTGTAAAAGTCACATGGAGCTGATCCGACTTGAAAGCCGAGTGAACCAGTGGATTTAAAAAGAGGTACACCTTTGCAAAGCGTAAAAGAAGTGTCAGATACTCTGTACTCCCAGGTTCAGGAGTCTTTTCGTAGTGGATGTTATCCATGGGTTATAGCACAAGTAATGTTTTGGAATGTTTTCATAATGCGGCTAACAAAGTAGTGACTCATGGGAGACCACTACATCTAATGTTTTTATTGAAAACATGTAACATGTTTAAAGTGCTATTTTCATGACAAAGTACTGTTTACTGAACAAATAACTTGGAAATCTATATATCTCTATCTATATGAAACTAAAACCCCTGAATCATATGTTTCACCCTCATGTAAGTACAATTACTATAATCCCCGGAATGAGTATTGCTGAGCACCAAGTGCTCACCCTTGCAATTTGCATCCAACTGTAGAAGAGGGATTCGAGGATCCCGATTCCTTCAGTTATGAGTTCCCGGCAGAAGATGGAAGTGCCCCGGACGAGCCCACGTTCTAGAGGGATTGCGCACCAAGTCAAGTCAGATGTGGGAGGAGCCACTTCAACCCCGCTGCGAATGGAAATCAAGCTTTTTGTCGTTGCTTTGTGCTTTATGCTGTGTGTTCGGTACTTAGATACCGACTCTGGTTCTGATAAACTTGTTATTTTCTTAGCAACTCTACTTAGCGCCATTTTCGGTGCTTTGGGTATGTAATATTGGCCAAGCTGGCCTGCTACCTGTTTAATGTTATTTTTATGCTTGTCTGGTTTGGAGCTCATGTGTCATCCTGCTGTGTGTAACCTACCTGGGCGGTTACCAAGGTGATCCTCAAATGGGGGTCTCACACTGACCCCCCCATCCCTAGAGGGACAAGGGTCCCGGTGACCCCCATCCCGGGCGCCACCTTTTGCCTGGGGACAACGGTCCCGGAGCCTCCATAGTGGGCGCCATCTTTGGCCCGAGGACAAGGGTCCCGGTGACCCCCATCCCGGGCGCCGCCTTTTGCCCAGGGACGACGGTCCCGGAGCCTTTGTCCCAGGCGCCGCCTTTGGCCCGGGGACAAGGGTCCCGGTGACCCCCGTCCCAGGCGCCGCCTTTTGCCCAGGTTTAGTATTTTTGCATCTTTTGGGCCTATATAAGCCCTTGTATCCCTCTGTTGTAACCAGAGACAACTCATTTACATCAATACACAAAAATTGAATAGGCGTGCTTAGGAGTACTCTCCCCGCGAGAGGACTCCCCTAGACAACTCTGGTTGAGAGCACATCGACAGGACTAAGGTCTCCATTGAGATTTGAACCTGTATAAATCCTTGCGTCACTTGCTGTGTTTGTCCGACGAGAGAGGACCAGTCACTCGGTTAGCTCGTGTCGTCTTTGTTTAGCTAGGAACCTCCACAAAACCTTCCGAGGTATTCGCAATACTATGACATGTCCTTCTCCTTGGACATAGCCTCATTTGACATAAGCATGTCAATGAGCTCTCTCGGTGAAGTGTCGGAGAGGTCACCATTTGCAAGAGTGGTAATGAAGTCTCCGTAGCTGTCCTCCAGTAACATCTAAAGCAATTTCCTACAAATGTCTAGATTGGAAATATTAGCGCCATGGGCTTTGAGCTCATTTGTGATGTTGATCAAGGAATCACATGTGGTGGAGAGTGTATCATGCTCCAACATCACAAATGCCTCATAGTGTTGCATCAAGAAGCGCACCTTAGCATGCTGAAAGCTAGATGTGCCCTCAAAGATAGACTCAAGGGTGGTCCAAACATCATGAGCAGTCAAACGATCACTCACTAGTTCGAGCACATCATGGCTAAGGGATATAAGAAGCACATCTTTAGCCTTTGTATTTAAGAGGAGAATATCCTTATTTGAAATCAACAGATAAGTCAAACCCTTCTCAACTAAGCTCCATAAATCCAAATTCAATGCCTCAAAATAAGCGCTCATAATAATTTTCCAACGAAAGTAATGTGAGCCATCAAAGTGAGGAGCAATCAAATCAAAATCCTCTACCGAGTTCATCCTTTCTCTCTAGGCGGTAAAGCCCATAAATGAGAGACCTTGCTCTGATACCACGTGTAGGATCGAGGATGCCGACTAGAGGGGGGTGAATAGGAGGCTTTAAAAACTTTTAAGTAAAAAAACTTTTGTAAAGAATGAGAACTAAAACAATGGAATAATAAATTGCACAACAAAAAAAAGAGAAAGAGAGAACAAACATAAAGATTTTTCCCGAGGTTTCGGAGACTCGCCCGGTCTCCCCTACTCCTCATTGAAGCACTCAAATGAATGAGTCTTACTTCAATATCCACAAAGGATATTTCTCACTAGTGGTTGCTCCTTGTCCACTCCGAAAAGGCGAGCACCGATGCCTTTTACAATCACGCCGAGTCTCTCTAACAATCTCCGAAATGGAGAGATCAACGGCCACACCACCAAACTGTCTAGGTGATAGCGTTCACCAAGAGTAATAAGTTGCAAGGTCTCTCTTAGACCTCCAACACGCACCAAGAAACTCTAAGTATGCAAATGATGCGAACGAAGCACTCGGTGGATCACAAAACTCACAACTTGATCAAAAGATCAAGATTTTATCACTAAAAACAAATGCTCAAGTGTATGTATAAGAATGAGGCTGCTTGGTGTGTGAAACAATAGCTCAAAGCCCCTATTTATAGCCCAAAAGAACAAAAGAGCCGTTGTGCTCAAGCTGAAAAAGTGCATGCTGGCAGTCAGCATAGGCCACGAGCAGAAACAGGAAAATATCGGAGAAAACTTAGCTAGCCGTTGTGGTCGAAAAAGGAAACAAATCAACAGATACTGACAATCAGCAACAAATGCTGACAGTCAGCATCTACAACAACAGCTCAACAAAAATCATGGATAAAACTTAGCTAACCGTTTGTGGTCGCATATGGAAAGAAATTGCTCATGCAGACAGTCAGCATCGACCACAAAAACGACCAATTAAAACAAACTCAGAAACAAAATAGATGAGGTCGAACTCATGCTGATAGTTAGCGACACATGCTGATAGTCAGCGTAAGTTAAAAAATTTCAGCACAAAAAAAATGCTTTCTGGACAAATGTCAGCAACAAAAACTGACAATTCATGTTGACAGTCAGCATAGCATGCTGACAGTCAGTATGGATAAAAATAGTCATAACTTTTGATCCAGAGGTCCGATTGAAGTGTTTTATAGCTCATTTGAAATATAATTTAAAGCTCTATAATTTTGTCAACAGAAGAAAAAACCAGATCAGCCAAGATCTTTCTAGAAAATGCAAAAACACTTCTACTACCAAAAAACTCATCTGAAAAACCAAATCATATTTCAAAACAAATCCAACCGACAAGAATGAATGCAATGACCTAACAATTTCTCAGTTTATGCTGGAAATATAGAGAGAACTTGCAACTGCCCTTAATAGTATGGTTTAAACTAAAAACAAATTCCTATAAACTGGTCAAACTCCAAACACCGAGACAGGTAAAATAAATACGCATTTTACCTTAAGCCTTTTGTAGCTTCATTCTTGACAACCTTGCGCTTGCGACCATGGCTCACGACCTTGGACTTGCAACCTCTGACGACACTGTGACCTTGTGCTTTCGACCTCAGCTCGCGACCTTGTGCTTGCGACTTGCAGATCCTCTGGATAGCTTAGGTCTCTGTGGCTTTCTTCTTGCCGACCTTGTGCTTACGACTTTGGTAATACTGCGACCTTAGGCGAAATAGCTCTTAGGTGTCTGCATAAAGATAGCTCAAAGACATGATTAGATCAAAAACACTTAATGTCATCAATAATCAAAATCAACAATAATAGGGGCCTAGATGCAACAAGGTCAAGTTTAGATCATCGAAAATCTATCGAATATTATCGAGTCTAGTTCATCGACGTAGACTAGTGTGTCTAACGTTCCACGTGTAAAGCCCTCTTTGAAATAAAGAGTTGTGTAATTACTTTGAGCTGTGTTTTCAATCATCTTGGGTTTCGGTAATTCCAAGTAAGATCCCGTAATTTCGTATATTATAATCTGGGCAAGTCTAGTGTGAAAACCAAGGGGCTAGGTCTCAAACGGATCAAGTTGGTATCAGAGCAACTTTTCTGTCCTGTGGATGGTGAAGACACACCAGGGTTACAAAACCTCCAGCGAAACCTCAGGCGATCAATCGACGGTACCTATAATCGCATCTCCGACAATGTCTGAAGGAACCTCCGTACAAGCTAACCTACCCGAACATGTGGCTAAACTCTCCACCGACATGGAAACCGTGCTTGCTTGGATTAAGCAGTAGGCCATGATCATACCTCCTGAAGCAGGGATGGTTACAGCTGTGAAGACTGGTGAAGACTTGCGTAGGCCAGACGACAAGGAAGAAGAAGACGACCATAATGCCAACGACCTCACCAACACTTCCTTAGCTGTCGGATCTTTTAATGCTGACGCTAAGATTGACACACCCATATATGATGGGGTGATCGATGCCGAGAAGATGGATTCTTGGATCGACCAACTTGAGACCTACTTTGACCTAAAAGGGTTCAGTAGCACTCAAAAGGTGAAGTTCGCACCTTTGAAGATGAAGGACCACACCAAGACATGGTGGAAGGCCCTTGTCGTCAGTGGTGAAGCTGACGACCTTGCATGGGGTCAATTCAAATGACTCCTGTGACAAGAATTCTATCCGACGGGTTACCTTGAGGAGAGATGGAAACGTTGGCATAATTGTACCAACGGCCCGACCAGACTGTCCAGGACTATATGACGAAGTTCCAGCGACAAGCAATGGTCATTGGCATATAGCTGTCCGATCCTCAGGTATTTCGGAAGTACACGTTTGGACTTCAGAAAATGATCAATGCTGAGTTGAACCCGTTCGGTGTCCAAGACATCGCGACCGCGAGCACAACTGCTATGGCGATCGAGAAGAAGAACAAATCCCGCAGCGACAAAGGCACGAAGGACAGTGCGACCTCGACAAAAAGAAAGCCGAGTCCGAAGAAGAACACTTCGAAATTGGGCACGGGTACTTTTTGCGACCATTGTCAAGTCGTGGAACATACCAAGGACAAATGCTACAAACTTCATCCTGAGCTTCGACCAAAGAAAAATAGACCAGGGAAAAGAACAGCCACGGCTACTACGGCTCCACCCGACGAAGAAGTTGTCTGAGTGAATTCAGTTGATGAGGCAGACACGCCTTTGTCTCTGATGGAAATGCTGAAGGAGAAGGGTTCGGATCCACCGAACGACCATCACCCAACGAAGGACTTGTTCACCATCAACATTCAGGTGAAGCACAAAGTGGTCACAGTGATATTCGATCCTGGAAGTCAAAAGAATCTAGTCTCTGCTGGACTGGTTCGGTGACTTGGGTTGAAGACAACCACACACCCGCGATCGTATCTGCTGGGTTGGTCTACATCCGATGTGAACCAACAGATTACAAGTCAGTGTGTGCTGTTCGATAGTACCCAAGGTAGCCCACCAAAACATCCAGTTGAGCACGAAATTCAACTTGTGTCCAATGCGACACTTCCCAATCTGAGTATGTACGCAACTCGGTATTGGAGAACGAAGAGATCAAGAGACAACTTGGTGAGTTGCTGAACGATGGTGTCATCCAACCAAGTAGTTCACCTTGTGGATCTCCTGTGGTGTTAGTGCCAAAGAAAGATGGGACTTGGCGTATGTGCATCAACTACCGAGCACTAAACAAGATCAACATCAAGAATCGATACCCCCTTCCTCGTATTGATGACCTGCTAGACCAATTGAAGCATGCTGCTGTCTTCTCAAAGTTGGATCTTAAGTCAGGATATCATCAAGACAGCATCTGAGAAGAGGATACATGGAAGACCACGTTCAAAACGCAACAAGGTTTGTTCGAATGGCTAGTCATGCTGTTTGGCCTCTGCAACGCCCCGGCAAATTTCATGCATCTTATGAATGACGTATTGAGGCAACTCATCGACGACTTTGTGATCGTTTACCTCGACGACAACTGGTCTATAGTTGTTCGTGGGACGAGCACCTCCTTCATGTCGAAAAGGTGTTCGACCAGTTTCGACAACATCGACTTCGCCTCAACCGTAAGAAGTGCGAGTTCGGCCAGCAGACTCTACTGTACCTGGGATTCATGGTCGGCAACAGTATGTTGCAAATCGACCCAGACAAGGTAAAAGTGATTAGCTAGTGGTCGTGACCACGAATAGTTACATAAATGAGTAGTTTTGTGGGAGCATGCCAATACCTTCGGAAGTTCATCTGACACTTCTCCATTGTGGCTTCTCCGTTGCATGCATTAACCAGGATCAACCAAAAGTTCGAGTGGACAGGGAAACATGATGACATGTTTCTCTTGCTGAAGAGGAAGATCAGCGAGGCGCCTGTGTTAGCTTTGCTGAATCTCCAGAAACCATTCGAGCTAGAAACCGATGCCTCAGATTATGTCATGGGTGCTGTGCGCATGCAAGAAGGTCGACCAGTGGCATATCACTCCGAGTTATTAGAGAGCTCAGAGAAATTACTCGACCTACGACAAGGAGTTGTGTGCACTGCATCAGGTCATGAAACATTGGCGATGTTACCTCTTGGGTAAAGAGACTATTGTCCATACCGATCACCAACCGTTGAAATATTTACAAACTCAGTCCAAGCTACAGCAAGCTCGACACATGAAGTGGATGTCGTATCTGCAGCAATTTAATCTGGTGATTAAGTACAAGAAGGGCGTACACAATAAACTGGCCAACACATTATCTCGACCACCAGTTACGACCCTCTGTTTATCAATGTTCATGCAGATCGAGCCATCATGTCATGATGACTATGCCACAATGTACAGTGAACATCCTGATTTTCACTCAGCGTTGGCTGAGCTCAAAACAGGGAAACCTACGGAGTTCGTTCGTCAAGAAGGACTCTTGTACAAAGGCAATTTACTTTGTATACCTCGTGGAGCACCTCGAATCCAGTGGTTGCGAGAAGCGCACACATCGAAGGTAGCTGGTCACTTTAGGGTTACGAAGACTTTGCAAAATCTTCACCGACATGTGTTCTGGCCGAGTATGCAGCAAGATGTGGCTAGTTTTATTTGAGGCTGTGGTCTCTACAGCATCTCGAAACCAGCAAACTAGAAGTTAGGTTTGTACACTCCTTTACCAGTTCCATCATGACCATGAGAAAGCATATCCATGGATTTCTTGGGAGGATTGCCTAACACACGACGTGGCAACGACTATCTCTTTGTGTTCGTTGATCGGTTCTCCAAAATGATCATTCTCATTCCTTGTCGAAAGACTATCACGGGAGAAGAAGCAGTTTGGGTATTCTTTCAACACGTTTGGACACATTTCGGACTGCTGATTTCTATTGTGTTTGATCGTGATACCCGGTTCCTTAGTCACTTCTGGCGATCACTCTGGACGATGATGGACACAAAGCAAAAGAGGAGTACTGCTTTCTTTCCTCAAACTGATGGTCAAACCGAGGTGGTAAATTGAACAGTCGTTCATCTTTTGAGGGGCTTTAACTCTAAGCATCCGAAGACTTGGGAAAGCATATCGTACCTACAATTTGCTTTTAATTCAGCAGTGCATGGTTCGACTGGGAAGTCGCTTTTTGAGGTCAGTTTGGGATTTTTACCACAGAGTCTATTTGACATGGACTTCGTGATCCCTACCTCAGCACAGAACAAAAAGAAAGCATCTGATCAAGATTGAGCACAAAAGTTCCTGGAAGGTATTCAATGACTCCATCGAGAGGTTGGACAGAACTTGCTAAAAGCTCAACTCAAGTATAAGGCGCGACATGATCGACACAGAGTTGATGCTCAATTTGATGAAGGTGATATGGTATGGTTACATCTGAGTAAGGAGAGACTTAAAGGTAAAGGTAAGAAGCTCAAACCCATTCGTTATGGTCCTTTTCGGATTTTACGGAAAGTTGGTAATAATGCTTGTCAGCTCGAGTTACCTCCGTACATGGATATTTACTTGGTTCTCAATGTTGAGCACCTCAAACTCTTCCAGCCTTCAATGCTGGATGATGAGCCAGATACCATAGTACCATCTATTGAAGACTTGGTCTTTCAACGAGATGAACCTCTACGCGAAGATATGATCCTGGAGAAGAAGGTGACTACCACCCGCAGTGGTACAAAGGAGACTTTTTGAATGGTCAGAAAGATCAATGAGCAAGTGCGGCAAAGTGGTACACAAGAGAAGATGGACAAGCCCAATTTCCAAATCTGCAGTTTGATCGAGAGGTCGCAACAAGGGTTGGCTTCTTCTCAACAAGGGAGTCATGATCCGGGAGGATCTTTAGGTCTAGTCGCATACGGCTTCACGACCTTAACCGAGTTCAGAAAGGTTTCGCAACCATGAAAAGGAATTTGTTCTCTAGTCGGAATTGTAATCCGATCCAAATATATATAACTAAGCTTATCTGTTTAGGGTTAGTAAGTTATATGAGTCTAATACGCTTAGGTTATTGAGTCTGATACAAACTCATACGATTGGACTATAAATACATTGTAATAGGTCTAGTTTAGATCATTGAAAATCTATCAAATATTATTGAGTCTAGTTCATCGACGTAGACAAGTGTGTCTAACATTCGACATGTAAAGCCCTCTTTGAAATAAAGAGTTGTGCAATTACTTTGAACTGTGTTTTCGATCATCTTGGGTTTCGGTAATTCTGAGTAAGATCTTGTAATTCTGTATTTAGAATCTGGGCAAGCCTAGCGCGAAAAGCAAGACTAGGTCTCAAATGGATCAAGAAATGTAACACTTAAACAAATGACCTCAAATGAAGTATTTGAATCACCCAATTATTACACCAAGCAAGTATTTAATGGCTTGCAGTAAAATAAAAATCATAGATTAGTGGGAAAGAAATAAAAAATAGTTTGCAAGCATTTAAACAAGCAATTATGATTATTTAAAAAAATGTGAGCAAATTAATAAAAAACCATGAAATATGCAAATCAAATAGAAATAGAAATTTTATCTCTTCCAATAAGCGAATTTAAAATTTTTTATTTTTTCCAAAATATCCGATAAACAAGTAAAAAACTCTTGAATACAATTCTAAACAAACCTCTCAAAAAGACTAAATTAAACATCCAAAAAGCTCTCTCCAAAGGGTTAAGTGCCTCTCCTTAACATT
This sequence comes from Pharus latifolius, assembly GCA_019359835.1. Lineage (NCBI taxonomy): Eukaryota > Viridiplantae > Streptophyta > Magnoliopsida > Poales > Poaceae > Pharus > Pharus latifolius. The sequence continues at coordinate 34,927,198 of CM033321.1, read as the reverse complement.
CTCCTTTCTTATATAGTGCTAGTCTACATTTAGGATAGCCTACACAATCCATGTGGAACTAAACCAAACAACTAGTGGAGATTTGGGTTCCAAGCCCAGTTTGGCCCAACTCTTAATCACTCCACTTTACAATTTTCAGAATTATAATATTTTCTGAACAACAAACACTAAAACAATCATAACTGTTGTGGTATTAAAAATACCGTAACACGTGTATAGCAACACGAGCTAACCGTGTGACCGGTCACTTCCCGCCGGGCAAGCACAGAGATTGACACAGAAGATTTATACAGGTTCAGGCCCCAGTGGGAACCCTAGTCCTGTCGACACGCCCCTGACACGAGTCAGTTGGGGAGGCTCTCTCGCAGGGAGAGTGCTCCTAGATGCACCTATTCTTTTAGTGTATTGATTGCAAATGAGAGACTTGGGTTACAAAAGAGGAGTACATGGGGTATAAATAGCCCCAGAAATGCAAAATGACTAAAACGCCCCAACCTCGACCGTCGGATCAGGGAGGCGATGATCTTTTCATGGATCAGAGCGCCTGGATGCTTGACATGTGCAGGCTTCAATTTTCGAGGACGCTCTCGGGACGGGGGAGGCCCCTTACCCGAGGGCATCACCCGGGATGAGGGGAGGCTCCTTACCCGGGGCAGTGTCCGGGACAGAAGGGAAGCCTCGCGTTTGGGGTGGCGCTCGGGACGGGGGAGACCCCGTGACCGGCGGCGGCGCCCGGGGCGGGGAAGGCCCCGCACCCGATGGTGGTGCCCGGTAGGGCAGAAGCCCCGTGTCCGGCAACGGCACCCGGGATGGGGGAGGCCCCGTGTCCGGCGGCGGCACCGGGTGCAAGGGAGGCCCCGCGCCCGATGGCGGCGCCCCGGATGGGGGAAGCCCCGTGTTCGACGCAGGCACCTAGGATGAGGGAGGCCCCTTACCCGGGGGAAGCCCCGCGTCCGGGGGGCGGCGCCGGGGACGAGGGAGGCCTGTGTCTGGCGGCAGCACCCGGGACGAGGGAGGCCCCACGCCTAGTGTCGGCGCCCGGGGTGGGGGAGACCCCGTGTTCGGCAGCAGCACCTGGGGTTGCGGAAGCCCCCTTACCTGGGGGCCGTATCTAGGACAAGGGAAGCCCCGCATCCGGTGGCGGCGTCCGGGACGGGGGAGGCCCCTTAACCCGGGGCAACTTGCGGGACGGGGTGGGCTCGTTACCTGGGAGAGACTTCCTTGGGACTGGGAGGTTCTGGGGACTTAAGGGGACGGAGATTTCCCCCAACAGCATCCCCCCATGCCTCCCGAGGATAGGCCCTTGGCCCTCGGGGGAACGGTTAGATCACGAGGAACATCTCACACCGCGACTAGTACTGATACTGCGGTCAGACTTGAAGCCACGGTCAGAATCTGAAATTCGATCTGGAAGGTTACCGTGATCAGAACCGAAATTCAATCAGACCACCACTTCGACTAGAATTGGAGTCCGATCAGAAACATAGTTCTGATAATACAGCAATCTGATCAAAAAACAACCGTATGCCCAACAGTTGAATAATAGAATATCTTTATGATCAACTCATGAAAGTTTACAAGAAACATGAAGGAAAATGTCCTCCGAAAATCCTTTGTAGAACTTTTCACGTTTTTGTGCCCATTTTTAATCCCCAAATTCGAAACAAAGAAGACCTTTTGTTTTGGATTCGGTGCGAGGAACGCATAACGGGTTTACCAGAGAAAACATCCATTATGGGAAATGAATAGAATATTCAATGGAACGTTACCCTCAGTGGAACGTCTCCTCGGGCCTATAAAAAGAGCAGGTACCTTCCTGAGGAAGCCACACATCCAGCCTCCAGCCCTAGAACTCCCGCCGCTCAAAACCCTCTTTCTTCATCTTCCATAGCCCCCAAAGCCGCCAGCTTTCCTTCTCAGTATCTTCCAAGAATGATGTCTTGGAGTCGATCAGTCCATCACACGGAGGAGAGCCTGATGGCGCTGGAGAAGGAAGAGATCCTTCCCCCAAGATTGCTAATCAACTGGCGACCCGCGGAGAAAGACCAAGAAACCCCAATCGTCCAAGAGGGCGAGTTGGTGGTTTTCGAAGAGTACCTGCGGTGCGGGTTCCGATTCCCTGAAAGTCGGTTCTTGAAGGGGATCCTGGCGCACTATGGGTTGGAGCTGGTGAATCTCCACTGAAATGCTATCCTGATCTTGGCGATTTTCCAGCATCTGTGTGAAGCCTTCGTCATAGTGTATCCAAGTGTGGATCTCTTCCAACGCTTCTATTACTCGGCTTGGTCGAAGAGCACCAACGCCACCGGATGCATCTACTTCCGAATTAGGGAGAAGAAGGAGTACCCCTTCCCGCCCCTGCGTGATTCTGTGCACGGGTGGTATCAGAAGTGGTTCTACTGTACCCCTCCTTCCGAGAGCAGGTTATGGTTTGTGAACTCGTGGCCAGAGAAGTCTAGCGAGTTGGATTCTCTCCCTGCTCTGAATGCAGAGCAAACGAAGCAAGCCCAAGTGATCCTCCACTCAGTCCAACAAGGACTAACGGCTCGCGATATCATTCGCGACTTCGTGAAGAATCGGGTGAGCCCCCTGCGCAAAAGGGCTCATCCGGCTTGGGAGATTCAGTCCATGGCGGACAGCACCCTGGACTACAACAATGGTATGTCACTTAACCAACAAAAACATACATTTCTTCTGAAAGAAAATCATGTTTGTTAACTTGTCTTCTGGTGACACAGTTTTGCCTTTGTCCGAGATCGAGAAACGGACAAATTACCTCCTCAAGGCATATAATGCCGAGGTGGAGGGAACCAAGGGATCGCCTCGCCCCCAAAGCTTGATCAATGCCGGCGATGACCTCAGACAAGAACGTCGAAAGGTATGTCGTCTCTCGTTATGTTCTATCTGTAAGTCATATGTGTGTCTTGTACTAACAAGGGCACTGGAACAGCATAGCTTTTGGGGAAATTTGCCGAGGTGACATATCCAAGTGAAAGCGTTGGTTTCCTGGGAAAGCCGATGATGAAGAGAGTGAAGAAAATCTCTTCAAGGCCCGGAGCGAGGGAACCCGCCCCCAAGAAATCCAAGAAATTTCTCGGGGAAGGCTCCTCACATAGAACTCCCCTTACCGCGAAGAAGACTGCGGTAAGATATCATGTGCCTCCTGTTACCCCAGGTGCGAACTGGAATTACTTCTTCGTCATACAGGGTGAAGGAAGCGAGGAGGAGGAAGACAACATTCCTCTGGTTCGCCGGAAGAGGAAGGCAACTACTCCTCAAGTCGGTGAGGTACTGTCTCAGCCCGCAGAGACAGAGGCAGCTACTGCGGATCCCGCGGCCATCGAGAACCCTGTGTCACGGGTGAAACCTTTGTTCCTGAAGCCCTGGAGGCTTCAGGGTCTGTAACTTCTCCCCCCTTAGCCGAAGGGGCGACTGCGGTAAGACTTCTCGCAGTCTTGAGTGTTACAATTCATCTGTGTGTGTGTTCATCAAGCCACGTACGTACAGGAAGAAGAAATTCCCCCTATGACTCCTATTAGTCCTAGGGCGACGAGTACGCCTCTCCTGACGATAGGAGCGGGAATAACAAAGCAAGACCCCGCGATCACTTCCAATCTTATAGTCGCGGATGAAATGCCAGCACCGGCGGATCACGAGACACCTAGACCATCGAATGCATCCTTGCCGACCGAGCAGGTTACCCCGGTAAGAATTCTTACCACTTAGATTTTCATCATTCCTCATGGGTGTGCTTACAGGTTGGTACACACAGGGAGGAAAGGACAAAGTCTTGTTCACAAAGAGGAAGACCAGGACGGACGACGATTGTCCTCTTCTCCTTGGGGAGCCATCTTCGAAATCCCAAAAGCTGATGGGATTTCAACTAAGGTAAGAATTCTTTCCTGTTTATACAGGATTGGACCGTGGCGATCAACCGTGAAACTAACAGTTTCTTTTCCTGCTTAGGCGTAGAGATTCAGCGCCGAACCTCCCAACAGCCTTGGCGAGGGTCGAAGTTCCCTCTAGCGCTGAAGTCTCTGGTGAAGAGAGCTCTATCCCTCCAGTGTAGGAAGTCGTCCGGGCAGTTGTGGATGAGTTGGACACAAAGGCCCAATCGCAGGTATTAAAATTTGCGACCCCGGCAAGAAGTGAGGCTCAGCAGGAACACTCATCTGCTGCTCCTGCCGGGGATAAGGCAAGTCCATCAACTCGACCTCCAGTCATCCCGAAGAATAGGTCATTTCAGGAATATGCTGAGGTATGTCGTACACCCCTCATGGTATCCGAACTTTGCATAGGAATGTTCAGATTTTGCAGCTGATTTCCCTCCATATTATAGGAACTGACTCGCATGGCGACCAGATCGACGGCTATGGTGGACAGCATCGAGTCCATGCAAGAGGAAATGGATCGCTTGCAACAGTAAGGAAGATGCTCTTTGGTTTGCCTGATCATAGACCTGTCGTGACAATTGTCTCTTTTGTTACAGAGAGAATGCCTTTCTGACGAAAAGCCTTGTTGATCGGGAAAACCATGATCTCAAGGCGGCCACCACAATTTCATATTTAGAGGCCGAACTCAGCAAACTGCGATCGCAGCTCTCATGTAAGTTAACTTCCGACCAGAACAAATTATTTTCGTCGCTCGGATTGCTTGTAACGACCTTCTTACTGCAGCGCAAGTCAATCAAATAAGACAGCTTGGTCAAGAGAAGGAAGACCTTCAGGCGACCATCGATTCTGTCAGCAGGGAGAACAAAGATTTAAACACATCCCTCTCAACCTGCGGCAGGGCTCAACAAGACATCTTTGAAAAACTAAAGATGGTGGCCAGTCTACTAAGGGCTGATGTGGCCGAAACTGCGGCGGATGACCTCAGCCTTAGTGATTGGTCCAAATTGGTTGCAGCCCAAGCAGAATCACTTCTCGAGTATCTTCCTGAAGATACTAGAGACAACAAGAGGCGATCAAAACAAGAGTCTGATCAGCAGCCTCTGCCATTCTCTGCCGGTTCCGTCTCCACCATGGCCCAGACCTGGATCTAAACCCATTGGTAGGAGAGGTAGAGATCGAGAGTGAAGACTAACTTGAGGTTATCATGGGGGAAGTTAGACCTCTTGTACATAAACTCTTGATTGAGCTCGGCATTATGTAAATCCTTATACCTGTACAGACACAGTTTATAGAATGCAATGCATGCATTTTTTGGTTTTGTTTCGAAAGAAAGCACTTCTTTTTGTTTCATATTGTATTCATATTCCCCTAGCCCCCGCCTGTGGTTATATATACTGAAGACTTATTATTATAAGCACAAGAAAGTATGGGTGTAACGACGACGAGGGATACTTGATCAGGCTCGCAATTATATTCGCTGTAATGCCTAACCTTGTTGCAAACCGACAGCCACTCCGATGACCAAGGACATGCCAGCAAGCCCCGTATGCGTTAAGAAACGGCTTATTGAGGAGTGTCTTATCTGGAAGTAGTCATGAGATCGGCCAGCGAATCTAATTAGGGCATTGTAGTGATATAACCACTGGTGACCAGCCCTCGAGCCAAATTTATAACACATGGGCATAAAAGGAAATATTCGACATATGAAACAACAAAAAAGCACTCGTTTTATTAAACCATGCTAATTGAAAAAGAAAAAGGATTGGATACTTACACGTAGAACTTGCGTAGTTGATCGATGTTCCAAGTATTGGATAAGATTCGACCATCCTCCATCGCTAACCGAGCTGATCCTGGTCGCAGCACCGAAACAACAATATAAGGGCCTTCCCACTTCGGGGAAAACTTGTTGCGACTAGACTGGTCTTGTATTTTACATAAAACCAGATAGCCCACGTGAAGACTACGTGGTCGCACCCTTTTGTTATGGTACTTGCGCAAAGCTTGCAAGTATACTGCAGACTTGATCAAAGCACGATCACGTTTTTCTTCTAAGAGGATGAGATCTTGCAATCGCTGTCCGCTCTGATCAACTTGTTTGAATTGATCTGTCCGAACAGATCCAATACTAATTTTCATAGGTAACACGGCCTCAGACCCGTATACCAGATGGAAAGGTGTCTCACCGGTAGCTCGACTAGAGGTAGTTTGTAGTGCCTATAGAACAGTGTAGAGCTCGTCCGCCCAAGCCCCCGAGCAAGTCTTAAGGCGATCGAAAACACGTTTCTTGATGCCTTGCAATATCTGCCCGTTGGCACGTTCCACGGCACCATTGCTCTGTGGATGAGCCACAGAAGCAAAGCACACCTTGGTTCCAATCTGATCGTAGTAATCCAGAAAAAGACCACTAGCGAACTGAGAACCATTATCCATAATAAGACGATTTGGAACACCGAATCGAGCAACAATGTTCTTATGGAAGAACTTATGTGCTGCAGCAGCGGTAATATTGCGTACCGGTTCAGCCTCAATCCACTTGGTAAACGTGTCAATGGCTACGAATAGGAACTTGTATCCATTGACCGCTTGTGGCATAGGACCGACAATGTCCATCCCCCAGACCGCAAAAGGATATGCCAGGGGAATGGTCTGCAACGCATAGGTAGGTTGGTGAACCTGTCTCGCATCGAACTGACACTGAGGACACGTTTTGACCATACTCTTGGCAACATCGAGTGCCGAAGGCCAGTAGAATCCTTGTCGGAAAGCTTTTCTGACCAGTGTTCGATATGACGCGTGTGCACCGCATACACCGTCATGAATTTCTCTCAAGAGGGATTTACCTTCTTCCTGAGATACACAGCGCATGAATACTCCCTGAGTACCCTTTCTATACAAAATTCCTTCTATAAGTTTGTACAGACGTGCTTTTCGAATCAACTGATCGCTTTCGGTTTCATCCTCTGGCAAGGTCCCATGTTCAAGATAGACTCTCAATGGATGAGTCCAATCCTGTTCCTGTCCGAGGTTGGTAACGCAGACTGTTACCGGATCATCCTCGACCGAAGTCATAATCGAAGGATGTTCCAAGTGTTCAATGAACACTCCTGCCGGAGCGGATGTGCGTGAAGACCCAATTTTGGATAATTGGTCTGCGAGAATGTTGTCCTTTCGCGAGATGTATTGGACTTCGAAATGACTGAAGTGTTTTTTCAACATCCTCACTTCCCCCAGGTAATGAGCCATTGTCTCATCGGAGGTGTTGCACTCCTTGTTTACCTGGTTTACGACCCGCTGTGAGTCTCCCCTCACCACTAATCAACGGACCCTGAGGAATTTTGTTGGCCGGAGCCCTGCAAGAAGACCTTCATACTCTGCTGCATTATTGGTCGCAACAAAGTGCAGTTGAAAGACAAATTTAAGCTGTTCTCCCTGAGGCGTAACTAAGACCACTCCAGCCCCCGAGTGTTGAAAACTACGAGCCGTCGAAGTACATTGTCCAGTAATTAGGGCATTCCAATTCTTCGGGTACCCGCACGGGTGGCTCAGGATTGGTCCATTCGACCACGAAATCGGCTGAGACCTGAGACTTAACCGCAGTGTGGGGCATGAAATGGATATCAAAAGCACCGAGCTCGATAGCCCATTTGGCGATCAAACCAGATTTCTCTAGATTACAGACAATATCCCCCAATGGAAAAGATGAGGGTACTGTGATCTTATGTGCTTGAAAGTAATATCGTAGCTTACGGGAAGCCATCAGTAGTGCGTAAAGTATCTTTTGGACCTCAGGGTATCGCTCCTTAGGACCATGAAGTACCTCGCTTACATAGTAAACGGGTCTGTGTATCCCTTCTCTATCTGCGATCAGGACAGCGCCGACCACGTGTGGCGTGGCCGCCAAATAGAGAAGTAATGGTTCTCCTTTGTCGAGAGACACCAAGACTGGTGGACTGGATAAATATGCCTTCACCTCCTAAAATGCTTTTTCGGCCTCATCGGACCATGCGAAATTATGATGTTTGCACAGGACTTTGAAGAAAGGTAGTCCCCTCTCGCCTAGTCGCGATATGAATCGGCTTAAGGCCGCCATGCGACCTACCAGGCGCTGAACATCCTTCATGGTCGGGGGAGACCTTATATGTTCGATAGCCCTGATTTTTTCAGGGTTAACTTCAATGCCTCTGGAACAAACAAGAAAACCAAGAAGTTTTCCTAAAGAAACTCCGGAAGAACATTTCTCCAGGTTTAATTTTATTCCAAATCGATTTAAATTATAGAAGGTTTCAGCTAGATCGTCTAAATGAGACAATCTTTTAGTACTCTTTACAACCAAATCGTCAACATATGCTTCGAGATTACACCCTATCTGGGAAAGAAAGGTCTTTTGCATTAAGCGCTAGTATGCGGAACCTGCGTTCTTGAGACCGAACGGCATTCTGACGTAGCAGTAGGTGCCGAACGAGGTGATGAAGGCAGTCTTCTCTTCATCTTCTTCTACCATGCTAATTTGATGATGTCCTGAGTAAGCATCCAGGAAACTCATCAGTTCGCAACCCGCGGTTGAGTCGACTAGCTGGTCGATGTGGGGAAGGGGAAAGTCGTCCTTCGGACAGGCACTATTGAGGCTGGTGTAGTCGACGCACATGCGCCACTTACCATTTGACTTGCGCCCCATGACCGTGTTTGCAAGCCATTCCGGGTGATCGACCTCGCGAATAAACCCAGCCTTTAGGAGATTATCAAACTCCTCTCGGATGGCCTCCTGTCAGTGAACAGCAAAACGCCTGAGCTTTTGCTTTATTGGTCGCTGTCCAGGTCGAATTGCTAACCTGTGCTCCATTACCTCCCTTGGGACACCGGGCATGTCAGATAGTTTCCACGCAAACACATCTACGTTAGCCAGGAGGAAAGTAATGAGCTCGAGTTCCTATTTGTCATCCAGGCCTGATCCAATCTGAATTGTCTTGGATTTTCGGCTATCTGTGGCGACCTGAGCGTCCCGGAGGGGAAGTTGGTCCACTATATCCAAAGATAGCCGGTCACACGTCAGTGCCATGTTGCGACTACCTCGGATCGAGATGACACCTTTGGGGCCAGGCAACTTGCCGCACTGGTAAGCATAGTGCGTCGCCATCATGAACTTAGCAAGAGTTGGCCTGCCAAAAATTGCGTTATAAGCCAAATCACAATCAATCACATCAAAAGTAACTAATTTTGTCCGGAAGTTATCTGGTTCTCCCAGCGTGACCGGGAGGACCACCTGTCCCAATGGCATCATGGAGGGGCCAGGAATTATCCCATAAAACGGATGAATTATGGGCTTAATTTTCGAACGAGGAATTTGCATCTCGTCGAGTGCCTTGATCAATAGAATGTCCAAGGAGCTTCCTCCGTCGATCAGGACCCTTTCGACTCTCGCATTACTGATAATTGGGGTAATGACCAGAGGAAGCCTCAATAGTCGGGTAAGTCCCGCAGGACAATCAGAGCGATCAAACGTCAAAGGTGTATCCGACCAACGGGGGTACTGAGATTCACCAAGGGATGTCTCCGTTTGGTTAACCTCTCGATAAAAGGCCTTAAATTGCCTTTTGGAAACAAAAGAGGAGGAACCTCCGAAAATAACATTAACATGATTACGAGGTACCTGGAAAGACATCTCTTCGTCCCCGTCGGTGTCTCTTAGCCCGCATGCTTGTTCCTTAGTCGGTAAAGTCGGCATCGGTCCAACCCCCTGGTAGAAATCATCTAACTGCTTCAACCAACTCCTGCAGTTCTTGAGGTCGTGGCCTGCGGAGTTGTGGAGCGGACACCATTTCTTTCCTTCCTGCGGGTTAGTCGACTTCTCTGGTTGGTCGGCACTACAACCACCAGAAGCAGTTTTATTATTAAACGAAGGCTTGTTACCTTTGGTCGAAGGAGGCTTCTCTGCGACTGTGACCTCCCGGTACTATCCAGAGCAATTCCTTTTCGACTTCTTCGATTTCCCGCCTGATGTAGATTCCGACTTCTTGCTTGAATCTTCCTTCCTAGCATCCTTAAGACCTGGTTGAGGCGGTAGGTTACCTTTATCCACCATCCGGTTCCATTCGACAGCCTCGGCTGCGTCGGAATATCGATCAGCCATATCAAAGAGATCGGCTACTGATCGAGGAGATGGATGAGCAAATCTTCGGTGAATCTCCGATATCAAACTGCATGTTTAAATGCCCTAATAACGGAGCTATCAGATATGTTTGGGATGGTATTCCTCACCCCAACAAATCTCTTGACAAACTGACGAAGGGTTTCGATCGAAGTTTGCCGTAGTCGATGGAGGTCGTCCTCTTTACCCGGCTTCTGATAACAATTTTGGAAATTGCTGAGGATAGCATCCCACAGCATTTCCCAATTATAGATTGAACCTTCGAGTTGATTAAACAACCAGGTTCTCGCCGGTCCTTCGAGGACTGTTGGCAGGTATTTGGCCATGACCCGATCATCGCCGCTTGCCGCTTGGATGGTAGTAATGTATATTTGGAGGAACTCGGACGGGTTCTAAGCTCCATCAAACCTTTCTATGGCCCCTGGTCTGAACTTGTCTGGCCAAACGACCGCACGAAGGCTGGGCGAGAAAGCCTTACAACCAATGTAGGGACCGTGAACTGTCCTGCAGCTCTCGATCAGATCACAGGCAACCTCATGCAATGGAGAAACCACTCGTGGCCCTAAACGAGAGTGGACAGGAACCCGATCCCTATCACGAGAATCCTGGGCCCATCTGGACTTGTCCTGCCGAGATGGTTCAGGTGGGGGTGACTCCGTCGACCAGAACCAGAGTGAGAGTGCTCTCGGTTGTGGGAATGTGTCGCCGACCGGGAAGAAGCCGTAGGGGTTGCCTCAGATGCGACCTCATCCAACCTCTCCGCCAGGATTCTGGTGAAGGCCGGTTTCTGTGCATCCGTGACCGTAGGAGGAAAATTACGCATGACCTCCGCGATAGATCGAAGCCGGCCATGCGTACTTCTCCTAGGGGCACCAGGTGTTATCGTTTCTTCGTCCACCGGGAAACGCTCCGGGGGCAAAGAGGGTGTCTGGTCGCGTTTACGACCACGCGATCGACGGGAGGAACTCGGAGCAGCATCGTAATGAGCCTGCGCATCTTGAAGAGCCTCTAGGGCCGTTCTGCGTAGTTCGTTGTCTTGTTGCTCGAGATCTTGATCTTCCTTTTGTTTGCGTTCCTGTTCTTCCCTAGCAGCCTGTTGATCAGGAGTTTCTTCCAATAAGGCAGTGAACTGTCTTGGGAGAGAGGTCGCTGAGGGAGAAAACATCTCCGTTTGTTCCGAGTCAGACTCGAAATCAAAGAGACGATGGAGGTTATCAGGATCAAACCTCCCGGGCTGATTTCCTGGTCAACATTATTCTTCCCCTCAGTAGAGTCGTATGACGGACCAGATTCACCATCTAACGCATTAAGAACCTCGGTGGGTTCTAACCCTGCGTTAGTCGCCTCATGGTCAATAGACATGACATGGAGGGTTGATTCGACCACTAGGATGTCCTCGCCCCCAGTCTCTTCCATTGGAACAGGGTCACTAGGGGAAGGCATCGGAATGTGGGCATAATCCTCGAGATTGAAGTCGTTCTCGGAATCATATGCTCCAGCCAAGATTCAGGGGACCTCCGGATGAAAATTAGAACGCCTTGAGAAACGCCCCACGGTGGGCGCCAGCTGTCGACGATTCGGACTCGGGGTCCTTAGTCGAACTTATGCAAGATTTATAGGTTGTGAGACCTTTCAAGGTGCCCCTCCGGGAAGGTATGATGAATCAAAGATAACTAGAACACAGAGAGATTTATACAGGTTCGGGCCCTCGATGGTGGGAGTAATAGCCCTACGTCCTGTTAGGATTTTACTATATGTGGAAAGAAAGAGTTACAAAACTAGGGAAAGGATCTTCACAGGCGAAGATCTTTCCTGTATCTTTATACAAGACAATGCCTGGAAGACTTGTGAAAGCTTTCTAACTTAGACTACTGTCTTCTGATTCTTTGGGTGTTTTGATTGCTTGATTGCTCGAACCGATCCCCGATCTGATGCACTGGCTTACCCGTTTATACTGGTCAAAAAGGTGCCAGGGCATAACGACATCGAACAGTTGCTCGGGTGCAGTTTTGGCAACTACCCCTAACTCCCACACAGGTTTAACACGTGTTATTGAGGAATAACCGCATGTATTAACCTCCTGACGGTTGTCTCCATACGTGGAAGTATCTTCGGGATACTCGGGATATCCCTGTTGTAGGGACAGAACAATCCCGCGTCTCCTGGTCAAAGGTGTTCTGACCGCGCGTTGCTTGTTATTACCTGACCGCGCACCATCTGCAGTCTTTTGTTCGCGTATGGCATATGAACTTCTGATCGCGCACTGTCTATGGTCTGATCGCGTAAAGCCTCCGACCACATGCCTGTGCTTCTCGGAGTAACTTGAGTTCGCATCAACAAACACTTGTCTGGTTCGAATCTGTCCTGAACCAGTCGTGTATTTATTTGATCTAGCTCAGGTATCAATCCTCGTCAGGAGGGAGACCCCTCTGCTGTCCCCAGGCGAGTCCCGGAGGTTTGTCGTAGGCCTCCAAACCCCAAAGGTCCGAACCTATGTCTGGCTGGGGACCCTCAGCGAACGCTGTTCGGAGTTGATCTCCCTCAACCTGCAGGTGAGCTTATCCCCGGAGCGCCCGAGAATCTCAAACGGTGCCTTACCTCGTTCCGGTCTGAGTCTCGGGTCTTTGTAGGGGGCGGCCATCGCCCGGGGCGTCGAAGAGTGGTTCGAGGAGGCATTGCAGGCGGCCGAGGACAAGGCCGCAGCCTTCCATTCAGGGAGGGACGAGGCCCTCGGCAAGTTGGCCAAGGTTCGGGCCCAGCTCCTTGCCTCGGACGATGCCAATGAAAGCCTCCGAAGGGAGCTGAAGGCGAAGGAAGGCGCCTACCGAAAGCTTGAGGGCTCCAGCTCCCAGGCGATTGCCGACGCAGGGCGCTCCGTCGGCTTGGCCCTCGAGGGGCTCGGGATCGACCTCGGGCCCGAAGGAGGCTCTGGCTTGGCGCCGGCCTCAGTCGTTGAGGCCATGCGCTTTCTCAAAGTGCAAGTCTCTGTGATCCCGGAGGCTGCGGATGTCCGGGCCCGGGGTCTAGCGGTCCCGGTGATAGCCGCGGCCGCGGCTCTCGTGGAGCACCGGGGGGCCAGCTCCCGGGTGGTTGGGGGACGACTTCCCCGGAGCTTCCCCGGCTTCTTCGAGCCGCAGCAGCGGGTGATAGAGGAGCTGGCGGGGGCCTTTTGTGATCAGATTATCCGGGCCCAGCCCCCGCTACCGACGCACCCGAGGGCGTACGCTTCGGTGGCGAGGGGGGCCTCCCGGGGGGGACGATGACAGGCAAGTATGAGTCTCCCCCGGGCCTTATATAGGCCCCTCTTTATTTTTGTTAGGATTTTGCTCCCAATAGCCTCTTAGAAGAGGCCCCGGAGAATTGTAATTATCATTAATGAAATGAAAATGAGTTTTTGTTCTAAGTGACTCATTACCGAAACAAGTGTCCGGAGAACGCGCCTCTGAAGGGGAGGCATTCCCAGGACCCGGTGGGTCCAGGGAATGCAGCCCGGATCGTGCTAAGGTTGCTCTTGCACTGTTGAGTCTCGCGTCTGGAGAGGTGGCCAGTGATGCTGTTCCGGAGAACGTTGGGGAAGTCTTTGCTTCTGGGGAGTTTGGGGCGCTGGTGACCCCCTGGGGAGCGCTTTTCCTAAGATGGCTCCTGGAGTGGCACTTAGCCAACTTTGACAACACTCGAGCCGAGTTAGCTTTGCCGAAGCCGGTAGTCCGGCGTGTTCTCCCTCTACAAGTGCTTCCCCCCGCCGGGTACGAGTATTGGCTAGAGGCTACGCTTAGGAAGGCCTTCCAGAGGGTGAGGAGCTTGTATAAGGACATCTCCAGGAGCTTAGCGAGGGGCTCTGGGAGTATTAGCTTTTCCCACCAGAGGGGATTGTCCTCCGGGACATTTTCGTAGAAGTTTAGCCGTCATTTGTATTTATAGTCTCCCGGGTGTAGCTACCCAGGGAGACTTCTTCGCCTACCAGGGGGGCTATCCCCCGGCTCATCTACCGGAGGAGGTTGTCCCCCGGATCGTTTCCATCAATAAAGACAGAGAGTTTTAACCGATGCTTTTTAAATGCTTTCCTGGAACTGAGGGGTCCGAGGGAAGAGCCATGCTCAGGGGACAGAGTCCCCTAGAGGGGACAAACCATCTCCCGGGATATTGCGTCGCCTGGGGAGAGGGTTCCCGCACCCGGGAGACTTCATGTCCCCGGGCGCATGATTCACCCCCGGGTCCAGGGGTCACCGGGGGGAAAGAGAGCTGTGTCCGGGGGGCTGAGAGCCCCCACGTGGAGCGAACCATCTCCCGGGACATTACATCACCTAGGGAGAGCTATTCTTCCCCTGGACATGAAGTTGCAGGGGGAAGCGGGCAGTGTCCGGAAGATCGGGGATCTCCGTACAGCTGGGAGTGTATGAGGGGAGACTAATACCTCAAAGTGACTCATTAGCACAGCTAGTGTGCGCTAGGTTGCAGCTTACCCCCTCAGTCCATGAGGGGTTATCGTAAGCCGCCCTAGGGGGACGGGGCCCCCGCCATCAGGACTTGAGGGTTAGTAGGAACCCGTAACTTCCTCGTTAAGAGGGCATCCTCAGGGGGGCATCCTCGCGGGGAGGGCATCCTCGGAAGGGCATCCTCACGGGGAGGGCATCCTTGTGAGATGGCATCCTCTATGCGAGGGTTTTGCCTCAGAGGTAGCAAAGCAAGGGAGTTGAGGGAAAAGATTCCATTTTTATTAATAAAAAGAGCGATACAATGCTTCCCCTTGCAAGACCACAAAGAAGGGGAGGATAGGGGCCTAGAGACCAGATGCGGGACTGTGTGATGCTCTCGTCCCAAGCGTACTTCATCCTCGAGATGGCGTCCTTGAGGACGATGTCACACTAGTACAGAAAAGCCTTCTACTATCGGTTTTCGTACCGATAGAGATAGACACAATAGAACAAGACAGAACATTTTCTATCGGTAAATAACCGACAGAAGAAATTAACAATTCTATCGGCATATTAGGAGTATACCGATAGCAAACCCGTCGTAGTCTGACGATTAACGGTGGGAAAAGTACCACTATTCTAAAAGTTAATTACATGATTACCGACAGGAAAATATTACTATTCTATCGGCACCTTATGATTGTACCGATAGAAAACCCGTCGTCGTCTGAAGTTTAGCGTTGGGAAAAATACCAATATTCTAACGGTTAATTGCAAGGTTACCGACAGAAAAAAGTTTAGCACTCTCTTGGTTGGAAAGGAGATTACCAATAGAAAAAATCTTAGTACTCTCTCGGTTGTGTATGAGTTCACCGGCAGGAAAAATCACACTCTTCTAACGGTTAATTATAAGTTTACCGATAGAAAAAACTACAGTAGTCTCTCAGTTGTGGATGAGTTCACCGGCAGAAAAAGTCACACTATTCTGACGGTTAATTTCTAGTTTACCGATAGAAAAAGTGGTAGTAGTCTCTCGGTTGTGGATGAGTTTACCGATACAAAATTTGTAGTAGTCTGTCGGCTGTGAATGAATTTACCGATAGAACATTCACATATACAGTACGTTATCTACGTTCACAATACAGTACATTCACATATACAGGATTTACCGATTGTATTATAAGACACTTCTTGGGCCACTGTACGTAGGAGCCCACTGCCTCAGCAAGTGTCTGCAGTTCCTCTGTTGGGATTGGCAACGGAGAATCGTTGTAGCCCGGCATGGCCATGTCCACCTGTACCTTTGCGAACCCCAACCGCAGAGGTACACAGTGGACCCGGATATCCGGCCCAGACGGATATACGAAGCCGTGTCCAACCACTTCCTGCCCGGCGCCTACGTGATTCTGTAGGATGCAGCCCTCCGGCTTCTGCAAATTTGTAACAATTAAAACAGGTTAGCGAAACAACTCTAACAGAATGGGAGTGGCATCAACTTAAGTGCACAAATGAAGGCTTGCGGTACCTCAAGTAGATCCACTAGATCCGCGAGTACCTTCGAAGCGCAACTGCTTATCCAACCCCGCGGGGTACCATCGTCCTGGGGATCCGCATCTGCACTCTTGGCCAGCAATGCTTCTCTCAACCGTGCAAACTCTTCCCTCAGTTGTGCGACCTCGGACTGCACCTCAGACTGCACCTCAGCCCGTATCTCAGCCCGCATCTCCGCCCGTATCTCCACCCGTACCTCAGCCCATATCTTATCGGAGAGGTCAGCTTCCTTTTCCTTCCAGGAGCGGGCCTTCTTCCTCGGTGGAGCCGGATCTACGAAACCGGCCTTCCACGACACAATGGCTCCCAAGGCCCGTGTCCGCCCGGGATGCTCCTTATTTCCTAGAGCCCGGGTGAGGATGTCGCTCTCCCTCTGCGGGGTAAACAATCCCTCCGCTGCCTCCTTCTCAAAAGAGATCTATTACATTTAAAGGTAACTTGTGAGACAAATTGCCTTATATATACTTGTGCGCACACAGTTTACGAGGTTAGCCAACTTACCATTCGCCTCACAATGTCGGCGTCCCCAGGGGTTGCGAACTGCACAGACCCCATGGACGACACGGACCCCCTCCCCCTCCACCATCTCTTGCACCTCTCATCCCAGATCTCGGAGAGCGGCAACTCAGGGGTGTTGATGACAGGATTTTGCTCGTCTTCCTTCTTCCACTGCTCCTCCTTCCCCGCATAGCCCCGGGATCTGAGCCGATGCGGGTGGTCGTTCCTCTTCTGGATCGCCCTATTCTTCTCGCTAAGGGCCTTGAACTCCTCAGTCCCCTTCTGCTTGTTGAATTCCTCCCATACCTCCTCCGATGAAGGGGTACTTCTCGCAAGGAGATTTCCCCACAGCGAGGAAGTTACTGACGAGCCAGCTCTTAAAGGTTTTCCATGTTCCGTTCATGTCCTTCAAGCAGGCAGTCCTAGGTGTATCGTCGGGGATGTTCCACTTAGCCTGTTTCCGAAAAATGCATACAATTAATCACGAGTTAGTTAAACTTTAGTATAAGCCAAGAGAACGTGATTACAAAAGAGTTCAGTGATTTCAGTTAATTTAACCTTCACTTCCGCCCACAACCTATCCCTCTCGTTCGCCGTCACGTCCTTCCAGCTCTGGACGGTTATCTTCACCATTTTTTTTGCCAACAGCCCAACGTAGGCCGCGTACCTCCCAGCATTCTTTCCAATCGGCCTTCCAAATTGGTTGAACTCACAAGAAAGATCCGTGCGTTTGGCCAAACGCCCCAACGTCGTCGCGCCTCGCCTCACCCTCTTGCGCTGGGATGTAACAGCTGCATCTTCAATAGTTACGATGGGGTTGGCCCTAGTCGAACCACTAGTACCATCTGATGAAGACGACGACATGTCTTCCCCTACAAAACCATCAACAAACCATATGGCAATTAATTCGCCTTGGAGTTCCATAACTCAACCCAGGACTGGAGACTAACTAGGGCGGCAAAAGGGAAAATAATACAAAAAGAAAGACATGCATAAATTACTTCCTGAACTGTTCAGAAATATTTTCTATCGGTAAACACATGAGCTGCCGATAGACCATAACAATTACCTCCACAGAAGACAATTTTTCTATCGGCAAACCTGTGAGATACCGATAGAACATAACAATGTTCTCTACATATGGAATTTTGTTGACAAGCCACCATTCACTGTCATCACATAACATTCTCGATGATTTTCTATACTAATATTCATGGGCCAGCATTATTATTTCACACGTAAATATGCACACAAGCATCTAAGTGCCACTGTGCATAATCTTTAGCCTGTATGTGAGTCATCAGGACTTCACATCTATTAGGTTGGGAAAAGTCATGTATAGGCATTTGAAACATATACATCGAAGACCCATCCACATTGCCATATATTCATACCAAGTGAGTAAAAATTCCCAACCAAACTAGTACATTGCATGGCTCATGTCCTTCCAGATCCAAATTAAGTTTTACTACTTGTGCAGAAATATTTTCTATCGGTAAACACATGAGCTGCCGATAGAATATGTGTAAGAACACCTCCAACATATAATGTGCATTACATGGCAGTTGGATACAATTGATCACACATACAGCAGTATAGATAAGTTAAAATCTCAAAACAGGTTCATTACAGCACTGGAACATATTATGTAAACTCTAATTTAAATCAACATTGCCTGCGGAATGTACATAATCCAACACAATAGGGAACCCTAGTGTAATTGCAAAACTCGAAGAATTAGTACGTGCAAAACACTAGGATCAAATAAGGAAGATGCTGGAAATAGAACGACGAATTAGGGTATTTACGGCGGCGATCAGTTCTGGTGATGGAGAGGCGGTGTAGAACGCAGCGGCGGCCGGCGAAGGATGAAAATAAGAACCGGTGGCAGTGGCGAACCAGTGTCCAGCCGGCGATCGTCGTGTGGGAGAGAGGAAGTGAGTGGTCACGGCGGAGGTTGTGGTTTTCTTCGCTCTCGAAGAGACGCAGTGCTCTAAGGTGGAACTGTTCGAGTGGAGGGAAACCCAAGGGCCGTGTACGAGTAATAAAGTAGTGGAGGAACTTTTCTATCAGTATAACAAAATGATACCGATAGAATTATGTAATTTTCTATCGGTAAAACAAAATATTACCGATAGAACAAGTAAATTTCCCGGAAAAATATTTGAAGTAGTGGATGCCTTTTTCTATCGGTATAAACAATAAAATCCCGTGAGACCAATTTTCCCCAGAAAAAATTTTTAATTAAGTGCTTGAGATTATAATATTGGGTGCCCTTTTTCTATCGGTAAAAACAACAAAATACCGTCAGAGTAATGAAAAGGTACACACAATTTAACATCAAATAGACCGTGGTTGAAAGCTGCAGAATGATAAAGAAAGAGGGAAGATAGCCGAAAAATTGGAAAATTGACATAAAAAGAAATTGTTCATTCATTGTTGTTTTATCACTTACAAAAAAAAATAAAACCCAAAATGCTAGGTCAAGGGGTGGTCTTAGCCCTGGCTGCATGTAGAATAGAGTCAGTTAGACTTGCAGCCAGGACGCAGGACTCCTCTAGCGACAAGTTGTCCCTAGGATCAACTACTACGGCGTCGAGAAGGCCTGCGACCTCCCTCAGCTTCGCTATGGTATCCTTCATAGTCAAACCGCAGCCAGCGATGGTCATATCCGCGGCTTTCTTCTCCTCGCGAAGATGCCTTGTCCTCGCCCTAGCATTGTCACCATCCGTCTTCATGCGCTTAATGCGCTGGAAGAGATCGTCAAGGTCAAGCCGTAGCTGAGTGTGCTTGTCTGTAAGGAGCTTGTGCTCCTCCTGGAGGGCCCTCAGGTCGGCCTTCACTTTGGCAGTGTCTTCCACAGCTCCCATTCCCTGTGCAAATCAACAGGTCAAGAATGAACTGAACATGGATTAACAATACAGGGGTAAACCGAGGAGATTTAGAGTTCTTACCGGGGAGGGCGTGGCTGACAATCCCATGGAGGTTTCCATTGTGAAAGAGAAGATGATGAGTCGAACCGTTCGAGAATTAGAAAAACAACAAAATACCGCAACGCATGGCGAGGTACTTATAGAGTTTCCAAGGCGACGCATGGCGACACGGTTGAGAATTCAAAGCGCCAGAGTATTCTTCTATCGGTAAAAACAGGAAAAAACCGTCAGACAACAAATACCGTGAGACTAACGAATTTATTCTAACGGTAAAATAGAATAATACCGATAGAAAAAGTAAATTTTTCGAAAACTTTTGAAGTGCCTGAGAGAAATGCCTGGGACACATGAAAGTAGCGGATGTCCTTTTCTATCGGTAGAAATAACAAAGTACCCCCAGAAAAAAAGTGATTTTTGGAGAGCTTAATTTGAAGAAGCAAGAGGCTGCGATGAGATTTTTGCAAGTGCTATTTGAAGGGAAGAATTAAGTATTTACAGGATAAAGGTACTGTACATGTTAGAACTCATGCTGTGGAGTAAATTGAGATATATTAATGCTGTGAACTAGCTTATTATTAAGTTCTAAAGAAAAATGTACTGCCTGATGTATTAATGATAAGTTCCTCACCTTGCTGCAGAACTTGTGGGCTGTTTGCTTGGCATTTATCCCTGAAATAGAAATTAATCATCAATGGTTCTCAACCCATAATCCTTCTTCGTGGTCATCTCGCAGATACGTTGTTTCGTCGATATCTTCAGTATGGATAGATTGAATGTCCTCTAAAAATGGAGGTATTTCATCGAATTGGTTATACTCCTCTTCGTCGACAACATCTTCGACCCCAACAATACGTCTCTTGCTGTGGAGGACAACATGCAAGTTTGGATTGACCGGGTCAACGATGTAGAATACCTGTGTGGCTTGCTTTGCAAGTATGAATGGATCGTCTTGGTGTCCAACTCTACCAAGATCGACGAGAGTAAACCCATAACTGTCAACTTGAACACCTCGAGAGATTTCGACCCATTGGCATCGAAACAGGGGAATCTTAAGTAATCCGTAATCGAGCTCCCATATTTCGTCAATAGCACCGTAATATGAGTTCAGCGCCCTTACTGACCTGGCATCCTCGGAAATAGCAAACAGTGTCACTCCGCTACATTGCGTGCTACTCTTGGCGTCTTGAGCTCTTGTGTAAAATGAATACCCATTGATGTCGTACCCCTGCCAAGTCCCTACAGTGAATCTTGGGCCTCTAGCCAACCATGTCACAGTTTCACTTACGGAGCCCTCGGCAGCTCGCGTGACTCTTTCTTGGATCCACTCAGCAAATTTCCTGTTATGTTCTCTGCTGACCCAAACGTCTGACTTCGAAGGATTCTGTGACCGTAACATTACCTTGTGCTCGTGTATGTATGGCTCGACCTCCGTCATGTGTTGTAAGACCCAAAAATGTGATTTTGCGTACACATCACGAGCGGGGACGATAGCTTTGAATCCAATCATTCCGATTCCCTGAAGCCTACCCTCGTGTCGGGACCTAGGAACGCCAATTGGGTCAACCCCGGCCATATTATTTGTGCAAAATTCAATCACCTCCTCGGCGGCATAACCTTCCATGATACTCCCCTCGGGTCGACGACGAGTCCTTACGTATCCCTTCAATACACCCATAAATGTCTCAAATGGATACATGTAGCGCAGGCACACGGGTCCACAAAACTTAATTTCTCTGATAAGGTGAACAATCAGATGGACCATAACATCAAAAAAGGATGGAGGGAAATACATCTCGAGCTGACAAAGTGTTGTAACCACGTCGCGTTGCAAAGCGTCCAATCCATCCGGATCAATTACCTACGAGGACACAGTTGCGCCAAATATTCATATCAGAAAAATCTTCTAATTAAGCTCCACAGATGGAGGTAATGAACTTATAGTACGAGTGCACGTACTTACCTTGCAAGATATTGCGTTGAAGAAATAACATAGGTTTGTGATTGTCTCTCTGACTTTAACTGAGAGAATGCCTCTGATAGCAATGGGAAGCATTTGTGACATCAGGACATGACAGTCGTGGGACTTCGTGCCAACCAGTCTTAGGTCCTTCATGGACACAAGTTTTTTCAAGTTCGTGGAGTACCCACATGGAACTTTAACACCGTGCAGGCACCGACAGAGATCTGTTTTTTCGCTCTTGGACAACGTATAGCAGGCCGGAGGGAGGTATGTACGCTTTCCATTCTCTAAAGGTGCAAGCTCAGTCCTTATCCCCATTTCCACCATGTCACGATGAGCTTTCACACCATCCTTTGTCTTTCCCGGAATGTTCAACAACAAACCAATCAAACTGTCACAGACATTTTTCTCTACATGCATGACGTCAATGCAATGTCGAACTTGTAAGTGCTCCCAGTACGGTAGATCCCAGAGAATCGATCTCTTCTTCCCAACATTATTTTCTCGAGGTTTAGAATGCTTACCGAACTCAACTTTGATGTCGTTCACGCGCGAGTAAATCTCCTTATCGGTCAGAAACACTGGAGCTGATCCCTTTTCAAGCTTCCCGTTAAATGATTTCCTCTTCTTACGGTACGTGTGATGCACCGGAAGAAACCTGCGGTGACCCATGTACACTGTTTTCCGGCAGTTTCGCAGCCACATGCTCTCAGTTTCATCTAGGCAAATAGGGCAAGCCTTGGCTCCTTTCGTACTATACCCCGACAAATTGCCGTAGGCCGGAAAATCATTTATGGTGCAAAATATCAGGGCCCGCAAGATAAAATTCTCTTTCTTGTATGCATCCCACACCTGCACACCCTCGCTCCACAATTTCTGTAAGTCCTCGATTAAAGGCGCTAGAAACACGTCAATATCATTTCCGGGTTGTCTGGGTCCTGAGATTAGTAACGCCATCATGATGTACTTGCGCTTCATGCATAACCAAGGAGGAAGATTGTAGATGCATAAAAGAACCGGCCAAGTGCTGTGCCGGCTGCTCATATTACCATGTGGGTTCATACCATCTGTACTCAACCCGAACCTTACATTCCTAAGTTCACCGCCGAACTCAGCAAATGTTCTGTTGATGTTTCTCCATTGTATAGAATCAGCTGGGTGTCTCAGTTTTCCGTCTTGTTTCCGGGCTTCAGCATGCCAACGCAAGTGCTTCGCGACTTTCGGATTTGCAAACAGCCGCTTCAATCTAGGTATCACAGGCAAGTACCACACAGTTTTTGCCGGGGGTCCTTTCTTTACCTCGTGACGTTCACTGTCAATCCAGTCCCTACGCGTATACCTCGATGCGCCGCATCTTGGACAAACATGCAAACTGGAGTACTCGTTACGGTACAACACACAATCATTTGGGCATGCGTGTATTCTTTCGATTTCCATTCCCATCAGACACAACAGTTTTTTGGCTTGGTAAGTAGATCTTGGCAACTCATTTCCCTCTGGAAGCATGTCCGCTAGAAGATCTAATAGTGCCGTGAAACTCTTATCACTCCAACCGTTTCCTGCCTTCAAGTTATATAATCTCAGCACAGAAGACAGTTTTGTAAATGTTGCACATCCAGGGAACAGAGGCTTCTTAGAGTCAGCAATCAGTTTCCCAAATTCACAGAAGTCATTTTCGTTGTAATCTTCCTCTACATCACGTAACATCTCATCTAGATTGTCATCATCATCATCTACGTGCACATCGGAATGAACATTACCAAAATTCGGATGATCATCGATATTATTGCAATCCACATCCGAGTCGTGCTGATTGGTAGTAGTGGTGCTTGTTTCCTCAAGATCTTCACCATGCCATATCCAACGGGTGTACCGCGCATTAAAACCACGACGAATCAAATGACTCTTAATTTGATCAGAGTTGCTAAACCTCTTCAAGTTCATACAATCTGTACAAGGACAGAGCATATTTTTCTCTCCCCTCCTCTCCTTTTGTTGCTCAGCAAATTTAATAAACTCATTCACACCATCCAAATATTCAAGAGTAGTACGTTTTATTCCATACATCCAATATTTCCTATCCATCTACAATTAACAAAATTTAACGAGTAAGCCATGCATGAAACCTACCCAATTAAGTTATGTATATGTACATGTACAGCCTCTTACAACAGATACTTGTGTTGAACCCTAGCCTGACGAAATTAACACTAATTAACCTAGCTAACTACACAATACAAGCTAGTTAGCTCCTAAAACATGACGCATTTCCAGCTACCAAGCTCCCAAACTTAGAGCTACAAACTTGGAACTACACAATACAGCTAGCTTGCAAGTAGAGAGGAAGGGAAATCTAGAGGGAGAGAGAGATAAGTGTCGACAATTAAGCATACCTTAAAGAGAGGGGCGCAATCAACTTCCCTCCAGCTTGCGCTGATCACCCTAGCAGTGTAGCTGCGGGCGTGGAACTTTCGTCACAAACAGAGGGACACAGAGTGCAACAGAACAAATTAAAGAGCAGCTAAGCAATGGTCGAGTGGGGTTTTAATTATAATGGACATTTTTCTAACGGTAAATACATGAAATAACCGTTAGACAAACTTAGGTAATTTGCCGCTCACATATTCTATCGGTAAAAACACACACATACCGTTAGAGAATGTACATTACCGAGCAAGTACAGGACTTCTTCTTTCGGTAAATATGTGTATGACCGTTAGATCATGCATGACACAGCACGTACATGGACTTCTTCTTTCGGTAAATATGTGTATTGACCGTTAGATCATGCATGACACAGCACGTACATGTGTTTTTCTATCGGTAGATATGTGTACGAACCGCTAGATGATGCATGACACACGAGCAAGAGTTTTTCTATCGGTAAATATGTGTATTTACCGTTAGAATATGCATGATTGAGCAAATATATGTATTTTCCTATTAGTAAATATGTGTACTTACCGTTAGAGGAGGTACTGGTACCAAACTAGGACAAACATGCACATGCCAGTTCACCAATACAAATTCAGGTACAAACATACACATGCCAGTTCACAAATTCAAGTGCATGTCTGAAACAGCAGTACAAATACACACCTACGTACCAATACAATTAAATACACAAATACTCCCTGCACATTCAAGTTCATGTCCCAATTAGCAATACATGATACACAAATATACAACAATATACAAATAGAACAATTCACACATTTGATGTATAGTACAAAAGCCACGTCTGAAATTAACAAGAGATCACGACGAGGACCCAGTGGCCCATACATTTTACATTAAAGAGAACCTTTGCAGGTTGCCACAATGCAACTACCGACTACAAGTTAGACCTGATACATCACAAATCCATTCATCCAAAACAGCAAATGTCTAAACCACATTAGACTTAACCATAGGAGTTCAGTTCGAAGACGCCCGAGGAGCTGGAACTGCCGTCGACATACATTTGTACGTATTGGTGATTTCCTCGGACTCAAACTCGATCAACTCAACTCAACTCAACTCAACTCCATTAACAAAAAGAACCTACCTTCCAAGATGTTGTTCTGTGTGGTGATGGTGTAGAATGGCGGTGCAAATAACAACAATTCTTCTTCTCCAAGCAGGTAAGCATCTGGCCACAAGCTGGTGCATGCAAAAAAATGTAAGATGCTTTCTATAGGTCCTGATTTGAGAAACACGCCGGGCTTAAGGATCTTCTCGACCGAGCCAACCAAGATCTCACCCTTCACGTCCTTCCAGCTCTCGACGGTGATCTTCACTGTTTCTTTCGCCAACAAGCCAACGTAGGCAGCGTACTGCGATGAAGAACCGTGAAATACGTTGCCCCTCATGAGCATCATCCAAGGACCTGAACAGATCATAATCATATTGAAAAGAAGACACATCAAAATGAAGGATACAAAAAAGCAAAATTATTGCCATAATCGGATTAGAATAATCTAACAATATTGCAGAAATTTTACGTACCTTCCTTGGGATGCCGAAGTCTAGAGGGCGTCAATGGAGGAGCGGAGGTGCAGCGGTCCCCTGTAGAGGTGCGCCGGCCGTCCATGGAGCTTACGGGTTAGGACTACGAGCCCCAGATGAACTGTGAGAATGAAAGAGACATACCCGTGTATTTATACAACTATATATTTTCTATCGGTACAAAAAGAGCATACCGTTAGTAATAAAAACATCTGTAGAAGGCGAATGGTTCTATCGGCACAATACATATTACCGATAGGAATTTTTGTACATACTTTATCGGTGTGTACGTACATTACCGATAGAATATTACAAGTCGTAGAAGGCCAACAGTTGTAAGATATTTTTTCTATATTCTAACGGTATAAACATTCATTACCGATAGAATAAAACTATTTGAGATGAACAGTTCTAAGCAATTTTCTATATATTCTAACGGTACAAGAATCCATTACCGATAGAATAAAAATATTTGTAGAAGGCCAACGGTTCTATCGGCGCACTACATATTGCCGATAGGAATTTGTAATATACTCTGTCGGTATATTCATACAGTACCGATAGAATAAGTCTAGTTGTAGAAGTAGACCAGTCCTATCGGCGCACAACATTCTTCCGTCAGTACTTATGAATCTCTTCTAACGGCAAATTTGTTCATCACCACTAGAGTAAATCATACTGCTTCTTCTATCGGGAAGTTTCTTACAAACCGATAGGAAAAACACACCCGATGATCTTTTATGACCTCGACGCACATTTTCTATCGGTTTTCAACTAAATCGCTAATAACCGATAGAAAATAGGGGTTAGTAGACTGCATTTCTGTACTAGTGTCAATAAATTCGCCTTTCGGTGGTTTGGAAGGGGAGCTCTTCGTCAGGGCCCCTTTCCTGTGTGCGTCCCGACGGCCTCTCTGCCAAAGCGGGAAGCACAACGAGTGTTGCTGCAGGGGGTAAGGAGGTAGCTGTAACACCCCTGTTTTCACCAAACCCTAAAACAGCCAAAATCCACATCTTGACCCCAAACCCTAATCTGCTTCAGCCATTCCCTTCTAAATGTTGTTCAGAACATTTTTCCCTTCGGGATCATCTCCAAAATCTCATCCTAAAACTGAGTTTCGACCCTTGCCGTCTCAGAACCCTAATTACCCTAATTTTACCCTAAACTGTTTTCCCTAATTTTGTCGAAACCCTTCAGATCTTGCCTGATCTTACCAAACCTTGGCCAGATGAGTTCTAATAATCTTTTGCAACTTATCTGCGAAATCAGATTTCAGATCGGACCCTCAGATCTCCAAATTTGCAATCAAGTCCATTTCCTATTCAACTTTTCCTCACAGATCAGTCCCTGGAGCAAGTTTTGAAATTGCAAATTAGCCCGGGCCTTCTTTTTAGCCCCTGTGCCATTCGACCGTGCCCCGTTCGCCGTTGCCTCGCCGCAGAGCTCGCCGCCGGCCATCCTCTCCGGTCGCCGCACTCGTAATCGGTTGAGCCACCCCGCGCGCACGTGACAGCCACCGTGGCATCGCCTAGCCCAGCGGATAAACGCCCTCGCCCCAGAGCCGTGTCTTCGCGCACGCAACCGTTGCCGTGGCATTTGCATGCGCGTACGTGTCGTTGCCGGAGCTGCGTCGTCGCCTCCGCATCTGCGCCATCACTGGTGAAGTCCCAATGCAACTGGCAAAGCTGCAGCACCGCCTGAGCGCGATCACATTGCCGTCGCCGTCGTTGCGCCTGCGCCCGACAAATTTCTCCCCGGCGCAAGCAACCGCTGTCGCGTTTTCCCTTGCAAGCTCCGTCCCCGTGCCTATTTAAACCCTCCAGTGCTGTGCTTAAACCCCATCTCAGGACTTAGCCATTTTTCCAGAGCTCTCGCCGTTTTCGCTTTCTTCTCCGGTGAGCCAGTGAGTGAGCTCACGGTGCTAGCCCATTCCACAGCCCCTTCCTCCAATCCAAGTTCACCAGTGAGTTCCCCTTGTTCCCCTCTCTGTTTAGTAGCAACCAATTGCACCAGATCGATCCCCATCGCCGGTGATCGCCGGAAAACCAGAAAACCCCTGTTCCCTCAATGCTATCCCATTCAGCCCAAATTAGCTCTCGATTCTGTAGAAGAACTTGATCAGTGAGCTTAGTAGAGCAAGCCTGTAGAATCAAAATCCCCAATTGAGCTCAAATCGAAGAAATCCCATTTTGGAACCTCGGCCGTTCGCCGGACCTCGTCGCCGAGCCCCTCCGGTCGATCTCCAATGAAATTAACCCCTCCAGTAGCCTTGTTGTGCCCTAGAGATCATTCCCAAGCTTGGAATTGAGCTCATTCGCCCTGTATCAAAAATCCCCGAGCTCCAGTGTCATCTTCTCCAGCGCCGGTCGCCGGAATTCGTTCCCGGCCGATTCAGCCGACACCACTTTGTCCCTTAGCTTCGCCTCACCTCCCTGAGCAATTCTTTCCACTAGCTCGACACCTGGATCTGCCTAGATTGTGAGTTATGCCTTTGCCAAGCTCTTGTCCAGATCAATGTCTGTGCCGTGTCGTCACCGCAGTTCATCGCCGGATTTGGCCGCCCTCCGGCCACTTTCAGCTCTTGTCTCTGTTGAGTGTTTTATTCCTGTTAGTAATGCCTACCTCCCAGACAAAGTGTTGCATCAATTGGAGCCCTGGATCAAAAGTTAAGCCATGCCCTAGTTTCTGGCCATGTCCAGCACTATGTCAGTGCATGTCAGCCACTGGCATTGACCTTGTTCAGCCCCTTCTGGTTGAGCAATTGAAATGCCACCTTGTCCTTTAGATTCCTGGAGTTGTGTTCTACATCTTTCCCTTCTATCACTTCTCCAGAAAACCATCCTAAGACTAGGTTGAAGCCATGCCAAAGCCATGAACTGAATGTCGACCCTTCGACGTTCAATCCTTTTTAGCCGTTTCTTCAACCAGAGCCCTTGTGACCTTGCCCTAACCTTTTCCCCTGCATACATGACTTATTTACTTAATAATTTCTATGGAAACTATTTTTTGTATGCTTATGGTATGTGTTTGTGTGTTATTTGATTGCCGCAGAGTCAGAAGCTGAAGGAGCGGAAGAAGTCTTTGAAGATCCGTCTGAGTACTTAGACCCAACATCGCAAGGCAAGCCTCATTCCTTTGATCATGTCTCACCCAATATTTTCATATGAAGTATATTCACTGTTTCTTACTATGCATGCTTATTTGAAATACAAGTTATGTTTGAATGACATGAGTAGATATTACCTAATGAATCATGAAACCCCTTTTTGTTATTGAACTTTCATATGTATGCTTTTGTCACCCTAGGATTCATATACTGAATATTCACATTAAACTTGAAATGGTCAAATACATGAGAAGTTATAATGAAAACCGTTTTGTCAAGAAAACTGATAAAAGGGATCAGTAGTGAGGATTGGATTGTATGGAGAGGGTGCGGTGCGCACCAGGGAATGTGAATGTTCCTCACTACTGGTTCATAAGGACAAGAACCTTGTGCTGTGTCTCTGTGCGAATTGTAAACGTACCAACCACTTGCCTGGTATGGGACAGGCACAACTCAGTAACTTTTTGGTATTAGCAGTTCCCTGCATGGTTTGTCGGTCTGGTTTCTCGCGTGGAAACTGGTGGGCCGCAGTTCGGCCATGAGTGATGTGAGTTCAGAAAAATAATGAGAGATAAAGGTGGAAAGAAGGAAGGCGCCCTACGCCTCAGATTAAGCCGTGCGCGGTTGTAATCTTGAATAGTCATATGTCTTGCGTGGACACAGACCAAGGCTATGTGTCTTGCGGGAACATAAGCCAGAGGCTAGGAAGTAAGGCAGTGGGGAGGACCCACAACAGTACTTGAGACTTAATTGTCTATTTACTGGGTGGGGATACTGTTAATACTGAACTGTAAAAGCGTTGTGTGATCTCGGCCTTGTCACATGTGTATAAGTCACATGGAGCTGATCCGACTTGAAAGCCGAGTGAACCAGTGGATTTAAAAAGAGGTACACCTTTGCAAAGCGTAAAAAAGTATCAGATACTTTGTACTCCCAGGTTCAGGAGTCTTTTCGTAGTGGATGTTATCCATGGGTTATAGCACAAGTAATGTTTTGGAATGTTTTCATAATGCGGTTAACAAAGTAGTAACTCATGGGAGACTACTACATCTAATGTTTTATTGAAAACCTGTTTAATGATTAAAGCATCATTTTCATGACAAAAGTATTGTTTTACTAAACAATTGACTTGGAAATCTATATATCTCTATCCATATAAAACTAAAACCCTGGAATCGTATGTTTCACCCTCATGTAAGTACAATTGCATTAATCCCCGGAATGAGTGTTGCTGAGCACCAAGTGCTCACTCTTGCATTTATATCCAACTGTAGAAGAGGGATTCGAGGATCCCGATTCCTTCAGTTATGAGTGCCCGGCAGAAGATGGAAGTGCCCCGGACGAGCCCACGTTCTAGAAGGTTCGCGCACCAAGTCAAGTCAGATGTGGGAGAAGCCCCTCCAACCCTGCTGCAGATGGAAGTCAAGCTGTTTGTCGTCGCTTTGTGCTTTATGTTGTGTGTTCGGTACTTGGATACCGATTCTGGTTCTGATAAACTGGTTATTTTCTTAGCAACTCTACTTAGCGCCATTTTCAGTGCTTTGGCTATGTAATATTGGCCATGTTGGCCTGATACTTGTTTAATGATATTACTATGCTTGTGTGGTTTGAGCTCATGTGGCATCATGCTGTGTGTAACCTACCTGGGCGGTTACCAAGGTGATCCTCAAATGGGGGTCTCACAGTAGCATACCCCCC
The DNA here is from genome assembly GCA_019359835.1 of Pharus latifolius. Classification (NCBI taxonomy): domain Eukaryota; kingdom Viridiplantae; phylum Streptophyta; class Magnoliopsida; order Poales; family Poaceae; genus Pharus; species Pharus latifolius. The sequence continues at coordinate 34,897,009 of CM033321.1, read as the reverse complement.
CCCCCCCGCGTGCAGAGCCTCCTCCAGAGTGGGAGAGTTGACCTCCTCCACTGCCTTTCGGCCTAGGGAGAGAGCGGTCGCCTCAGTTGGTGTCACGTGAGCCGCCTCCGCCTTTGAGGACATAAGTGTCCCAAGGCCTGGGCTAGTCATAGTGCTCCCTTTTAAGGCGCTTGTCAGGAAGATTTCTGGGGTCTCGCCCCACACGAGGGGATGTTTCCTGGTTCTTTTTCCATAGATCGTCCTCTTCCGCCCAAGCGTACTTTTTGAGTATGTTGAAAAGCTCGTCGGCAGAGGTGGGACAGCTGCGGGAGAGTGTTCGGTGGAGCTCCCTAGGGAGGATTCCACTCTTGCACGCCTCAATGACTGTAGAGTTAGGGATGTGAGCCACTTTTCTCTTGACTTGTGCGAAGCGTTTGAAAAAGCTTCAGATGGTCTCCCCCGTTTTCTGCTTGACGGTGTAGAGCTGTGACGAATCCAAGGGGCGGACGTAGTTCCCCTGGAAGTTCGCGTAGAACTCACATTTGAGTTGTGCGAACGATCTGATGGACCCCCCGTTTCAGGTTGTAAAACCACGAACGGGCGATCCCTGAAAGGTAGAGGGGGAAGACGTTGCATTGAATGCTTTCGTCCCCCCTACCGCCGAAATGGTCGTGGAGTACACCTGCACAAATTCATAGGGGTTAGTTTCCCCATTATAGTGCTCGATGTGCGGTGGGTGATATGGTCGAGGCCACCGGATGTGCCGGAGGAGGTGACACAGGGGTTGGTTGGCACCCTCCACCTCCCTAGGGGACTCCCAATCGTTGTCCCCCTTTACTAGGGAGGCGTGCTCATTGTCGGAGTCAGGGAGTGGCCCAAGAGGGCCACCAGCCCGACAGTAGCGTCGCTTCTCTTCTGTGTTGTTTGAGCTAGTTTCCTGAACTTCGGCGGCCATCTTTTTTCCCTTGTCTGCCTCATGGTGATGAGGGGGGATTCCCCCAGTGTTGAGGGGGGATTCCCCCAGGCTTTGTAGTGCGCATTCACTCTACCTCCTCCTGGGTGAAACGCATCTGGCTCGCAGGCAGGGAACGGGCAGGCGACCCCAGAGGAGGGAGCTGGCGTGCGTTGGTCGTAGGGAGCGGGATGGCCCCCGTTGGGGGGAGAGCCTCTGGAGCGGACAGAGCACCGGGCGTGGCGGTGACGCCCAGCGGGGGGAAGGCTCCCGCCACGAGGACAACCCCCGGTGAGGGGAAAACTCCATGCGCGGCGAACACCATTGACGTGTTGGTAGTGGGGACGGGCGCTGGGAAGCCATCTGACGGGGGAATCCCTGAAGAGGGGAGGGTCCCCGTCTTGGAGACAACCACCGGGGCAGAGATGACCCAAGGCGGGGGGAGGGTTCCCGACGCGCGAACAACCCCCAGCATGGGGATGGCCCCCCGGCATTAGGGCAATGCCCAGGGAGGGGGAGGTTCTTGACATGGGATCAACCCCTTGTGCGGGGAACACCCCCGATGCCAAGACAGCTCCCGCGGATGCCAGAAAGAAAGCTCCCGGCATGGGGAACGGGGTTCATAGGCGGATAGGCAGGACCTGGGGGACGTGTCAGGATGCGAAGCTGCTCCTCGAGGGCGCACTGGGTGTGGAGTTAGCCTCCACCAGTGCCCTGAGGGCGGAGTCCACGGAGCTTGATGGAGCCATTTGGGAGGCACTCAGCCCTACAAAGTCAGCAAAAGTTACTTGATTTGGGGGAGCTACCGCGTCAGCGGGGCCTCCCTAGAAGCTTGGTGATGCGACATTCCCCACGGAACAGCGGGTGGAGGAAGCGCTGTTTCCCCCTGGATGTCCCCGGGAGGGGCTGCAGTGACAACGGCCTCCTGCGCAAGCGGAGACGGATCGCTGGGACCGGCATCATTGGAGACAGAGTGATCCGTTTAAGACCTAGCCTTGGTTTTCTCACTAGGCTCGTCCGGATTCTAATATGCAGAATAATGAGATCTTACTCGAAAGTACTGAAACCCAAAGGATGATCGCAACACAGTTCAAAGTAATTGCACAACTCTTTATTTCAAAGAGGGCTTTACACGTCGAACGTTAGACACACTTGCCTACGTCGAAGGATCTATGAGCTGGATATATGATCCAAGGCTATAATAATATTCAATAATCTAAACTAGACCTATTACAAGGTATTTATAGTCCAATCGTACGAATATGTATCAGACTCAATAACCTAAATGTATTAGACTCATATAACTAACTAACCCTAAACTATTAAGCTTAGTTATATATATTTGGATCGAATTAAAATTCCGAACAGAGAACGAATTCCTTTTCAAGGTCGCAAACCAACCCATGGTCGTGAAACCTTTCCGAACTCGGTTATGGTCGTGAAGCTGTATGTGACTCGACCTGAAGATCCTCCTGTATCATGACTCCCTTGTTGAGAAGGAGCCAACACCTATTGCGACCTCTTGATCAAACTGGAGATGTGAAAATTGGGCTTGTCCATGTTCTCTGGTGTACCACTTTGCCGCACGTACTCATTGACCTTTTCGACCGATTCGAAAAATCTCCTTTGTGCCACTACGGGTGGTAGTCACCTTCTTCTCCAGAATCACATCTTCGCGTAGAGGTTCGTCTCGTTGATAGACCAAGTCTTCAACAGATGATACTATAATATCTAGCTCATCATCCAGCATTTAAGGCTCGAAGTGTTTGATGTGCTCAACATTGACAATCGAGTAAATATCCATGTATGAAGGTAACTTGAACTGATAAGTATGATTACCCACTTTCCACAAAATCTGAAAAGGACCATAATGAATAGGTTTGAGTTTCTTACCTTCACCTTTAAGTCTCTCCTTACTCAGATGTAACCATACCATATCACCTTCTTCGAATTGAGCATCAACTCAGTGCCGATCATGTCGCACCTTGTACTTGAGTTGAGCTCGCAGCAAGTTCTGTTCAACCTCACAATGGAGCCATTGAATACCTTCCAAGAACTTCTGTGCTCGATCCTGATCAGATGCTTCCTTGCTGTTCTGTGCTGAGGTAGGGATCACAAACTCCATGTTGAATGGACTCTATGGTAGAAATCCTAAAAAGACCTCAAACGGCGACTTTCCAGTCGAACCATGCACTGCTCGATTAAAAGCAAACTACAGATACGGTATGCTTTTATTTTAGGTCTTCGGGTGCTTCGAGTTATATTCTCTCAAGAGATGAACGACTGTGCGATTTACCACCTCGGTTTGACCATCAGTTTGCGGATGAAAGGCAGTTATCCTCTTTAGCTTGGTGTCCATCATCGTCCAAAGTGATCGCCAAAAGTGACTAAGGAACCGGGTATCGCGATCAGACACAATAGAAGTCAGCAGTTTGAAGTGTGTCCAATGTGTTGAAAGAATACCCGAACTGCTTATTCTCCCGTGATAGTCTTTCGACAAGGTATAATAATAATCATTTTAGAAAACCGATCAACGACCATGAATAGATAGTCGTTGAAAGAATACCCAAAGTGACCAGCTACCTTCGATGTGTGCGCTTCTCACAACCATTGAATTCGAGGTGCTCCATGAGGTATGCAAAGTAAATTCCCCTTGTACAAGAGTCTTTCTCGACGAACGAACTCTGTAGGTTTCCCTGTTTCGAGCTCAGTCAGTGCTGTTTGAAAATCAGGGTCTTCACTATACATAGTGGCATAGTCATCATGACATGAGGGCTCGATCTGCATTAACGCTGATAAGCAGATGGTCTCCTTCGTCTTCATCTTCGTCTGCCCTGCGCAAGTCTTTACCAGTCTGCACACTCATAACCTTCTCTACTTCAAGGGGTACAATCATGTCCTACTGCTTAATCCAAGCAAACACGGTTTTCATGTCGGTGGAGAGCTTAGCCACTTGTCTGGCTAGGTTGGCTTGAACGGAGGTATCGTCAGACATTGTCAGAGACGCGGCCGTAGGACCCATCAATTGATCGCCTGAAGTTTGGCCAGAAGTTTTGTAACCCTGGTGAGTCTTCACCATCCACAAGATAGGAAAGTTGCTCTGATACCAACTTTATCCGTTTGATACCTAGCCTTGGTTTTCGCATTAGGCTCGCCCAAATTCTAATATGCAGAATAACAGGATCTTACTCAGAAGTATCGAAACCCAAAGAATGATCGCAACACAGTTCAAAATAATTGTAAAACTCTTTATTTCAAAGAGTGCTTTACACGTCGAACGTTAGACACACTTACCTACGTCGAAGGAACTATGAGCTAGATATATGATCCAAGGCTGTAATAATATTCGATGATCTAAAGTAGACCTATTACAAGGTATTTATAGTCCAATCGTATGAGTACGTATCAGACTCAATAACCTAAACATATTAGACTTATATAACTAACTAACCCTAAACTATTAAGCTTAGCTATATCTATTCGGATCGAATTACAATTCCGAACAGAGAACGAATTCCTTTTCAAGGTCACGAACCAACCCATGGTCGCGAAACCTTTCCAAACTCGGTTATGGTCGCGAAACCATATGCGACTTCACTTGAAGATCCTCCCGGATCAGGGAGGGAAGGTTCTTGTTCTTCTTTGGGGAGCCATGGCGAATCATCACGAGTCCCCACAGACGGCGCCAATTGTCGTCGTATTAAAAATACCCCGGCAGATTTAAGGACGTGCGTAACACGTGTACAGCAACGCGAACTGATCGTGCGACCTATCACCTCCCGCCGAGCAAGCACAGAGATTGACACGGAAGATTTATACAGGTTCAGGTCCCAGTGGGAACCCCTAGTCCTGTCGACGCGCCCCCGACATGAGTCAGCTGGGGAGGCTCTTTCGCAAGGAGAATGCTCCTAGACGCGCCTATTCTTTTAGTGTATTGATTGCAAATGAGAAACTTGGGTTACAAAAGAGGAGTAAATGGGGTATAAATAGCCCTAGAAAGATGCAAAATGACTAAAATGCCCCAGCCTCGACCGTCGGATCAAGGAAGCGACGGTCTTTTCGTGGATCAGGGCCCTAGATGCTTGACACGTGCAGGCTTCAATTTTTGAGGACGCTCCCGGGACGAGGGAGGCCCCTTACCCGGGGCAGTGTCCGGGACAGAGGGGAAGCCCTGTGTCCGGGGGCGGCGCCTGAGAAGGGGGAGGCCCCGGGCCTGGTGGTGGCGCCCAAGATGGGGGACGAACCCCCTACCTGGTGGTGGCGCCTGGGGCGGGGGAGGCCCCGCTCCCGATGGCGGCGCTCGGGACGGGGGAAGCCCTGTGTCCGGTTGCGGCGCCCAGGATGGGGGAGGCCCTTTACCCAGGAGCCGTGCCCGGTGGTGGTGCCCAGGACAGGGGGGGGGGCGTGTCCGGCGGCGGCGCCGGGACTGAGGGAGGCCCTGTGTCGGCGGCCGGGAAGAGGGAGGCCCCACGCCTGATGGCGACGCCTGGGACGGGGAAGGGGAGGCCCTGAGTCCGACGATGGCGCCCGGGACAAGGGAAGCCCCCTTACCTGGGGGCCGTATCTAGGACGGGGGAGGCCCCTTACCTGGGGCAACGTTTGGGACGACGAGGGCCCCTTACCCGGGAGAGACTTCCTCGGGACTGGGAGGTTCCGGGGACTGAAGGGGATGGAGATTTCCCCCCCAACAATAACTTTATCATCCGAACTCAAATTTAGATGTCCTTGGATTCATTGTAAAACTAACTTCCATCTCTATAACTTTGCTATTCAAAATTTTCTTAGATTGAGTCTAGATTAGCACAGATTAGCTTGCAAACATAATCTTTTGCACAAACTTCCACAAGGAGTCTATATATCATCTCGACGATTCCTCTGGCATCATGAGCACCACCTCGATGTTGACTAGCTCACCATGTGCTGGAAATCTCTCTTGTTTTGGAACTCGACCGACAATCACCACACTTCGACTGGCTCGAGAAATTTCAACAATCTTGTTGCAACACCACATTTGGGTATTAGAATGGCCATGTTTAGTGTTCCCCAAATCTCTATTACCTCTGATATCTCACACTACTTTAGAAATGCGGTCTACTAACCCCTATTTTCTAACGATTTTACGCAATCTGGAAGAAAACCGTTATTGTATATGGTGCATAGTGGAGAAGGATATTTGTACTAACGGTTGGGTTGTGAGAAACAGTTATTTAACACCACATGATTTATTCTAACGGTTCTTAATATATTAACCGTTAGAAGAAACATACTTATATAACAATTATATTTTTGGAACCGTTAGAGTAGATTTGGTTTTATTCTAACGGTTCTTAATATATTAACCGTTAGAAGAAACATACTTATACTAACAGTTATATTTTTGGAACTGTTAGAATAGATTTAATTTTATTCTAACGGTTCTTAATACATTAACCGTTAGAAGAAACCACATGATTTAGTAAATACCCTCGCCGCCGTCTCCTGTCTCTCTCTTCCTTCTTGGTTGAGCCGCCTCTCACTTTCTCAAGCTGCTGCCGCTCGTTGCCGACCAAATCCACCAATAACTGTCGCTCCTCTAAATCCTTGCCGCCGATCACCTCCTACATTGCACCCGTACTGCCGCCATCAGATCTGCTTAGATCTGTCTCCCCCGCCGTGCTTCTTGCCTCCGTTTTCCACCACCACAACTCGCGCCGCCGCTTGTTCCTTTCCTCTCCCTCTCTCAGCGCACCTCACCGCTGGCGTGACAACAGCCGATGAGCCGCCGCCTCCTCTTTCTCTCTCTCTCTCGCCTCTCTTCTCTAATCCTCCAAACCCTAGATCTAGACCATTGATGGCTTAGATTGCACCGTCGCTGTGTTCGATATGAGTGTCTGGTGAGCTCAAGCCCTAGATCCACGCCACCGGCGACCTCCACAGCAACGACGACCTTGGTCTCCTCCACTCGACTTCGGTTAATTTCCTCATCCTCGACCAACGCTACATTGGTCGTCTCTTTCGTTGTCGACCCACACTGCGTCGACCACAGCCACGACAACTTCGACCGCATTTCTCCCCCTCTGCACTGACAACAACTTAACAACGATCTCTTTCTCAAAATCTCTCATCTCTCCCTCCTCTATTCAATGTCTTCCTGGAATGTGTGTATGTAAGAAATTTTGAGATGCTGGGATGTGAATGAAAGAACAGGAAATTGATTTTCTTGAAGAATTAAATTATGCTTTTGTGATGAACGAGAAGGTGCAAACCAATTGAGTCCCAATTTGCTTTCATGTTTCAATTTCCTTTACAATTTGGTTCTATTTTCCTTGTTTCAATGGGATCTGGAAGCACTGAAATAAGTTAAGCTATTTTAACGATTCACTAAAAAGAATTGTTAGAATATTGTAAACTATTATAACGGTTATTAATTAATAACCGTTAGAATATGGTAAGTTATTCTAACAGTTCACTAATAAGAACCATTAGAATATAGTTGTTCTTTCACTGTTAGTACAGATGTTTTGAAACCGTTAGTATTCAGCATTTTTGTAATAGTGTCACAAGTCAAGTCTGCGACTCCTCTCTAAACACTACTCTGATGGTTCATCTTTGTCGCAGTCGAACTATAACTCCTGTATATCTGCAAAATGTTTCAAAATCAAGCAAACCAATCACATTAACACTGTTCACACATAATAATATAAATGAACACAGAGAGATGTATCCGAAACAATTCAAAATATTATCAATCATACATCACTAAAGATTAGACAATCACATAAAATTTACACTAAAACGGTAAATAAAAAATAAAATATATACTATCAATGTTGTAACCCCTATATTATCATGGTCCCATACAAGAAAAGTGTGTAACCATTATTGCATGAATTTTGTAACCTTCCAAGCTTTAAGCCATAAATCCTTGCAACTTCTAATGTTTATTAGTAATCTTTACCTCTTCAGCTACACTATGTTAGACCATAAATAAGCGCTTTGTCCGTATTGAAATATGAATGAGAATATATGAGAGGAAGAAGAGTTTTCTCATTTCTATCTCTATGATTTATACTATATATTTTGTAGCTGCCAATATATTTTTTTATAATAGTGGCAATGATAAAGAATGGAGGTAGTTTATGCATAAGGAGCGTGTATTAAGTATGAAACCAGCAAAAAAAAAATTCTCATACTCTCTATGTTCTTAAAAGAACATCATTTTATAAAAAAATTTGTAAAAAAAATATCATTTTATATTTTTCAAATAAAATGTGACATCATTTTCAAAAATATTGTCATAGCCATTCCTTCACTTAATTATTAATTGTTTATATTGAAACAACATATCTATTATCTTAATTACATGATAAAAATAGATATATAACTTTATTTTATTTCTTAAAAATTATATATAAACTTAAAATAATATTCTTTTAAGATAAGAACCGAGTGAGCAGAAAATACTGGTCCATAATGTAAAGACGTGGGTGTGGAATGTGTGGATAGATGTGGTGACCTCAGGCGGGCGGGACTATAGAAGCTCGGCGCCGCGTATTTGCGGAGTTGACGTGGACTTTTGCAGTTTGCACGATGTTTACCGCGCCTGGGCGTTTTGTCCGCAAGGGGAGATGGTCCGTCCTATTTTTACACTCTCTTAGTTCTTTTTACCATCAACATGCTATTTTATTTTTTGTATAATTTTTTAAAAATATGATGTAAAATTATAATTTTATTTTTAGTATTTGTGATTAATAAAAAATATATATTTTTGTATATATAAAACTAATTATCAAGTGGAATAATAACTATAAAAATACTAAAGAAAGAGAGTCCTATTTTATCTTGAAACTTAGAACAATATTTGTGTAGGTACAAATATTTTTTATAAAATAGTGAGTAAAAAGAAACAAAGATAATAGTAGTGGGTATGGTGCACGAAACTTATGTTTGAGCAAATAGTATTTCATTTAGGGGTATTTTGTGAATAATGCTAATGCTTGGGAATTGTCATCTATCAATTCTTAATCCCAACTCCACTTCTCATCCCTCTGAGTATAACTCGTGTTGGATTTATCTTATTAATCATTAAAGTACAAAACTAAATTAACTGTACTTCAAACTTTTTGTAACACATCATATATATATTTGTGTCTAATTTCTAATATATTTTTTACTTCTAATAGATATAGCCATATTGTTATTTTGAAAAAAAAAATATTGTAACGTTGCATCCATATCACATCATATTAGTATCTTGTGTTGGTATAGGTGCAACTAAAGAAGGATTGACTGGAGATAATTCCTGGATATAGTTCCTCTGGAGTTTAGAGTAAACCTATCTAGTGAATTTCACGTGATATTGATTGTTTGAAGACAATTTGATACTCGAATTAAACTCCATTATATGGTTCTTTTATTCAAAAAATCTGCAGGCCACGCTATACATTAGATGTGAAAACACTGTTCTAAAATATCAGTCGCTATCATATAAGGGAAAGGGAGTTAAAATACTATTCGTACAATGTACATTTTTATTTGACCAGTATTTTCCAAAACATAAAGTTTGTATTTAAATTTCTATAATTATGTATCATTAAAAAGATATGAAACAATAATAATGTAGAAGTAAATTTCATGATAAATATACTAATATTATTTTCATAGAATGAATTTAGATACTTTTTATATTAATGGTGAAAGTTTAAAAAAGTTCAACTTTTATTAATATTAAACGACTAGTAAAAAAATGGGAGAGCATGGAACTTTTTGGGAAATTAGAAAAATGTCCCCCAAAAATCATGTAGGTTTCAAATTTTCCCGTAAGTTAATTTACAACACTATTATATCATAAGTGTGTAACAGTTTCAAAACCCTCTCCTCTTAATTTTGAAAAACACAGTCACTGACATATAAGAACTGTATGTCAATGACTGCATCATTTTATTTTTTTTATCTTCCCTCTCCCCCTCTTTTAGCTCTACCTCTCTCTCTCGTTCCTCTCTTTGTACCCTCAAGCTTTGGGAGCATTGATGGCGAGCTGTGATGAGCAGCTGGCAACGACAATCTCCCCCTTTCTTCCCTCTCTTTGTTCTCTCACTGCTAGTTGCTACCACTACTCGCTATTATTATTAGTTGTCGTCAATCAACTTCGCTGTTAATCATCGTTGTTTTTACATTGTTACTAGCCGCCACCAACAAAATTAGCCGTTGTTGTTGCCACCGATTGCCACGCATTCTTTGTTGTGGGGTTTGGGGTCACCAAGAGAGCAAAGTGAGAGCATAGATAGAGGGAGAGAGAAAGGGGAGAAGGAAGATAAAAAAAATAAGAATCCAGATACTGAAATTTGGACATGTTAGTAGTTGTGTATTTTTCAATTTTTTTTAATATTTTCATATTAAACTTCACAAAAAAATAATGGGAGTGAGTTTTGGAAATAGTTACACATTATAGGTATATCGGTGTTACAAATTGATTTGTAGAATATCTACAAAACATAACTTTGGAGTTTTTATTTAATTTCGTTTTGTTCTCCCAGCACAATGACTAAACCAGTCCTGTCACACGTCGTCGCGCCAATAGCTGATGGAGTTGGGCTCACCGCGCAACAGGCGGACGCACAGCCGGAGAAGCAGCAAAAACAAGGCAGACAAAAAAAGAGACGTCCCATCACCACCCAGAAAAAGATCAAAGCAACCCAGGCCCGCACCAACTTGCCCCCCCCCCCCCCCCCCCCCCCCCCCCCCCACTAACTTTGTTTGTACAAATCCAAATCTTCCGTGGACAGCAATTATCTCATTCTCAATTATGTATTACTTTATTAGCCTTTTTTTTTTCACAAATAGTTATCACTTAATGAATTCTAACCAAATTTTTTATTCTATCTTTGTTAAATTAGGTAGTTGAATCTTATATGCACTTACGATTAAAGTTAAAAACTAATTTATTGAAGTAGATAGAGTTAGTTTATTTTTTTTGCATATGTTAACATGTATTTATTAGGGAATTTTTAAGTACATTTTGCAAAAAATAATTATCTCCTTAATTACAATTTGAAAAAATAAATTTTGAGAATGGTGGTACTATTACAATAATAGGATGCATAAGAAGACGACATGAACCGCTAAATCTGGAATAAATGACTCAGATAATTTGTGGTAATTCACGTGCTCTCTTTGCATTGGTGCAACCGATCCAAAACTTGTGACAAAATCTTCTATATGAAGCTTTCTATAAGAGATTCACGAGAAGAGAATATATGTATTATTCAATATGAAATGAACAATTCAAATTGATTCTAGTATTTCATGGGTTTTTTTCGAGTGGATGTATCTGATCCAAACTGTCTGTTGTTGCTATCATGTGGGTCCATTTTTACCATATTTTCTAGTAGAAAGCTTAATATTTGATTTTGGGATAAGTCCTATTTTATTCGTGCAACTTTGGATTATAGTGTACTTTAAAAACCCATTTTTTGGACCATTGAAAAAACCATAAACTATAGACCTTGATAAAAGAACAGATATCGGGTCCAAGATTAAGATACAAATACCAATAATATTAAATTTTATAATTACTAAAGGAAGATTTTAGTCTATGTCAATTATTTATTTGGAAGGATTTTCTCAAAGTTAAGGTGAAAGTTGAGTATTGTGATTTGAAAAATTGAGGTTCAAAATTAGAATTGAGTCAAATTTGGACCTCTAAAAATATGATCTTTTCTTTTCATTTTTATCCCACCAAGATTGTGACTCATGACATGTGTGCTTGAACCATATGTGGGGCCCACTTGTCATCGGCATTCGGGTCAATCGGTGAATCATTCTCGAAGTCTCTAGAAATTTTCTGGGCAAGTTGCCCCTCTCACGTGTTTTCCTGGGGCCCACATCCCACGCGCCCTGTGGGTCCCAGACTGGCAAACTCCGCGTCCGGCCGTATTGCGCCCCGTGTCGTGTTGCTGCGTCGGTTCTTGAGGTTGTATGTGGTCAATAAAGACAGTTACTACTATCCTATCCTAATAGGGACTTTCTGGGCGTCGGATAGAGGAAGTTTCGCCGCGCTCGCCCGCCTCTCGGAACCCGGAGGTGGGTCCAACGGCTCCCGATATGAGCGAAGAGCCTGGGACGACGAGATCTCTGGGTCGTCTTCTGTTTTGGCCGCGCGTTTTTAGCTACGTATCTTCTTTAGTGCATTCTCTGGAAAAATTTTATGGCCGCCTGTTTCTGGCTATTGTCTTAGTCTCTTCTTTAGTGTCGTCACTGAGAAAATTTTATTATGTATTATTTTAAAGTGAATTTGTTGTTTATAGATCTAACGAGATAAGTCAAGATCTATATATTAATAAACTATCTAATAATAAATATAAAATATTAAAATTTTATAATATCATAAGAAATTTTCCGTTTTAAATTTGCTTTAACCCTTCCAACTTGTAAGTAATACTTTTAAATTTGTACTTTTTATACTCTAAGTTGCTTGTATGGTTTATGATTCAACTCATTAATTTAGAGTAAAAGAACTTTGACATTTCATCCAAAAATTATCAAGGAGGACCAACTTTATACATGGGTTTAGAATTTTTTATATAAATAATTCTTTAAAAAAAGAAAATTACAAATATAATCCAATGTTTGAAAAATTTATAAAAATAACTTATTTTAAGAGTATGATTGATCTTAAAAATAACATGTGACATCTATAAATACGATAAAGAATTTACCATACTTCTAAAGTGCGGTAGAAACACATAACTATTTTGCACAACCAGATTACAGCAGAACTCTTTTCTCTGCAGTGAATAGTGTATCACACACCAGAAGTGAGGCAAAAAAATTTCCAGTAGTGCGGCAGACAAAAAAATGATTGATTTGACCGGTTGGAGCAGCTTTACCTGTGCGGTAGAGGAAAACTTTGGCCGATTTTTGAAACAAAACACCCCATCACATGCATTCAGCAATCGCTGTCATGCTAGAATGTTGTTTCTCTCATGAAACTCGGCGTTAATAGCCCCGGGCTTCATCTATACATAGTGCTGTCAAAGAATTAAAGAACCAGTGGCAACATAAAAACCAAACATTGAAGAGGATAAGAGAAGAGACTGAAGTGAAGGAAGGAGAGGTTTGAGATAAGTTTGAGCTATTTAAGTTTAAAATTTGAGATTTTATAAGAAGAGAAAACTGAAGAGCATGAAGATATCTATAAGATTATGTAAGTTTTTTAAATTATATTACTGTATAGTTAATGACATAGTTAATATTTGATTTTGATATTTTGCATAAGTGTATTGTTTTGAATGACATTATTTGGATATACTAGAGATGTTCTATTAGTGTATTGTTAATGCATAGAGTTATCCATCTTAAGAAGTTTTTGTAGTTTATATTTATATTTATTAGATACATGTTTAGAGACAAATACATGTTAGTATGATATTTGTATTGATGTAATAATAATTTATCAACCTTCAAAAATTTAGTTGGTTAATTTTTTACTAAGACCGTATAGTAATTATGTATTAGAATAATAAATAGTTAGACCTTTTATCCTATAATAAGAACTATTTTATAATAAAATAAGAGTATGACTACGGTAACAACTTTACATACAAAACATCTTGTAAGAAATTTTGTGACGACCGAAAATAACAAAATGCGATAGTCAAAATAAAATACGACAACTTAACATAAGAACATATGACAACGTAAAATAATAAAATATGTGAACTAAGATAAGAAAATATGACCATCTAAAATATTAAAATGTGACAACTAAAAAAAATCTGTCAATACATCACAAGTGTAGTCAAAATTTCAAGTCAGAACATAAATATAATCTTATTATATATTATCGTAAAAAAAATAATATTATATTTTTATAATTTGTACTAACAACTTTAAAATAGAAAGTGTAGCAATCTAAATTAAAAAAACACAACCACCTAAATTAATAAATTACAACAACCTAAAAAATGTGGCAAATTAAATTAGAAAATAGGACAACCTAAAAAAATTTGTTTATATATCATACGTGCAGTCAAATTTTTTTAAATTTGATCCATAATATATATAAATATTTCAATTCGGTTCATAAAAATAAATGATTAGATTTATCATAAAAATAATTTTATAATATTATATTTTTATAAATTATACTAACAACTTAAAATAAGCAAATACAGTAGCCTAAAATAACAAAACGCGACCAGCTCATGGCCATTAGGGTTTTGGGTCCCAGTATTTCATGATTTTCAGTATTTTTGTTTTCCGCTTGGTTTTCTATCCAAACAATATCAAAATACCTCAAATTTGGTATATTTGTTCTCTAAAACATGACCAACACACTCGCATAAGTGGATTGTAATTTTTTTTTCAAAAAGTTACATAAAAAAAAAGTGTCAAATGGGTATTCTTTCTCGAATTCGCTTTCTATCCAAACGATGTCGAAATGCTTCTAAATTTAGTACGTTTAATTCCTGAAACATTACAAAGACACTCGTGAGAAAATATTGTAAAAATGTTACAAAAAGTCACATAAAATAACACATCAATATATCGTACGTGCAAATCGAATACGACAACTTAAAAAATACAATAACTTAAAATATGAAAATGTGGCAACATAAAATAACAAAATGCGATAAGCTAAAAAAAATGCAACAACATGAAATAACAAAATGCGACAACCTACATTTATTCCTGTAGGAGTATGGTATTAATAGAGATTTGATATGTATTGTATGGTAATATTTAGGGATGACTCAACAAATTATCTGTATATATTATGAGGATGATGTCATTCGTAATGGACCATATGAGACTGATATCAATAATTGTAATTATACAATGGTAGAATTGGTAGATTCATATAGCATAACATTTAATGAATTGCAGAGGTTAATTCTTAGTCAATTATGTATGAATATGCACACACATAGGGTTGTTGTGGAAGATGCCTTGGCTAAGTGGAAATTAACCTGATTCTCCAGCCCCCAATGGGTGCTCCATGAGTTAAAAGGTGACAAATACTGGAGTTAATTCTTACAATTGTGAATGACCATAGAACTGGGTTGAATAGAAGAGCCATGTTGCACGTCAAATTTGATGAAATAGAACAATCAAGTGCAAATTTGATAGGCAATGGTGGTAGCATGGCAAGCATTGATATGGTGGGTGGGAGCAATAGCGAGACAGATGTGGCTAGTGCCAGCAAAAGTAGGCAAGATGTAGATGTGGATGGACTAGCTTGAAGATTTGAGGAAATATTTCGACGTAGTGCAGAGTTAGACATTTATTGGGAAGCACGCATTAATACTCCCAAAATTATTTCTGGTCTTCCAAATGAAACAGTTGATGACAATCATATAGACCTAGAAGTAGATGATGACTTAGAAGGAGAAGATGGAGATCATATGAGCCCACCCATAGAGTGGGTTGATGCCACCCAATTTAGTTTGGCGGTGGTTGGGCAGAACCAAAACTCCTCATGGGCATTTGGCAAGCACATATTGTTTGTGGGACAGCAATTCTGAAGCAAGTATGATGCACAAAAGGCGATCACTTTATACACGTTGTCATTGCATTGACCATTTAAGGTGTACAAGTTGATCTTGAATCTATTTGTGGTGCACTGTCAAATCTCTGGATGCCAGTGGAAGGTGCATGCATTGCAATCGAAGGATGCTATTCACCTTCAAAATAAGAAGAGTTGGCAATCACAGTTGTACACTTACTGAGATCCTAGATAAATATTGAAACATGAGCTCATTATATCTGGGTAGTGTGATTAAGCATTCGATACATGCCCACTTATCCATACCACCGAATGATGAGGACATCGCTGACATGGTTGCGACCGCCGCTCCTTCCCCTACTATTTCTTCGATGCATAGAGGCCTCAATCCACAAGCCGTGCCTTTCAAGCCTTTATCAGTAGTCCAGAGCCTCATGCCAGAAGTCTCGATGCCCCAAGGAAGGTCCAACTCCAAGCCCAAGTCGCCGTCGAAGCCCAAGTCGCAGAAAAGCCCAGTTCGGCCGTCCAGGAGCAGTCCAACTTCAAACGGCCGTAAATTTCGTTTCCATAGTCCGTTTTCGACGATCCACCACACCACGGCAATCTTATCTCCTAAGCTTTCCAATGGTTCTAGTCCCACTGCCAGATTTGGCCAGGAACAACGGGAATCGCCGAAAGACACCACGGAACAGAAACTATCAGGTGCTGCGTCACCTCTTCTTTGGGCCGAAAGCCCATGTATTCCTAGGGTTGCGTGTGTGTGGGTCACATCATGGCCAGCGCCCCTCCTTTGGCCGCCAGTCTACTTATGGCCACCGCTACCCTTCTTCTTCCTCGGGTTTTGTTTTGTTTAGTTATCCACGGCGCGTGTGAAACTACCTCGATTCCTTTTGTATCGGCTAGATCATCAAGAATGAGCTTGGAACCCCAAATTGTGTGAGCTTAATCTAATTCCAGCAAATTTAGTTGCTTTTATCTTGTTCTTGCTGTGTTTTTTTGGTTGCATCGCAGGAATCGACCTTCGTGGTTAGGTCAGCCGTGTTTGGCGCGGTTGATAACAACTTGTGATCGTGGTTTGACGATAGCCGGCGTTCACTCCTATCTGGATTGGTACCCGCTTCACCTAGATCACGTTCTACCCAACCAAACGTACCTTCTCACCAGAAGATCGGCATCCGTTGGCACATCAGTTGGTATTAAAGCTTCCGGTTGCCTGGTGAGATCCTTGTATCGTAGACTAGTTTTCATATTGTTTCCATCCTACAGTCCAAAAGAAAATTTTTCCACAAAAATAGTAGATTGGTTCCAGAGTCTCTTCACCCCCATAGCTGAGCCACAAATTTTCCCTAAGCCTTCGCAAACCCTAGATAGGTCGCTAGCCGCTTTGTATCAAACGCCCTGCACCGCTAGCCTCCTTGTCTCAGCCGCCATCCTATTCCCTTGTCGTCATGTCCAGAACCATACCACGGGTCAAACCCTATGCCTCCACAGTAAACCGAGCCCAAAAATCCACCCCCTTCCCTAGCCGAGCCACTCCACCCTCCCCTGTCTGCGGGTGATTTTGCACATCTTCGGTAAAACAGCCGTAATTTTTGCATACGAACTCCGATTGGGGCAAAATTTATATGTGCAAACATCTACAGAAAAAGTTACATCCGCTGCCGACTGACATGGTCAGTTCGAAAAATTTTTCGATGCCAAATTCGGCCTGGAAGGTGCTGTTTTGGCCCTCCGAAGTTTCTGCCGCCGTGTTGATCACCCTTTCACCATCCCGAATCGATTTGTTTGCTTCCAGAATTGTGGGTTCCTTATACCCATTGTTTGAGTTAGCGTTTCAGAAGACAAACGAAGGTGAAAAAAAACAAAGAGAAAAAAAAATATAAGTGAAAAGGCAAGCGCATCAAACAAGAGCCGCGCTAAACAAAAAAAAAAAAAAAGAAGAAGGTGCAAGCAAAAGAGAAAGGAAGTTTCAGTGAGCAAAGGGGTGTTCTTCATAGTTGCATCCTTGAGATTCCTAGCCCACGTATCACTGTGTTGCTTGAGACTAGTCTAGGTTTAGGCCGGTCAGCACTCATGTCCGTACTTTGGACTAATCTTCAGTTTTGCATTACTAGTTGAACATTACTGTCCTTTGCTATATATATCTATACCTGTCCGAGCTCCACCTTCTACTAACCAGCCAGGAACAGGACCTTGCAATCATTTAACTCACGTCTCAATTGACTTGTCATGAACCAGCCACCTGTTGAATCCTTCCTTGTTGCGGCTGGTAAGAACGAGTAAGAACTTGGTACAAGCATTAGCGTGTGAGCACTCCACATCCTAGTAGTTGGTAGGACGGACATATATTCTATGTTTTCTTTTGTCTCCTACTAACAATGGCAGGATCTAATAACGAAGGAGATGACGAGTGCATCTTAAGATCAGAATTCAGCAAGTACGTGGAGGACAATCATAATGCGCTGAACAGCATCTGCGCAAACCTCACCAAGCTTTCCCAAGACAGCGAGCAAAGGATGGAGCGCATTGAGCGGAGCATCTCCAACCTCGTTAATAGAATGGATTAGTTTGAGGGGCCACTGCACGCTGCTGCCCCAAGACATGCGCCTCCTGTTGATGCCGCTGGACTTGCGGCCAACGCCGCATCCAATGCGGTTCCTGTTCAGCATAGCCGCCACTCCTGGGCAGACGAGGTCGAAGAGTATGAGAACGCCTACATTGCTGATACTGAGGCAGATGATGGTTTCAATGTCCACAAGGATCGTGCCCATCGTCGTCTTCGACACAACCGCCAGGGTATTACTAGAAACCCCAATCGAAATCCAAGAGAGGTAAATGTTGATCCACTAGCTAAAGTCAAGTTTTCCATACCTCCTTTTGCTGGTCGATATGATCCTGATGCTTACCTGAGTTGGGAATTATCTGTAGATCAAAAATTTGCATGCTTGAATTTCTCTGAGGATAGGAAAGTTAGTGCTGCTACTAGTGAATTCACTGATTTTGCATCCATTTGGTGGCATGAAACTTGTAACAAACCAAATGTACCTAGAACTTGGGAAGCACTAAAATGAGCTATGCGATCTAGATTTCTCCCTTCTTATTATGCTCGATATTTTCTTAATAAGCTGCAACGTTGAACCAAGGTGACAAATCTGTAGAGGAATATTATCAAGAATTGAAAACTAGCATGTTGCGTTGTGGCTTAGAAGAAAATAATGATGCTAAGATGGCTAGGTTCTTGGGAGGGCTCAACCGTGAGATACAGAATATTCTTGATTATAAGGATTATACTACTATCACTCATTTGTTTCATCTTGCCTGTAAAGCTGAAAGGGAAGTACATGGACGCCATCCCAAGACAAGAGGACACTTTGGAGGCTCTTCTTCCTCAGGCCAGACCCCGGTGGTGCATTCCAAGGCACCATCCACTGCTTCTGGTCATGCGCCTCCGCCTACTGCCACTACATCCACTCCTTCGTGTGCTATTAACGTTCGATGTGTAAAGCCCTTTTTGAAATAAAGAGTTGTGCAACTACTTTGAACTATGTTTTCGATCAACCTTTGGGTTTCAATATTTCCTAGTAAGATCCCATTATTCCGCATATTAGAATCTGGGCGAGCCTAGTGCGAAAACCAAGGTTAGGTCTCAAACGAATCAAGTTGGTATCAGAGCAACTTTCCTATCCTGTGGATGGTGAAGACTCGCCAGGGTTACAAAACCTCCGGTGAAAATCTAGGCAATCAATCGACGGTTCCTATAGCCGTGTCTCTGACAATGTCTGACGATACCTCCGTTCAAACTAACCTAGCTGAACAAGTGGCTAAACTCTCCACTGACATGAAAACCGTGCTTGCTTGGATTAAGCAGCAGGCCATGATTGTACCTTCTAAAGTAGGGAAGGTTATGGATGTGAAGACTGGTGAAGACTTGCGCAGGATAGACGAAAATGAAGACGAAGGCGACCACAAGACCGACGACCTCGCCAACACCTCCTTAGCTGTCGGATCTTTTAAGGTCGACGCTAAGATTGATATACCCATATATGACGGGGTGATCGATGCCGAGAAAATGGATTCTTGGATCGACCAGCTTGAGACCTATTTTGACCTGAAAGGGTTTACTAGCGCTCAAAATGTGAAGTTCTCACCTTTGAAGATGAAGGACCACGCCAAGACATGGTGGAAGGCCCTTGTCGCCATTGGTGAAGCTGACGACCTTGCGTGGGGTCAATTCAAACGACTTCTGCAACAAGAATTCTATCCGATGGGTTACCTTGAGGAGAGATGGGAGCGTTGGCACAGATTGTACCAACGGCGCGACCAGACCGTCCAAGACTATACGACGGAGTTCCGGAGACAAGCAATGGTCATCGGCATATCGCTATCCGATCCTCAGGTATTTCAGAAATACACATCTGGACTTCAGAAAACAATCAGTACTGAGCTAAGTCTATTCGGCGTCCAAGACATCACGACCGCAAGCACAACCGCTATGGCGATCGAGAAGAAGAACAAATCCTGTAGCGAAAAAAGCACGAAGGAAAGTGCGACCTCGACAAAGAAAATGCCGAGTCCGAAGAAGAACTCTTCAAAATTAGGCACGGGTGCCTTTTGTAAACATTGTCAAGTTGCGGGACATACCAAGGACAAATGCTACAAGCTTCATCCTGAACTTCGACCAAAGAAAAACGGACCAGGGAAAAGAACAGCTATGGCTACTACGACTTCATCCGACGAAGAAATTGTCCGAGTGAATTCGGTTAATGAGGTGGATACGACCTTGTCTCTAATGGCAATGCCGAAGGAGAAGGGTTCGGATCCACCGAACGACCATCATCCAACGGAGGACTTGTTCACCATCAACATCCAAGTGAAGCACGAAGTGGTCGCAGCGATATTCGATCCAGGAAATCAAAAGAATCTGGTCTCCGCTGGACTGGTTCGATGACTTGGTTTAAAGACAACCACACACCAGCGACCATATCCGCTGGGTTGGTTTACATCCGACGTAAACCAACAGATTATGAGTCAGTGTGTGTTGAAGTTTGCGATCTCTACACGATATATCGATGAGGTGCAATGCGATGTTGTCCCTATCGATATCTGTCAGGTGATCTTTGGGAGTCCGTATCTGTATGATCGAGACTCTCACTTCCATCGGCGAGCGCAAGATTATGACCTCACCAAAGACGGAGTTAAGTTCGTGATCAGTAGAGAGATCCACGTCAACACTTCAAACTTGATTACCGCAAATCAGGCCAAACAAATTGTTAATGCATGTCACAAATATGTGCTTGTCATGATTTGACCCATTGGTCAAAGTGAGGGTACTCGACCAGCATTGTCGTTGGTGTGCCGAGTGCATTCTGGTCGTTTGTCGGGACTGCTGGAGAAATACAATGATCTGTTCGAGATTACCCAGAGTCGTCTGCCGAAACGTCCAGTCGAGCACAAAATTCAACTTGTGTCCGATGCAACACTACCCAATCTGAGTATGTATCGCAACTCAGTATTGGAGAATGAAGAGATCAAGAGACAACTTGGTGAGTTGTTGAACGATGGTGTCATTCAACCGAGTAGTTCACCTTGTGGATCTCCTGTGATGTTAGTGCCAAAGAAAGATGGGACTTGGAGTATGTGCATCGACTACCGAGCACTGAACAAGATCACCATCAAGAACCACTATCCCCTTCCTCGTATTGACGACCTGCTAGACCAATTGAAGCATGCCGTTGTCTTCTCCAAATTGGATCTTAAGTCAGGATATGATCAAGTCAGCATCCGAGAGGAGGATACGTGGAAGACCGCGTTCAAAACACGACAAGGTCTGTTCGAATGGCTGGTCATGCCGTTTGGTTTCTGCAACGCCCCGGCAACTTTCATGCGTCTTATGAATGACATATTGAGACAGTTTATCGACGACTTTGTGATCGTTTACCTCGATGACATACTAGTTTATAGTCGTTCGTGAGATGAGCACCTCATTCATGTCGAAAAGGTGTTCAAACAGCTTCGGCAACATCGACTTCGCCTCAACTGTAAGAAGTGTGAGTTCGGCTAACAAACTCTACTTTACCTCGGATTCATGGTTAGCAACGGTATGTTACAAATCGACCCGGATAAGGTAAAAGTGATTCGCGAATGGCCGCGACCGCGAACAGTTACTAATGTGCGTAGTTTTGTGGGAGCATGCCAACATCTTCGAAAGTTTATCCGACACTTCTCGATTGTGGCTTCTCCATTGCATGCATTAACCAGGATCGATCAAAAGTTCGAGTGGACAGGGAAATATGAGGACACGTTTCTCTTGCTGAAGAGGAAGATCAGCGAGGCGCCTGTGTTAGCTTTGCCGAATCTCTAGAAACCATTCGAGCTAGAAACCGATGCCTCAGGTTATGTGATGGGTGCAGTGCTCATGCAAGAAGGTCGACCAGTGGCATATCATTCCGAGTTATTCCATGGAGCTCAGAAGAACTACCCGACTTATGATAAGGAGTTATGCGCACTGCATTAGGCTGTGAAACATTGGTGGTGTTATCTCTTGGGTAAAGAGACTGTTGTCCACACCGACCATCAACCGTTGCAATATTTGCAAACTCAGTCCAAGCTACAGCAAGCTCGGCACATGAAGTGGATGTCGTATCTGCAGCAGTTTAATCTGGTGATTAAGTACAAGAAGGGTGTACACAAAAAATTGGCGGACATGTTGTCGCGACCACCAGTTACGACCCTCTGTTTATCAGTGTTCATGTAGATCGAGCCCTCATGTCATGATGACTATGCCACTATGTACAGTGAAGACCCTGATTTTCAAACAGCACTGACTGAGCTCGAAACAGGGAAATCTACAGAGTTTGTTCGGCGAGAAGGACTCTTGTACAAGGGCAAATTACTTTGCATACATCGTGGAGCACCTCGAATGCAATGGATGCGAGAAGCGCACACATCGAAGGTAGCTGGTCACTTTGGGGTTACAAAGACATTGCAAAATCTTCACTGACATGTGTTTTGGCCGTGTATGCAGCAAGATGTGGCTAGTTTTGTTTGAGGTTGTGGTCTCTGTAGCATCTCAAAATCGGCAAACCGAAAATTGGGTTTGTGCACTCCTTTGCCAGTTCCATCGCGACCATGGGAGAGCATATCCATGGATTTCTTGGGAGGATTGCCTAAGACCCGACGTGGCAATGACTATCTACTCGTGGTCGTTGATCGATTCTGCGAAATGATTATTCTTATACCTTGTTGAAAGACTATCACGGGAGAAGAAGCAGTTCGGGTATTCTTTCAACACGTTTGGACACACTTCGGACTACCGACTTCTACTGTGTCTGATCGCGATACCCGTTTCCTTAGTCACTTTCGGCGATTGCTCTGGACAATGATGGACACCAAGCTAAAGAGGAGTACTGCTTTTCATCCGCAAACTGATGGTCAAACCGAGGTGGTAAATCGCACAGTCGTTCATCTTTTGAGAGGATATAACTCGAAACACCTGAAGACCTGGGATGAAAGCATACCGTATCTACAGTTTGCTTTTAATCGAGCAGTGCATGGTTCGACTGGAAAGTCACCGTTTGAGGTCTGTTTAGGATTTCTACCACAGAGTCCATTCGATATGGAGTTTGTGATCCCTACCTCAGCACAGAACAACAAGGAAGCATCTGATTAGGATCGAGCATAAAAGTTCTTGGAAGGTATTCAACGACTCCATCGTGAGGTTGAACTGAACTTGCTGAGAGCTCATCTCAAATACAAGGCGCGACATGATCGGCACCGAGTTGATGTGCAATTTCAAGAAGGTGATATGGTATGATTACATCTGAGTAAGGAGAGACTTAAAGGTGAAGGTAAGAAACTCAAACCCATTCGTTATGGTCCTTTTCGGATTTTGTAGAAAGTGGGTAATAATGCTTGTCAGCTCAAGTTACCTCTATATATGGATATTTACTCGATTGTTAATGTTGAGAACCTCAAACCCTTCGAGCCTTCAATGCTGGATGATACCATAGTACCACCTGTTGAAGACTTGGTCTATCAACGAGATGAACCTCTATGTGAAGATGTGATTCTGGAGAAGAAGGTGATTACCACCCGCAGTGGCATAAAGAAGCCTTTTTGAATCGATCGAAAAGATCAACGAGCACATGCGGCAAAGTGATACACCAAAGAACATGGACAAGCCCAATTTCCACATCTCCAGTTTGATCGAGAGGTCGTAACAGGGGTTGGCTCCTTCTCAACAAGGGAGTCATGATCCGGGAGGATCTTCAAGTCCTGATGGCATACGGCTTCGCGACCTTAACCATGTTCAGAAAGGTTCCGCGACCATGGATGGGTCCGCGACCATGAAAAGGAATTCGTTCCCTGTTCGGAATTGTAATCCGATCCGAATATGTATAACTAAGCTTATCTGTTTTGGGTTAGTTAGTTATATGAGTCTAATACGTTTAGGTTATTGAGTCTGATACGTACTCATACGATTGGACTATAAATACCTTGTAATAGGTCTAGTTTAGATCATCAAATGCAATCGAAAAGCCATAGAACTTATTTGAGTTTTAGACACTTATAGTTCCTTCGACGTAGGCAAGTGTGCCTAACGTTCGATGTGTAAAGCCCTCTTTGAAATAAAGAGTTGTGCAATTACTTTGAACTATGTTTTCGATCAACCTTTGGGTTTTGGTATTTCCGATAAGATCCCATTATTCCGCATATTAGAATTTGGGCGAGCCTAGTGCGAAAACCAAGGTTAGGTCTCAAACGGATCATCTCAGCAATATGAGGCTCCATCATCCAACACCCTGATCAGATCAGGTCGTATTGGCTTTATCCGATCCTTTTTTTCCCTTTTTGATCTCCCTTTTCCATCTCCCCTTCTTTGTCCTCGACCTCCTCCTTTTATAGCTCATTGAAGGTCATCGGTTACGAAATTGAAGGTTCACCGGGCGTAAGACATGTGCCGGTCATTGATGTGCAATTATGTGTAATTACACGTATATTATCTGCACAATTATCCTCTTGACGGTTACCTCATCTGGGAGTTATGACATTTATGGGTAATAAAGGCTCACGGTATCCAAAGGTCGTGGTCAAACGAGCATGACTGTTAGGTATGGTCGAATAGTCATAACCGATCAGTATGGTCGAATACACATAACCATCTAGTCTAGTCGAATGTGCATAACCATCTAACTGTTGGACCTTTAGTCTGTGGTCGGTAGGTAAATTCTCGACTAGTCCTTTATTTAGAGGATGACTCCAGTTTTTGGTTCACCGACAAGGTAAATAGTACTTGTTTGGTCGTGTACTGGCTACGACCTCATCTCTATGACCAGAGTAGTCGTAGGTAATAGAGTCCTTTTGACTAGAAGGTTAGTGTTACGATCATAAGAATTAGTGATCGTACTTACAGGGTAGACATTTGTAAGGGTCAAATGAAGTCTAGAATGCCTTAAACTTCCTTATTATCTCTTCCTGAAATGTCTTACGAACCTATGAAGGAAACCCATTTGTTAATTCTCTCTTAATGGTCGTGTTCAACCACTAGAAGGTATACACAAATCACCGTCAGCTAACCCCTGAATTTGAAACGAGGAGCTTATAACATAGTAGTCTTGTCGCTTCGAATTCTAGCACAGTACTCCATCGTTTCGAATTCTCCACTCACACAGTACAGATTTCTATCGTTCCGCATTCTCCACTAACACTCTATCACTTCGCCTTCTCACGTATCTCAAGAAGAAACTTTGAGTGCGTTTGCCAGGCTATCATGACGAGTATTGAAAATTTCTTGAGGGTTTTCGCTGCATCCCAAGAAGGAACTTTGGGTACGATTGCCACGTCAGCGTTTGAGAAGATCTCGAGAATACTTCGTGAGTCCCTAGGCCAGAAACTCAAAGCATCTCTTCATGTTTCGAGGCTGGGAATACAAAGCGTCTCTGCGGGACTCTTCAAACTTTCGAAAATTTTTCTAAGTCTCAGACTCTTCGCGTTCTTGCTTTCTCTCCTCTGTTTTTGCTTCAATGGCATCCCAACTCCCAAATCATCTCATTGGGGATGAAGAGGAGAATTTAGTAGATGCAATGTTGAGGCATTGGAATCACAAGGGATCAGTGTTGATGTTGCTGCACAGTCGTCTCAAAAGGTAATTCTCTTTTGGTAAGATTCTGCAAGTCTTTTCCATGAGCAAAAGTTTTCCAGGTACTCTAGTTTTTGCAGTTGCCCGAATCAAGGAAACGATCTTGTGATGATACTGGATCTTCTGGTGGATTATCACCGAAGAGAATGACTGTGACCTCTTCCCTGGCTACACAAAGTCATTATGACAGAAGGGGACAGGACACGAGCCCACAGCCATTAGCTGCAACTATGGCTCAGGTCTCAACCAGGGCCAGACAAGATGTTCCTCCTTACTTGAGGTAAAGATTTGTCTTTCTCTAACTAAGTTGAGTCATTTAGTTATGAATGAAGTACCTGGTCTTAATTTGTTTGTATAGGACAAATTGGACTGCTTCCTCTCTTGCTGCAGCATCTCCTTCAGTGGCTTAGTCAGCATCTATCTCCAGGGTAAGTATTTTCACTTTTTGAATTTCTTCATATACAATTAGGAATGATCTCATGATCATATAGGGACATGGAGCTAAGAGGGTGATCAGTGAAGAGCTTTCTGAAGCCCTGTCGTCCCTGGATGAGAAGACTGCATTATGCAGCTTTCTTCAGGGGGAGAAAGAGAGTTTCAAAGAGAAGTTCATCAGACGAGGACATGACCTCGACAGTCTGCACCAGGTTCTTGACCGTTACAAGGCAACTAGCGAGAAGGCTCGAGAGACTGCCAAGCTTGCTCGAGAGGCCGAGAAGCTTGTCGGCAAAGAGAGGGACACCTTGGATACAATTATCAAAGGTTGTTGCCTCACTGAGAGGGATAATCTCAAAAAACTGAGGGAAGTTGTTGACTCTTTTGATGATGATGTTGTTAAACCCATGCAGGGTAACTTATCCCTTGAAGAGTCATGCAATCTGGTTATGGCTCTAGCCTACTCGCTAGTCACCAATATCCCAGAATTTGCTATGAGGTACAAGGAGAAACTGAAGACCGATGTCGGTGTCATAGTCTCTGCTGTACTCTGCAAGCTTAGGCGTCACCACGGTCCGAACTTGGATCTGAATCCAGTGGTGGGAGATGCAATTTTTGACAGCGACGATCAGCTGGTCACAACCAAAGCTAAGGTCGAACCTTTAGTTGAGAAATTGTTAGACAACCTCGGATTTGCCTGATGTATTCGCTCTCATTGTAAATTTTGTAATTTTGGCAATGGAAACGAAAATATTTAGCTCACCAGATTCATTGTACCTTGCAAATACAAATGATTAGTAGCAAGTAGATGATAAAAATTGAAAATAATATGTATTGTACTTATCTTTGATAGCTTAATGCCATAGTTATATCCCCTAGCCCCCTCTTGTGATCACTGATACCGAATTTGTTGTATAGTGGTCGCAAGGAAGTTATTTGGTCGATCAAGACCAGGGCTTTAACGATCACTTATAATGAAGATGTAGTATAGGAACATACTAGTAAGTCTCTTATGCGTTAAGAAACGGCTTAAAAAGAGATGTCTTAACTAGATGTGATCATTGAGTCATTAAGATAAATGGTTTAATACTAAATGTCAAAACTTTTTGCTAACTGACAGCCACTCAGATGATCAGAAACATGCTAGTAAGCCCCTTATATGTTAAGAAACGGCTTACGAAGAGATGTCTTATCTAGATCCGACCATGGGATCGACAATGAATCCATTTAAATATCGTAGTAAATCATTTTAACACAACCAGTCCCTAGGTGTGGCCCGAGAAAGAAAATGTAAGGCTGAAGTTAGGAATATAACCATAACATATAGCGAAAAGGAAAATACTTTATTTTACATATAAAATTTTAATTGGAAATGGAAAAATTTATACAAAGAACTTACGTAGTTGGTCGATGTTCCATGTGTTCGATAGAATTCTCCCGTCTTCCATAGCTAATCGAGCAGAAACTGGTCGTGGTGTTGACACTACAGTGTAAGGGCCTTCCCACTGAGGGGAGAATTTTTGTGATTAGACTGATTTTGGATTTTCCTTAAAACTAAGTCTCCTACACGAAGGCTGTTGCATCTAGGCCCTTAATCTTGATTTTGATGATAAATGAAAACAAGTGTCTTGGACTAATCTATTTACTTTGAGTATAAGATCAGGTGAAAAAGAAGAAACGTCAAAAGGGAGTCGCAAGACGGAAGCCGCAAAGACATAAGATCAGGTGAATAGAAGAAACGTCAAATGGGAGTTGCAAGACGGAAGCTGCAAAGACCTAAGATTAGGTGAAAAGAAGAAACGTCAAATGAGAATTGCAAGACGGAAGTCACAAAGACCTAAGATCAGGTGAAAAGAAGAAACATCAAATGAGAGTCACAAAACGGAAGCCGCAAAGACCTAAGGTAAGTGGTTGATTATTTTACCAGTCTCGGAGTTTGGAGTTTGACCGGTTTTATAGAAATTCTTTTTAGTTTAACCGTACTATTAAGAGGGGTTGCAAAATCTCTTTTTATTCTGGCAAAAATTGAGAAACTCTTAGGTCATATTGTTGCATTCATATTCATTGTCAAGTCTGAGAAAACTATAGATTTAAAAAAGGGATTGAAACTTGTTTTAAAATTTGATTTTTAAAATTGACAGTTGATGCTGACACTCAGCCTCTCATACTGCCATTCGACCAGAATCTTTCGACCAAATGTTTTTGACCAATTTTGTTTATTCGAAATTCTATTTTTTATCGAACAATTGGTCGTGGTTGATGCTGACAGTCAGCATACACGTCCGTGTGAACGCGGACATTTGTGTTGGATATTTTGGTAGTAGGAATATTTTTTAATTTTCTATACATATATAGGATGATCTAGGTCTTGCTCTTGTTGACACAATTGTAGCCCATTACGTTATCTTTCCAACAAGCCAAAAATCATCTCAATCAGATATCTACATCAAATGTTATGCTTATTTTACTGTTTGTTGCACAGATCCATGCGGACTGTCCGCATGAGACACTGACTGTCAGCATGAATGTCAGCTTCAATGCTGCCATTTGTCCAGAGAGAGTTGTTTTTGAGCCAAATTATTTTGGCCTATGCTGACTGTCAGCACAAGTCCTGACCAAAAATCATCTGCTTTCTGAGTGTTTTATTTAGTCATTTTTGTGGTCGATGCTGATTGTCAGTGGTCGATATTGACTGTCAACATGAGTTGATTTCTTTCCTTTTGCGACCACAACGGCTAGCTAAGTTTATTCCGTGATTTGCTTTTAACCATTCGAGGTTGATGCTGATTGTCAGCATGTGCAGATTTATTTCCATATACGACCACAACGGCTAGCTGAGTTTTATCCTCATATCTTGTCGAGCTGATTGCAGTCGATGCTGACTGTTAGCGTCCAAGGCTGACTGTTAGCATGCATTGTTTTTTCTCTGCTCGACCATAACGGCTAGTTGAGAGGCTTAGGCTATAAATATGAGCTTTGAGCAGGTTTTTGAGAACAACAAGAGCTATATTTTGATATACACCTGAGCCCAAGTTCCCTAGTGCTAATATCTTAATATTTTGATCAAGTATCATTCATAGTGATTGAAAGAGAGCCTCTGAGAGCATTCATTTGCATCATTTGCATCCTTAGAGTTTCTCGATGGTTGTTGGGGGTCAAGAGAAGATCTCGTAATTTGTTACTCTTGGTGAACACCCTCACCTAGACGGTTTGGAGGTGTGGCCATTGACCTCTCCATTAAGGGGGGTTGTTGGAGAGGCTCGGCATATTTGTGAAAGGCATCGATGCTCGCCTATCCGGAGTGGAGAAGGAGCAATGTTAGTGAAAAATATCCTTCGTGGATATTGAAGCAAGACTCATTCATTTGAGTGCTTCAACGAGGAGTAGGGAAGACCGGATGAGTCTCTGAGACCTCAGAATAAATCACCGTGTTTGATTTTCTTACTCTTTCTTAGTGCAAAATATTATTAAATTATTTCGGTTTATTTGCTCTTAGTCTTTTCCTTGCAAAAATT
Source organism: Pharus latifolius (assembly GCA_019359835.1). Taxonomy (NCBI): domain Eukaryota; kingdom Viridiplantae; phylum Streptophyta; class Magnoliopsida; order Poales; family Poaceae; genus Pharus; species Pharus latifolius. The sequence continues at coordinate 34,867,505 of CM033321.1, read as the reverse complement.
GTTTTAGTCGAAAAATTTTAAAGCCTCATATTCACCCCCCTCTAGTCGGCATCCTTGATCCTACACGTGGTATCAGAGCATGGTCTCTCATTTATTGGCTTTACCATCTAGAGAGCAAAGATGGACTCGATAGAGGATTTTGGTTTGATTTCCCTCAATTTGATGGCTCACATTATTTTTGTTAGAAGATTATTATGAGCACTTATTTTGGGGCATTGAATTTGGATTTATGGAGCTTAGTGGAGAAGGGTGTGACTTATCCGTTGATTTCGAATAAGAATATTCTCCTTTTAAATACAAAGGTTAAAGATGTGTTTCTTAGATCCCTTAGTCATAATGTTCTCGAACTAGTGAGTGATCGTTCGACCGCTCATGATGTTTGGACCACCCTTTAGTCTATCTTTGAGGGCACATCTAGCTTTGAGCATGCTAAGGTGCGCTTCTTGATGTGACACTATGAGGCATTTGTGATGTTGGAGCATAATACACTCTCCACCATATATGATTTCTTGATCAACATCACAAATGAGCTCAAAGCCCATGGCGCTAATATTTCCAATCTAGACATTTGTAGGAAATTGCTTAAGGTGTTACCGAAGGATCGCTACGGAGACTTCATTACCACTCTTTCAAATGGTGACCCCTCCCACACTTCATCGAGCGAGCTCATTGACATGCTTATGTCAAATGAGGCTATGTCCAAGAAGAAGGACATACATTCCACCTCCGAGCATATTAAGAATGATGATTTCATTGCGGTTGATTGAGAGCTTTCTAGCAAGCTCAAAGACGTCATTGACTTGGTTTGCCTAAGAAAGACAAAGGTGAACTCTTGCAAGAAGAGCTCAAAGAAAGCGTCAAGATCAAAGTCTTCATCTCACGACAAATCTATATGCCTTATAGCATGTGACTCGATGGTATCAAATACTAACTTTTCCAACGATGAGCTTATGGATATGATTGTAGAGTTAAATGACTTTCTTGGCAATATGAATAAAATTTTTTGCACTTTAAATAATAACTTCTCATCCTTGAAAGTGCAATTTCAAGAGTTGAAAAGCTCTTATGATTCTTTGCTTGTCAAGGAAGCTATTAGCTCCACAATTACCTTAGATGATAGAGTTTCTTGTGACTTGCTTATTGTTCCATCCTTAGAGCCACATTCTTCCACTTCACATGCAAGCACCTCTTGTAATGACTTAAGTGCTAATTCATGTTTAGACTCAAATGCTAGCTTTGTGGACACTAGTACTTCATGTGATAATTTTTCTATTGATTTATTTATTGATTCACATGCTTATACGGTTGATACTAGTAGCTCATACCATGATTTATCTAGTGACTCATCTTTATTAGGGGTGTGCAAAATTGCACCGAACCGAAAAAACCGAACCAAAAAAACCGAGCTGAACCGAAAAAACCGGTTTTGTTGGTATTTGGTATCCGGTTCGGTAGGATACTTTAGCTCTATTCGGTATTCGGTTCGGTTCGGTAAAAAACCGAACAATTTTGGGAAAAACCGTTTAACGAACCCCTCGTCTCCTCCACATTCCACATTTTCACTCACTGTCTCACTCCTCGTCTCCTCCGCCCCGGCTCCACCCCGCCTCCTCCCGAGTCGCCGCCGCCCGTTCGCCGCCTCCGGCCTCCCTCGCCTCCTCCCACGCCGCCGCTCGTCCGCCGCCTCCGCCCCGGCTCCCCGCGCCTGCCTCCGGCCTCCCTCGCCTCCTCCTGCGCCGCCGCCCGTCCGCCGCCTCCGCCCCGGCTCCCCGCGCCGCCTCCAGCCTCCCCCGCCTCCTCCCGCGCCACCGCCCGTCTGCCGCCTCCGCCCCGGCTCCCCGCGTCACCTCCGGCCTCCCCTCAGATAGGTGAAAATTTCTTCCGAGGGATCCTCTCGCGTGAGACTATTTGGCTCTTGTCTGAATACAATATGTTTTACTATCCAGCGGTTCTTATTTGGGACCACGAGGAAGGCTCACTCGGAAGTAGCCTTCAATGCAACTTCCCCTTTTATTCTTTTTAGCTTTCTGGTCTTTGATTACAGATAAGAGTACCAATTTAGCAGCCAAGCTAGATCCTCATTTTTACTAATCTACAAGTTTGCGCTTCTGAACACGCCATGTTCTAAGCAAAAAGGCTGAGACGAAATGACTGCGTCGCTAAAAACCATTCACCTAGAGAAGCTGAAGAAGAGACGAACTGAATCGGGAGAAGAAAGGAAGAAGGAAACCACCAAAATGACTCATCAGCTCTTAATAAAGTAGTACTACTATATTACTGAGACCGTGTTGGAATGACCAGTTTTTAGTCTGTTCTCCTAGGATTTTTATAGGCTAGAATTAGGATGTTGGTTGGACTTGGGAAGTTGTTTGGTTAGAATAAGGAAACAAAATCTGAGCCCATTAGTGTAATCTGGGGGGAAATGAAAATTTTGATCCACACCTCATTTTTTCTTTTCCTGGTCGTCCCATCTCTCTTCTCTAGTGACAATACCATCTATCCGCCAATTGCGAATACCAGCTTTGCTGTTGTGCTTGCCACAATCGCGAAGACTTGGAGCTCCTAGTCCCCTACCTCCTCCCGCGTCGCCGCTCGTCCGCCGCCTCCGGCCCGGCTCCCCACGCCGCCTCCGGCCTCCAGATTTGAGCAAGAACATTAGAACAGGCATGAACTGTGATCAACAAGATGCGGCGATTATATGATTTGAGTGTTGTGTTGGTTTAGATTCTTGTTAACTGCCATCTAGAAGTCAATTTGTTGGTGTTATTTTTCGTTAAGCAGAAGATAGTTTTGTGCAGTGGAATGTTGACTTAGAATCTGATACACCTGGAAAGGGTTTTGGATGCAGCAGCACCACTACATAAAGTAAGTGCCAAAATAGTGTACTTAGGAAAGAAAGATTCCAATGATCCAAATGACCCATATGTAATTTTAGATTAAATCAATAAATGAAAAGTTTAACTGGTGATTGAACAAAAAGACATTAGCTCAACAGCAAAAATCTAGAAACAAGAACAAGAACTCCATTAGCTCTTGTGTGTACACAGGTCAGGTGAGCTAATCTTGAGGATTTGACCAAGGTCATGGATCTGTCGCCTGTCCATCTCCGGTTGGAATATTTCTTGCCGCTTGGAGAATCATACTACCTGGGTGGTTGGAAACGCATGTCACTTAGATGTTGCTTCTAGCCTGTAGATCATGTCGCCTGTTCATATTTCCAGACTTCTTTTTCTAAAAGAGACTTCTAATACAGAAATCCAAGCAGTGTAACAAGATCACCCAGATGATCAGATAAATTCAGGTTTTCGGGCGGCAAAAGAAAGAATATATGTGCCAAATTGAGGATTAACTTTAAATCTTGAGGATTAACTTTAAATCTTCAATACTATATTATTAATTATTATATGATATTCCAAATCGTAAAGATTAAAGAAAAAAGAGCCAAAAATGTCATGTAGGTTAATTAGGTTCGCAATAATTTGGTAAATTTGGTATTTACTGAAACCGAACCGAATTACTTTGGTATTTACCGAAACCGAACCGAATTTTTTTTTGGTAAATATGGTATGTAATGTGCAATACCGAATTTTAAAAAAAACCGAAAAAACCGAATGCACACCCCTAATCTTTATGCCATGGTGTTAGTACTAGTTGCTCCTCATTTGATATGTCTAGCTTATCTAGTGATTCTATTGTTATGCCTTCTAGTTCATCTACTTGTGCTGATATGCCGTCATGTTCTCATTCGCATCATGTTTCATGTGTTAACACGGTATCATCTCATGTACCTAAAATTGAAAATGATGAACTTAAGACTAAAATAAATAGATTGAGTCATGGCCTTACTAGATATGATATGAGTAGTGCTATGCTTGTTAAACTCCCTTTAGATCATAGATATTCATTTAAAAAGGGGAAATTAAATAATGCTCACTCATCTAGTAAGAGGCATCGCATATTTCACCGCACTCATACCATTTCATTTGTAAAGCCCTCTCGAACTTCATGTTTCGTATGTCACTTGATAGGGCAACATTCACATGAGTGTGTATCTAACCCTTTCAGAGTTGGTTCTTTTGACTCTTATTTGATTTCTTGTTCTAGAAGAGGTTTAATTGCAAAACTTGTTGATTTCCGTCTTCAAAAACCTAAAGATAGAGCCATTTGGGTAGCAAAAGACTTATGCGACAAGGCTAGAGGGCCTCGTATGGTTTGGGTACCAAAAGGGGCTTGACTCTTGATTGAAAAATCCTTTTTGGAAAATTATTTTTGCTAAATTTGTGTCATGCATTGAAAATCATTTCTGCAAATTTTCATTTCAATTGGATTTGATTTGAGCAACATTTGATTTTCCACAAATCAAATCTGAAATCTACAACTTCAGACTTCTTGTGGTTTTGACTGATTTTTCACTTTTATATCTCTTAATTGGTTGGCTATTTGAAGAAAGTTTATACATGATATTTTATCTTCTATGATTGGTCTTTATTTTTAATTTATTTCAAAATTTTTGGAAGTCATTTGCATGGTTTTTCAGGTGCCTTTACATGTGTAAAATAATTTTCCCAAAACCTGAAATCTAAAACTTTCAATCTGGTCATCATTTTTTTTCATATCTTGTTATTGGTTCCGATTTTGGCTTCACTATAAAAGGCTAACTAGTTCCTCATTATCTCATTTATCTCCAAAATATTTTGGGAATTTTTGGAACTTGTGTACGTATGTTTCTATGATTATAAAGAAGCCAAAGTGTTTGAGAAAATTTTCAATCAAATTGGATGTCAATCTCTCATTCCTTTCAAATAACTAAAAATTTGAATCTTGGATCTTCATGAAAAATGTTTGTATTGATGTTATTTATCTCTATGCAACTTTCCATGACTTTTGATGCTTCTTTGGATGGTTTCTCGATCCTTCTTGATTATCTTTGTTTTAGGCCATAAAGAGGGGATTTCATGACCTTTATTTTGTTTTGATTCTTGTTGAACTCTCTTTATTCACCAATAGGTCATTTCTATCTCTTGCACATAATTTATGACCTAACTTGGATGATTATTCCTCTCATAGTCCTTGTTTCGTCAAATCTCCATTTTGGCGGATTGATGGATTTTGATTTATGCAAAAGTTCTTGAAATTGGAGCACATGTTTGAATGGGTTATTGATTTGGGTACTCTTTGTGGAGATTTGAGCTCTTCCTTAGGTCATATACTTTTCTCCTATTTTTTGTGACCTAAAATTGTTTTGTCAAACCTTTTTTTGGCATACCTTTCGTTTGTAGGTTTTTGGTGATTAATGCCAAAAAGGGGGAAGAATTTTGTGAGGATTAAAACTGTTATTTCCTATTGCTCATTGCAAATTGAGCTGGTATGAACGTCTTAGAGACTTTCTTATATCATAAGGTTTTAAAATTAGAAAGGTGGACACAATGCTTTTTACAAAAGTGGTTGAAAAAGACCTTTTTGTGTGTCAAATATACATTGATGATATCATATTTGGGTCTACTAATGAATCCTTCTATCATGAGTTTGGAGAAATGACGTCTAGAGAATTTGAGATGTCGATGATTGGAGAGCTAAGCTTCTTCCTTGGACTTCAAATCAAGCAACTCAAGAATGAAATGCTCGTGAGCCAAACCAAGTATGTAAAATATTTGCTCAAGAGTTTTGGGATGGAAGATGCTAAAGCCGTCAAAACTCCCGTGGCCATTAATGGACATCTCGATATGGACAATGACGGAAAAGCGGTTGATTCTAAACTTTATCGATTTATGATTGGTAGTTTAATTTATCTTACCGTATCTAGGCCCGACATCATGTTTAGTGTTTGCTTATGTGCTAGATTTCAATCTTCACCTAAGGAATGTCATTTGATTGCTATTAAAAAAATCCTTAGGTACTTGAAATGCTATTCTAATATAGGCCTTTGGTATCCAAAAAATACAAATTTTGAATTAATTGGATATTCGGATTCGGATTATGCGGGTTGCAAAATTGATAGAAAAGCACATCCGGTAGTTGTCAACTTTTGGGGAGATCACTAGTCTCTTGGTCATCTAAGAAACAAAATTTCGTAGCTCTCTCCACCGCCAAAGCGGAATATGTTTCTGCAGGTAGTTGTTGTGCTCAAATTTTGTGGATGAAGCAAACCCTTTTTGATTATGGAATTTCCTTTGAAAAGGTGCCACTCTTGTGTGATAATGAAAATACCATAAAAATTGCAAACAATCCGGTTCAACATTCTGGAACCAAGCATATTGATATTAGGCACCATTTTATAAGACATATGGCAAAAAGGTACAAAGATGTGAATTATATAAAAACTGACTTGCAGCTAGCGGACATCTTCACAAAACTTTTAGATGAGATTAGATTTTGCTTTCTTAGAAGTGAATTGAATATTATTGATATAAAAACTTTCTTATGACCTAACTTTTAGATGAGGCAAGTTAATTGTCTGTTTTACTGTCCTCCTGCCTTTTTGTGCTTGATGTCAAAGGGGGAGATATTCTTGTATCTGGCTCTCAAATGACTCACATATGTATTTTTATATGCATGCATTCAAGGGGAGCTCTTATATATCTGATGCCTATGCATACATTTAGGGGGAGTCATTAAATTTTATTCATTTAAACACTTGTTGTCATCCATCATCAAAAAGGGAGAGATTGTTGTACCTAGGCTCTTAATCTTGATTTTGATGATAAATAACAACAAGTGTCTTGGACTAATCTATTTATTTTGAGTGTAAGATTAGGTGAAAAGAAGAAACGTCAAATGAGAGTCGCAAGACGGAAGCTGCAAAGATCTAAGGTAAGTGGTTGATTATTTTACCAGTCTCGGAGTTTGGAGTTTGACCAGTTTTATAGAAATTCTTTTTAGTTTAATTTTACTATTAAGAGGGGTTGCGAAATCTCTTTTAGTTCCGCCAAAAACTGAGAAACTCTTTGGTCATATTGTTGCATTCATATTCATGGTCAAGTCTGAGAAAAATATAGATTTAAAAAAGGGATTGAAACTTGTCTTAAAATATGATTTTAAAATTGGCAGTTGATGCTGACAGTCAGCCTCTCATACTGCCATTCGACTAGAATCTTTCGACCAAATGTTTTTAACTAATTTTGTTTATTTGAAATTCTATTTTTTATCAACCAACTGGTCGTGGTCGATGCAGACAGTCAGCATACATGTCTGCGTGAACGCGGACATTTGTGTTGGACATTTTGGCAACAGGAATATTTTTGAATTTTCTATACATATCTAGGCTGCTATAGTTCTTGCTATTGTTCACACAATTGTAGCCCATTGCGTTATCTTTCTAACAAGCCAAAAATCATCTCAATTGGATATCTACATCAAAAGTTATGCTTGTTTTACTGTCTGTTGCACAGATCCATGTCGACTGTCCGCATGAGACACTGACTGTCAGCATGAATGTCAGCTTCAATGCTGTCATTTGTCCAAAGAGGGTTGTTTTTGAGCCAAATTATTTTTTCCTATGCTGACTGTCATCGTGAGTATGTTGACTGTCATCACAAGTCCTAACCAAAAATCATCTGCATTCTGAGTGTTTTATTTAGTCATTTTTGTGGTCGATGCTAATTGTCGGTGGTCGATACTGACTGGCAGCATGAGTTGATTTCTTTCCTTTTGTGACCACAACGGCTAGATAAGTTTTCTCCGTGATTTGTTTTTAATCGTTCGAGGTCGATGCTGACTGTCAGCATGTGGAGATTTATTTCCACATACGACCACAACGACTAGCTGAGTTTTCTCCTCATATCTTGTCGAGCTGATTGCGGTCGATGCTGATTGTCAGCATGCACTGTTTTTTCTCTGCTCGACCATAACGGCTAGTTGAGAGGTTTGGGCTATAAATATGAGCTTTGAGCAGGTTTTTGATAAAAAGAGAGCCTCCGAGAGCATTCATTTGCATCATTTGCATCCTTAGAGTTTCTCGGTTGTTGTTGGGGGTCAAGAGAAGATCTCGCAATTTGTTACTCTTGGTGAACGCCCTCACCTAGACGGTTTGGAGGTGTGGCCATTGACCTCTCCATTAAGGGAGGTTGTCGGAGAGGCTCGGTATATTTGTGAAAGGCATCGGTGCTCGCTTATCCGAAGTGGAGAAGGAGCAACCTTAGTGAAAAATATCCTTTGTACATGGATATTGAAGCAAGACTCATTCATTTAAGTGCTTCAACGAGGAGTAGGGGAGATCGGACGAGTCTCCGAGACCTCGGGATAAATCACTGTGTTTGATTTTCTTACTCTTTCTTAGTGCAAAATATTATTAAATTGTTTCAGTTTATTTGCTCTTAGTCTTTTCCTTGCAAAAATTATTTTTAGTCGAAAAGTTTTAAACCCTCTGTCGACGATTCGGACTCGGGGTCCTTAGTCAAACTTATGCAGAACTTTGTGAGTTGTGAGACCTTTCAGGGTGTCCCTCCGGGAAGGGATGATGAACCAAGGTTAACTGGAACACAGAGAGGTTTAGACAGGTTCGGGCCCTCGATGGTGGGAGTAATAGCCCTACGTCCTGTTAGGATTTCACTATGTATAGGAAAATTACAAGGTTATGGGAAGAGGCTTCACAGGCGAAGATCCTTCCCATGCGATGATATTAAACACCACTAAAAATGCCTATAAAAGCTAGTAAACTTAGCCTAATGTCTTCTATTGATCTTTCGGTCTCTCTCCTTCGTCTGATGCATTGGCTTACCCTCTTATACTGGTCGAAAGGGTGCCAAGGCATAACAGCATCGAACAGTTGCTCGGGTGCAATTTTGATAACTGCCCTTAACCACTAGTACAGAAATGCAGTCTACTAACCCCTATCTTCTATCGGTTATTACCGAAACAGCAGAAAACCGATAGAAAATGTGCCTCGCGGTCATAAAAGCCCGACGGATGTATTTTCCCCATCGGTTTCTAAGAAACTTACTGATAGAATAAATAGTATGATTTACACTAGCGGTGATGAACATATTTGCCGTTAGAAGAGATGCATAAGTATTGACGGAAGAATGTTGTGCGCCGATAGGACTGGTCGACTTCAACAACTAGACTTATTCTATCGCTACTGTATGAATATACCGACAGAGTATATTAAAAATTCCTATCGGCAATATGTAATGCACTGATAGAATAGTTGGCCTTCTACAAATATTTTTATTCTATCGGTAATGGATTCTTTTACCGTTAGAATATATAGAAAATTGCTTAGAACTGTTCGTCTTCAAATAGTTTTATTCTATCGGTAATGAATGTTTATACCGGTAGAATATTGCAAAAATATCTTAGAACTGTTGGCCTTCTACAACTAGTAATATTCTATCGGCAATGTACGTACACACCGATAGAGTATGTACAAAAATTCCTATCGGTAATATTTATTGTGCCGATAGAACCATTCGCCTTCTACAGATGTTTTTATTACTAACGGTGTTCTGTTTTCATACCGATAGAAAATATATATTTGTATAAATACACGGGTATGTCTCTTTCATTCTCACAGTTCATCTGGGGCTCGTAGTCTTAACCCGTAAGCTCCATGGACGGCCGGCGCACCTCTACAGGGGACCGCTGCACCTCCGCACCTCCATCGACGCCCTCTAGACGTCGGCATCCCAAGGAAGGTACGTAAAATTTCTGCAATATTGTTAGATTATTCTAATCCGATTATGGCAATAATTCTGCTTTTTTTGTATCCTTCATTTTGATGTGTCTTCTTTTCAATATGATTATGATCTGTTCAGGTCCTTGGATGATGCTCGTGAGGGGCAACGTATTTCACGGTTCTTCATCGCAGTACGCTGCCTACGTTGGCTTGTTGGCGAAAGAAATAGTGAAGATCACCGTCGAGAGCTGGAAGGACGTGAAGGGCGAGATCTTGGTTGGCTCGGTCGAGAAGATGCTTAAGCCCGGCGTGTTTATCAAATCAGGACCTATAGAAAGCATCTTACATTTTTTGCATGCACCAGCTTGTGGCCAGATGCTTACCTGCTTGGAGAAGAAGAATTGTTGTTATTTGCACAGCCATTCTACACCATCACTACACAGAACAACATCTTGGAAGGTAGGTTCTTTTTGTTAATGGAGTTGAGTTGAGTTGATCGAGTTTGAGTCCGAGGAAATCACCAATACGTACAAATGTATGTCGACGGCAGTTCCAGCTCCTCGGGCGTCTTCGAACTGAACTCCTATGGTTAAGTCCAATGTGGTTCAGACATTTGCTGTTTTGGATGAATGGATTTGTGATGTATCAGGTCTAACTTGTAGTCGGTAGTTGCATTGTGGCAACCTGCAAAGGTTCCCTTTTATGTAAAATGTATGTATGGGCCATTGGGTCCTCGTCGTGATCTGTTGTTAATTTCAGACGTGGCTTTTGTAATATACATCGAATGTGTGAATTGTTGTATTTGTATATTGTTGTATATTTGTGTATCATGTATTGCTAATTGGGACATGAACTTGAATGTGCAGGGAGTATTTGTGTATTTAATTGTATTGGTAGGTAGGTGTATATTTGTACTGCTGTTTCAGACATGCACTTCAATTTGTGAACTGGCATGTGTATGTTTGTACCTGAATTTGTATTGGTGAACTGGCATGTGTATGTTTGTACCTGAATTTGTGAACTGGCATCTGTAATTTCTTTGGCAAGATGAAGTCCCAACTACCTACGAAAAGTATTTTTGTGTCTCCTAGTTAATCCACAAATTAGCATTTCTTGAAATATATTGCTTTATCTTCTAGTTAAGATCCGTTTGATGTAAGATCTGTTTGATGTTACATTGATATGATTCCTTGAATGTGAGAAATGGCATGTGCATGTTTGTCCCAGTTTGGTACCAGTACCTCCTCTAACGGTAAGTACACATATTTACCGATAGGAAAACACATATATTTGTGAATTCATGCATATTCTAATGGTAAATACACATATTTGCCGATAGGAAACACATATATTTGCTCAGTCATGCATATTCTAACGGTAAATATGTGTATTTACCGATAGAAAAAGACTCAGTCATGCATAGTCTAACGGTAAATACACATATTTACCGATAGAAAAACCAATGCTCGAATGTCATGCATCATCTAACGGTAAGTACACATATCTACCGATAGAAAAACTCATGTGCGTGCTGTGTCATGCATGATGTAACGGTAAGTACACATATTTACCGATAGGAAAACACATATATTTGCTCAGTAATGTATATTCTAACGGTAAATACACATATTTACCGATAGAAAAACTCATGCTCGAGTGTCATGCATCATCTAACGGTTCGTACACATATTTACCGAAAGAAGAAGTCCTGTACTTGCTCGGTAATGCACATTCTCTAACGGTATGTGTGTGTTTTTACCGATAGAATATGTGAGCGGCAAATTACCTAAGTTAGTCTAACGGTTATTTCATGTATTTACCGTTAGAAAAATGTCCATTATAAGGAAAACCCCACTCGACCATTGCTGAGCTGCTCTTTAATTTGTTCTGTTGCACTCTGTGTCCCTCTGTTTGTGACGAAAGTTCCAGCTACACTGCTAGGGTGATCAGCGCAGGCTGGAGGGAAGTTGATTGCGCCCCTCTCTTTAAGGTACGCTTAATCGTCGACACTTATCTCTCTCTCCCTCTAGATCTCCCTTCCTCTCTACTTGCAAGCTAGCTGTATTGTGTAGTTCCAAGTTTGTAGCTCTAAGCTTGGGAGCTTGGTAGCTGGAAATGCGTCATGTTTTAGGAGCTAACTAGCTTGTATTGTGTAGTTAGCCTAGGTTAATTAGTGTTAATTTCGTCAGGCTAGGGTTCAACACATGTATCTGTTGTAAGAGGCTGTACATGTACATATACATAACTTAATCGGGCAGGTTTCATGCATGGCTTACTCGTTAAATTTTGTTAATTGTAGATGGACAGGAAATATTGGATGTATGGAATAAAACGTACTACTCTTGAATATTTGGATGGTGTGAATGAGTTTATTAAATTTGCTGAGCAACAAAAGGAGAGGAAGGGAGAGAAAAATATGCTCTGTCCTTGTATAGATTGTATGAACTTGAAGAGGTTTAGCAACTCTGATCAAATTAAGAGTCATTTGATTCGTCGTGGTTTTAACGCGCGATACACCCGTTGGATATGGCATGGCGAAGATCTTGAGGAAACAAGCACCACTACTACCAATCAGCACGACTCGGATGTGGATTGCAATAATATCGATGATCATCTCAATTTTGGTAATGTTCATTCCGATGTGCACGTAGATGATGATGATGACAATCTAGATGAGATGTTACGTGATGTAGAGGAAGATTACAACGAAAATGACTTCTGTGAATTTGAGAAACTGATTGCTGACTCTGAGAAGCCTCTGTTCCCTGGATGTGCAACATTTACAAAACTGTCTTCTGTGCTGAGATTATATAACTTGAAGGCAGGAAACGGTTGGAGTGATAAGAGTTTCACAGCACTATTAGATCTTCTAGCGGACATGCTTCCAGAGGGAAATGAGTTGCCAAGATCTACTTACCAAGCCAAAAAACGGTTGTGTCCGTTGGGAATGGAAATCGAAAGAATACACGCATGCCCAAATGATTGTGTGTTGTACCGTAACGAGTACTCCAGTTTGCATGTTTGTCCAAGATGCGGCGCATCGAGGTATACGCGTAGGGACCGGATTGACAGTGAACGTCATGAGGTAAGGAAAGGGCCCCCGGCAAAAACTGTGTGGTACTTGCCTGTGATACCTAGATTGAAGCGGCTGTTTGCAAATCCGAAAGTCGCGAAGCACTTGCGTTGGCATGCTGAAGCCCGGAAACAAGACGGAAAACTGAGACACCCAGCTGATTCTATTCAATGGAGAAACATCAACAGAACATTTGCTGAGTTCGGCGGCGAACTTAGGAATGTAAGGTTCGGGCTGAGTACAGATGGTATGAACCCACATGGTAATATGAGCAGCCGGCACAGCACTTGGCCGGTTCTTTTATGCATCTACAATCTTCCTCCTTGGTTATGCATGAAGCGCAAGTACATCATGATGGCGTTACTAATCTCAGGACCCAGACAACCCGAAAATGATATTGACGTGTTTCTAGCGCCTTTAATCGAGGACTTACAGAAATTGTGGAGCGAGGGTGTGCAGGTGTGGGATGCATACAAGAAAGAGAATTTCATCTTGCGGGCCCTGATATTTTGCACCATAAATGATTTTCCTGCCTACGGCAATTTGTCGGGGTATAGTACGAAAGGAGCCAAGGCTTGCCCTATTTGCCTAGATGAAACTGAGAGCATGTGGCTGCGAAACTGCCGGAAAACAGTGTACATGGGTCACCGCAGGTTTCTTCCGGTGCATCACACGTACCGTAAGAAGAGGAAATCATTTAACTGGGAAGCCTGAGAAGGGATCAGCTCTAGTGTTTCTGACCGGTAAGGAGATTTACTCGCGCGTGAACGACATCAAAGTTGAGTTCGGTAAGCATTCTAAACCTCGAGAAAAAAATGTTTGGAAGAAGAGATCGATTCTCTGGGATCTACCGTACTGGGAGCACTTACAAGTTCGACATTGCATTGACGTCATGCATGTAGAGAAAAATGTCTGTGACAGTTTGATTGGTTTGTTGTTGAACATTCCGGGAAAGACAAAGGATGGTGTGAAAGCTCGTCGTGACATGGTGGAAATGGGGATAAGGACTGAGCTTGCACCTTTAGAGAATGGAAAGCGTACATACCTCCCCCCGGCCTGCTATACGTTGTCCAAGAGCGAAAAAACAGAACTCTGTCGGTGCCTGCACGGTGTTAAAGTTCCATGTGGGTACTCCGCGAACTTGAAAAAACTTGTGTCTATGAAGGACCTCAGACTGGTTGGCATGAAGTCCCACGACTGTCATGTCTTGATGTCACAGATGCTTCCCATTGCTATCAGAGGCATTCTCCCAGTTAAAGTTAGAGAGACAATCACAAACCTATGTTATTTCTTCAACGCAATATCTTGCAAGGTAAGTACGTGCACTCGTACTATAAGTTCACTACCTCCATTTGTGGAGCTTAATTAGAAGATTTTTCTGATATGAATATTTGACGCAACTGTGTCCTCGTAGGTAATTGATCCCGATGGACTGGACGCTTTGCAACGCGACGTGGTTACAACTCTTTGTCAGCTCGAGATGTATTTCCCTCCATCCTTTTTTGATGTTATGGTCCATCTGATTGTTCACCTTATCAGAGAAATTAAGTTTTGTGGACCCGTGTGCCTGCGCTACATGTATCCATTTGAGAGATTTATGGGTGTATTGAAGGGATACGTAAGGACTCGTCGTCGACCCGAGGGGAGTATCATGGAAGGTTATGCCGCCGAGGAGGTGATTGAATTTTGCACAGATTATATGGCCGGGGTTGACCCAATTGGTGTTCCTAGGTCCCGACACGAGGGTAGGCTTGAGGGAATCGGAACGATTGGATTCAAAGCTATCGTCCCCGCTCGTGATGTGTACGCAAAATCACATTTTTGGGTCTTACAACACATGACGGAGGTCGAGCCATACATACACGAGCACAAGGTAATGTTACGGTCACAGAATCCTTCGAAGTCAGACGTTTGGGTAAGCAGAGAACATAACAGGAATTTGCTGAGTGGATCCAAGAAAGAGTCACGCGAGCTGCCGAGGGCTCCGTAAGTGAAACTGTGACATGGTTGGCTAGAGGCCCAAGATTCACTGTAGGGACTTGGCAGGGGTACGACAACAATGGGTATTCATTTTACACAAGAGCTCAAGACGCCAAGAGTAGCACGCAATGTAGCGGAGTGACACTATTTGCTATTTCCGAGGATGCCAGATCAGTAAGGGCGCTGAACTCATATTACGGTGTTATTGACGAAATATGGGAGCTCGATTACGGATTACTTAAGATTCCCCTGTTTCGATGCCAATGGGTCGAAATCCCTCGAGGTGTTCAAGTTGACAGTTACGGGTTTACTCTCATCGATCTTGGTAGAGTCGGACACCAAGACGATCCATTCATACTTGCAAAGCAAGCCACACAGGTATTCTACATCGTTGACCCGGCCAATCCAAACTTGCATGTTGTCCTCCACAGCAAGAGACGTATTGTTGGGGTCGAAGATGTTGTCGACGAAGAGGAGTATAACCAATTCGATGAAATACCTCCATTTTTAGAGGACATTCAATCTATCCGTACTGAAGATATCGACGAAACAACGTATCTGCGAGATGACCACGAAGAAGGATTATGGGTTGAGAACCATTGATGATTAATTTCTATTTCAGGGATAAATGCCAAGCAAACAGCCCACAAGTTCTGTAGCAAGGTGAGGAACTTATCATTAATACATCAGGCAGTACATTTTTCTTTAGAATTTAATGATAAGCTAGTTCACAGCATTAATACATCTCAATTTTACTCCACAGCATGAGTTCTAACATGTACAGTATCTTTATCCTGTAAATATTTAATTCTTCCCTTCAAATAGCACTTGCAAAAATCTCATCGCAGCCTCTTCAAATTAAGTTCTGCAAAAATCCCTTTTTTCTGACGGTATTTTGTTATTTATACCGATAGAGAAGGACATCTTCTCTCAGGCACTTCAAAACGTTTTCTATCGGTATTGTTCTATTTTACCGTTAGAATAAATTCGTTAGTCTCACGGTATTTGTTGTCTGACGGTTTTTTCCTGTTTTTACCGATAGAAGAATACTCTGCCGCTTTGAATTCTCAACCGTGTCGCCATGCGTCGCCTTGGAAACTCTATAAGTACCTCGCCAAGCGTCGCGGTATTTTGTTGTTTTTCTAATTCTCGAACGGTTCGACTCCTCATCTTCTCTTTCACAATGGCAACCTCCATGGGATCGTCATCCACGCCCTCCCCGGTAAGAACTCTAAATCTCCTCGGTTTACCCCTGTATTGTTAATCCATGTTCAGTTCATTCTTGACCTGTTGATTTGCACAGGGAATGGTAGCCGTGGAAGATACTGCCAAAGTGAAGGCCGACCTGAGGGCCCTCCAGGAGGAGCACAAGCTCCTTACAGACAAGCACACTCAGCTACGGCTTGACCTTGACGATCTCTTCCAGCGCATTAAGCGCATGAAGACGGATGGTGACAATGCTAGGGCGAGGACGAGGCGTCTTCGCGAGGAGAAGAAAGCCGCGGATATGACCATCGCTGGCTGCGGTTTGACTATGAAGGATACCATAGCGAAGCTGAGGGAGGTCGCAGGCCTTCTCGACGCGGTAGTAGTTGATCCTAGGGACAACTTGTCGCTAGAGGAGTCCTGCGTCCTGGCTGCAAGTCTAACTGACTCTATTCTACATGCAGCCAGAGCTAAGACCACCCCTTGACCTAGCATTTTGGGTTTTATTTTTTTTTGTAAGTGATAAAACAACAATGAATGAACAATTTCTTTTTATGTCAATTTTCCAATTTTTCGGCTATCTTCCCTCTTTCTTTAACATTCTGCAGCTTTCAACCACGGTCTGTTTGATGTTAAATTGTGTACCTTTTCATTACTCTGACGGTATTTTGTTGTTTTTACCGATAGAAAAAGGGCACACAATACTATAATCTCAAGCACTTAATCAAAAATTTTTTCTGGGGAAAATTGGTCTCACGGGATTTTATTGTTTATACCGATAGAAAAAAGGCACTTTTCATTACTTTCACGGTATTTTGTTGTTTTTACCGATAGAAACTATAATCTCAAGCACTTCAAAAAAATTTTCTGGGGAAAATTGGTCTCACGGGATTTTTTTGTTTATACCGATAGAAAAAGGCACCTTTTCATTACTCTCACGGTATTTTGTTGTTTTTACCGATAGAAACTATAATCTCAAGCACTTTAAAAAAATTTTCTGGGGAAAATTGGGCTCACAGGATTTTTTTGTTTATACCGATAGAAAAAGACACCTTTTCATTACTCTCACGGTATTTTGTTGTTTTTACCGATAGAAAAATGGCACCCAATACTATAATCTCAAGCACTTTAAAAAAATTTTCTGTGGAAAATTGGTCTCACGGGATTTTATTGTTTATACCGATAGAAAAAGGCATCCACTACTTCAAATATTTTTCCGGAAAATTTACTTGTTCTATCGGTATTATTTTGTTGTTTCGATAGAAAAGTACATAAGTCTATCGGTATCATTTTGTTATACCGATAGAAAAGTTCCTCCGCTACTTTATTACTCGTACACGGCCCTTTAGTTTCCCTCCACTCGAACAGTTCCACCTTAGAGCACTGCGTCTCTTCGAGAGCGAAGAAAACCCCAACCTCCGCCGTGACCACTCACTTCCTCTCTCCTACATGACGATCGCCGGCTGGACACTGGTTCGCCACTGCCACCGGTTCTTATTTTCGTCCTTCGCCGGCCGCCGCTGCGTTCTACACCGCCTCTCCATCACCAGAACTGATCGCCGCCGTAAATATCCTAATTCGTCGTTCTATTTCCAGCATCTTCTTTATTTGATCCTAGTGTTTTGCACGTACTAATTCTTCGAATTTTACAATTACACTAGGGTTCCCTATTGTATTGGCTTATGTACATTCCGCAGGCAATGTTGATTTTAATTAGGGTTTACATAATATGTTCCAGTGCTGTAATGAACCTGTTTTGAGATTTTAACTTATCTATACTGCTGTATGTGTGATCAATTGTATCCAACTGCCATGTAATGCAAATTATATGTTGGAGGTGTTCTTACACATATTCTATCGGCAGCTCATGTGTTTACCGATAGAAAATTTTTCTGCACAAGTAGTAAAACTTAATTTGGATCTGGAAGGACATGAGCCATGCAATGTACTAGTTTGGTTGGGAATTTTTACTCACTTCGTATGAATATATGGCAATGTGGATGGGTCTTCGATGTATATGTTTCAAATGCCTATATACATGACTTTTCCCAACCTAATAGATGCGAAGTCCTGATGACTCACATACAGGCTAGGCTAAAGATTATGCACAGTGGCACTTAGATGCTTGTGTGCATATTTACGTGTGAAATAATAATGCTGGCCCATGAATATTAGTATAGCAAATCATCGAGAATGTTATGTGATGACAGTGAATGGTGGCTTGTCAACAAAATGACATATGTAGAGAACATTGTTATGTTCTATCGGTATCTCACGTGTTTGCCGATAGAAAAATTGTCTTCTGTGGAGGTAATTGTTATGGTCTATCGGCAGCTCATGTGTTTACCGATAGAAAATATTTCTGAAGAGTTCAGGAAGTAATTCATGCATGTCTTTCTTTTTGTATTATTTTCCCTTTTGCCGCCCTAGTTAGTCTCCAGTCCTGGGCTGAGTTATGGAACTCCAAGGCGAATTAATTGCCATATATATGGTTTGTTGAAGGTTTTGTAGGGGAAGACATGTCGTCGTCTTCATCGGATGGTACTAGTGGTTCGACTAGGGCCAACCCCATCGTAAGTACTGAAGATGCAGCTGTTACATCCCAACGCAAGAGGGTGGGGCGAGGCGCGACGACGTTGGGGCGTTTGGCCAAACGCACGGATCTTTTTTGTGAGTTCAACCAATTTGGGAGGCCGATTGGAAAGAATGCTGGGAGGTACGCGGCCTACGTTGGGCTGTTGGCGAAAGAAAGGGTGAAGATCACCGTCCAGAGCTGGAAGGACGTGACGGCGGACGAGAGGGATAGGTTGTGGGCGGAAGTGAAGGTTAAATGAACAGAAATCGCTGAACTCTTTCGTAATCACGTTCTCTTGGCTTATACTAAAGTTTAACTAACTCGTGATTAATTCTATGCATTTTTCGGAAACAGGCTAAGTGGAACATCCCCGACGATACACCTAGGACTGCCTGCTTGAAGGACATGAACGGAACATGGAAAACCTTTAAGAGCTGGCTCGTCAGTAACTTCCTCGCTGCGGGGAAATCTCCTTGCGAGAAGTACCCCTTCATATCGGAGGAGGTATGGGAGGAATTCACCAAGCAGAAGGGGACTGAGGAGTTCAAGGCCCTTAGCGAGAAGAATAGGGCAATCCAGAAGAGGAACGACCACCCGCATCGGCTCGGATCCCGGGGCTATGCGGGGAAGGAGGAACAGTGGAAGAAGGAAGACGAACAAAATCCTGTCATCGACACCCCTGAGTTGCCGCTCTCCGAGATCCGGGATGAGAGGTGCAAGCGATGGTGGAGGGGGAGGGGGTCCGTGTCGTCCACGGGGTCTGTGCAGTTCGCAACCCCTGGGGACGTCGACGTTGTGAGGCGAATGGTAAGTTGGCTAACCTCGTAAATTGTGTGCGCACAAGTGTATATAAGGCAATTTGTCTCACAAGGTACCTTCAAATGTAACAGATCTCTTTTGAGAAGGAGGCAGCGGAGGGATTGTTTACCCCGTAGAGGGAGAACGACATCCTCACCCGGGCTCTAGGAAATAAGGAGCATCCCGGGCGGACACGGGCCGTGGGAGCCATTGTGTCGTGGAAGGCCGGTTTCGTAGATCCGGCTCCACCGAGGAAGAAGGCCCGCACCTGGAAGGAAAAGGAAGCTGACCTCTCCGATAAGATACGGGCTGAGGTACGGGAGGAGATACGGGTGGAGATGCGGGTTGAGATACGGGCTGAGGTACAGTCTGAGGTGCAGACCGAGGTCGCACAAATGAGGGAAGAGTTTGCACGGTTGAGAGAAGCATTGCTGGCCAAGAGTGCAGATGCGGATCCCTAGGACGACGGTACCCCGCGGGGTCGGATAAGCAGTTGCGCTTCGAAGGTACTCGCGGATCCAGTGGATCTACTTGAGGTACTGCAAGCCTTCATCTGTGCACTTAAGTTGATGCAAGCCTTCATCTGTGCACTTAATTGTTACAAATTTGCAGGGGCCGGAGGGCTGCATCCTACAGAATCACGTAGGCGCCGGGCAGGAAGTGGTTGGACACGGCTTCATATATCCATCTGGGCCGGATGTCCGGGTCCACTGTGTACCTCTGCGGTTGGGTTTCGCAAAGGTACAGGTGGACATGGCCATGCCGGGCTACAATGATCCTCCGTTGCCAGTCCCAACAGAGGAACTGCAGACACTTGCTGAGGCAGTGGGCTCCTACGTACAGTGGCCCAAGAAGTGTCTTGTAATACAACCGGTAAATCCTACACATTTTAGATTACATCATACTCAGTACACTCAACTTGCATAATCTAACATACGTGCTCATTAATTGAAGTGGCCTGCCGCTGGGCTACCAGGGGACTGCGCCCCCCAGCTCGGGGCATGAGGCCCGATCTCGTGCGACCCTGGACACATCAAAGACGGCCTCCACCCCACCCAGCGCATCCACGCCTTCACCTCGGAAGAAAGCTGCCATCACCTCGCCCTTGCCTTCGAAGGTACGCGCTCAGTCCCCGGCAAAAGGCAAGGGCAAAGGCAAGGGAAAAGGGCGACAGGGACAGCCGGAGAGGTTCACGAACGGGCTCCCACTCATGTCGGAGGCAGCTTTGCGCAAATTGGATCGATCAACCAGAGACCTCCACGCGTGGTACCTACACCGAGCTCCGTGCAATCTGAACTTCTTAGTTCCCTACAGGCCTAGGCAGTTCCACCGTGAGCCCGGGAGTATATCCGTGGCACACGAGGATCTGTTCGACCTCTACAACGGGCGGGAGCTCGATATGTCCATCATACGGACTGGAGTCCTGTGAGTTTGCTGATGCTATGTATTGCTGTTTTCTAACTCTGTTTGCTAACTCTGCATTGTTGTAGTTCATTTGAAATGTAGTAACTTTCTGTGCAATACTAATGTCGTCCTTTGCATGCAGGTGCATGTACAGGCTAGCATCGGAGGCTGCGTGTGACAAGGTGGGTTTCCTCGACCCAGAGAAAATAAGCCTCACGATGCTAGAGCACGACGCCGCGCACGCTGAGCAGTACATATCCAAGGCGCTGATGGCGCAGCAGGACAGGGAGTTCATTCTGGTGCCGTACCACTAAAGGTTAGTGCATTTCGTACTAATTTAACTCGATCTTGTATGTTACACCTGAGATATACTTTGTGCACGCGGTCCTCTTTTACGTACAATGCAGGGGCCACTGGATCCTCATCGTGATCTGTCCGCCGAGGAACGAGGTGTACTACCTCGATTCGATGCGTGACAAATTATTGATGGAATATGTGGTCAAGGGGAATATGGAGGCGTAAGTAACTTATATGTTTGATTTAAATTTTCACCTCACTAGCTCATGATAATACATTAACAGGCAATACTAACTGAAATGCAGGGCTTTTGATAAATATGCGTCCTCTGGAGGGAGACATGCCGCACCGCAGGGCTCCCTACTAGCTTGGAAAGAATATGAGGTACTCACGAGACTTTTTGTTTATGCTTAATTAGTTTATGGAAACAATAGCTAACATGTCTTCGCATATGCAATTATCTCAGTGCCATCAGCAGCCGCAATCGTGGGAATGCGGGTTTTATGTGTTGCGCTACATGTACGACCTAGTGCAGACAAACTTTGCCCAATTCCCTCAGGTAAGCATCGATAGCTAACTCAAATTTGAAAATTGGGTGTCACGTTCTAAATTAGGAAGTTAGTTACTAAGTATTCACACATGCTTGCAGATCGCCATGTCGAAAGACTCATACGAAAATGCAAAGATTAGAGATCTTCGACAAATCTGGGCTCAATATGTCATGGAGGAAGTTGCGCCCAACCATCCGCCATGATAATTTTCTCTTTTTCGTGTACTCTGTGCATAGACTGTTTATATACATGTGAATAAATATATATGTCAATAAATGTCCACATTGGATTGCAATTTGTATTTGTCGATATATATGTGAATAAATGTGAATAACTGTCTAATGTGTCAATCTGTACTGTATTGTGTATCCAATCTATAATGTATTGCATCTGTACTGTATATGTGAATGTATTGTATTGTGAATGCAAATAATGTACTGTATATGTGAATGTTCTATCGGCAAATTCATTCACAGCCGACAGACCACTACAAATTTTCTATCGGTAAACTCATCCACAACCGAGAGACTACTGTAGTTTTTTCTATCGGTAAACTTGAAATTAACCGTCAGAATAGCGTGACTTTTCCTGCCGGTAAACTCATCCACAACCGAGAGACTACTACCCATTTTTCTATCGGTAAACTTGAAATTAACCGTCAGAATAGAGTTACTTTTCCTGCCGGTGAACTCATCCACAACCGAGAGACTACTGTGGTTTTGTCTATCGGTAAACTCATCCACAACCGAGAGACTACTACCCATTTTTCTATCGGTAAACTTGAAATTAACCGTCAGAATAGAATGACTTTTCCTGCCGGTGAACTCATCCACAACCGAGAGACTACTGTGGTTTTGTCTATCGGTAAACTCATCCACAACCGAGAGACTACTACCCACTTTTCTATCGGTAAACTTGAAATTAACCGTCAGAATATAGTGACTTTTCCTGCCGGTGAACTCATCCACAACCGAGAGACTACTGTGATTTTTTCTATCGATAATGTCATTTCCAACTGAGAGAGTGCTACACTTTTTTCTGTCGGTAAACTTATAATTAACCGTTAGAATATGGGTATTTTTCCCAACGCTAAACGTCAGACAAGGACGGGTTTTCTATCGGTACAATCATAAGGTGCCGATAGAATAGTAATATTTTCCTGTCGGTAATCATGTAATTAACCGTTAGAATAGTGTACTTTTCCCACCGTTAATCGTCAGGCTACGACGGTTTTGCTATCGGTACACTCCTAAGATGCCGATAGAATTGTTAATTTCTTCTGTCGGTTATTTACCGATAGAAAATGTTCTGTCTTGTTCTATCGTGTCTATCTCTATCGGTACGAAAACCGATAGTAGAAGGGTTTTTTTTACCGATAGAAGAAAGCTTTTCTGTACTAGTGAACCTCCACACAGGCTTAACACGTGTTATTAAGGAATAACTACATGTATTAACCTCCTGACTGTTGTCTCTATACGTTCTTCGGGATACTCAGGATATCCCTGTTGTAAAGTCTAAGCAACCCTGCGTCTCCTGGTCGAGGGTGTTTTGACCGTGGATTGCTTGCAATTATCTGACCGCGCATTATCTGCAGCCTTCTATCCGCGTATTTGCATACGGGCTTCTGACCGCGCACTATCTGCGGTCTGATCGCGTAAGCTTGCGATCATGTGTCCACGCGCCTCGGAGCAGCTTGAGTCCATATCAATGGACACTCATCTGGTTCGAATCTGTCTTGAACCAGATGTGCATTTATTTGAACTAGCTCGGGTATCAATCCTCGTCACCCTCCTATTCACCCCCCTCTAGTTGGCATCCTCGATCCTACAAAGGCTACATGGTCGCACCCTTTTATTGTGATATTTATGCAGAACTTGTAAATATGTCGCCGACTGGATGAGTGCTCGATTACACCTTTCTTCAAGAAGAGCAATTTTGTCTTCATGGGATTCACTTTGATTTATATTATCCAAGTGATCCACACGAGTAGAACAATTTGTATTTCAATTGGTAGCATGGCTTCTGCACCATAGACGAGTTGGAAAGGTGTCTCGCTTGTAGCTTGACTGGTCGTAGTACGTAATGCCCATAGAATGGTGTAGAGTTCATCTACCTAAACCCTCGAGTGCAGCTTAAGGTAGTCAAAAAATCGTTTCTTTATGCCTTGTATTATCCGCCCGTTGGTGCGTTCAACTGCATCATTGCTCTATGGATGAGCAACAGATGCGAAACAGATTTTGGTACCAATATCGTTGCAATAGTCTAGAAAAAGACCACTAACAAATTGGGACCCGTTATCTATGATGAGACGACTTGGAACGCCAAATTGTGTCACAATGTTCTTATGAATTCTTCACCGCTGAGGCGGTAATGGTTCAGACTAGTTCCGCCTCGATCCATTTAGTAAACATATCAATGGTTACAAATAGAAACTTGTATCCATTGACTGCTTGGGGCATTGGACCCAGTATATCTATTCCCCACGTGGCAAATGGCCAGGTTAATGGAATAGTTTGCATTGCATATGCTGGGTGGTGAACCTGCCGAGTAGAAATTGACACTGTGGGCATGTTTTGACCAATTACATAGCATCTATAAGTGCTGTAGGCTAGTAATACTCTTGTCGAAAAGCTTTTCCGACCAATGTTCTATAGGAAGCATGTGCACCACACATGCCTCCGTGTATTTCTCTTAGAAGGAAATTTCCATCCTCTTGAGGTATACAGCGCATAAGGACTCCTTGAGCACCTTTTTTGTACAGGGTACCTTCGACCAATCTATACATTCGCGCCTTTCTGACTAACCGATCGCTTTTGGTTTCATCCTCTGGCAAGGTCCCTTGTGTGAGATAGATTCTCAATGGATGAATCCAATCTGTTTCTTACTCGAGGGTGGCAACATTAGTCATCGCCTCTGGTGCCTCTGTGATAGTCATGATTGAGGGCTTTTTTAAGTTCTCGATAAACACTCCTGTTGGGGCGGATGATTGTGAGAATCCAATTTTTGACAATTGGTCTGCGAGAATATTGTCTCTTTTCGGAACGAATTGGACTTCAAAATTTCTGAAGTATTTTTTCAATTTTCTCACTTCGTCCAAGTAATGAGCCATTGTCTTATCAGAGGTGTTGTACTCCTTGTTTACCTTGTTTATGACTAGCTGTGAGTCCCCCCTCACCACTAGCTGACAGACTCCGAGGGATTTGTCTACTCAAAGCCCAGCCAAAAGACCTTCATACTCTGCTACATTATATGTAGCAGCAAAGTGTGATTGTATGACATACTGGAACTGGTCTCCCTGAGGCGTAACTAAAACAGCTCCAGCCCTCAGTTTGAAAAACTGAGAGCCATCAAAATGCAACGTCCAGTGGTCGATATTTTCCAAATCTTCAATTTTTTGTTCGCGTGGTTCGGGATTTGTCCACTCGACCACGAAATTTGCAAGAATTTGAGATTTGATTGCTACTCATGCAGTGAAATGGAGGTCAAACGCTCCAAGTTCTGTCGCCCACTTCTCAACTCGACCTGTTGCTTCTGGGTTTCGGAGTATATTTCCCAAAGGAAAGGACGAAGGCACTATGATTTTGTGCACTTGAAAGTAATGTCGTAATTTTTTGGAAGCCATTAGGAGGGCATAAAGTAACTTTTGGAACTCAGGGTAACACTCCTTTAGTCTATGAAGTACTTCTCTTACATAATAGACTGGTTGTTGCACACATTCCCTTTCTGTGACCAAAATTGCACTGACCGCATGGGGGGTTGCAGCGAAGTAGATGAGTAATGATTCTCCCTCAATGGGGGGAAACCAACACCGGGGCATTGGTAAGATATGCTTTTTAACTCCTGGAAAGCTTTATCAGCTTCATCTGACCACTGGAAACCATTATGCTTTCGTAGAACCTTAAATAAAGGCAATCCACGTTCTCCTAACCTCGAGATGAAACGACTTAAAGCCACCATTCGATCGGTTAGTATCTATACTTCCTTTGTGGTCGAAGGAGGACGCATTTTCTCAATGGCTTGGATTTTTTCAGGATTAACTTCAATGCCTCGTGAACAAACAAGAAACCCAAAAGTGTACCCGAAGAAACTCCAAAAGAGCACTTTTCAGGATTCAACTTGATTCCATGTTTATTCAGATTACAAAAGGTTTCAATTAGATCATCTATATGACTGGAGCTTTTTAAGCTCTTTACAACCAAGTCATCGATGTAAGCTTCTAAGTTACGCCCTAACTGAGGCTGAAAGGTCTTTTGCTTTAAGCGCTGGTACGTGGAACCAGCATTCTTGAGCCCAAGTGGCATTCTGATGTAGTAGTGGTGTCAAATGGTGTGATGAAGGCAGTCTTCTCTTCATCTACTTTTGCCATGCTAATTTTATGGTACCCTTAATAAGCATCCAGGAAGCTCATCATTTCACAACCCGCTGTGGAATCGACCAACTGATCGATGCAGGAAAGGAGAAAATTATCCTTCTGGCAGGCACTGTTGAGACTGGTGTAATCGATGCACATGCGCCACTTACCATTTGCTTTCAGGACCATAATCGGATTCGCATGACACTCTGGATGGTTGACTTTGCGAATGAAGCCAGCTTCTTGGAGTTTATCTAACTCCGCACGACTAGCTTCTTGTCGATCAGGAGCAAAGCGTCTGAGCTTTTGCTTGATTGGTCATTGTCCAAGCCGAATTGCTAGTCTGTGCTCGATCACTTCTCTTAGGACTCCGGGCATGTTGAATGGTTTCTACACAAACACACATGTGTTAGCTCAGAGGAAAATAATGAGCTCAAGTTCCTATTTACCATCCAATCCTGATCCAGTTTGAACAGTCTTAGATTGGTCGTTTGGGAATAAAAGAACTTGTTTAAGTTTTTAATCTGGTCAAGGGTTTACCTTGATCGCTTCTGGTTTTTTGGTCGTAGCCTTGTCATCCCGAAGGGGAAGCTGATCAACCAATTCCAGGGATATGCGATCATAAGTTAGGGTTGTGCTTTGATTGCCTCTAACGGTGATAACACCTTTTGGTCCTGGTACCTTGACGCATTGATAAGCATAATGCGTTGTTGCCATAAATTTGGCAAGTGATGGTTGACCAAGTATTGCATTATACGCTGAATCATAATCAATCACATCAAAAGTAATTAATTCTGTTCAGAAATTCTCTAGTTGTTCGAACGTTATCAGTAGCACCACTTGACAGATAGGAGACATCGAAGTACCAGGAAAAATCCCAAAAAATGGGTGTACCACAGGTTTTATTCTTGAGCAAGGGATTTGCATTTCATCAAGAGCTCTTATTTGGAGCAGGTCGAGAGAACTTCCTCCATCGACCAGAACTCATCCCACTTTTGCATTACTGATCGTGGGTGATATTACCAAAGGAAGTCGCCATGGTCGCGAAAGTCCTTTGGGGTAGTCGTCCCGACTGAAGGTCAGAGAAATCTCCGACCAGCGTGGGAATTGAGGCTCTCCTGGAGAAACCTCAACATTATTCACCTCCCGGAAAATAGATTTAAATTGACGCTTAGAGAAATAAGACAAAGAACCACCAAAAATAACATTAATATGATTCTTTGGTACCTGGTATGGCATGGCTTCATCTCCATCTGCGTCTTTGTTCTCACTAGGTTGCCCTTTTTCTGGTAATGTTGGCATAGGGGTTTTACCTTGGTAAAATTCTTCTAAACGCTTTAAACAGGTGCGGCAATTTTGGAGGTCATGTCCTGAAGCTTGATGTAATGGACACCACTTGTTGTTTCCCTATGAGATATTTTGCTTTCCTGCATGGTCGCTAGAGCATCCACTAGAAGAAGATTAGTTAGTTTTAAATGGAATTTTATTACCTTTGTTTTGTGGCCGCTTTTCCAGGTTGACAACCTCTCGGAGTTGATCAATTCCATCTTTCTTCGATTTTTATTCTTCCCACTCGTAGATAGTCCAGACTTTTGCCAGAACTATCTTTCTTGTCTATGTTAAGACTAGGTTGAAGGGATAAATCACTCTTGTCCACCATTCTATTCCATTCGACAGCTTCAACTGCATCGGAATATTGATCAGCCATGTCAAAGAGTTCTGACACTGGTCGTGGTGGATGGATGTTCAAATCCTTCATAAATCTTCGGTATCGAACACCATGTTTGAAGGCTCTGATAACCGACCTATTAGTGATGTTGGGAATAGTATTCCTTACTCCCACAAATCTTTTGACAAATTGCCAGAGGGTTTCGGTTGAAATCTGGCGAAGTCAATGAAGATCATCTTCTTTGCCGAGCTTATCATAACAATTTTGGAAATTGTTGAGGATAGCATCACACAACATTTTCCAATTGTAAATTGATCCTTTTGGTTGATTAAACAACTAAGTCCGGGTTGGACCTTTGAGGACTGTGGGTAGATAATTTGCTATTACCTACTCATCTTCTCCTGCTGCCTAGATAACAGTGACATAAATCTAGAGGAATTCGGATGAATTTTGGGTTCCATCTAATCGTTTGATCATGCTAGGTTTGAACTTGTCTGGCCAGACCACTGCTCATAGCTTGGGCGAAAAAGCTTTACAGCCTACATAAGAAGAATGCGGCTGTTGATCGTCATGACCAGTAGCATGGCCATGGAAAGAAGTGGCATAAGGGACTTCTTGTTGTGGCCCAAACGTGAACGTACAGGACCACGAGCACAACCACGAGAGTGATTAATCCTCTAGATCTTATCTTGGCCGTAATGGTTTGGTGATGATCGAGCATGAGCTCACCTCCTTTGGCTATGATGTGCACTACTCCCTTCTCGAGAATAGGTCATCGAGCGTGATGATGCATAGGAGTTACATCTGATGCAACTCCACGAGGTTTTCTGCAAGAACTCTTGCGAATGTTACCCTGTCATCATTGGCGAAACATGTAGGAGGGTTGCGAAGTGCTTCTGCGATCGCACAAATGCGATCTTGAGTACTCCTTCGGAGAGCTAATGGAGTTCTAATGAGTATCGCGTCAGCTCTCGGGGAATACTCTAGGGCTGAGAGCAGTGTCAGTTCACGCCTACGACCATCATGATGTCATTGACGAGATGTTCCTAGACCAAAGTCGCGAGTGGTGGTATCTTGGAGAGATTGTGCAAGATGCAGACTTTCCTCTGTAGTTTTGCGAACCTCAGCCTCTCGCTGCTCGCAAGCTTCATTCTCCTCTCTTCTACGATATGCCTCCTCCCTGGCAATACGTTGCTCAGGAGTTTCCTCAGAAAGTCCAACAATTCTCGGGGAGCTACGACCTCAGACAGGGAAAATATATCTTCTTCTTCGGAATCATGCTCGAAGTCGAAGAGAGGATTAAGGCTATGTGGAGTAGAATCTTCCAGACTCAATGCCTGATGATCATTAGCCATCTCTGATGTCGAAACGTCAGGATCTTCAACACCTGCATCAGTCAATGTGAGGGATTGTTGCACATATTCATCTTCGATCGTGGGAATACTCACTGAAGATGAATGAATTGCTTGCTCCGATTCCTGGTTGGTAACCAGGTCTTGGGAAAGATTCTCCTTAGCGCAAGGTTCTGATTGGATTTCATCTTCTTCCATAAGAAGACTATTTTCATCCATGTCAATGTCGATGCAATCCTCGAGATCAAAACCATTCTCGGAATCATGCAGAAATTCCATGATGATCTACAAATACAATTACCTCAGATGATGATGAAGAATGCTTTGACGGAGCCTCACGGTGGGCTCCAGCTGTCGACGATTGGAACAAGGTTCCAACCCGAACTTACACAAGATCAAAAGTTCACATGGGGAAGCACTTCTTATAAACAGTAGAGGAAGAATCGTAAAAACAGATACACCGGAGACACAGGAATTATACAGGTTTGGGCCCTCAAGGTTGAGTAATAGTCCTACTCCTATTGTGGTTTCACTAAGAGTGCGAAGGATTACAAAGAAGAACAAGAGATGTTCTCGAATTAGCTAAAAACTAATCTCCTATCCTCTCAGCAATATGAGGCTCCGTCATCCAATACCCTGATCAGATTAGGTTGTATTGGCTTTATCCGATCCTTCTTTCCCTTTTCGATCTCCCTTTTCCATCTCCCCTTCGTTGTCCTCAACCTCCTCCTTTTATAGCTTGTTGAAGGTCGCCGGTTGCAAAATTGAAGGGTCCCCGGGCGTAAGACGTACGCCAGTCATTGATGTGCAATCATGTGTAATTACGCATATATTATCTGCACAATTATCCTCTTGACGGTTATCTCATCTGGGAGTTATGACATTTATGGGTAAATAAAGGCTTATAGTATCCAAAGGTCGTGGTCGAACGAGAATGACCGTTAGGTATGGTCGAATAGTCATAATTGATCGGTATGGTTGAATACTCATAATTGATCAGTATGGTCGAATACACATAACCATCTGGTTTGGTCGAATGTACATAACCATCTAATTGTTGGACCTTTAGTCTATGGTCAGTAGATACATTCTTGACTAGTCCTTTATATAGAGGATGACTCCAGTTTTTGATTCACCGACAAGGTAAATAGTACTTGTTTGGTCATGTATTGGCTACGACCTCATCTCTACGACCAGAGTAGTCATAGGTAACAGAGTCCTTTTGACCAGAAGATAAGTGTTACAATCATAAGAGCTAGTGATCGTACTTACAGGGTAGACATCTGTAAGGGTCGAATAAAGTCTAGAATGTCTTAAACTTCCTTATTATCTCTTCCTGAAATGTCTTACGACCCTAGAAAGGAAACCCATTTGTTTCTCTCTTAATGGTCATGTTCGACTACTAGAAGGTATACACAAATCACTGTCAGAGATCAAAAGAGTATATAATACAATTAAATCATGTGATCAACAACAATACAATTCCTCAACATATCCAAAGCAAATACTCATCAAGCATGTCATTAATAGTACACTAATGGATTTTTAAAGTACATACGTAATCTGGTAGATCTCTTCATATTATTCAACTTTCCCTTCTTGTAACACCCAAATTTCGAATATAAATAGTTCAAAATTTCCTCAAACTCTCTTTCACCTCTCTTCTCCTCTCTAGTATGTTTTGTTTCTTTTTTGCTGCTCTTTCTGCGTAACTAGTATTTATAGAGAAGCGGTGTGACTTCAGAACACAAGAATAACAGCATGTGAGGTCTGCCGAAAATGTAAAACAAAACAGACTACCTGAAAATATAAAAGAAAGCACACTGCCTAAATGTTGAAATTGTGACCTAAAGTGGTTGAAAAAGTGACCTAAAGTTGCTGAAAAAGTGACTTAAAGTGATTGAAAAAGTGACTTAAAGTAAAGGGAAGCCTATGCCGCTGGATGGGAGTGCGCCAGAGAGCAAATATCGAGGGAATCATCTTTGCCACATGATGCCGCACACCCAAAATGCGGCAAATGTGGTATCGGTCTCTACTGCACACCCGCGGTAGATCTCTATTACCCAAATTAGTGTCATGTGTCACCTCCAAGATCATTTGTACTTTAAAATGAATTATTTTTATAAATTCTTCGAACATAGGGTCATATTTGTAATTTTCTTTTTTAAAATCTTATTTATATAAAAAATTCCCTGATTTTAAAGTTCATGGTTTTTTTACAAGCATCGGTGAAGTTAGAGGGTTAAAGTAGGTCTGGCATCAAACATAGAGATTAAAAATGGTATTTTTTAAGTTAAAACTGTGCTATGGGTCTCGCATAATTTAGTTATCTTTTTTCTCAAAAACAAGCAAACCGCGTAGCAAAGGAGCAAGGACGTGAGGTCCTGGGCACGGGATGCGTAGATTTAGTTACACAAAAATTTATATATATTAATGGTGTTTGGTTATTTGTATAATATTAAATCTGATTTGTATGTGTGAAACAGGTTGAGTGAGACAGATTATGGAGATATAATTGGATGGTGTTTAGTCGGTGTATGAAATTGTGTAAACTGAGATGAGACGTTATTTGATTGGTTGTATGATTGATATAAATAGAAAAATATATAAGATGAAAAATATTACCAAAACTAATTAATGTTTTATTTCACTTTAATAATCCTTATTCTACCTTAATTATTCTTAATCAATATTAATCCATACTAAGAATCATTAATATATATGAATCACTTTCTATTTGCTAAAAATCATTTTTATCTTATATTCTATTTTAATAATTCTTATTGTGGTTTAATAGTCTTTAATCAACTCTAATTCATGATAAAAATCATTAAGATACGTTAATCATTTTTTAGTTACACAATTAGATTGATCAGACTGTAGAGAAACGGTGGGCAGGAGTATATACAACGGATTAGGCTCACAACAATTTTTACATCTACTCGTCCAAATCCAAAATCGTCTACAGACAATCAAATAAAGAGATAGTTGCATCTCGTGAATCAGACTAAATCTGATATAAACAACCAAACACATGAATAAAAACTCAAAATATCCAGAGAGACCACTCAAATTTTATATAATGTAAGGGAGCACTGTTGTTCTTTTCTAGTTCAGACAGTGCTGCATAAAAAGATTTTGAAATTCAAAATTTTAAGGTCATAGTATTTATACTACTATGTAATATGTGTTTTTTGAATTTTCAAAATGTTTTTCTTTTCATGAATATCTGATCTTTATGGCTATCAGATCCAAGAAATTTTTTCCGTCGATTTGATAAATCAGATGATATAAATCATATTTGATCTTGTATTCAGAAACGACTCGTGTGTTACTTCAATAAATATATATATTCATAATCATCTTTAGAAGATGTTCAATCAAAATCAACGTGTGATAAAAAATTGAGATTTTCGTTCTCATCTCCATTATGGATTTTTTTTATAAATAATCTAAATTAAAAAATTAATTAAAAAAATGACCCACAGTTTCCAAATTTTACAAAAATAGATAATTGAGTCAGCCTGTCAAATCCTGAAAACTTGATAAGGGCTTGTCGCGGCTCCAGAATGGGACAAGCAACTTATTGACTGACAAACAGCCCTCTGACTCCTCTATAGTAGTTGTATCAATTCAAATTTAGTCGTATAAGTTCTAGTCCTAGTCGTGTTCGTATCGGTACCAGTTCTGGTCATGGTCATATCTAGTGCACAAACTGATCGTATCAGAATTGAGCTATTACAGAAGACAGAGAACTTGTTGAGTACCCTTATCGAGTGCGTAGGACTCGACAGTCTGACACGACGGTTTATTTTTATAAAATTTTGAAACTGTGGATCATTTTTGTAATTAATTTTTTAGTCTGAGTTAAAAAAAACTCGTGTAGGATGACCTTGAGTATGTCCGTAAGAGATGATAATACGCATTATATTTCTATTTTTTTCTCTCAATACAGCTATGTACATTCAAACACTAGAATTCATCTTAAAACATGATGGTTCGACGAAGGCAACTCAAAGATGGATGTATACCGGTCATGGACAGATATTGTACTCCTTAAACTCGCCAAATGCCCAAAGGTCAAACATGCCGTACTCCCGTGCCCTCGTGTGTGCCTGATCCCCGACAAGCAGGCGGAAATGGTGAACAATCACGTGCGGAGGTCAGCGACGTCCAGCGTTTTCGGCGCCGCAGTTGCTGACTTGCTTGTTCCACGTCTTAAAAGTTTGGCTGCTGCATGCGAGCTGGTCTGGTCTGGTCCTATACTAGATACCTGCAGCTGTACCTGCATGGTTAGTTGGCTCCTGGATACTGGAGCTGTGGAGCACGAGTTCTTCTATGCGCCTGTGCTGGTTCACGTGGACGACTTCACTTCACTTCCGTGGCGTTTGGGGTGGCTTCTAGTTGTGTGTGCCGGCACGTGAAGAGAGGGCCGGCCAAGCTTAGAATTTCAGTGACCATCTTTTTCTCAATATATATTTACTTTCTGTCTACACACGTGTAGAGTTTTTCTTATTATCATCTTTGTGTCACCAATCCTCTGAGTCATGTTTAGATGAAAGATTTTGTAGTTGTTATGTTTGCTAAATTTTGGGCATAAAAAATAAAGTAGACTAGTGGGCTGAAGTATATTTTGATACACTTGTTTTGGCCCAATTTAGGTGTAAAGAAAAACTTCATCTGGCGTTTTTATTTTCTTTTCCTGTCTCCAACTCAAAGCACGTCTCCTCCTGGCTTCGCATCTCACCCTATACCAAGCCATCTGCCTCAAGCACGGTGCCGCAGTGCCGGATCTTGAGTCACCGCCGCTCGCCCATGTCACCCACGGAGGCCGTGGCCACTAAGCTCGCCTATGTTTGCATTGTCACTTCGCCTATATCATAGCCAGATCTCGAGCTGCTGCCGCTCGTCCATTCTGCTGACAAGCCAACTACGACGTTATTTGGTTTGGAAGACGGTTTGGAAAGCAGTTGGCTTTTTGGTCTTTGATTTAGGAAATTTGAGTTGTAATTCGAAACTAAATACATTATAAATATAATACAAGTGTATTTTATGAACTTCGATGGTATTCGTAAATTTACATTTGTTTTTTTATTACGAGTGAAAAAAATAGACTTTTATAATAGTTGGATTTGATTATAGAAAATAAAATACTAGAGATTTCCGATACAATTTTGCCTAACCAAAATCATTAATCCGATAAATGTCCCACTGCGCATTTGGCACAATTCTGGTAGAAATTTTTGGTCTGCGCCACTCTGAAACTAGCAATTTAGAGAAATTACCCCCGTCTTATTTTCACATCCGCATGTTATTTTAGCCACACTAATTTACCAAGTAGGACTGGGCCGCACCAAAAACCACTACGCTGTAAGATTTGGGCGCATGGACTTGGTCTGCCCATCCGAAGTTGTATCCGCAAACCATCACGGGCCTCATGAATGTTCGGCCCAGATAGCCCACTCATGACCTAATGATGTGCTGATCGCCTGGCAGAGAATACTTCCAGACAAAATATAAAGTGTGTATATAAATATATCAATACTTTTTCTATTTTATCCTTATATATGTCACACTCTTTGTTTACAATTTATGACTAATTTCTTACCCTAAAAATTCTCTCACTTTTCTAAGGCATTTAACTAAAGACATATTAGTAATTTTCTCAAAAACATAAAGATATATTAGTAATTTTCTCTCATATTCTTTAAAGTTGGAGCAATCTTAATCCTTATGCATGGCCTTATATCTTACAACAAAGGTAGTATCTCATGTCACATTACTATTTCTATTATTTTTTATATGTTGTTTTGGTTTTTTGTACATTTTTTTAAGAAATGATGTAAGATTATAATTTTGCACCTAATCCTTATGATTAATGCCGTAAGTGTGTCTTTGCATCTATGTAATTAATAATCAAATGTGTAATTGCTATGAGGGCACTTTAGAGAAAAAAGAAGTCATATTTCATCTTAAAATTTACTAGCCAATTATAAAACCACTTAATCACTCATTTGCATTTAGATCCTTACTTATGCCAAAATTTGCAACTAAGCCTAGGTCAAATGTCATTCAAGAACTAATACTACATTCGCCAATTGCATCCAAGCCCTTGGAGTATTACTAAAATGCAAAGAGGTCCTAGAGGGTATTTATTCCAAAGCCAAGAGACCAAATTGCCCTTTAATTAGTACATGTGCAATAGTGAACTACCAAATTTGCCCCTCCTTCTAAGCAAGAAACTTAGCACATGCACATACACCTCATCAAAATTGTAGAAAATTTGTATCATCCTCTCCTTATAAATATGAGCACGATTCAGATCATTTTCACTCACATAACTACAAACCATACACTTTCTATTCTCTCATCCTTCAAATATTTTTGGAAAATTTTTCGATGGCTAACAATCCCCCGGCGGTTTTATTAATTGGTTTGGCGAGTCTAGTTTAGATGAAGAGAATGTAGGATCGAGGATGCCGACTAGAGGGTGGTGATAGGAGAATTTTAAAATTCTTTTCC
The DNA here is from genome assembly GCA_019359835.1 of Pharus latifolius. NCBI lineage: Eukaryota > Viridiplantae > Streptophyta > Magnoliopsida > Poales > Poaceae > Pharus > Pharus latifolius. The sequence goes on along the minus strand of CM033321.1, from coordinate 34,832,114 downwards.
ACTAAACAATTTTTAACAAGATATTTAGGAAATCTAATTTTAGCAAAGGATTTAACAACTATCTAATAACTAATTGCATTCAACCATATGGAATATTCAATATAACATGCAACAAGAGTAAATCAAGCAATTGTGCCAAGTTGAATATGAATTATACAAGAGAGACACAATTGACACAATGATTTTTACTGAGGTCTCGGAGACTCGCCCGGTCTCCCCTACTCCTCGTTGAAGCTCTCACGCGTGAGCCTCGCTTCTCTATCCACGAAGAATATCTCCACTCGAGTTGCTCCTTCTTCGCACCGGATGGGCGAGCATCAAACCTTTCACACTTGTTTGTCGGCCTCTCCAACAAACTTAAACCAGAGAGATCGCGACTCTCCTCCAACACCGTCTAAGCGAAGGTGATCGCCAAGAGTAACAAGTCGGATGCACTTACTTAAATGAATCAAGTGCTAGAAACTCAAATGATGCAAATGAATGCCCAACACTCTAGCATTAGCTTGCAAATGAAGAATGAAGAATGAAGTGCACTAAGCACTCTTAACCTCTCTTAAATGCTTCTCCTCTAATTCACTCAAGATTTTGGCTCAAATCTAGCCTCTAGATGCAAAAGATCAAATGCAATGAACTTGGCTACCTTATACACAGGAATTTCGAGTTCTTGAGTGCCCTCAGATGAAAGCCAACACGAGGTATTTATAGCCCCTCAAAGAAATTAGCCGTTTGCAACAAACTGAGCCAATTTTGTACAGGCCGGACATTATCCAGCTAGTGCGAGTCAATATGACTGTTGCAAACGTGTCAGTTACCGTTGGGTTGTTTTTGTGAAGGCCGGACAAATGATCTTTTGTCCGAACACAAAACCCGGACAGATGCATTTATCTCTATTTACACTTAACAATTGAGGCTCACATGATTTGTACAGGCCGGACAATGTCCGGCCTGTCCCGGACAAAAGTCCCTTGGACGGATAGTATATGTCTTTAGTTACAATCAAATAAAACCCACGAGTTTTATACAGGCCGGAATATGTCCGGCCATCACGAACAATGTCCGGCCTTCCCCGGACATATTCATCTATCTCTGTTTACGATTTGCATTTGCCACTAGTGTTGTGTATTGGCCGAACAATGTCTGGTTACAACAGACAATGTCTGGTCACCACAGACAATGTCTGGACCATACAAACTGAAAACAGGACTTTACCAATTTTACTCAAAACTCAAATCTGGGTTATTTGCACATGCAGATTGTTTGTTTTCTCGCGGATATGTCTACTAACACTTAGCATAGACCACGACCAATTGAATTAGGAACTTAGAGCCACAGGTCGAATATCCAGTCGAAAACATGTGGTTGAGTGGATTTGGTCGAGCGAACGCAATCGAGTTGAAAACTGGTACAACCAATTTGAACTCCTACAACCACGACCAAACTCCAAACAAGGATACGATCAGAATGTTCAAATACGACCACGACCAGCTCTAGTAATAAAACAGATTGCTTTAGCTGGCGACCACGAGTAAGTATAGTTTTCAAAACATTATCTTTAATGCAAACAAACTACAGTTATAATTTCTAGCAATGCAAGAGGTGATTAAGCATTAGTGCAAGATGATATGAATGCATTTGAGCTTCCACACGTTTGATGTGAAAGTATTCGCTAGATGCATGTTTGACATAACATGATTGATCTCTATATTACTTTATACCACAAGATCTCTTATATAGTGATGACGTATGTCAATATACTCTATCCGAGAGTTTTGAATCAATTGTTTGCAATCCTTTCGGCATTTCCATTATCTCATAAGAGTGGTATCTTTTCGAAAGCAATTCTATGATCCAACAATAGTTTTTTTTCATCCATAAAGATTTACCACAACAACCATCGGATGTACTTTTTCGATATGATCTTGTAACCCATGAGTTTTTTTATAAATAACCCACAAAAAATAAATAATTACAAAAATAACTCACAGTTCCAAAATTTTACAGAAATAGCCTGCCACATCAGCCTGTCGAGTTCTGTCCTGGGAACTCGACAAGCTACATGTCGCGTGGGAGGGACATGTCGAGTGCCCAGGGCTCGACAAGCTGCTTGTCGAGTTCTAGGCACTCGACAAGTCTCGCCTCGACCGCGACCAGACTAGCCTCTAACGACTACCAGAGAGCACGAGCACCAGCTTGTCAAGTGCCCAGCACTCGAAAAGTGGCTTGTCGAGCCCTGGGCACTCGACAAGTCCCTCCAATAGCTTGTCGAGTTCCCAGGACTCGACAGGCTGATGTGGCAGGTTATTTCTGTAAAATTTTGGAATTGTGGGTTATTTTTATAATTATTTATTTTTTGTGGGTTATTTATAAAAAAAACTCTGTAACCCACATAATTCGAATACAAATAATCAAGAAATTTAAAGTTTGTATTTTTCGGATACCAATGATCTATCCTAGGATTGCATTTCAAATATCTAAGTATTCTTTAATGGCAATCAGAAAACATTCCTTACGAAATAATCGAAATCTAGCATATATGCGATCACTAAGTAAGATGACGGGTCAAAATGCGGTAAAGTAAAGCAAAACTACTAATCAAAGATCGATAGAGTTTAGAATTGACCGCTTTTTCATGTTCGTCCATGTCAAGATGTTCATTTGTAGCCATGAGAGTTGTAATAACATCACCATCGTCCATCCGAGGCTCTTGAGCAAATCCTTCACATGGTTGATTTGACTCATGAATGTTTCATTCTTGAGTTGCTTGTTTTGTCGTGCACGGAAGTAACTTTGCTCTTCAATCATTTGCATCTCGATTTCTCTAAGCATCATCTCAAAAAAACTTGACAGAGGGATTCATTAGTAGTACCGAGAGTAATGTCATCAATATACATTTGACACACACGAAAATAATGTCTCGACTAATGTTTGATGATGATTGTGTCAACCTTCCCATTTTAAAAATGTTTGATATATAAGAGAAGTTTTGAAGCATTTTTATTAAACTCAATTGGAAACAAAAGTTTCAATCCTCAAAAATTTCCACTTATTTTGGCATTAAACACAAAAAGAACATACAAATGAAGGATATACCAAAATGAGGTTTGATGAAAAACAATCTTAGGTCACAAGGTTGGGAGAAAAGCATATGATCTAGTGAGGAGTTCAAATTTCCAAAAGAAACTCAAATATTGAATTCATTCGAACATGCTCCAAAATCATGAAAATTATATTTATTTGATATTCAAAATCACAATCAAAAGACTTCCAAATACCAGTATATGAATCATGAAGAATTGCAAAATAAGGAGAGAAAGGGGAGTAAGCATCTAACAAAGCAGGGAGTAGAAGAAAGAGGGTGAAAAATTTAGTAACCATCCAACTGCACACAGGCCGGACAGTGTCTGCTATGACCGGACAAAGTCCCGGTTGGGCGGATAGAGTCCGGCTCTGGGCTAACAAAGTCCAGACGGTTCAGTTAAGCGCCTGAAACTTCTGAAATTTGAGATTTTTGCAAAATTGCTTCAAAAAATGAATTAAATCCCAGAATAGATTTGAATATCAAGACAGGAACTTAGATGGATACGTTTTAGAAGGATTTGATTCGAAAAAGATCTTGATTTTAGATTCTTAAAAGTGATTTTGGGGTAAAATGAGTAAAACAAAAAGATTTTCACGAAATTTTCAATTCTTGATGAAGCTTTCATTTTTCTCAAATCTTTGGACTCGGATGAATTTGAAATACTATCTTAATCCAAGACATGGAAGAAGATCTGGCTCTGACGAGGATTGTTACCCGAGCTAGTTCGAAATAATGCACATCTAGTTCAAGACGGATTCGAACGAGACAAGTGTCTAAAGGTCCGCTGTTATGGTCTTAGACGACCAGAAAAGCGCGGACACAAAGATGATTTATGGTCGCAGGCTTTGTGCGATCATGAGATCGCAGGCCTTACACGGTCAGGAGGCCACAGACCATGCGCGGTCAGAAGGTCATTGACTACCCTCGACCAGAGTAACTCGGGATTGCTTAGCTTTGTAACAAGCATATCCTCAGTATCGTAATGATTATTCCATGTATGAAGACAACTGCCAGGAGGTTAACATGTGCAGTTATCCCTTAATTGTACATGTTAGGCCTACGTGGGAGTTAAGTGCGGTTACCAAAACTACACTTCTACAACTGTTCAAAACCGTTGTGCATTGGCGCCCTTTTGACCGGTATAAAAGGGTGAGAAAATGTGCAAGACGATGATAGATCAAGCACAAGCTTTCATAAGTTAGTTTAGTCATTTTTAGACAACAACACAGAAAAGATCTTCACCTGTGATGATCTTTTCTTCAACCTTGTAAACATTTTTCATACATAGTGAAATCACAATAGGACGTAGAGCTATTACTCCCACCATCGAGGGCCCGAACCTGTATAAATCTCTTTGTGCCCCAACAGACATTGCTCATCATCCCTTTCTGTAGGAACACTTTGAAAGGCCTCACAACTAACAAATTCTGCATAAGATCAACTAAGGACCCCGAGTCTGAATCGTCGACAGCTAGTGCCCACCGTGGGGCCTTTCTCAAGGTGTTCTTTTTTCTATCTGGAGATTCGGTGAGCCATGTCTGGGCATATGATTCCGAGAACAACTTTGATCTCGAGGATTATTCCCATATACAGATGCCTTCACCTAGTGATCCTGTTCCAATGGAGGAAACCGGAGGCGAAGACGTCCCAGAGGTTGATTCAACCACTTAGGTCATGTCTATCGACCAGGAGACAACAGACGCAGAACCGAAACCCAATGTTATTCCTACTGCGTTAGGGGTTGAATCCGGTCCATTGCACGACCCTGCCGAGGGCAAAGGTGATGTTGACCAAGAACTTAGCCTGGGGAGGTTTGATCCTAATAACCTCCACCGTATTTTTGATTTCGAGTCCAACTCGGAACAAATAGAAATGTTCTCTCCATCGGCGACCTCGTTCCCTAGGCAATTCACTTCCTTATCGGAAGAAACGCCCGATCAGCGGACCGCCAGGGAAGAACAGGAGCGCAAGTAGAAAGAAGAGCAAGAGCGCAGACAAAAGGAGGATCAAGATCGCGAGCAGCAAGATAATGAGCTCCGCAAAACAGCCCTAGAGGCTCTACAAAATGCGCAAGCTCATTACGACACTGCTCCTAGTTCCTTCTGTCTTCAGCATGGTCGTAGACGCGACCAGACACCTTCTTTAATCCCCGGACATTTATCGGCGGACGAGGAGACGGTGACACCTGGCGCACCCAGGAGGAGCACACATGGCCGACTTCGATCCATCGCAGAGGTCCTGCGTAATTTTCCTCCTACTGTCACAGATGCGCAGAAGCCAGCTTTCGCCAGAATCTTGGCTGAGAGGTTAGACAAGGTCACATCCGAGGCGACCCCTACAGCCTCTTCCCGGTCGGCGATACGTTCCCATGGAAGAGAATATTAGTTCCAGCAGACAAAATCACCCACCACTAGTGCCGTCTTGGCATGACAAAGCCAGACGGGCGGGAAATTCTCGTGATTGGGAACGAATTCCTGTCCACCCTCGCCCGGGGCCACGCGTGGTGTCTCCTTCGCGTGAGGTCGCCCGAGATCAAGTTGAGAGTTGCAGATCCCTCCATGGTCCTTATGTTGGTTGTAAAGCTTTCTCACCTGGCCTTCGTGCGGTCGTTTGGCCAGATAAGTTTAAACCATGGGCTATTGAAAGATTTGACGGAACTCAGAATCCATCGGAGTTCCTTCAAATTTACATCACTGCTATTCAGGCAGCAGGTGGCGATGACCGTGTCATGGCCAACTATTTACCCACAGTCCTCGAGGGACCGGCAAGAACCTGGCTGTTCAATCAGCCCAAGAGTTTGATATATAATTGAAAAATGTTGTGCGATGCCATCCTCAACAATTTCCAGAATTGTTATCAGAAGCCGAGAAAAGAGGACGACCTCCATCGACTGCTACAAACATCGACAAAAACTCTTTGTCAGTTTGTCAAAAGGTTCGTCGGGGTGAGAAATACCATCCCAAATATATCTGACAATTCCGTTATCAGGGCGTTTAAACACGTCGTTCGATATCGGAGGTTTACTGAGGATTTAGTCATCCACCCCCTCGATCAGTAGCCGATCTTTTTGATATGGCTGATCTCTATTCCAACGCGGCCGAGGCCATTGAGTGGAATCGGATGGTGGACAAGGAAAACTTACCGCCTCAACCAGGTCTCAAGGACGTAAAGAAAGAGGATTCGAACAAGAAGCCGGAATCTTCATCAGGCGGGAAATTAAAGAAATCAAAAAGGAGTCGAATTGGACAATACCGAGAGGTCGCGGTCACAGAGAAACCTCAGTCGACCAAAGGTAACAAATCTTCATTTAAAAATAAAACTGCTTCTGGTGGTCGCAGTGCCGACCAACCAGAGAAGTCGACTAACCTGCAGGAAGGCAAGAGGTGGTGTCCACTCCACAACTCTGTAGGCCATGACCTCAAGAATTGCTGGAGTTGGTTGAAGCAGTTGGATGACTTCTACCAGGGGATCGGACCAATGCCGACCTTGCCACCAAAAGAACAGACTTGCGGGCTAAGAGACGCTAGCGGGGATGAAGAGATGTCCTACCAGGTACCTCGTAATCATGTCAATATCATTTTTGGAGGTTCCTCCTTTTTTGTTTCTAAATGGCAATTTAAAGCTTTTTACCGAGAGGTGAACCAAGCGGGGACTCCCCTTGGTAAACTTCAGTACCCCCATTGGTGGGATACTCCTTGGACGTTTGATCGCTCTATTGCCCTGTGGGGCTTACTCGACCATTGAGGCTACCTTTGGTCATTACCCCAATTATCAGTAATGCGAGAGTCGAAAGGGTCCTGATCGACGGAGGTAGTTCCTTGGACATTTTATTGGTCAAGGCACTAGACGAGATGCGAATTCCTCGTTCAAAAATCAAACCCATAATTCATCCATTTTATGGGATAATTCCTGGTCCCTCCATGATGCCATTGGGACAGGTGGTGCTCCCGGTGACGCTGGGCAAACCAGATAACTTCCAAACAGAATTGGTTACTTTCGATGTAATTGATTGTGATTCGGCTTATAACGCAATCTTTGGCAGGCCAACTCTCACTAAATTCATGATGGCTACGCACTACGCTTACCAGTGCAGCAAGTTGCCTGGCCCCAAGGGCGTTATTTCGGTCTGAGGCAGTCGCAATGTGGCATTGACATGTGATCGGTTATCCCTAGAGATGGTAGATCAGCTTCCCCTCCGAGAAGCCCAGATTGCCACAATGTCTACTGATATGGTCAAAGCTGCTCCTCGACCAGATGAAACATTAAAATTGGTTTCGTTGCACCCAGATGATCTCTCCAGGACAATTCGGATTGGATCAGGCCTAGATGAAAAAAGGAACTTGAGCTCATTACTTTCCTCCGAGCTAATGCAGATGTGTTTGCGTGGAAACCATCCGACATGCCCGGTGTCCCAAGGGAGGTAATTGAGCACATGTTAGCAATTCGACCTGGACAACGACCAATAAAGCAGAAGCTCAGGTGTTTTGCTATTGATCTGCAGGAAGCCATCCGAGAGGAGTTAGATAAGCTCCAAAAGGCCGGATTTATTCGCGAAGTCAATCATCCGGAATGGCTTGCAAATCCGGTCATGGTCCGTAAGTCAAATGACAAGTGGCGCATGTACGTCGACTACACCAGCCTAAATAGTGCCTGTCCAAAGGATGATTTTTCTCTTTCCCGCATCGACTAGCTGGTCGATTCTACTGCGGGTTGCGAACTGATGAGTTTTCTAGATGCTTACTCAGGATATCATCAAATTAGCATAGCAGAAGAAGATGAAGAGAAGACTGCCTTCATCACGCCATTCGACACCTACTGCTACGTCAGAATGCCGTTTGGTCTCAAGAACGCTGGTTCCACGTACCAGCGCTTGATGCAAAAGACCTTTCTTTCCTAGATGGGGCGTAATCTTGAAGCTTATGTAGATGACTTGGTTGTAAAAAGCTTAAAAAGTTCGTCTCATTTAGACTATCTTGCTGAAACCTTCTGTAATTTGAATCGATTTGGAATAAAATTAAACTCGGAGAAATGTTCTTTCGGGGTTTCGTATGGAGAACTCCTGGGTTTTCTCGTTTGTTCCAGAGGAATCGAGGTTAATCCCAAAAAATCAGGGCTATCGAACAAATGAGGTCTCCGTCGACCATCAAGGATGTTCAGCGCCTAGCACGTTGCATGGCTGCATTAAGCCGATTTATATCGCGATTGGGCGAAAAGGGACTACCTTTCTTCAAAACTCTGCGCAAACATAATAATTTTACTTGGTTCGATGAGGCCGAGGAAGCGTTTCAGGAAATCAAAGCATATTTGTCCAGTCCGCCGGTTTTGGTTTCTCCCAATAAAGAGGAACCATCACTCCTCTACTTGGCAGTCAGCGCTGTATTGATCACAGAAAGGGAAGGTGTGCATAAACCCGTCTACTATGTAAGAGAAGTACTTCATGGTCCTAAGGAGCGATACCCTGAGGTTCAGAAAATACTTTACGCATGTTGATGGCTTCTAGTTAGCTACGGCTTTACTTCCAAGCACATAAGATTACAGTGCCCTCATCTTTTCCTTTGGGGGACATTGTCCGGAATCCGGAGAAATCTGGTTGGATCGCGAAATGGGCTGTGGAACTCGGAGCGTTCGACATCCATTTCACGCCTCGCACCACGGTCAAGTCTCAGATCCTGGCCGACTGCGTGGTCGAATGGACTAATCTTGAACCACCCGTGCAGGAATATAAAGATTTGGCATGCCCCGATCACTGCACGATGTATTTTGATGGCTCTAGCAGTTTTCAACATTCGGGGGCTGGAGTGGTCTTAATCACGCCTCAGGGTGATCAACTCAAGTATGTCATTCAACTACACTTTGTTGCGACCAACAACGCAGCGGAGTGTGAAGGTCTTATTGCAGGGCTCCGGGTAGCAAAATTCCTCGGAGTCCATTGATTAGTGGTGAGGGGAGACTCACAGCTGGTCGTAAACTAGGTAAATAAGGAGTACAACACCTCCGATGAGACAATGGCTCATTACCTGGGGGAAGTGAGGAGATTGGAAAAACACTTCAGTCATTTCGAAGTCCAATACATCTCGCGAAAGGACAACATTTTCGCAGAACAATTATCCAAAATTGGGTCCTCACGTACGTCCGCCACGGCAGGAGTGTTCGTCGAACACTTGGAACATCCTTCGATCATGGCTACGACCGATGATGATCCGGTAACAGTCTGCGTTACCAACCTTGGACATGACTGAGATTGGACCCATCCATTGAGGGTCTATCTCGAACATGGGACCTTGCCCAAGGATGAAACCAAGAGCGATCGGTTAGTTCGAAAAGCGCGCCTGTTCAAACTTATAGAAAGAGTTTTGTATAGAAAAGGTACTCAAAGAGTATTCATGTGTTGTGTGTCCCAAGAGGAAGGTAAATCTCTCTTGAAAGAGAATCATGACGGTGTATGTGGTGCACATGCATCATTCCAAACATTGGTTGGGAAGGTTTTTCAACAGGGATTTTACTGGCCTTCGGCACTTGATGATGCCAAAAATTTGGTCAAGACATGTCCTCAGTGTCAATTTCATACGAGACAGGTCCACCAGCCTACCTATGCTCTACAAACTATCCCTCTATCGTGGCCCTTCGCCGTTTGGGGGATGGATATTGTTGGTCCTATGCCACAAGCGGCCAATGGATACAAGTTCTTATCCGTAGCCATTGACACGTTTACAAAGTGGATTGAGGCCGAGCCGGTACTCAACGTCACTGCTGCCGCTGCATGAAAGTTCTTTCATAAGAACATTGTGACTCGATTCGGTGTTCCAAATCGTCTCATCACTGATAATGGTTCCCAATTTGCTGCGGTCTCTTTCTGGACTATTGCGACAATATTGGAACCAAGGTGTGTTTTGCCTCTGTAGCTCATCCGCAGAGCAATGGTGCCGTTGAATGTGCCAACGGGCAAGTATTGCAGGGCATCAAAAAGCGCATTTTTGATTTCCTTAAGACACACTCGGGGGCTTGGGTAGATGAGCTCTATATCGTTCTGTGGGCACTACGTACTACTTCTAGTCGAGGCACTGGTGAGACACCTTTCCATCTGGTATACGGAGCTGAGGCTGTGTTACCCATGGAAATTAGTATTGGTTCTATCCGAACAGATCAATTCGAACAAATTGATCAGAATGGACAATGATTACAAGATCTAATCCTCCTAGAAGGAAAACGTGATCGAGCTCTGGTGAAATCTGCGGTATATTTGCAAGCTTTGCGCAAGTACCATAACAAAAGGGTGCGGCCACATAGCCTTCAAGTGGGTGATCTGGTTTTATGGAAAATACAAAACCAATCTAATCGCAACAAATTCTCCCCTCAATGGGAAGGCCCTTACACTATTGTCTCGGTGCCGCGACCAGGATCGGCTCGGCTAGCGATGGAGGACGGTAGGATCTTATCCAATACCTGGAACATCGATCAACTACGCAAGTTCTACATGTAAGTTTTCAAAACCCTTTTTCCTTTTCAATTAGCATGATTTAACAAAAATCGGTACTTTTAGTTGTTTCATGTTATAATCATTTCTTTTGCCGATATGTAATGAGTCTGGCTCGGGGGCTGGTCGCCGATAATTGTATCACTATAATACCTTGATCGGATTCACTGGCTGATCTCGTGACCACTTCCAGACAAGACACCCCTCAATAAGCCATTTCTCAACGCACACGGGGCTTTCTAGTATGACCTTGGTCATTAGAGTCGCTACTGGTTCACAATAAGGTCGGGTGTTGTATTGGAAGTTGTTGGGGGAAATCTCCGTGAGACTTAAGTCCAGGTAAGTTGCGTCACATTTGCCCGGGGATGTGGCCTCCGGTGCCTGCCCCGGACGCCGCCTTTTGGCTCCCGGGACCCAGCCGCCGGTGCCGGTCCCGGGCGCCGCCTTTTGGCTCCCGGGGACGTGGCCTCTGATGCCTGCCTCGGGCGCCGCCTTCTGGCTCCGGGACCTGGCCCCCGGTGCCGGTCCCGGGAGCCGCCATTTTCCCAGGGACGTGGCCTCCGGTGCCTGCCCCGGGCGCCGCTTTTGGCTCCCGGGACCTGGCCTCCAGTGCCGGTCCCAGGCCCCGCCTTTTGGCTACCGGGACCTGGCCCCTGGTGCCGGTGCCGGGCGCCGCCATTTGCCCGGGGACGTGGCCTCCGGTGCCTGCCCCGGGCGCAGCCTTTTGGCTCCCGGGACCTGGCCTCCGGTGCCGGTCCCGAGCGCCGCCTTTTGGCTTCCGGGACTGGCCCCCGGTGCTGGTCCCGGGCGCCGCCATTTGGCTTCCGGGACCTGGCCCCCGGTGCCGGTCCCGGGCGCCGCCATTTGCCCGGGGACGTGGCCTCCGGTGCCTGCCCCGGGCGCCGCCTTTTGGCTCCCGGGACCTATCCTCTGGAGTCGGTCCTGGGCGCCTCCTTTTGGCTTCCGGGACCTGGCCCCCGGTGCCGGTCTCTGGCGCCGCCATTTGCCCGGGGACGTGGCCTCCGGTGCTTGCCCCGGGCGCCGCCTTTTGGCTCCCGGGACCTGGCCTCTAGTGCCGGTCCCGGGCACCTCCTTTTGGCTTCCAGGACCTGGCCCCCGGTGCCGGTCTCTGGCGCCGCCATTTGCCCGGGGACGTGGCCTCCGGTGCCTGCCCCGGGCGCCGCCTTTTGGCTCCTGGGACCTGGCCTCCGGTGCCGGTCCCGGGAGCCGCCTTTTGGCTTCCGGGACCTGGCCCCTGGTGCCGGTCCCGGGCGCCGCCATTTGCCCGGGGACGTGGCCTCCGGTGCCTGCCCTGGGCGCCGCCTTTTGGCTCCCGGGACCTGGTCGCCGGTGCCGGTCCTGGGCGCCGCCATTTGCCCGGGGACGTGGCCTCCGGCGCCTGCTCCGGGCGCCGCCTTTTGGCTCCCAGGGACATTGCCTACGGCGCATGTCCCGAGGATCGTCGCCCTCCCAAAGGTAAAGTCTTGGGTTCTTGATCACGTGCAGGTCACGCGAGGATCGCCTCGGGAATCAGCGACCACCTGTCAAGCATCCATGGCACTTGACCGGGAGAAGGACGTCGCTACCCCTCGATCCGACGGTGGCTTCCGGGGTAGATAGGTCTTTTTGCTTCTTTTTGGGGCTATAAATAGCCCTTGTACCCCCTGTTGTAAAGACAACTGATTCATTATTGCTAAGTAGCCAAAACTCACAGGTGTGCTCCGAAAGCCTCTCTCCCGAGAGAGCCTCCCCAGCCGACTCCGGTCGGGAGCACGCCGACAGGACTAGGGCCCCCACCGGGACCCGAACCTGTATAAATCCTTGTGTTCCTTCTTGTGTTTGTCCGGCGGGGGAGGACCGGTCATCCGATCAACCCGCGCCGCGTTTTCTTCACTAGGATCATCTACGAAACCTGCCAGGGTATTCGCAATACCACCACAGTTGGCGCCGTCTGTGGGGACTCGTGACAAGACGCCATGACTCCCCCAAGAACGAGGGCCCGCGCCCTTCCCGGTGACGCCGGTCCCGGTGACCTGGCACCACCCGTCTGGGACACGACTGTCCCGGCGCTTCCACCCCGAGGCGGCCAGGCCCAGGTATTGCCTCCCACCTTTCCTCTTAACTTAGGTGATTCTACCTCCAGGTCGCTCCCGGCGGCCGCGGGGACCTCGACCGGGACCAGCCTCCCCCCGACGGCTCGCTCGGCTCCCTGAGACGCCCTGCTTGAGGCTTTAGTGGAGGGCCAGTTCCGCGCCCAGCGCTCTATGGATGAACTACTCAGCCTATTGGTGCGGCCTCCGGCCGCACCCATACCCGGGGGCTATGCCCCCATTTATGGGTCACCCGGCGGCCCCTCCGGTCTCCGGAGGTTTGGCCGCCCCGTATGACCCCACCGGGGGGTTCCTTCCCCTTGCGGGCTATACGTCCGGACCCTTCCCGGCACCCGGGCCCGTCCCGGTGCCGAGGGGCTACTTCCTGCCTGGGCCCTTCGTGGCGCCTGGGGGATACCCCGTTCCGGGCCCATTTCCAGGGCTGGGGGCCCATTACGTGCCGGGGGTTTTCCCTACCCTGGGAGCCAGTCCCGCCCCGCGCGTCGCGTTTATCGCACCGGGGGCGGTCGACAGAGCAGCTCCCGTGCCTCAGCGGACTTCCCCCCGCATCGGCTCCCCGGCTCCGGACGCCGCCCCGGGGGCTCCCCCGACGCCGGTTCCGGATATTACAGGGGCTTCCCCCTTTCCGGTTTCGGTCGTTGCCACAGGGGCTCCCTCCACTTCGGTTCCAGACGTCGCCATGGGCGCCCCCTCCCTGGTTCCGGATAATACAGGGGCTTCCCCCTTTCCGGTCCCGGGGGTCTTCGTAGGGGGCTCCCCCCGGCCGGCCCCGGAAGCCTCTGGGCCGGTAGCCACAGTGCATAAGCTCCCTCCCTCGGTGGAACAGGTCCGTTTCTCCCGGGGGAGGTCGATCGAATGCATTCACCCGAGCGCGGGGAAGAACTTCCCCCTGGCCGCGGGTGCGGAGAGCCTCGCTCTCGCACCGGTCGGGGGAAGAGACCCGCTGAAGAGCCAGCCTCTCCGGAGGAGAGCCCGGACGTCCGGGAACTCAGCCCCAGTCCAGAAGAAAAGCGACGCCACTGCCACTCCGGCGGACCTCTCAGATTGCTCCCAGACTCCGATAACGAGGGTGTGTCCCCCGTCAAAGAAGACAGCGACCGGGACTCTCCCCGGGAAGTGTAGGGGGCTAACCAGCCCCTATGTCGAAGACTTCGCAGCATTCGGTGGCCGCGGCCCTACCGCCCTCCGCACATCGAGCACTATAACGGTGAGGCCGATCCTTACGAATTTGTGCAGGTATACTCCACGGCCATCTCCGCGGCTGGGGGCGACGAGACGGTGTAGTGCAACGTCTTCCCCCTCTACCTCACCGGCATCACCCGGTCCTGGTTCTACAACCAGAAGGCCGGCTCCATCAAGTCTTTCTCGCAGCTCAAGCGGGAGTTCTGCGCGACCTTCTAGGGGAACTACGTGCGTCCCCTGGACTCCTCGCAGCTGTACACCGTCCGGCAGAGGACGGGGGAGACCATCCGGAGCTTCTTCAAGCGCTTCGCCCAAGTAAAGAGCAAGGTGGCCCATGTCCCCGACTCTACGGTCATCGAAGCATGCAAAAGCGGGATCCTTCTGGGGGAGCTCCACCGAAGGCTCTCCCGGAGCTGCCCCTCCTCTGCCGACGAGCTCTTTAACGTACTCGAAAAGTACGCTCGGGCGGAGGAAGACGACATCTGGAAGAAGACCCAGGGGGCTCCCGCCCTCGCCGACCGGGGGGCCAGGGATCTCCTCAAACGCCCCAGGTAGGGGGGGCGTAGCGAGCCACGGCCTCGGGACACCTTTGTCCTCGAGGGCGGAGGCGGCTCGCGCGACCCCCCGAGGGGCAACCGCCCCTTCCGCAAGCCGAAAGGCCACGGGGGAGGATAGTCTTCGCGCGGCCGGGAAGGCCCCGCGGGGAGAAGCCGGGAAGGACCGTGGTGCAGCTTCCACGGGTCCAGTACCCATGCTACTCGAGATTGCCACCAACTGCTGCAACACTTCGCGGCGTTCCTCGACCAGCGCGGGCGGGGGGGGGGGGGGGGGGGGGGACTCCGGCCTCCTTGCCCCCTCGGCCAGCTGTTCCGGCCCTTCCTGCTCCCGCGGGGGGTCCGCAGGGGCTGCCGCAGGAGGGGGAGCCTTCAGAAGCTCTCCCCTTCCAAACTTCTCAGCGCCGCATCAACGTCATCATGGGAGGGTCCGCCTCTGGGCAGGACTCTAAGCTCCAGCATAAGGAGTACGCGTGCGAAGTTAAGGTTGTGGGGGTGCTGCACACGTCCCCGCCACCCAGGTGGTCGGACGTCCCCCTCACCTTCACGGCGGAAGACGCGCGGGGGGTTCACTTCCCCCACGACGACGCGCTCATCGTCTCCGCCACCATCTACAACTACCACCTGGCCCGCATCCTCGTGGATGGCGGGAGCTCCGCTGATGTCCTCTTCCTGAAGGCCTTCAAGGAGATGCAGGTGGATGAGAAGCTCCTGCAGCCCGCGGCAGGGCCCCTGCAAGGTTTTGTCCCAGGGAAGGTGATCCACCCCGTGGGCCAGGTAGATCTCCCTATGACATTCGGCACCCTGGAGAACTACCGGACCGAGCTGGTCCGCTTCGACGTAGTGGACCTCCCCTCCTCCTACAACGCGATTATGGGGAGGACCACAATCAATCGCCTGGGGGCCGCCACCCATCAAAACTACCTCTGCATGAAGATCCCCGGGCCGCACGGCATGAAGACATGGCCCGCGCGCTGTACGAGCGCGCCGCCGCCACAATCGGAAGCATCAACATCATCAAGTCGCCCGGGGGGGAGGCTTCTCCCCCGGATCCAGACGTCGCTGCGCCACCGCCTGGGAGGCCCCTCCTCAAGCCGCATCCGGAAGGGGGCCTCCGAAAGGTCCTGCTGTCCCTGGGCGACGGAGACAAAACCATCCGAATCGGGGCGGAGCTCCCCGAGGAGCATGTAGCGCAACTTGCAGCTTTTCTGCGCGAAAACTCCAATGTTTTTGCGTGGAAGCCTTCGGACATGCGGGGCGTCGCCCGGGAGGTCATTGACCACAAGCTCGCAGTGGCCCCCAGTCACCCCCCGATCAAACAGAAGCTGAGGAAACTCTCCCTCGAGCGCCAAGAGGCAATCAAGGTGGAGATCACCCGGCTCCGAGAGGCGGGGTTCATTCGGGAGGTCCTGCACCCCGAGTGGCTCGCGAACCCCGTCCTCGTGAAGAAGTCAACCGGCAAGTGGTGGATGTGCGTGGACTTCACCGACCTTAACCGCGCCTGCCCCAAAGACAACTTCCCGCTCCCGCGGATTGACCAGCTCGTCAACTCCACCGCGGGGTGAGAGCTGATGAGCTTCCTAGACGCCTACTCGGGAAGGGGACGAGGAAAAGACGACTTTCATAACTCCCCTCGGAACCTTCTGCTACGTCCACATGCCCTTCGGGCTGAAGAACGCGGGAGCAACCTTCCATCGCCTCATGACGCTGGTCTTCAGAGATCAAGTCGGCCGCAACGTCGAATTCTACGTAGACGACGCGGTCGTCAAAAGCCCCCGCGCAGCCGCCCACATCAACGACTTAGTGGAGACCTTCCGCAACCTCCACGCGTATGGGCTGAAGCTCAACCCGGAGAAGTGCGCCTTCGGGGTGCGCGGGGGGAAGCTCCTAGGTTTCCTCGTGTCCCAGCGGGGCATAGAGGCAAATCCTGAAAAGATCCGGGCGTTCCTAGACATGCCCCCACCGCGCTATCATTACCTGTCAAGAACAACCCAGAACCCGTCTCGGGGAATAAACTGTCGCACGTAGTGCGCCACTTAGTGTAGAGGTTAAAGTGTCAGGTCACTTATCCGATGTAGGGTTAAAATTTGAAGTAAATAGGTATCTTCATTTTCTTCAAATTTGGGGGCTAGCTGACGAAGATTGTTACCCGAGCTAGTTCAAAATAATACACATCTGGTTCAAGACAGATTCGAACGAGACAAGTGTCTAAAGGTCCGCTGTTATGGTCTCAGACGACCTGAAAAGCGCAGACACAAGGATGATTTATGATCGCAGGCTTTGCGCGATCATGAGATTGTAGGCGTTACGTGGTTAGGAGGCCGCAGACAATCCGCGGTCAAAAGGTCGTTGACTACCCTCGACCAGAGTAACTTGGGATTGCTTAGCTCTGTAACAAGCATATCCTTATCATCGTAATGATTCTTCCACGTATGAAGACAACTGGCAGGAGGTTAACATGTGCAGTTATCCCTTAATTGCACGTGTTAGGCCTGTGTGGGAGTTAAGTGCAGTTACCAAAACTGCACTTCTACAACCGTTCAAAACCGTTGTGCATTGGCGCCCTTTTGACTAGTATAAAAGGGTGAGCAAATGTACAAGATGACGACAGATCAAGCACAAGCTTTCATAAGTTAGTTTAGTCGTTTTTAGACAACAAAACAGAAAAGATCTTCGTCTGTGATGATCTTTTCTTCAACCTTGTAAACATTTTCCATACATAGTGAAATCACAACAGGACGTAGGGTTATTACTCTCACCATCGAGGGCCTGAACCTGTATAAATCTCTTTGTGCCCCAACAGACATTGCTCATCATCCCTTTCCGAAGCAACACTTTGAAAGGCCTCACAACTCACAAATTTTGCATAAGATCGACTAAGGACCCCGAGTCCGAATCGTCGACAGGCTCAAATAGCTTAAAGCACAAAATGCACATTTCGGGTGTTTTCGGGTTAAGAGACGTTTTCGGGCGACCTAGGATATGTAATAACTTAAAAACTACAGGTATTTTGAGAAAAAGTTCATTATGAACTATCTTTGGGTGAATGAGTTCTAAGTGTTTCATGTAGAAATTTTTTGTCAAAACACAACCCATCTTGTTTTATGGAAATAATTCGTTTTGGTCCAAAGCAAGATCCCGAAGTTTGCAATTTTGTTGACATTTTGCAGTTTAGCTCGAAACTCTTTTGTTTGACCTCCAAAACCTATGAGAACATATTTGAAACATATTTTTGAAGGTTTTGTGGTAGTTTTTAACTTTTTGACCGTTTTGAGCACTTTTTCACTTTTTAGCTCGAAAATGACCCTTTTTACAAAAAACACTTACATAATTTGATATATGTGCACAATTAGGGTATACAAGGATTCAATGACTTTGAAGTTTCTTCCCCTAAAAGTGTCATCCAAGTTTTGTCATGATGAAAATGATCTATTTCTGAAAAACGAGAGTTCAACAAAAATCAGAGCAAATGTGAAGATTATGAGCTCCATACTTTATGGCCTAAAACAAGGAATGTTTGAAATGAATTTAATTCAAGGCTATGTTATGCAAAGAACATGCTATTTGGCACAAAGTTTATTTACTTTCATTTTTGAAGTTCTTGCCAAATAGCATTTGGATCAAACGAATGAGTTCTAAAGATAATCAAAAAGATCCAAATGAACTTAGATCGAGAAAGCATCCAAACAACTATCAAAACTCATGAAAAGTTTCATGAAGATAAATAACATCAACACAAACACTTTCCATGAGGATCCAAGATTCAAAAATTTTAGTTATTTGAAAGAAATGAGAGATTGGACATCCAATTTGATTGAAACTTTCTCAAATACGTTGGCTTCCTTTTAATCATTGAAACGTATGCAAACAAGTTCCAAAAATTCCAAAATAAATTTTGGAGATGAATGATGCGATGAGGAACTAGATTGCTTTTTATAATGAGGCCAAGATTGGATCCAACAATGTGACATGAAAATGACAAATATTGATCAGATTTGAAAGTTTCATATTTCATGTTTGAAAGAAATTATTTTACACTTGTAAAAGCACATGAGAATTCATTCAAATGACTTCCAATAATTTTGAAATAAATTAACAATAAAAAAGAATCATAGAAGATAAGATAACATTTAGAAACTTTCTTCAAATAGCCAATCAATTTAAAGATATAAAAATGACAAATCAGCTCAAAACCTTGAGAAGTCTGAATTTTGCAATTTTCATATTTGATTTGTGGAAAAAAAATCTATTATTGGTCAAATCAAATCCAATTGAGATGAAAATTTGCAGAAATGATTCTCAATGCATCAAATACATTTTTCAAAAATAATTTTTCAAAAAGGATTTTTCAATCAAGAGTTATGGTCAAATGATTTTTGTGTTAAGTAAGAAAATTGAAATTTGACAAACTTTTGCAAATTGAGTTCAAATTTGATTTTCATTGGATTTTTGACATGAAAGAGAGCATACATGAGTTATTCAAATCATTTTGAGTAGAGGCTCACAAATAAAGACCATTCAAATAGCTAAACTCATGTTTTGCATATTAAGGGTATTTCGTGTCAAAGCAAGTTTTCCAGTGAGATTCAAATACCCATAACATTCAAATAAGAACTCTTTTGAGAAAATTTTCAATTTCAAACTTCTTCATAGTATGAGTATCTAGGAGTTTTGTAAAGCAAGTTTTGGCCAAATCCAAATAGATTTAGATTTGGGTTCAAAAATGATTTTGATGAAAAATAAGATACTCAAAGATCCATTTGAAGCTAGTTTTTGATAAAAGGAATCTTTTGACATCCTTTTTCATCCAAAACTTCTAAAAACCTTTTAAATACATTTTGAAGACCATTTTGATAGGAATTGATGCCTTTTCGCCTTTTGAATGAAAATTTGACATTTTGGCAAAATGAGCTCAATTTTAAAACTTATAATTGCAATTTTGAAGTATTCCACATATAGGGGTGCATTAGACAATGGAAGCATTTATAAATTACAACCCTTAGAGATGTAACAACATAAGTTTCAAATATTCATTCTTTTGCAAAATTTTCCATAATGATTTAAAATAATAAAGAATAAAAGTAGAGAAATGCAATGCAAAATAGTTTTTATATGATTTATCAAAAAGAGTTAAGCCCTTTTTGGTACCCAAACCATACGAGGCCCTCTAGCTTTGTCGCATAAATCTTTTGGTACCCAAATTGCTCTATCTTTAGGTTTTTGAAAACGAAAATTAATTGGTTTTGCAATTAAACCCTTTTTAGAACAAGAAACAAATAGGAGTCAAAAGAATCAATTTTAAGAGAGTTAGATGCACACTCATGCGAATGTTGCCCTTTTAAGTGAGACATGAGGAACATGAAGTTCGAGAGGGATTTTTAAATGAAATGGTATGAGTGTGATGAAGTATGTGATGCCTCTTGCTAGATGAAGTATGTGATGCCTTTTTCATCCACGAGGAACAAGTGTATTTGTCTTTCTAGCTTAATGGATCACTGATTAAGTCTAAACGAGTTTTGGTGTTGTTTTTCTATAACTAATTCTACTACTAAAGCTATCAATCTAGGGTTTTAAAGCAATAAATTGTAGGTATGAAATCTGAATTTATAAAACAGGAATTAAAACCTAGGGCTTCGGGAATTCGATAACCATCCGGCGTAATTCTATCCAAGGTCCGAGGATTGTGAGTTAATTTCCATTGTTTTCCAAGAAAATTTAAGTTTCCAGTTCGGGGCGTTGGGTCAACAGTTAGAGGATCGCTTCCACTATCACGTTTGGCGAGAGCATCTCTCCTATTCAGGGCCCCGCATCAAAGTGCTAAGGACTAAAGAACTCCCCTAAATTCTAGCTAAGGCTCAACTGGTACGTCTGTTGCCAAAATGAGAATTTAGGGTTTAGAGGAAGAAAACATTAGAAAATAACTCCAAAACTTGAGATCAAAACCAAGGAAGAATCACACCTTCCGGATTAGATCATCCCTAACCTTAGAAGGGATCTACTCGCAAAAAACCATAAGAATGCAGAAATAATAATAACAAATAAATAAAAACTTACTTGATTGCTTGAGAATTGAAGTTACCGTCCTTGCTGGCTTACAAAAGCAACAAAATAGAGAAGGAGGCTCTACTAAGAAAATTAGACTAAAAACTAAGCCCTAATGGCTTTTAAACCTAAGAAAAAGCATGTCTAATTGAGCCAAAAACTTCTCTATTTATAGTACATAAGTCCTAGAATTAACCAATTACAACTCAAGACTTATTTAGGAAGGAAATTGTCTCAGATTTGGACTTTAAACCGACTAACGGGCCTGTTTTGGACTCAGAATTCGGGTTTCGGGTTGGATTCAGGTCCAATTTCGGGTTGGATTCCTGTTTTTTTTTTTCAGATTTTCAGTATCTTCTTTCTCTACTTCGTTTCCTATCCAAACGATGTCAAAGTGACTCCAATTTGGTACATTTGTTCCCTGAAACATGATAAACACACTCGTGAAAGCGGATTGTAAAAATGTTACAAAAAGTCACATAAAATGACATATCAAAGAAATTTTAAGCATCATTTTTGCACATTTTCAATACTAAACTTAGGGTAAAATTCTACCGAATTAAGACATACAAGCCTCCCGGGATCACTAGGGGGAGTGGCTCCGGCGGTTGTTCTACCTCCGGGTGGGTGACCTGGGGGTAACGTACTCCCCGGAGCCCTCATCGTACTGCCGATCCACCAGGCCACTAGCCCCGGAGTGGACCGAGGGGGAGATGGACCTCCTCACCCTGATGACAGAGGCCCGATTCTGGAGGTCCATGCGGGATCTCGCGGAGGAGATGGCACTCCTCTGGGTGGCGCCCTTCAAACCCGCTGAGGAAGGGGGGTGTCCGTAGCTCACCGGCCGCCCTGGATGGCAGTGGTGGAGCGTAAGTCCTCGGACTTGTCCTTTTGAGGGAAGGCATTTTCTAACTTCTTTCTTTTTGCAGTTTGGTCCTACGACCAGTCCCGGGAGATCGCGGTGATTCTCCTCGGGCGATATTATGGAGACGAGCACGAACGGATCGTGCGTGTCATCAGGGAAGCCCCCCCGGAATATCGTGGCGGAGGCGTTTGGGCTGAGGCTCCCAGCCCGGGTGCCTCTCCCTACCCCCGCTTCGCAAAAGCAGAGCCTCGTGAGGGCCCGGGCGCAACCCCCGACTTCGCCCTCAGAGAGGTCGCCAGTCACCACCCGCGAGGTGGGTACGCCATTGAGGGCAGGCCCTTTCAGGCTCTCCGGCTGCCCTGTGGAGTCGGCGGCCCAGCTCGCCACCCCAGAGGGGTCGAGGCATGTCGAGGGCACGGTGGCCGGGGAGGGGCAGGGCCCCGACTAGGAGATGTATGCCCCTAGCCCTTCCCCGGCCCCGGCTGTCGCGGAGTCCCGGCCGCGACCATCGCTGGTCGCGGTCTTCGTCTAGTTCAAGATGCCGAGGGGCCTATCGATAGCCTCGATCATGGCTCTGGAGGTAGACCCTCATGTAGCTCGGACGATGGCGGCGGCTCCCCCTCCACCGGGCAGGGGCAAGGGCCTTTTCATCTGTCCCGGGGTCCCGTCCCCGCCAATGGACTTGACTTCTGGCTCTTCCGACGTGGGACCCCGGAGGATGGCGCCCAGCTGGGCGGAGAGGTCTCCCGAGGGAGTGACCCGGGGGACGACGCGGAGGACTGCGGGAGGTTGACGAGGATTATCACCCGAGCTAGTTCGATTAACACACATTAGGTTCATGTCAGGTTCGAATCTGATATGTGTCTATGAGTTTTAAATGGCCTCTATGATCTCAGACGACCAGTCTACTATATACAAGGAGAGTGTGGGCACAAAGGAAGATTTGTGATCATTGCCCTTGCGCGATCGCAAGGCCGCAGACGATACGCGGTCAGGAGGCTGTAGATGATGCGTGGTCAGGAGGTCGATGACTGCATGCGACCAAGATGATTCGAGGGTGTTTAAGTCTTTTACAAACACATCTCCAGGATCAAGATAATTTCTCTCATGTATGAAGACAACTGCCAAAAGGTTAATATGTGCGGTTACCCACTAACTACACATGTCAAACCTGCATAGGAAAGAGGAGTGGTTACACAAACCGCACAGTAATAACCGTCCAAAGCCGTTTTGTATTGGCGCCCTTTTGTTCAGTATCAAAAGGTGGCCAATGCACGATCTAAAGGATGGTTAAGCATACAAGCATTACCAGGAGTCTGAGTAACCCGAAGACTTAGACATAGTTAGATAGACATTAATATAGGAGAGATCTTTGCCTGTGATCATCTCTTCCTCCCTCTTGTAAACACTTTTTCTCTCATATAGTGAAATCATAACAGGACGTAGGGCTATTACTCCCACCATCGAGGGCCCAAACCTATATAAATTCTCTCGTGCCCATACAGATATTACTTATCCTACCTTCCCAGAGGAGCGCCCTGAAAGGTCTCACAACTCACAAATTTGCGTAAGATCGACTGAGGGCCCCGGGTCCAAATCGTCGACAGTTGGTGCCCACCGTGGGGCCCTTTATCAAGGTGCTTTCCCTTCATCCGGAGGTTTGGTGAGCCATGTCTGGGGCATATAACTCTGAGAACGACTTCGATCTCGACGATTATGCCCACATAAGAATGCCTTCGCCTAGTGATCCCGTTCCAATGGAAGATATCAATTGCAAAGACATTCTGAAGAAACGTCATGAGGACACGTCTTCCCCTACCCAGGTCATGTCCAGCCAGGGGATGGAAGAGACAGGTCCGGAACTTAATGTCAGTTCCACCATATGGGAAATCAAGTCTCGATCACCATGCATCCCCGTCGGGGACCAGGATGGCAGTGACCGGGAACTCAGACCGGGGAGGTTTGATCCTGACAACCTCCACTCTCTTTTTGATTTTGAGTCCGACTCAGAACAAACAGAGATGTTCTCTCCTTCAGCGGCCTCACTCCCCAGAGAATTCACTGCCTTGTCGGAGGAAACTCCCGATCAGCGGGTTGCTAGGGAAGAACAGGAGCACAGACAAAAGGAGGAACAGGAACATAAGCAAAAGGAGGATCAGGATCGTGAGCAATGAGATAACGAACTCCACAGAACAGCCCTAGAGGCTCTGTAAAATGTGCAGTCTCGTTATGATGCCGCTCCTGGTTCCTCCCATCGCCCACATGGTCGTAGGCGCGACTAGACGCCTTCTTTGCCCCCGGGATATTCACCGGCGAACGAAGAAACAATGACACCTGGCGCATCAAAGAGAAGTACACATGGCCGACTTCGATCTATCGCGGAAGTCTTGCGTAATTTTCCATCCTACCCTCACAGACGCGGACAAACCAGCTTTTGCTAGGATCCTGGGGGAGAAGCTGGATAAGGTCGCATCGGATGCAACCCCTACAGCTTCCTCCCGGTCTATGATATGTTCCCATGAAAAGGAGTATTCTTACTCTAGTCATGGTAAGCGTAATCGACTACCATCCGAATCACTTCGGCACGACAAATCCAGACGCGTGGGAAGTTCTCGTGATCGGGATCGAATTCCTGTGCATTCATGTCTGGGACAACGTGGCGCGTCCCCATCGCGTGAAATCACTCATGGACAGGTTGAGAACCGCGGAAATCTCCATGTTGGGGGAAATCTCCGCAAGACTAAGTCCAGGTAAGGGGCTACGCCATTTGCCCGGGGACAAGGCCCCCGGTGCGTGTCTCGGGTGCCGCCATCTGCCCAGGGACAAGGCCCACGGTGCGTCTCCCGGGCGCCACCATTTGCCCAGGGACAAGGCCCCCGGTGCTGTCCTGGGCGCCGCCATGTGCCCGGGGACAAGGCCCCCAGTGCTATCCCGGGCGCTGCCATCTGCTCGGGTACAAGGCCCCCGCTGCTTGTCCCGCCATCTACCCGGGGACAAGGCCCCCGGTGCTTGTCCCGGGCGTCGTCATTTGCCCGGGGACAAGGCCCCCGGTGCCTGTCCCGGGCGGCGCCGTTTGCCTGGGGACAAGGCTCCCGGTGCCTGTCCCGGGCGCCGTAATTTGCCCGGGGACAAGGCCCCCAGTGCTTGTCCCGGGCGCCGCCGTTTGCCCGGGGACAAGGCCCCCGATGCTTGTCCTGGGCGCCGCCGTGGCTTGTCCCGGGCTTCGCTGTCCCTACGGGGACAGGAGTCTCCGGTCCTGGGTCACATGAGGGTCATGCGAGAAGCGCCTCGGGAATCAGCGGACACCTGTCAAGCATCCGAGGGCCCCAGTCGGAAGAATGATGTTGCTACCCCTTGATCCAACGGTAGCAGGCGGGGTAGTTTAGTCTTTTTGCGTCTTTTGGGGCTATAAAAGCCCTTGTAACACCTCATGTAAGGGACAATTGCTCATTATCACTTGGAATAGATAATCTCACAGGTGTGCTCCGGAGCCATCTCTCCCCTGAGAGAGCTCCCCTAGCCAACTCCGGTTGGGAGCACGCCGACAGGACTAGGGCCCCCACTGGGACCCGAACCTGTATAAACCTCATGTCATTTGTTGTGCTTGCTCGACGGGAGAGGACCGGTCACCCGGTCAGCTCGCGTCGTGTTTTCTTCGCTAGGATCGTCAACAAAACCTGCCGGGGTATTTGTAATACCACGACAGTTGGCGCTAACCCTGGGGACTCGTGACGAGACGCCATGGCTCCCCCAAGAACAAGGGCCTGCGCCCTTCCCGGTGACGCCGGTCCCGGTGACCCGGCGCCACCCGTCCGGGACACTACCGTCCCGGCGCTTCCGCCTAGAGGCGGCCAGACCCAGGTACCGCCTCCCACCTTCCCTCTTAATTTCGGTGGTTCGACCTCCGGGTCAGTCCCGGTGACCGCGGTAGCCTCAGCCGGGACTAGTCTCCCCCCGATGGCTCCCTCGGCTCCCTGGGATGCCTTGCTTGAGGCCTTAGTGGAGGGCCAGCTGTGCGCCCAGCGCTCTATGGACGAGTTGCTCTGCGTCTTGGCGCGGCCACCGGCCCCCACATACCCGCAGTACCCATTCCCGGGGGCTATGCCCCCGTTTATGGGTCACCCGGCGGCCCCTCCGGTCTCCGGAGGCCCGGCCACCCCGTACGACCCCGCCGGGGCGTATCCCCCCCGGCGGGCCATCCGTCCGGGCCCTGCCCGGCGCCGGGATACTTCCCGATGCCGGGGGGTTACTTCATGCCTGGGCCCTTCGTGGCACTTAGGGGATACCCTGTTCCGGGCCCATTCTCGGGGCCGGGGGCCCATTACATGCCGGGGGTTTTCCCTGCGTCGGGAGCCGGTCCCGCCCCACAGGTCACGTTTACCGCACCAGGGGAAGTCGACAGAGCAGCTCCCATGCCGCAGTGGACCGCCCCCCCCCCCCCCGCAACGGCGCCCTGGTTCCAGACGTCGCCGCGGGGGTTCCCCCCTCATCGGTTCCGGATAATATAGGGGTTTCCCCCTTTTCGGTTCCAGTCGTCGCCGCGGGGGTTCACCCCTCGCCGGTTCCGGATGATAAGGGGTTTCCCCCTTTCCGGTTCCAGTCATCGCCGCAGGGGTTCCCCCCTCTTCGGTTCTAGATAATATAGGGGTTTCCCCCTTTCCGGTTCCGAACGTCGCCGCGGGGGCCCCCTCCCCGGTTCCGGATAATACAGGGGTTTCCCCCTTTCCGGTTCCGGAGGTCGCCACAAGGGGCTCCCCCCTACCGGCCCCGGTAGCGCCCGGGCTGGTAGCTACAGTGCATGAGCTCCCTCCTCCCCCGGGACCGCCCCCGAGGGTGCCTCCGGTGGACCAGGTCTGTTTCTCTCGGGAGGAGGTTGAGCGAATGCGTACGGCCGAGTCTGGGGAAGAACTTCCCCCGGGTCGCGGACGCGGAGAGCTTCGCTCCCGCACCGGCCAAGGGAAAAGACCCGTCGAAGAACCAACCTCTTCGGGGGAAAACCCGAACGAGTTGGAAGTTAGTCCCGGCCCAGAAGAAAGACGTCGTTACCGCCATGCTGGCGGACCTCTTGGGCCACTTCCCGACTCCGACAATGAGTGCGCGTCCCCTATCAACAGAGACAGTGACCAGGACTCTCCCCGAGAAGTGCAGGGGGCCAACCAGCCGCTATGCCGCAGACTTCGGTGCATCCGATGGCCGCGGCCTTACCGCCCGCCGCACATCGAGCACTACAACGGTGAGGCCGACCCCTATGAATTTGTGCAGGTGTATTCCACAGCCATCTCGGCGGTTGGGGGGGACGAGGCGGTGCAATGCAACTTCTTCCCCCTCTACCTCACCGGGATCGCCCGCTCGTGGTTCTACAACTTGAAGGCCGGCTCCATCAAGTCCTTCACGCAGCTCAAGCGCGAGTTCTGGACGAACTTCCAGGGGAACTACGTACGTCCCCTAGATTCCTCGCAGCTATATATCATCCGACAGAGGACGGGGGAGACCATCCGTAGCTTCTTCAAGCGCTTCGCTCAAGTCAAGAGCAAAGTGGCTCACATCCCCAACTCCACAGTCATCAAGGCGTGCAAGAGCGGGATCCTCCCGGGAGAGCTCCACCGGAGGCTCTCCCAAAGTTGCCCCTCCTCCACCGATGAGCTCTTCAACGTACTTGAGAAGTACGCTCGGGCGGAGGAGGATAACCTTTGGAAGAAAAACCAAGGGGCTCCCGCCCCCACTGACCAAGGGGCTAGGGACCCCCTCAAACGTCTCAAGCAGGGGGTCGTAACGAGCCACGGCCTCGAGACACTTTTGTCCTCGAGGGCGGAGGCGGCTCGCGCGATGCCCCGAGGGGAAACCGCCCCTTCCCCAAGCCGAAAAGCCGTGGGGGAGGACAGTCGTCCCGCGGTTGGGAAGGCCCCGCGGCGGGAAGTAGGGAAGGCCCGTGGTGCACCTTCCACAGGTCCAGTACCCATGCCACCCGGGAATGCCACCAAATGTTGCAGCAGTTCGCCGCGTTCCTCGACCAGCATGGGCGGGCGGGGGGGGGGGGGGGACTCTGGCCTCCTTGCCCCCTCAGCCGGCCTTACCGTCCCTTCCTGCTCCCGCGGGGGGACAGCTGGGATGAACACAGGAGGGGGAGCCGTCAGAAACTCTCCCCTTCCAAACCTCCCAGAGGCATGTCAACGTCATCACGGGAGGGTCTGCTTCCGGGCGAGATTCTAAGCGCCAGCGCAAGGAGTACGCGCGCGTAGTAAAAGTGGTGGGGGTGCTGCATACGTCTCCGCCACCCAAGTGGTCGGACGTCCCCCTCACCTTCACGGCGGAAGACGCGTGCGGGGTTCGCTTCCCCCATGACGATGCGCTCATCGTCTCCGCCACCATCTACAACTGCCACCTAGCCCGCATCCTCGTGGATGGCGGTAGCTCTGCCGATGTCCTCTACCTGAAAGCCTTCAGGGAGATGCAGGAGGAGGAGAAGCTCTTGCAGCCCGCAGCAGGGCCTTTGCAAGGATTCGTCCCGGGGAAGGCGATCCACCCCGTGGGGAAGGTGGATCTCGCCTTGACGTTCGGCACCCCGGAGAACTACCGGACTGAGATGGTCCGGTTTGATGTGGTGGACCTCCCCTCCTCCTACAACGCGATCATGGAGAGGACGATGATCAACCGCCTAGGAGCTTCCATCCACCAAAACTACCTCTGCGTGAAGATCCCCGGGCCTCACGGTGTAATCACCTCCCGGGGAGACCAAAACGTGGCCCGCGCTCTATACGAGCGCACCGCGGCGATGATAGGGATCGTCAACATCATCAAGACCCTGGAGGGGAGGCCCCTCCCCCGGAGTCAGACGTCGCTGTGATACCTTCCGGGAGGCCCCTGTCGCGCCCCGAAACTGGAACTACGACTAGTCCCGTGGAGACCTAGCTTGCTGTAGCTAGTCCCATATATGCATACCTTTGACTTCCCAGGATAGGTCAAACACAGGAGTATATTCACATTGCAGCAGAAAACCTTACAAAATATTTAAGCAGTGGGGCCTGCTGACCTTAATATTACATAAAGAGAATACAATGCTTTCGCGGCATTCAAGGTTTAGTTAAAGCAAAATAAAACTTCTACACAGCGGATGATGGGTGTTCCTTCCATAGTAAGAAGTTAACGGCAGAACAACACATCAGGGATTTGGCGGATCTAGCTCTCCTTCATCTTGGTCCAAGAAGTTCTCCACGCCATCTTCTTGATCTTGGTACGCTCCATCTTCTGGGTTGTAATTTACAAGGGTGAGTACTTACGTACTCAGCAAGTCATAGGGAAGAGTAGATACATATAGTAGTGTTGTTATGAACCTAGACTAGTCAAGAATTATGGATGTTTATAAAATAATCTTTTCTTTCATGTCTCATCTCATGGCAGCACTTTTCATAACATATCATTGCTATTTATGTTCACTAGATTATAGCACTACCGCGACACGTTGGCACATGACAGCCCACGGCAGCACCCCTTATCATGACAACACATGTCATTTGGGTAATCTTGACTTATCAAATTTTATTTAGAAAACATACTTGTGCCACACCCCGTGGATTTAATCCACCGCAGCAGACTCCTATAAACCCGGGAGCTCGGAGCATTCGAATACATTTTTAACTCTGTAGAGAGGTACCAATTTAACCGCAAGATATTCCACTTTCAAGCCCATCCTATCAATATGATTAGACCCTTCCTCACAACCATGTGTGAGTGGCAAGGTGGAGATAACAAGAATTTTTGTTATGTTTCACTCACATTTCACCCCCGACCCTGTGGATCTCTCGCGAACCACAGTGGTGGCGGGTTGTAGCCAAACCCCCACCCCTATGCGTATTCCCATTGCTGGGTCAGCGTGCAAGATCACCTTCAGTGATATGTGCGGGAGCCATTCTCCGTGTAAATCGTGCATCACTACACAACTCCAGCGGGGTGTCATGTGCGGTCCGCATAAGTACTTGTTCAGGCCTGTCCCATACCAAGCTTGCGGTTAGCACGTGTTTCATGTCACTAGACGCACAACACAAGGTTCTAGTCCTTATATGCCAGTGACCAGACCATCCACAACCCTGCACCTTTCGTGCCTGCTATCCTCTGCAGTTAAGCACCTCCAGTGCTACAGCCATCCATACCAAAATTCTGGTCACGGCTAAGGGTTTTATTTCATGAATATATATAAATACATATATAGTAGTTCATGGTTCACTATTTGATCTTTTCACATTTCACAAGCATCCAGCTTGTACTGCCAAAATATATCTCAACCATTCTTTCACATGCAGTATTACTTATATTCAAGGTCATATCATAGCAACTCATAAAATATGGGTTCAAGATGATCAAGACTATGACTTGCCTTCCGCGTCGTAAGAGACAACAATTAATGTCGGGTCAGCAGTGAAGTCCTCGAACTCGGGCTCTTGATCTACTCTCCAATCAAACAAGCAACCAAGAATCACAATCTTTTCAATACATTATTATACTATATACAATAATGCAAAGATGAATGTCCTAATGATTCTGAAATGATTGGGTTTAGAAGCTAATTAGGGTTAACTCATAGAATTAGAGCTAAAGATGAGTGCTAGGAGCTTCTAGGGTTCCAGGGTATGGGAATTGACATTAAGTCCGCGGCTGGTTTGCCCAAAATCGACGAATGTCTTTAGGTCGACATTCAGTTCAGGGAATCGACATAGGGTCAATGGATGACAGAGGGACTATCTCAACTTGTGGCAGTAGAATAAAATATAGATTACAACTCCACAGGTCTAAGGGACAAAATCATGCTCAAAATGCACATTTGGAAGGAAGTGAAAAGGGCTAATGCCACTGGCTGACATAGCCTGGCATTGGACTGACATGGCCAGAAACTAGGGCTTGCCATAACTTTTGATCTAGGGCTCCAATTGATGCACCACTTTGTCTGGGAGGTAGGATTTGATAACAGAAACAATTCACTCAACAGGATCTAGGGCAGGAGATGGCCGGAAAGTGATGAAAACCGGCGATGAACTCGTGGCTAAAGTTCCAAATCATAGCACTGGACAGGAATTAGAGCATAGCTATAACTTCTGATTTAGACCGAATTGGAAGTCGAGCTAGACAAAAGTACTTAGGAGATTGAGGCACATCTGGTGGACAAGGTTGCTGAAGCTGGATCGGCCGGGAACATATTTCCTGTGGTCGGCGCCGGAGAAGAAGACATAAGATTTGGGGATTTTCATTATACACGATTTGAACTTAATTCCTTGCTCAGGGAGTATCTAAGAGGTATAAGGAAGCTGTTGGCATGATTAGATTGGCCGGAGGATCACCGGAGAAGCTTGGCGACGATCGCCGGCGATTGGTGAAGCTTGAATTTGAGGGTTGCTTCGATTCAAGATCAATTTCAAAATCTGGATTCACGGGCTTGCTAAAGATAGCTCACTGATCAATTTGTTCTACAGAATCGAAAGCTAAATCGAATTGATTTGAGTTGCAAAGCTGGAACAGGGGTTCTGGAAATTCCGGCGATCACCGGTGATGAGATGCATGGGAGTCCAATTAAATGATACAGCACGATAAGGGAGATGGGAGAAACTCACTGATGCTGTCAATTTGGGGATTGGAGCAGTGGTTGAAGCTGGCACCGTGAGCCTTTGTGCTGGACTCACCGGAGAAGAAGACGACAGCGAGGAAAGTTGGGTTAATTGCTAAGAAGGTCTAGGGGATAGTACTGGTGACAAGGAAGCTGCTCGAGACTGCTATTTAAAGGCAAGGGAACGAAGCAAAGCTTACTGCTTGGAGGTTAAGATACTTGCGCCGGTGAAGGAGAAGGCTTCGGGTTGAAGCAACGGTGAGCAACGAAGCTCCTCTCTGGCGTGTAGCATTTGGTGAGCTGGATAGGGACTACCACGGCAACGACTGAAGTGCAAACACGTGTGCGTGTGCAAAGGCGGTTGCGAAAAACATGGCTAGAGCGGCGCTGCTTGTCGGCGAAAACACGACGACGAGGTGCTCTTGGTCGCGAACTGCAGCTGCCCTGGTCGCAAACAGTGGATGAGGTCGAAAGAGCTAATCCCTGGTCGCAAGCAAGTCCTCTGGTCGTGAACTGCTGCTGAGGTCGTACCAGGGACCTAATTGCAAGATTCTTTGTTTGAATTTTGGACTAATTTGTAATTTCTGATTTGGAGATGGTTGATTTGCAGTCTGATTTCACAGATGAGTATAAACTTATACCTTATACTCATCCAGCAAGAAATTTGGTAAAATCTGGCTTGATTTGATAGTTTCCGATATAAACTAAAAATAGGGTACTTTAGGGTAAAATAAGATATGAGTTTTGTTGATTTCGAATTCTGGCATCTAGGATGAGATTTTGGAATTTGGACAGAAGGTAAAATTGTATCAAATAGCATTTAGAAGAGATTTGCTGAAGAAATTCTGAATTTGGAGTTAATCTGAAGATTTTAGCCTTTTTGGGTTTCCAGATATTAGATAAATGACTAATTTGCGATATATTTGGACTGATCTATGAAAAAGGCTTAGATGAAGAAATCTGATTGCCAACTTTCTGGATTAAGGTATTGGCATACCCATGATCATAGTCCAAGAGTAATCTGGTCTGAATTAGGTCAAGATTTGGCTAAATCTGAGTTCATAGTATTTAGGGTAATTAGGATATTAAGTAAAATCCTGTTTTCGAAAACAGAAAAGGATTGATAGATCTGGGAGTTAGAGATGGAATTGAATCTGGCTTCTGAAGACTTTTATGTTCAAAGTAACTGATAGATCATATCTAAGAAATCTGATCTTGATTTGAGTTCACTGGATAGATTTAGAGATTTTAGGGCTTAAGATAGATTAGGGTTGAACTAATGTTGCTACTACTACAGAGATGCATGCATGATGTTCAGGAAAAAGAGTTTTTACCCCTAAACTCAGGGTGTTACAGCGCCTCCCCAAACCGCGTCCGGAAGGGGGCCTCCGGAAGATCCCGCTGTCCCCGGACGACGGGGACAAGACCGTCAAAATCGGGGCGGAGCTCCCCGAGGAGCATGCAGAGCAACTCGTGGCTTTCTTGTGCGAAAACTCCGACGTTTTTGCGTGGAAGCCCTCCGACATGCGGGGCGTCGCCCGGGATGTCATCGAGCACAAGCTCGCGGTGACCCCCGGTCACCCCCCAAGCAACTCGCGGCTTTCTTGTGCGAAAACTTCGACGTTTTTGCGTGGAAGCCCTCCGACATGCGGGGCGTCGCCCGGGATGTCATCGAGCACAAGCTCGCGGTGACCCCCGGTCACCCCCCAATCAAGCAGAAGCTGAGGAAACTCTCCCTTGAACGCCAGGAGGCGATCAAGGTAGAGATTGCCCGACTCCGGGAGGCGGGGTTCATTCAGGAGGTCTTGCACCCCGAGTAGCTTGCGAACCCCGTCCTCGTGAAGAAGTTGAACGGCAAGTGGCGGATGTGCGTAGATTTCACTGACCTCAACCGCGCCTGCCCTAAGGACAACTTCCCGCTCCCACGAATCGACCAATTGGTCGACTCTACCACGGGGTGTGAGTTGATGAGCTTCCTGGACGCATACTCGGGCTATCACCAGGTCCGGATGGCGGAAGGGTATGAAGAAAAGACAAGTTTCATAACTCCCCTCGGAACCTTCTGCTACGTCCACATGCCCTTCGAGTTGAAGAACGCTGGAGCGACTTTCCAGCGGCTCATGACGCTAGTCTTCAAGGACCAGATCGGCTGCAACGTTGAAGTCTACGTCGACGACGTGGTCGTCAAAAGCCCCCGAGCGGCGGTCACGTCGACGATTTGGCAGAGACCTTCTGGAACCTCCGCGCATATGGGTTGAAGCTCAACCCAGAGAAATGCACCTTCGGCGTGCGCGGGGGGAAGCTCCTGGGTTTCCTCGTGTCCCAGCGGGGCATAGAGGCAAACCCCGAGAAGATCCGGGCGTTCTTGGACATGCCCCCGCCGCGCTCAGTCAAGGACGTTCAGCGACTCGCCGGCCGCTTAGCCGCGCTGAGCCGCTTCGTCTCGCGGTCGGGGGAACGCGGCCTTCAATTCTTCAAGATCCTCCGGGGCCTCGAGGGGTTCCGGTGGACCCCCGAGGCCCAGGAGGCTTTCGACGACCTGTACCTCACGAGCCCCTCGATGCTCGTGAGTCCCTCTTCGGAACTGCCCTTGCTCCTCTACCTCGCCGCGACCCCGATCGTCGTAAGCGCGGTATTGGTAAAGGAGCAAGATGGGCAGTAGTGTCCCATGTACTACGTTAGTGAAGCCCTCTAAGGGGCCAAAACTCGGTACACGGAGATGGAGAAGATCTGCTACGCCCTCCTGATGGCGTCCCGAAAGCTTCGTCACTACTTCTTGGGGCACCCCATCACCGTCCCGTCATCCCTCCCGTTGGGGGAGGTGCTTCGAAACAAAGAAGCCGCCGGCCGGATCGGAAAGTGGGGGGCCAGCTCGCCCCCTTTTCCCTTTCCCTCATGGGGCGCTCCGCCATCAAGTCACAGGTCCTCGCCGACTTCATGGCAGAGTGGACTCCTGCCTCCGGGCCCGGGGACGAAGACCTCCCGGCGCCGCCCCGACGCAGCGACCATTAGACACTCATGTTCGATGGCTCTCTGTGTCTCGCCGGGGCTGGTGCGGGAGTAGTCCTCCGGAGCCCCGAGGGGAGGGAACTCGAGTACGCGGCGTGGCTCGAGTTCGCCGCCACGAACAACGTCACCGAATACGAGGCTTTGCTCCTCGGGTTGCGTCTCACGCGCTCCCTGGGGATTCGATGCCTCCTAGTAAAAGGAGACTCCCAGCTCGTAGTTTGCCAAATGGACAAGTCTTACTTGTGCCATGACGCGAACTTGAGCCTTTACTTGCAGGAAGTGCGCAAGATGGAGAAGCACTTCGACAGCCTTGAGGCCCGGCACATCCCACGAAGGGACAACGACCGGGCCGACACCCTAGTACGAGCAGCCAGCGCCCGGGAACCGCTCCCCAAAGGGGCCTTCTTGGAGATTATCGCGAAGCCCTCGGTGACCTCCCCGGAGATGGGCGACGAGCCCTGTGTCCCGGAAGTCGCCGAGATCACTCGGACCCCATCTTGGATGGACCCCCTTATCTCCTTCATCAAGGGGGAGGGGGACCCTCCCAGCGAGACCGAGGCTAAGTGCCTCTGGGCCAAAGATCGGGCATACCTCCTGTTGGAGGGGAAGCTCTACAAGCAGGGGGCTTCCGCCTTGCTTCGATGCCTCCCATGGCCGGAAGGACTCTGGCTCCTCGAAGACATCCACGCGGGAAGCTGCGGGTCTCATCTAGCCCCGCGCGCCATCGCGGCCAAGGCCCTTCTCCAGGGCTTTTACTAGCCCACAGTGGTTTGTGACGCGCGAGACCTTGTCTCCGCGTGCGAGGCTTGCCAGAAGATGGCCAAGGGTTCGAACCTCCCCCCCCTAGCACTGCAGACTATCCCCATCACTTGGCCCTTTGCGCGCTGGGGATGGACCTCCTAGGCCCCTTCCCCCCAGTGCCCGGGGGCTACAAGTATGTGGTGGTCGCGGTCGACTACTTTACTAAGTGGGTAGAGGCTGAACCTTTGGCCAGCATCATGTCCTGGGCGGTACAGTGGTTTTTCTTGAAAAACGTCGTTTGTCATTTTGGCGTCCCCCGAGAGATCACCGTCGATAATGGGACCCAATTCGACTCGGCTTATTTCCGAGAATTCTGCGAAGGCCTGGGGCTCACCATCCATTTCGCTTCAGTGGCCCATCCCCAGAGCAACAGGTGTCGACGATTCGGACTCGGAGTCCTCAGCCGAACTTATGCAAAATTTGTAATGGTGAGACCTTTTAAGATGACCCTCCGGGAAGGTATGTAGAACAATGGTGAACAGGAGCACAGAGAGATTTATACAGGTTCGGGCCCTCGATGGTGGGAGTAATAGCCCTACGTCCTATTAGGATTTCACTATAGGTGTTAAAAGATTACAAAAATAGCAGAAAAACTCCTTCACAGGCGAAGGATTTTTCCTATGTAAAGATACAGAATAAAGCCAGAGAGGCTTGTAGAAACTATCTAATTTGGGCCGTAGACTTGGCTGTTTTTCATAGTTGAGATGTGTTGTGTCTCAACTATATCAGGGGTCTTGTTCTTCCAAATGGATCGGATCCTCCTCTCGGACCTCTATGCCACCCTTTTATACTGGTCAAAAGGGTGCCATATGAAGAAACTGCATCAAACGGTTGGATGCGGTTTTTGGAGAACTGCTGTTAACTTCCACGGAGGTTATTAACACGTGTTAATCATGGATAACCGCATATATTAACCTCTGACGGTTGGTCTTCAACGTGGAGGAATCCTCGGGATGCTTGGAATATCTTGTTATATGAATAACCGAATGAACTCCAAGCACCCAGGTCGAGAATGTTCTGATCGCGGAATGTGGGCTGACCGCGCAACATCCCGGATATCCAGTTCGCGTATAGCATACGAACTTCTGACTGCGCAAAACTGTTGGCCTGATCACACGAAGCCCGCGACCTGATCGCGCAAAGCTTGCGACCTCATGGCGATGCCCCTCAGAATAGCTTGAGTTCGCATTGCCAGATACATGTCCGGTTCGAACCTGTCTTGAACCAAAAGTTTATTAGAAGTGACCCGGGTGTCAATCCTCGTCAGCTAGCCCCCAAATTCGAAGAAAACGAAGAGACGTGTTTATTTCGAATTTTAAGACCATGCATTGGATTTTTAACCCGACTCTTCAATTTTTCCACTTAGTGGCGCACTAAGTGAAAAACGGTTGGTTTCCCAAGACGGGTTCTGACATTATGTGACGGGCAATGATAGCGCCGTAGAACTGTTTTTATCTCGAGGTAAAATTGTAAATGCTTTGACGAAACCCGAGGCGTCTGGAATGCAAACCGTCACCCTGGCGGCTATAAATACCAGGCTTCAGGATTCGTAAAACTTCACAATTTCCCCCCACGCCTAAGTCCTTTTCACATACTTCTCCTGCCTTCTTCCTTTTCACATACTCATCCTGATGGCAGATCATGACATCATCGAGATTGAGAGTGATGAAGAGGAAGTTGTCGAACAAGGGCCTCAAACGATTGAAGACCTGTCTTCATTAAGGAAGAAGCCCAAGGTTGACGAAGGATCTTCTAGTGGAACAAAGGTGAAGAATGTAGCAAGTTTCTTTCTTCCTTCAGTTCCTTTGACTCTCCCCGTTCATGCCTCTCGGCAAATTAGGCCTTTAACCTTAGAGAAGAATTCTCCTCAACTCTCTCCTTTTCCCTCCAATTCTCCCATCCTTTTGGGTGATCGACATTCTGGTTGGCAAGCGGTGACTATCCCTCGATCAGATGATTGCCATATTGGGTTGGCGAAGCAATCTTCTGATGAGAAGGTTGCACTTCCACCATCTGATGATCCTCCCCCCAAGATGGGTATATCAACGGGTTATGCACTGGGACAGGTAATA
Organism: Pharus latifolius; assembly: GCA_019359835.1. Classification (NCBI taxonomy): domain Eukaryota; kingdom Viridiplantae; phylum Streptophyta; class Magnoliopsida; order Poales; family Poaceae; genus Pharus; species Pharus latifolius. The sequence goes on along the minus strand of CM033321.1, from coordinate 34,795,333 downwards.
ATTCTTCTCCCCTTTTGCTGACAATTATAGTTAGTACGACTAACTTTTGCAAAATGCAGGAGGTTGGAGGCTCCAGCGATCAGCCTTCTGCTGCTCCATCTCTTCCTTCCGGACAGACTCTTCTGGAGGAGAAGAATGCCCTGGAGAAGAAGACCGAGGAGATGGCCTCGAAGATTCTGCGTCTAGCAGAATGTCTTGATCGGTCCCGAGAAGAGGCGCACCATTTCCGTCGAGAGAGGGACTACGCTCAGCAACAGCGAGGACTCTCTGACTTGATTAGGGACAATAGCGTGTCTGTTGTTAGGGACGATGTAGATAGACTTAGGGTAGTTGCTAGTTCCCTGGGAGTTGCCAGTGTAGATCCTACTGACAACAACATGTCCCTTGGGGAACTTTGTAAACTTCTTTCGGAGCAAGTCGGCGTTTTGATCGATTGTATCCCTTTTGTATGTAAAGAATGCAAGAAATAAAAGTTTCTTATTTCTCATGAATATTCTTCACATCTTCTGTGCGAAAATATGGCCATAAACTTTATGTTCGTGACCACTCATACACAGGAAACTTTAGTTCTGCGATCAGAATCATGCTTCCAAAAGCATCGCGACCTGCCCTGATACCGCGATCAGTTTTAGGGCCGCGGTCAGAACTAAATTGCGACCAGAGTTGGAACTCGGTCAGACTGTCACTCCGATTAGAATCGAAGTTTAGTCTAAAACACGGTTTCGATCAAACCATAACCCAATTAGAAACATTCCAGTACGTAAAAAATTGAGTTGTATGATTTTTTCGTAAAAAATGTTCAAAGCATACAAAGAAGAAACATCTTTCGAAAAGTACTGAAAATTTTTTAGTCCTTTTGCACTTTCAGTTTCCGAAACAAAGAAGTCTTTTTGTTTCAGATCCGATGCCTGAACACTTTATCGGGTCCGCCAGAGGCAGTATCCATTATGGAAAAATGAATAAAGCATTCAATGGGACATTTGAAATGAAACGTTACTCACATTAATGCGCTGCCTTGGGTCTATAAAAAGAGCAGATGTCTTCTCAAAGAAGCCACACAGCCGAAAACCCTCATCATTCCCGCCGCACAAAACCCTCATTTTCTTCAGCCTTCGTCTTCCCAAAATCACCAACTTTTCCTTTGATTCTCCACCAAAGATGGCATCCTGGAGCCGATCCATTCACCACTCTGAGGAGAGCCTAGTGGCGTTAGAGAAGGAGGAGATCCTTCCTCCGCGGTTGCTCATCAACTGGCGGCCAGCGGAGAAGGACCAAGAAAGCCCAACCGTCCAAGAAGGCGAGTTGGTGGTTTTTGAGGAGTACCTGCGCTGCGGGTTCCGATTCCTTGAGAGTCGGTTCCTCAAAGACGTTCTTGAGCACTATGGGTGGGAATTGATTAACCTCCACCCCAACGCGATGCTGATCCTTGCGGTGTTCCAGCATCTCTGTGAGGCGTTCGTCGGAGTGTATCCCAGCGTGGAACTTTTCCGGCGATTCTACTTCTCGGCGTGGTCGAAGAGTACCAACGCCGCCGGATGCATCTACTTCCGACTGAGGGAAAAAAAGGAGTATCCCTCCCCACCCCTGCGAGACTCTGTGCACGGGTGGCACCAAAGGTGGTTTTACTGCTCTCCACCATCTGAGAGCAGCCTATGGTTTGAAAACTCGCGACCAGAGAAGTCGAGCGAGTGAGATGTTCCCCCGGCGATGAACTCAGAGCTTTCGAAGCATGCCGAGGTGATCCTTCACTTGGTTAATCAAGGGTTGACAGCTCGAGATGTTATCCGAGACTTCGTGAAGAATCGGGTGAGTCCTCTGCGCGAAAGGGCTCATCCGGCATGGGAGATTAGGTCCATGGCGGACAGCACCTTGGACTACAGTAAAGATATTTATTTCTTTGGCGCTGAGCTTTGCCATTCTTGAATTGTGCAAATTCTGACTCAAATTTGGGAACAGTTCTGCCTTCATCTGAAATTGAGAGGCGGACCAACTCCCTCCTTTGGGCCTACAATGCCGATGTAGAGGGCCCTAAGGGATCGCCTCGTCCATAGAGTCTGATTCACGCCGGCGACGACCTTAAACAGGAGCGCCGAAAGGTACATTCTCTATCTAGCCTCCGTTTTTCAGGTCTTATGCATGTCCAGCGCTAAACAATTCCATCGGTAATGTGAATCAGCTCCTAGGAAGGTTTGCCGAGGCGACTTTCCCGAGTGAGAACGTAGGTTCTCATGGGAAGCCAACGGTGAAGAACGTGAAGAAGTTCTCCCAAAGACCCAGGACAAAGAGTCCTGCCCCCAAGAAGGCCAGGCCAAATCCCGGGGAGGGGTCTTCACGGAGCGTTCCTCCTACCGCAAGAAAGACGGCAGTAAGATATCACATCCCTTCTGTTTTACCAGGCGCAGATTGGAATCACTTCTTCGTCGTACAGGGAGAGGGGAGCGAGGAGGAAGAGGATGATGTTCCTCTGGTCCTTCGGAGGAGGAAGATCGCGGACCTCCCATCCGGCGATGCTCCAAGTTGCCCCGCAGAGACCACTGCTACCGAAGAGGTAGTCGTGGTAGATCCTGCAACCACGGAAAATCTTGGGATCGCGGATGACCTCCTAGTTCCTGAAGCCCCCGAGGCTTCAGGGTTGATTGTCTCCACTTCCCTAGTCGAAAGGACGACCTCGGTAAGGATTCCTTACGGTCATACTTTCTTCAATTCCTTCTGTATATTTTGACGAGTCAATGTTTATACAGGGAGAAGAGCTTCTCCCCGCGACTACCGCGAGTCCTAGGGAGGAAAATCCTCCTCCTCCGCGGACAGAGGGGGAGGTAGTCGAGCAAAGGCCGGCTGCGGTGGCTCCATCGACCCAGGAGTCGCCAAGGCCTTCGGATGTAGCCCCACCAGCCAGTACGGTAGCCCAGGTAAAAACCTTTCTATACATCTTTATTTTTTCTCTAGGAATATGCTCATAGCAGAACACTTCCAGGGGGGAGTTGCCTTGTTTGCCATGAGGAAGGCAAGAACCGACGATGGTTCTCCTTCCCAAGGGGAACCTTCCCAGAAATCCCAGGAGCGAATGGGATTTCAAATAAGGTAAGAACCTTGAACCGGCAATAATCTTAAATAAAAACTGCTCAAATTGTCTTTCTTGTCAGGCAAAGAAAGACGGCGCCCAGCCCTACAACCGCCTCAGGAGGGGTTGAAGCCGCAGCTGGTACAGGAGCTTCCAACGAAGAACGCTCCACCCCTGTGGTCCAGGGAGTCGTCCAGACCGCAAGGGAAGGAATAAATGCAGGGACCCAGTCGCGACCGATGACTACTGGGGGTAGCGCCCAGCTGGCACTCCCACCAACTGTCCCTGTGGTAAGCACATCCGGGGCTCTGGCGAGGATCCCCGCTGGATTGGATGATGCTGTCTTACAAAAGTTTATGAAGGTATAATAAACCTCTGCTCTCGTGCCTGAATTGTACTTAGGACACCTTTGATCCTCTTCCTTTGCATCACAGGGGTTATCCTGGCTAACAGGCCAGTCGCATGCTGTGATGGCCAGTACAGAAGCCATTCAGAAAGAACGCGACAGCTTGCGCAGGTGAGGATCTTTACCCTTTGCTTAGTATGGGTGCATTTTGGTTGTGACTGCCTTGATTTCGCTGCAAAGAGGTTACATTTTTGAAGAAAGAGGTGGCCAAAATGAGGCTCAATTCAGTCTCGATGTTTAAGAAACAAGAGACCGAAATCAACAAACTTCGATCAGAAAATGCTGGTAAGCCGATTCCTGATTAAGAAGACTTGAATCCATAACATGCAAATAATCTCCTCTCTCTGTACAGCGCAAGCAGGTCGAATTACACAGCTTAGTCGGGACAAGGGGATTCTTGAATCCTTGATTCGCCACACCGATCGGGCGATCAAAGAGCTGAGCCTCCTGGTCTTCGAAAAACTGAAGGCCGTGGCTGATCTTCTTAAAACCGATGTGGTGGAACCAAAGAAAGACAACCTCAGCGTAAGCGACTGGACATCGCTGCTCACTGCCCAGGCAGAATCAATGCTTGAGTATCTCCCTGGAGATGTACGGCGACGCGAAGAGGTGATCAGAACCAGGGTTCGATCAGCCGCAGCAGCCGTACTCAGCCGGGTTCGACTTCACCATGGCCCAGATGCAGATCTGAGCGCACTGGTGGGTCCGGTTGAGGTCGAGAGTGACGAGCTGCTTGATGCCGTCATGGAGGAGGTCAAGCCCTTTGTAGACAGGCTCCTGACTGAGCTGGGGATCGAATGATCCTTATTTTTGTATCCAAACGATTGTGTATAATGCAATGTATGTAAAAAACAACCATTTTTGACAGAAAGTAAAAATTTTGCAATATTATGTTTATGAGTTCCATACTATAAGCACATCCCCCCTAGCCCCCGCCTCTGCTTATGAATACTGAAGCCTTAGTGTTATAAGCAGAGGAGAAAACATAAGCGTAACGACCAGGGGTGTGCGTTTTAAACCAATCGATCAGGATCGATGTAACGTCTAATCTTATTGCGAACTGGTAGCCACTCAGATGACCAAGGACTTGCCAGATAGCCCCGTATGCGCTGAGAAACGGCTTATTTAGGAGTGACTTATCTGGAAGTGGTCATGAGATCGACCAGCGAATCCGATTAGATTGTAGTAATGATCTGACCGCCGGCGGTCAGCCCCCAGGTCGAATGCATATGATACGGGCTTAAAGAGAAAAACTCATTGTATGAAAGCAAAACATATTTTACAAAAAGATGCTAATTGAACAGGAAAAAAGTGATTGGAATACTTACACGTAAAACTTGCGAAGTTGATCGATGTTCCAAGTATTGGACAAAATCCGACCATCCTCCATAGCTAACCGCGACGATCCTATTCGCGGCACTGAGACAACAGTATAAGGACCTTCCCATTTTGGGGAGAATTTGTTGCGATTAGACTGGTCTTGAATTTTTCGTAAAACCAAGTCACCCACGTTGAGATCACGTGGTCGCACCTTTTTACTGTGATACCTGCGTAAAGCCTGCAAGTATGCCGCGGATTTAACCAGGGTGCGATCACGCCGTTCTTCTAAGAGGATGAGATCTTGCGCCCGTTGTTCGGACTGATTAACCTGTTCGAATTGATCTGTCCGAACAGAACCAATACTTACTTCCATAGGCAATACAGCCTCGGCCCCATAGACCAAATGGAAGGGTGTCTCACCGGTGGCTCAACTAGAAGTAGTCCGTAATGCCCATAGAACGGTATAGAGCTCATCTGCCCAAGCCCCCGAGCGGGTCTTAAGACGATCAAAGACGCGCTTTTTAATGCCTTGCAGTATTTGCCCATTGGCTCGTTCTACGGCACCATTGCTTTGTGGATGTGCCACGGAAGCAAAGCACACCTTGGTCTCAACCTGATCGCAGTAGTCCAGGAAAAGACCGCTGGCGAACTGAGAACCATTGTCTGTGATGAGACGGTTCGGAACACCAAATCGTGCCACAATGTTCTTATGGAAGAACTTTTGTGCGGCTGATGCGGTAATGTTTCGTACTGGTTCGGCCTCAATCCACTTTGTAAATGTGTCAATGGCTACGAATAGAAACTTGTATCCATTGACCGCTTGTGGCATAGGACCGACGATATCCATCCCCCAGACCGCGAATGGCCATGCGAGAGGAATGGTTTGCAACGCATAGGTAGGTTGATGAACTTTCCTTGCGTGGAACTGACACTGGGGACACGTCTTGACCATATGTTTGGCATCATCAAGTGCCGAAGGCCAGTAGAATCCTTGTCGAAAAGCCTTTCCGACCAGTGTCCGATATGACGCGTGCGCACCGCATACATCGTCATGTATTTCTTTTAAGAGGGATTTTCCTTCCTCTTGAGATATACAACGCATGAATACTCCTTGAGTACCCTTTCTGTACAGAATCCCATCTATGAGTTTGTACAGACGTGCTTTTCGAATTAACCGTTCACTTTCGGTTTCGTCCTCGGGTAGGGTCCCATGTTCAAGATAGACCCTCAATGGATGAGTCCAATCTTGTTCCTGACCGAGGTTGGTAACGAAGGCTATTACCGGATCATCCTCGACCAAAGTCATGATCGAAGGACGGTCCAAGTGTTCAATGAACACTCCTGCCGGAGCGGATGAGCGTGAGGACCCAATTTTGGATAATTGGTCTGCGAGAATATTGTCCTTTCGCGGGATGTATTGGACTTCGAAATGACTGAAGTGTTTTTCCAATCTCCTCACTTCCCCCAGGTAATGAGCCATTGTCTCATCGGAGGTGCTGTACTCCTTGTTTACCTGGTTTACGACCAGCTGTGAGTCTCCCCTCACCACTAATCGACGGACTCCGAGGAATTTTGCTGCCCGGAGCCCTGCAAGAAGACCTTCATACTCTGCTGCATTGTTAGTCGCAACAAAGTGTAGTTGAATGACATACTTAAGCTGTTCGCCCTGGGGCGTAACTAAGACTACTCCAGCCATGTTTTAGCGAACCTCCGGATTTCAATTAGGACGCCTTGAGAAAGGCCCCACGGTGGGCGCCAGCTGTCGACGATTCGGACTCGGAGTCCTCAGCCGAACTTATGCAAAATTTATAATGGTGAGACCTTTCAAGATGACCCTCCGGGAAGGTATGTAGAACAATGGTGAACAGGAGCACAGAGAGATTTATACAGGTTCGGGCCCTCGATGGTGGGAGTAATAGCCCTACGTCCTGTTAGGATTTCACTATAGGTGTTAAAAGATTACAAAAATAGCAGAAAAACTCCTTCACAGGCGAAGTATTTTTCCTATGTAAAGATACAGAATAAAGCTAGAGAGGCTTGTAGAAACTATCTAATTTGGGCCGTAGACTTGGCTGTTTTTCGTAGTTGAGATGTGTTGTGTCTCAACTATATCAGGGGTCTTGTTCTTCCAAATGGATCGGATCCTCCTCTCGGACCTCTATGCCACCCTTTTATACTGGTCAAAAGGGTGCCATATGAAGAAACTGCATCAAACGGTTGGATGCGGTTTTTGGAGAACTGCTGTTAACTTCCACGGAGGTTATTAACACGTGTTAATCATGGATAACCGCATATATTAACCTCTGACGGTTGGTCTTCAACGTGGAGGAATCCTCGGGATGCTTGGAATATCTTGTTATATGAATAACCGAATGAACTCCAAGCACCCAGGTCGAGAATGTTCTGATCGCGGAATGTGGGCTGACCGCACAACATCCCGGATATCCAGTTCGCGTATAGCATACGAACTTCTGACTGCGCAAAACTGTTGGCCTGATCGCACGAAGCCCGCGACCTGATCGCGCAAAGCTTGCGACCTCATGGCGATGCCCCTCAGAATAGCTTGAGTTCGCATTGCCAGATACATGTCCGGTTCGAACCTGTCTTGAACCAAAAGTTTATTAGAAGTGACCCGGGTGTCAATCCTCGTCAACAGGGCCATTGAAAGGGTCAACGGCGTAATCCTACAAGGGTTACGTCGACGACTCGAGCAAGCCGCTTCCAAGCGGGGTGCATGGGCAGAGGAGCTCCCTAGCATCCTCTGCTCCATGCGCACGACTCTGAGCGGGGCGACGGGACGTACTCCCTTTTCCCTGGTGTACGGGGCTGAGGCAGTCCTCCCCCCGGAGATTGGTTTTCGGTCGCTGTGAGTCGAGCTCCTAGACGGAGCTATGACCGCGGCGTACCAAGCCAATGAGGTGAATCAACGAATGGAGGTCGATCTAGTGGAGGAGGAACGCGACCGAGCGCTCCTTTGCCACGCCATCTACGAACGCGAAATGACTCGTGTGTAACACCCTGAGTTTAGGGGTAAAAACTCTTTTTCATGAACATCATGCATGCATAACACCATGGATCTGTAGCAGTAACAAGATCAGTTCAACCCTAATCTATCTCAAACCTTAAAATCTCAACATCTTCCCTGTGAACCCAAATCAAGATCAGATTATTCAGATATGATTTATTAGTTACCTTGAGCATAAAAGTCTTCAGAAGCCAGATTCAATTCCATCTCTAACTTCCAGATCTATCAATTCTTTTCTGTTTTCAAAAACAGAAATTCTAATTACTATTCTAATTACCCTAATTACTATGAACTCAGATTTAGCTAAATCTTGACCTAATTCAGACCAGATTATTCTTGGACTATGATCATGGGTATGCCAATACCTTAATCCAAAAAGTTGGCAGCCAAATCATATCATCTAAGTCTTTTTCACATATCAGTCCAAATTATATCGCAATTTAGCCCTTTATCTGATATTTGGAGACCCAAAAAGGCTAAAATCTTCAGATCAACTCCAAATTCAGAATTTCTTCAGCAGATCTTTTCCAAATGCTATTTGATACAAATTTCCCTTCTGTCCAGATTACAAAATTACATCTTAAAGGCCAGAATTCGAAATCGACAAAACTCAGATTCTATTTTACCCAAAAGTACCCTATTTTCGGTTTATATCGAAAACTATCAAATCAAGCCAGATTTTATCAAATCTCTTGCTAGATGAGTATAAGGTATAAGTTTGTACTCATCTGAGAAATCAGATTGCAAATCAACCATCTCCAAGTCAGAAATTACAATTCAGTCCACAGCCAATTTTCAGAATTTGCAAATCAGTCCAAATGGCTGTTTCGACCAGCAACCACCAGCTGCTGCGACCAGAGGAGTAGTTGCTCGCGACCAGGAATCAGCTCTTCGACCTCACCCACTGTTTGCGATCAAACCAGCAGTGCACGGCGACTTCGACCACAGCCGGCACAGTGTTCGTGTTGCTTCGACCTCGACCACGACCAGGAGCACCTCGCCGCTGTGTTTTCGCCGCCGCTCTAGCCCAAGTTGTTTGCAACCGTGTTTGCATGTGCACACGTGTTTGCACCTTAGTCGTTGCCGTGGCCATCTCTACCCAGCTCACCAGCTGCTGCACGCCAGAGAGGAGCTTCGCTGTTCGCCATTACTTCAACTCGAAGTCTCCACCGGCGCAAGCATTTTAGCTTCAAGCCGTGAGCTTGAACTTCGCTTGACTTTGCCTTGCCTATAAATAGCAGCCCCCATATTACCAGTACTGCTTTTCAGAGTTTCTCAGCTTTTAAACAAAATTCTCTTCACTGTTGCCTTCTTCTCCGGCGAGCCGCCGAGGAGGTCAACGACGCCAGCTTCACCCACTGCACCAAACTCCAAATTGAAACCACCAGTGAGTTTCCCGTATCTCACTATATGTGCTGTAGCTTTTAATTGAATTCCCGTGCATCTCATCGCCGGTGATCGCCGGAAATGCCGAAATGCCCTGTTCCAGTTGCACAACTCAAATTAATTCGAATTAACCTTCGATTCAATAGACAAAAATGATCAGTGAGTTATTTTGAGCAAGCCTGTGAAGTTGGATTGTGAAATTAAGCAAGAATCGAAGCATTTCCCAAAGTCGAGCTTCACCAGAAACCGGCGATCGTCGCCAGGCTTCTCCGGTGATCCCCCGGCCAATTCAATCATACCAACAACTTTATTATAGCTCTCAGATACACTCCAAGCAAGGAATTGAGTTCAAATTGTGTAAAATGGAAAACCCCAATCTCAGTGCCTTCTTCTCCGGCGCCGGCCACCGGAAATCCATTCCCGGCCGATCCAACTTCAGCAACCTTGTCCACCAGATGCACCTTGATCTCCTGAGCAACTTTGTCTACTAGCTCGACTTCCAATTTGGTCTAAATCAGAAGTTATAGCCTTGCCCTAATTCCTGTCCAGTGCTATGATTTAGAACTTCAGCCACCGAGTTCATCGCCGGTTTTCAACACTTTTCGGCCATCTCCTGCCCTAGATCCTGTTGAGTGAATTGTTCCTGTTACTGAGGCCTACCTCCCAGACAAAGTGGTGCATCAATTGGAACCCTAGATCAAAAGTTATGGCAAGCCCTAGTTTCTGGCCATGTCAGTTCAATGCTAGGCTATGTCAGCCAGTGGCATTAGCCCTTTTCACTTCCTTCCTTATGTGCATTTTGAGCATGACTTTGTCCCTTAGACTCCTGAGGTTGTGATCTACAATTTCTTCTTCTATCACAACTTGATTTAAGCCCTTGAACTACATTTTATGCTTAGCCCTAGATTTTGACATTGTCTGCCCAATGTCAGAGCATGTCAGTCAGTGGCATTAGCTCATTTCACCTCTTTCCAGTTATGCAATTGAAAATAACTTTGTCCATCAGACCTGTGGAGTTGTAATCTGCATTTCATTCTACTGCCACAAGTTGAGATAATCCCTCTATCATCCATCAACCCTATGTCGATGCCTTGAACCAAATGTCGACCTAAAGACATTCATCGATTTTGAGCAAACCAGCCGCGGACTTAATGTCAATTCCCATACCCTGGAACCCTAGAAGTTCCTAGCATTCATTTTCAGCCCTAATTCTATGATTTAACCCTAATCAGCTTCTATGGTACCTAAATCCAATTATTTCAGAATCATCAAGACATTCATCTTTGCATTATTGCATGTAGTATAATAATGTATTGAAAAGGTTGTGATTCTTGGTTGCTTGTCTGATCTTTGCTCAGAGTCAGAGCCAGAGTTTGAGGACTTCACTGCTGACCCAACATCAACTGCTGTCTCTCACGACGTGGAAGGCAAGTCATAATCTTGATCATCTTGAACCTATATTTTATGAGTTGCTATGATATGACCTTGAATATAAGTAATACTGCATGTAAAAGAATGGTTGAGATATATTTTGGCAGTACAAGCTGGATGCTTGTGAAATGTGAAAAGATCAAATAGTGAGCCATGAACTATTATAAATGCACTTATATATATTCATGAAATAAAATCCCCAGCCGTGACCAGAAAAATGGTATGGATGGCTGTAGCACTGGAGGTGCTAAACTGCAAAGGATAGCAGGCACGGAAGGTGCAGGGTTGTGGATGGTCTGGTCACTGGCATATAAGGACTAGAACCTTGTGTTGTGTGTCTAGTGGCATGAACAACGTGCTAACCGCAAGCCTGGTATGGGACAGGCCTGAACAAGTACTTATGTGGATCGCACATGAAACCCTTGCATGAGTTGTGTTGTGATGATTGACATGGAGGATGGCTCCCACTATCACCGAAGGTGATCTGATATTTGACCCAGCAATGGGAAAATGAGGAGGGGTGGAGTTTATCATACAACCTACCACAACTGTGTTTCGCGGAGAGCCACAGGGTCAGGGGTGAATTGTGAGTGATACATAACAAAAGTTCTTGTTATCTCCACCTTGCCGCTCACAGTAGTAAGTGAGTCAGGGGTCCAATCATTATGTTATGATAGGAAAGGCTTGAAAGTGGAATATCTTGCGGGTAAATTGGTACCTCTCTGCAGAGTTAAAAACATATTCGAATACTCCGAGCTCCCGGGTTTATAGGAGTCTGCTGCGGTGGATTAAATCCACGGGGTGTGACACAAGTATTATTTTCTAAATAAAATTTGATAAGTCAAGATTACCCAAATGACATGTGTTGTCATGATAAGGGGTGCTACCGTGGGCTGTCGTGTGTCGACGTGTCGCGGTAGTGCTATAATCTAGTGAACATAAATAGTGATGATATGTTATGAAAAGTGCTGCCATGAGATGAGGCATGAAAGTAAAGACTACTTTATAAACATCCATAATTCTTGACTAGTCTAGGTTCATAACAATATTACTATAAGTATCTACTCTTCCCTATGACTTGCTGAGTACGTAAGTACTCACCCTTGCAACTTACAACCCAGAAGATGGAGCGTACCAAGATCAAGAGGAAGGCGTGGAGAACTTCTTGGACCAACAAGAAGGAGAGCTAGAACCGCCAAATCCCTGATGTGTTGTTCTGCCGTCAACTTCTTGCTGTGGAAGGAACACCCATCATCCGCTGTGTAGAAGTTTTTATTTTGCTTAAACTAAACCTTGATGCCGCGAAGGTATTGTAATCTTTTGATGTAATATTAAGGCCAGCGGGCCACACTGCTTAACACTTTGTAAGTTTTTCTGCTGCAATGTGAATATACTCCTGTGCTTGACTTATCTTGGGAAGTCAAAGGTATGCTTGTATGGGACTAGCTATAGCAAGCTAGGTCTCCACGGGAGTAGTCGTAGTCCCAGTTTCGGGGCGCGACATCGCGCATACAACCAGCGTGTGTGCGAGAGGGCTTTTCGACTTAGGGACCTTGTCCTCAAGCGCGTCACAAACCCCCAAGCCCAGGACAAGCTTTCCCCCAAGTGGGAGGGCCCCTACAGGATCTCGGCAGTCCTGGGCTCGGGGGCTTACAAGCTCTCCAACCTTCAAGAGCAGGAGCTAAAGCACACGTGGAACGTGCGCTTACTTTGCAAGTTCTACGTCGAGCCTACGGGCTCGTCCCCTTCCCTGGAGAGATCGCGCCGGAAGGGGAGGGGGACATTGTACTCACCGTCCCCTCCCCCAGAGCGATTACGCCGGAGGGGGAGGGGGGACATTGTAATCACCGTTCCCTCCCCTATCGCGGTTTCGCGGGGGGAGGCGTTGTACTTCGGTTCATTATCAATACAACTGGCTTTTTCTTCAGCTCTCACAATGCAGGTTTTTTACATTACCGTCTCTCACGGTGATGCCCTCCTCGTGAGGATGCCCTCCCAGTGAGGAAGTGGGCTATCACGACCCAACAAGTCCCTATAACGGGAGTCCCACTCCCGTAGGGCTGCTTACGATCACCCCTCGTGGACTGAGATTGTAAGTGGCAACCCGGTTATCAAGGACCGCGGTAACGAGTCAATTTGGGAGACTAGTCCCCTACCCAAACACTCAGACCCATCATCGGGCGCATCCACCTCCAGGAGTCGATTGTCTCCTCAGTGAGACGGAATTCGCGGATATTTTTTCGAGGAGACATTGTTCCCGGCTCCCCATCTTCAGGGCGACTGGAGGGTTGTCTCCCGGAAAAATTATCCCCAGAAATTTCTTGGATTTTCTTGGATAAATTTTCCCTCGGAGAGCTCATTCCCGGCTCTCCATTTTCACGGTGACCGGGGGGTTCTCTCCCGGGAAATTTCCCGGAGATATTGGGCTTCCCGGAAACCCGGTTCCCGCTTCCACGGGACCGGAAGGTTTTCCCCCGGGGAGAATTCTTTGGAATTTCGGAATTCTGATATTTTCCCCGGAGATCTCATTCCCAGCTCCTCGTTTTCACGGTGACTGGATAGTTCTCCCAGAAAAATTATCCTCCCAGAAGACACTCGGTTCCCCGTTTTTACGGTGACAGGATGGTTGCCTCTTAGAAAAATTACCTCCAGAAATTTCATCTTGGATTTTCCCGGACACTTTTTCCCGGAGACCTCATTCCCAGCTCCCCGTTTTCACGGCGGCTGGAGAGTTCTCCCGGAAAAATCTATTTTTCCCCGGAGACCTCATTCCCGGCTCCCCATTTTCACGGCGACCGGAGAGCTCTCCCGGAAAAATTGAGATTTTTACCTTGGGAAAACTTGGAAAAATTCTTAATGTTTTTGTCCCGAGAGCTTTGTCACCCCCACAGCGCGCGGAGCTAACCTCTGTCCCGCTGTGGAGGGGGAGGGGTAAGGAGCCCCCGGGAATCACACTGTACCAGACCGTCTAAGATAAACACGAGCAAAACTTAGCTCTATCAAGCAAACAGCTTTATTGAAGATCATTCAACCGGAGGACATCTTCCCCCTCCGGTGGGCATCATTACATCGGATATGATACAACCCGGGTTATAACCCGGAAAGTCTTTACGTCCTAAAGTTCCTACGCCTCATAATCCCAGAGACCTTCTGATAGCTCCCGGGCCAGGTCCCGGTACAAGCTGCATATGCGACGCTGGGCTTCCCGGAGCAGGTCCTCGGGCCAATACTCGTAGCCCGCCGGTGGAAGTATCCGAAGAGGGGGAACCATCTGGGACCCCAGTCGCTGAAGGGGTAGTTCAGAGCGATGATTTTCGAAGTTGTCCAGGTGCCACTCCGGATGCCACCGCAACCAGATCGGCTCCCGAGCAACGCCCCCGCTGCGTCCCCCGGAGAAGAGACTTAACAAGATTAAGGTGGCCTGGGCATCCCCTGGGTGGCACCTGCCGGGGCTCAAAGGCCTCACGCCGGGGAGCCTCTCCGGGACCTTTGCCCGGGAATAATCTCCCGAGAAACCTGGTACATTTCATTCATTTAGACTTAGAAAAAATTTCAATTTCTATTGCATCAAAATATTTTCGTACAAGTGTCCGGGGCTTCCTCTAAGAAGCTACCTGGAGCAAAAACCTAAAAAGCAAAAAGGGTCCTATCTAGACTCGGGGGGAGGCTCATACTTGGTCATTGGCGTCCTCCCCCCGGGGGCCTCCCGCTAGAGCCGAAGCATCATCTCCCAGAGGCGCCGGTGCCGGGAATCGCGCCCGGATTATCCGGTCGTAGAAGCCGCCAACGAGCTGCTCCACTTCTCGCCTTGATGGCTCGAAGAACTCCGGGAAGCTCTAGGGGATCCGGCCCCCGATTGCCCGAGTGCCAACCCCCCGGTGCTCCACAAGCCCAGCTGCGGCAGCGACGATCGGGATCGCCCGGCCCCAGGCCCGGGCCCTGGCATCGGCAGCCTCCGGAATTACGGAGACTTGTGCGTGGAGAAAACGCACAGCCTCTGTGAGCGTCGCCGGGGCCGCCTCAGAGCTGCTCCTGGAGCCTAAGCTCACGCCAAGCCCCTCGAGGGCTGAGCGAACGGAGCGGCTCGCGTCTGTCACCGCCCGGACGCTCGAGCCCTCGAGCTCCCTGAGGGCGTCCTCCTTCGCCTTGGCCTCCCTCCGGAGCCAGTCGTTGGTGGTCTCGGAGGCATGGATTTGGGCCCGTACTGTAACACCCTGAGTTAGGGGTGAAAACTTCCTTTTTCATAAATAACATGCATGCATGTATCTGTAGTAATAGCCAGATCAGTACCTACCTCAAGCCCTAAAATCTCCAAATCTAACCTGTGACCTCAAATCAAGATCAGATTGTTCAGATGTGATCTATCAGTTACTCTGAACTTAAAAGTATTCAGAACCTAGAGCCAATTCTATCTCTAAATCCCAGATTTATCAACTCCTTCTGTTTTCGAAAACAGAAATACCTTATATTACCCTAAATACTCTGAATTCAAATTTAATCTAAATCTTGACCAAGTTCAGACCAGATTATTCCTGGAATATGATCATGGGTATGCCAATACCTTAAACCAGAAAGTTGGCAGCCAGATTTTATCATCTAGACTCTTTTCACAAATCAGTCCAAGAGTTATCGCAAATTAGTCCTTATCTGATATCTGAAAACCCAAAAAGGCTAAAATCTCCAGATTAACTTCAAACTCAAAATCTCTTCAGCAAATCTTCTCAAAATGCTATTTGCCACAAGTTTCTCTTCTGTGCAGATATCAAAATCAAACCCTAAATGCCAGAATTCGAAATCGACAAAACTCAAATCTTACTTTACCCTAATTTACCCTATTTTCAGTTTGTATCAAAAACTATTCAAATGTGTCAAATTTTATCAACTATCTTTGCCAAATGTTTTGTTGAATATATCTGCCAGATTAGTGAAAGCAAATTCAGTTTAAACCCCCCAGAATTCCAGATTTACAGATCAGTCCAAGACTCAAAGATTTGAAATTTCAACTCAGCCCATTTCGACCTGGACAGCAGCAAGCATTCGACCAGGCCGTTTACTGTGCACACGACCAGGGCTCGCCGTGGTTTCCTTGCGCCGTGCACGCTCGCCGCCGGCCAAGCTTCGCCGCACTTGTGACCATGCATGCCGGTGCGCACGTGTCCTCGCTCCAGCCAGTGCCGTGGCAAGGTTGCTGCTACGTCGACGACCAGCGCTGCTCCCGCGCGCGATCAACGGCTTTTTGTGAACAACTCCTCGCCACGTCGCTTTGCCGTGCCAGTACTTGTCGCCATCGCTTGCTCCATCCTTGCAAAATCCCGATGAACGACAATGTGGACAGTTGCAGTCCTGTCGCCGTCACAATCACCGTTCTTCGCTGAGTATTCGCCGCTGATGTTCTTCACTCAATCCATCTCATCACAGCTACCAATTACTTCGTTGTCTCCTCCTTGCAATCTTCGCCTGGCCTATTTAAGCTCTCCTGTGTACAACAGCTTCTCCACACTTCACCAGAAACCAGCCAAATTCCAAATCTCGCTGTTTCAGTCATCTTCTCCGGCGAGCCGTCGAGGAGGCTCACGGTGCCAGCGCTCTACACTTAATATCCTGCCAAATTAAAGCCATCAGTGAGTTCCCCTACTCATTCTCTCTGTGTAGTACTATTTAATTGCTCCCCGGTGACCTCTAACGCCGGCGATCACCGAAAATGGCCGTTTGCCCTGTTTCTGTAATGTGGCTCAATCCAGTACAAATTAGCTTTCGATTTTGTAAACAAAATTGATCAGTAAGCCAAATCAAGCAAGCCTGTGAAGTTAGATTTCGAAATTGAACAAGAATTGAAGCTTTTCCCTAAACCGAGCTTCACCAGAAACAGGCGATCGTCGCCAGGCTTCTCCGGTGATCCTCCGGTCAATTTGATGTTACCAGAAGCTTTCTTATACCTCCTAGATACTCTCCAAGCAAGGAATTAAGTTCTTTTGGCCTGTAGCAGAAACCCCCAATTGGCAGTGTTTCTTCTCCGGCGCCGATCACCGAAAAGCTTGTTCCAGCCGTTTCAGCCCAAATCACTTTGTCCAGTGTGTGTGCCTTAGTCTCCTGAGCACTTTTGTCTTCTAGCCTGACACGTAAATCAGCCTAGATCAAAAGATATAGCTTTGCCAAGATTTTGTCCAGCACTGCTCCAGTGCAACCAGTTCACCTCAGTTCATCACCAGATTTCTTGCTAGCCATTTCTTGCCCTAGATCCTGTTGACTTAATTGTTCCTGTTACTCAAGCCTACCTCCTAGACAAAGTGGTGCATCATTTGGAGCTCCAGATCAAAAGTTATGCTAAGCCCTAGTTTTTGGCATTATCAGCTCTATGCCAGAGCTTGCCAGCCAGTGGCATTGACCTTGTTTATCCACTTCTGGTTGTGTAATTTGAAAACCACTTTGTCCACTGAATTTGTAGAGTTGTGATCTACATTTTCTTCTACTACCACAACTTGAAATAAGCACCCTAGCTTTTCTTAAAGCTATGTCAAAGCCTTGATCCGAATGTCGATCTGTTGATATTCGCTGTTTTGATTAAACCAGCCACAAAATTGTTATCCCTATTGTAATCCTGAAACCCTAAGATTATCTAACCACCATCCTTAGCCCAAATTCCTTGAAACCCTAGAATCTCGACTCAGTTCAGTTGCAGTTCAAATTATCTCCAGTTTAGTTCAATCATTCTTATTGAGCATTTCTGCATATAAGTCATAAAATATTTTAATATTATAAGTAATCATTGTGTGTTTGTTTGTCGTCGAGCAGATTCAGAAGCTGACTTTGAAGATTTTGCTGTTGACCCGTCATCGACTGCTGTATTTTACGACGCGGAAGGCAAGTCATATCCTTGGTCATCTTGAACCTATATTTTAAATGTTGCTAAAACATAACCTTGAATATAGATAATATTGCATGAGAAAGATTGAGAATGGTTGATTTATGAATTGGCAGTACTAGACTGGTTATCTGTGAAATGTGAAAGAAACAAGTTTTGAGCCATGAACTATTATATATGTATTTATATACTTATATTCATGAAATAAAACCCCTAGCCGTGACTAGAAAAATGGTATGGATGGCGGAAGCACTGGAGGTGCTAGACTGCAAAGGATATGCAGGCATTGAAGGTGCAGGGTTGTGGATGGTCTGGTCACTGGCATATAAGGACTAGAACCTTGTGTTGTGCGTCTAGTGGCATGAACAACGTGCTAACCGCAAGCCTGGTATGGGACAGGCCTGAACAAGTAATTATGTGGATCGCACATGAAACCCCTGCATGAGATGTGTAGTGATGCACGATAAACACGGAGTACGGCTCCCACACATATCACTGAAGGTGATGAAGCACGCTAACCCAGTAATGGGAATAAGCAAAGGGGTGGAGGTTTGGATACAACCTACCACAACTGTGTCTCGCTGAGAGCCACAGGGTCGGGGGTGAATTGTGAGTAAAACATAACAAAAGTTCTTGTTATTTCCACCTTGCCGCTCACAATATGAAGTGAGTCAGGGGTCCAATCATTTTGTTATGATAGGAAAGGTTTGAAAGTGGAATATCTTGCGGGTAAATTGGTACCTCTCTGCAGAGTTAAAAATGTATTCGAATACTCCGAGCTCCCGGGTTTATAGGAGTCTGCTGTGGTGGATTAAATCCATAGGGTGTGACACAAGTACTATTTTTCTAAATAAAATATGTTTAATCAAGATTACCCAAATGACATGTGTTGTCATGATAAGGAGTGCTGCCGTGGGCTGTCGTGTGTCGACGTGTCGCGGTAGTGCTATAATTTAGTGAACAGGAATGATGAGGTTATATTATAAAAGGTGCTGCCATGAGATGAGGTATGGAAGTAAAAGATTATTTTATAAACAACCATAGTTCTTGACTAGTCTAGGTTCATATCATCACTACTATATGTATCTATTCTTACCTATGATTTGCTGAGTACGTTAGTGCTCACCCTTGCAACATTCAACTCAATAGATGGAGCCTACCTTGATCAAGATGATGGCATGGAGTACTTCGTGGATCCAGAAGGAGGAGAATCAGTTCCGCCAGAGCCCTGAAGTGTGTTGTTCTGCCGTCAACTTCTTTTGTGGGAGGGTCACCTATCTTCTGCTGTGTAGTTAAATATTTTGCTAAAACCCTGAATGCCTTGTAGGCAATGTAATCCTCTTTATGTAATATTAAGGCCAGCAGGCCACACTGCTTAATATTTTGTTAGTACTCTGTTGCAATGCAATATACTCCTGTGTTTGACTCATCCTGGGAAGTCAAAGGTTGTGAGTATGGGACTAGCTGCAGCGAGCTAGGTCTCTACAGGAGTAGTCGTTGTCCCAGTTTCAGGGCGCGACAGGAAAGTTGGTATCAGAGCAACATGAGAACTTGACTGTAGGACGACACCTTTAGGGATTGGCCGTGCCAGGAAGACGTAATTTATTTAGAAAACTATTTGATGAAAACTGTATTTTGATAAAAATAATGAGCTTTGTAGCTCTTGAAAACCTTCATTTCAAAATTTTATTTGGATTTTCTAAAATTCGGTAAGATTGTGAGAGTGCGTTCTGTTGTCTCAGAGTATCTTAGAGGTTGGTGTAGACAGAGCTAGTGGACGCCCCGGGAGCCAACGACCATGCTGAGGAGCTTCAGCTCCTCCTCTGTCCACACCGGGGGCTTAGGGGCGGACGACCGGCTGTAGGCGGGGGCCTCCGGGGAGTACATCACCTCATCGTCCCGGACGCGGAGGTAGAACCACCTCCGGGTCCAGTCCCCCCAGTGGTCCCGGGAGGCCGCCACCGGGTACTCGGCTACCTGGGATGGTAGTAGCTGAATCATCTGGACGGGAGCTCCTCGCCGCTGGCTCGTAGAAGTACCGGTACACTCAAAGCGTGGGCTCCCGTCTGGTGGCCGTCTCGAAGAGCCAGATGAAGAGGCCCATTCGGACGATCGCATTCGGCGTGAGGTGGTTCAAGGCCACCCCGTACTCCTTCAGAAACTCCCGGAGCAATGGATGCACCGGGAGTCGGAGCCCCGCCTCGAGGAAAGCCTCGAAGGCCACAACCTCCGCGGGCCTAGGGCGGGGGGCTCCGTCTTTCTTCGCGGGGATCCGGACGTCCCCGTCCGCGACTACCCCCTGGTCAACCAGGGACTCCAGGTCCTCGGTCGTGAACTCGGAGGCCCAGAGGAAGTGCGCGGTGACTTCCTCAGGGGGCACCTCCGCGGCCTTGGCACGGCCCTTGGGTCCCATCTGATTTTACTGGTGGCTTAGGCTTCGGAAAATGGGGGGACCTAGGGGTTCCGGAGGCTAAGCTTCTGGGAATGAGCTTCTGGGAGAGGGCTACCGAGAGAGCTAAGGGCGCTAAGGGAGTTTGAAGGCTTGAAGGTTTGGAATGAGTTCTCCGAGCCCCCCGAGGCCCTATTTATAGGGGCCAAGCGTGGCCCCGATGGGCGCCATGTGGCACTTCGTGGTGCATCCGCGCCATTGAAATTCAAACAGCGCGCAGGGAAAGAAGGGACGGGGGCGCAAAACGAGGCATCACTGGTTCTAACTCCCTTAGCCTAATGAAATTAACACTAATTAACCTAGCTAACTACACAATACAAGCTAGTGAGCTCCTAAAACATGAGACATTTCTAGCTAGCTCCCAAGCTTGGAGCTACAAGCTTGGAACTACATATTACAGCTAGCTTGCAAGTAGAGAGGGAGGGAAATCTAGAGGGAGAGAGAGATAAGAGATGACAATTAAGCATACCTTAAAGAGAGGGGTGCAATCAACTTCCCTCCAGCTTGCCCTGATCACCCTAGCAGTGTAGCTGCCAGCGTGGAACTTTCATCACAAACAGAGGGACACAGAGTGCAACAGAACAAAAGAGCAGCTCAGCAATGGTCGAGTGGGGTTTTACTTATACTGGACCTGTTTCTAATGATAAATACATGAAATACCCGTTAGACTAATTGCGGGTAATTTCGCACTCACATATTCTATCGGTAAAAACACACATATACCGTTAGAGAATGTACTGGTGCATTGCTGAGTAGGTACAGGTCTTATTCTATCGGTAAATAAGTGTATTTACCGTTAGAAGAAGTACTGGTACATGGCTGAAACAAAACCAAACTGGGTAATGCATGACACAGTAATCTGGGTAATGCATGACACAGCAAATATTGTGTTTTTCTATCGGTAAATATGTATATTTACCATTAGATGATGCATGACACAGCAAATACATGAGTTTTTCTATCGGTAAATATGTGTATTTACCATTAGAAAAGATACGGGTACATGGCTGAAACAAAATCAAACTGGGTAATGCATCACACAGCAAATACATGTGTTTTTCTATCGATAAATATGTGTATTTACCGTTAGATGATGCATGACAGAGCAAATACATGTGTTGTTCTATCGGTAAATATGTGTATTTACCGTTAGAGGAGGTACTAGTACCAAACTGGGTAATGCATGACACACATGACACTAGTTCTCACATCCAAAGAATCATATCTAAACACAATATAACATCAAACAGATCTTACATCAAACAGATCTTAACTAGAAGATAAATAAATATTTCAAGAAATGCTAATTTGTAGATTAACTAGAAGACACAAAAATACTTTTCTTAGGTACTTGGTACTTCATCTTGCCAAAGAAATTACACATGCCAGTTCACAAATTCAAGTGCATGTCTGAAATAGCAGTACAAATACACACCTACCTACCAATACAATTAAATACACAAATACTCCCTACACATTCAAGTTCATGTCCCAAATAGTAATACATGATACACAAATATACAACAACATACAAATACAACAATTCACACATTCGATGTATATTAGAAAAGCCACGTCTGAAATTAACAACAGATCACGACGAGGACCCAGTGGCCCATACATTTTACATAATAGAGAACCTTTGCAAGTTGCGACAATGCAACTACCGACTACAAGTTAGACCTGATACATCACAAATCCATTCATCCAAAACAGCAAATGTCTGAACCACATTGGACTTAACCATAGGAGTTCAGTACGAAGACGCCCGAGGAGCTAGAACTATCGTCGAGTTACATTTGTATTGGTGATTTCCTCGGATTCAAACTCGATCAACTCAACTCAACTCAACTCAACTCCATTAACAAAAAGAACCTACCTTCCAAAATGTTGTTCTGTGTAGTGATGGTGTAGAATGGCTATGCAAATGACAACAATTCTTCTTCTCCAAGCTGGTAAGCATCTGGCCACAAGCTGGTGCATGCAAAAAAATGGCTGAAACACCGATACAAATGTAAGATGCTTTCTATAGGTCCTGATTTGAGAAACACGTCGGGCTTAAGGATCTTCTCGACCGAGCCAACCAAGATCTCACCCTTCACGTCCTTCCAACTCTCGACGGTGATCTTCACCATTTCTTTCCAGCTCTCGATGGTGATCTTCACCATTTCTTTTGCCAACAAGCCAACGTAGGCAGCGTACTGCGATGAAGAACCGTGAAATACGTTGCCCCTCATGAGCATCATCCAAGGACCTGCACAGATCATAAATAGGCATTCTAGAGCAAATTAAGATTGTTTACTGTTTCCTACATGACTCCCTATCCGATTAAAGACTACCAACTGAAGGTTAGGTTGTGCTTCGTCATAGTACATCAACTTGCAACTGGAGATCAAGATATTACATTTCTACTCTATTTCATCAGAAGAAATTACCTTGCCAATATACATATATTAATTATTTAATGAACTTTTTACATGCACTTGATCATTGAGCAAGCTAGTTGGCATTTGACTATGTTATTGGCATTGAACAACCTACAGAGAAGATCAAGATATTTGTGTATCTCATGATATTTGTAAATATCTTGACATTAATGATCTTTCAATTCCATGATCTTTCAATTTCAACTTCAATTTCAATTTCAATTTCATGATCTTTCAATTTCAATTTCAATTACAAATATCTTTCAATTTCAATTTCATGATCTTTCAATTTCATTTTCAATTTCATGATCTTTCAATTTCAATTATTACTAAGTCCAAGTTGGCATTGACCAACCTACTGAGAGATGACGATATTACATTTATACTCTTATTGGTATTTCACTATGTTAGATAGAGTTTGTATTGCAAATATATCCTGATAATTTTCTTCATTTGATAGGATCAGTAAGCAATTGAACATTATCTGTCTCACAGTGATATTATGTAGTTGTTTTAATAAAAAACAGGAACAAGACACCATACATAATCATATTGAAAAGAAGACACATCAAAATGAAGGATACAAAAATTGCAGAATAATTGCCATAATCAGATTAGAATAATCTAACAATATTGCTGAAATTTTACGTACCTTGCTTGCGATGCCGAAATCTAGTGGGCATCAATGGAGGTGCGGAGGTGTAGCGGTTGCTGGTAGAGGTGTGCCAGCCATCCATGGAGCTTACGGGTTAGGGCTACAAGCGCCCGATGAACTGTGAGAATGAAAGAGACACACCCGGGTATAGATAAGTTCTATCGGTACACAACCTCATACCGTTAGTAATTTGAGATCTCTTCTAACGGTATAAAAATAAATTACCGATAGAATAAAACTATTTGTAGAAGGAGAACAGTTCTATCGGCACACTACATCCTACCGATAGGAATTTTTGTCCATATTCTGTCGGTATAGACATATATTACCGATAGAATAAGACTAGTTGTAGAAGGCGAACAGTTCTAAGATATTTGTGCTATATTCTAACGGTATAAATATACATTACCGATAGAAGAAAACTATTTGAAGATGAACAGTTCTAAGCAATTTTCGATATCTTCTAACGGTACACACATCTATTACCGATAGAATAAAAATATTTGTAGAAGGCGGACGGTTCTATCGGCACACTACATATTGCCGATAGGAATTTTTGAGATATTCTGTCAGTATAAACATACTTCATCGATAGAATAAAACTATTTATATAAGGAGAACAGTTCTATCGGCACATTGCATACTACCGATAGGAATTTTTGTACATATTCTGTCGGTATATACGTACATTATCGATAGAATAAGACTAGTTATAGAAGTCGACCAATCCTATCGGCGCACAACATTCTCCCGTCAGTACTTATGCATCTCTTCTAACGGTAAATATGTTCATCACCGCTAGAGTAAATCATACTGCTTCTTCTAACGATAAGTTTCTTACAAACCGATAGGAAAATACATCCCATTGGCTGTTTATGACCGCGAGGCACATTTTCTAACGGTTTTCTACTAAATCGCTAATAACCGATAGAATATAGGGGTTAGTAGACTGCATTTATGTACCAGTGTATGCAAGAATCTAAAGACTTATCATGCACCGACCACTGGACGATGTATTTTGACGGCTCTCGCAGTTTTCAACACTCGGGGGCTGGAGTGGTCTTAATCACGCCTTAGGGCGACCAACTCAAGTATGTCATTCAATTACATTTTGTTGCGACTAACAATGTAGCAGAATATGAGGGTCTTATTGCAGGGCTCCGGGCAGCAAAATTCCTCGAAGTCTATCGATTGGTGGTGAGGGGAGACTCACAGCTAGTCGTAAACCAGGTAAACAAGGAGTACAACACCTCTGATGAGACAATGGCTCATTATCTGGGGAAGTGAGGAGATTGAAAAAACACTTCAGTCATTTCAAAGTCCAATACATCCCACGAAAGGACAATATTCTCGCAGACCAATTATCAAAAATTGGATCCTCACGTACATCTGCTCCGGCAGGAGTGTTTGTCGAACACTTAGAACATCCTTCGATCATGACTACAGTCGAAGATGTCCCGGTAATAGTCTGCGTTACCAACCTTGGACATAAAGAAGATTTGACCCATCCATTGAGGGTCTATCTCAAACATGGGACCTTGCCCAAGGATGAAACCGAAAGTGATCGGTTGATTCGAAAAGCGCGCCTATACAAACTTATAGAAGGGGTTTTGTATAGGAAGGGTACTCAAGGAGTATTCATGCGTTGTATTTCTCAAGAGGAAGGTAAGTCCCTCTTGAAAGAAATCCATGACGGTGTGTGTGGTGCGCACGCGTCGTTTGTCACACTGGTCGGGAAAGCTTTCTGACAGGGTTTTTACTGGCCTTCGGCACTCGATGATGCCAAATACTTGGTCAAGACATGCCCTCAGCGTCAATTTCATGCAAGATAGGTTCATCAGCCCGCATATGCCTTGCAAACTAGCCCTTTAATGTGGTCCTTTGTGGTCTGGGGGATAGATATTGTGGGACCTACGCCACAGCCAGTTAATGGGTACAAGTTCTTGTTTGTAGCTATTGACACGTTTACAAAGTGGATCGAGGCTAAACTAGTCCGTAATGTCACCGCTGCTGCTGCACAGAAGTTCTTTCATAAGAACATTGTTACTCGATTTGGTGTTCCAAGTCATCTCATTACTGATAATCGTTCCCAATTCGCTAGCGGTCTCTTTCTGGACTATTGCGACAATATTGGAACTAGGGTGTGCTTTGCTTCTGTAGCTCATCCACAGAGCAATGGTGCCATCGAACGTGCCAATGGGCAGATATTACAAGGCATCAAAAAACGTGTTTTTGATCGCCTCAAAATGCGCTCGGGGGCTTGGGTAGACGAACTCTATTCCGTTTATGGGCACTACGTACTACTTGTAGTCGAGCCACCGGTGAGACACCTTTCCAATTGGTGTATGGCACCGAGGCCGTATTACCTATGAAAATTCGTATTGGTTTTGTCCGAACAGATCAATTTGATTAGATTGATCAAGTCAGACAACGTACTAAAGATTTAACCCTCCTCGAAGAAAAACGTGATTGAGCGCTGATAAAGTCAGCAGTATATTTGCAAGCTTTGCAAAAATATCACAGCAAGAGGGTGCGGCCGCGTAGTCTTCACGTGGGTTATCTGGTTTTACGAAAAATACAAAACCAGTCTAACCGCAATAAGTTCTCTCCTCAGTGGAAAGGCCCTTACATTGTTGCTTCCGTACTGCGACCAGGATCGGCTCGGTTAGGAATGGAGGATGGCAGAATCTTGTCCAATATTTGGAACATCGATCAACTACGCAAGTTTTACATGTAAGTTCTCCAATATTTTTTCCTGTTCAATTAGCATGGTTTAACAAAAAAGTCGTTAGTACTTTTATTCACCTCATTTTACATTCGTTTCTTTATTTGCCATACCTATAACGAGCCTTGCTTGGGGGCTGATCGCCGATGATCATCTTGCTACAATACCCTGACTGGATTCGCTAGCCGATCTCATGGTCGCATCCAGATAAGACATCCCTCAATAAGCCATTTCTCAACGCACACGGGACTTACTGGCATGTTCCTGATCATTCGAGTGGCTGCCAGGTCATAATAAGGCCGGGTGTCGTATTAAGGTCAGTATCGGTATGATCGGAGGATCGTATCTAAGTTAAAATATTTCTTAGAATGCCCATATTTTTGATATTATAATACCAAGTCTTCAGTACTTATGATCTTAGGAGGGGGTTAAGGGAATATGGTCATAACATGAAATGAAGAAAAGTACTTTCTTTATCAAAATTTAAGGCATGCATCTGCATTGTATAATGACATGTTTGTAGGTACAAAAATTGTTACATCAACAATCAAGATAAGCCAAGTTCTTTCAAGAGATTTTCGATCAAGGGCCTGACTTCCTCCATTATGGCTTCAAGATGATCTTCACTCTCGATTTCTGCATCTCCGACCACTGGTTTCAAATCAAGATCAGGGCCATGGTGAAAACGGAGTCTGCAGAGGATGGTGGAGGCTACAGATTGCACGTTTGTCTTCATCGCCTCTTCATGTCACCTTGTATCTTCAGGAAGATATTCGAGAAGTGATTCAGCTTGAGCCGCAACCAATGTGGCTAACTCGCTGAAGCTAGGATTGATCTTTTGAGATTCGACCACATCAGCTTTGAGCAGAGTTGCCACTGTCTTCAGCTTTTCGAAGACGGTCGATTGAGCATTGCTGCCGGATGCAATCGTGGCTTTCAAATTCTCGTTCTTCGTGCAGACAATATCAATCTTCGAGCTTTCTAGCTCGATGGTCGCCTGAAGGTCATTCTTTTCTTTTGAAAGAAGGCTTATTTGATCCCCTTGTGCTGCATGAACACAATAGTCAATTTTTACAGTAGTTCATGTAACAAAATAATGTTTTCTGGTAGAAAGTGGACTTACAAGAAAGCTTTGACTGCGCTTCGTGAAGGTTCCTCTCTAGAGAAGACCATCTCGCGGTTGCAGCTTCTTCTTGATTCTCCCGATCAGCCATGCTCTTGTTCAGAAAGGCATTTTCTTTGTAACAAGAAAGACAATCAGCTACGGTTAAATACGGATTCAAGTTAGTACGAATAATAAGCACCACACTTACTGTTGTAGCTGGTTGATCTCCCGTTGTGCGACCTCGATGTGTTTCGCCACAGCTGTTGATCTGGTCACCAACCAGGTTAAATCCTGGAACAATAGTAAAACATT
Source organism: Pharus latifolius (assembly GCA_019359835.1). Lineage (NCBI taxonomy): Eukaryota > Viridiplantae > Streptophyta > Magnoliopsida > Poales > Poaceae > Pharus > Pharus latifolius. The sequence continues at coordinate 34,768,170 of CM033321.1, read as the reverse complement.
GCTCTTGAGACTTGAATATTCCTAAGGATTGCGAATTCAAGATTGAGAAAAGGATCTCTATTTACCTCTACGAAATCGCTAAACGAACCACTCAAAGGTTCAGTCGAAGCATGAGCCTCAAGGCTCATCTTCTCCTTGACAACAGGGACGACAGATGGTTCTCCTTGCCAGTCCTCCCCTGCTGTCAGGACAGCAGCATCCTTCCCCTGAGATTGGATGTCTACTATTATTTCCTCCACAATGGTCTGAGAGGACTCTTCAGCCATGGGAGTGGGGCCTGTCCCACCCGCGACCTCTAAGGTAGTTGATGCGCCAACAGTTGTCGAGGTCGCTGGGGCACTTAGGGCAGGATCCTTGCGTCTGAACATCATAGTTTACAATACCTCTTGGTGGTAGGATGAAATTCACCAGAAGTAGTATTCTTACTTGACATGAAACCCCATCCAGGATTTGGGTTTCGATTACGAGCTCTGGGGAGAACGAAGCCCACTGGGTGCCCCTGTCGAGGTGTCATAAACATGTGTCCTTGTTTTCCTCTTCTTGAACAGGACAGTGTCTTCTTCTCCCTGCATATTCGCAAATATGATTACGTATACGGGGAAGTAAAAAATTACAAGATTGCGAAGTTTTTACCGCAGTAGTCTCCTCAATTGCTGGGGGAGGGGTTATCAAGCCGGGGGCTTTGTAGGCCTCAGGGTTGGGAGTCTCCTCCGTGACCGCCAGGACTTCTGCAGCCACGGGATTAATGTAGCCATCCTTGTCCCTGCAGTCAGGGACAAGGCTTCGTCGATCTGGGAGGAGGGTGACCTCTCTGGGATGCTTGTCTCCAGAAGGTCAGTCGCCTTCCTCTTGCGACGAATTAGAGGAACGTCGTCGTCCTCATCCTCACTCCCCTCACCCTGTACGACTAAGAATTAATTCTTATTCGCACTTGAGGGTATGTGGGGGACAGAAAATCTTACCGCGGTCTCCTTCACAGTTGTGGTTTTCTTCTTCGAAGAAGCCCCTCCTAAGACCTTCTTAGGTTTCTCGGAAGCAGGCTCGTGACGAGGTTTTCTTTACCCTCTTCATCGCTGATCCCCTAGAGGATCCAGCATCATCACCAGGACGTTTCGTCTCGACAGAACGCCCCTTCAGTAGCTGCATCATTCCAAGAATTTGATTTGGTAAGAAAGCGGCGATACACGAATCCAAACAGATGTTTCCAAGAGAAGTCATACCTTTTGGCGTTCCTGTTTCAGATCATCGCTTGCATTTATTAAGCTCTGAGGGCGAAGCGACCCTTTAACTCCTTCTGTTGCGGCATTGTAAGGCCGTACAAGGTAGTTTGTCCGTTTTTCAATTTCGGACAACGAGAGAACTGCGTCATAAAAACAAACAACTTACTTGATATGTCTTTATTTGTCAGTAGAGTTGTATACTTTGTAAATGAGAGGACATACCTGTATTGTAATCTCGGGTGCTGTCCGCCATGGACTTCACGTCCCAAGCTGGATTCTCCCCCTCACGCAGCAGGCTCATCCTGTTCTTCACAAAGTCGCGGATGATGTCACGTGCTGTTAGTCCCTGTTGGACCAGTGAAGAATGGCTTTGGCTTGCTTCTCTTAAGTCTGCTCTCCGACGGAGGGGTGCAGTGAACCATTTGTGGTGCCACCCATGCACCGAGTCCCGCAGAGGAGGGAATGAGTACTCCTTCTTCTCCCTTATGCGGAAGTAGATGCACCCAACGGCGTTGGCACTCTTCGACCACGCCGAGAAGTAAAAGCGTCGGAAAAGCTCCACGCTTGGTAGCACTCCAACGAATGCTTCACATAAGTGCTGAAAGATCACCTGGATCAAAACAGCATTCGGGTGGAGATTCACCAAATCCAACCAATAGTGGTTGAGGATTCCCCGCATGAACTCACTTTCCGGGAATCGAAACCTGCAGTGCAAATACTCCTCAAAGATCACCAGTTCACCCTCGTGAACGGCTGGGGTTTCTTCGTTCTTCCCCGCTGGCCGCTAGTTGATCAGCAGCCGTGGGGGGAGAATCTCTTCCTTTTGTAGTGCCACCAAGCTCTCCTCCGTGTGGTGGACATATCGGTTCCAGGATGCCATTACTGCAGAAGATCATGGAAAAAGGCGATGGCTTGGGAGACGACGAAGATGAGGTGTGCAAAAGAGGGTTTTTGTGTTGCGAAAATGTTCAAGGCAACAAAGGGTTTTGGTTGTAAGGCTTCTCTGGTAAGCTACCTTTTCCTTTTACATGCCCAAGACAACCCTTCGCCGGATATTTTATTAATTTCCCATAATGGGTGCCTTTCCTCTTGGAACCCGTTATCCATACCCAGTAATGAATCCGAAATGAAATGTATCTTTATCATTTTATTTCACATTCGGGGGCTATGGTACATATAAAAATATGAGAAATTCTTAAAGTTTATCAAGGAAGTAATCCCTTATGACTTTGGAATAAACTTATATCTTATATACTGATCGCAGTGCAATTCTGTGATCACTGCGATATAGGTGATCGCAACATCTGTGGTCGCCGCATGGTTAAGATACTGTTTTGTGATCGTTACTCTAGTTCTGATCGCAGTATACGACCACAATGCTATTCCGAGACCGAAGAACTGACCTGAGCCGGTTTCGGACAGAAACCTACCTGTGTATTTTTGGCCACAGAGGCGTTCTTATGTAACCACTTCTTTACACAGAGAGTATAAAAAACCTTCATTTGGGATTATAAGTTTTGCATAATCTCTTTAAGGGATCATGTATGTAAGGAAATGAATTTTTTTATTTCTGGCAATCTTTACATACAAAAGGCACACAGGCAACCAAAGCGTCGACCTGGTTTGATAGCTGCTTACAATGTTCTCCCAGGGAGAAGTTAACATCAGTGGGATCAACACTGACTACCCCAGAGAACTGGTGTAACACCCTGAGTTTAGGGGTGAAAATTTCTTTCTTAAAAAGTCATGCATGCATATGTCTCTTCTATATCAGCCAAATCAGTCCCAGCTTTATTCTGTTCTAAGCCCAAAAGCTTAAAATCTATCCTATAGACCCAAATCAAGATCTAACTTTTCATATTTGATCTACTATCTATCTTGAGTATAAAAGCCTTTAGAACCCAGATTCAATTCTATCTCTAACTTTCAGATTTATCAACTCCTTTCTGTTTTCGAAAATAGAAATATTTTATATTACCCCAAATACCCTAAGTTTCAGAAATTCATATTTAATCAAAACCTTGACCAAGTTCAGACCAGATTATTCTTGGATTATGATCAAAGGTATGCCAATACCTTAATCCAAAAAGTTGGCAGTCAGATTTCATCATCTAAACCTTTTTCGCAAATCAGTCCAAGAGTATCGCAGATCAGTCCTTTTCTAGATTTTCTAGAAGCCTGAAAAGGCAAAATATTGCAAATCATCTCCAAATCCAAATCTGATTCAGGGAACACCTCCCAAATGATTTTCAACACAAAATCTTCTTATATGAGTATCTCAAAATCAAATCCTAAATCCCAAAATTCGAGATCAATAAAATTCAGATCTATTTTACCTTAATCTACTCTATTTTCAGTTTATATCAAAAATCATTCAATTGTTTCAAATTTTATCTTCTATCTGTGCCAAATTATTTGTTGAATTAAGTTTGCCAAATCAGCAGAATCAAATTCAACCCTAACCATCTAAATCTCCAGATTTACAGATCAGTCCAAAGCTAAGATTTATAAATCACAAATCAGTCCAGATTCGACCAGGGCAGCAGCTAGTTCTCGACCAGCGCGTTTGCTCGCCGCCGACCAAGCTTTGCCTGCGCTTGTGACCGTGCATGTTTGTGCTTGCTTCTTCACACGCGTCCGCGTCTCAGCCATCGCCGTGGCAGCGCCAATGACCAGCATTTGCTCTCGCACGCGACCGGCAGCAACCGTTGTCGGCAACCTCATGCCACGTTGCCTCGCCATGTCAACTCTTGTTGCCACCGTTTACACCGCCCAACATCGTTGAGTTCCAATGAGCCGACAATTGGATCAGTACAGAGCCGCCTGCTCATCGTCTTGTCGCTGCCGCTGTTTGTTCACCGTTGTCGCACCTGTGCCCGGCCAGTCAAGTCATCGGCGCCAATTACTTTGCTATTCCCTCCTTGCCAACTCCGTCCCTGGTCTATTTAAGCACCACATCGCCATGTAATATTCACTTCACCAGAATTTAGCCAATTCCAAAACTCCTCCTCGCTGCAGTCTTCTTCTCCGGCGAGTCCAGCACGGAGGCTCACGATGCCAACACATTCCACTGAACCTCTTGCCAAATTGAAGCCACCAGTGAGTTCCCCTTATCCATCTCTCTGTGTGATATCATTTAATTGCTCACCGGTGACCTCTAACGCCGGCGATCACCAGAATTCCTGATTTGCCCTGTTTCGGCAATGCAGCCCAATTCAATCCAAATTAGCTTTCGATTCTGTAGAACAAAATGATCAGTGAGCAATTTTAAGCAAGCCTGTGTGTCCAGATTTCCAAATTGAACTCGAATCGAAGTTTTCCCCAAATTTGAATTTCACCAGAAACCGGCGATCGTCGCCAGGCTTTTCCGATGATCCTCCAGCCAAATTGACGTCGCCAGTAGCTTACTTGTACCCCTCTTTCACTCCTTGAGCTTGGAATTGAGTTCAATCGAACTGTATCGAAAACCCCCAATTACAGTGCCATCTTCTCCGGCGTCGGCCACCGGAAATCTATTCCCGGCCAATCTAGCTTCAGCCATCTTGTCCATCAGATGTGCCTCAATCTCCTGAGCATTTTTGTCTTCTAGCCCGATCTCTAAAACCGACCAGATTGCAAGATATAGCTATGCCAAAGACCTTGTCCAGTGGCTTCACTGTGCCGTGTTGCCACCACACTTCACTAATTTTCATCATCATCCAGCCATCTTCAGCCCTGGAACCTATTGAATCATTTGTTCCTGTTATCAAGGCCTACCTCCCTGACAAAGTGATGCATCAATTGGAGCCCTAGATCAAAAGTTATGGCAAGCCCTAGTTTCTGGCCATGCGAGTTCAATGCCAGGCTATGTCAGTCAGTGGCATTAGCCCTTTTCACTTCCTTCCAAATGTGCATTTTGAGAATCACTTTGTCCCTTAGATTCCTGAGGTTGTGATCTACAATTTCTTCTTCTATCACAACTTGATTTGAGCCCTTGAACTGCATTTTATGCTTAACCCTAGATTTTGACATTGTCAGCCCTATGCTAGAGCATGTCAGCCAGTGGCATTAGCTCTTTTCACCTCTTTCCAGTTGTGTAAATTGAAAATAACCTTGTCCCTTAGACTTGTGGAGTTGTGCTCTACATTTTATTCTACTGCCACAAGTTGAGATAATCCCTCTATCATCCATTGACCCTATGTCGATGCCTTGAACCGAATGTCGACCTAAAGATGTTCACTGTTTTTTGAGTGAACCAGTCGCAACCTTGATATCATTCTGATACTTTGAGACATTTGGAACCTTGTAAACCTTTGACAGCTAATCTTAACCTTGGTTTCCATAACTTAACTCTAATAAGCTTCTAAACCCAATCATTTCAGAATCATCGAGACCTTCACCTTTGCATTATTGCATATAGTATAATAACGTATTGAAAAGATTGTGATTCTTGGTTTCTTGTTTGATTGAAGAGTAGATCAAGAGCTCGAGTTCGAGGACTTCACTGCTGATCCAACATCAACTGCTGTATTTTACGACGCGGAAGGCAAGTCATATCCTTGGTCATCTTGAACCTATATTTTAAGAGTTGCTATAACATAACCTTGAATATAGATAATATTGCATGTGAAAGATTGAGAATGGTTGAATTATGTATTGACAGTACTAGACTGGTTATCTGTGAAATGTGAAATAAACAAGTTTTGAGCCATGAACTAATATATATTTATGTATATACTTATATTCATGAAATAAAACCCTTAGCCGTGACCAGAATTTTGGTATGGATGGCTGTAGCACTGGAGGTGCTTAACTGCAAAGGATGTGCAGGCACTGAAGGTGCAGGGTTGTGGTTGGTCTGGTCACTGGCATATAAGGACTAGAACCTTGTGTTGTGCGTCTAGTGGCATGAACAACGTGCTAACCGCAAGCCTGGTATGGGACAGGCCTGAACAAGTACTTACGAGGATCGCACATGAAACCCCTGCATGAGATGGAAAACAATACACTAATTTCACAGGGTTCAGCTCCTCCACATTTATAATCATGCACGTTGACTCAGTAATGGGAAGAGACTTGGGGTGTAGGGGTATATCCCGCCACAACTGCGGTTTGTGTGAAGAAAACTGTAGGGTCAGGGGTGAATTGTGAGTGATACATAACAAAAGTTCTTGTTATCTCCACCTTGCCACTTACACATGGTTGTGAGGAAGGGTCTAATCATATTGATAGGATGGGCTTGAAAGTGGAATATCTTGCAGGTAAATTAGTACCTCTCTGCAGAGTTAAAAACGTATTCGAATACTCCGAGCTGCCGGGTTTATAGGAGTTTGCTGTGGTGGATTAAATCCACGGGGTGACACAAGTATGTTTTCTAAATAATATTTGTTAAATCAAGATTACCCAAATGACATGTGTTGTCATGATAAGGAGTGCTACCGTGGGCTGTCGTGTGTCGACGTGTCGCGGTAGTACTATAATCTAGTGAACATGAATAGCAATGCTATGTTATGAAAAGTGCTGCCATAAGATGAGATGAGATGAGATGAGATATGAAAGAAAAAGATTATTTTACAAACATCCATAATTCTTGACTAGTCTAGGTTCATATCATCACTACTATATGTATCTACTCTTACCTATGACTTGCTGAGTACGTAAGTGCTCACCCTTGCAACCTACAAATCAGTAGATGGAGCGTTCAATAATCAAGAGGAAGGTGTGGAGAATTTCTTGGATCCAGAAGGAGGAGTGTCAGTTCCGCCAGAGCCCTGATGTGTGTTGTTCTGCCGTCCACTTCTCATTGTGGGAGGGTCACCTATCTTCTGCTGTGTAGTTAATATTTTGCTAAACCATGTATGCCGTGAAGGCATTGTAATCTCTTTATGTAATATCAAGGCCAACAGGCCACACTGCTTAAATATTTTGTAAGTTACTCTGTTGCAATGTAATATACTCTTGTGCTTGACTTATCCTGGGAAGTCAAGGGTATGTATGTATGGGACTAGCTGTAGCGAGCTAGGTTTCTACAGGAGTAGTCGTAGTCCCAGTTTCGGGGCGTGACAACTAGCTATAGCCCTAAGCCTATCTACACCGTCTCTCAACAAAGGTGTACAGTTGTTCCTTATTGTATCGGAGAGTTCTCGCTGCTGCCGAGCATAATCCCTCTCCAATCAGAACCTGGACGCTTCTTCACGAGAGCTTTCGTAGCACTCTGCCAAATGCATAATGGCAGAGGACAATTCCTCAATACGCTTCTCCAGCGCCTCTTTTTCTTCTTCGAGAGTTTGCCTGAAGGCTACACTTTCACCAAAAAGAGCCTGGACTTTAGCAGGCTGATCGCTGGGGGCTCCAGGGGTCTTCACCTCCTATGTACTCATGGTTAGTTCATAATACATATAACCAACAGGGAGGGTGAACATAGCTGTTACCTGAGAAGCAGATGAAAAAGCCAAGCTTTGGGGAGGATTTGGACGCGGAAGTGTGAGATTTTCCCCAGAAAATTGATCACCCAACAAAAACTGAGGATCATCTGATCGCAGAGGTGTGAGACTTCCTCTAGAAGTGGGATGGTTGGAAGGATTGTTGTGGATCTCCAAAGGTGGAGATGAAGAGGCAACTGGAGGATGTCGCAAGGGGCAATGTGGCAACACAGGCACCAGTACCCTTTAGAATCTTCAATGCAGCTCCACTGGAGGATCTTTCATCATCTCTAGATCTCTTCTTTGGAGAGATCATTTCCTCAATCACCTGTGAAGTCCAAAATGAATTGCTTAGGAAAATCTTTGACTCAAAAAATCATAAGATGTTTTAGAAGAAGTTTACCTTCTGGATATCTTGTGTCTTTTCTGTTTCTTCCTCATCACTCTCAATCTCAATAACCATCTTGGGATCTTGGTTTGCCATCAAGATGAAGAGTAAAAGAGGAAATGCGGGACAGGGAGTCAGAAGCAGATTTTCTAAAGGACTTAGCTAAGAATTTGTAAGTCTTAAGAACTAAGAGGATGAGCTATTTATAGAGCCCGGAGGCGACGGTTCGTTCCCTCGAACGTCTTGAGTTCTTAAAACGCCCTTGCAATCGCTGCCTTGATTGTATAAGTCAATAAATTCATCATTATCTGTCAAGAAAAACTTAGTGTTTTTCTCGGGGTATGAACCGTCACACGACAGAACAGTGCAAACTGAGAAATTTGAAGCGTCGGGTTCACCATTTGATGCAAGATTAAAATTTGAAGTAAGCATGTCTCTTCGTTTTCTTCAAATTTGGGGACTAGCTAACGACGATTATCACTCGAGCTGGTTCGATTAACACACATTAAGTTCATGTCAGGTTCGAATCTGATATGTGTCTATGAGTCTTAAATGGCAGCTATGATCTCAGATGACCAGTCTACTATATATACTAGGAGAGTGCGGGCACAGAGGAAGATTTGTGATCGCAGCCCTTGCGCAATGACAAAGCCGCAGATGATGCATGGTCAGAAGGTTGCAGATGATGCGCAATCGGGAGGTCGATGACTGCATGCGACCAAGACGATTCAAGGGTGTTTAAGTCTTTTACAAACACATCTCCAGGATCAAGATAATTTCTCTCACGTATGAAGACAAGTGCCAAGAGGTTAATATGTGCGGTTACCCACTAACTACACGTGTTAAACCTGTGTAGGAAAGAGGAGCGGTTACACAAACCGCACAGTAATAACTGTCCATAGCCGTTTTGTATTGGCGCCCTTTTGTTCAGTATAAAAAGGTGGTCAATGCACGATCTAAAGGACGGTTAGGCATACAAGCATTACCAGGAGTCTGAGTAACCCGAAGACTTAGACATAGTTAGATAGACATTAATATAGGAGAGATCTTCGCTTGTGGTCATCTCTTCCTCCCTCTTGTAAACACTTTTTCTCTCATATAGTAAAATCATAACAGGACGTAAGGCTATTACTCCCACCATCGAGGGCTCGAACCTGTATAAATTTTCTCATGCCCATACAGATATTACTCATCCTACCTTCTGGGAGGAGCGCCCTGAAAGGTTTCACAACTCACAAATTTGCGTAAGATTGACTGAGGACCCCGAGTCCAAATCGTCGACAGAGGTGATCTCCTCCAGACTCTAGGTGAGTTTCTAATGTCTTACCTTTGCCTCCGCTCTCATTGCTTGACCATTTCCCCCTCCAGATGGTGGCATTGGCCAGGGGCCTTCGGGCGCGAATCGCCGTGCGCCTCCGGGCCGCTAGGGAGATGATGGCCTTCGAGTGCTCTAGCAAGGAGAAGGTGCTCGGGGACTTAGCCTCCAAGCGCTCCGAGAGGGAGCTGGTGCTCAGGGAGCTCACCACGGTCTGAGCCCGGCTCGCGGTCGTCGAAGACACCTCTTCTCGGCTCCGGAAGGAGCTGCAGGTGGAGCGGGGGGTCGCCCGGGACGCCGAAGCCTCGGGCGCCCATGCAGTCATCTCCGGGGGGAGGATGATTCGCTCCACCCTGGAGGAGCTCAAGGTCAAGCTCGGGTCGGGGGCGACTCCCGACTCGACACCAGCATCGATCAGGGAGGCGACGTATTTTCACAATACGCAGGTCTCCCTCATATCGGTGGTGGCGGACGCCTGGGTGCGGGGCCTCGCTGTCTCGGTCATCGCCCTGGCGGCGGCTCTTATCGAGTACCGTGGGGCGGGCGCCCGGGTGATCGGGGAGCTGGTCCCCCAGAGCTTCCCCGAGTTCTTCGAGTTCCAGCGGGTGGAGCTCGAGTGGTTTGCCGGGGCCCTCTTCGACTGGATCACTGGCGTGATGGAGTCGTGTGGCGCGTGCCCAGCGCAGGAGGTGACGGCCGCCGCGAAGGTCCCCCTCGGGGGGTGGGTGGGGGGAGGACGGGCAAGTATGAGCTCCCCCCTGGTTAGATTAGATTTTCCTTTTGTTAGGCTTTTTGCTCTCGGTAGCTTCTTTAGATGAAGCCCCGAAAAAATGTAAATGATTGATTGATTGTAATGAAAACCTCTTTTTGCTAAGTGTTGTCCGCTTGCAAGAAGGTGCCTCTAGATATTGTTCCTGGGGGGTTTTCACACCCCAGGAGGCGTAGCCCGGAGAGTGCCTGAGTGGCCTCCGGGGGGCGTAGCCTGGAGAGTGCCTGAGCAGGCATAGCCTGGGGAGTGACCAAGCGTCCTCTACTTTGCTAAGCCTTGCTGCCGGGGGAATAGCCGACGGGCTAGCCCCCGGGCCTGTTCTCGATGCTTCCGCGGTGGGGGGCGCCCTTTGAGAGCCAATCCTACTACGGTGGCTTCCGGAGTGACATTTAGACAACTTCGACAATTGTCGTGCCAAGTTGTCTCCACCGAAGGCAGGGTCCCGGATGGTCTCGCCGCTCCAGATACGCCCCCAATCGGTTACGAGTACTGGCCGAAGGAACTTCTTCGGAGGGCCTTCCGGAGAGTAAGGAGTTTGTACAAGGACTACTCCCAGGAGCTCTCAGAAGGCCTCCGAGAATATTAGGTGCAGTTTCTCATCGGAGGGGGTCGTCCTCCGGGGTAGTTTCCCATGGGGGCCTAACTCGCCGGGTTGTATCTTGGTGGTTCCCGGGCATTGTTGTCTCGCAGATACCTTAGCCCACCGGGGGGGGGGGGGTTGTCCCCCGGTTCAATGTTCAATCAATAAAGACTTGTTTGAATTTGATTGAGAATTGTCCTTTGAAAATTTCCTGAGAATTATTGTCTTTTGTCCGGGTCTGGGTTGTCCCCTCCCCGCCCCCCCCCCACAGCGGGGTGTAGTTTAGCGCCGCGCACTGTGGGTAAGGAACTAAGGGCCCGAACGCTAATAGATACCAAGAAGACACGTAGCCCCTGGTCGAAGAGGGATGATGGTGGAAATTCCCCCAGTTGCCGTGAAAGCGGGAGCCAGCCGAAGATTCTGAGACATCATCGTGGAATTTCCTGGTCGAAAAGATTCCAGGGCCATCAAAAGTTTCCCTTGATTGCCGTGAAAACGGGAGCCAGTCGAGAAATTTGATGTGGCCGTGGATTTTTCCAGCCAAAAAAATCCAAGGTCCCGTCGAAGATTTTTAGGTTGAAAAGATCCGAGACCCGATAGGAAATTCCCCCGGTCGCAATGAGAACGGGGAGCCGGTCAAGAATTTATGGTCAAAAAATTCCGAGGCCCGGTAGAGAATTCCCCCGGTCACTGTGAGAACGGGGAGCCAGTCGAGAATTTCCCAGTCAAAAAATTCTGTGGCCCGGTAAGAAATTCCCACGGTCGCCGTGAGAACGGGGAGCCGGTTGAGAATTTCCCGGTCGAAAAATTCCGAGGCCCGATGAGAAATTCCCCCAGTCGCCATGAGAACGGGGAGCCGGTGGAGAATTTCCTGGTCAAAAAATTCCGAGACCCAATAAGAATCCCCCCGATCGCCGTGAGAATGGGGAGTCAATCGAGAATTCTCAAACTAAGAATCCCATGACCCTTAGAGGGGAAGCTCTCTCCCAGAGGAGGATGGGCCCAATGACGGGCTTGAGTGTTTGAGGGGGGACTAGTCTCCCAAATTGACTCGTTAACGCAGTTCATGAGAACTGGGTTGCTGCTTACCCCCTCAGTCCACGAGGGGTTACTGTAAGCCGCCCTACGAGAGCGGTGCTCCTGTCGTAGAAACTTTTAGGCTGCAATAGCTTACGTCCTCCCAGGGAGGGCATCCTCGCAGAGGGGCATCCTCCCGGGGAGGGCGTCGCCTTGGTGGCGGTAAGTTAAGAATCTGCAAAAATTCCGAAGTTGAACAAAAAACCATTTGTATTAATGAAGGTAAGTACAATGCCTCCCCCGGCAAAGCCGCGGCGGGGGAGGGAATGGTGAGTACAGTGCCTCCCCCTGCGAAGTCGCGATGGGGGAGGGAGTGAGCCCAGAGGCTATATGTAGAACTTACGAAGCAAGTCTGCGTTCCAAGTGTGCTTCAGCTCCTGGTCTTCAAGGTTGGAGAGCTTATAAGCCCCGAACCCAGGATCGTAGAGATCCTGTGCGGGCCTTCCCACTTAGGGGAGAGTTTGCCCTGGACTTGGGGGTAAGTCACGTGCTTGAGGACAAGGTCCCCAAGGCAGAAAGCTCTTGCGTGGATGCGTTGGTTGTATGCGCAACCATTTCGCGCTCATAGATGGCGTGGCGGAGGAGCGCTCGGTTGCACTCTTCCTCGACGAGGTTGACTTCTAGCCGTTGATTTACTTCATTGTTTTGGTACGTTGCGGTCATAGCTCTGTCTAAGAGCTCACCTCGTAGCGACCGAAAACTAATCTCCGAAGGGAGGACCGCTTTAGCCCCCGTACACGAGCGAAAAGGGGGTGCACCCTGTTGCCCGGCTCGGGGTCGTGCACATAGAGTAGAGGATGCTTGGGAGCTCTTCCACCCATGCACCCTGCCAGGAGGCAGTTTGCTCGAGTTGTCAGTGTAATCCCTGTAGGATCACACCGTTGACCCTTTCAACGACTCCGTTGCTCTGAGAATGAGGTACAGAGGCGAGTGGAGGGTAGCCTCCAAGCCTTCGTAGAATTCCCAGAATTATGCCGAGTCGAATTCGGTCTCGTTGTTGACGGTGATTTCTTGGGGGACCCCAGAACGACATACGATATTCTTCTAGAAAAACCACTGTACTGCTCGGGAGGTGATGCTGGCCAAGGGCTCAGCCTCCACCCACTTGGAGAAATAATCCACTGCGACCACCGCATACTTGTAGGCCCCTGGAGCTGGGGGGAAGGGGCCGAGGAGGTCCATCCCCCAGCGCGCGAAGGGCCAAGTGATGGGGATGGTCTGCAGCGTTGTGGATGGTAGTTTGGAGCCCTTCGCCATTTTCTGGCAGACCTCACATGCAGAGACAAGGTCTTGCGTATTGTGGACCATTGTGGGCCAATAAAAGCCTTGGCGGAGAACCTTTACTGCGACCGCACGCGGAGCCAGGTGAGACTCGTAGCTCCCCGAGTGGATGTCCTCGAGGAGCCGGAGTCCCTCTGGCTGCGGGACACAGCGGAGTAGGGTGGAGGCCCCCCATTTGTAGAGCTTTTCCTCTAGTAAAAGATACGCTCGTGCCTTGGCACGGAGGCGCTTCACCTCAGCGTCACCGGGAGGCTGCCCCTCCCCCCTATGAAGGAGACGAGAGGGTCCATCTAGGACGCGGCTCAGGCTTTCTCAGAGACCTTCAGGTCACGGGACTCGGGGTCTGCGCCCAGAGGGGTCACCGAGGGCTTCGCGATGATCTCTTAGGAAGGCACCCCCGGGGAGAGGTTCCCGGGCACTGGCCGCCCATCCCAGAGCATCGGCGCCATTGTTATCCCTCCAGGGGATATGCCGGGCCTCCCGGCCCTCGAAGTACCTCTCCATCTTGCGCACCTCTCTCAAGTAGAGGCTCAGGTTCACGTCATGGCACAAGTATGACTTGTCCATTTGGCAAACTACGAGCTGGGTGTCCCCCTTGACCAAGAGGCGATGAATCCCCAGGGAGCGCACAAGGCATAGCTCCAGGAGCAGGGCTCATACTCAGCGACATTGTTCGTAGCGAGGAACTCTAGCCTCGCTGCGTACTCTAGCGTCCTTCCCTTGAGGCTCCGGAGGACTACCCCCCCCTCCCCCCCCTGCTAGCCCCTGTGAGACACAAGGAGCCATCGAACATGAGCGTCCAATGGTCGTTGCACCGGGGCGGCTCGACGGGAGTCACCCCCTCTGTCCCGGAAGCGGGGGTCCATTCCGCCACAAAGTTAGTGAGGACTTGTGATTTGATGGCGGAACGACTCGTAAGGGAGAGGGAGAAGGAAGCCAGCTCGGCCCCCCACTTCCCAATTCGGTTGGTGGCCTCCCTGTTTCACAGCACCTCCCCCAGGGGGAGGGAAGGTGGGACTGTAATTGGGTGTCCTAGGAAGTACTAGCAGAGCTTCCGGGACACCATCAGGAGGGCGTAGCAGATCTTCTCCACCTCCGTGTACTGTGTCTTAGCCCCTTGGAGGGCTTCGCTCACATAGTACACGGGGCGCTGCTGCCCGTCCAGCTCCTTTACCAGTGCCGCGCTCACGGCGACCAGGGTGGCAGCGAGGTAAAGGAACAGGTACCTCTTCAAGTCATCGAAGGCCGCCTGGGCCTCGGAGTCCACTTGAACCCCTCGAGGCCCCAAAGGATTTTGAAGAACTGGAGGCCGCACTCCCCCGACTGCGAGACAAAGCAGCTTAGCGCGGCCAGGCGACTGGTAAGTCGCTGTACGTCTTTCATAGAGCGTGGCGGGGGCATGTCCAGCAGGGTCCGGATTTTCTCGGGGTTGACCTCTATGCCCCGCTGGGACTTGAGGAAGCCAAGTAGCTTCCCCCCGCGTACGCCAAAGGCGCACTTTTCTGGGTCGAGCTTCAACCCATACTCGCAGAGGTTGCGGAAGGTCTCCAATAAGTCATCGAGGTGAGCGGCCGTGCGAAGGCTTTTGACGACCGCGTGGTCAACATAGACCTCTACGTTGCGGCCGATCTGGTCCTTGAGGACCAGTGACATAAGGCGTTGGAAGGTTGCCCTAGTGTTCTTTAGCACGAAGGGCATGTGGACGTAGCAGAAGGTGCCGAGGGGAGTTACAAAACTTGTCTTTTCCTCGTCCTCCTTAGCCATTTGAACTTGGTGGTAGCCCGAATACGCGTCCAGAAAGCTCATGAGCTCACACCCCATGGCTGAATCCATGAGCTGGTCGATCCGCGGGAGTGGGAAGTTGTCTTTTGGTCAAGCTTTGTTGAGGTCGGTGAAGTCCACACATATCCTCCACTTACCACTTGACTTCTTCACGAGGACAGGGTTCGCTAGCCATTAGGGTGCAAGACCTCCCGAACGAACCCTGCCTCTCAGAGCCTGGAGATCTCGGCTTTGATAGCCTCTTGGCACTCGAGGGAAAGCTTCCTCAGCTTCTACTTCACCGAGGGGCGGCCGGGCGTTACAGCGAGCTTGTGCTCGATAATGTCCAAGGCGACAACCCGCATGTTGACGGGCCTCCACACAAAAAATTCAGAGTTTTTGTGGAGGAACGCCGTGATCTGCTCATCGTGCTCCTCGGAGAGGTCCGCCCCAAGCTTGACGATCCGTACCCCATCCTCCGGGGACAGCCAGAGTTTCCAGAGGTCTCCCTTCGGGCATGGTTTCAGGAGAAACTTCCCAGAGGGGACGGCTAGGGTGTCCGGAGCCGGGGGGCAGCTCTCCCCCTCAAGGCCTTGATCAGGTTGACTCTCCCGATCATTGCGACGGCGCGCTCGTAGAGAGCACGGGCCACGTCCTGGTCGCCTCGGGCGGTGATCATGCTGTGAGGTCGAAGCCCTACAAAGGCCCAGCTGGGTAGATGGTCTTCCTCGGGACAAAGCCCTACAAAGGCCCAGCTGCGGGTTGCAACAGCTTTTCATCCACATGCATTTCCCTTAACACCTTCAGGTACAGGATGTCAGCGGCCCTTCTGCCGTCAATGAGGATGCGCTCCAGCTAGCAGTTGTAGACGGTAGCGGAGACGATGATCGCGTCATCGTTGGGGAAGCGAACCCCGCGCGCGTCTTCCGCTGTGAAGGTGAAGGGGACGTCTGACCACTTTGGTGGTCGGGACGCGTTCAGCACCCCCACGACCTTTACCTCTCGCACGTAGTCTTTACGTTGGCGCTTGGAGTCTTGCCCCAAGGCGGATCATGATGACGTTTACTCACCTTTGGGAGGTTTGGAAGGGCAGCTCTTCCGCTAATCCCCTTTCCGGTGCCTATCTCTGCTGCTCCCCCAAGGGAGCAGGGAGAGTCGGCAAAGCCGGCGGATGGGGCAAGGAGGCAGGGCTCCCCCTTGCCCACGCTGGTCGAGGAAGGCAGCGAAATGTTGTGGAAGTTGGTGGCATTCCCGAGTAGCGTAGGTATTGGACTTGTTGAAGGCACACCACAAATTGGTTGTGCCCTCCTTGCCCCCCGTCGTGAGGCCTTCCCATCCACGGGACGACTGTCCCCCCCCCATGGCATTTCGGCTTGGGGAAGGGGTGGTTGCCCTTGGTGCCTTCCTGCGAGACGCCTCCTCCCTCGAGGACAATGGTGTCCCAGGGCCATGGTTTGCTGCGATTTCCCCTCTTGGGACGCTTGTTGAGGGGGTCCCTGGCTTCCTGCTCAGCGGGGGCAGGGGCAGGGGCCCCCTGGTTCTTCTTCCAGAGGTCGTCCTCCTCTGCCCGAGCATACTTCTCGAGCACGGTGAAGAGCTCATCGGTAGAGGAGGGACAGCTCCGGGAGAGTCTCCTATGGAGCTCCCCGGGGAGGGTCCCGCTCTTGCACGCCTCGATGACTGTGGGTCAGGGACGCGAGCCACTTTGTTCTTGACTTGAACAAAGTGTTTGAAGAAGCTGCAGATGGTCTCCCCCGTACTTTGCCGGACGGTGTAGAGTTGCGACGAGTCCAGGTGATGCACGTAGTTCCCTTGGAAGTTTGCACAGAACTCGCGTTTGAGCTGGGCAAAAGACTTGATGGAACGGGCCCTAGGTTGTAAAACCATGAGTGGGCGATTCTAGTGAGATAGGGGGAAGATGTTGCATTGCACCGTCTCGTCCCCCCAGCCACTGAGATGGCTGTGGAGTAGATCTGCACAAACTCATAAGGATCGACATCATCGTTGTAATGTTCGATGTGCGATAGATCATAGGCCCGCGGCCAGCGGATGCATCAGAGGCGGCGGCACAGTGGTTGGTTAGCCCCCTCAACCTCCCGGGGAGATTCCCGGTTGCTGTCCCCTTTAACAGGGGACGTGCGCTCGTTGTCAGAGTCGGGGAGGGGTCCCATTGGTCTGCTAGCACGATGGTCGCTAACCTCTTGAATCTCCGTGTATCCCCCAGACGTGGCGGTAGCTTCTTCTACCAGTCTCTTCCCCCGGTCGGGTCGGGAGGATGGCTCACCGCGGCCACGAATCGGGAGGAGTTTCGATCGGTAACGGGAGGGAGCCTCCCCAGATTTCATAGTACACATTCTCTCTACCTCCTCCCGGGTGAAACGGGTCTGATCCACTTGGGGAGCCCTCAAGGGTGGTCTCGGGGGAGGAGAGAGCTGATGCGCATTGGTCATCGGCCCCGGTGGATGCCGCTGGCGCGCGGGACTGGCCTGGCGCCAGATGAGCGTCCGGGGTGGCGATGGGAGCTGGTGCAGGGAGGGTTTCCAAAGCGACCACCGGCTCTGGCGCTGGAGCGCCCCCGGGTGTTGACCAGGGGAGGCCTCCGGACACATGGGCAGCCATGGGCACAGGGAGGGCTCCCGGCGCGGGGACGGTTCCCAACATGATGGTAGCTGCCGGCAGAGGTTCTGGGCCCGGTGCCAGGTAACCCCCCCGAATGGGGAAGATTTTGGGCATGGGCCGACCTCCCGGCGTGGGAAGCATTCCCGGCGCAGGGAAGGTTCCGGGCATGGGCAAGCCCCTAGGCACGGGAAACATTCCCAGCGTGGGGAAGGCGGCTAGGTGCCCCATGAAGAACGGAGGCGGTGCCCCCATAAACGAGTATGGGGGCGGGTAGACGGGAGTCGGGGGCCGCGCTAATACGCGCAACAACTCCTCTAAAGTGTGCTGGGCAAGGAGTTAGCCCTCGACTAAAGCCCTAAGCAGGGGGTCTCCGGAGACAGGGACTGCCGGTTGGGGGGCACTAGGACCCGCAAGTGCGGTCACGGTCATTGAGGTAGGAACGGGGACACTTCTACCGAAGACTACGGGAGAAGGACGTGGTACCTTTGTCTGGGTGTCCCCGGATGGCAGGGTTGTGATAGCAGCATCTTGCTGGGGCGGCGTCGGGTCGCTGGGACCGGCACCACTGGAAAGGGAGAGAGCTTGGGCTCTCGTTCTCGGGGGAGCTATGGTGAATAGTCAAGAGTCTCCACAGACGGCACCAACTATCGTGGTATAAATGATTCCACCGGCAGATTTCACGAACGTGTGTAACACGCGTATAGTGGCGTGAGCTGACCAAGTGACCGGTCACCTCGCGCCGGGCAACACAGAGATTGACACGGTGATTTTTATACAGGTTTGGTGTAGGATCAAGGATGTCGACTAGAGGGGGGTGAATATGAGGCTTTTAAAAACTTTAATTTAAAACAACTTTTGCAAAAAGAAGAATCAAATGCAGTTCAATATATTAATAAGAAAAGATTGAGAGAACGAACACAATGATTTTTACCGAGGTCTCGGAGAGTCGCCCAGTCTCCCATAATCCTCGTTGAAGCACTCAAGTAAATTTAGTCTTGTTCCAATATCCACGAAGGATATTATCCACTAGTGGTTGCTCCTTGTCCACTCCGGAAAGGCGAGCACCGATGCCTTTTACAACATGCCGAGTCTCTCCGACAAACTCCGAACTGGAGAGATCAACGGCCACGCCTCCAAACTGTCTAGGTGAGGGCGCTCACCAAGAGTAATAAGTAGCAAGGTCTTCTCTAGACCTCTAACAATCACTGAGAAACTAATAGGATGCAAAAGATGCGAACTGAAAGCACTCGGTGGATCTGAAAAACACTTGACTTGATCAAAAGATCAAGATATTGTAAAAGAACTAAAGCTCAAGAGTGTATAAGGTTCTGAGGCTGCTTGTTGTCCAAAACCAATGCTCAAAGCCCCTATTTATAGCCTCAACAAACAAAAGAACCGTTGGAGCTCGAACTGAAAATCAGTAGCTCAAACTGACAGTCAGTTTGGGTCACGACCAGAAAGAAATAAAATCCAGAGAAAACACAGCTAGCCGTTTGAGGTCAAAAATGGAAACAAATCAGTGCAAACTGATAGTCGGTATGAAGAACTGACAGTCAGTTCCAAACTCAACGGTTGACAAAAATCACGGATAAAACTTTGCTATCCGTTTGTGGTTGTATATGGAAACTGATAATACAAACTGACAGTCAGTTCAACCACAAAAGCGACCAGATCAAATAGAAACTCAAATAAATTCAGCTGAGGTCGAAATGCAAACTGACAGTCAGTTATACCAAACTGACAATCAGTTTAGTTCAAAAATTTTCAGCTCAAAAAACAAACTCTCTGGACAACTGTTAGTTTAACTGAACTGACATTCAAACTGACAGTCAGTTTAGCAAACTGATAGTCAACATGAATAAGAACAGCCATAACTTTATATTCAAAAATCCAAATTTAGTGTTTAATAGCTCGTTTGAAAGATAATTTAAAGGGCTACATTTTTGTCAGCAGAAAAAAAATCAGATCTGCCTAGATATTTCTAGAAAATTAAAAAACTCTTCTGCTGTCAAAAACTCAACTGAAAACCAAATCTTTCAAAACAGATTCAAATCAAATCCAACTGAAAAGATGCATTGCAATGACCTAGTAATTTCTCAGTTTATTCAGGGGTGTAGATAGGATGCAACCCTTCTTTATAGTACGGTTAAATCTAAAAATAAAATCCTACACCAATCAACTCCATACGCTGAGATCGGTAGAAATAAAAACAATATTACCTTAGGTCCTTTGCATCTCTCGATTCTCTTTTCATCTTTGTGCTTTGCTATTTGTGCTTGATCCATTCTAGGTCGGGTTTATCTTGATCATCTTGCATTTCTTCCCAACATAACTCTGTATCAAAATATCTTAGAAGCACAGTTAGTCTAAAACACTTTATTTTCATTAATCATCAAAATTATGGTTAGACATAAAAGCCTAGATGCAACAGTCTCCCCCTTTTTGATGATTGATGACAACGGGTGTTCGATAATAATAAAAGAAATGAATAACTCCCCCTGAGTGTATGCATAAGATTATAATTCTCCCCCTGAGCATAAGAATGATACGTATAATCACAGATCTAGAGCATACATGCATATATATATATCACATCATACTCGTAAACCAATCATAAATCAACAGAAGTATCAGAGTATACATAAATCCATCACAGATATATAAACTCACAAAAATACATCAGAGAGAAAAAAATCATCATATAATCACTACCAAGACAAATATCAGATCATCACAAAACATCATATAAGAAACTCATCCATATCCAAAATGTCATACAAAACCAAGTATATATAAAAAATCATCCAACATAAGTATCCACAAATCATAAAGTCATAAAATATTCTCCCCCTTTGGCATCAAGCACAAAAAGGGAGTCAAGATACAAATCAGAGCCTAAGGCTCATCATCATCTGAAAGACCGAGGATGGCTGTATCTCTGGAGCCTGCAGGAGGTTCAGTCGCGTCGACGGCTGGGGACACCGGAGCTGGAGAAGCTGGTGCCGCTAGAGCAGCGCGCCCTGAAGCTGAGCCCGGTGAAGATGCTGCTAGGCACACCCTCTTACGAGGGGCTGGAGATGCTGAGGAAGGCAACAGACTCAAGATCTCGTCCTGCTGAAAAAGCAGACGAAGCAGCATCTGATGGTGCTCCTGCTGAGTACGCAAGATTTGTTGCTGGGTCTGGATGACCTGTTGGAGCTGTGATGAGGAGGACCCGATACTCGCATCTGCAGCTGGAGCCAGATCAGTCTCCTGAGCTGGAGCCTCGTCCTCTGACTCCCCCGCAGCATCATCATCAGATGCAGGAGAATTAGGGTCAGCAGCAGCTGCAAGGTGGGCACCGAGATGGCGATCCGCCTAACCTGGAGGATAGAACTGAAGAGGCTGATGGGGCCGCGGCATCGCCATGATGTATGGAGCATACAACAGCTGGTGACGCGGAGAAAGAATGACATGCTGAATCTCACTGATGATGAGATCAGCAACGTCGAAGGGCTCCTCCTGGAAGATAGAAATTAGGATGTGGAGACCAAGATAGGTGACTCTGGCCCTGTCTTCGGTCATGGGGACCAAAGTGAGACGGAGGATCCGCAGGGCCAGATCAACATCGTGGCGTAGGCCAGCGATGTGACAGAGCTGGAAGGGGCCAGAATACAGCATGGCCACCTCCCAATGCTCAAGGTCGGGAAGAGTGTGGAGCTGGCACCCAGAAGCGGGGCGAACCAGTCTGAGAGCGG
This sequence comes from Pharus latifolius, assembly GCA_019359835.1. NCBI lineage: Eukaryota > Viridiplantae > Streptophyta > Magnoliopsida > Poales > Poaceae > Pharus > Pharus latifolius. Next base: position 34,747,022 of record CM033321.1, on the reverse strand, counting down.
CCTCAAGTTGCTCCTTTGTGACAGTATGGACCTGGAGGCCTGTCATGAAGGTCAGCGAGTCACGCTGGGCGTGCTGGGGAGAGATATAGACTGTGGAGTAGAACTGGCGGATGGGCTCATCGGCCCAGTGAAGGAAAGAATCAAAGACAAGGTCTCTGATCCCGACGGAGGTAAAGGAGTCCACCAAAGAAGTGATGCCTGTGCGAGACGCGATCGTCTGCCAGGAGAGATAGCGGTGGGCGAATATGGGGACGCGACTATACACGCTGGTGAAAAGATCCAGCTGCAAGTTTGTGTAGAAGGTGAGGACGTCGCACGCGTCACGACTAGTGGGATGCGGCGAGAGATAGGGATTGGTGGAGTGGAGCATGCGGAGGCAACTCACATGCCACCGGGAGTAATCCACGGCGACACGCTCAGGCGGAGGTGAGGAGCGGGGCTCAGTCGGCTGACCCGATGAACGACAGCTGACCCGATGAACAACGCGACAGGAGGAGGACTCAGGCTGATCAGACATGTTTGAACAGAGAATTGAGAAACAGAGGAAACAAATGACCTGAACAGAAGGAGGCTGAATCTGAACAGAAGAAGCCGAACTGGCGACGATGATGAAGATTGGCCGAACAGAGAGATGGTGAGGAGAAGGCACAGGTGAACCATGCCACGGTGACACACCGCGAGGAGAGGAACGAAGCACGGCATGGCACAATGGCTCACGACGAGCACAAAGCGACGGCGCGGCCAAATGTGGTCGTGGCGAGATGAGACGGCGAAGCGGCGCATGGCGACGCGGCGAGGTGGAGGTGCAACGAGGTGGCGGTGCACGGCAACGGCGCGGAGAAGCAAAGGGGGCACCAGCGACAAGGAAATGGGCAACGGCGGCGAAGAGGAGAAGCCAAATAGACAAAGAACGAAACAAGGTTTTTAGGGTTCGGGGACCCCAACTGATAGTCAGTTCCAAAACCAGAAACTTGGAACTGACAATCAGTGTTTCACACTGACAGTCAGTTCACAGAACTGAGTTTTGAAACTAACAGTTAGTGTATGACACTGACAGTCAGTGTGGGTTACAAACTTTGACTGGGAGCTACGACCAAAAGTGATGCACATAACTGATAGTCAGTTTGTGTAAGTGACTGTCAGCATGGTCAACGACTTCGACCAGAGGCTAAGAACAGCTCCTAAGCACTGAACTGACTGTCAGTTTGTGGAACTAACTGTCAGTTTGGACAATTTCGACCAGAAGTAAGATTTGACCAGAGAGGGAATACAAATATATTTTAATATATTTTAACACAAATAACACATCAACTAGCATTTGAGATATCAATTATATTCAGTTCACCTCTGAGAAAGCAAAATCTAGTTTCATCTAGGGCTTTGGTGAAAATATCTGCTAGTCGCATGTCTATTCTAACATAGCTCACATCAACATCTCCTTTTGCCACATGATCTCTAATAAAATGGTGCCGTATTTCAATATGCTTAGTTCTAGAATGCTGAACAAGATTATTTGCAATTTTAATGCCACTTTCATTATCACACAAGAGTGGCACTTTATCAAATTTAATTCCATAATCCAAAAATGTCTGCTTCATCCATAATAATTGAGCACAACAACTTCCTGTAGACACATATTCCACTTCAGTGGTGGAGAGATTTACAGAATTTTGTTTCCTAGATGACCATGATACTAAAGATCTCCCCAAAAGGTGACAGCTACCAGATGTACTTTTTTGATCAATCTTGCAACCAGCATAATCTGAATCTGAATATCCAATTAACTCAAAATTTGCATCTTTCGGATACCAAATTCCTAGGTTGGGATAGCATTTCAAATACCTAAGAATTCTTTTAAGAGCAATTAAATGACATTCCTTAGGATCTGATTGAAATCTAGCACATAAGCACACACTAAACATGATATCAGGCCTAGATGCAGTGAGATACAACAAGCTATCAATCATAGACCTATAGAGTTTAGAATCGACCGATTTGCTGCTTTTGTCCATATCTAGATCTCCATTTGTCACCATGGGGTTTTGATTGCCTTAGTGTCTTCCATCCCAAAGCGCTTGAGCAAGTCCTTCACGTACTTCGTTTGACTCACGAACGTACCGTTCTTGAGTTGCTTGATTTGAAGTCCAACGAAGAAGCTTAGCTCACCGATCATTGACATCTCAAATTCCCTAGACATCATTTCTCCAAACTCATGACAGAAATGTTCATTAGTAGATCCAAAGATAATATCATCAATATATATCTGACAAATGAACAAATCTTTTTCAATTTTCTTTGTAAACTGTTGGGGGAAATCTCCACGCGGTCAAGTCCAGGTAAGTTCATAATTGCCCGGGGACAGTGGCCTCCGGTGCATGTCCCGGGCGCCGCCATTTGGCCCCTGGGACCGTGTCCCCCGGGCATGCCCCGGGCGCCGCCATTTGGCCCCGGGGACCGTGTCCCCCGGGCATGTCCCGGGCGCCGCCATTTGCCCGGGGACAGTGGCCGCCGGTGCCTGCCCCGGGCGCCGCCATTTGGCCCCCAGGACCGTGTCCCCCGGGCATGTCCCGGGCGCCGCCATTTGCCCGGGGACAGTGGCCGCTGGTGCCTGCCCCGGGCGCCGCCATTTGGCCCCGGGGACCGTGTCCCTCGGGCATGTCCCGGGCGCCGCCATTTGGCCCCGGGGATCGTGTCCCCCGGGCATGTCCCGGGCGCCGCCATTTGCCCGGGGACAGTGGCCGCCGGTGCCTGCCCCGGGCGCCGCCATTTGGCCCCCGGGACCGTGCCCCCCGGGCATGTCCCGGGCGCCGCCATTTGCCCGGGGACAGTGGCCGTCGGTGCCTGCCCCGGGCGCCGCCATTTGGCCCCCGGGACCGTGTCCCCCGGGCATGTCCCGGACGCCGCCATTTGGCCCCGGGGACCGTGTCCCCCGGGCATGTCCCGGGCGCCGCCATTTGCCCGGGGACAGTGGCCGCCGGTGCCTGCCCCGGGCGCCGCCATTTGGCCCCCGGGACCGTGTCCGCCGGGCATGTCCCGGGCGCCGCCATTTGCCCGGGGACAGTGGCCTCTGGTGCCTGCCCCGGGCGCCGCCATTTGGCCCCCGGGACAGTGCCCCCCGGGCATGTCCCGGGCGCCGCCGTTCGCCCGGGGACAGTGGCCTCCGGTGCCTGCCCCGGGCGCCGCCTTTTAGGTTCCCGGGACTCTGCTCTCCGGAAGGGGTCCCGGACGTCATCGCCCTCCTAAAAGGTAAAACCCCTGTTTGTTTATCACGTGCAGGTCACGCGAGGGACACCTCGGGAATCAGCGACCACCTGTCAAGCATCCAAGACGTTTGACCGGGAGAAGGACGGTCTTACCCTTCAATCCGACGGTGGCTTCCGGGGTAGTTTAGGTGTTTGCTTCTTTTTGGGGCTATAAATAGCCCTTGTACCCCTCTATTGTAAGGATGAACTCATTATTATTTGGAATAGCTAAACTCACAGGCGTGCTCCGGAAGCCTCTCCCCCGGAGAGAGCCTCCCCAGCCGACTCCGGTCGGGAGCGCGTCGACAGGACTAGGGCCCCCACCGGGACCCGAACCTGTATAAATCCTCGTGTCTTTTCTTGTGTTTGTCCGGCGGGGGAGGACCGGTCGCCCGGTCAACCCGCGCTGCGTAATCTCCGCTAGGATCATCTTCAAAACCTGCCGGGGTATTCTTAATACCACGACAGTTGGCGCCGTCCGTGGGGACCCGTGACGAATCGCCATGGCTCCTCCGAGAACAAGGGCCCGCGCCCTTCCCGGTGACGCCGGTCCTGGCGACCTGGCGCCGCCCGTCCGGGACACTACTGTTCCGGCGCTTCCGTCCGGAGGCGTCCATTCCCAGGTACCGCCTCCCATCTTTCCTCTCAATCTAGGTGCCTCTACCTTCGGGTCGCTCCTGGAGGCCGCGGGGACCTCGGCCGGGACAAGTTTCCCCCCGACGGCCCCCCCGGCTCCCCGGGACGCCCTGCTGGAGGCTCTCGTAGAGGGCCAGCTCCGCGCCCAGCGCTCTATGGACGAGCTCCTTAGTGTGTTGGCGCGGCCCTCGGCCCCCACATTTTCGCCGCACCCGTATCCGGGGATCATGCCCCCGTTCATGGGATACCCAGCGGCCCCTCCGGCGTCAGGGGGGCTGTCTACCCCGTATGATCCCGCTGGGGGGTTCCCTCCCCCCGCGGGATATACTTCCGGACACTTCTCGGCACCCGGGCCTGTCCCGGTGCCGGGAGGCTATTTCATGCCCGGGCCCTTCGTGGCACCAGGGGGGTACCCCGTCCCCGGCCCGCTTCCGGGGCTGGGGGGTCATTTCATGCCGGGGGTTATTCCTACGCCGGGAGCCAGTCCCGCCCCTCGCGTTGCGTTTACCGCACCGGGGCCGGTCGACAAAGCAGCTCCCGTGCCTCAGCGAATTTCCCCCCGCATTGGCTCCCCAACCCCGGACGTCGCCGAGGGGGCTCACCCCCCACCGGTTCCGGATGTCGCAGGGGCTTCCCCCTTTCCGGTCCCGGTCGTTGCCACAGGGGCCCCCTCTTCGGATCCAAACGCCGCCCCGGGCGCCCCCTCCCCGGTTCCGGATGGTGCAGGGGCTCCCCCCTTTCCGGTCCCGGGGGCCGTCGCAGGGGGCTCCCCCCAGCAGGCCCCGGTAGCTTCCGGGCCGGCTGCTACAGTGCAGGAGCTCCCTCCCCCGGTGAAGCAGGTCCGCTTCTCCCGAGGGGAGGTCGAGCGAATGCATTCTCCCAGCCGCGGGGAAGAGCTTCCCCCCGGTCGTTGTCGCAGGGAGCCTCGCTCTCGCACCGGTCGGGGGAAGAGACCCGCCGAAGAACCATCCTCCCCGGAGGGAAGCCCGGACGTCCGGGAAATCAGTCCCAGCCCGGAAGAGAAGCGCCGTCACCACCACTCTGGCGGCCCTCTTGGGCCGCTACCTGACTCGGATAACGAGGGGGCGTCCCCCGTTAAAGAAGACAGTGACTGGGGCTCCCCCGGGGAAGTGCAGGGGGCGAACCAGCCTCTATGTCGAAGACTCCGCAGCATCCGATGGCCGCGGCCCTACCGTCCCCCGCACATCGAGCATTATAATGGTGAGGCGGATCCTTACGAGTTCGTGCAGATTTACTCCACAGCCATCTCCGCGGCGGGGGGGGGACGAGAGCGTCCAATGCAACGTCTTCCCCCTCTACCTCACCGGCATTGCCCGCTCCTGGTTTTACAATCTGAAGGCGGGCTCCATCAAGTCTTTCTCGCAGCTGAAGCGGGAGTTCTGCGCCAACTTTCAGGGAAATTACGTACGTCCCCTGGATTCTTCACAGCTATACACAGTGCGCCAGAGAACCGGGGAGACCATCAGAAGCTTCTTCAAGTGCTTTGCCCAAGTAAAAAGCAAAGTGGCCCACGTCCCGGACTCCACAGTGATCGAAGCCTGCAAAAGCGGGATCCTCCCGGGGGAACTCCACCAAAGACTCTCTCGAAGCTGCCCCTCCTCCGCCGACGAGCTCTTCAACGTACTCGAAAAGTACGCTCGCGCGGAGGAAGACGACATCTGGAAGAAGACCCAGGGGGCTCCTGCCCCCGCCGAGAAGGGGGCCCGGGATCCCCCCAGGCGCCCCAGGCAGGGGGGCCGTAGCGAACCACGGCCTCGGGACACTTTTGTCCTTGAGGGCGGAGGCGGCTCGCGCGACCCCCCGAAGGGCAACCGCCTCTTTCCCAAGCCGAGAGGCCATGGGGGAGGACAGTCTCCGCGCGGCCGCGAAGGCCCCGCGGGGAGAAGCCGGGAAGGACCGTGGTGCAGCTTCCACGCGTCCAGTACCCACGCCACCCGAGATTGCCACCAGCTGCTGCAGCACTTCGCGGCGTTCCTCGACCAGCGTGGGCAGGGGGGGGGACTCCGGCCTCCTTGCCCCCTCGGCCAGCTGTTCCGGCCCTTCCCGCTCCCGCGGGGGGGCAGCAGGTGCAGGAGGGGGAGCCTTCAGACGCTCTCCCCTTTCAAACATCTCAGCGTCGCATCAACGTCATCGTAGGGGGCTCCGCCTCCGGGTGGGACTCCAAGCGCCAGCGCAAGGAGTACGCGCGAGAAGTTAAGGTAGTGGGGGTGCTACACGCGTCCGTGCCGCCCAAGTGGTCGGACGTCCCCCTCACCTTTACGGCGGAAGACGCGCGAGGGGTTCGCTTCCCCCATGACGACGCGCTCATTGTCTCCGCGACAATCTACAACTGCGACTTGGCCCGCATCCTCGTGGACGGCGGAAGCTCCACCGACGTCCTGTTCCTCAAAACCTTCAAGGAAATGCAGGTGGATGAGAAGCTCCTGCAACCAGCGGCAGGGCCTCTGCAAGGGTTTGTCCCGGGGAAGGCGATCCACCCCGTGGGCAAGGTAGATCTCCCGATCACCTTCGGCACCCCGGAGAACTACCGGACCGAGCTAGTCCGCTTCGACGTAGTGGACCTCCCCTCCTCCTACAATGTGATTATGGGGAGGACTACGATCAATCGGCTGGGGGCTGCCACCCACCAAAACTACCTGTGCATGAAGATCCCCGGGCCGCATGGCGTGATCAACGTCCGGGGGGATCAAGACATGGCCCGTGCTCTATACGAGCGAGCTGCTGCCACAATAGGAAGCGTCAACCTGATCAAGGCACCTGGGGGGGAGGCTCCCCCCCGGACATAGACGTCGCTGCGCCATCCCCTGGGAGGCCCCTCCTCAAGCCGCGTCCGGAAGGGGGCCTCCGGAAGGTCCCGCTGTCCCCGGGCAGCAGGGACAAAACTGTCCAAATCGGGGCAGAGCTCCCCCAAGACCATGCAGCGCAACTCGCAGCCTTTCTGCGCGAAAACTCCGATGTTTTTGTGTGGAAGCCTTCGGACATGCGGGGCGTCGCCCGGGAGGTTATTGAGCACAAGCTCGCGGTAACCCCCGGTCACCCCCCTATCAAGCAGAAGTTGAGGAAGCTCTCCCTTGAACGTCAAGAAGCCATCAAGACGGAGATAGCCCGGCTCCGAGAGGCGGGGTTCATCCGGGAAGTGTTGCACCCCGAGTGGCTCGCAAACCCCGTCCTCGTCAAGAAATCAAGTGGCAAGTGGCGCATGTGCGTGGACTTCACCGACCTTAACCGCGCCTGCCCCAAAGACAACTTCCCGCTCCCGCGGATCGACCAGCTCGTTGACTCCACCGCGGGGTGCGAGCTGATGAGCTTCCTAGACGCCTACTCGGGATACCATCAAGTCCGGATGGCGGAGGGGGACGAGGAAAAGACGAGTTTCAAGAATGCGGGAGCCACATTCCAGCGCCTGATGACGCTGGTCTTCAAAGATCAAGTCGGCCGCAACGTCGAAGTCTACGTAGACGACGCGGTCGTCAAGAGTCCCCGTGCAGCCTCCCACATCGACGACCTCGCAGAGACCTTCCGCAACCTCCGCGCGTTCGGGCTCAAGCTCAACCCGGAGAAGTGCGTCTTCGGGGTGCGTGGGGGGAAGCTCCTGGGTTTCCTCGTGTCCCAGCGGGGCATTGAGGCAAACCCCGAGAAGATCCGGGCTTTCCTAGACATGCCCCCGCCGCGCTCCATCAAAGATGTCCAGCGGCTCTCCGGCCGCCTGGCCGCGCTCAGTCGCTTCGTCTCCCGTTCGGGGGAGTGGGGCCTCCAGTTCTTCAAGATCCTCCGAAGGCTTGAGGGGTTCCGTTGGACCCCCGAGGCCCAGGAAGCCTTCAACGACCTCAAGAAGTACCTCTCGAGCCCTCCAATGCTCGTGAGTCCGTCTCCGGAAGAGCCCTTGCTCCTCTACCTCGCCGCGACCCCCGTCGCTGTCAGCGCGGTTTTGGTGAAGGAGCAGGAGGGGCAGCAACGTCCCGTGTACTACGTCAGTGAAGCCCTCCAAGGGGCCAAGACTCGGTACACGGAGATGGAGAAGATTTGCTACGCTCTCCTCATGGCGTCCCGGAAGCTCCGGCACTACTTCCTGGGGCACCCCATCACCGTTCCGTCGTCCCTCCCCCTGGGGGAGGTACTGCGGAATAAAGAAGCCACCTGCCGGATTGGGAAGTGGGGGGCCGAGCTTGCCCCCTTCTCCCTGTCCCTTACCGGCCGCTCCGCAATCAAGTCGCAGGTCCTCGCCGACTTCGTCGCAGAATGGACTCCCGCCTCTGGGTCCGGGGATGAAGATCTCCCTGTGCCGCCCCGACGCAGTGACCATTGGACCCTGCTGTTTGATGGGTCGCTGTGTCTCGCTGGGGCTGGCGCGGGGGTAGTCCTCTGGAGCCCCGAGGGGAAGGAGCTCGAGTACGCCGCGCGGCTCGAGTTCCCCGCAACCAACAACGTCGCCGAATACGAGGCTCTGCTCCTCGGGATGCGCCTCGCGCGCTCCCTGGGGATCCAGCGCCTCCTAGTGAAGGGAGACTCTCAGCTTGTTGTCTGCCAAATGGACAAATCTTACCTGTGCCATGACGCAAATTTAAGTCTTTACTTGCAGGAAGTACGGAAGATGGAGAAACACTTCGACGGCCTTGAGGCCCGGCATATCCCGCGAAGGGAGAATGACCGGGCTGATGCCTTGGCCCGGGCGGCAAGCGCCCGGGAAACGCTCCCCAAGGGGGCCTTCTTGGAAACAATCACGAAGCCCTCGGTGGCCTCCCCGGACGCAGGCCCCGAGCCTCCGGTCCCGGAGGTCGCCGAGATCGTCCGGCCGTCATCATGGATGGATCCCCTCATCTCCTTCATCAAGGGGGAGGGGGTCCCTCCCGACGAGACCGAGGCTAAGCGCCTCCGGGCCAAAGCCTGGGCATATCTCCTGCTGGAGGGAAGGCTCTACAAGCGGGGGGCTTCAGCCCTCCTGCGCTGCCTCCCCCGGTCAGAGGGACTTCAACTCCTGGAGGACATTCACGCGGGGAGCTGTGGTTCCCACCTAGCCCCGCGTGCCATCGCCGCCAAGGCCCTTCGGCAGGGCTTCTACTGGCCTACAGTCATGCGCGACGCGTGAGACCTTGTCTCCGCGTGCGAAGCATGCCAGAAGATGGCCAAGGGCTCGAATCTCCCCCCTGTAGCGCTGCGGACTATCCCCATCACTTGGCCCTTCGTGCGCTGGGGGATGGACCTCTTAGGGCCCTTCCCCCCAGCGCCCGGAGGATACAAGTATGCGGTAGTCGCGGTCGACTACTTTACAAAGTGGGTTGAGGCGAAGCCCTTGGCTAGCATCACCTCCCGGGCCATTCAGCGGTTTTTCTGGAAAAACGTCGTTTGCCGTTTTGGTGTCCCCCGGGAAATCACCGTGGACAACGGGACCCAATTCGACTCGGCTTATTTCCGGGAATTCTGCGAAGGCCTGGGGATCGTCATCCACTTCGCCTCAGTGGCCCATCCTCAAAGCAACGGGGCCGTTGAGAGGGTCAATGGCGTAATCCTACAGGGGTTACGCCGGAGACTCGAGCAAACCGCTTCCAAGCGGGGCGCGTGGGCAGAGGAGCTCCCTAGCATCCTCTGCTCGATGCGCACGACCCCGTCCCGGGCCACAGGGCGTGCTCCCTTCTCTCTGGTCTATGGGGCGGAGGCAGTCCTCCCCCCGGAGATCGGCTTCCGGTCGCTGCGGGTCGAGCTCCTGAACGGAGCCACGACCGCAGCCTACCGGGCCAACGAAGACAACTGGCGGCTGGAAATCGACCTCGTGGAGGAGGAACGCGACCGAGCTCTCCTCCGCCACGCCATCTACGAGCGCGAGATGTCGCGCGCATACAACCAGCGCGTGCGCGAGAGAGCTTTCCGCCTTGGGGACCTTGTCCTCAAGCGCGTCACAGACCCCCAAGCCCAGGGAAAACTCTCCCCCAAGTGGGAGGGCCCCTACAGGATCTCCGCTGTTCTAGGCTCGGGGGCCTACAAGCTCTCCAACCCTCAAGAGCAGGAGCTGAAGCACACCTGGAACTTGCGTTTACTTCGCAAGTTCTACGTCTAGCCTTACGGGCCTGTCCCCTCCCCCGGAGCGATCACGCCCGAGGGGTAGAAGGACACTGTATCCCCCCTCCCCCCCCCCCCCTTCGCAGTTTCGCAGGGGGGGGCTTTGTATATTTTGTTAATAAATGCATAGCCTTTGTTCTTCAACTGTCTCATTGCAGGTCTTTCTCGTTACCGCCCCTAGCGGCGATGCCCTCCCCGCGAGGAAGCCCTCCTTGTGAGGATGCCCTCCCCGCGAGGAAGTGGGTCAGCCCCAACAAGTCCCTACAACGGAGCCTGCACTCCCGTAGGGTGGCTTACGACCAGCCCTCGTGGACTGAGGGTGTAAGCGGCAACCCGGTCACAGTGGCCGTGGTAACGAGTCACTTTGGGAGACTAGTCCCCTGCCCAAACACTCAAGACCCGTCTTCGGGCACTTCCTCCTCCGGGAGTAGACGCTCTCCTCAGCGGGACGTCTAATGGCTTTCTGGATTATCTTCCTCCTCCGGGAGTCGACGTTATTCCCGGCTCCCCGTTCCCACGGCGACCGGAAGATCAGCCCCTCGCGGCTTGATTGGATCTATCTTCCTCCTCCGGGAGTCGACGTTATTCCCGGCTCCCCGTCTTCACGGCGACCGGATGATTGGTCCCCAGCGACCTTATTCCCGGCTCCCCGTTCTCACGGCGACCGGATGAATGCCTCCCGGAGACCTTATTCCCGGCTCCCCGTTCTCACGGCGACCGGACGATTGTCTCTCGGAGAAGCCGGATTTCTTGGGCATTTCCTTCCCCGAAGACCCTATTCCCGGCTCTCCGTTCTTACGGCGACCGGACGAGTGTCTCCCAGGAAGCTCGCCTCTGGAAATCCCATCGGGTTCTCTTGGACATTCCTTCCGCTTGAGGCCTTATTCCCGGCTCCCCGTTCTCACGGCGACCGGATGATTATCTCCCGGAAGGTCCTCTCCTTGAAAACCTCGCTTTAAAATTTTCTAACTTAGAAAATATTTCTCCTACAGGTTATGCTCCCTCCGGGGACCCTGTTACCCCCACAGCGCGTTGTGGGCGGGGGGGGACAGGGGGCCCCCGGGTCACCCACGAAGAAACTTAGCTCATCCTTGTTAAGATGAGTCGTCCAGACCATCCAAGAAGAAAATAAAGAGGCGCAAAAAAGGAAACAACAACAACGTGCTTTATTGATCAGTAAACCCGGAGGACATCTTCCCCCTCCGGTGGGTTTCGGAAATGATACAACCCGGGTCCTAACCCGAGGGATTTTCTACGAGCCTAAGGCCCCTACGCCTAAAGCTCCCGGAGGCGCTCCCTCAGCTCCCGGGCCAAGTCCCGGTACAGCGCCCGGACGCGACGCTGAGAGTCCCGAAGTACATCTTCGGGCCAAAACTCGTACCCAGCCGGCGGAAGTATCCGGAGAGGAGGTATCATCTGGGCCTTCGGGCGCGGGGGAGTTAATTCAGCACGGCTGTTGTCAAAATTATCCAAGTGCCACTCCGAGCGCCACCTCAACCGGACAGGCTCCCGGGCAGTACCCCCGTCGCGCTCCCCGGAGACAAGGCTCAGCAAAATCAAAGCCGCTTGGGCGTCCCCCGGAGAGCCTCTCCCGGACCGTTGCCCGGAAGTAACCCCCCGGGAACCCTGGTAACATTTCATCGCAAAGACTTAGAAAATTTCAAATATATTTCATTGCAAAATGTTTTTGTACAAGTGCCCGGGGCTTCTCCTAAGAAGCTACCGGAATCAAAATGTCTAACAAAAGTAAAAAGGGGGTCCTAGCTAAAGACCCGGGGGAGGCTCATACTTTAGCATTGGGGTCCTCCCCCCAGGGAGCTTCCTCCGTGGCCGGGGCAGGGGCATCCGCGGCCGGAGGCGCCGGTGTCGGGAACCTCGTCCGGATGATCCGGTCGTAGAACCCCTCCGCCAGCAGCTCCAACTCCCGGCGCGTTGGCTCGAAGGCCTCCGGGAAGCTCCGGGGGATGCGCCCCCCGATCGCCCGGGCGCCGACCCCACGGTAGTCAACGAGCCCCGCGGCGGCCGCGATAACGGGGATCGCCCGGCCCCGTGCCCGGACGTCCGCAGCCTCCGGGATGGCGGAGACTTGTGCGTTAAGAAAACGCACAGCCTCCGCGAGGGTCGCCGGGAGCACCTCCGGGCCGCTCCCGGAGCCCAGGCTAACGCCAAGGCTTTCCAAGGCCGAGCGGACGGAGCGGCCCGCGTCCGACAGCGCCCGGACGCTGGAGCTCTCGAGCTCCCGGAGCGCCTTCTCCCGCACCTTGGCCTCCTCTCGGAGGCGGATGTAGGCGCCCTCCGAAAGGTGCGCCTGCGCCCGGCCCCGGGACAGGTCATCAAGAGCTTCGCCCCGCTCCCAGAGGGCCGCCTCCCGCTGCTCCACGCAAGCCGCGGCCCGGCTCTCCTCCTCCTTGTGTAGCCGGGTGACCCGCTGCTCAAGTCCCCAGGTAACAGTCGCTACCTACAAAATACATAAAGAGCTAGAAAATTCTCAAGTGCAGGAAAAAAGTCGAGGTGTTGAGAGCTCGGGTTACCTGGGCTCCGAGGGACTCGAGCCCCTCAAAACGCTCGTGGAGCGTTCCTCCTGCTACGAAGGCCTGCACCTTCCGGTTGTGCAGGCCCTCCGCGTAGCGGGCCACCTCCCCCGCGGGAAGTAGGGAGGTATCTTGCCCGGCCCTCCTGTCGCGGCCGGGAGAGGGCCCCCGGACCTCGGGATCCGGGAGCACGGCCGGCGTCGCCGGCGTCTTTGTCGACGAAGTTTCCTCCGAAGACGAAGACGAAGATTGGGCGGGGTTCTCCACCCGAGGGGGGATCATCGGGCCTTTCCCCGCCCCAGGCCGGAGGGCCCTCGGAGCCTCCTGCTCCGGGGGGACCTCGAAGACTGAGGGGCTCCCCCCCTCCTCATCAACCGGCCAGAGGCACGGAGGCGCCGCCTCCGAAAACCTCACCTCTAGCCTCTCCGGCGCCAATGCCGCCGGGAGAGGCGAGAGGAGCGTCACTCGAACTGGCGACGGGGCGTAGTCCGCGGAATCGGACCCCGCCCCGCCGGTAACAACCTCCTTCCCCCGGGCCTCGACGGGGGCCTCCGGGGGTGGAGGCATCGCCTCTGCCCGGGGCGCCGCCCGGGCATGTTCGGCTCCGGGAGCCGCGTCCCGGGCCCTCACCGGCGTCGTCGCCGGCGTCGTCGTCGGGGTGGGGGTCTTTTGGACCCGGGGCCTTTTGGGCTCCGAGCCCCCGGCCGCATCCTTCCCCCGCTTATGAGACCCGGGGGTGGGAAGGGGCTTCCTCTCCGGAAGCCTGAGCCCGTAGGCCTCGGCCACCAGGTTCCGGGGAGGCCCCTCCCCCACGAGGCGCACAATGCGCTCGTGTTCGTCGGCAAAGTACCTCCCCAGGAGGTGCTCCGCCTTGTCCCTCGCAGCCGGGTACGGGCGCACTGCAAGAGGTAAAATGTTAGTCGATTTCTCATAAAAAACTGCAAGTACAAAAATGCAGGGGACTTACGCCGCGTCACCGGCTTGACCGGAGGCCGCTGCTCCGGGCCCATGCCGATCCCCCTTCCCCCGCGTGAGAAGGGGGAAAGCCGCAGGAGCGCCAGCTCCTCCGCGGCGTCCCGCATCGAGCGGGCCTTCTTCGTCAGCACCACCTTCCCGAGGAGCTCGAACTCCTCGTCCGTCCACACCGGCGGCTTCGGTGCGGATGATCGGCTGTAGGTGGGAGGCTCCGGGGCGTAGACCACCGCCTCGTCCCGGACCCAGAGGTAGAGCCACCTCCGGAGCCAGTCCCCCCAGTGGTCCCGGGAGGCCGCCGCCGGGTAGTCCGCCACCCGGGAGGGCAGCATCTGGACCATCACCGAGCCGAAGGGGGACTTCGGTCCTCCCTTCACCAGGTGGGAGCTCCGCGCCGCCGGCTCGTAAAAGTACCGGAAGGCGCGGAGGGTGGGCTCCCGCCCGGTCGCCGTCTCGTACAGCTAGATGAAAAGACCCATCCGGACGAGGGCGTTGGGGGTGAGGTGGTTGAGCGCCACCCCGTACTCCTTCAGGAACTCCCGGAGCATCGGGTGCACCGGGAGCCAGAGCCCTGCCTCGAGGAAGGCCTCAAAGGCCACAACCTCTCCAGGCCTGGGACGGGGGGCTCCGTCCTTCTTTAGGGGGACCCGAATGTCCCCCTCTTCAACGACGCCCTTCTTGACCAGGGACTCCGCGTCCGAGGCCGAGAACTCGGAGGCCCAGAGGAAATCCACGGGGATTTCCTCCGGGGGCACCTCCGTGGTCTTCGCTCGACCTTTGGGCGCCATTAGGTGAGTTCTTTGTTTTTCGGTGGCTAAGTTTTCAGGTGGCTAAGTCAACAACTTCCGGACGCTCGCTACCGAAAAAGGCTATCGGAGAAGCTACCGGAAGAGCGCTACCGGGAGAGCTGAAGCTGGAGTTGAAGATTTGGAATGAGCTTCCGGGGCCCCCTAGGGCCCTATTTATAGAGGCTGGCCGTGATCTAGATGCGCGCCACGTGGCCCCCTCGGAGCAATCTGGACCACTGAAATTCAAACCGTGCGCGGGAAACGAAGGGACAGGCGCGTAAATCGAGACACCGGTTCGAGCCGCGCGTGCATTTATTGCGAAAACGGCGCGGCCATAAAGCGCCCGGCACAGAAACTGAAGCGTCACCGGGGCTCCGGTGATTTTCGTCCGGAGTTTTCGTCCGGAGATTTTCCCGGTACCATAACCATTCCCTCCGGGGGCTCAAGCTTCGTCCCCGGAGGGCATGGGGGGCTGCTGTTGGGGGAAATCTCCACGCGGTCAAGTCCAGGTAAGTTCATAATTGCCCGGGGACAGTGGCCTCCGGTGCATGTCCCGGGCGCCGCCATTTGGCCCCCGGGACCGTGTCCCCCGGGCATGTCCCGGGCGCCGCCATTTGCCCGGGGACAGTGGCCGCCGGTGCCTGCCGCGGGCGCCGCCATTTGGCCGCCGGGACCGTGTTCCCCGGGCATGTCCCGGGCGCCGCCATTTGCCCGGGGACAGTGGCCGCTGGTGCCTGCCCCGGGCGCCGCCATTTGGCCCCGGGGACCGTGTCCCCCGGGCATGTCCCGGGCGTCGCCATTTGCCCGGGGACAGTGGCCGCCGGTGCCTGCCCCGGGCGCCGCCATTTGGCCCCCGGGACCGTGTCCCCCGGGCATGTCCCGGGCGCCGCCATTTGGCCCCGGGGACCGTGTCCCCCGGGCATGTCCCGGACGCCGCCATTTGGCCCCGGGGACCGTGTCCCCCGGGCATGTCCCGGGCGCCGCCATTTGCCCGGGGACAGTGGCCGCCGGTGCCTGCCCCGGGCGCCGCCATTTGGCCCCCGGGACCGTGTCCCCCGGGCATGTCCCGGGCGCCGCCATTTGCCCGGGGACAGTGGCCTCTGTTGCCTGTCCCGGGCGCCGTCGTTCGCCCGGGGACAGTGGCCTCCGGTGCCTGCCCCGGGCGCCGCCTTTTAGGTTCCCGGGACTCTGCTCTCCGGAAGGGGTCCCGGACGTCATCGCCCTCCTAAAAGGTAAAACCCCTGTTTGTTTATCACGTGCAGGTCACGCGAGGGACACCTCGGGAATCAGCGACCACCTGTCAAGCATCCAAGACGTTTGACCGGGAGAAGGACGGTCTTACCCTTCAATCCGACGGTGGCTTCCGGGGTAGTTTAGGTGTTTTGCTTCTTTTTGGGGCTATAAATAGCCCTTGTACCCCTCTGTTGTAAGGATGAACTCATTATTATTTGGAATAGCTAAACTCACAGGCGTGCTCCGGAAGCCTCTCCCCCGGAGAGAGCCTCCCCAGCCGACTCCGGTCGGGAGCGCGTCGAGAGGACTAGGGCCCCCACCGGGACCCGAACCTGTATAAATCCTCGTGTCTTTTCTTGTGTTTGTCCGGCGGGGGAGGACCGGTCGCCCGGTCAACCCGCGCTGCGTAATCTCCGCTAGGATCGTCTTCAAAACCTGGCGGGGTATTCTTAATACCATGACATAAACAAAGTTGTATCAACCTTCCCAATTTTAAAACCTTTTGAAAAGAGAAAGTCTCTAAGTCGTTCATACCAAGCTCGAGGAGCTTGCTTGAGACCATAGAGATCTTTAGACAATTTAAACACATGGTTTGAAAAGTTTGGATCTTCAAAACCGGGAGGTTGTTCAACAAAAACAAATTCAGATATCTAACCATTTAAAAATACACTTTTAACATCCATTTGAAATAGCTCAATAGTAAAGTTTGATGCATAAGCAAGAAGAATACGAATAGCTTCAAGTCTTGCTACAGGTGCAAAAGTTTCGCCAAAGTCTAGACCTTCGACTTGAGTGAAACCTTAAGCAACAAGACGAGCTTTGTTTCTAATTACTACTCTATTTTCATCTTGCTTATTTTTGAAAACCCATTTAGTTCCAATTACATTATGATCCTTGGGTCTTTCTACTAAAGTCCAAACTTCATTTCTAGAAAAATTATTAAGTTCCTCATGCATAGCATTTAACCAGTCAGGATCATTTAAAGGTTCATTAACATATTTAGGTTCTAAAGAAGATACAAAAGAATGATGTTCATAAAATGCAGCAATACGAGAGTGAGTTTGAACACCCTTACTGACATCACCCAAGATTTGATCTAGAGGGTCAGATCCTTGGTGAGGGTTTGATGTTGCCTTGGTGCTTCTTCTTGTGCTGCTTCTTCTTGACTTGGTTCTAGAGGGTTATGGTGTGGGGATGGATCACTGCTGCGCCAACGCATATCAGTTTCTCTACAAGGGGGTGGCCCCATCTTCACGGCGTAGGATAGAAACAAGATAACTAGCTGCAAACAGCCGGGGTAACTGGCTTTATACTTGTCAAGGTTGGTTGCAACCCGTACAATGGGGAGGTCGATCCAAAGCTACAAGAACTCTAACCCACTGTCCGAACAATCGCAGAACCACAATCCGAGACTAATCCACACAAAACAGCCGGAATCATAGAGCACGAACTAGGGGAACCCGTAAAGATCCTTCTTGCAAATCCAAGAGAACTCACAAGAGCAAAGGTAGAGGAACACTCAAGCAGTCTTGCTGCACTAGCATATAGCTGAAATGGTTTGATCAAAAGTGCTTCCAATAGTTGGAATACATGGGGTATTTATACTAGGAACAACCTTCCTAGTTTAGGTGTGAAAACAACCATTAGATAAAAAGCTTTCTTGAACAACCAACCCTCCTAATTAAGGTGTGAAGGCACCCATTAGATGAAGAGTTTCCTTGGATATCCAAGAGACCAATTCGTTTGGAAAAGAGTTGTCGTGGTATTGCGAATACCCCGGCAGGTTTTGAGAGTGATCCTAGCGAAGATTACGCGGCGCGGGTTGACCGGATGACCGGTCCTCCCCCGCCGGACAAGCACAAAGAATGACACACGGGTTTATACAGGTTCGGGTCCCGGTGGGGGCCCTAGTCCTGTCGACGCGCTCCCGACCGGAGTCGGCTGGGGAGGCTCTCTCCAGGGGAGAGGCTTCCGGAGCACGCCTGTGAGTTTAGCTATTCCAATAAATGAACCGATCCTCTACAACAGAGGGGTACAAGGGCTATTTATAGCCCCAAAAAGCAGCAAAAAACCTAAACTACCCAGGAAGCCACCGTCGGATTGAAGGGCAGGACCGTCCTTCTCCCGGTCAAATGCCTTGGATGCTTGACAGGTGGGCGCCAGTTCCCGAGGCGCTCCTCGCGTGACCTGCACGTGACAAACAGTTTGAGACTTTACCTTCAGGAGGGCGATGAGGCCCAGGACGGCACCGGAGGCCAGGTCCCGGGAGCCAAAAAGGCGGCGCCCGGGGAGGCCCCGGAGGCCACGTCCCTGGGCAAATGGCGGCGCCCGGGAGGGCGCCGGAGGCCGCGTCCCGGGAGCCAAAAGGCGGCGCCCGGGGAGGCCCCGGAGGCCCAGTCCCCGGGCAAATGGCGGCGCCCGGGAGGGCACCGGAGGCCGCGTCCCGGGAGCCAAAAGGCGGCGCCCGGGGAGGCCCCGGAGCCCCAGTCCCCGGGTGAATGGCGGCGCCCGGGAAGGCACCGGAGGCCGCGTCCCGGGAGCCAAAAGGCGGCGCCCGGGGAGGCCCCGTCCCCGAGCAAATGGCGGCGCCCGGGAGGGCGCCGGAGGCCGCGTCCCGGGAGCCAAAAGGCGGCGCCCGGGGAGGCCCCGGAGGCCCAGTCCCCGAGCAAATGGCGGCGCCCGGGAGGGCACCGGAGGCCACGTCCCGGGAGCCAAAAGGCGGCGCCCGGGGAGGCCCCGGAGGCCCCGTCCCCGGGCAAATGGCGGCGCCCGGGTGGGAACCGGAGGCCGCGTCCCGGGAGCCAAAAGGCGGGGCCCGGGGAGGCCCCAGAGGCCGCGTCCCGGGAGCCAAAAGGTGCCACCCGGGGAGCGGCCGGAGGCCAGGTCCCCGGGCAATCGTGACACATCTTACCTGGACTTAGTCCTGCGGAGATTTCCCCCGACAAGAGTTGCTTCAATTTTCGCGCAGGTTGGACTGGTTGTGCAGCTTCCACTCAAATGACCATAACGTTTGACTCGGAAGTCGAAATGATGCATGGTTTGATGCGTTGGAAACTAGACTTCATTATCTTTCTAATGATATGGCCCATGACCATGTTGCACGCTCAGATTATGTCCAGAATTTCTCGCAAAAGGACAGACAGTGTGTGCCTTGCACCACCCTCATTCGTGCGACCAATCTTCGTTGTCCCTTCCAATGCACCTAAGTTCATCCAAAGAAGTGGATGTTGGAAGCACCATTAAGTTGTTTAAATCTGAAATGAGACTCAAGTTAGCATTCACCTGGTCACGAATTTGCTTGGCACGAGATCGAGTGATCGGTCCTTGAAATTTTGTCGAAGAGTCTTGTATGCAACCATCTCGGTCATCGGGGCGAACATCTTGGTCGTTGGAGCTTGTGATGTCCACACCATCCTACCCCCTTGAAAAGGAGTCGTCCTCGACTCTGATGGTCCAATGTAGGGAGAGAAATCGGATACGTTGAATGTTGGACTAACGCCATACTCCTCAAGAAGATCAATCTTGTATGCGTTGTCATTAATCTTTTTGAGCACTTTGAATGGGCCATCTGCTCTTGGCTGCAATTTGCTTTTGCATTGTTCTGGAAAGTGCTCCTTTCAAAAATGTACCCATACCAAGTCACCTGGTTCAAATAGGATCTTCTCTCTTCCCTTGTTTGCTCGTTTCTCATATTGCCTTGTCATCTTCTCAATATTTTGCTTAGTCTTCTAGTGAAGTTGCTTCACAAGTTGAGCTCGCTTGCGTGCATCAAGATTGGTTTGTTCCTGTAAAGCAAAGCCAAAAGATCTATGGGAGAAATAGGTTTGAAACCATATACAATTTTGAATGGACAAAAATCTGTGGTCGAATGTGTGGCCCTATTATATGCAAATTCTACATGAGGTAAGCAGTACGTCCTCCCACATTTTCAAGTTTTTCTTTAAAATGGCTCTCAACATCATGGATAGTGTTCGATTTACAACTTCAGTTTGACCGTCCGTTTGGGGATGGCAAGTTGTAGAAAATAACAATTTTGTTCCAAGATTTCTCCACAACGTCTTCCAAAAGTAGCTCAAGAATTTTGTGTCTCGATCTGAAACTATGGTTCGTGGTATACCATGCAACCTCACAACATCCTTAAAGAATAAGTCAGCAATATGTGAAGCATCGTCGCTTTTGTGACATGGAATGAAATGTGCCATCTTGCTAAACCTATCAACTACCACAAAAACGGAATCACTTCCCCTCTTTGTCCGTGGTAAACCAAGAACAAAATCCATAGAGATGTCTTCCCACGGTGCATTTGGAATAGGTAAAGGCGTGTATAGACCATGAGGGTTCAATCGTGACTTTGCTTTGTGACATATCTCACAGCGCAACATGTAGCGCTCCACATATCGTCGCATCTTTGGCCAAAAGAAATGATCGGCCAGCACGCTCTCAATTTTCTTGGTGCCAAAATGTCCCATGAGTCCACCTGCATGAGCTTCCTGCAAAAGTAGCAATCAAACAGAGCAATCTGGAATGCACAACTTGTTAGCTCGAAATAAGAACCCATCATACAAATGGAATTTTTCCCAACCCTTTCCTTCACTACATTTTGAATGTGCTTCAGAGAAATATGAATCTTTGGCATATAATTCTTTGATAATCTCTGAGCCAAGAATTTTGACATCAAGTTGGGAAAGCAAAGCATGGCGTCTAGACAAAGCATCGGCAACAACATTTTCCTTTCCCTTCTTATACTTAACAACATAGGGAAAAGACTCTATGAACTCACTCCATTTTGCATGCCTACGGTTCAATTTCAGTTGTCCTTTAAGATGTTTCAGAGATTCATGGTCTGAATGGATCACAAATTCTTTAGGCCATAAGTAGTGTTGCCATGTCTCTAAAGCTCTCACTAGTGCATACAACTCTTTATCATATACAGAATAATTCAGAGTTGGTCCACTTAATTTCTCACTAAAATATGCAATTGGCCTATGTTCTTGCATGAGTACTCCAATTCCAATACCACTAGCATCACATTCTATTTCAAAGGTCTTACAAAGTCCGGGAGTGCTAGTAGAGGAGCAGATGTTAACTGATCCGTTTGAGACCTAGCCTTGGTTTTTGCACTAGGCTCGCCCAAATTCTAATATGCGGAATAACGAGATCTTACTCAGAAATACCGAAACCCAAAGGTTGATCGAAAACAAAACCCAGAGTAATTGCACAACTCTTTATTTCAAAGAGGGCTTTACACGTCTAACGTTAGGCACACTTGCCTACATCGAAGGAACTATAAGTGTCTAAAACTCAAATAAGTTCTATGACTCTTCGATGATCTAAACTAGACCTATTACAAGGTATTTATAGTCCAATCGTATGAATATGTATCAGACTTAGTAATCCTAAACGTATTAGACTCATATAACTAACTAACTAATCCTAAACAGATAAGCTTAGTTATATATATTTAGATAGGATTATAATTCCGAACAGAGAACAAATTCCTTTTCATGGTCGCGAACCAATCCATGGTCGCGAAACCTTTCCGAACACGGTTAAGGTCGCGAAGCCGTATGCGATCAGGACTTGAAGATCCTCCTGGATCATGACTCCCTTTTTGAGAAGGAGCCAACCCCTGTTGCGACCTCTCGATCAAACTGGAGATGTGGAAATTGGGCTTGTCCATGTTCTTTGGTGTACCACTTTGCCGCACGTGCTCGTTGACCTTTTCGACCGATTCGAAAAGTCTCCTTGGTGCCACTGCGGGTGGTAGTCACCTTCTTCTCCAGAATCACATCTTCCCGTAGAGGTTCATCTCGTTGATAGACCAAGTCTTCACCAGATGGTACTATGGTATCTAGCTCATCATCCAGTATTGAAGGCTCGAAGAGTTTGAGGTGCTCAACATTGACAACCGAGTAAATATGCATATATAGAGGTAACTCGAGCTGACAAGCATTATTACCCACTTTCCGCAAAATTCAAAAAGGACCATAATGAATGGGTTTGAGTTTCTTACCTTCACCTTTAAGTCTCTCCTTACTCAGATGTAACCATACCATATCACCTTCTTGAAATTGCGCATCAACTCGGTGCCGATCATGTCGCGCCTTGTACTTGAGTTGAGCTTTCAGCAAGTTCTGTTCAACCTCACGATGGAGTCGTTGAATACCTTCCAGGAATTTGTGTGCTCGATCCTGATCAGATGCTTCCTTGCTGTTCTGTGCTGAGGTAGGGATCACAAACTCCATGTCGAATGGACTTTGTGGTAGAAATTCTAAACACCTCAAACGGCGACTTTCCAGTCGAACCATGCACTGCTTGATTAAAAGCAAACTGCAGGTACGGTATGCTTTCATCCTAGGTCTTCGGGTGCTTCGAGTTATATCCTCTCAAGAGATGAACGACTGTGCGATTTACCACCTCGGTTTGACCATCAGTTTGCGGATGAAAACCAGTACTCCTCTTCAGCTTGGTGTCCATCATCGTCCAAAGCGATCGCTAAAAGTGACTAAGGAACCGAGTATCGCGATCAGACACAATAGAAGTCGGCAGTCCGAAGTGTGTCCAAACGTTTTGAAAGAAAACCTGAGCTGTTTCTTCTCCCGTGATAGTCTTTCGACAAGGTATAAGAACAATCATTTTGGAGAACCGATCAATGACCACGAATAGATAGTCATTGCCACGTCGGGTCTTAGGCAATCCTCCCAAGAAATCCATGGATATGCTCTCCCATGGTCTCGATGGAACTAGCAAAGGAGTGTACAAACCTAATTTTCGATTTGCTGGTTTCGAGATGCTGCAGAGACCACAGCCTCGAACAAAACTAGCCACATCTTACTGCATACGCGACCAAAACACATGTCGGTGAAGATTTTGCAACGTCTTTGTAACCCCAAAGTGACCAGCTATCTTCGATGTGTGCGCTTCTCGCATCCATTGAATTCGAGGTGCTCCACGAGGTATGCAAAGTAAATTGCCCTTGTACAAGAATCCTTCTCGACGAACGAACTCTGTAGGGTTCCCTATTTCAACCTCAGTCAGTGTTGTTTGAAAATCAGGGTCTTCACTGTACATAGTGACATAGTCATCATGACATGAGGGCTCGATCTGCATGAACGCTGATAAATAGAGGGTCGTAACTGGTGGTCGCGACAACATGTCCGCCAATTTGTTGTGTACGCCCTTCTTGTACTTAATCACCAAATTAAACTGCTGCAGATACAACATCCACTTCATGTGTCCAACTTGCTGTAGCTTGGACTGAGTTTGCAAATATTGCAATGGTTGATGGTCGGTGTGGACAACAATCTCTGTACCCAAGAGATAGCACTGCCAATGTTTCACGGCCTGATGCAGTGCGCATAACTCCTTATCATAAGTTGGGTATTTTTTTTTATCTCCCATGGAATAACTCGGAGTGATATGCCACTGGTCGACCTTCTTGCATGAGCACTGCGCCCATCGCATAACCTGAGGCATCGGTTTCTAGTCCGAACGGTTTCTGGAGATTCGGCAAAGCTAACACAGGCGCCTCGCTGATCTTCCTTTTCAGCAAGAGAAACGTGTCCTCATGTTTCCCTGTCCACTCGAATTTCTGATCGATCCTGGTTAATGCATGTAATGGAGAAGCCATAATCGAGAAGTGTCGGATGAACTTTCGAAGGTATTGGCATGCTCCCACAAAACTACGCACATCCGTAACTGTTCGTGGTCGGGGCCATTCACGAATCACTTTTACCTTGTCCGAGTCGATTTGCAACATACCATTGCCGACCATGAATCCGAGGTAAAGTAGAGTTTGTTGGCCGAACTCGCACTTCTTACGGTTGAGGCGAAGTTGATGTTGCCGAAACTGTTCGAACACCTTTTCGACATGAATGAGGTGCTCATCCCACGAACGACTATAAACGAATATGTCATCGAGGTACACGATCACAAAGTCGTCGATGAACTATCTCAATACGTCATTCATAAGATGCATGAAAGTTGCCGGGGCGTTGCAGAGACCAAACGGCATGACCAGCCATTCGAACAGACCTTGTCGTGTTTTGAACGCGTTCTTCCACGTATCCTCCTCTCAGATACTGACTTGATGATATCCTGACTTAAGATCCAATTTGGAGAAGACAACAGCATGCTTCAATTGGTCTAGCAGGTCATTAATACGAGGAAGGGGGTTCCGGTTCTTGATGGTGATCTTGTTCAGTGCTCGATAGTCAATGCACATACGCCAAGTCCCATCTTTCTTTGGTACTAACACCACAGGAGATCCACAAGGTGAACTACTCGGTTGAATGACACCATTGTTCAGCAACTCACCAAGTTGTCTCTTGATCTCTTCATTCTCCAATACTGAGTTGCGATACATACTCAGATTGGGCAGTGTCGCATCGGACACAAGCTGAATTTCGTGCTCGACTGGACGTTTCGGCGGATGACCCTGGGCAGTCTCGAATAGATCACTGTATTTCTCCAGCAGTCCCGACAAACGACCAGAATCCTCTCGGCACGCCAACGACAATGCTGGTCGAGTACCCTCACCATGACCAATGGGTCGAATCATGACAAGCACATACTTGTGACATGCATTAACAATTCGTTTGGCTTGATTTGCGGTAATCAAGTTCGAAGTGTTGACGTGGATGTCTCTACTGATCACGAACTTAACTCCGTCTTTGGTGAGGTCGTACTCTTGCGCTCACCGATGGAAGTGAGTGTCTCGATCATATAGATATGGACTCCCAAAGATCACATAACAGATATCGATAGGGACAACATCGTATTGCACCTCATCAATATATCGTGCAGAGATCGCAAACTTCAACACACACCGACTCATAATCTGTTGGTTCACGTCGGATGTAAACCAACCCAGCGGATATGGTCGCGGGTGTGTGGTTGTCTTCAAACCAAGTCACCGAACCAGTCCAGCGGAGACCAGATTCTTCTGACTTCCTGGATCGAATATCGCTGCGACCACTTTGTGCTTCACCTGGATGTTGATGGTGAACAAGTCCTCCGTTGGGTGATGGTCGTTTGGTGGATCAGAACCCTTCTCCTTCGGCATTGCCATCAGAGACAAGGTCGTATCTGCCTCATTAACCGAATTCACTCGGACAACTTCTTCGTCTGGTGAAGTCGCAGTAGCCGTGGCTGTTGTTTTCCCTGGTCCATTTTTCTTTGGTCGAAGTTCAGGATGAAGCTTGTAGCATTTGTCCTTGGTATGTCCCGCGACTTGACAATGTTCGCAAAAGGCACCCGTGCCCTATTTTGAAGTGTTCTTCTACGGACTTGGCTTTTTCTTTGTCGAGGTCGCATTTTCCTTCGTGCTTTTGTCGCTGCGGGATTTGTTCTTCTTCTCGATCGCCATAGCAATTGTGCTCGCGGTCGCAATGTCTTGGACGCCGAACAGACTTAGCTCAGTACTGATCGATTTCGGAAGCCCAGATGTGTACTTCCGAAATACCTGAGGGTCGGATAGTGAGATGCCAACGACCATTGCTTGTCGCCGAAACTCTGTCGTATAATATTGGATGGTCTGGTCGCGCCGTTGGTACAATCTGTGCCAACGCTCCCAGCTCTCCTCAAGGTAACCCATCGGATAGAATTCTTGCCGCATAAGTCGTTTGAATTGACCCCATGCAAGGTCGTCAGCTTCACCACTGGCGACAAGGGCCTTCCACCATGTCTTGGCGTGGTCCTTCATCTTCAAAGGTGCAAATTTGACCTTTTGAGCACTACTGAACCCTTTAAGGTCAAAGTAGGTCTCAAGCTGGTCGATCCAAGAATCCAGTTTCTCGGCATCGATCACCCTATCATATATGGGTATATCAATCTTAGCGTCAACCTAAAAGATCCGACAGCTAAGGAGGTGTTGGCCAGGTCGTCGGTCTTGTGGTCGCCTTCGTCTTCATCTTCGTCTGCCCTGTGTAAGTCTTCACCAGTTTTCACACTCATAACCTTCCCTACTTCAAGAGGTACAATCATGGCCTGCTGCTTAATCCAAGCAAGCACGGTTTCCATGTCGGTGGAGAGCTTAGCCACTTGTTCGGCTAGGTTAGCTTGAACGGAGGTATCGTCAGACATTGTCGGAGATGCGGCTGTAGGAACCGTCAACTGATCGCCTGGAGTTTCGTCGGAAGTTTTGAAACCTTGGCGAGTCTTCACCATCCACAGGATAGGAAAGTTGCTTTGATACCAACTTGATCCGTTTGAGACCTAGCCTTGGTTTTCGCACTAGACTCGCCCAGATTCTAATATGCGGAATAACGAGATCTTACTTAGAAATACCGAAACCCAAAGGTTGATCGAAAATAAAACCCAAAGTAATTGTACAACTCTTTATTTCAAAGAGGGCTTTACACGTCGAACGTTAGGCACACTTGCCTACGTCGAAGGAACTATAAGTGTCTAAAACTCAAATAAGTTCTATGACTCTTCGATGATCTAAACTAGACCTATTACAAGGTATTTATAGTCCAATCGTATGAATATGTATCAGACTTAGTAATCCTAAACGTATTAGACTCATATAACTAACTAACTAATCCTAAACAGATAAGCTTAGTTATATATATTCGGATAGGATTACAATTCCGAACAAAGAACAAATTCCTTTTCATGGTCGCGAACCAATCCATGGTCGCGAAACCTTTCCGAACACGGTTAAGGTCGCGAAGCCGTATGCCATCAGGACTTGGTCGTGAATCCGTATGCGATTAGGACTTGAGGATCCTCCCGGATCATTAACTCACTTTTCAACCTTTGGAAAGCATCTTCTTGCGCTTCTCCCCAATGGAATGTCACATATCTCTTGGTTAGATCATTCATCGGGGCAGCAATGGTGCTGAAGCCCTTCACAAATCGTCGGTAGAAACCGGCAAGCCCAAGGAAGCTCCTCACTTGGCTTATATTCTGTGGAAGTAACCAATCACGTATGGCCTTCACTTTCTCTTCGTCAACCTCCACTCCTTGAGCTGAAACAACAAAGCCAAGAAAGACAACCTTGTCGGTGCAAAATGTGCACTTGGCAAGGTTAGCGTAAAGCTTTTCCTTTCTTAGGACAGCAAGCACACAGTTTATATGTTCAATGTGTTCATCAAGAGACTTGCTGTAGATTAGGATGTCATCAAAGTAATCAACAACAAACTTGCCAATGAAAGCTCTAAGCACATGATTCATTAATCTCATGAAGGTGCTTGGTGCATTTGTTAGCCCAAAAGGCATGACAAGCCACTCATACAACCCAAATTTTGTTTTGAATGCTGTTTTCCACTCATCTCCCTCTTTCATTCTAATTTGGTGATAGCCACTTCACAAATCAATTTTGGAGAAAGTGATAGAGCCACTTAGTTCATCAAGCATATCGTCAAGTCTAGGTATTGGATGCCTATACCTAACAGTTATGTTGTTAATAGCTCTACAATCAACACACATTCTCCAAGATCCATCTTTCTTTGGAACTAGCAAAATAGGGACAGCACAAGGAGAAAGACTTTCCTTTACATAACCTTTGTCGAGAAGGTCTTGAACTTGACGTTGTATCTCCTTAGTTTCCTCCGGATTGGTGCGGTATGGTGGCCGATTGGGCAGTGGTGCTCCCGGTACCAAGTCAATTTGGTGCTCAATGCCTCTCTTGGGTGGCAACCCGGGTGGTACTTCATCTGGAAACACATCCTTATAGCTCTGCAAAAGATCAAAAATAACACTTGGCAAAGTAGAGGGGAAGTCGTTAGTGGATAGAAAATTCTTCTTGTACATGAGTACAAAGAAAGTGCAATTGGGTTCTCTCAATTCCCTCATGTCCCCCTTCCTAGCCATCATTACTAAACTCTCTTTTTCCCGTGGCTTGGTTAATTTCAGATTTGGAGTTTTGTTTGTCTTTGGAATCACTCGCTCACTAGGTTGGTCGTTTTCTCTCAAGTGTTTATCGCTCTCTCTCTCCTTTCTTTTTTGATCATCCATCAAGATTTCCTCTGGTGTTAAAGGGAGCAAAGAGATGCGCTCTCCTTTATACATGAATGAAAGTCGGTTGGCTCGACTACTAATCTGAACATCATGATCAAACAACCACGGACGTCCCAACAGCAATTGACAAGCTTGCATCGGAACTACGTCGCACTCCACTTGATCTTGGAACTTCCCAATGGAGAATGGAATTGTCACAATATTGCTAACTTTCAGCGAACCACAATCATTGAGCCATTGCATCTTGTAGGGGCTAGGAGGCCACCTTTGCTTCAGCTTCAATCTCTCCACCAAATCTGAGCTAGCAATGTTATTGCAACTGCCATTATCAACAATGATACGACATACCTTCTCCTTGATTGTACCACGAGTGTGGAAGATGTTATGCCGTTGTCCTTTGTCCTCTTTTGCAGCGCTAACGCTGAGCACACGATGAGAAATAAAGCAATTATTATCTCCCTCATCAGCCCGATGGTTCAGATTGTTGTGCTCATCTCCAGCATGGGATGCAACGGAGTTCTCATCACCGTCTTCGGCTATTGGAGCAGCAGGGTTCAGTGGAGGTGGCACTCCACCACCGGCGGCTGGAAGATTCTCACGGAGCATCCTTTGCATTGCTTCAAGCAAAGTATCCTACAGTTGTCGCAGCTCACCACGTCTTACTGGAACGTCTTCTTCACCATTATTTCCTCCATGCACACTTGACTGAGAACCTACCATGTTAAGGAGAGGCAATATAGTGGAATAGAAATATCTTTATGGAATCACACAACCTCACCTCCTACTTACCAATGTTCTTGGGCGTTCTCGTCAGACCGCGATTGTGCAATGTGGTAGTTACCGGAAGTGATTAAGTGATTGAATAACAGGGATCAAAGAACTTTAGCCTCGGTTTATAATGGAGTTCGGAGGGCTAATCAAAGGAAGGCTTTGTAGTACTAAAATAAAGTGGACGAAATGCAACAAAGCAAGTAAAAGAAACTTCACATCATCCACTAGCTGCAACACACTCCTTTGCTACTGATTTTTTTTCACTCACTCTTTTTTTTTAAAATCTTCTCTTCTCTTTTTTTTTTATTTTCTTATTTTTAGCACAAACTAAAGATGACTGGCGATGATAAGGATGCAGCACAAGATAACTTTGATGAGAATAAGATAACAGCTTGCAACGTGCAACACTAAATTTCAATACCACAACAAAGGTTTGATTTTTTTTTATGGCTTTTGGACTCTAGGATAAGGATAAGAACACGAAGAACACAAGTAATATGGATAATATGGATGGTAAATAGATAGCAGATCCTACCGTGTCAACGGAGGCTCTGATACCAAAATGGTGTGGGGATGGATCACTGCTGCGCCAACGCATATCAGTTTCTCCACAAGGGGGTGGCCCCATATTCACGGCGTAGGATAGAAATAAGATAACTAGCTGCGAATAGCCCGGGTAACTGGCTTTATACCTGCCAAGGTTGGTTGCAACCCGTAGGATGGGGAAGTCAATCCGAAGCTACAAGAACTCCGACCCGCTGTCCGAACAATCGCAGAACCATAATCCGGGACTAATCCACACAAAATGGCCGGAACCGTAGAGCACGAACTAGGGGGACCCGTAAAGATCCTTCTCGCGAATCCAAGAGAACTCACAAGAGCAAAGGTAGAGGAACACTCAAGCAGTCTTGCTGCACTAGCATATAGCTGAAATGGTTTGATCAAAAGTGCTTCCAATAGTTGGAATACATGGGGTATTTATACTAGGAACAACCTTCCTAGTTTAGGTGTGAAAGCAACCATTAGATAAAAAGTTTTCTTGAACAACCAACCCTCCTAATTAAGGTGTGAAGGCACCCATTAGATGAAGAGTTTCCTTGGATATCCAAGAGACCAATTCGTTTGGAAAAGAGTTGCTTCAATTTTGGCGCAGGTTGGACTAGTTGTGCAGTTTCCACTAAAATGACCATAACTTTTGACTCGGAAGTCGACATGATGCATGGTTTGATGCGTTGGAAACTAGACTTCATTATCTTTCTAATGATGTGGACCATAACCATGTTGCACGTTCAGATTGTGTCCAGAATTGCTCGCAAAAGGACAGACAGTGTGTGCCTTGCACCACCCTCATTCGTGCGACCAATCTTCGTCGTCCCTACCAATGCACCTAAGTTCAACCAAAGAAGTGGACGTTGGAAGCACCATTAATTTGTTGAAATCTGAAATGAGAATCAAGTTAGCATTCACCTGGTCACGAATTTGCTTGGCACGAGATCAAGTGATCGGTCCTTGAAATTTTGTCGAAGAGTCTTGTATGCAACCATCTTGGTCATCGGGGCGAACATCTTGGTCGCTGGAGCTTGTGATGTTCACATCAGGTTAACATGAGATGATGATACATTTTTATCGTCATTCTCAATGTTCTCATCATCTTCTTGATCATCTTCTCTTGGCTTGATATCTCCAATGGTGATGTTCTTCATGGCTTCTTGAAGATCTTCACCTGAAACTTCACGAAGGCTTGCTCCTTTTGCGAGCCATTAGTTTCATCAAATTCTATGTCACAAGATTCTTCAATGCAACTTGTATTCTTATTAAAAACACGATAGGCTTTGCTAGTGGTGGAGTGTCCGACTAAAAAGCCTTCATCCGCTCTTCTTTGAAATTTACCACCAAAGTTCATTTTCTTAAGGATATAGCATTTGAACCCAAAAATCAGAAATAGGAAATATTTGGCTTACGCCCAATAAGAAGCTCATAAGGAGTTAAATTCAGAAGATGATGCAAATAAAGCCGATTAATAGAATAGCAAGCAGTATGCACGGTTTCGGCCCAAAAGCGAGTAGGGGTATCATACTCACTTAGCATAGTTCTTGCCATTTCTATTAGTGTTCGATTTTTCCTTTCTACGACTCCATTTTGCTGTGGAGTGTAAGAAGTAGAAAATTCGTATTTGATTCCAAGAGAGTCACATAAATCAAATAAGGTTGAATTTACGAATTCTCCACCATGATCACTACGGATTTTCTTGATGGAAAGTTCGAATTCAGTAGAAACAGTTTTACAAAACTTTTGAAAACATCGGGGGTTTCAGATTTTTGAGAAATAAAGAAAACCCAAGTGTAGTGAGTAAAATCATCAACAATAACAAAGCCATAATTGTTACCCCCGATACTCTGGAACTCAGAAGGTCCAAATAAATCCATATGCAGCAATTCCAAGGGTTTGCAAGTTGAAAGCACACGCTTAATAGGATGTGAAGTAGCTACTTGCTTGCCAGCTTGACAAGAGCTACAGGGTTTATCCATTTCAAAATTCACATCATTTAATCCAATAACCAAATCATGTTTTAAAAGCTTTTTCAATTGATGCATTCCAACATGTGCAAGTCTTCTATGCCATAACCAACCTTTTCAGGTTTGAGAGACAAGACATGTTGAGAGAGATGCATCTTTGGAGTGAAAATCAACCAAATAAAGATTTCCAAAACGAAAGTCTTTAAAAATTAAGGAATTATCTTTTAAATTTTCAACTAAAACTTCTATGGGATAAAATGTGCAACGAAATCCAAGATCGCAAATTTGTGCAACGGAAAGCAAATTAAAATTCAGAGATTCAACCAATAAAACATTTGAAATAGAGAGATCATTGGATATAGCAATTTTACCCAAGCCTACCACACTTCCTTGACGATTGTAGTCAAAGGTGATCTTTTGATTTTCTCTTGAGTTGTCTTCTATTGAGGTGAACAATTTCTTGTTACCGGTCATATGTTCAGAGCATCCGCTGTCTAGCACCCAATGCTTCCCACCTGTTTTGTAGTTCACCTACATAAACAAAAGAATCAAGTATTTTTAGGTACCCAAACCTTTTTGGGTCCTTTAATGTTAGCGATCAAAGCTTTGGGCACCCAAATTGATTTCTTCTTTTTATTTAGCATAGGTGCGCCAATAAACTTTGCTATAGCATAACCTTTCTTCGACCGCTGAAGCATGTAGAAAGTATCAAAGTAGTTTGGAGTCATTAGAGGACATGCTTCATGCAAATGACCAGTTTCATGACATTTAAAACAAAATGTGTTGCATGCTTTTACAAAAGTAGTTTTAGTATTTGGTTTCTTTCCTTTCTTCGGAAAGTATCCAAGACCTTCTTTTCTAAATGAACACTTCTGTTTGCTCAGAATGAGATCAAGGGATACTTTTCTTTTGTAGCAGTTTTTGACGAGGATTGTTACCCGAGCTAGTTCAGAGTAAATGTACATCTAGTTCGAGATAGATTCAAACCAGACAAGCGCCCGGAGGTCCTCTATTTTGGTCTCAGACGACCTGAGAAGTGCGGACATATGGTCGCAGGCTTTGCGCGATCATAAGGCCGCAAACAGTGCACGATCAGGAGGCCGTAGGCTTTGCGCTATTAGGAGGTCGCAGACAGTGCGCGATCAAGAGGTCGCAGGCAGTGCGCGATCAAGAGGCCACAGACAGTGTGCGGTCAGAGGGTCAGGGACTACCTTCGACCTGAGTGACCTGGGAATTGTTTAGCACTCTATACGAGCATATCCCGAGTATGACGAAGATTCTTCCACGTATGAAGATAACTGCCAGGAGGTTAATATGTGCAGTTATCCCTTAATTGCACGTGTTAAGCCTGCGTAGAGGTTAAGTGCAGTTATCAAAACCGCACCCAAGCAACCGTTCGAAGCCGTTGTGCATTGGCACCCTTTCGACCAGTATAAAAGGATAAGCGGGTGTACAACGAAGGACATCTAGAACACATCAAGTCAAAATTCCATAGGCTAGTTTAGTCGTGTTTTAGACATTCACACAGAAAAGATTTTCGTCTGTGGTGATCTTTCCCATAGCTTTGTAACCTTTTTTCCATACATAGTGAAATCACAACAGGACGTAGGGCTGATACTCTCACCATCGAGGGCCCGAACCTGTATAAATCTCTCTGTGTTCCAAATGACATTGCTCATCATCCCTTCCCGGAGGGACACCCTGGAAGGCCTCATAACTCACAAATTCTGCATAAGTTCGACTAAGGACCCCAAGTCCGAATCGTCGATAGTTTTCTAAACCTTTTCCAAGTTTTTCAACTTGTGCCTTAAGTTCATTATTCTCATTTAAGATAGTATCATTTGAAGCACATGGTATATGATGACTAGTAGAAATAGTATCAGAATCTAGATCACATGAAATGGCTATATCTACTTTAGGTGGATCATTTGTAATATCTTTAATGAGCAGATTTTCATATGATTCTTTCAATTTAGAGTATTGAGTGCGTAGAGAATAATGTTCTTCTTTAAGCGCTTTATACTTCTTTTTAGTAGCTCCATAAACTTCATTTAATTCAGTGATCATTTCAACTAATTCATCATATGAAGGATCGTTAGAGTGTACCTTTTCATCACCCTTAGCCACAAGACAGCGGGATGTACTAGTAGAAATGTTGCCGAGAGCTAGTCCGGCTAGCTTGTTGGAGAAACCTCCTTCATCGTCGGAGTCGGAGCTCTCACCTCCTGACATCCATTCTCCAAAGTAGGCTTCTTTTGTTGCTTCATTTCTCTTCTTGAAGAATTTCTTCTTGTTATTCAAAGTCTTGTTCTTGTTAGGACATCTTGATGCTATATGTCCCTTTTCATGACATCCGTAGCATATGATGTCCTTGAAGTTTGTTTGCTTTGGCCCTTTTGGTCGAATGTAGATGTTGACACCCTTCTTGTGCAACCTGCGAAGAAGTTTTTGAGTATTTTTTTACCATTAGAGCTAGATCTTCGTCGGAGGAGCCATCGCTTGAATCGTTCTTGGAACCGGCTTTGAAAGCCAACGCCTTCTTCTTTGTCTCTGAGGGTTCGGCTGCTTCCTTCTTCTCTTTTCGATGCATATCATGGGTGATGAGGTTCCCATAGAGATCAGTAGGAGTGGTGGTCGATAGATCGGAGTTGGTGAGTACCGTGACCAGAGTGTCGAAGCTTTCTGGAAGCGCCCTGAGCATGTTTCTTACAATATCCAGGTCAGTAAAAACAACTCCTAGCCCCTTGAGTTCATTCACAATATTGTTCAACCGAGTGAACATGGAATCCACGGACTCAGTTGACGACATGGTGAATGTCTCATATCGTTGCCTCACCATAAGCAACTTTGCTTCTTTGACTTTCGTGGTACCCTCATATATTTCTTCGAGGGTGGTACAAACCTTGTGAGCGGTCGTAAGATTACTCACAGGGTTGAGCTCATTTAAAGATAAACCGGCAAAGAGTGCATTTTTTGCACGGGCATTTAAATATAGTTTTCTCCTGTCGTCATCGGAGTGACTTGCCGGATCATCCGGAGGAGTAAAACCAAGTTTAACGATGTCCCATACATCAAGCCCCATGGCCTCTAGGAATACCAACATACGCACTTTCCGGTAGGGATAGTTAGTCCCATCAAAGATAGGCGCACGACCGGTATGACCGAGAGAAAAGCCTTCATTAGACGTCATCCTCTCTCTAGGCGGTAAAGCCTAATTAATCGAGTGACCTTGCTCTGATACCACGTGTAGGATCAAGGATGCCGACTAGAGGCGGGTGAATAGGAGGCTTTTAAAACTTTAATTTAAAACAACTTTTGCAAAAAAGAAGAATCAAATGTAGTTCAATATATTAATAAGAAAAGATTGAGAGAACGAACACAACGATTTTTACCGAGGTCTCGGAGACTTGCCCAGTCTCCCCTAATCATCGTTGAAGCACTCAAGTAAATTGAGTCTTGCTTCAATATCCACGAAGGATATTATCCACTAGTGGTTGCTCCTTGTCCACTCCGGAAAGGCGAGCATCGATGCCTTTTACAACATGCCGAGTCTCTCCGACAAACTCTGAACTGGAGAGATCAACGGTGACGCCTCCAAACCGTCTAGGTGAGGGCGCTCGCCAAGAGTAATAAGCAGCAAAGTCTTCTCTAGACCTCTAACAATCACCGAGAAACTAATAGGATACAAAAGATGCGAACTGAAAGCACTCAGTGGATCTGAAAAGTACTTGACTTGATCAAAAGATCAAGATTTTGTAAAAGAACTAAAACTCAAGAGTGTATAAGGTTGTGAGGCTGCTTGTTGTCCAAAACAAATGCTCAAAGCCCCTATTTATGGCCTCAACAAACAAAAGAACCGTTGGAGCTCGAGCTGAAAATCAGCAGCTCAAACTGACAGTCAGTTTGGGTCACGACCAGAAAGAAGTAAAATCCAGAGAAAACACAGCTAGCCGTTTGAGGTCGAAAATGGAAATAAATCAGTGCAAACTGACAGTCAGTATGAAGAACTGACAGTCAGTTCCAAACTCAACGGCTAACAAAAATCACGGATAAAACTTTGCTAGTTGTTTATGGTCGTATATGGAAACTGAAAATACAAACTGACAGTCAGTTATGCAAACTGACTGTCAGTTCGACCACAAAAGCGACCAGATCAAATAGAAACTCAAATAAAGTCAGCTAAGATCGAAATGCAAACTGACAGTCAGTTTAATTCAAAAATTTTCAGCTCAAAAAACATACTCTCTAGACAACTGTCAGTTTAACTGAACTGACATTCAAACTGACAGTCAGTTTAGCAAACTGATAGTCAACATGAATAAGAATAGCCATAACTTTAAATACAGAAATCCAAATTTAGTGTTTAATAGATCGTTTGAAAGATAATTTAAAGGGCTACATTTTTGTCAGCAGAAGAAAAAACCAGATCTGCCTAGATCTTTCTAGAAAATTGAAAAACTCTTCTACTGTCAAAAACTCAACTGAAAACCAAATCTTTCAAAACAGATTCAAATCAAATCCAACCGAAAAGATGCAATGCAATGACCTAGTAATTTCTCAGTTTATTCAGAGGTGTAGATAGGACTTGCCACCCCTCTTTATAGTACGGTTAAATCTAAAAATAAAATCCTACACCGATCAACTCCCTACGCCAAGATCGGTAGAAATAAAAACAATATTACCTTAGGTCCTTTGCATCTCTCGATTCTCTTTTCATCTTTGTGCTTTGCGACTTGTGTTTGATCCATTCTACGTTGGGTTTATCTTGATCATCTTGCATTTCTTCCCAACATAACTCTGTATCAAAATATCTCAGAAGCACAGTTAGTCTTAAACACTTTGTTTTCATTAATCATCAAAATTAGGGTTAGGCATAAAGGCCTAAATGCAACATTTGGGTCCCGGTGGGGCCCTAGTCTTGTCGGCACCCTCTGGATGTGAGTCCACTAGGGAGGTGCTCTCTCAGGGGGATAGAGCTCTCCATGGGAGCCTGTTGATTGTGTGTGTTAAAATGAATGAGAATCTGTTACAAATGAGATAGAAGGGGATATGTATAGACCCCAAAAGAAGAAAAAAGACTAAAGAGCCCTAGCTACGGCCGTCAGATCGAGGGGCGTTGAAGCCATTTC
Source organism: Pharus latifolius (assembly GCA_019359835.1). NCBI lineage: Eukaryota > Viridiplantae > Streptophyta > Magnoliopsida > Poales > Poaceae > Pharus > Pharus latifolius. The sequence goes on along the minus strand of CM033321.1, from coordinate 34,711,165 downwards.
ACCGGCCGAAGGGCTTGGATGCTTTGACAAGTGTCCTCGCTAGTTCCCGAGGCACCCTTGACGTCACCCGCACGTGACCTTGCACGGGAGACCTTCGTGGCTTTTCCCAGGAGGCCTCCATGATATTTCACAGGAGTTGTCCAAGGTCTGCCACGGGAGGCGCCCGGGGCTCAGAGAGGAGCCCGCGTTCTTCTTCAGGAGGCCTTCGTGGCTTTTCCCGGGAGGCCTCCATGATATTTCATGGGAGGCATATGGGGTTTGCCACAGGAGACGTCCAGGGCTTGGAGAGATGCCGGTGGGCTTCATCGGGAGGCCTCTATGGCTTTTCTCAGGAGGCATCCGTGATATTTCACGGGAGGCATCCAGGGTTTGTCACGGGAGGTGTCCGAGGCTTGGAGAGATGCCCGTGGTCTTCTACAGGAGCCCTCCGTGGCTTTTCTCGGGACGCCTCCATGATATTTCACGGGAGGCGTCTGGGGTTTGCCACGGGAGCCCTTCGGGACTTTCCATAGGAGGCATCTGGGACTTTCCCCGATAGCCCTCCGGGACTTTCCACAGGAGTTGTCCGGGACTTTCCCCGGTGGCCCTCCGGGATTTTCCACAGGAGGCACCCGAGACTTTCCCCGGTAGCCCTCTGGGATTTTCCACAGGAGGCATCCGAGACTTTGCCTGGTGGCCCTCCGTGATTTGCCACGGGAGGCATCCGAGACTTTCCCCGGTGGCCCTCCGTGATTTTCCACGGGAGGCATCCGGGACTTTCCCCGGTAGCCCTTCGGGACTTTCCACGGGAGGCGTCAGGGACTTTCCCCGGTAACCCTCTGGGATTTTCCACGGGAGCCCTCTGGGAATTTTCCCAGTAAGTGTCTAGGATTTCCCCCAACAATATATATGTGTGTGTGTGTGTGTGAGAGAGAGAGAGAGAGAGAGAGAGAGAGAGAGAAATCTGGTTGGATATCAAGCCTCATTCGAATGCCCTGGATCTGATCAAGTGCTGAACCCAATTAGATGAATACGGGACCTTACTCGGAAATACTGAAACTCAAGTGATTGAAAACGCTGAGATAAAAGAATAGTACAACTCTTTATTGAAAAGAGATTTTTATACAAGTTGATAGTTGATCACTCTTAATCTCTGTCTATGAGTTCTATATCTCTAACCGATCTAATTTATCTAACCTATTACATGGTATTTACAGTCTGATGGCTTGAAAATGTATCAGATTCGACAACCGACTAAATCTAGTCTATTAGACTCAGCTATCTAGTTTGTATCGGACTTCGACAATTGATCAAATAGAGTCGGTTACTCGATAGCCGACCTAGACCTATTACTATTAACCAAGTATGTTATGCATTCAACCCGAGATCCTCCCGGATCATGACTCCCCTATTGAAAAGGAGCCAACTCCTGTTGGTGACCAACTCGATCAAAACGGAAGATGTGGAAAATGGGACTGACCATCTTCACGGGTGTATCACTTTGCCACATGTGCTCATTGATCTTTTCATCCTACTCGAAAAGTCTCTCGTGTGCCGCTTTAGGTGGTCGTCACTTCTCCAAAATCACATCTTCAAGAAGAGGTTCCTCTCATTGATAGACCAGATCTTCAACAAATGGTACTATGGTATCGCGCTCATCTCCAACATCGAAGGCTCGAAGAGTTTAATGTGCTCGACATTGACAACCGAGTAAATATCCATATATGGAGGTAACTCGAGCTGACAAGCATTATTACCAATTTTTCGCAAAACCCGAAATGGACCATAACGGATTGGTTTAAGCTTTTTACCTTCACATCTAAGCCTCTCCTTGCTCAAATGTAATCAGACTAGATCGCCTTCTTGGAATTGAGCTTCTACTCGATGTCGATCATGTCATGCCTTGTACTTGAGCTGAGCTTTAAGCAAGTTTTGTTTGACTTCACCATGTAGTCATCGAATACCTTCTAGGAACTGCTATGCTCGATCCTGATCAGATTCCTCCTTACTGTTTTGTGCTGAGGTATGGATCACAAACTCCAAGTCGAATGGACTTTGTGGTAGAAATCCTAGACATACCTCAAAAGGAGACTTCCTAGTCGAACCATGCACTACTCGATTAAAAGAAAACTGCAAGTATGGTATACTTTCATCCCAAGTCTTTGGATGCTTGGAGTTATGACCCCTCAAGAGATGAACAACTATTCGATTCACCACCTTGGTTTGATTGCCAGTTTGAGGATGAAACGCAGTACTCCTCTTTAGCTTTGTAGCCATCATCAACCAAAGAGATCACCAAAAATGACTAAGGAATTGGGTATCACGGTCAGACACAATGGAATTTGGCAACCCAAAATGTGTCCAAACGTGCTGAAAGAATACTCGAGCTACTTCTTCTCCCGTGATGGTCTTTCGACAAGGTATAAGCACCACCATCTTTGAGAATCGATTAACGACCACGAAGAGATAGTCATTGCCACGTCGAGTCTTGGGCAATCCTCCCAAGAAATCCATGGAAGTACTTTTCCATGGTTGTGACGGAACTAGCAAAGGAGTATATAAACCCAATTTTTTGTTTGCCGGTTTAGAGATGCTACAGAGACCACGGCCTCGAACAAAGCTAGCCACATCCTATTGCATTTTTGGTCAGAACACATGTCGATGAAGATTTTGCAAGGTCTTCATTACCCTGAAGTAACCAGCAACCTTCGATGTATGTGCCTCCTGTAGCCACTATACTCGAGGTGCTCCTCGTGGTATATAGAGCAGACCGCCATTATACAAGAGTCCTTCTTGAAACTCAAACTCACATGGTCATCCTGTTTTGAGCTTAGCTAGTGCTAATCGAAAATTAGGATCCTCTGTGTACATTGTGGCATAGTCCTCATGGCATGAAGGCTCAATCTGCATAAATACTGATAAGCAAAGGGCAGTAATTGGTGGTCATGACAACATGTCAGCCAGTTTATTGTGTACACCCTTTTTGTACTTAATCACCAAATTGAACTACTGCAGATACGACAACCACCTCATGTGTCGGGCTTGCTATAACTTGGATTGAGTTTGCAAATATTGCAATGGCTGGTGTTCGGTGTGTACAACGATCTCTTTACTCAAAAGATAACACCGCCAATGTTTCACAGCCTGATGCAGTACACATAACTCCTTGTCGTAGGTCGGATAGTTCTTCTGAGCTCCCTGAAATAGCTCGGAGTGATATGCTACCAGTCGACCTTCTTGCATGAGCACTATGCCCATTCCACAACCCGAAGCATTTGTTTCTAGCTTGAATGGCTTTTATAGATTTGGTAGAGCTAGAACAAGAGCTTCAGTAATCTTTCTTTTCAAGAGGAGGAATGTGTCCTCATGTTGTCTATTCCACTTGAACTTCTGGTCGATCTTGGTTAGTGCATGCAATGGAGAAGCCAATATCGAGAAGTGTCGAATAAACTTCCGAACATATTGGCATACTCCCATAAACTACGCACTTACGTAACCGTTCGTGGTCGTGGCCACTCTCATATCACTTTTACCTTATCGGGGTTGATTTGCAATGTACCTTTGCGGACCATGAATCCCAGGTTAAGTAGAGTTTGCTGGCCAAACTCGCACTTTTTACGGTTGAGGCGAAGTTGATGTTGCCGCAGCTGCTCAAACGCCTTTTCTACATGAACTAAGTGCTCATCCCACGAACAACTATAGACCAGTATATCGTTGAGGTAAACGATCACAAAGTCGTCGATGAATGGTTGAAGCACATCCTTCATGAGATGCATGAATGTAGCTGGGGCATTACAAAGCCCGAACGGCATGACCAGCCATTCGAACAGACCCTGTCGTGTCTTGAATGGAGTCTTTCAAGTATCCTCCTCTCAAATACTAACTTGATGATACCTTGATTTTAGATCCAATTTTGAAAAGACAGCAGCATGCTTCAGTTTGTCTAATAGGTCGTCGATACGAGGAAGGAGGGTATCAATTCTTGATGGTGATCTTGTTAGTGCTCGATAGTCGATGCACATTTGCCAAGTCCCATCTTTCTTTTGTATCAGCACCACAGGAGATCCACAAGGCGAATTACTTGGTTGAATTACCCCATCATTCAACAAGTTACCAAATTGTCTTTTGATCTCTTCGTTCTCCAATACTGAGTTGCAATACATACTCAGATTGGGAAGTGTTGCATCCTACATGAGTTCAATATCATACTTGACTAGACGTTTCGGCGGACAACCTTGAGTATTTTTGAACATATCACTATATTTTTCCAGTAGTCCTGACAAACGATCATAATCCTCTCGACAAGTCAATGACAGTGCAGCCCGAGTACTATCATCCTGACCAACTGGCTGAATCATAACAATCACACATTTTTGACATGCGTTGATGATTCGTTTGGTCTAATTTGCAGTTATCAAGTTCGAAGTGTCGACATGGTCATCTCTACTGATAATGAACTTAACCCTGTTTTTGGTGAGCTCGTATTCTTGCACTCTTCAGTGGAAATGAGCGTCCCGATCGTACAAGAACGAACTCCCAAAAATCACCTAACAGATATCGATAGGAACAACATCACATTGAACCTCATCGATGTAACGGGCATATATTGCAAACTTCAACACACATTGACTCATAATCTGTTGACTCACCTCAGATATGTGCCATCCCAGAGGATACGGTCATGGGTGTGTGGTCGTCTTCAACCCAAGTCGTCGAACCAGTCTAGCGGAGACCAGATTCTTCTACGACCACTTCGTGCTTCACCTGGATGTTGATAGTGAACAAATCCTCTGTCGGGTGATGGTCATTGGGGGAATCCAAACTTGTCTCCTTCAGCATTGCCATCAGAGACAAGGTCGTATCTGCCTTATCGACTAAATTCACTCGAACAATTTCTTCTTCTAATGGAGCCGTTGTAGCTGTAGCTGTTCTTTTTCCTGGTCTGTTTTTCTTTGGTCGAAGATCAGGATGGAGCTTATAGAACTTATCTTTGGGTTGTCCTGCAACATAGCAATGCTCACAAGAGATGCTCGTATTAGATTTTGGAGTGCTTTTCTTCGGACTCATCTTTCCTTTTGATGAGGTTGAACTCTCTTTCGTGTTCTTGTTGTTACGGGACTTGTTTTTCTTTTTGATTGCCATAGTAGTTGTGCTCGCGGTCGTGATGTCTTGAAAGCTGAACAGGCTTAACTCAGCACTGATAGTCTTCTGCAATCCTTACGTGTATTTCTGAAACACTTGAGGATCAAATAGTGAGATGCCAATGACCATTGCTTGTCTTTGAAACTCCGTCGTACCGTCCTGGGCAAACTGGTCACGCCGCTGATACAATCTGTGCCAACGATCCCATATTTCCTTGAGATAACTCATCAGGTAGAACTCTTGTCATAAGAGTCATTTGAATTGACCCCACGTGAGGTCGTCTGCTTCCTCACTTGTGACAAGGGCCTTTGACCATGTTTTTTCATGGTCCATCATCTTCAAAGGGGAAAACTTAACCTTTTGAGTGCTACTAAACCCTCACAGGTCAAAGTAAGTCTCAAGCTGATCAATCCAAGAATCCAGCTTCTCGGCATCGATCACCCCATCACATATGGGTATGTCAACCTTAGCTTCGACCTTAATAGATCTAATAGCTAACGATGTGTTGGCGAGGTCATCGGCCTTGTAGTCATCTTTGTCTTCATCACTGTCTAGCCTACGCGAGCTACTCCCAATCCTCATACCAGTCGCCTTCCCCTGCGAAGCATCATCTTCATGAGGTAAAGTCATAGCCTCCTGCTTGATCCAAGCAAGCACGGTATCCATATTGGTGGAGAGTTTCGCCACTTGTTCGGCCAAGTCAGCTTGAATGGAAGTTTCTTCAGACATGGTTGGAGACACGACTATTGGTGCCGACTAATTTTCGCCTTCTGTTGTAAAAGGTTCTTGCGGAATTTTGCCCAATGTTTTGTAACCCTGGAGAGTTTTCACCATCCACAGGATAAGATAACGCTCTGATACCAAATTGATCTGATTGGATATCAATCCTCGTTCGGATGCCCTAGATCCGATCAAGTACTGAAGCCAATTAGATGAATACAAGATCTTACTCAGAAATACCGAAACCCAAAATGTCTAAGTCGAAAGAAAGAGAAACTCCCGGACCAAAAAAAGAGGGTGGAGATTGTCATGTACCTTGACTAGTCGCACCAACTAGGACTCAACTAACAGAAATGAGATTCTGTAATCGTGTCCTAGGCTAGCGGTGTCAAACTTAAATTAAGAAAGAATGGTGCTTCCAGATGAGTCAACTTGCCTAAAAAAAAATCCAAATAGAAGAGTAGTATTCAAGTAGGGCAACAGCGACTCGATTCAGTTATGGGCAAACACAACGCAGAATTTGATTTTCAATTGATAGACCAATTCGATTACTTGATTTTAGATTTCTGCACCATGGTTCCAATCACACAGATGAATTCATTCAACAAAAAAAAACAGTCTGTTCAATCCTCACTCACATTAAGCATTCACAGCCCAACAATAACAGAGATCGAAACAAAATTCTAACTGGAGTTTTACGCAATTCAAGTCAATACAAACATCACAAGAATTATAATTCAAGGACGGAAGGGAGGAGATTGGGAGAAGAAATTGTTTCCCAATTGAATGTAGACTCAATGTAGATCGCTGGCATGAAGACAATGCCAAGAAGAATCCCAGCAGCAGCTGCTTGGTTGTAGTCGCAGTCGAAGTGGCCGTTGGCTACGAAGATGTGGTTGAAAAAGAAGAGAGAGAGGGAGGTCGGCATCGAGGAAGTCGGCCAAGCTGTTGGAGATGCTGGTAGCCAGGGAAGCAATCACTCGAGACCTCAACGACGATGGAGGAGACGGAGAGAGCGGCGGCTACAGTGGTGAATAGAGAAGAGAGAGAGGGAAGAAGGCGGCGGCGATGTTGTGTGAAGGGGCGACGGTGGCCGCGGGAGCTTCGCGCAGTGGTGCGACTTGGGTGTGGCCGCGGCGAGGAAGACGCGCGTGGGGCAGAGGCAGCGCTGGTGGGGCGGAGGCAGCACTGGTGGGATCAGTGGATCTGGTGGCGGGAGCTAGAGAAGTGGGGAGAGGGAGAAGAAACAGAGAGGAAGAAGAAGGGAGGAAGACGAAGGAGGGGGAAGGACGAGGAGGAGGAGAGAAGAAGAAGAGGACTGGAGGAAGGAAATAGAAAGGGAGGAGAGGAACCAAAGATGAAAAAGACGAGAGAAGAAAAAGAAAGAGGAAGGAGGAGGAAAAGAGAAGGGGGTTTGGGGAACTTGCAGGAGAAGAAAACGGGGGAAGACCGCCGACCAAGGCCGGTCGCCGATGGTGGGAAAGACGAACGGGGATGAGGAAGATGAACTGTGGTGAGAAGGGGAAGAAGAGTTTGGGGGTTATCGAACTGCATGTTTAAATGCCCTGATAACGGAGCTGTCAGAAATGTTTGGAATGGTATTTCTTACTCCAACAAATCTCTTGACAAACTGTCGGAGAGTTTCCATGGAAATCTGGCGCAAGCGATGAAGATCATCCTCCTTGACAGGCTTTTGATAACAATTTTGGAAATTGTTGAGTATTGCATCACAGAACATTTCCCAATTGTAAATTGACCCCTCTGGTTGATTGAACAACCAGGTTCTTGCTGGTCCTTCGAGAACCGTTGGCAAGTATTTTGCCATCACGCGGTCATCTCCCCCTGCCGCTTGAATGGCAGTGATGTAGATTTGAAGAAACTAAGATGGATTCTGAGTTCCATCGAACCTTTTGATAGTTCCCAGTTTAAACTTATCTGGCCAGACCACAGCATGGAGGCCTGGCGAGAAAGCCTTACAACCTACATAGGAACTGCGGAAATGTGTATCGCCATGACCTTCCACATGGTCGTGGGCAACATTACCCTACGGAGACACACCTCGTGGTCCCAGGCGGGAGTGAACAGGCACGCAATTGCAATCACGAGAGCTTCCAACTCGCCTGGTTTTGTCATGCCGAATTGATCCTGTTGGCAATCGATTGCGCCTCCCATGACTACAGTAAGAATAATTCTGCTCATGGGAATGAATCGTGCAATGGGATGACGCCGTTGGAGTGGCATCAGATGCAACTTCATCAAGCGTGTCCGCAAGGGCTCTGCCAAAGGTTGTTTTACCCGAATCTCCCAAGTCAGGAGGAGGATTACGCAGTGTATTTGCGATCACGCGAATTCGGTCTTGTGTGCTCATTCTGGGCGCCATCAGAGTTACTATTTCCTCAACTGCTAGGAGATACTCTGGGGCCCAAGAGGGAGTCTAGTCGCACCTACAACCATGCGGACGACGAGAAGTACTAGGAGCAGGATCTCGAACAACGGTATCGTGGTGAGATTGCGCAAAGCGTAAGGCTTCCTCAGTGGCCTTACGAACCTCATTTTCTCGTTGTTCGTGGTCCTGATCCTCCTTCTATCTACGCTCTTGTTCCTCGCTGGAAATTGGCTGCTCAGGAGTTTCCATCGAAAGACCAGCAAATTTTTGAGGAAACGAGGTCATAGATGGGGAAAATATCTCTCCTTGTTCCAGATCAGATTCGAAATCGAAGAGAGATTGGAGATTGTCAGAGTCAAACTTTCCCGGACTAAACTCCAAATTACCATCATCCAAACCCTCTGGAGTGATGTGTTGTGGTACATATTCAGCCTCTGATGTGGTAGGACTCACATGAGGCATTTGTTCCATCTTCTTTGGCTCTTGGTCGATGGACATGACCAGAGTTGGAGAAGATGGACCCTTAGGATGTACTTCAAGGACACCCTCGCGATCAACCTCTTCCATAGGAACGGGATCGTCAGATGAGGGCATCTAAACATGGGCATAGTCGTCAAGATTGAAATCGTTCTCGGAATCGTATGCTCCTAACATAGCTTATCAGAACTCCTGATGAAAGGAAACACCCTATGAAAGGCCCCACGGTGGGCGCCAGCTGTCGACGATTGGGACTTAGGGTCCTTAGTCAATCTTATGCAGATTTGTAAGTAGGAAGGTGGAGACCTTTCAGGGTGTTTATCAGGTAAGTTAAGACAAGTATGAAATGGAGACACAATGAATTATACAGGTTCAGGCCCTCAATAGATTGAGTAACAACCCTACGTCCTATGATGGTTTCACTTTGTATGAGAATGTTTACAGAGAAAGAGAGATTGTAAAAGAGTCTAATCAATCTCTAGTCTTCGATGCCCCTGCTCCTGTACAACTGTCATCCTTTTATACTAATCGAAAGGACACCAATGTAGAGCAGTTCTGGGGGTTTAGATGGTTGCTAATATGCAGTTGCATAACTACAGTTTAATCTTTCTCTCCTTGCCGGTTAACATGTATAGTTATGGATAACCACACATCTTAACCTCTTGACGGTTGTATTCAAATGTGGGAGAGGAGATTATCTTATGCTTGAATCGTGATCAGAAGACTCAGTCACTACTTAAGCTCTAGTGGTATCCTGATCGCTCATAGTCTGCGACCATAATCTGGTCTTGAGGCCGCAACCTTCTGGTCACGAGAAGATAGCTCCCGCGATCAGAGTATTCTACTAGAATTCAAGACCCCGCACCATTCTAAAATATCTTAGGCATGATGTAAATAAATAAGTGACTAGCTCGGGTAATAATCCTCGTTAAGAATAAGTGTTTTAAGTTCTTTAGAAAAGGGCAATCTAGCAACTTTGTATAGATCATAACATAACGAGTGTTTTCTTTGCATGGTTTATTCTAAAACCTATATGAAAGAAGATTGTTAAGACAATTTAATTTATTAAGCTCTCTCTTTTCTAAGGTTGAAATTTGATAATCTTAACATATGAATTTGGAAAGTTTAAATTGCTAAGATCAATTGCCTCATATGCATAGATGTGTTGTGAATCTTCGGAAGGTTGTTATTGAAAATCAGATAAACCAAAGCATCTCAAATTTTCAGAAAATCATCCACATCCTTTGCTTGAGGACAAGAAAAGTGCTAGCTTGGGAGAATTTGATAAGTGTTAACTTTGTAGCACTTTTATCCTAGGTTTAGTATCGAAAACATAAAAAATCATGCTTAAAACTCCTCTGATGTGACATTTTATGTGAAAATTTTAATTATTTTCAAAATTTCTTTCACGGTTATGTTCATCATATTTCAGGGATCAAACTCTCCAAATTTGAAGCAATTTTGACAACATTTGAGCCTCCAACGACCAAGAAACACAACTGGAGTACAAAAGAGTCCTGGTCGAAGTCGAATTGGCGGGTAAAGCATCAAATCTGTACAAAATGGGTGCAAAAAGGACTCGTACTCGAAAAGGACTATTGTTCGAAGAAGTAACCCGGTCGAAAACAACATGGTCAAATGAGATTCCCGCTCGGTTTCGACCACGCCATGTGTCTGGCCGTAAAAGTGCCACGTGTCCCAGTCGTGATTGAGTTGGTTTCGGCCACGATGCGTGTGTGGCTGTGGCTGCACCACGTGTCCCGATCATGTTCAAATTAGATTCCTCGGCACGGTTTTGGTCGATTTTGATCCAAACCAATCATTTTGGGTTGGGTTTGATCAGATCTGGTCGTGAATGAGCCATTTTAAAGCAGGTTTGATCCAAACTGGTCCTTTTTCGCCGTTTTGATCCAGTTTTGACTCGAATTGGTTGAATTTGGTTGGTTTTAACCAGATTTGGACATTTTTAAGTCGTATTGGATCAGAACTGGTCTAATCTGGTTGGTTTTTACTCAGATTTATCCATTCTTGCACCGTTTGAAGCTAAACTTCGTCTCGTACACGTCAAGGAGTTATTTTTTGACACGTTTCCTATGTACTATAAATAGAGAAGCTTTTGGTTCAACTTAGCATGCTTTTTATGTTTTTTTAGATACTTTCTTCAGGTTTGGAAGCCATTAGGGCTTAGTTTAGAGCCCCATTCTCTATTTTATTGCTTTTATAAGCCAGCAAGCACGACAACTTCAATTTTCAAGAAATCAAGTAAGTTTTTATTTATTTCTTATTGTTATTTCTGCATTATTATGGATTTTAGTGAGTAGATCCCCTCTAGGGTTAGGGATGACCTAATCTTGAAGGCATGATTCTTTCTCGGTCTTTATTTCAAGTTTTGGTTTAATTTGCTGATGTTTTCTTCCTCCAAACCCTAATTCCTTGTTTCGACAACAGACGTAACAGTTGAGTCTTAACAAGAAATTAGGGGAGTTCTTGAATCCTTAGCGCTTTGACGTGGGATCCTGAATAGGAGAGAGGCTCTCGCCAAATGTGACAGTGGAAGTGATCCTCTGACTGTTGACCCAGCGCCCCGAATTGGAAACTTAACTTGTCCTAAAAAACAATGAAAATTATCTTACAATCCTTAGACCTTGGATAGAATTAGGCTGGATGGTTATGGAATTACCGAAACCCTAGATTTTCATTCCAACTTGCAAACACTAGATTTCTAGACTTAGTTGTAGAAAAAAAAAACACCCCAAAATCGTTTAGACTTAATCAGTGATTCATTAAGCTAGAAAGACAAATACGTTTGTTCCTCGTGGAATTTGACCCTCAAGTGCTCAACGTTCAACCGTTCACTTGCGGTTATTATTACACATCGCACTCAACCCTCAAAATAAAGATAAAAATAAAAATTGATACATTCCTTCGTGACCAACAAAGACACAGTTGGAGATACTTACTTAAGCACACTTACAGATAGGCAGCTTTGATAGTTTCCTAAGCCCTTGTAAGCAACCTCTTAGCTTGGTACACTTTCCTTGAAACCAGTTTGTCGACAATTCAGCTCTGCCTCCTCCTAGCGAGTCGCATGCACTTCGCATAAGAGATTGGTCAATGCCGCAACTCAACTTAAGTAACCTTTTATTTTCAATGGGAGCTTAATTTACATTCCTTAAAATCAGATGGTCAATGATTCACCACCACCTCCCCCCAGTGGATCGTCTATACCTTGCTCACCCCTTTTTTATTACTTTAAAAGAGAGGAAAACTAGTTTCAACAATATAATAGGAAACAACAGTTGGAAAAATTCATGCAAGAATTTGTTAAAAACCTAAATGCGTATAAAGCAATGATTAAGCCTAGACAACCAACATCTCTTTAATGGCCAAAATTACATAGCAATGTTCATAGACATTTAGAATTTCAATAAAGAAGATTGATTAAGACATACCAAATGATGTACTACTAGAAACTAAATTCATCTACAAACCTGCTCTTTCAAATTAGCTGCTGTCACTACTACAAAAATGTCGAGTACTAACAGTTCGAAAATGTCTGTACTAAGGTTCTCCACCCACTAGTGATTGGCACAATAGATGAAGTCTAGCACTACTCTAACGATTCGAAACCGTCAGTAGAATAACTATATTCTAATGGTTCTTATTAGTAATGATCTAGGAGGATCTTCAGGTCGAGTCGCATATGGCTTCGCCACCTTAACCGTGTTCGGAAAGGTTTCACGACCATGAAACGGAATACGTCCTCTGGTCAGAATTGTAATCTGATCCGAATATATATAACTAAGCTTATCTGTTTAGGGTTAGTTAATTATATGAGTCTAATACGTTTAGGTTACTGAGTCTGATGCATACTTATACGATTAGACTATAAATACCTTATAATAGGTCTAGTTTAGATCATTGAATATTATTACAGCCTTGTATCATATATCCAGCTTATAGTTCCTTCGACGTAGGCAAGTGTGTCTAACGTTCGACGGGTAAAGCCCTCTTTGAAATAAAGAGTTGTGCAAGTACTTTGAGCTGTGTTTCGATCATCCTTTGGGTTTTGGTACTTCCGAGTAAGATCCCATTATTCTGTATATTAGTATCTGGGTGAGTCTAGTGCGAAAACCAAGGCTAGGTCTCAAACGGATCAAGTAAACCGTTAGAATAGCTTACTATATTCTAACGGTTCATTCTTAATGACCATTAGAATAGCTTACTATATTCTAATGGTTCTTAATTAGTAATCATTAGAATGTGTTACATTATTCTGTCGGTTCTTCATTAGTAACTGTTAGAATACAGTAAGCTATACTAACTGTTGTGATGAACCCGTTAGAATATGTTGTTCTCTTCAAACTTTTTGTGTTGTAGAACCATTATAAGAAGCTTAGCTACACTAATATAGATATAAAAAAATACATTCTCAAATACACCAATACAAAAATACACAGATTGAATTTAGAGCCTATTTACACATGCCATAATGTATATTCACAAATACACCAACTCATATTGAATTTAAAGCATGTTCACACATTCAATAAAGGTATGATAGATCATGTATAAATGTTACACAGATCAATGTACACATATATGCACCACTTCACACATTCAATGTGTGTGTGTGTGTATTACAAAAGAAGTCATTGCTAATTGTTGATAGACACTTCGTCGAGCACATATTGAGCCCAAATTTGTCACAGCTCTTTTATCTGAGACAGCTCATATTTGTCTTTGTACATGGCACTCTGCATGTAGAAGAGTCAGTAACTAATTTCCTAGTTTCGAATGTCACATCCAATGTTCAACTTTGAGTTAGGAAAAATACTTACCTTAGAGAATTGAGCAAAGTCTATCCTGATCAAATCATACATAAACCTCATCACATAAAACTCACATTCCCACGATTGTGGCTACTGATGGCACTGAGATAATTGCATATGCGAAGACATGTTAGCTATTGTTGTCAAGCTCAAAAGAACTAATTAAGCATAAATTAAAAGACTCATGAGTAATTCTATCCTTATTAATTACCTCATATTCTTTTTAAGAAATTGTTGTGCCCTTCGACGCGTCATGCCTCCCTCCAGTGGGAACATAATTTTTGAAAGCCCTACATTTAATTTAGCATTGTTGGTTAATATGTTATCATTAGCTAGTGAGATCAAAATTTAAATCAACCATGTTACTTAAGCGTCCATGTGCCATGTGAGGGTGTAAACATGTGCTACCCTATCGCGCATCAAATCGAGGTAGTACACTTTATTCCTCTATGGGAAAATCATGACAAGGACCCAATGGCCCCTACATTGTACATAAAAGAGAACCGTTTCATGTATATGTTAGGCGTAACATACAAGAATCAGTTAAATTAGTACGAAATGCACTAACCTTTGATGGTACATCACAAGAATGAACTCCCTGTCCTGCTGCGCCAGCAATGCCCTTGATATGTACTACTCCACGCGTGTTGGGTCATACTCTAGCATCGTGAGGCTTATTTTCTCTGGGTCGAGGAAACCCACCTTGTCACATGCCCTAGTCAATGCCAGTTTGTACATGCACTTGCATGCAAAGGATGATATAGGCTCAGTAAAGAAACTGATTAGATTTTTAAATGAACTACAGCAATGTATAGACTCAGCAAACTCACAGGACTCCAATTCGTATGATGGACATGTCAAGTCCCCCCCAGTTAAAGAGGTTGAACAAATCCTCGTGGGCACGGATATGCTACCGGCCTCACGATGGAAATGTCCAGGCCTGAAAGGAACTAAGAAATTCTGGTTGCGAAGGGACCGGATCAAATACCACTTATGGAGTCTTCTAGTTGTGTGACCCATATTGCGCAGAAGGGACTCCGACACGAGTGGGAACCCATTCTTGAACGTATCCGACTAGCTCTATTTACCCTTGCCTTTGCCCTTGCATTTGGTAGTGGAGCAAGTGTATACCTTCAAAGGTCGGGGCGAGGTGCCGACGGCTTCATTTGATGGCGAAGAGGCTTTCTGAGGAGGCGTGGATCCTTTGGCTGGGGGTCGACGCCGTCGAAGGAGGCATGAGGGATGAAGGATCTCGGTTGGGCCCTATGCTGGGGGTGGGATCCTTAGGAAGTACACTGGCATTCATCGTCTACTTGAATTTATGAACATGTATGTTAGATTTTGCATTTTGAGTATATTAAGTAAGTTGTAAGCTACGATGGTATGATTTACCTCCTGTAGTACAACACCATTCTTGGGCCACTGTATGTAGCAGCCCAATGCCTCTGCAATTGTCCGAATCTCCTCCGTTGGGATGGGCAACGAAAAAGCGGTGTAGCCAGGGAGGCACATGTCCACCTGTACCTTTGCAAACCCCTTCTTCTGAGGTATGCAGTGGATCCGGATATCCTCCCCAGACGGGTATACGAACCCATGTGCAACCACTATAGGGTCCTCGCCTATGTAAACCACTAGGCTACAGCTCTCCGGCCTCTACAAATTTGCAACCATTAAAACAAGTTAGCGAAACAATTCTAACGGAACGAGAGTAGCATCAACTTAAGTGCACAGTTCAAGGCTTGCAATACCTCAAGCAGATCCACCGGATCCACGTGGACTTTCGAAGAGCAACTACTCAGCCGACCCAGCAGGGTAGTGTCAGCCTCAACAGCTGGATCTAAACCCTTGGACTACACCATTTTGTTGAGCCATTCGTACTGTTCGCACATTTGAGCGAACATGGCCTCGAACTATGCACTCACGTCTACCCATATCTTCTCGGTTAGCTCCGATTGCTTGTCCTTCAAAGAGTGGGCCTTCTTCCTCCGTGCCCCACACTCTTCTAAGCCGTCCTTCCACAGCATGACCAGTACCATGGTAGTGTTTGCCTGGGATGCTCCTTATTTCTTAGAGCCTGGGTGAGGAGGTCATTCTCCCTCTCAGGAGTAAACAACCCTTGGCTCACCTCTTTCTCGCTAGAGATCTATTACATTCAAAGCTACTTTGTGAGAAAAATATATATACAAACTTGTGCATACACAATTTATAAAGTTAGCCAACTTACCATTCGCTACACAATGTCGGCGTCCTTAGTGTTTGCGAACTCCATAGACCTCGTGGACGACATGGACCCTCTCCCCCGCCACCATCTCTTGTACTGAGGTTTGCGGATTTCAGAGATCGGCAAATCAAGGGAGTTGACGAGAGAATTTTCCTCATCTTCCTTCCTCCACTGCTCCTCCTTCCCTGCATAGCCCCGAGATCCGAGCTGGTGGAGGTGGTTGTTCGTCTTCTAGATCCCCTTATTCTTCTCGCTAAGGGCCTTCGAAGTAGAAAAGCGCATGTTGGGGGAAATCTCCACGCGGTCAGGTCCAGGTAAGTTCATGATTGCCCGGGGACAGTGGCCTCCGGTGCCTGCCCCGGGCGCCGCCTTTTAGGCCCCCGGGACCGTGCCTCCGGGGCATGTTCCGGGCGTCGCCATTTGGCCCCCGGGACCGTGCCTCCCGGGCATGTCCCGGGCGCTGCCGTTTGGCCCCCGGGACCGTGCCTCCCGGGCATGTCCCGGGCGCTGCCGTTTGGCCCCCGGGACCGTGCCCCCCGGGCATGTCCCGGGCGCCGCCATTTGGCCCGGGGACAGTGGCAGACGTGCCTGCCCCGGGCGCCGCCATTTGGCCCCCGGGACCGTGCCCCCGGGCATGACCCGGGCGCTGCCATTTGGCCCCCGAGACCGTGCCCCCGGGCTTGTCCCGGGCGCCGCCATTTGCCCGGGGACAGTGGCCTCCGGTGCCTGCCCCGGGCGCCGCCTTTTAGGCCCCGGGACCGTGCCTCCGGGGCACGTTCCGGGCGTCGCCATTTGGCCCCCGGGACCGTGCCTCCCGGGCATGTCCCGGGCGCCGCCGTTTGGCCCCCGGGACCGTGCCCCCCGGGCATGTCCCGGGCGCCGCCATTTGGCCCGGGGACAGTGGCCTCCGGTGCCTGCCCCGGGCGCCGCCATTTGGCCCGGGGACAGTGGCCGACGGTGCCTGCCCCGGGCGCCGCCATTTGGCCCCCGGGACCGTGCCCCCCGGGCATGTCCCGGGCGCCGCCATTTGCCCGGGGACCGTGTCCCCCGGGCATGACCCGGGCGCCGCCCTTTTGGGTCCCCAGGACCCTGCTATCCGGAAGGGGTCCCGGACGTCATCGCCCTCCTACAAGGTAAAACCCCTGTTTGTTTATCACGTGCAGGTCACGCGAGGGACGCCTCGGGAATCAGCGACCACCTGTCAAGCATCCAAGACGTTTGACCGGGAGGAGGACGGTCCTACCCTTCAATCCGACGGTGGCTTCCGGGGTAGTTTAGGTTTTTTGCTTCTTTTTGGGGCTATAAATAGCCCTTGTACCCCTCTGTTGTAAAGGATCAGTTCATTATTATTTGGAATAGCTAATCTCACAGACGTGCTCCGGAAGCCTCTCCCCCGGAGAGAGCCTCCCCAGCCGACTCCGGTCGGGAGCGCGTCGACAGGACTAGGGCCCCCACCGGGACCCGAACCTGTATAAATCCACGTGTCAATTCTTGTGTTTGTCCGGCGGGGGAGGACCGGTCACCCGGTCAACCCGCGCTGCGTGATCTCCGCTAGGATCGTCTTCAAAACCTGCCGGGGTATTCTTAATACCACGACAGTTGGCGCCGACCGTGGGGAACCGTGACGAATCGCCATGGCTCCTCCGAGAACAAGGGCCCGCGCCCTTCTCGGTGACGCCGGTCCTGGCGACCTGGCGCCGCCCGTCTGGGACACTGCTGTTCCGGCGCTTCCGTCCGGAGGCGTCCATTCCCAGGTACCGCCTCCCATCTTTCCTCTCAATCTAGGTGCCTCCACCTCCGGGTCAGCTCCCGGAGGCCGCAGGGACCTCGGCTGGGACAAGTTTCCCCCCGACGGCCCCCCCGGCTCCCCGGGACGCCCTGCTGGAGGCTCTCGTAGAGGGCCAGCTCCGCGCCCAGCGCTCTATGGACGAGCTCCTAGTGTGTTGGCGCGGCCCTCGGCCCCCGCATTTTCGCCGCACCCATATCCGGGGATCATGCCCCCGTTCATGGGATACCCAGCGGCCCCTCCGACGTCAGGGGGGCTGTCTACCCCATATGATCCCGCTGGGGGGTTCCCTCCCCCTGCGGGATATACTTCCGGACACTTCTCGGCACCCGGGCCTGTCCCGGTGCCGGGAGGCTATTTCATGCCCGGGCCCTTCGTGGCACCAGGGGGGTACCCTGTCCCCGGCCCGCTTCCGGGGCTGGGGGGTCATTTCATGCCGGGGGTTATTCCTACGCCGGGAGCCAGTCCCGCCCCTCGCGTTGCGTTTACCGCACCGGGGCCGGTCGACAGAGCAGCTCCCGTGCCTCAGCGAACTTCCCCCCGCATTGGCTCCCTAACCCCGGACGTCGCCGAGGGGGCTCACCCCCCACCGGTTCCGGATGTCGCAGGGGCTTCCCCCTTTCCGGTCCCGGTCGTTGCCACAGGGGCCCCCTCTTCGGATCCTAACGCCGCCCCGGGCGCCCCCTCCCTCGGTTCCGGATGGTGCAGGGGCTCCCCCCTTTCCGGTCTCGGGGGCCGTCGCAGGGGGCTCCCCCCAGCAGGCCCCGGTAGCTTCCGGGCCGGCTGCTACAGTGCAGGAGCTCCCTCCCCCGGCGAAGCAGGTCCGCTTCTCCCGGGGGGAGGTTGAGCGAATGCATTCTCCCAGCCGCGGGGAAGAGCTTCCCCCCGGTCGTTGTCGCAGGGAGCCTCGCTCTCGCACCGGTCGGGGGAAGAGACCCGCCGAAGAACCATCCTCCCCGGAGGGAAGCCCGGACGTCCGGGAAATCAGTCCCAGCCCGGAAGAGAAGCGTCGTCACCACCACTCTGGCGGCCCTCTTGGGCCGCTTCCTGACTCGGATAACGAGGGGGCGTCCCCCGTTAAAGAAGACAGTGACTGGGGCTTCCCCCGGGAAGTGCAGGGGGCGAACCAGCCTCTATGTCGAAGACTCCGCAGCATCCGATGGCCGCGGCCCTACCGTCCCCCGCACATCAAGCATTATAATGGCGAGGCGGATCCTTACGAGTTCGTGCAGATTTACTCCACAGCCATCTCCGCGGCGGGGGGGGACGAGAGCGTCCAATGCAACGTCTTCCCCCTCTACCTCACCAGCATTGCCCGCTCCTGGTTTTACAATCTGAAGGCGGGCTCCATCAAGTCTTTCTCGCAGCTGAAGCGGGAGTTCTGCGCCAACTTTCAGGGAAATTACGTACGTCCCCTGGATTCTTCACAGCTATACACAGTGCGCCAGAGACCCGGGGAGACCATCAGAAGCTTCTTCAAGCACTTTGCCCAAGTAAAAAGCAAAGTGGCCCACGTCCCGGACTCCACAGTGATCGAAGCCTGCAAAAGTGGGATCCTCCCGGGGGAACTTCACCGAAGACTCTCCCGAAGCTGCCCCTCCTCCGCCGATGAGCTCTTCAACGTACTCGAAAAGTACGCTCGCGCGGAGGAAGACGACATCTGGAAGAAGACCCAGGGGGCTCCTGCCCCCGCCGAGCGGGGGGCCCGGGATCCCCCCAGGCGCCCCAGGCAGGGGGGCCGTAGCGAACCACGGCCTCGGGACACTTTTGTCCTCGAGGGCGGAGGCGGCTCGGCGACCCCCCGAAGGGCAACCGCCCCTTTCCCAAGCCGAGAGGCCATGGGGGAGGACAGTCTTCGCGCGGCCGCGAAGGCCCCGCGGGGAGAAGCCGGGAAGGATCGTGGTGCAGCTTCCACGGGTCCAGTACCCACGCCACCCGAGATTGCCACCAGCTGCTGCAGCACTTCGTGGCATTCCTCGACCAGCGCGGGCAGGGGGGGGGACTCCGGCCTCCTTGCCCCCTCGGCCAGCTGTTCCGGCCCTTCCCGCTCCCGCGGGGGGGCAGCAGGTCCAGGAGGGGGAGCCGTCAGACGCTCTCCCCTTTCAAACTT
Organism: Pharus latifolius; assembly: GCA_019359835.1. Taxonomy (NCBI): domain Eukaryota; kingdom Viridiplantae; phylum Streptophyta; class Magnoliopsida; order Poales; family Poaceae; genus Pharus; species Pharus latifolius. The sequence continues at coordinate 34,691,512 of CM033321.1, read as the reverse complement.
CTCAGTGCCGCATCAACGTCATCGTAGGGGGGTCCGCCTCCGGGCGGGATTCCAAGCGCCAGCGCAAGGAGTACGCGCGAGAAGTTAAGGTAGTGGGGGTGCTACAAGCGTCCGTGCCGCCCAAGTGGTCGGACGTCCCCCTCACCTTTACGGCGGAAGACGCGCGAGGGGTTCGCTTCCCCCACGACGACGCGCTCATTGTCTCCGCGACAATCTACAACTACCACTTGGCCCGCATCCTCGTGGACGGCGGAAGCTCCGCCGACGTCCTGTTCCTCAAAACCTTCAAGGAAATGCAGGTGGATGAGAAGCTCCTGCAACCAGCGGCAGGGCCTCTGCAAGGGTTTGTCCCGGGGAAGGCGATCCACCCCGTGGGCAAGGTAGATCTCCCGATCACCTTCGGCACCCCGGAGAACTACCGGACCGAGCTAGTCCGCTTCGACGTAGTGGACCTCCCCTCCTCCTACAATGTGATTATGGGGAGGACTACCATCAATCGGCTGGGGGCTGCCACCCACCAAAACTACTTGTGCATGAAGATCCCCGGGACGCATGGCGTGATCAACGTCCGGGGGGACCAAGACATGGCCCGTGCCCTATACGAGCGAGCTGCCGCCACAATAGGAAGCGTCAACCTGATCAAGGCACCCGGGGGGGAGGCTGCCCCCCCGGACGTAGACGTCGCTGCGCCATCCCCTGGGAGGCCCCTCCTCAAGCCGCGTCCGGAAGGGGGCCTCCGGAAGGTCCCGCTGTCCCCGGGTAGCAGGGACAAAACTGTCCAAACGGGGCAGAGCTCCCCCAAGACCATGCAGCACAACTCGCAGCCTTTCTGCGCGAAAACTCCGATGTTTTTGCGTGGAAGCCTTCGGACATGCGGGGCGTCGCCCGGGAGGTTATTGAACACAAGCTCGCGGTAACCCCCGGTCACCCCCCTATCAAGCAGAAGTTGAGGAAGCTCTCCCTCGAACGTCAAGAAGCCATCAAGACAGAGATAGCCCGGCTCCAAGAGGCGGGGTTCATCCGGGAAGTGTTGCACCCCGAGTGGCTTGCAAACCCCGTCCTCGTCAAGAAATCAAGTGGCAAGTGGCGCATGTGCGTGGACTTCACCGACCTTAACCGCGCCTGCCCCAAAGACAACTTCCCGCTGCCGCGGATCGACCAGCTCGTTGACTCCACCGCGGGGTGCGAGCTGATGAGCTTCCTAGACGCCTACTCGGGATACCATCAAGTCCGGATGGCGGAGGGGGACGAGGAAAAGACGAGTTTCATAACTCCCCTCGGAACCTTCTGCTACCGCCATATGCCCTTCGGGCTAAAGAATGCGGGAGCCACATTCCAGCGCCTGATGACGCTGGTCTTCAAAGATCAAGTCGGCCGCAACGTCGAAGTCTACGTAGATGACGCGGTCGTCAAGAGTCCCCGTGCAGCCTCCCACATCGACGACCTCGCAGAGACCTTCCGCTACCTCCGCGCGTTCGGGCTCAAGCTCAACCCGGAGAAGTGCGCCTTCGGGGTGCGCGGGGGAAAGCTCCTAGGTTTCCTCGTGTCCCAGCGGGGCATTGAGGCAAACCCCGAGAAGATCCGGGCCTTCCTAGACATGCCCCCGCCGCGCTCCGTCAAAGATGTCCAGCGGCTCTCCGGCCGCTTGGCCGCGCTCAGTCGCTTCGTCTCCCGTTCGGGGGAGCGGGGCCTCCAGTTCTTCAAGATCCTCCGAGGGCTCGAGGGGTTCCGCTGGACCCCCGAGGCCCAGGAAGCCTTCAACGACCTCAAGAAGTACCTCTCGAGCCCTCCAATGCTCGTGAGCCCGTCTCCGGAAGAGCCCTTGCTCCTCTACCTCGCCGCGACCCCCGTCGCTGTCAACGCGGTTTTGGTGAAGGAGCAGGAGGGGCAGCAACGTCCCGTATACTACGTCAGTGAAGCCCTCCAAGGGGCCAAGACTCGGTACACGGAGATGGAGAAGATTTGCTACGCTCTCCTCATGGCGTCCCGGAAGCTCCGGCACTACTTCCTGGGGCACCCCATCACCGTTCCGTCGTCCCTCCCCCTGGGGGAGGTACTGCGGAATAAAGAAGCCACCGGCCGGATTGGGAAGTGGGGGGCCGAGCTAGCCCCCTTCTCCCTGTCCCTTACCGGCCGCTCCGCAATCAAGTCGCAGGTCCTCGCCGACTTCGTCGCAGAATGGACTCCCGCCTCTGGGTCCGGGGACGAAGATCTCCCTGTGCCGCCCCGACGCAGTGACCATTGGACCCTGCTGTTCGATGGGTTGCTGTGTCTCACCGGGGCTGGCGCGGGGGTAGTCCTCCGGAGCCCCGAGGGAAGGGAGCTCGAGTACGCCGCGCGGCTCGAGTTCCCCGCAACCAACAATGTCGCCGAATACGAGGCTCTGCTCCTCGGGATGCGCCTCGCGCGCTCCCTGGGCATCCGGCGCCTCCTAGTGAAGGGAGACTCTCAGCTTGTTGTTTGCCAAATGGACAAGTCTTACCTGTGCCATGACGCAAATCTAAGTCTTTACTTGCAGGAAGTACGGAAGATGGAGAGGCACTTCGACGGCCTTGAGGCCCGGCATATCCCGAGGAGGGAGAATGACCAGGCCGACGCCTTGGCACGGGCGGCAAGCGCCCGGGAAATGCTCCCCAGGGGGGCCTTCTTGGAAATCATCAAGAAGCCCTCGGTAGCCTCCCCGGATGCAGGCCCCGAGCCTCCGATCCCGGAGGTCGCCGAGATTGTCCGGCCTTCATCTTGGATGGACCCCCTCATCTCCTTCATCAAGGGAGAGGGGGACCCTCCCCACGAGACCGAAGCTAAGTGCCTCCGGGCCAAAGCCCGGGCATATCTCCTGCTGGAGGGAAGGCTCTACAAGCGGGGGGCTTCAGCCCTCCTGCGCTGCCTCCCCCGGTCGGAGGGACTTCAACTCTTGGAAGACATTCACGCGGGGAGCTGTGGTTCTCACCTAGCCCCGCGTGCCATCGCCGCCAAGGCCCTCCGGCAGGGCTTCTACTGGCCTACGGTCATGCGTGACGCGCGAGACCTTGTCTCCGCGTGCGAAGCATGCCAGAAGATGGCCAAGGGCTCGAATCTCCCCCCGGTGGCGCTGCAGACTATCCCCATCACTTGGCCCTTCGTGCGCTGGGGGATGGACCTCTTAGGGCCCTTCCCCCCAGCGCCCGGAGGATACAAGTATGCGGTAGTCGCGGTCGACTACTTCACAAAGTGGGTTGAGGCGGAGCCCTTGGCTAGCATCACCTCCCGGGCCGTTCAGCGGTTTTTCTGGAAAAACGTCGTTTGTCGTTTTGGTGTCCCCCGGGAAATCACCGTGGACAACGGGACCCAATTCGACTTGGCTTATTTCCGGGAATTCTGCGAAGGCCTGGGGATCGTCATCCACTTCGCCTCAGTGGCCCATCCTCAAAGCAACGGGGCCGTCGAGAGGGTCAATGGCGTAATCCTACAGGGGTTACGCCGGAGACTCGAACAAACCGCTTCCAAGCGGGGCGCGTGGGCAGAGGAGCTCCCTAGCATCCTCTGCTCAATGCACACGACCCCGTCCCGGGCCACAGGGCGTGCTCGCTTCTCCCTAGTCTACGGGGCGGAGGCAGTCCTCCCCCCGGAGATCGGCTTCCGGTCGCTGCGGGTCGAGCTCCTGAACGGAGCCACGACCGCAGCCTACCGGGCCAACGAAGACAACCGGCGGCTGGAAATCGACCTCGTGGAGGAGGAACGCGACCGAGCGCTCCTCCGCCACGCCATCTACGAGCGTGAAATGTCGCGCGCATACAACCAGCGCGTGCGTGAAAGAGCTTTTCGCCTTGGGGACCTTGTCCTCAAGCGCGTCACGGACCCCCAAGCCCAGGGAAAACTCTCCCCCAAGTGGGAGGGCCCCTACAGGATCTCCGCTGTCCTAGGCTCGGGGGCCTACAAGCTCTCCAACCTTCAAGAGCAGGAGCTGAAGCACACCTGGAACTTGCGTTTACTTCGCAAGTTCTACGTCTAGCCTTACGGGCCTGTCCCCTCCCCCGGAGCGATCACGCCGGTGGGGAGGAGAGACACTGTAGCTTCCCTTCCCCCCTTTTTCGCGGTTTCGCAGGGGGGAGCTTTGTATATTTTATTAATAAATGCATAGCCTTTGTTCTTCAACTCGTTGCAGGTTTTTCTCATTACCGCCCCTAGCGGCGATGCCCTCCCCGTGAGGAAGCCCTCTCCGCGAGGATGCCCTCCCCGCGAGGATGCCCTCTCCGCGAGGATGCCCTCCCCGCGAGGAAGTGGGCCAGCCCCAACAAGTCCCTACAACGGAGCCTGCACTCCCGTAGGGCGGCTTACGATCAGCCCTCGTGGACTGAGGGTGTAAGCGGCAACCCAGTCCCCAGCGGCCGCGGTAACGAGTCACTTTGGGAGACTAGTCCCCTACCCAAACACTCAAGACCCGTCTTCGGGCACTTCCTCCTCCGGGAGTAGACGCTCTCCTCAGTGGGACGTCTAATGACTTTCTGGATTTTCTTCCTCCTCCGGGAGTCGACGTTATTCCCGGCTCCCCGTTCTCACGGCGACCGGAAGATCAGCCCCTTGCGGCTTGATTGGATCTTTCCTCCTCCGGGAGTCGACGTTATTCCCGGCTCCCCGTTCTCACGGCTACCGGACAATTGCTTTACGAAGATATGGGTTTCTCAGATATATTTTCCCGCGGAAACATTATTCCCGGTTCCCCATTCTCACGGCGACCGGACGAAGTCTCCCGGGAAGCTCCCCTCCGGAGGTCTTATTGGCTTTTCATGAGCCCCTTCCGCGCCTTGTCCTCGGTTCCCCGCTCTCCCGGCGGCCGGATGAATCTCTCCCGGTGCCCCCGGGCACCCCGGAAGGTCCCTCCCTCGGAAATCCTGTTTTTACAATTTTCTAACTTAGAAAATATTTCTACAGGTTATGCTCCCCCCGGGGACCCTGTTACCCCCACAGCACGCGGAGGCCTCCTCCCGCCCGCTGTGGGCGGGGGGGGGGGGACAGGGGGCCCCCGGGTCACCCACGAAGAAACTTAGCTCATCCTTGTTAAGATGAGTCATCCAGACCATCCAAGAAGAAGAAAATAAAGAGGCAATAAAAAGAAACAATGCGCTTTATTGATCAACAAACCCGGAGGACATCTTCCCCCTCCGGTGGGTTTCGGAAATGATACAACCCGGGTCCTAACCCGGGGGATTTTCTACGAGCCTAAGGCCCCTACGCCTAAAGCTCCCGGAGGCGCTCCGTCAGCTCCCGGCCCAGGTCCCGGTACAGCGCCCGGACGCGACGCTGAGAATCCCGAAGCACGTCTTCGGGCCAAAACTCGTACCCAGCCGGCGGAAGTATCCGGAGAGGAGGTATCATCTGGGCCTTCGGGCGCGGGGGAGTTAATTCAGCACGGCTGTTGTCAAAATTATCCAAGTGCCACTCCGGCCGCCACCTCAACCGGACAGGCTCCCGGGCAGTACCCCCGTCGCGCTCCCCGGAGATGAGGCTCAACAAAATCAAAGCCGCTTGGGCGTCCCCCGGAGAGCCTCTCCCGGACCGTTGCCCGGGAGTAACCCCCCGGGAACCCTGGTAACATTTCATTGCAAAGACTTAGAAAAATTTCAAATATATTTCATTGCAAAATGTTTTTGTACAAGTACCCGGGGCTTCTCCTAAGAAGCTACCGGAATCAAAATGTCTAACAAAATAAAAAGTCCTAGCTAAAGACCCGGGGGAGGCTCATACTTTAGCATTGGGGTCCTCCCCCCGGGGAGCTTCCTCCGTGGCCGGGGCAGGGGCATCCGCGGCCGGAGGCGCCGGTGTCGGGAACCTCGTCCGGATGATCCGGTCGTAGAACCCCTCCGCCAGCAGCTCCACCTCCCGGCGCGTCGGCTCGAAGGCCTCCGGGAAGCTTCGGGGGATGCGCCCCCCGATCGCCCGGGCGCCGACCCCATGGTAGTCAACGACCCCCGCGGCGGCCGCGATGACGGGGATCGCCCGGCCCCGTGCTCGGACATCCGCAGCCTCCGGGATCGCGGAGACTTGTGCGTTAAGAAAACGCACAGCCTCCGCGAGGGTCGCCGGGGGTACCGGAGCCCAGGCTAACGCCGAGGCTTTCCAAGGTTGAGCGGACGGAGCGTCCCGCGTCCGACAGCGCCCGGACGCTGGAGCTCTCGAGCTCCCGGAGCGTCTTCTCCCGCACCTTGGCCTCCTCTCGGAGACGGATGTAGGCGCCCTCCGAAAGGTGCACCTGCGCCCGAGCCCGGGACAGCTCATCAAGAGCTTCGTCCCGCTCCCGGAGGGCCGCCTCCCGCTGCTCCACGCAGGCCGTGGCTCGGCTTTCCGCCTCCTTGAGCAGCCGGGTGACCCGCTGCTCAAGGCCCCAGGTAACGGTCGCTACCTACAAAATACAGAGTTAGAAAATTCTCAAGTGCAGGAAAAAAGCCAAGGTGTTGAGAGCTCGGGTTACCTGGGCTCCGAGGGACTCGAGCCCCTCAAAACGCTCGTGGAGCGTTCCTCCTGCTACGAAGGCCTGCACCTTCCGGTTGTGCAGGCCCTCCGCGTAGCGGGCCACCTCCCCCACGGGAAGTAGGGAGGTATCTTGCCCAGCCCTCCTGTCGCGGCCGGGGGAGGGCCCCCGGACCTCGGAATCCGGGAGCACGGCCGGCGTCGTCGGCGTCTTTGTCGATGAAGTTTCCTCCGAAGACGAAGACGAAGATCGGGCGGGGTTCTCCGCCCGGGGGGGGGATCATCGGGCCTTTCCCCGCCCCAGGCCGGAGGGCCCTCGGAGCCTCCTGCTCCGGGGGGACCTCGATGACTGAGGGGCTTCCCCCCTCCTCATCGACCGGCCAGAGGCACGGAGGCGCCGCCTCCGAAAACCTCACCTCTAGCCTCTCCGGCGCCAATGCCGCCGGGAGAGGCGAGAGAAGTGTCACTCGAACTGGCGACGGGGCGTAGTCCGCGGAATCGGACCCCGCCCCGCCGGTAACAACCTCCTTCCCCCGGGCCTCGACGGGGGCCTCCGGGGGCGGAGGCGTCGCCTCTGCCCGGGGCACCGCCCGGGCATGTTCGGCTCCGGGAGCCGCGTCCCGGGCCCTCACCGGCGTCGTCGCCGGCGTCGTCGTCGGGGCGGGGGTCTTTTGGACCCGGGGCCTTTTGGGCTCCGAGCCCCCAGCCGCATCCTTCCCCCGCTTATGAGAGCCGGGGGTGGGAAGGGGCTTCCTCTCCGGAGGCCTGAGCCCGTAGGCCTCGGCCACCAGGTTCCGGGGAGGCCCCTCCCCCACGAGGCGCACGATGCGCTCGTGTTCGTCGGCGAAGTACCTCCCCAGGAGGTGCTCCGCCTTGTCCCTCGCCGCCGGGTACGGGCGCACTGCAAGAGGTAAAAAGTTAGTCAATTTCTCATAAAAAACTGCAAATACAAAAATGCAGGGGACTTACGCCGCGTCACCGGCTTGACCGGAGGCCGCTGCTCCGGGCCCATGCCGATCCCCCTTCCCCCGCGTGAGAAGGGGGAAAGCCGCAGGAGCGCGAGCTCCTCCGCGGCGTCCCGCATCGAGCGGGCCTTCTTCGCCAGCACCACCTTCCCGAGGAGCTCGAACTCCTCGTCCGTCCACACCGGCGGCTTCGGTGCGGATGACCGGCTGTAGGTGGGAGGCTCCGGGGCGTAGACCACTGCCTCATCCCGAACCCGGAGGTAGAACCACCTCCGGAGCCAGTCCCCCCAGTGGTCCCGGGAGGCCGCCGCCGGGTAGTCCGCCACCTGGGAGGGCAGCATCTGGACCATCACCGAGCCGAAGGGGGACTTCGGTCCTCCCTTCACCAGGTGGGAGCTCCACGCCGCCGGCTCGTAGAAGTACCGGAAGGCGCGGAGGGTGGGCTCCCGCCCGGTCGCTATCTCGTAGAGCCATATAAAAAGGCCCATACGGACGAGCGCGTTCGGGGTGAGGTGGTTGAGAGCCACCCCGTACTCTTTGAGAAACTCCCGGAGCATCGGATGCACCGGGAGCCGGAGCCCCGCCTCGAGGAAGGCCTCGAAGGCCACGACCTCTCCGGGCCTGGGGCGGGGGGCTCCGTCCTTCTTTAGGGGGACCCGGATGTCCCCCTCTTCAACGACGCCCTTCTTGACCAGGGACTCCGCGTCCGAGGCCGAGAACTCGGAGGCCCAGAGGAAATCCACGGGGATTTCCTCCGGGGGCACCTCCGTGGTCTTCGCTCGACCTTTGGGCGCCATTAGGTCAGTTTCTTTTTTGGGTGGCTAAGTTTTCAGGTGGCTAAGTCAACAAATCCCGGACGCTCGCTACCGGAAAAGGCTACCGGAGAAGCTACCGGAAGAGCGCTACCGGGAGAGCTGAAGCTGGAGTTGAAGATTTGGAATGAGCTTCCGGGGCCCCCTAAGGCCCTATTTATAGAGGCTGGCCGTGATCTAGATGCGCACCACGTGGCCCCCTCGGGGCAATCTGGACCACTGATTCAAACCGTGCGCGGGAAACGAAGGGACAGGCGCGTAAATCGAGACGCCTGTTTCGAACCCCACGTGCATTTATTGCGAGAACGGCGCGGCCATAAAGCGCCCGGCACGGAAACCGAAGCGTCGCCGGGGCTCCAGTGATTTTCGTCCGGAGTTTTTCGTCCGGAGATTTTCCCGGTACCGTAACCATTCCCTCCGGGGGCTCAAGCTTCGTCCCCGGAGGGCATGGGGGGCTGCTGTTGGGGGAAATCTCCACGCGGTCAGGTCCAGGTAAGTTCATGATTGCCCGGGGATAGTGGCCTCCGGTGCCTGCCCCGGGCGCCGCCTTTTAGGCCCCCGGGACCGTGCCTCCGGGGCATGTTCCGGGCGTCGCCATTTAGGCCCTCGGGACCGTGCCTCCCGGGCATGTCCCGGGCGCCGCCGTTTGGCCCCCGGGACCGTGCCCCCCGGGCATGTCCCGGGCGCCGCCATTTGGCCCGGGGACAGTGGCCGACGGTGCCTGCCCCGGGCGCCGCCATTTGGCCCCCGGGACCGTGCCCCCGGGCATGACCCAGGCGCCGCCATTTGGCCCCCGGGACCGTGCCCCCCGGGCTTGTCCCGGGCGCCGCCATTTGCCCGGGGACAGTGGCCTCCGGTGCCTGCCCCGGGCGCCGCCTTTTTTGGTCCCCGGGACCGTGCCCCCCGGGCTTGTCCCGGGCGCCGCCATTGGCCCGGGGACAGTGGCCTCCGGTGCCTGCCCCGGGCGCCGCCTTTTAGGCCCCCAGGACCGTGCCTCAGGGGCACGTTCCGGGCGTCGCCATTTGGCCCCCGGGACCGTACCTCCCGGGCATGTCCCGGGCGCCGCCGTTTGGCCCCCGGGACCGTGCCCCCCGGGCATGTCCCGGGCGCCGCCATTTGGCCCGGGGACAGTGGCCGACGGTGCCTGCCCCGGGCGCCGCCATTTGGCCCCCGGGACCGTGCCCCCCGGGCATGTCCCGGGCGCCGCCATTTGCCTGGGGACCGTGTCCCCCGGGCATGACCCGGCCGCCGCCCTTTTGGGTCCCCGGGACCCTGCTCTCCAGAAGGGGTCCCGGACGTCATCGCTCTCCTAAAAGGTAAAACCCCTGTTTGTTTATCACGTGCAGGTCACGCGAGGGACGCCTCGGGAATCAGCGACCACCTGTCAAGCATCCAAGACGTTTGACCGGGAGGAGGACGGTCCTACCCTTCAATCCGACGGTGGCTTCCGGGGTAGTTTAGGTTTTTTGCTTCTTTTTGGGGCTATAAATAGCCCTTGTACCCCTCTGTTGTAAAGGATCAGTTCATTATTATTTGGAATAGCTAATCTCACAGACGTGCTCCGGAAGCCTCTCCCCCAGAGAGAGCCTCCCCAGCCGACTCCGGTCGGGAGCGCGTCGACAGGACTAGGGCCCCCACCGGGACCCGAACCTGTATAAATCCACGTGTCAATTCTTGTGTTTGTCCGGCGGGGGAGGACCGGTCACCCGGTCAACCCGCGCTGCGTGATCTCCGCTAGGATCGTCTTCAAAACCTGCCGGGGTATTCTTAATACCACGACAGTGCAAATTGATCAGATTAAGCACTAGACCAGGTTTTGATCTAGCCTTGATCTGATGCTAACTTGATCTGATTGGAATATAGTTGGGTTTCAACTATACTCAACCAGATGATAATATGCGGAATAACGGGATCTTACTCAGAATTACCGAAACCCAAGTTGATCAAAAACATAGTTCAAAAGATAGCACAACTCTTTATTGAAAAGAAGGATCTTGTACACGTCGAACGTTAGGGTGCACTCGCCTATGTCGATGAACTACTTAAACAAGTTTGATCTAATCTATGAGGTAGACAACCAGGTAGATAATCTATCTATCTTATTACAAGGTATTTATAGTCCAATCGTATGAATATGTATCAGACTCAACCACTAACTAAACCTAATCATATAGGACTCAGTTATATGCTTTATATCGGACTACTAACTGACTTGGACGACCAGACAGAGTTTGAATCCTTCCCGTGTTTGACCTACCGTATTCGACCTGAAGTTCCACCCAGATCATGACTCCCCTATTGAGAAGGAGCCAACCCCCGTTGGCGACCACTTGATCAAAACTAGAGATGTGGAAATTGAGATTGACCATATTCTCGGGTGTACCACTTTGCCGCACATGCTCATTGATCTTTCTATTCGATTCAAAAAGACTCTCGTGTGCCACTGTGGGTGGTCTTCACCTTCTTCTCCAAGATCATGTCGTCATGTAGAGGTTCTTTTCATTGATAGACCAAGTCTTCAATAGATGCTACTATGTTATCAGGCTCATCATCCAGCATCGAAGGCTCGAAGAGTTTGAGGTGCTCAACATTGACAACCGAGTAAATATCCAATACAGAGGTAACTCGAGCTGACAAGCATTGGTACCAATTTTCCACAAAACCCGGAAAGGACCATAATGGATTCATTTGAACTTTTTACTTTCACCTTTAAGTCTCTTCTTACTCTAGCTAGACCATATCATCTTCATGGAATTGAGCATCAACTCGGTGTCGATCATATCGCGCTTGTACTTGAGTTGAGCTTTCAACAAGTTCTATTCAACCTCACCATGGAGTCATTGAATACCTTCCAGGAACTTTTGTGCTCAATCCTGATCAGATGCTTCCTTGCTATTCTGCGCTAATGTAGGGATCACAAACTCTATGTCGAATGGACTCTACTGTAGAAATCCCAAACAAACCTCAAAAGGAGACTTTCCAGTCAAACCATGCACTGCTGGAATAAAAGCAAACTGTAGGTACGGTATGCTTTCATCCCAGGTCTTTGGATGCTTAGAGTTAAAGCCCCTCAAGAGATGAACGACTATTTGATTTACCACCTTAGTTTGACTAGCAGTTTGAGGATGAAATGCAGTACTCCTCTTTAACTTTGTATCCATCATCGTCCAAAGCGATCACCAAAAGTGACTAAGGAATAGGGTATCACGATCAGACACAATAGAATGTGGCAGTCCAAAATGTGTCCAAACGTGCTGAAAGAATACCCGAGCTGCTTCTTCTTTCGTAGTAGTCTTCTTACAAGGTATGAGAACTATCATCTTGGAGAACCGATCAACGACCACAAAGAGGTAGTCGTTGCCACGTCGGGTCTTAGGAAATCCTCCCAAGAAATCTATGGTTATGCTTTCGCATGGTCGTGATGGAACTGGCAAAGGAGTGTACAAACCTAACTTTTGGTTTGCTGGTTTTGAGATGCTGCAGAGACCACAGCCTCAAACAAAGCTAGCCACATCCTACTGCATTCGCGGCCAGAACTCATGTCGATGAAGATTTTGCAAAGTCTTCATAACCCCAAAGTGACTAGCAACCTTTGATGTATGCGCTTCTCGTAGCCATTGAACTCGAGGTGCTTCATGAGGTATGCAAAGTACATTGCCCTTGTACAAGAGTCCTTCTAACCAAACAAACTCTATAGGTTTTCCTGTTTTGAGCTCAACCAGAACTGCTCAAAAATTAGGATCTTCACCATACATTGTGGCATAGTCATCATGACATGAGAGCTCGATCTGCATAAACACTGATAAGCAGAGGGTCGTAACTCGTGGTCGTGACAACATGTCAGCTAGTACTTAATCACCAGATTAAACTGCTATACATTGTGTACTCCCTTCTTGTACTTAATCACCAGATTAAACTGCTATAGATATGACATCCACTTCATATCTTGAGCTTGTTGTAGCTTCAATTGAGTTTGCAAATATTGCAAAGGTTGGTGGTTGGTGTGGACAATAGTCTCTTTACCCAAAAGGTAACACCACCAAATGCTTTATGACCTGATGCAGTACAAACAACTCGTTGTCATAAGTCAGATAGTTCTTCTCAGCTCCCTGGAATAACTCGGAGTGATATGCCACTGGTCGACCTTCTTGCATGAGCATTGCGCCCATCGCATAACCTAAGGCATCGGTTTCTAGCTCGAATGGCTTCTGGAGATTCAGTAAAGCTAGGACATGTGCTTTACTGATCTTCTTCAACAAGAGAAACGTCTCTTCATGTTTCCATTCCACTCGAACTTCTGGTCGATCCTGGTTAATGCATGCAATGAAGAAGCCACAATGAGAAGTGTCGTATGAACTTCTGAAGATATTGACATGCTCCCACAAAACTATGCACTTTCGTAATGGTTTGCGATCGAGGCCACTCTCGAATCACTTTTAGCTTATTGGGGTCGATTTGCATTGTACCCTTGCCGACCATGAATCCCAAGTAAAGTAGAGAGTTTGCTAGCCGAACTCGTACTTTTTACGGTTGAGGCAAAGTCAAGGTTGCCGAAGCTATTCGAACACCTTTTCCACATGAACTAGGTGCTCGTCCCACGAATGACTATAGATCAGTATGTCGTCGAGGTAAACAATCACAAAGTCATCGATGAATTGTCGCAATACATCATTCATGAGATGCATGAAAGTAGCTGGGGCGTTGCAGAGGCCAAACGGCATAACCAACTATTCGAACAGACCTTGTTGTGTTTTGAACGCGGTTTTCCAGGTATCCTCTTCTCAGATGTTGACTTGCTTCGGCCCAGAATACGATTAACTTACCACCTGCTCTTATTCTTGCCCGGAAATGATACCCTGATTTTAGATCCAACTTCAAGAAGCAGCAACATGCTTCAATTGGTCTAACAGGTTGTCAATACAAGGAATGGGGTACCGGTTCTTGATGGTGATCTTGTTCAGTTCTTGGTAGTCAATGCACATACGCCAAGTCCCATCTTTCTTTGGTACTAATACCATAAGAGATCCACAAGGCGAATTACTCAGTTGAATTACTCCATCATTCAACAACTCACCAAGTTGTTTTTTGATCTCTTTGTTTTCCAATACTGAGTTGTGATACATACTCAGATTGGGAAGTGTCGCATCAGACATGAGCTGAATTTCGTGCTCAACTGGACGTTTTAGTGGATGACCCTGGGTACTTTCGAACAGTTCACTATATTTCTCCAACAGTCCCGACAAACGACCAGAATCTTCTCAGCACGCCAATGACGGTGCTACTCGAGTACTGTCACTTTGACCAATTGGTCGAATCATAACAAGCACGTATTTGTGATGCATTGACGATTTTTTTGGCCTGATTTGCGATAATCAAGTTTGAAGCGTTGATGTGGATGTCTCTACCCATCGAGATCTTAACTCTGTCTATAGTGAGCTCATACTCTTGCGCTCGTCGATGGAAGTGAGTGTCTTGATTGTATAAGAACGAACTCCCAAGGATCACCTGACTAATATCGATAGGAACAACGTTGCATTGAACCTCGTCGATATATCGAGCAGAGATTGCAAATTTCAACACACACTGACTCGTAACCTGTTGGTTCACGTCGGATGCAAACCAACCATGTGGATACGGTCGCGGGTGTATGGTCGTCTTCAAACCAAGTCGTCGAACCAGTCCAGCGGAAGCCAAATTCTTTTGACTTTCGGGATCAAAAATTACTACGACCACTTCGTGCTTTACCTAGATGTTGATAGTGAACAAGTCCTCCATTCAGTGATGGTTGTTAGGTGAATCTGAACCTTTCTCCTTTGGCATTGGCATCAGAGACAAGGTCGTATCCACCTCATCAACTGAATTTACTCGGACAACTCCTTCGGGTGGAGCCGTAGTAGCTGTAGCTATTCTTTTCCTTCATCCGTTTCTTTTTGGTCGAAGTTTAGGATGGAGTTTATAGCACTTATCTTTTGTATGCCCAGCAACATGAAAATGATCACAAGAGATGCTCATACTAGACTTCGGAGTTCTCTTCTTCGGACTCAACTTTCCTTTTGACGAGCTCAAATTCTCTTTTTTGTCGTTGTGGGATTTGGTCTTCTTCTCGATCGCCATAGCAGTCATGCTTGCGGTCGTGATGTCATGGACACCGGACAGGCTTAGCTCGGCACTGATTGATTTCTGAAGTCCAGATGTATATTTTCAGAAAACTTGAGGAATAGAGAGCGAGATGCGAATGATCATTGCTTGTCTTTGAAACTCCATCATGTAATCCTAGATGGATTGATCGCGCCGTTGGTATAGTCTATGCCAACAATCCCATCTCTCTTCGAGATAACCCATCGGGTATAATGCTTGTCGTAGGAGTCATTTGAATTGACCCCACGCACGGTCATCAGCTTCACCACTGGCGACAAGGGCCTTCCACCATGTCTTGGCATGGTCCTTCATCTTCAAAGGTGCGAACTTCATCTTTTGAGTGCTATTGAACCCTCGTAGGTCAAAATAGGTCTCAAGCTAATCAATCCATGAGGCCAGCTTCTTGGCATCGATCACCCCATCGTATATGGGTATGTCAACCTTAGCTTCGACCTTGAAAGATCTGACATCTAGGAAGTGTTGGCGAGGTCGTTGGCCTTATGGTCGCCTTTGTCTTCATCTTCGTCTAGCCTGCGCAAGTCTTCACCAGTATTCACACCCTTAACCTTGCCTTTTGAAGCATCAACTTCAAAAGGTGTAGCCATGGCTTGCTGCTTAATCCAAACAAGCACGGTATCCATGTTGGTGGAGAGCTTAGCCACTTGTTCGGCTAGGTTAGCTTGAACGGAAGAATCTTCAGACATCTTCAGAGACGTGACTGTAGGAACTGTCAAATTGCCGCCTTCAATTGCAGAGTTTCTTGCGGGATTTCACCGGTAGTTTTGTAACCCTGGTGAGTCTTCACCATCCACAGGACAGGATAGTTGCTCTGATACCAACTCCAGGTTTTGATCTAACCTTGATCTGATGCTAACTTGATCTGATTGAAATATAGACGGGTTTTGACTATACTCGACCAGATGATAATATGCGGAATAACGGGATCTTACTCGGAATTACCAAAACCCTAGTTGATCAAAAACACAGTTCAAAAGATAGCACAACTCTTTATGGAAAAGAGAGATCTTGTACATGTCAAATGTTAGGACATACTCGCCTATGTCGATGAACTACTTAAACAAGTTCGATCTGATCTATGAGGTAGATAACTAGGTAGATAATTTATCTATCCTATTACAAGGTATTTATAGTCCAATCGTATGAATACGTATCAGACTCGACCACTAACTACACCTAATCGTATAGGACTTAGTTATATACTTTATATCGAACTGCTAGTCAACTCAGATGACCAGACAGAGTTCGAATCCTTCCCGTGTTTGACCTGCCGTATTCAACCTGAAAATCCACCCGGATCACAAATGCACCCTTGACTTGTCTATACAATCGACCGTATAGTGTAACCAAGCAAAGGAAGCATACATACCTTGAACTCGGGGGTCCCCTTCTGGTGGTTGAATTTCTCCCATACTTCCTTTGTTATGAAGGGGTACCTTCTCACAAGGAGATTTCCCTATAGTGAGGAAGGTACTGACGAGGAACCTCCTGAAGGTTTTCCATGTGTTGTTCATGTCCTTCAAGCAAGTCGTCTTGGGTCCATCGTCGGGATATTCCACTTGGCCTGCTTTCAAACAGTGCATATAAGCAGAAGTTAGTTAATCTTCAAGATAAGCCAACGGAATGTGATTACAAAAGAGTTCAGGGATTTCAATTAATTTTACCTTCACTTCCACCCAAAACCTATCCCTCTCATTGGCCTTCACGTCTTTCCAACTCTCGATAGTGATCTTCACCCTTTCTTTCACCAAAAAGCCAACATAGGCAGCGTACCACCCAACGTTCTTTCTGATCGGTCTCCCAAACTGGTTGAACTCACAGGAAAGATCAGTGCGTTTGGCCAAACGGTATAGCATCGTCACACCTTGCACCTTCCTCTTGCACCAGGACGACGAACCGTCAGCTACGTTGGCCCTCGTCGAACCACTACTATCAGACGAGGAAAATGCCTCGTCCTCTGTGTGGCACTCTCAATCTTGGTCAGCTGACATATCTTGGCCTAAAATTCCATGAACAAACCATCAAAAGTTGTAACATAAGATAATTAATTTTAAAAAATGGTTTTATTAGAAATCTTCAATTTGGAAGAAGTCGAGTACAATTTAATAGATAAGTTCAAGCTTTAGTGGTTAATTTAACATAAAACTGAACATAAGCAATGGAAATTTTTAAGAAAGCTAAGTTCAATGGATCATACGCAAAGATGTGGTAGAATAATCATCTAATTAATTAAAGATCATCTTCAAAACCAGGTATTCCAAGTGATAAATCTCTTTTTATTTTTCAATTTATGATGGAATGTGGTGGAATGATGATTTGCTGAAGACTAAATATATGGTGAAGTGAACATCCCCAAGCTAAATCAGACTAAGTAAATGATTAAGTGAACCCCCAAGCTAAATCAGACATTGTCCTCAATGTATGGAGAGAGATACAGATTTCCGTTTGTGGTTGTGGTTTAGGTTGGTAGATGGTGTAGTGAAAGACGATGTTGCAGCCCATGTAGCTCCAATGGTGCAGTCAAAGGCGTCGCAAGTGAAAAACTGACAAGAAAAACAAAAAGAAACAAAAAAGAAAAGAAAAATAAAAGAAAATACTTGTGTACCTTGGAGATCACTCGTCGGAGGCCGGTGGAGGACAATGGTAGAACTGTGCCGATGTGTCGGATGGATATGTAGGTGGATGAAAGAAATGTGGGGAAAGTCTGTGGGTGTGTGGAGGTTGTCCCCGTAATGGGTACGTGCGCCTGGAAATGTGCCATCTTGAAAAATGTGTACATGATAGTCGTAGATGCTGTTGACGTGGCCTTGGAGTTGGTTCATCCTAGAATCCATCATAGTCATGTATTATGCAAATTCTGACCTAAAGTCAGAGAGACTAGTGCGCAAGGACTCTATGAAAACATGAAGAGCGGCAATAACATTCGCTGCTGGTTGGTCAGACTCAGCAGCACATGAGGAGTTAGAATCATATGAGCTAGATGGGAGCATTCTCCAATTCTGCTCATTAGATAAGCAAGTCTGAGAAATATTGGGCAAAAGGATAGAGGGAATGCCATTAATAATCCAATGAAAAGAATTCTCTTCCCTCCTACAAAACCCCATTGAAAACAATACATTCAAATCTAAGGTGGCTGCGGGCACTGATTCTTGATAATCTATAGCATCAAACCCTAGGGCTTTTGCTATGTGAGTGATTAAGCCACCTAAGACAATGGGTGAGGTTTTGCATAAATCCTTCCCAATACCTTCAAGGTGACGGGCAAAGTAGGCTGTAGATGATATATGAATTTTGCTAACATAGCATACAAAAATTCAACCTCGATTTCTAAAACTTTATCCTGATTACTGTCACGCCCTAAAATTGTTCTGGCCATGAGACGCTGTAAATAGAGAAAGGCTGGATTACAAATTTTGGCTTTGATTTACCGGGTCGAAAAAGATGTTGCCCTTCCTCTGCTATGTCACTCCAAATTTTACCCGGGGTGCAAATAATAGAAGCATGAAAAGTTCCCCCGGGTTTTAACCCTAACAAATTTGCAAATTCATCAATCGAAAAAGTATAATCCATATTTGCAAATCTAAATCTAACACCTTCAGTTTCATCAAGAGGGACATGTATAGCGTTTTGTTCAAAGGAGGCTAGAATCTCCCATATGACTTCGCAAAAAGTTGGAACCGGAACACCTATAAGCACATCCCAACCTACATTACTAAGGAGGTGTTTAACATCATCTTCAATTCCTAGAGATGTAGTGGCATGAACATCTAAAAATCTAGTAGGCCACAAGGGTCTCTTCTTTAAATGCATAAATCTAGCAAGATGATCAGGGTTTGTGGAGTAAATCTGTGGAAAATCTGGATCTGAGAAAGTTTGAGAAGACGTACCACGTTTGTGCTTCGTTACCTTCTTGACATTGTGTTGGGGAGTTTTCATTGCCGTAGAAAACTTCAGATCTAGGGGTGTTGATGCGCAAGGAGCCGGAATCCACGATCGGATCAAAGTTTGAACAATTGGATTTGGATTTGTGTGGCTAAGTTGGAGATGTTTTGAGAAGAACAAGGGCTGAAATGGATGCTGCTATTTGGAGAGGATGGGAGACTTTAAATAGGGTGGTAGGTTGAGTTAGAAAAGGTTTTGGGAAGAAAAAGGACAAAAAGGAGCAAAAAGGTGAGTTTCGGCTGAAAAAGGGAGAGGAAACCGAGCCTGGCACGACCACAGGCACAGGGCGTGCTTCAAGTCGTGTTCGGCTCAGGTTTGACCTGCTACGACCAGGTGCTCGCACGACAGGGCTACGGCCATGGGCACGGGACGTGCTGGCTCATTTGCACCCACCACCGACCAGCTGGTCACACCTTCAAGGCCTCAAACATGAGCACTACTTGGTTTTGTTTTGATCTGTTTCGGTTTTGCAAGAAATGAACACGAGGCGTGCCACGTGTTGTGGATTTTGCGGTCAAAAATAAAAAGAAGTTTTTATATTTTGAAAAATTAAGCTGGGCGTGCCCCATCTGTTAGTTTTTGAAACTTTTTGAATTTTCTTTGAAAACTGCCCGAAACCAGCACTAGTCGTGGTCGACGTCGTGCTCGCCTCGGGAGTTTTTAAAAATTTATTTCTCTTTACAAAAATACTCACCCGAAAGTGGCACTGGTCGTGCTCGTACCGGTGCTCGCCTCGATTGGTTTTGAAAAATGCGCCCGAACGCGACACTGGTCAAAACATTGGTCGTGCTCGAGGTCAAGTAAAAAAGAAAACTTTGATTTTTTTGAAAAATCCTCAAACCAAAGCCACCATTGGTCATAAACCTAGTCGTGGTCGTCTCGGCTGAGGTAAAAATTGAATTTTTTTGAAAATTTGAACCAAACAAAGCCCAAAATTAGTGTGCAAGCTGTCGTGGTCGCCTCGGCCAGTGTGAAAATTTTGATTTTTTTTTGGTTTTTGCAAAAAGAGTTAGCCCTAGTATACAAAACAAAGTTTGGGTGGTCAAACAGCATCGGAATTGAGTGATTTCACGCCGCTGTGTTCATAAAAGAGAGAACTACAAGTTAATGTACCGGGTTGCCTCTCGGCTAGCGCTAGTTTATTGTCCCGCTCGACAGAATGTCCTCGGTCATTCAAAAATATATAGAATGGAAGGAATTGACCGAGTTCAGTGGACTTACCTCGTCTCTCGCATTGTAAAGCTTGGTACGGTGCATGTTTACCTTGAAAGTGTGCTGTTTTGTGCTCACAGTTCTACGACACTATACAAAAAGACCTTTTCTATCGCAATGGCCCATTCCATCGTGATTTCAATTTTCCTGGGAACAGTTTCAACCGAGCATTGAACAATAGAATCAAATCACTTGGTTTGAAATCGCGGTTGATGATCCGTTTGTCGTGCCACTTCTTCGTGTTGGCTTTATAGATCAAGGCACTTTTGTAGGAGTTGTTCTGAAGCTCTTCTAATTCATGCAGTTCAAGGATTCGCCTTTGCCCCGCTTTGTCAAAGTCCCAGTTGAGTTCTTTTTATGCCCATAATGCCCTGTGTGACAATTCAATAGGCAAATGGCAGTTTTTACCAAATAGAAGTTTGTAAGGCGTCACACCTAGCGGAGTTTTGAATGTAGTACGATATTCCCAAAGGACATCTGAAAGTTTGAGTGCCCAATCCATATTAGACGAAGCCACCACCTTCTGCAAGATTGACTTTATTTTCTTGTTTGAGACTTCAACCTGTCCACTTGATTGAGGGTGATATGCAAGAGCAACTTTATGAATTACCCCATATTTCATCAATAATTTCTGAAATTGGTAATTAGTGAAGTGTGCACCGCCATCACTAATTACAGCTCATGGGATACCAAATCGGGGAAAGATGACTATTTTAAAGAGTTTAATCACATGTTTTGACTCGTTTGTTGGTGTTGCAACATCCTCTACCCACTTTGAAACATAATCAACCGCAACCAAGATGTAGGAGTTGCCCATAGAAGATAGAAAAGGTCCCATATGATCTACTCCCCATACATCAAAAAGCTCAATTTCAAGAATATTTTTAGAGGCATTTCATGTCTTTTACTCAAATTTTTGGAACATTGGCAAGGGTCACATTTTTGCACAAAGTCATGGGCATCTTTAAATAAAGAAGGCCAAAACAAACCTGATTGCAATACCTTAGCTGCTGTTTTTGAAGCTCTGGCGTGTCCACCACATGGAGATGAATGGCAGTGTTTAAGAACGCTTTGAATCTCGTGGTCGGGCACGCATCATCGAAAGATGTTATCAACTCCCTTCTTGAAAAGGTTCGGATTCGTCCCAGTAGTAGCATCGGATGTCGTGGAGGAAATGCTTTCGTTGTCTACTTATTAACCTTGGGGGAAGTTCATGGTTAAATAGGTAATTCGCAATATCAGCATACCATGGTTCTTGTTGAATCAAATAAAGGTGCTCGTCGGGTAAAGCGTCATTGATGTGAACATTGGTAGTGTCAGTTAAAAGTTGCAAGAGATGATCGACGACGACGTTCTCAGCACCCTTTTTATCTTTGATCTCCAAATCAAATTCCTGCAGTAGAAGGATCCATCGTGCAAGTCGTGGCTTGGTTTCTATCTTGGTCAAAAGATACTTAAGAGCAGCATGATCAGTACGCACAATAACTTTTGAACCAATTAACTATGGACAAAATTTATCTAGGGAATATACTACAACAAGTAATTCTTTTTCAGTCGTAGTGTAATTACTTTGAGCATCATCCAAAGTTTTGCTTACGTAGTATATAGCATGTAAAATCTTATTTTTTCTTTGCCCTAGAACAACACCAATTGCATAATCACTAGCACCACACATCAATTCAAAAGGTTCATTCCAATTTGGAGGTTGTATGATGGGAGCACTAGTTAATGTAAGTTTCAAGAGATTGAAAGCATCAAGACATTTTTCATCAAAATCAAAAGGCACATCTTGACCAAGAAAATGCGTGAGAGGTTTGGCAGTCTTGGAAAAGTTCTTAATGAAACGACGGTAAAAACCTGCATGTCCCAAGAAACTACGTATGCCTTTCACATTTACTGGTGGTGGGAGACTTGCTATGACTTCAATTTTTTCCTTTTCAACTTCAATCCCTCATCCAAAAATCACATGAACAAGCACCACGCCTTCACTCCTACAGAAATGCAGTCCACTAACCCCTATCTTCGAACAGTTATAAGCAATCTGGGAAAAAACCGTTACTGTATGGCGACCGCAGTGGAGAAGAGGTTTTGTACTAACAGTTATGTTTTGGGAAACCGTTAGTGAATAGCACGTCATTTTTACTATCGATTAGTACTGTACGAACCGTTAGAAGAGAGTAAATTGTACTATCGGTTTGTCTTTTTTAACAGATAGTGAAATTACGGAATTTTTACAATCGGTTAGTACTGTACCAACCGATAGAAGATAGGAAATTTTACTAACAGCTTGTTTTAGATAACCGATAGTAAACGGGCGTCATATACACTAACGGGTATGAAAGTGGGAACCGTTAGAAGAGAGAAAAGTTAACTAACGGTTTGTCTTTTGTAACAGATAGTGAAATTACGTCATTTTTACTATCGGTTAGTACTGTACGAACCAATAGAAGAGAGGAAATTGTATTAACGGTTTGTTTTTTCAACCGATAGTAACATTACGTCATATATACTAATGGTTATGATAGGGGGATCATTAGAAGAGAGAAAAGTTCACTAACGGTTGTGTTTTTGAATCGATAGTAAAATTGCACAACTTATATATCTCGACCCTTGCTCTGCATCCCTCGATATGTTCTACCGTATGTGCATCCATGCTCCAAGCTAGAGTGATCTGAAAAAGCTAGCTGGAAGGTTGATAATTCTATCCCTGTTGGTAATGTCATCTTCTCATCACCTCTCTCTCTCTCTCTCTCTCTCTCTCTCGATCACTCTCTCACACTCTCCCTGTCTCTCTCTACTTCCAATTCATTAAACTAGATGTAGCTCCAAGCTATGAGGTTAGCTAGCTAGCTATATCTTGCTGAAGTTAAGCTAGAAATGATTTATGGCTGAAGTTAATAAGCTAGCTGGCTAGCTCTTCCAATTAATGCATCAAGTTAGGTTTTCATACATCAATTGTAAGTAGCTGTATACATATAGCCTATATATTGACCATGCATGTTTCATACTTGAAATTATTTATTTCAATTTGTCAATTTTGTGAAATAATTGTAGATGGACCGAGAATATTGGATGTATGGAATAAAACGTACTACTCTTGAGTATTTAGAGGGTGTGAATGGGTTCATTAAGTTTGTTGAGCAAGAAAAGGCGAAGAAGGGAAAGAAAGATATGCATTGTCCTTGTATAGATTGTATGAACTTAAAGAGGTTCAGCAACTCTGATCAGATTAAGAGTCATTTGATTCGTCATGGTTTTAACACACGCTATACTCGTTGGATATGGCATGGCGAAGATCTTGAGGAAACGAGCACCGCTACCACTTAGCAGGACCCGGAAGTGGATTGCAGTAATGATGATCATCAGAACATTGATAATGTTCATTCGGATGTGCATGTAGATGACGACAATTTAAATGAAATGTTACGTGATGTAGAAGATGATTACAGCGAAAATGATTTTGGTAAATTTGAGAAATTGATTGTTGATTCTGAGAAGCCTTTGTTCCCCGGATGTGCAAAATTTACAAAGTTGTCATCTGTGTTGAGATTATATAACTTGAAGGCAAGCAACGGTTGGAGCGATAAGAGTTTCACGGTGCTATTAGATCTTTTAGTAGACATGCTTCCAGAGGGAAATGAGTTGCCAAGATCGGTTTACCAGGCCAAAAAACTGTTGTGTCTGTTGAGAATGGAAATCGAAAGAATACATGCATGTCCAAATGATTGTGTTCTGTACCATAACGAGTATGAGGATTTGCATGTTTGTCCAAGATGCGGTGCATCGCGGTATAAGCGTGCGGACCGAATTTATCATAGTGGATGTGATGAGGTAAAGAAAGGGCCTCCGGCCAAAACTGTGTGGTATTTGCCTATGACTTCTAGATTGAAACAGCTGTTTGTAAATCCGAAAGATGCGAAGTACTTGTGTTGGCATGTTGAAGGTCGGAAACAAGATGGAAAACTAAGACATCCAGCTGATTCTATTCAATGGAGAAACATTAACAGAACATTCGGTGAGTTTGGCGGCGAAGTGAGGAATATAAGATTTGGGCTGAGTACGGATGGTATGAATCCACACGGAAATATGAGTAGTCGGCATAGCACTTGGCCGGTTCTTTTATGCATCTACAATCTTCCTCCTTGGTTATGTATGAAGCGCAAGTACATCATGATGTCGTTACTAATTTCAGGACCTAGACAACCCGAGAATGATATTGACGTGTTTCTATCACCGTTAGTCGAGGACTTACATAAATTGTGGAGCAAAGGGGTGCGGGTGTGGGATGCATATAAGCGAGAGAATTTTATATTGCGGGCCATGATATTTTGCACCATAAATGATTTCCTGGCCTATGGAAATTTGTCAGGGTATAGTACAAAAGGAGGCAAGGCTTGTCCTATTTGCTTGGATGAAACTAAAAGCATGTGGTTGCTGAACTGCAGAAAAATATTGTACATGGGTCACCGCAGATTCCTTCCGATGCATCACGCCTACCGTAAGAAAAGGAAGTCATTTAATGGGAAGCCTGAGAAAGGATTAGCCCCAGTGTTTGTGACTGGTAATGAGCTTTACTTGCGCGTGACGGACATCAAAGTTGAGTTCGGTAAATGTTGTAAACTTCCAGGAAAAAATGTTGGGAAGAAGAGATCGATTCTTTGGGATCTACCATGCTGGGAGCACTTACAAGTTCGACATTGCATTGATGTCATGCATGTAGAGAAAAATGTTTGTGACAGTTTGATTGGTTTGTTGTTGAAAATTCTGAGAAAGACGAAAGATGGCATCAAAGTTCGTCGTGACATGCTCGAAATGGGCATAAGGACTGAGCTTGCACCGTTGGAGAAGGGAAAGCGTACATACCTCCCCCCGGTCTGCTATACTTTGTCAAAAAGGGAAAAAAACAAAACTCTTTCAGTGCCTGTATGGTGTCAAAGTTCCATGTGGGTATTCTGCAAACTTGAAAAAACCAGTGTCCATGAAGGACTTGAAACTGGTTGGTACGAAGTCCCATGATTGTCATGTACTGATGTCACAAATGCTTCCCATTGCTATCAGAGGCATTCTCCCAGTCAAAGTCAGAGAGACAATTACAAAGCTATGTTATTTCTTCAACACAATATTTGACAATTACAAAGCTATGTTAGCTCCATTCATGGAACTTGCCAGATTTTTTGGATCTGAATATTTGCTACAACTGTGTCCTTGCAGGTAATTGATCTGGATGGACTGGATGATTTGCAACGCGATGTGACTACAACTCTTTGTCAGCTAGAGATGTATTTCCTTCCATCTTTTTTTGATGTTATGGTCGATCTAATTATTCACCTTGTGAAAGAAATTAAGTTTTGTGGACACATGTTCCTGCACTACATGTATCCATTTGAGAGATTTATGGGTATCTTGAACGGATATGTAAGGAATCGACATCAGCCTGAGGGCAGTATCATTGATGGTTATGCCGCCGAGGAGGTGATTTAATTTTGCACCAACTATATGGCCGGGGTTGACCCAATTGGCGTTCCTACGTCCCGGCATGAGGGCAGGCTTCAGGACATTGGAACGATTGGATTCAAAGCAGACGTCCCCTCTAGTGATCTGTATGCAAAAGTACATTTTTGGGTCTTGAAGAGGGATCAGCCCGCATGGGAGATCAAGGCCAAGGAGGATGCTACGAGGGATGGCAAACCTGGTACGTTGTCAAGTGATTTCCTTGTTGATTTTGATTGTTTTGGATGTATTGGTGAACTTGTAATGTCGTCCAGAGTTGTCCTCTTCCGATGTCATGGTTAGATCCAGTTATTTGTTGAAGGCTTTTAACCCGATTGGGAAGGCGACCCAAGTGCGTCAAGGCCGGAGAGCCTTGTCGGGAGCGCCGACGAAGTATAACAGGCACGCCAAAAGGTATGGTTTGTTCGACAAACTGGAACAAGTTGCACTGTTGATGAAGCATCGCATTTTGTTCAGTTGGCCGAGGGCCAAGTGGTGGGGACGACCAGGCCCCTGGGTGATGAACATCCTTCTGGTGGTTCCTCAAAAAAAGAAAAGAGGACCCCGAAGTCCAAGCAGCCCAAGGCTCCAGCTCCCAGCAGAGCAAAAGTGCTAATTGTTGGGGCGGCGCTGTCCAAGACAACCACGACTGGTGCGTAGAGGGCCGCGGTAAACATTTGTACCTTTTACAGCCCACCAAGAAGAATGGGGAGTTATATTTTGCTTGTACAGGGGGAAGGAAGCCAGGAGGAGGACGACGAGACTCCCCTAATCCTTCGAAGGAGAAGGTTAGTGGAGCCGCTGAGGAGACCTACGCTCAAGGCATTGTCTTTGCCGTTGTATCCCCAAAGCTGGAGGTCAAGCTCCTGAAATCTTCTGGAGCTTGGCATCAGGTAAGTAGTACTCTCTAGCTAAGTCGCAATGCGTAGTTAGGAGTAGTTTTACCAATTCTGTTTGAAATGGATAGGACTCCCTCGACTGTGGCCGCAACTACCTTGGCGAGTGAATCAGAAACCGCCATGGTCGAGGGGGAAGAAATGATCGTGGCAGGCGTTCCTGCCATGAGTGGTACCGCAGTGGAGCTGGTGGCTACATCGGAGCCCCCTACGACTACTGACGTTGTACCATTGCCCGACGTCATTGACGAGGTGGTTGCGGATATGCTATGTATCAAACCCGTTGATGACGAAGGAGCTGAGGTTGCAATTGCGACAGCGATCGCAGACATGGAGGCAGTTGCCATGCCACTGGTTGACGAGGATGTGCAGTGCCTCGCACCGCCAATAATTGCCAAAGCTCAAAGCTCTAGGCTGGTGCATGGTAATGCTCCTTCTCCAAGCCAACGAGTTGGATCAAAGAAATTTTTAGAAGATCTTTTGGAGGTAAGGGAAGTTCTTACTTCATGGTTTTCAATATGTTGTGGTATTGCGAATACCCCGGCAGGTTTTGTGGACGATCCTATCGAAGAAAACGCGACGCGGGTTGACAGGGTGACCGGTCCTCCCTCGCCGGACAAACACAACAAGTGACACAGAGGTTTATATAAGTTCGGGTCCCGGTGGGGGCCCTAGTCCTGTCGGCGTGCTCCCGACCGGAGTCGGCTGGGGAGGCTCTCTCAGGGAGAGGCTTCCGGAGCACACCTGTGAGTTTGGCTATTCTATCAGTAATGAGCAACTTGTCTTTACAACAGGGGGTACAAGGGCTATTTATAGCCCCAAAAGAAGCAAAAAGACTAAACTACCCCGGACGCTACCGTCGAGTCGAGGGGTAGCAACGTCCTTCTCTCGGCCAGGGGCCTCGGATGCTTGACAGGTGGCCGCTGATTCCCGAGGCGCTCGTCACGAGACCAGCACGTGACCAAGGGGCTTGCCACGCGACCCGCACGTGACACAGAACCAAGGGCTCCTGCCCCCGGAAGGACGACGGCGCCCAGGACAGGCACCGGGGGCCATGTTCCCGGGCGAAAGGCGACACCCGGGACAGGCACCGGAGGCCATGTCCCTGGGCAAACGGCGGCGCCCGAGACAGGCACCGGGGACCAAGTCCCCGGGCGAAAGGCGGCACCCGGGGCAGGCACCGGGGGCCACGTCCCCGTGCGAATGGCGGTGCCTGGGGCAGGTACCGGAGGCCACGTCCCCGGGCGAATGGCAGCACCCGGGACAGGCATCGGGGGCCATGTCCCCTGGCTAAAGGTGGCGCCCGAGACAAGCACCGGGGGCCTTGTCCCCGGGCGAAAGGCGGCGCCCAGGACAGGCACCGGGGGCCTTGTCCCCGGGCGAAAGGCGGCACCCGGGGCAGGCACCGGAGGCCACGTCCCCGGGGAAACAGCAGCGCCCGGGACAGGCACCGGGGGCCAGGTCCCAGGGTGAAAGGCGGCCCCCGTGGCAGGCACCGGAGGCCACGTCCCCGGGCGAATGGCGGCGCCCGGGGCAGGCACCGGAGGCCACGTCCCCGAGCGAAAGGCGGCGCCCAGGACAGGCACCGGAGGCCACGTCCCCGGGCGAATGTGGCGCAACTTACCTGGACATAGTCTGACGGAGCCCCCCATGCCCTCCGGGGACGATGCTCGAGTCCCCGGAGGGTATGGTACATGTCACCGGGAAAATCTCCGGGCGAAGCAACTGGAGCCGCGACGCTTCGGTTCCCGTGTCGCACGCTTATGACCGCGCCATTCGGCCATAAATGCGCTCGCGGTTCGAACCGGTGCCTCGGTTCGCGCACCTGTCCCTCCGTTTCCCCCACACGGTTTGAATTTCGACGGCACGGATGTACCGTGAAGTGCCACGTGGCGCCCATCTGGCCGCGCTTCACCTCTATAAATAGAGCCTTGGGGGGCCCGGAGGGCTCATTCCAAATTTTTCAAACTCCAGCGCCCTTAGCTCTCCCGGTAGCCCCCTCTCGGTAGTTAGCTCTCGGAAGCTTAGCCTCCGGAACCTTAGTCTCCAGAACCTTTTGGTCCCTCTAGTTCCCGGAAGCTTTAGCCACCGAAAAAAACCTAATGGCACCCAAGGGCCGAGCGAAGACCACGGAGGTGCCCCCGGAGGAAGTCGCTGCGGACTTCCTCTGGGCCGCCGAGTTCACGACTGGGGAGTCATCGAGGACGGGGACGTCCGGATCCCCGCGAAGAAAGACGGAGCCCCCCGCCCCAGGCCCGGAGAGGTCGTGGCCTTCGAGGCCTTCCTCGAGGCGGGGCTCCAGCTCCCGATGCACCCATTGCTCTGGGAGTTCTTGAAGGAATATGGGGTGGCTTTGAACCACCTCATGCCGAACGCCATTATCCGGATGGGCCTATTGATATGGCTCTTCGAGACGGCGACCGGACGGGAGCCCACCCTGCGAACCTTCCGGTACTTCTATGAGCCGGCGGCGAGGAGCTCCCACATGGTGAAGGGGGGACCCAAGTCCCCCTTCGGCTCAGTGATGGTGCAGATGCTACCGTCCCGGGTAGCCGACTACCCGGTGGCGGCCTCCCGGGACCACTGGGGCAACTGGATCCAGAGGTGGTTCTACCTCCAGGTCGGGGACAACGAGGTGGTGTATTCCCCGGAGGCCCCCACCTACAGCCGGTCGTCCGCCCCGAAGCCCCCGGTGTGGACAAAGGAGGAGCTGAGGCTCCTCGGAAAGGTCATCGCCTCCCGGGGCATCCGCTCTATGCGGGACGCCGCCGAGGAGATGATGCTTTTGAGGATCTCCCCCTTCTCGAGCGGGAGGAGGGGAATCGGGATGTGCCCGGAGCAACGGCCTCCAGTGAAGCCGGTGACCCGACGTAAGCTCCCGAAGACCTGGTTCATTAGACTTACAAATTTTTCTAAATTTTTCTAACTCTTACCTTTCGTAGTCCGGCCGTACCCGGTGGCCCGGGAGAAGACGAAGAACCTCCTGGGGAGGTACTTCTCCGATGAGCACGAGCGTATCGTGCGCGTCGTGGGGGAGGTCCCTCCCCGGAACCTGTTGCCGAGGCCTTCGGGCTAAAGCTACCGGAGAGGAAGCCCCTCACTACCCCCGAGTCGCACAAGTTGGGGAAAGAAGCTGCCGGGGGCCCTGAGCCTAAGAAGGCCAGAGTTCAAAAAGCCCCCGGCCAATCGACGACGCCGGCCTCGACGTCGGTGAAGGCCCGGGATGAGACCCCCGGGACCGGGCGCGCCTGGGCGTCGGCCCAGAAGGAAGCAACGCCCCCTCCCCCGGAGAGCCCCGCCGATGCTCGGGGGAAGGGACAGGCCGCGGGCGGGGAGGCGTCCGATTCGGCAGACTACGCCCCCTTGCCGCCTTCGGCGACAGCCCTCCCGGCGCCCCCGGCACCTTTGGAGCCGGAGAGGCCGGAGGTGAGGTTCGCGGAGGCCTCGCCTCCGCATGTGGAATGGCCGGTAGACAAGGGGGGAGCCCCTCGGTCTATGAGGCCCCTCCGGAGGCGGAGGTCCCGGGGACCCCGCAGCCCGGGAAGGGAAAAGGGCTCATGATCCCTCCCCGGGGAGGGACCCCCTCCAAGAGCTCCTTGGCCACCTCCTCGGCGATGAAGACGCCAACCACCGCCATCCCGGCCCACATTATGCCGGGGTCTCAAGTCCGGGGGCTCGTCATCGGCCGCGACGGGACCGGCAGTGGGAGGGAGACCCCCCTGCTTTCCGCGGGGGAGGTCAACCGCTACACGGAAGGCCTGCAGTCCCGGAAGGTCCAGGCCTATGCCTTGGAGGGGACGCTCCGCTAGCGTTTTGGGGAGCTTCAGTCTCTCCAAATCCAGGTATATACCCGAACCGGTGGATGCTTTCTTTCGGCCCCCTAAACTCGAATTTTTTCTAACTCTTGAGTTTGTAGGGGGAGGCCATTACCTGGGGCCTTGAGCAGCACGTCGGCAGGCTGCTGAAGGAGGTGGAGGAGAGGGCCGCCGCTTTCAAGGAACAGCTGGATGAGGCCCTCCGGGAGCTGGCCCAGGTCCGGGCCCAAGTCCATGTCTCCGAGACCGTCAATGACCGCCTCCGACGGGAGGCCAAGGCAAAGGAGGAGGCCTTCCGGGAGCTCGAGGGCTCGAGCGTTCGGGTGGTGATGGACGCAGGCCGCTCCGTCTGCTCGGCCCTCGAGGGCCTTGGCGTGAGCCTAGGCTCCGGGAGCAGCTCTAAGGTGCCCCTGGCCACACTCGCGGAGGCTGTGCGTTTTCTCAACGCACAAGTCTCCGTGATCCCGGAGGCCGCAGATGCCTGGGCGTGAGGCCGGGCAATCCCCGTGGTGGGGCCGCAGCCGAGCTCGTGGAGCGCCCGGGGGTGCGCTCCCGGGTGATCGGGGGCCGCATCCCCTGGAGCTTCCCAGAGTTTTTCGAGCCCTCTCGCCGGGAGTTGGAGCAGCTCGCCGGGGGTTTCTACGACCGGATCATCCGGGAGAGGTTCCCGGCACCGGCGCCTCCGAGAGCAGATGCCCCAGCCCCGACCCCGACGGAAGCCCCCCGAGGGGATGACGCCAATGACAAAGTATGAGCCTCCCCCCGGGTCTTAGCTAGGACCCTTTTTTGCTTTCTTAGTATTTTTGCTCCTGGTAGCTTCTTAGAAGAAGCCCCGGACACTTGTAAAAAGACATTTTGAAATGCAATGGAAATTGAAAATTTTTCTAAGTCTTGAATGAATACAATGTTACCAGGTTTCCCAAGAGGTTACTCTCGGGCGAAGGTCCGGGAGAAGTTCCCTGGGTTTGAGGCCTTTGAGCCCCGGTAGGTACCCCCGGGAGGATGCCCAAGCCGCTTTGATCTTGCTAAGTCTCATCTCCAGGGAGCACAGCAGGGACGTTGTCCAGGAGCCAATCCGGTTGAGATGGCATCCGGAGTGGCACTTGGATAACTTCGATAATCATTGCGTTGAATTATCCCCTCCGTGTCCGGGGTCCCGTATGATCCCCCCTCTTCGGATACTTCCACCGGCGGGCTATGAGTATTGGCCCGAGGACGTGCTCCGGGAAGCTCAGCGCCGCATACGCGCATTGTACCGGGACCTGACCCGGGAGCTATCGGAGGGCCTCCGGGACTATTAGGCGTAGGAGCCTTAGGACGTAAAGAATTTCTGGGTTATGGCCCGGTTGTACCATTTCTGATGCCCACCAGAGGGGGAAGATGTCCTCCGGTTGAATGATCAATAAAGCTCTTTGCTTGTTGTTGCTTTGAGAATCTTCTTTTGATAAGATAGAGCTAAATTTTCTCGTTTTTCTTGGATGGTCCGGACGACTTCTTTTTGATAAGATAGAGCTAAGTTTGCTCATTTTTCTTGGATGGTCCGGACGACTCCCAGCGGTTCCTTATCCCCCCCGCCCACAGCGGGCCGGAGGGTCGCTCCGCGCGCTGTGGGGGTGACAAAGCCCCCGGGATGAAGGTGAAGACCTGTGGCATAAGAATTTTTCCAAGTTAGAAAATTCCAAGACGAAGTTTCCTGGGGGAATTTTTCCGGGAGACAATCGTCCGGTCGCTGTGAAAACGGGGAGCCGGGAATAATGTCTCCGGGAAAGAAATATCCAAGAAATCCGTAATTTTTCCGGGAGACAATCATCCGGTCGCCGTGAAAACGAGGAGCCGGGAATATGGTCTCCGGGAAAGAAATATCCAAGAAATTCGTCCCGCTGGGGAGACTATCAACTCCCGGAGGAGGATGTGCCCGATGACGGATCTGAGTATTTGGGTAGGGGACTAGTCTCCCAAAGTGACTCGTTACCACGGTCCCTGAGGACCGGGTTGCCGCTTACACCCTCAGTCCACGAGGGGTGATCGTAAGCCGCCCTACGGGAGGGACTTCTTGGGTCATGAGAGCCCACTTCCTCATGGGGAGGGCATCGCCATTAAAGGCGGTAATGTAAAGAACCTACATTGAGACAGAGTTGAAGAAAAATTCCAGTTGTATTGATAATAGAACAAAATACAACACCTCCCCTCGCGAAATCGTGAAAGGGGAGGGAACGGTAATTACAATGTCCCCCCTCCCCCTCCGGCGCAATCGCTTCGAGGGAGGGGACAGTGAGTACAAGGTCCCCCTTCCCCCTCCAGTGTAATCGCTCCGGGGGAGGGGACGGGCCTGTGTAGGCTAGACGTAAAACTTGCGAAGTAAACGCAAGTTCCACGTGTGCTTCAGCTCCTGCTCTTGGAGGTTGGAGAGCTTGTAAGCCCCCGAGCCCAGGACTGCGGAGATCCTGTAGGGGCCCTCCCATTTGCGGGAGAGCTTGCCCTGGGCTTGAGGGTCCGTGACGCACTTGAGGACAAGGTCCCCAAGGCGAAAAGCCCTCTCGCGCACGCGCTGGTTGTATGCGCGCGCCATCTCGCGCTCGTAGATGGCGTGGCGGAGGAGCGCTCACTCGCGTTCCTCCTCCACGAGATCGATCTCCAATCACTGGTTGGCCTCATTGGCTTGGTACGCTGCGGTCGTAGCTCCGTCTAGGAGCTCGACTTGCAGCGACCGGAAGCCAATCTCCGGGGGGAGGACTGCCTCAGCCCTGTATCCTAGGGAGAAGGGAGTACGTCCCGTCGCCCGGCTCATGGTCGTGCGCATGGAGCAGACGATACTAGGGAGCTCCTCTGCCCATGCACCCCGCTTAGAAGCGGCCTGCTTGAGTCATCGGCGTAACCCTTGTAGGATTACGCCGTTGACCCTCTCAACAGCCCCGTTGCTCCGGGGATGGGCCACTGAGGCGAAGTGGATGACGAGCCCTAGGCCTTCACAGAATTCCCAGAAATAAGCCAAGTCGAATTGGGTCCCGTTATCAACAGTGATTTCCCGAGGGACACCAAAACGACAAACGACGTTTTTCCAGAAAAACCGCTGGACGGCCCGAGACGTGATGCTGGCCAAGGGTTCCGCCTCTACCCACTTTGTAAAGTAGTCGACCCAACCACTGCATACTTGTATCCTCCGGGCGCTGGGGGGGAAGGGTCCTAAGAGGTCCATCCCCCAGCGCGCGAAGGGCCAAGTGATGGGGATAGTCTGCAACGCTACGGGGGGGAGGTTCGAACCCTTGGCCATCTTCTGATAGGCCTCGCACGCGGAGACAAGGTCTCGTGCGTCGCGCATCACCGTGGGCCAGTAGAAGCCCTGCCGGAGAGCCTTGGCCGCGATGGCACGCGGGGCAAGGTGAGAGCCACAGCTCCCTGCGTGGATGTCTTCGAGAAGTTGGAGTCCCTCCGGCCGTGGGAGGCAACGGAGGAGGGCGGAAGCCCCCTGCTTGTAGAGCTTCCCCTCCAGCAGGAGGTATGCCCGGGCTTTGGCCCGGAGGCGCTTAGCCTTGGTCTCGTTGGGAGGGTCCCCCTCCCCCTTGATGAAGGAGATGAGGGGGTCCATCCATGATGGAGTCCAGGTGATCTCGGCGTCCTCCGGGACGTGAGGCTCGTCGCCCGTGTCCGGGGAGGCCACCGAGGGCTTCGCGATGATCTCCAAGAAGGCCCCTTTGGGGAGAGATTCCCGGGCGCTGGCTGCCGGGCCAAGGTGTCGGCTCGGTCATTGTCCCTTCTTGGGATATGCTAGACCTCGAGGCCATCGAAGTGCCTCTCCATCTTTGGCACCTCCTGCAAATAAAGACTCAAGTTTGCGTCATGGCACAGGTAGAACTTGTCCATTTGGCAAACTACGAGCTGAGAGTCTCCCTTCACTAGGAGGCGCTGGATCCCTAGGGAGCGTGCAAGACGCAGCCCGAGGAGCAAAGCCTCGTACTCGGCGACGTTGTTGGTTGCGGGGAACTCGAGCCACGCCGCGTACTCGAGTTCCTTCCCCTCAGGGCTCCGGAGGACGACTCCCGCACCGGCCCCGGTGAGACACAACGACCTGTCGAACATGAGTGTCCAATGGTCACTGCGTCGGGGCGGCGCGGGGAGGTCTTCGTCCTCGAGCCCGGAGGCAGGAGTCCACTCCACCACGAAGTCAGCGAGGACCTGTGACTTGATGGAGGAGCGGCCTGTGAGGGAAAGGGAGAAGGGGCCGAGCTCGGCCCCCCACTTCCCGATTCGGCCGGTGGCCTCTTTGTTCCGCAGCACCTCCCCCAGGGGGAGGGACGACGGGACAGTGATGGGGTGTCCCAGGAAGTAGTGACGAAGCTTCCGGGACGTCATCAGGAGGGCGTAGCAGATCTTCTCCATCTCCGTGTACCAAGTTTTGGCCCCTTGGAGGGCTTCACTCACGTAGTACACAGGACGCTACTGCCCCCCTTGCTCCTTCACCAACACCGCGCTCACGGCGACTGGGGTGGCGGTAAGGTAGAGGAGCAAGGGCTCTTCTGGAGATGGACTCACGAGCATTGGAGGGCTCATGAGATACTTCTTGAGGTCGTCGAAGGCCTCCTGGGCCTCGGGGGTCCACCGGAACCCCTCGAGCCCCTGAAGGATCTTGAAGAATTGGAGGCCTCGTTCCCCCGACCGCGAGACGAAGCGGCTCAGCGCAACTAAGCGGTCGGCAAGCAGCTGGACGTCCTTAACGGAGCGCGGCGGGGGCATGTCCAGGAACGCCTGTATCTTTTCGGGATTAGCCTCTATGCCCCGCTGGGACACGAGGAAACCCAGGAGCTTCCCCCTGCGCACGCCGAAGGCGCACTTCTCTAGGTTGAGCTTCAACCCATACGCGCGGAGGTTGCAGAAGGTCTCTGCAAGGTCTTCGACGTGCGCGGCTGCGCGGGAACTTTTGACGACCTCGTCGTCTACGTAGACTTCGACGTTGCGGCCGACTTGGTCTTTGAAGACCAGCGTCATGAGGCGCTGGAAGGTCGCTCCCGCATTCTTCAGCCCAAAGGGCATGTGGACGTAGCAGAAGGTTCTAAGGGGAGTTATGAAACTCGTCTTTTCCTCGTCCCCTTCAGCCATCCGGCCTTGATGGTAGCCCGAGTAGGCATCCAGGAAGCTCATCAACTCGCACCCCGCGGTGGAGTCGATCAGTTGGTCAATCCGCGGGAGTGGGAAGTTGTCCTTGGGGCAGGCGCGGTTGAGGTCGGTGAAGTCCACGCACATCCGCCACTTGCCATTTGACATCTTCACGAGGACGGGGTTCGCGAGCCACTCGGGGTGCAAGACCTCCCGGATGAACCCCGCCTCTCAGAGTCGGGCAATCTCTACCTTGATTGCCTTTGGCGTTCAAGGGAGAGTTTCCTCAACTTCTGTTTGATAGGGGGGTCACCGCGAGCTTGTGCTCAATGACCTCCCGGGGGACGCCCCGCATGTCCGAGGGCTTCCACGCGAAAACATCAGAGTTTTCACGCAGGAAAGCCGCAAGTTGTGCTGCATGCTCCTCGGGGAGCTCCGCCCCGATTCGGACGGTTTTGTCCCCGTCATCCGGGGACAGCAGGACCTTCCGGAGGCCCCCTTCCGGACGCGGCTTGGGGAGGGGCCTCCCGGGAGGTATCGCAGCGACGTCTGGTTCTGGGGAGAGACCTCCCCCCCCCGGGCGCCTTAATGATGTTGACGCTTCCGATTGTGGTGAGCTCGTATAGAGCGCGGGCCACGTCTTGGTCCCCCCGGATGTTGATCATGCCGTGCGGCCCGAGGATCTTCACGCAGAGGTAGTTTTTGTGGGTGGCAGCCCCCAGGCGGTTGATCGTGGTCCTCCCCATGATCGCGTTGTAGGAGGAGGGGAGGTCCACCACGTCGAATCGGACCATCTCGGTCCGGTAGTTCTCCGGGGTGCCAAACGTCATGGGGAGATCCACCTTCCCCACGGGGTGGATCGCCTTCCCAGGACGAATCCTTGCAAGGCGCCCGCCGCGGGCTGCAGAAGCTTCTCATCCACCTGCATCTCCCTGATGGCTTTCAGGTAAAGGACGTCGGTGGAGCTCCCGCCATCCACGAGGATGCGGGCCAGGTGGCAGTTGAAGATGGTGGCAGAGACGATGAGCACGTCGTCGTGGGGGAAGCGAACCCCGCGTGCGTCTTCCGCCGTGAAGGTGAGGGGGACGTCCGACCACTTGGGTGGTGGCGACGTGTGCAGCACCCCCACCACCTTGACTTCGCGCGCGTACTCCTTACGCTGGCGCTTAGAGTCCTGCCCGGAGGTAGACCCTCCCACGATGACGTTGATACGACGCTGGGAAGTTTGGAAGGGGAGAGTTTCTGACGGCTCCCCCTCCTGCGTCTGCCCCTGCTGTCCCCCCGCGGGAGCAGGAAGGGCCGATACAGCCGGCCGAGGGGGCAAGGAGGCCGGAGTCCCCACCCCTGCCCATGCTGGTCGAGGAACACCGCGAAGTGCTGTAGCAGCTGGTGGCACTCTCGGGTAGCATGGGTACTGGACCCGTGGAAGGTGCACCACGGTCCTTTCCTGCTTCTCTCCGCGAGGCCTTCCCGACTGCGGGAAGACTGTCCTCCCCCATGGCCTTTCGGCTTGGGGAAGGGGCGGTTGCCCCTCGGGGGGTCGCGCGAGCCGCCTCTGCCCTTAAGGACAAAGGTGTCCCGAGGCCGTGGCTCGTTACGGCCTCCCTGCCTGGCGCGTTTGAGGGGTCCCCTGGCCCCCCGATCAGTGGGGGCGGGAGCCCCCTGGTTCTTCTTCCAGATATCGTCCTCCTCTGCCCGAGCGTACTTTTCAAGTACGTTGAAGAGCTCATCGGCGGAGGAGGGAAAGCTTCGTCTAGCCCGTATCAAGGCAATACCAGTCGAGGAAGACCAGCACCAAGTTTCTGACCCAATTTCAGACAGCCCCAGAGAGCTCCAAGACCAGCACCTACCTCAACACCACAATGCACCGGATGTAAAGGAAATCACCTTTACAAGGATTGCACCTTGAAGAACGTCGAATGCTATCACTGTGGGAGAAGAGGTCATCGCAAAGACACCTGCTCACTCCAACACTTGCCTATCAGTGTTGCTAGAGCTAGAGCAGTAGGATCCACTACCCCAGCTCAGAACCCTGGTAGAGGCATTCAACCGTCAAGAGGAGGAAGAACTCAGAATAGCAGAGGAAGAGGGATGTCAGCAACAGGCCGAGGAAGACTGAACTATGCAACCACAGCCGAAGCAGGAGAAGCCTCAGACGTCGTGATCGGTAGAATTCAAATCCACTCTAAGCTTGCTGTTACTTTATTTGATTCGGGTGCTACGCATTCATTTGTGTCAAAATCTTTTGCTTTGGGAAGTGAACTGCCTGAGTCTACACTAGAATCTTCCATTCTAATCCAATCCCCTGGAGCTAGAATGCCAGTGAAATCTATCTGTAGAGACATTGCCTTCTGTATCGGCAACCTAGGATTCCTAGCAGACTTGCTAGTTCTGAATCTTCAAGGGTTAGATATCATTCTCGGAATGGACTGGTTAGCCAAATACAAAGGTCAGATAGATTGTGAGAAGAAGACCGTCACCCTGACCAATGCCGAAGAAAGACAAGTTACATTCAGTGCAAGTAGAACCCCATTGAGTGATCTTATGGACTGCCTGAATAGTGCTGAAGAGATCAAAGTAGATGATGTCCCAGTGGTCAACGAATTTCCAGAAGTATTCCCTGAAGAACTCCCCGGAATGCCACCAGACCGGGATGTAGAGTTTGCCATTGAGCTAAAGCCTGGATCGGCCCCTTATGCTAGAAAACTTGCACGTATGACAGGTCAAGAGAAAGAAGAACTGAGAAAGCAAGTGGAAGAATTGGAAGAGAAAGGATTGGTCAGAACAAGTTCTTCACCTTGGGGAGCCCCAGTGCTATTCGCCAAGAAGAAAGACGGTAGCCTGAGACTTTGTATTGATTACCGGAAGTTGAACGATATGACGATCAAAAACAAGTACCCTCTGCCAAGGATTGATGATCTTTTCGATCAACTTAGAGGAGCCCAAGTATTTTCAAGGATTGACTTGAGATCAGGCTATCATCAACTGAAGGTCCGAGAGAAGGATATTCCGAAAACTGCGTTCATAACTAGATATGGACTGTACGAATTTACAGTGATGCCATTCGGACTAACAAATGCACCAGCTGTATTTATGAACCTGATGAATAAAGTCCTCATGGAATATCTGGACAAGTTCATTATTGTATTTGTGGACGACATACTCATTTTCTCCAAGACAGAGAAAGAACATTTGAGCATCTCAGGCTAGTGCTGAAGAAGCTAGCAGACCATCAACTGTATGCTAAATTTGATAAGTGCACCTTCTGGTTGAAAGAGATTTCTTTCTTAGGCCACATCATTTCGGATAAAGGGATATTCATGGATCCCTCGAAAATCCAAGCAGTGATGGAATGGAAACAACCGGAGACTGTGACAGAAGTAAGAAGCTTTCTAGGATTGGCTGGATACTACAGAAGATTTGTTGAAGGATTCTCCAAAATCACCCGGCCACTGACCCAGCTGTTGAAGAAGAATGCCTCATTTACGTGGACTGAGAAGTGTGGAGAGAGCTTCAAAGAGTTGAAGAGACTGACAACTACACCTATCCTTATACTGCCTGACGTCAAGAAGGATTTTCAAGTTTACTGTGACGCATCTAAGCAAGGATTAGGTTGTGTTCTGATGCAAGAAGCAAAAGTGGTAGCCTACGCATCAAGACAATTACGACCTCATGAGGAGAATTACCCAACGCATGATCTAGAGTTAGCTGCTGTCGTGCATGCATTAAAAATTTGGCGACACTACTTACTGGGTAATAAGTGTGACATCTACACAGATCATAAGAGTTTAAAGTACATCTTCACACAACAGGATCTGAACATGAGACAGCGAAGATGGTTGGAACTTATCAAGGATTATGACCTTGAGGTATGTTACCATCCTGGAAAAGCAAATGTGGTGGCAGATGCTTTGAGTAGAAAGTCCTACTGTAGCCAAGCAAAGAATCTGGGTTTACCACACCAACTGCTCAAGGATTTCAAAAGACTACAGTTGGAATTGGTTGAACAAGGATCCATTGCTACCTTAAGGATGGAATGTGAGTTAAAGGATCAAATCAGAAAAGCTCAAGTAACGGATCCACATATCCAGGAGTTGAAAGAGGATATGAAGCTCGGTGACGCAATCGATTTCAGAGAAGATGAACAAGGGATTCTATGGCACCATAATCGAATCTGCGTTCCGGATAATAAGGAAATCAAAGATGCAATTTTACATGAAGCTCACCATACCCCGTACTCAATCCACCCGGGTAGTACAAAAATGTATCCCGGGTAGTACAAAAATGTATCGAGATCTGAAGAGTCAGTTTTGGTGGAGAAAGATGAAGAGAGAAATCGCTGAGTTCGTAGCATCTTGCGACACTTGTCAAAGGGTGAAAGCAGAACACCTGAAGCCAGCAGGACCGCTACAACCCCTACCAATCCCAGAATGGAAATGGGACAAAATCGGAATGGACTTCGTAACAGGACTACCGAGGACCAGAAAAGGTTACGACTCCATATGGGTCATAGTAGATAGATTGACAAAAGTAGCACATTTTCCACCAGTGAGAACCCAGTACTCAACCAAGCAATTGGCAGAACTATACCTTTCAAGAATTGTTAGCTTGCATGGAGTGCCAAAAGCAATAGTCTCTGATAGAGGACCCCAGTTTGTATCAAAGTTCTGGGAGGAACTGCAAGAAATCTTGGGAACCAAGTTAAAGTTCAGTACCGCTTATCATCCGCAGACTGGAGGACAAACTGAAAGAGTGAACCAAGTTTTAGAGGATATGCTAAGAGCTTGTACGTTGGAATATGGAGATGCTTGGGAATCATTCCTACCATATGCTGAATTCACATACAACAACAGCTATCAAGCAAGTATAAAGATGGCACCATACGAAGCACTCTACGGAAGGAGATGCCGTACCCCACTATACTGGACCGAAGTGGGTCAAAAGCAATTTTTAGGACCACAACTAGTGGAAGAGGCCACAGCCCATGTGAAGAT
This sequence comes from Pharus latifolius, assembly GCA_019359835.1. NCBI lineage: Eukaryota > Viridiplantae > Streptophyta > Magnoliopsida > Poales > Poaceae > Pharus > Pharus latifolius. The sequence goes on along the minus strand of CM033321.1, from coordinate 34,651,692 downwards.
CATCCAGGAAAGAATGAAAACGGCTCAGTCTCGACAGAAAAGCTACGCCGACCACAGAAGAAGAGAACTATCATTCGAAGAAGGTGATTACGTATATCTTAAGGTAACACCTTACAAAGGAGTGCGTCGATTCCAAATGAAAGGAAAATTGAGCCCGAGATATGTTGGACCTTATAAGATTCTGGAGAAGCAAGGAGGGGTAGCATATAAGCTAGAACTACCACCTGAGTTGGCTGGAGTTCATAATGTCTTCCATGTGTCTCAACTGAGGAAATGTTTGAAGAGGCCAACAGAACAGATATCTCCCAGAGAAGCAGAAGTACAACCAGATTTGTCATATCAAGAGTACCCCATCAAGATACTTGAAATCAGCAAAAGGAGGCTAAAATCAAGGACCATCAGATTCTGCAGAGTCCAATGGAACAACCATTCAGAGGAAGAATCAACTTGGGAAAAGGAAGAAGAGCTACGTCGAAACTTTTCATACATGTTCTCAGACCTACTAGAATCTCGAGGACGAGATTGTTTTTAAGGAGGTTAGGTTGTAACACCCCTATTTTTCCCAACCCTAGCCTGCCTTGACTATCTGCATATCAGGATGAGATCTTGGTAATGCCAGAGTGTTACTCTAAAAAGTTGGCAGCCAAACTCCTTCATTCAAGTCATTTTTGCAGATCAGTCCAAAAGATTCACAAATTAGTCCTTTTCAGATATCTGAGGAACCCCAAAAAGGCTAAAAGTCACAGATCATTTCCAAATCCTGATTTGATTCAGTGAACATCTTCCCTTCACTTTTCTGAACATTTTTCCCTTCTGGAAGAATTTCCAAATCTCTCCCGAAACCCTAGTTTCAGCCTTGTCAAATTTCTAAAATCAGATTACCCTAATTACCCTGTTTTTGGTTCATCTCAAAACTTGCCTAAATCTCCAAAATTTTGTCATCCCTAGCTGCTGATCAATATCTTAGACTTTGTGGATTAATTTAGCAAAGTCAAAACTCTTTCTACTTTAGCCAAATGCCAGATTTACAGATTGGTCCCTGGAATCAAGAATCAGTAATTGCAAATCAGCCCTCCTATTCTTTTTCTGCTGTTTTCGACCAGCGCCTGGTCGTGCCCTCGGCCAGTGCATTTTGCCGGAGCCGCGCCACGTTTTCTCTCCGCAGTTGCTCGCCGCCAGCCACCGCCTCTTGTCGCCAGCGCTTGTGAACAATTGTGCCACCCCGCGCGCACGTGCCAGCAACCATTGCCTCGTTGAAACCAGCGGTTAAACGCCCGCGCTCCAGAGCAATGTCTTCGCGTGCGCAACCATTGCCGTGGCATTGCATGCTGTTACGTGTCGTTGCCGGAGCTGCGCTGTTGCCTCCGCATCTGCGCCATCACTGGTGAAGTTCCAATGCAACCGACAAAGCCTGCAGCGCTGCTACATCGCCATCGCTCCTTCACATCGCCGGTCACCGCTGTCGCAGCTGCACCCGGCCGGTCTCGTGCCCGGCACAAGTTCTCTCGCCGTTTCCCCTCGCAAGCTCCGCCTCAACGCCTATTTAAACCCCCCTTCAGCGCTGTGAAGAAGCACAACTCCAGTACTTAGCCATTTTCCCAGATTTCCACTGTTTCCCTTTCTTCCCCGACGAGCCGATTTTGAGGCCATCGTCGCCAGAGCAAACCACAGCCCCTCTCTTCGATCCAAGCTCACCAGTAAGATCCCCACACCCATCTTCCCGTGTCCAAGCAAGCAATTGCATCCTAGTGCTCTTCATCGCCAGGTGATCGCCGGAAAACCAGAAACTCCTGTTCCAGAAATCAAACTCGCTCCAGTGCTTTCCACCACTCACTCCAGTAGAATCAAATGATCCTTAGCCCTTTCTTAGCAAGCCTATTCAGCCAATTTTCAAATTGATGCAGTGCTGTGTGTTTTCCCAAATTTCGAGCGCCACCGTGGACGTCTCACGTCGCCGGCGTGCCTCGCTGCAGCTCTCCCCAAACTGAAGCCACCTACACCTTCCCTGTAACCCCTAGATGGTGTATCCCAAAGCTTATAGCTTGCATTGCTGTGTGGAGCCAGTTCGTCGTTCACCGTCTTCTCCAACTCCGGTGACAACGTCGACGAGCTCGCACGCTTAACCACTGCCCAATTCCTCTCTCCACAACAATCCACACCACCCCAGGAGTGTTTCCCCTCGGTCAATTTCGAGTTTAGCTAACCCCAGTCCTCTGTCACCGTGGCTCGTTCTTGTCTCAGGCGGCCGAAGATTTCAACCTCGCCGTTCGTCGCCGATAAGCCACCCCAGCCAAATTCCTTCCACCAGCAACCTTGTCTTGATCCCGCCTACCTCCCTGACATGTTTGGCGAAGCAATGCATGCGTGATTCGTCCAGACGCATGTGCCCTAGTTCGCTGCTGTACAGTGGCATTCGATTTCATGTGTCCTGAGCTTTGCTGTGAATTTCTGTTAATTCAAGGGCTTTTCTGAAAAGTTCACTTTGTCATTTAGGTCCCTCGCAGCATTTGGCACACGATGCCACCTCTTGCACCAGTTTTGATCATCTAGAAGCCCCAAATCATCCTGGTGTCCTTCTCAGACATTGTTTGTTCGCGAACCGAATGCCAACCCTTGGCTTTCGTCGCAATCGAGTCTTGTCTAGTGAACCTAACCCTAGAATCCTTTTCTCCGCTGTTCTGTTTCTGCCCAATCTCCCTCATTTGCATTCATGTGTATATTTTACTTATGTTTTGTATAAAGCCTATTTTCTGGATGCTTATGTATTGTATGTGTTGTGTGTGCTCTCGTGCGAATGCAGAGCAAGGAGCGGAAGATTTGGAAGGAACGTTTGAAGATCCAGCAGATTTCTTAGACCCAACTTGGCAAGGCAAGTCGTCACCCTTGATCATGTCTCACCCAGTATTTTGAAATAAAGTAGATTCACTGTTTTAAAGATATATGCATGCTGAATATTTGATAGAACTATGTTTAGAAACATGTGAATAGATATGACCCAACTTTCATGTGGAAACCCCTTTTTTGATATCGAATCATCATGCAACCTTGTCACCCTAGGATACCATGCTTAGGCTTTAATCTTATTTAAGTATACATGTTGGATGTGAAATGGCTAATATGTGAGAAATGGATTTGAAACCCCTTTTGTGAAATGAAATGTCAAATTAGAATTGGTAGTGAGGATTGGTTTGGATGGTGAGGGTGCGGTGCGCACCAGGGAATGTGGATGGCTCCTCACTATTAATTCATAAGGACTAGAACCTTGTGTTGTGCCTCTATGCGGCATGAAAAACGTACCAACCACTTGCCTGGTATGGGACAGGCACGACTTAGTAGCTTTTTGGTATTAGCAGTTCCCTGCATGGTTTGTCGGTCTGGTTTCTCGCGTGGAGAAACTGGTTGGACGCAGTTCGTCCGTGAGTGATGTGAGTTCAGAAAAAGTATGAGAGGAAAAGGTGGAAAGAAGGAAGACGCCCTATGCCTCTGATTAAGCCGTGCGCGGTTGTAATCATGACGGTCAGATGTCTCGCGTGGACAGACCAAGGCTATGTGTCCTGCGGGAGCATAGGCCAAAGGCTAGGAAGTAAGGCAGTGGGGAGGACCCACAACGGTACTTGAGACTGAATTGTCTATTTACCGGGCGGGGATACTATTAATACTAGACTGCAAAAGCATTGTGTGATCTCGGCCTTGTCACATGTGTATAAGTCACATGGAGTTGGCCCGACTTGAAAGTCGAGTGAAGAAGTGGATTTAAAAAGAGGTACACCTTTGCAAAGCGTAAGAAAAGTATCGGATACTCTGTACTCCGAGGTCATGGAGTATGTTCGCGGTGGATTTATCCATGTGGTTCAACACAAGTAACTATTTGGAATGTTTTCATAATATGGTTAATTCAAATGGTGGATCACGGAGGATCGCCATTCACAATGTTTTCTTAAAGTCTATTATAAGGTTTTCAAAAATCCCGCTGTTGAAAACAAAACCCTTATTTGAAAGATCAAAGGATTGAAATCTATACTATTTATGATTATAAGACTTAACCCCTTTTCTTGATCACTCCTCATCTATATAATTGCATTTGTAAATAAACGACTTGCTGAGCATTGTGTCAAAGCATGCTCACCTTTGCCTTTTCAAACAAATCAGAAGAGGGATTCGCCGATCCCGATTCGTTTGGTTATGAAGATGAAGCAGAGGATGGAAATGCCCCAGATGATTCGGAGTTCTAGGAGGGTCTCGCGCCGAGTTGAGTCCGATGTGGAGGAAGCCCTACCAGAACCGTTGCTGCCAGAAGTGAAGATCTTTGTTGTTGCTGTCTGCTTTGTTTTGTGTGTTCGGTATCTTGATGCCGACTCTTGTATGGATAAACCTGTTATTTTCGTAGCAACTCTAAGTAGCGTCATTCTGGGCGCTATGTTAATGTAATATTGGTCCTTGTGACCTCGTACCTGTTTAATTATGTTTTATGCAATAACTGCTTTCCGCTTGTTGTGAGTTTTGTAATGGTCCAACCTGTGTGCATTCCACCTGGGCGGTTGCCACGGGATTCCTCAAATGAGGGTCGCACAACGTGCGGGGCGAGACTGGCTCCCGGCGCAGGGAAAACCCCCAGCATGTAATGGGCCCCCGGCCCCGGGAATGGGCTCGGAACGAGGCATCCCCCCGGTGCCACGAAGGGCCAAGGCACAAAGTAACCTCCCGGCACCGGGAAGGATCTGGGTGCTGAGAAGGGTCTGGACATATGACCCGCAAGGGGAGGGTACCCCCGGTGGGGTCATATGGGGCGACCGGACCTCTGGAGACTGGAGGGGCCGCCGAGTGGCCCATAAACGGGGACGTAGCTCCCGGGTATGGGTACGGTGCATATGTGGGGACCGGTGGCCATGCCAACACGCGAAGCAGCTCATCCATAGAGTGCTAGGCGCGGAGCTGGCCCTCCACTAAAGCCTCGAGCAGGGCGTCAGGGGAGCCAGGGGAGCCATCAAGGGGAGACTGGTCCCGGCCGAGGCTACCATGGCCACCGGGACCGACCCAGAGGTCGAACCACCTAAATTAAGAGGGAAGGTGGGAGGCGGTACCTGAGTCTGGCCGCCTCCGGGCGGAAGGCCCGGGACAGTCGTGTCCTGAACAGGTGGCGCCGAGTCACCGGGACCAGCGTCACCGGGAAGGGTGCGGGCCCTTGTTCTTGGGGGAGCCATGGCGTCTTGTCACGAGTCCCCACGGTCGGCGCCAACTGTCGTGGTATTGCGAATACCCCGGCAGGTTTTGTGGACGATCCTAGTGAAGAAAACGCGACGCGGGTTGACCGGGTGACCGGTCCTCCCCCGTCGGACAAACACAACAAGTGACACGGAGGTTTATACAGGTTCGGGTCCCGGTGGGGGCCCTAGTCCTGTCGGCGTGCTCCCGACCGAAGTCGGCTGGGGAGGCTCTCTCGGGGAGAGGCTTCCGGAGCACACCTGTGAGTTTGGCTATTCTATCAATAATGAGCAACTTGTCTTTACAACAGGGGGTACAAGGGCTATTTATAGCCCCAAAAGAAGCAAAAAGACTAAACTACCCCGGACGCTACCGTCGAGTCGAGGGGTAGCAACGTCCTTCTCCCGACCAGGGGCCTCGGATGCTTGACAGGTGGCCGCTGATTCCCGAGGCGCTCGTCACGAGACCAGCACGTGACCAAGGAGCTTGCCACGCGACCCGCACGTGACACGGAACCAAGGGCTCCTGCCCCCGGAAGGACGACGGCGCCCAGGACAGGCACCGGGGGCCATGTTCCCGGGCGAAAGGCGACGCCCGGGACAGGCACCGGAGGCCATGTCCCTGGGCAAACAGCGGCGCCCGAGACAGGCACCGGGGACCAAGTCCCCGGGCGAAAGGCGGCACCGGGGGCAGGCACCGGGGGCCACGTCCCCGTGCGAATGGCGGTGCCTGGGGCAGGCACCAGAGGCCACGTCCCCGGGCGAATGGCGGCGCCCGGGACAGGCACCGGGGGCCATGTCCCCGGGCTAAAGGTGGCACCCGAGACAGGCACCGGGGGCCTTGTCCCCGGGCGAAAGGTGGCGCCTAGGACAGGCACCGGGGGCCTTGTCCCCGGGCCAACGGCGGAGCCCGGGGCAGGCACCAGAGGCCACGTCCCCGGGCGAAAGGCGGCGCCCGGGGCAGGCACCGGAGGCCACGTCCCCGGGGAAATGGCGGCACCCGGGACAGGCACCGAGGGCCAGGTCCCCGGGCGAAAGGCGGCGCCCAGGGCAGGCACCGGAGGCCACGTCCCCGGGCGAATGGCGGCGCCCAGGGCAGGCACCGGAGGCCACGTCCCCGGGGAAACGGCGGCGCCTGGGACAGGCACCGGGGCCAGGTCCCCGGGCGAAAGGCGGCGCCCGGGGCAGGCACCGGAGGCCACGTCCCCGGGCGAAAGGCGGCGCCCGGGGCAGGCAACGGGGCCCATGTCCCCGGGTAAAAGGCGGCGCCCAGGACATGCACCGGAGGCCGGGTCCCCGGGCAAATGGCGGCGCCCGAGGTAGGCACTGGAGGCCACGTCGCCGAGCGAATGGCGGCGCCCAGGACAGGCACCAGGGGCCATGTCCCTGGGCTAAAGGCGGCGCCCGGGACAGGCACCGGGGGCCTTGTCCCCGGGAGAAAGGCGGCGCCCGGGGTAGGCACCGGGGGCCACTTCCCCGGGCGAATGGTGGCGCCAGGGGCCGGCACCGGAGGCCACGTCCCCGGGCGAATGTGGCGCAACTTACCTGGACTTAGTCTCACGGAGATTTCCCCCAACACAATATGTGTTTGAATTTTGCATAAGGTTTGATGAATGTTTGTCTGCAAAACTCTACTTGCAGCGCGACCATGGTTGGTCTGCTGTTAGAGTGTTTCAAGGTCGTGCAAGTAGAGCGTGACCTCGTAAAGTAGTAAGTGTCTTGCTTTACCTTTAATCCTTGTATGGACCAAAACGTTAATCTCGTCGCAGGGAAAACTCTACTTTACTGGAAGAGATTGCCACCGTGCGCAACAATGAGGGGGTTGCAGTGACCGAGGCTTTGAGGGAGAAGGATGAGAAACTCTCTGGTGCTCTCACGTCCTTGGAGGAAAAGACACGATTAAATGATGCTCTCCAAGGGGACACAGATAGCCTCACATCGTCATGCAGTAAACTGCATGCCGATGTCGACTGTAAGCTCTTCCCAGCAGCAGTTGTCATTGCTGAGTCGATCTTACGGTTGCTTGATCTCGAATATATTTCTTTCATTGATCAGGTCAAAGGGAAAGAAATCACAAGCTAACCGAAGAGAAGGATGAATTAGAAGAGAAGTTTATTAGGCGTGGACACAACCTGGAGAAGCTTCACGACATCATTAACCAACTTTGGTTGGCCAGCAACAAGCCCAAGGAGAAAACAGAAAAACTTCTCAGTGAGAAGGAGGGTTTGGAAACGATCGTCGAAAACTACTGCCTCACTGAGAAAAATACTTTGGCCAAGCTGAAGGCAGACTCATTTGACGCGGAAGTTGTCAATCCAATGGGCGATGACGTATCACCAGCCGAGTCTTGCAACCTAGTCGCCGCCCAACCCGACTTGCTTGTCGCAAATATCGCAAAGTTTGTGAAGAGGCGTAGGGAGATACTGAAGACTAATGTCAGTGATGTGGCCTCTGCGTTACTCTACAAACTTAGACATCACCATGGCCCGGATTTGGACCTGAGGCTAGTGGTGGAAAGCGCAGCTTTCGACAGCGAGGATTAGTTAGGCGCGATTAGGACTGAGGTCAATGTTCTTGTAGATAAACTGTTGAATGACCTGGGCCTTCCTTGATATACTATCTTTTATTGTACTTTTTTTTGACAATGAGATAACTTTTCTTTAGTTATTGTACCTTGCAAACACACATGATTAGTAGGAGTGACAAAAAACTAAGGAAAATGCTTGACCTTAAAATTAAATATTACAGTTAATATCCCCCAACCCCCTCTTGCAACCTTTTATACTGGAGATGTACTATGTTGGTCGCAAGATTGGAATATGGACAAACCCAGGGATGAGTGACGAACTGATTGACTGGAGAGCACGTTATAGTGAAGTCATAAGGTTATTTCTAACTGGCAGCCACTCGAATGGTCAAGACATTCTAGTAAGTTTCTAAAGCATTGAGAAACGGCTTACAAAGAAATGTCTTATCTAGATGCGACCATGAGATCGGCCAGTGAATCCGCTTAATCATCACAATGCAGTGCCCAGTGCGATCAGCCCCTGGGTGTGGTCCGATGGAGGTAGAATGGGTTTTAACCGTAAAAACTGTAATGAAAAAAGGTATTGACAATTGAAAAGGGGAAGAGAAAGAGTACTTACACGTAGAACTTGCGTAATTGGTCGATGTTCCATGTATTGGACAAAATTCTACCATCCTCCACAGCTAATCTAGCTGATCCAGGTCACGGCATTGAAACCACGGTGTAAGGGCCTTCCCATATTGGGGAGAATGTGTTGCGATTAGACTTGTTTTGGATCTTTCTCAAAACTAAGTCACCGACGTGTAGGCTATGTGGTCGCACCCTTTTGTTGTGATACTTATGCAAGGCTTGTAAATATGTTGTGGACCTAAACAGTGCTTGATTACGCTTTTCCTCTAGAAGGGCAAGTTCATCTTCGCGTGCTTCAGTTGAGCTTGTGATATCAATGTTTGTCACGCGAGGGGAGCCAAGTTGTATTTCACTTGGCAGCATGGCTTTGGCACCAAAAAACAGTTGGAAAGGCGTGTCGCCCATGGCTCTACTGGGTGTGGTACGAAGCGCCCATAGAACAGAGTAGAGTTCGTCTACGCAAGCCCTCGAGCGTATCTTAAGGCAATCGACAACGCGTTTCTTCACCCCTTGAATTATTTTCCTGTTGGCATATTCAATTGCCCCATTGCTTTGTGGATGGGCAACGAAGGCGAAACAAACCTTGGTACCAATATCGTCGCAATAGTCGAGGAAAAGGCCGCTGACAATTGGGAACCATTGTCTATAATTAGGCGATTTGGGACGCCAAATCGTGTGACAATGTTCTTGTGAAATAACTTTTGTGCCACAGCAGCGGTGATGGTTCGGACTAGTTCAACCTTGATCCATTTGGTGAACATGTCAATGGCTACGAATAAGAATTTGTATCCATTGGCGGCTTGGGGCATTGGTCCCAGAATGTCTACCATACGGCGAATGGCCATGTTAATGGGATAGTTTGTAATGCATATGCTGGTTGATGAGTTTGCCGAGCATGAAATTGACACTGGGGGCATGTCTTGACCAAGTGCCTGGCATCGTTTAGTGCCGTAGGCTAGTAATACCCTTGTCGAAAAGCTTTTTCGACCAGTGTGCCATAGGAGGCATGTGCACCGCACATGCCCTCGTGGATTTCTCTCAAATGGGATTTACCTTCTTGCTGAGGTATGCAACGGATGAGTATGCCTTGTGTACTCTTTGTGTACATGGTGTCGTCAACCAATTTGTACATGCGTGCTTTTCTAACTAACCGATCAGTGTCGGTTTCGTCCTCAGGCAAGGTTCCATTCGCAAGATAGATCCTCAATGGATGGATCCAATCTGCTTCTTGCTCGAGGGCGGCGAATTTAGTCATCGCCTCGGTCGTCTCGGTGATCAAGGGATATTTTAAGTGTTCGATAAACACTCCTGCTGGAGCAGATGCACGTGAGGACCCAAGTTCTGATAACTGGTCGGCGAGAGTATTGTCTCGTCTCGGCAAGAATTGGACTTCGAAATTCCTGAAGTATAACGAGCCATTGTCTCATTGGAGGTGCTATACTCCTTGTTTACCTGGTTTACGACTAGCTGTGAGTCTCCCCTCACCACTAGTCGATGGACTCCAAGGGATTTGGCTGCTTGGAGCCCAGCAAGAAGACCTTCGTACTCTGCTGCGTTGTTAGTTGTAACAAAGTGGCGTTGTATGATGTACTGGAGTTGGTCACCCAGAGGCATGATTTAGACCACTCCAGCCCCGTATTTGGAAAAATTGCGAGAACCATCGAAGTACATCGTCCAAAGGTCGTTTGTGGACAAATCTGTTGATTCTTGTGGAAGTGGGTCGGGATTAGTCCATTCGACCACAAAATCAGCAAGAATTTGAGATTTGATTGCCACGCGAGCAGTGAAGTGGAATTCAAACGCTCCCAATTCAACTGCCCATCTAAGACGACCTCTCTGCTTCCAATAATCATTCTTGATCTTAAGAAGATTGCAAAAATGTCTCTTTAGAATGCATCTAAAGTGAAATTCTGGCCTAAATAAGTTTCTCTGTTCCTCAATACCATCCAAAAGAGTAATAACACTAAGACAATAATCTATTTGAGACTGGGTGATCTTGAAACTTTTGTTCCAAAACTTAGGAGCCCTTCTGAGAAACTTAAACTTGTTATTAATTTTTCTGGTAACATTCAAGTCCAAAGGAAAGGAATTCCAAGTGTTCTCCACCAAATTCATAAACCCAGGTCTGGAAATCCAGAAGTTTTCAAATCGAAAGATCTTCGAAACAGGAAGAGAAGAAGAAATAATGATGAGACCCGGAGAATGATCCGAAATGATCCTTGAAGAAGATTTAACCAGAGTGTGAGGATAAGTCTTAATCCATCCTTCATTAGCGAAGAACCAGTCTAGTCTTTCCAAAGTCGGATGAGCTTGCAAATTAGACCAGGAATACTTGGATCCAGAAAATGGCAATTCCTCCAGAAGAAGATGATTTATATCCTCATTGAAACAATCAGCTTCTCCTGAGTTAAACAATCCTTTATTCTTGTTAGAAGGATACCTCATGAGATTGAAATCACCCATAATTAACCAGAGCATATGTGAAGGAACAGAGATATCGCGAAACCAGCTAATAAAGTTAGCTTTTTTTTTTTGGGCAGCAAGGTCCATAGACATTGGAGATTAACCAGTGGGCTCCAGTGAGTTTATTCATAAGCAGAACAGTGAGACAGAACTCAATGTGAACAGCATCCACCCACTGAAACAGATTACCATTCCAAACAGTAAGAATACCACCAGAATTACCCCTGGAGGGAATAAAATCAAACTCATTCCAATCTTTCGGACAAATGTTTTTAATCAAAGAGCAATTAATCGATTCCATTTTAGTCTCCTGAAGACAAAGAATAGAATAATTATCCTCGATTAATTTGGATCTCACCACCATTTGTTTTTGAGAGGCATTAAGCCCTCTAATATTCCAAACAAGGATGCTGAATTTCTTAAAAGCATTCATTAAAAATCACGAAAGACTCCAGATAACTAAAACACATGGCAAAGCCATGTTTAAACAAGCAACTAATATCCAACAAATAAAGTTTAGCAAAAACATCATTACAGACCATCCAGCATGACCAACTAAAATTCTGACAAAAAAACAAACAACTTCCTAAGACAAGCCAAGCAAGCTTAATCATCAATATTTTGGATCAAAGGAGCTTGAAGATTCTCCTTGGAGATAGGTATCCCGTAGAAAGAGCCAAAGGCTTGGAGCATATCAATGGAAAGATCAGGGGTAACAAAAGCAGAGGCTCCTGGTTTGAATCCTTTAAACTTTGCCGCCAATCTAGGGCTTCTGTGAAGACCAGAAACATCCAGAGGAGTCCTACCCTTAACTTTAACCAAGGGGGAAGAAGAGACATTCTTCTTAATCTTCAGACGGAATCCCTAAGAGGAAGAGATCCTAGTGGCAGCAGGATTAAACAAACTCCAAGATGTTCTCAAGCATAAGACCGAATTGAGAGATCTGATACAAGACCCTAAGCAAGGAGTCTTCCAACGTTTTAGTAATTCCAAGTTTTCAGCAAAACTCCCAAAAGCTTGCAACTGATTGAAAGAAGAAGAAGAATCTTCCATCTGGTCCCATGGATCCCAAGCTTCAAGATGTTGGGGAATGAGAGAATCCCAAATTGGATCAGGCCCTCCCCCCATGTCTTCAGGAGCATCATCTTGATTAACAGGATCTTCCAAGTCTGCATCTTCATTAAAACTGAACTCATCATCTTGAGGGGGTTGAGGATCCTCAGGTTCATCCTCATCTCCTTCAAGAGCATTGGTGGGTCTAGAGAGGCAAATGACAACTTGTACTGTCCAGCTATGCCCCAAAGTTTCAATGGGTTCAGTGATCACCAAGAAATGAGGGATGTCAGAAAGAGCAGTAACTAGAAATTTCACCATAGCATGCGGCCTATCACCCGTTCTTTGATAATCAGTATCCCATTCCCGCAGGAGACCAAAAGAAGACACAGCCTTGCTCAAGGTAGAAATTGACCAGAAGTCTAATGCTCAAGGTTGAAACCGACCCTCCTAAAGTTGAAACCATTATCATGATGATTAAAAAACAGCATAAAATCTGCCTCCACATGAAGACCTTCATTCATGAGAATGTCTCTTTGCAAAGGAGAATGAAAACGAACTGAAGCGTCAACAAGTCCTGAGGGAGCAACATGAGCATGAATACCTCTATTATTTAGAAGGTAGTTTCTAACCACTTGCATAGGTTCCACTGGCTCCGGCGCCACATCAACAATAGCCCAATTTTCATTGGTCTCACTCCTGGTGGAGACACATCTGGTACGCAAAGGTCTTCCTTGAATAACTATCTCTTCCAGACCTTCACGAAGAAAAGGAGCTGGATTCACCCAGTAATTTGCCATTTTGTGAATGGAGGAATCCACCAGAGCGGAGGAAAGAATTGAGGCCAGAACGAAGATGGAAGAGGAAGGGTTAAACTCTAAAACAGCTGGAGCAACCTTTGGAGTGACAGGGGGGTTAGCGCAAAACCCAAAGAATTCAGAGAAGCTATCAAAGTGACGGGATACGCTCTTTCCTTTTTTCAATAACATCCTAGCCACAGGAGAAAGTGTAGATCCAAAAGATGGGTTAAAACTGGCCATCCGATCTAAATCAATCCCACCAGCAAAGGGCGCGAAAGGCAGAGCAGAGGCAGACGCAGCCCCCTTCTTAACCAAATTCTTGGGAACAAAAACCTTTTTACTCTTCAGATCTAAAAACCTCTTAAAACAAGCGCTCTTAATGTGACCATAATTAAAACAACTTGAGCACCAGACCGAAGATACACAATCTCTTTTGAAATGTCCCGGAGCAAGACAATTAAAGCAGAATAAGTCCCTTTTACAATTCAAAATTGAGGAAGAAAACCTCAAAGATTGCTTGTTGGGAAACTTAAGACGATCAAACACTGAGACCTTCTGATTACTCAAATTATGAAAGGATCCAGAAGCAGGAACTTGGATACAATCAAACACAGAATTGCCATCAGAAAGATGATCTCTCCTAGAATGAGAAGACATATATTTTCTCTTAGAAATCACCAAATGCCAAGCCTTATCTTGCTCAATGAACCACTTATTCAGCTCTCTTTGCCAATGAGGACCGCCATTGTTCCAGACACTACCACAGAAATAGACATCCTGGACGGCACATCACAGACTGGTATGAACTGTTCAATAGAAAACCGTCTGCGAAGGCCTGTCGGGAGAATATGTTCAGATATCACAGACGGTTCTGATGTCAAAAATAACTGTGACAGTAAACCAGACGGTTCTAAACACAAAACCGTCTGTGATAGTCTACTTATCACAGACGGCTCTAACTTAAAAACCGACTGTGATAGATACAATCGGTTCCCAGCTGAGAACCGTCTGTAATAGTCTACTTATCACAGACGGTTCTAACCTAAAACCCGACTGTGATATATACAATCGGTTCCCAGCTGAGACCCGTCTCCGATAACTAGACTATCACAGACGGTTCGGAACTCAGAATCGACTGTGATTTATACAGTAGGTTGTGAACTACGAAGCGTCTATGATAGTCTACTTATCACAGACAGTTCTCATTTCTGAACCGACTGGAAAAGTACTGGCGCTTCGAATTCTCAATTGTGATCATTTTTGTCTCCGATGAACACGAAGCATCACTTTGGAAGTTCTATAAATTAACAGTGGAAAAATTGTCATTTACTTTACAAGTTTTTATAGTTCTCAGACTGTTTGACTCCTTAGCTTCTCTGCGCCAATGGCATCCTCGATGGCATCGTCAGCCTCGCCCTCCCCGGTAAGAACTCTCAATCTTTTGGACTTACCCCTGTATTGTTAATCCCTGTTCAATACATTCTTGACCTATTGATTTGCACAGGGAAGGGGAGCCGTGGAAGACACTGGCAAAGTCAAGGCCGAGCTGAGGGCCCTCCAGGAGGAGCACAAGCTCCTCACGGAGAAGCACACTCGGCTACGGCTTGACCTTGACGATCTCTTCCAGCGCATTCAGCACATGAAGACGGATGGTGACAATGTTAGGGCGAGGACGAGGCGTCTTCTCAAGGAGAAGAAAGCCGCGGATATGACCATCGCTGGCTGCAGTTTCACAATGAAGGATACCATCGCGAAGCTGAGGGAGGTCGCAGGCCTTCTCGACGCTGTAGTAGTTGATCCCGAGAAGGACAACTTGTCGCTGGAGGAGTCCTGCGTCCTGGCTGCAAGTCAAACTGACTTTATTCTAGATGCAGCCAGGGCTAAGACCACTCCTTGACCTAGCATTCTGTATTTTTACTTTTTTTTGTAAGTGATGAAAAAAATTATTGAAAACTTTGTTCTTATGTCAACTTTCCAATTTTCCAGCACATTCTTGGACTGCATGCAATCTTCCCTCTTTCTTTATCTTTCTTTAGCTTTTGTCGAACATTCGACCATACAAAGGTATGTGCACTGTGTGCGATCAAGGAACGACTATCGCGATCTTTGGCTTGTGAGGGCAGTCCATCGGAGCCCTTCAAATAATATAGAAATAACATAGGAGTCGCAGGTCCCATGCAAATAATATAAAAAGAATATAGAAGTTATATATCAACGTGCTTTGAATATCACAAACGGCTCTGAGGTAAAAAATGACTGCGATAGTCACATTAGAGACGGTTTTTATGTAAGACCCGACTGTGATAGTCCCAACAGTGTCCGCCGCCTCGAATTCTCAACTTCTTTCAATATCACAGAAGGTTTTTAACTCCAAACCGTCTGTGATAGTAATATTACAGACGGATTTTATGTAAGGACCGACTGTGATAGTCAAACAGTGATCGACGCTTCAAATTCTCAACTTCTTTCAAATTCTCAGCGGTTCAACTGGAAGCAAAACTCCAGGGAGGGAACAAGTATTTGTAGAAGTTGAACAGTTCAATATTCAACAGACATATTGAAGACGGTTCGGACATCAGAACCGTCTGTAATATTAAAGCAGACGGTTTTGATCTCCCAACCGTCTGTGATAATCCCAACAGTGCAATTATCTATATGCAATTGTTGATAACCGCACATAATAACTGCGCAGATGAAGAGACTTATTTATTTACTTCAAATTTAATTTACATCGA
Organism: Pharus latifolius; assembly: GCA_019359835.1. Lineage (NCBI taxonomy): Eukaryota > Viridiplantae > Streptophyta > Magnoliopsida > Poales > Poaceae > Pharus > Pharus latifolius. Next base: position 34,636,283 of record CM033321.1, on the reverse strand, counting down.
ATTATGTAATCTGACGCTTCAACTTCCAAAGTGGGCACTACTGTTTTGCCTTGTTCCAGTTTATCTCCCGAGAATATTTATCATGACGGTATTGATCTTGAAAAGAAAGTAGTATGCTCCACTTCAAATTCTCAACAGTGTGTTGTGTCTTTTCCATTTCTGATGTTTGCGCGGCGCACTAACCTGGGAACACGAAGCGTCGACTTGGAAATTGTTTTTCATTAATGTTGAAAAAATGAACTAAAAATTTGTTCTTATGTAAATTTTGCAATTTTCCCTCATTTCTTGGAGAAAGAGAAGTGGAGCGGTTCGAATGGAAGCAAAACATTGCAGGGAGGGAACAAGTATTTGAAGAAGTCGAACAGTTCAATATTCTAGGCATAGTAAAGATGGTTCGGATATCAGAACCGTCTGTAATAGTCATATTACAGACGGTTTGGACATGAGAACCGTGTGTAATATTAAAGCAGACGGTTTGATATCCCAACCGTCTGTGATAGTCCCAACAGTGCCCACGCTTCGAATTCTCTACATGCAATTGTTGATAACCGCACATAATAACTTAGCAGATGAAGAGACTTAATTATTTACTTCAAATTTAATTTGCATCGAATTATGTAATCTGACTCTTCAACTTCCTTTGCCGTGTTGCAGTTTATCTCCCGAGAAGTTATCATGAATTTATCGACCTTGAAAACCAGTAGTGCGCTTTTTAAAACTCGAGGCACCCGCGCATATGAACCGTCACCTTCTGTCTCTATAAATAGCGAGGCTCCTAAATCCCTGTCTTTATTCCCTCCTCAACTCCCACCTTGATGGCGAGCCGAGATTCCAATGAGGTTATTGAAATTGAGATTGATGAGGAAGAGATAAGGAATGAACTCGATCAAGATCTTCAGAAAGTAAGTCCTCTCTAAAACTCTAATGCAGATCTTTCTTTTATGACTTGATTACCTCGAAACAAATGCATTTCGAAATCCACAGGTGCCTGAGGAAATGCTCCCTCCAAAGAAGAGACTTAGAAATGATGAAAGATCCTCCAGTGGAGCTGCAGCGAAGACTCTAGAGGGTGCTGAGGCCTGTGTTGCCACATTGCCCCTTGCAACCCCTCCAGTTGCATCGACTCCACCTATGGAGATCCACAACAATCCTTCCAATATCCCCTCTTCAACACCTTTGTATCATCAGCTTTTCTTAGATGATCAACTTTCTGTGGTAAGGCTCACACTTCCACGTCCAAATCCACTCCAAAGCTTGGCAATCATCTTCACCCTCTCTGCTGGTTACGTCTTTCAAAACTAACCCATGCATATATATGTGCAGAAGGAGAAAGCTGCCTTGTGCAGAACTCTCCAAAAAAAAAAGAGGCGCTGGAGAAGCATTCTGAGGGGATGTCTTTTGCCATTCTGCACTTGGCAGAGTGCTTTGAGTTGCAGCTTCATCTCCACCTTTGGAGATCCACAACAATCCTTCAAATATCCCCTCTTCAACACCTTTGTTGTATCAACTTTAATTTCTTGGATGATCCTACTGATTCCAAATCCACTCCTTTGCTGAGAGATGATGTTGATAGTCTTAGAGCCATTGGTAGTTCTCCTGGGGCGGCCAGTGTAGATCCTACTGATGCCAATACGTCCCTAGGAGAACTTTGTAAATTACTTTTTGAACAGGTCGACGCTAATTAATTGGTCTCTTAATTGTATCCCTTATGTATGCAAAGATTGTACGAAATAAGAAATTTCATTTCCTTATATATCTGGCTTTTTGATTGATTATGTAACTGATAATCACCAAATGATGTTCTGTGTGAAAATGTTAACAATAAAATACTACTGCAATCAAGACGATTTTTAACTCAAAACCGTCTCTGATAGTAACATTACAGACGGTTTTAATTTCAGGACCGACTGTAATAGTCTCAAAGTTCTTTGAAGATCCACAGACGTATATATACAACAAATATGAAAAACAAGATAAAACCAAATAGTCTCAACGTTCATTTTTTAAAATACTAACATTGAAATAAGATAGAAACAAATATGAAAAACAAGTGGAACAACTGACCACTAGTCAAACGGTTCGACTGCAAACAATCCAGGATATTATAGACGGTTCGGACCTTATCACCGTCTGTGATAGTAGAGCAGAGTGTTGATTTTATAATTACCACAGACTGTTTTGAGGTATAATCCGACTGTGATAATCACATACGGTTCTGAAGTAAAAATCGACAGTGATAATCACAGACGATTCTGAAGTAAAAACTGACAGTGATAGTAAAGCGGATGGTTTTGAGCTCGGAACCGTCAGTGATATTGTAATTATCACGGACGGTTTTGAGCTCATAACCGTCTGTGATAGTTCTACACAAAATGCACCGATATTACCGATGGTTTAATAAAGTGAAACCCGTCAGTGATATTCTGTTCTTCAAAAATGCACCGATATTACCGACGGTATTATATAGAACCGTCTGTATTCAATATGGTATAAAAGGTCTTTTGGTGGATGTTTTGAGCTAGTCGTACACTTTTGCTCGACATACACTGTCCAGTTCGAAGAGATTTGGGGCAAGGAAGAGCGAAATCTCGAAAGGCCGGGGGAGCATTTGGGGGCAAAAATTTGAGGATCGATCCAAGGTTGGTACTTGCTCCCAAGGCATACACATTACTTGATTTCATCATCAATATCGATCTCCATTGATTGATCAAATTAGAGTGAGAGGGAGGGGAAGCTACAGTAGCAAATCCTGGTTGTAACTCATTTTTGACCTGTACTGTAGCTATTTATTTGCTTTATGATGTGTGTTATCCACGCCCCCAACTAATTGGTTGCAGTTTAAGTAGTAGTTAACTATTTATACTGCAAACTCCGCATCAAACACTAGCTAGCTAGATTTATATAATTTATTGTGTGTTGACCATACATAGAGTAGTACTACTAATTAGCATGTGTATGAATTTGATTACTTGCAGATGGTCTGAGACTGGATGTATAACGACAACCGAGTGGGTAAGGAATACATGAAAGGTGTTTTTGATTTCGAAAAGGTTGCTGAGCAAGACATGGCGAAGAAGGGTTTACCATATATGTACTGTCCTTGTGTAGACTGCCAGAATCTTAAGATGTTCACTAACTCATCTCAAATTGTCGCCCACTTGATCCGACGTGGTTTCAAAAAGGGGTACACATGTTGGGTCCACCATGGAGAAGAGCCAACTGCAGAAACAAGTGCCACTCAGGTTGAGGAACAGGACATGTCGGATCTGAACAACGACTTCGACGAGGATATGCCAGAGGATGACAATTTAGATGACATGTTGCGTGATGTGGAAGGAAATTACAGTGAAAGGGAGTTTGGCAAATTCAAGCGCTTTTTTGAGGACTCAGAAAAGCCGTTGTTCCCTGGTTGCAAGTTGAAGTACACAAAGTTGGCCTCTGTGCTTGAACTGTTAAAATTGAAGGCAAGCAACAGCTGGACCGACAAGAGTTTCACAGCACTGTTAGATCTTTTGGCGGACATGCTCCCAGAAGGAAACGAGTTGCCAAAAAACACCTACTAAGTGAAAAAGCTATTGTGTCCTTTGGGAATGGAAGTAGAAAGGATACACGCATGCCTTAATGATTGCATCCTTTACCGTAACGACTACAAGGATATGCATGTTTGTCCGGTGTGCGGCGCATCCCGCTATAAGCGTACTAAGGACCGAACAGACGACGGCGACTACACTGAGATAAAGCAAGGACCTCCGGCTAAGGTGTTGTGGTATTTGCCAGTCATTCCCCGCTTGCAGCGTTTGTTTGCAAACCGTAAAGAGGCAAAATTACTGCGTTGGCACTCGAAAGACCGGAAGAAGGATGGAAAGCTGAGACACCCCGCTGATTCTTCGCAGTGGAGAAACATCAACAGGGAATTTGTTAACTTCAGAGCAGAATTGAGGAATATAAGGTTCGGGTTGAGTACCGATGGAATTAATCCTTTTGGTAACATGAGCAGTCGGCATAGCACTTGGCCGGTTCTTTTGTGTATCTACAACCTTCCTCCTTGGTTGTGTATGAAGCGCAAGTACATCATGATGTCTCTACTTATCTCAGGACCAAAACAACCCAGAAACGATATTGATGTGTACCTAGCACTATTGATAGAGGATCTCCTAACAATGTGGAACGAAGGGGTGCAGGTATGGGACGCATACAAACGAGAGAACTTCATCCTACGTGCTATGATATTCTACACCATCAACGATTTCCCTGCCCTTGGAAATTTGTCAGGCCGTACTACGAAAGGAGCCAAAGCCTGCCCCCACTGCGAAGATGAGACTGAGAGCGTGTGGCTGAAGAATTGCAGGAAAACAGTGTACATGCGTCACCATAGGTTTCTTCTGAAGAATGACGCGTATCGTAAGAGGAAGAGGGAATTTGACGGCCACAAGGAAGATGGTTCAGCCCCGAAGCCTACGCGTGGGAAAGATGTTTACTCACGGGTGAAGGACACAGACATTGTGTTTGGAAAGGGTGGTAAATTGAAACCCCGCACAAAGAACACTTGGAAGAAGAGATCGATATTTTGGGACTTACCGTATTGGGAGCATTTAGAGGTTCGTCATTGCATTGATGTCATGCATGTAGAGAAGAATGTTTGTGACAGTTTAATCGGCCTATTGCTGAACATTCCAGGGAAGACAAAGGATGGCGTCAATGTGTGGCGTGACATGATCGAAATGAGAATCAGGCCCGAGCTAGCACCGAGAGAGGACGATAAAGGCCGTATAGACCTCCCCCCCTGCATGCTACACTTTGTGCAAGGCTGAGAGGACAGAACTCTGTAAGTGTCTCTGTGGTGTTAAAGTTCCATCGGGTTACTCAGCAAATATGAAAAAGCTTGTGTCCATGGGCGATTTAAAATTGCTGGGTATGAAGTCTCATGATTGTCACGTGTTGATGACACCAATGCTTCCTGTTGCCATCCGGAGTATTCTGCCGCATAAGGTCAGAGAGACGATCACGAGGCTATGTTTTTTCTTCAATGCAATTTCTTTCAAGGTCATTGATCCCGATGGACTGGATTCTCTGCAAAGTGAGGTGGTTCGAACTCTCTGTCAGCTTGAGATGTATTTTCCTCTATCGTTTTTTGATATCATGGTCCATCTCACCGTCCACCTTGTCAGAGAAATCAAGATATGTGGACCCGTGTTCCTACGTTATATGTATCCATTCGAGAGGTACATGGGTGTACTTAAGGCCTGCGTGAGGAATCGGTCCCGGTACGAGGGTAGCATTGTCGAAGGTTATGCAGCGGAAGAGGTTGTTGAGTTCTACGTCGATTACATGGCCGAGGTAGAAGCAATAGGAGTTCCTGTGTCTCGTCACGAGGGGAGGCTTGATGGTGTTGACACTATTGGACGGAGAGCCATCACTCCTGATTTCGATATGTACTCGAAAGCTCATTTTTGAGTCTTGCAACACATGATGGAGGTGTCTCCGTACATCGATGAGCACAAGGAGATGCTACGACAAGACAATCCTCGCCGATCCGAGGTTTGGATCACGGGACAACACAACAGTTGATTCAACGCGTGGATGAAGGTACGAATCACCGGAGAGTCCGCAAGTGAGAACCTTAAATGGTTGGCAAAAGGGCCCACGTTTACTGTACAGACATGGCAGGGATACGACATCAATGGGTACACATTTTACACGAAAGCTCAAGATCGAAAGAGCACTGTGCAAAATAGTGGAGTGAGCGTAGAAGCTTTCCATGAGGGGTTCACCAAGACAGGCCCAACAAGTGTAGTACGTGGATTGAACTCGTACTACGGGTTCATTGAAGAAATTTGGGAGCTCGATTACGTACTGTTCAAGATTCCCCTGTTTCGATGCCGATAGGTCCAAATCCCACAGGGTGTGAAGGTTGACAGTTATGGTTTCACTTCTGTGGATCTCGATCGCGTTGCTTACAAAGATGAGCCATTCATACTTGCAAATCAAGCCATTCAGGTCATTTATGTCACTGACCCGGCCAATAAGAAGTGGCACGTCGTCCTTCATGGCAAGAGAAGGATTGTTGGAGTTGAAAATGTCGTAGACGAGGAGGAATACAATCAATTTGATGAGATTCCTCCATTTGGAGATGGCGTATAGGTCGATACTGAAGACACCGACGAAACCAGTTACGTGCGTATGGATCACCAGGAAGGGTTATACTTTAAAGGTAATCAACTGTACGTCCTTATCTCTCTGTTTCCATCGGTATAGCTTATATCTCCTGTAATTCTCGTCTTTGCAGGGCCGCGGCAAGTGGAAAGTTGAGGATAACATGGCTGTGTACATGGAAATTGTCGGTGAAAGTTCCCATTTGTATGTAACATTAACTTGAGCATGCTCCACGTACATTGTATGTTAAATTTATTTGAGCATGCTCCACATTGTAACCAATTATCGGATCTACGTACACTGTAACCAATTTACAGAGCATTTGGACTACATTTGAAATATCTGAGTGTTCATTTAAAACAAGTTTTCGAGCATTCAGAGTTGAAAGCTACAGATCAGTTTCAAGTTGTAAAACTAACGTTCAATAGAGAGATTATCACGGACGGTTTTTACCTATCACAGACGGGTATGATATAGAACCGACTGTGATATTCCCAACAGCGTCTCCGACTCTTCAAGTGTACACGTGCACGGTCGGTTCTCAAGTCGTAACTGTCTGTGATAATCTCAGTCACAGTCGGTTCTCAACTCACAACCGTCTATGATAATCTCTCGCTATGTAGATTACCACAGACGGTTTTTATTTGAGAACCGACTGTGATAATATTATCACAGACGGTTATATATATAGAACCGACTGTGATATTTTCAACAGTGTCCGACTCTTCGAGTTCTTGACGTGCACCGTCGGTTCTCAATTCCAAACCGTCTATGATAATCAAAGTCACAGTCGGCTCTCAACTCAAAACCGTCTGTGATAATCTCTCAGGTGACTATCACTATGTCGATTATTACGGACGGTTCTGATGCGAGAACCGACTGTGATAATATTATCACAGACGGTTGTGAGCGTTGGACCGACTGTGATAATATCGTCGCGGTTAATAGTTCAAGGCGGGGCTTGTCCCGCTCATTCCAGTCTTCGCAACTGTTTGCCCTAGCTCTCTCCGCCGTCGCACCGTCCGTCGCGATCACCTCCATCGCCTCCCACCTTCTCCTCCTCTCCGTCCGTCGCGATCACCTGCATCACCTTTCCACCGTCAGGCACGATCACCTCCATCGTCCTCCCGCCTCCGACGCGATCACCTCCATCGCCTCCCCACCGTTTCTATCATTCTTGGTTAATTATAAGTATATGGGTTTTGTTATAGAATTATTAGTTGCAGATTTACTTAAACTGTTCTCTATTTCACTTATGTTAGGAACTATGTCTGGTGACGAAATGCACCACTCGGGGAGTCAGGGTGACCTCGCTGGCGATGAGACGCCTGGGCCGGAGGTCGCCTCGTCCGCCGTGACCCCGCAGAAGAAGAGAAAGGGGCGAGGCAGGCCGACATGCGCGCGTCTGGACAAGCGGGAAAAGCAGCACGTCCAGTTCGACGACAATGGTGTGCCGGAAGCTCCGGACAAACTTGTCGGTCAGTACCGCTCACTATGCGGCAAAGTGGCAAGGGAGCGGGTGCCCATCACCACCTCCGACTGGGGTCAAGTGCCCCCAGAGTGCAAGGATGCGCTGTGGGAAGAAATGCAGGCGGCGTTTCACATTCCCGAGGATCGCCACTTCACCATCCGCTGGAGGACACTGATGTCAATAAACAAGGCATGGAGGAACTTCAAGAGCCACCTTGTCAGGCTCTATGTGAAGGAGTCAAAGACCCCCTTCGATGACTTTCCTTTCGTGACTCCCGAGGCATGGCAGCAATTCGTCGAGATGAAGGCCAAGCCAGAGTTCCAGGAGCTTAGTGCGAAGGGCCAGGCTAACCAGGCCAAGAATACCCACCCACACAGACTAGGCAGTGGTGGGTATGTGGGGAAGAAGGCGTTGTGGAGGAAGCAGGACGAGGAGGCTTCCCAGTCTTCGGCCAGCAGTCCTTATGCGGGCATAACGGACGTGCGCGCCCGCAATTGGTGCCGAGCAAGATTGACGATGAACTCCTCCGGAAGCGTCTCTGTGAGTAACCCTGCGGACAGGGAAGTGATCGACCGGTTGGTAAGATTGTCCGATCACGTACTATCCTTGTAACACGCATGCAATGGGCTGTATTGCTAAGTTATCCTGTTGCCGGTGACGCTGAGTGCATAGGCGGCATCCGGAGAGTTCAACCCGAGGAGGGACAGGGATATCCTCACAGCGGCGCTAGGAAACAAGGAGCATCCAGGCCGCGTGTGCGGCCTCGGTGCCACTGTGCCTTGGAGGCATGGTTTCCCTGATGATGAGGAGGCGACTAAGAGGAGAAAGAGATCCCACCAAGCCCGCGATGAACGGCTCAAGGAGGAGATGCGATCGGAGTTCGCTGTTCGGGACAAAGCACTCCTGCAGCAGTTGTCGGAGATGTGGTCCATGTATGAAGAGCTAAGAAAGGCGACCCAGGGCACCCCCCTTCTAGCAGCGGAAGTACCTGTCGACGATTCGGACTCGGTCCTCAGCCGAACTTATGCAGAATTTTGTAATTGTGAGACCTTTCAAGATGACCCTCCGAGAAGGTATGCTGAACAATGGTGAACAGGAGCACAGAGAATTTAGACAGGTTCGGGCCCTCGATAGTGGGAGTAATAGCCCTACGTCCTGTTGAGATTTCACTAAGTGTGGTAAAAAGTTTACAAATAGAGGAAAAAGTCCTCACAGGCGAGGATTTTCCCTGTAAGGGTGTACAAGGAGAAGCTATAGGTTACTCGTATGTGTTGCTTAATCTGAGCCGTAGACTTGGCTGTTTGAATGATCGAGATATCTTGTATCTTGATTATTCTTTTGAGTCTGGTTCTTCCGAAAAAATGTCTTGGATCCCCCTGTTTGATGTACTTTGCCACCTTTTTATACTGGTCGAAAAGGTGCCATATGAAGAAAACTGTATCAAACGGTTAGATGCGGTTGTTGGAGAACTGCTGTTAACTTCTACGGAGGTTATTAACACGTGTTAATCATGAATAACCGCATATAATAACCTCTGACGGTTGGTCTCCAACGTGGAGGAATCCTCGGGATGCTTGGAATATCCTGACATAAGGATAACCGAATAAACCCCAAGCACCTTGGTCGAGAACGTTCTGACCGCGGAATGTAGGCTGACCGCACAACATCCCCGATATCCAGTCCGCATATAGCATACGAATTTCTGACCGCACAAGGCTGTCGGTCTGATCGCACGAAACCCGCGACCTGATCGCGTAAAGCTTGCGACCTCATGGTGATGCCCCTCAGAATAGCTTGAGTTCGTATCACCAGATACATGTCTGGTTCGAACCTGTCTTGAACCAAAAGTTTATTAGAAGTGACCCGGGTGTCAATCCTCGTCAGCTAGCCCCCAAATTCGAAAGAAACGAAGTGACGTGTTTATTTCGAATTTTAAGACCATGTATTGGATTTTTAACCCGGCCCTTTAACTTCTCCACTTAGTGGTGCACTAAGTGAAAACGGTTGGTTTTTCAAGACGGGTTCTGACATTACGTGACAGGTAATGATAGCGCCGTAGAATTGTTTTTATCTCGAGGTAAAATTGTAAATGCTTTGACGAAACCCGAGGCACCTGGAATGCAAACCGTCACCCAGGCGGCTATAAATACCAGCTGGTTGCTGGATTCGTAAAATTTCACAATTTCCCTCCACGTCTAAGTCCTTTTCTTGTTGTCTTGCCTTCTTCCTTTTCACATACTTCTCCCAATGGCAGATCACGATATCATCGAGATTGAGAGTGATGAAGAGGAAGTTGTCGAACAAGGGTCCCAAACAACTGAAGTCCTGTCTCCCTTAAGGAAGAAACCCAAGGTTGACGAAGGATCTTCCAGTGGAACAAAGGTGAAGAACGTAGCTAGTTTCTTTCTTCCTTCAGTTCCTTTGACCCTCCCCGTTCATGCCTCTCGGCAAGTTAGGCCTTTATCCTTAGAGAAGGATCCTTTCACATCCAATTCTCCCATCCTTCTGGGTGATCAACATCCTGGTCGGCAAGCGGTGACTATCCCTCGACCAGATGATTGCCATATTGGGTTGGCGAAGCAATCTTCTGATGGGAAGGTTGCCCTTCCACCATATGATGATCTTCCTCCCAAGATGGGTGTATCAACGGGTTGTGCACCGGGACAGGTAACAATTCTTCTCCCCTTTTGCTGATAATTTTAGTTAGTATGATTAACTTTTGCAAAATGCAGGAGGTAGGAGGCTCCAGCGATCAGCCTTCTGCTGTTCCATCTCTTCCTTCCGGACAGACCCTTCTGGAAGAGAAGAATGCCCTGGAGAAGAAGACCGAGGAGATGGCCTCGAAGATTCTACGTTTAGCAGAATGTTTTGATCGATCCCGAGAAGAGGCGCACCATTTCCGTCGAGAGAGGGACTTCGCTCAGCAACAGCGAGAACTCTCTGACTTGATTAGGGACAATAGTGCGTCTGTTGTTAGGGATGATATAGATAGACTTAGGGTAGTTGCTAGTTCCCTGGGAGTTGCCAATGTAAATCCTACTGACAACAACATGTCCCTTGGGGAACTTTGTAAACTTCTTTCGGAGCAAGTCGATGTTTTGATCGACTGCATCCCTTTTGTATGTAAAGAATGTAAGAAATAAAAGTTCTTTATTTCTCATGAAATATTCTCCACATCTTCTGTGCGAAAATATAGCCATGAACTTTATGTTTGCGACCATTCATACACAGGAAATTTTAGTTCTGCGATCAAAGTCACTTTTAAGAAAAAAGTACCGCGACCTGCCCTGATTCCGCGATCAGTTTCAAAGCCTCGGTCAGAACTAAGGTTCGACCAGAGTTGGGACTCAGTCAGGTTGTCACTTCGATTAGAATCGAAGTTTTAGCCTAAAATACGATTTCGATAAAACCATAACCCAATTAGAAACACTCCAGTACGTTAAAAATTGGGTTACACGATTTTTTCGAATAAAATGTTCAAAGTATAAAAAGGAAAAACGTCCTCTGAAAAGTACTGAAAATTTTTCAGTCCTTTTACACTTTCAGTTTCCAAAACAAAGAAGTCTTTTTGTTTCAGATCCGACGCCTGAGTACTTTATCGGGTCCATCAGAGACAGTATCCATTATGGGAAATGAATAAAGCATTCAATGGAACGTTTGAAATGAGCCGTTTACTCATTAATGCGTCGCCTTGGGTCTATAAAAAGAGCAGATGTCTTCTCAAAGAAGCCATACAGCTAAAAACCCTCATTATTCCCGCCGCTCAAAACCGTCATTTTCTTCAGCCTTCATCTTCCCCAAATCGCCAGCTTCCCCTTTGATTCTACACCAAAGATGGCGTCCTGGAGCAGGTCCATCCACCATTCTGAGGAGAGCCTGATGGCGTTAGAGAAGGAGGAGATCCTTTCTCCGCGGCTGCTCATTAACTGGCGACCTGCGGAGAAGGACCGAGAAACCCCAACTGTCCAAGAAGGCGAGTTGGTGGTTTTTGAGGAATATCTGCGTTGCGGGTTCCGATTCCCTGAGAGTCGGTTCCTTAAGGATGTCCTTGAACATTACGGGTGGGAACTGATCAACCTCCACCCCAACGCGATGCTGATCCTTGCAGTATTCCAGCATCTTTGTGAGCCTTCGTCGGAATATATCCCAGCGTGGATCTTTTCCGACGATTCTACTTTTCGGCGTGGTCGAAGAGCACCAACGCCGCCGGATGCATCTACTTCCGGCTGAGGGATAAAAAGGAGTATCCCTCCCCACCCTTGCGAGATTCTGTGCATGGGTGGCACCAAAGGTGGTTTTACTGCTCTCCACCATCCGAAAGCAGTTTATGGTTTGAAAACTCGCGACCAGAGAAGTCGAGCGAGTTAGACATTCCCCCGGCGATGAACTCGGAGCTTTCGAAGCATGCCGAGGTGATTCTTCACCTGGTCAATCAAGGATTGACGGCTCGAGATATCATTCGAGACTTCGTGAAGAACCGGGTGAGTCCTCTGCGTGAAAGGGCTCATCCAGCGTGGGAGATTAGGTCCATGGCTGATAGCACCCTGGACTACAGTCAAGGTATTTATTTCTTTGGTGCTGAACTTTCTCCTTTTTGAATTGTACAAATTCTGACTTGAGTTTGGGAATAGTCCTGCCTTCATCCGAGATTGAAAGGCGGACCAACTCCCTCCTTAGGACCTACAACTCCGATGTAGAGGGCCCTAAGGGATCACCTCGCCCGCAGAGCTTGATTCATGCCGGTGATGACCTCAGACAGGAGCGCCGAAAGGTAATTTCCTTGTCCGGCTTTGGTTCTGCAGGTCTTATGTGTGTCCAGCGCTAATCCATTGTAATGGACTGTGAACCAGCTCCTAGGGAAGTTTGCTGATGCGACATTCCCAAGCGAAAATGTCGGCTCTCTGCGGAAGCCGACGGTGAAGAATGTGAAGAAGGTCTCTCAGAGACCCAGGACAAAGAGTCCTGCCCCAAGAAGACCAAGCTGAACCCTGGGGAGGGGTCTTCACGAAGCATTCCTCGTCCCGCAAGAAAGACTGCGGTAAGATATCGCATTCCTTCTTCTTTTTCAGGCGCGACATGGAATCACTTCTTCGTCGTACAGGGAGAGGGGAGCGAGGAGGAAGAGGACGATGATGTGCCTCTAGTCATCAGAAGGAAGAGGACCGGGGAGTCCCCTGCTGGTGACGCCTCAAGCTGTCCCGTAGGGACCACAGCTGCCGAAGAGGTGGCCGTGGCTGACCCTGCGACCACCGAAGATCTTGTGGTCGCAGGTGACCTTCCAATTCCTGAAGCCCCCGAGGTTTCAGGATCAATTATCTCTGCTTCCCTGGTCGAAGGGACGACAAAGGTAAGGAATCTTTTTCGGCCGTTCCTTCTATGACTCTTTCTGTACATTTGACAAGTTAATGTACATACAGGGAAGAGAACTTCCCCCTGGGACCACTGGGGGTTCCAGGGAGGAAAATCCTCCTCCTTCGCGGGTAGAGGAGGAGGTAGACGAACAAAGGCCGACTGTGACGGTCCCAGCAACTCTGGAATCGCCAAGGCCTTCGGATGCAGCCCCACTAGTTAGCCCGGTGGCCCAGGTAAAGATCTTTCTATGTGTTTTTACCTGTTCCCTAAGAATATGTCTATAACATGACATTTCCAGGGGGGTGCTGCCTTATTTACCATAAGGAAGGCAAGAACCGATGACGGTTCTTCTTCCCAAGGGGAACCTTCCCAGAAATCCCAGGAGCGAATGGGATTTCAAATAAGGTAAGAACCTTAAATTTGGTAATAATCTTAAATAAAAACTACTCAAATTGTCCTTCATGTCAGGCAAAGAAAGATGACGCCCAGCTCTTCAACCGCCTCTGGAGAGGTTGAAGTCGCAGCTGGTGCAGGAGCTTCCAACGAAGAACGCTCCACCCCTGTGGTCCAGGAAGTCATCCAGACCGCAGGGGACAGAATAAATGTAGGGACCCAGTCATCATCGATGACTACCGGGGGTGGCGTCCAGCCGACACTCCCACCAGCTGTCCCTGTAGTGAGCGCGTCGGAGGCTCTAGCGAGGATTCCCGCTGAACTGAATGACGCTGTTTTACAAAAGTTTATGAAGGTATAATAAACTCTGCTTTCGTGCCTGAATTGTACTTAGGACACCTTTGATCTTCTTCTTTGGCACCACAGGGATTATCCTGGCTAACAAGCCATTCGCGTGTTGTGATGGCCAGTATAGAAGCCATTCAAAAAGAACGCGACAGCTTGCGCAGGTGAGTACCATTACCCTTTGGTTAGCATGGGTGCATCTTGTTTGTGACTGCCTTGATTTTGCTGCAGAGAGGTTATATTTTTGAAGAAAGAGGTAGCCGGTTCAGTCTCAATGTTTAAGAAACAAGAAACTGAACTCAACAAACTTCGATCAGAGAATGCTAGTAAGCCGATTCCTGATTAGGAAGACTTGAATCCATAATATGCAAATAATTTCTTCTCTCTGTACAGCGCAAGCAGGTCAAATTACGCAGCTCAGTCGAGACAAGGAGATTCTTGAATCCTCGATTCGCCACAGCGATCAGGCAATCAAAGAACTGAGCCTCCGGATCTTCGAAAAACTAAAGGCCGTGGCTGATCTTTTGAAGACCGATGTGGTAGAACTGAGGCAAGACAACCTTAGCATAAGTGACTGGACATCGCTGCTTACTGCCCAGGCGAATTCACTGCTCGAGTATCTCCCTGGAGATACACGGCGACGCGAAGAGGCGATCAGAACCAGGGTTCGATCAGCCGCAGCAGCCGTACTCAGCCGGGTTCGACTTCACCATGGCCCAGATGCAGATCTAAACGCATTGGTGGGTCCGGTTGAGGTCGAGAGTGAAGAGCTGCTCGATGCAGTCATAGAGGAAGTCCAGCCCCTAGTAGATAGACTCCTGACTTAGCTGGAGATCGAATGATCCTTATTTTTGTAACCAAAAAATTGTAATTACAATGCAATGTATGTAAAACTTATTTTTTCAAAAGAAAGTGCATATTCACATCATAAGTTTCATACTATAAGTATATTCCTCTAGCCCCCGCCTCTGTTTTGTGAATACTGGAGCCTTAGTATTTTAAGCAGAGGGGAAAACATAAGTATGATGACCAGGGATATGCGCTTCAAGCCGATGGTCAAGATTAAAGTAACATTTTAACCTTATTGCAAACTGGTAGCCACCCAGATGACTGAAGACTAGCCAGATAGTCCCGTGTGCGTTGAGAAACGGCTTATTTAGGAGTGACTTATCTGGAAGTGATCATGAGATCGACCAGCGAATCCGGTTGAAAAATGCTATAATAACCTAACCGCCGGCGATCAGCCCCCAGGTCGAATTTGTATAATTTGGGCTTAAAGAAAAACACTCATTGTATGAAAACAAGACATGCTTTTTATGAAAAGATGCTAATTGAACAGGAAAAGGGGTGTGGTACTTACACGTAAAACTTGCGAAGTTGATCGATGTTCCAAGTATTGGACAAAATCCGACCATCCTCCATGGCTAACCGCGCAGATCCTGGCCGCGGCACTGAGACGACAGTATATGGTCCTTCCCATTTTGGGGAGAATTTATTGCGGTTAGACTGGTCTTGAATTTTTCGTAAAACCAAGTCGCCAACGTTGAGATCACGTGGTCGCACCTTTTTACTGTGATACTTGCGTATAGCCTGCAAGTATACCGCGGACTTGATCAGGGCGCGATCACGCCGTTCCTCCAGGAGGATGAGATCTTGCGATCGCTGTTCGGATTGGTTGACCTGTTCGAATTGATTCGTGCGAACAGATCCAATACTAACTTCCATAGGCAACACAGCCTCGGCCCCATAGAGCAAATGGAAGGGTGTCTCACCGGTGGCTCGACTAGAGGTAGTCCGTAGTGCCCATAGAACAGTATAAAGCTCGTCTGCCCAAGCCCCCGAGCGGGTCTTGAGGTGATCAAAAACACGTTTTTTGATGCCTTGTAATACTTGCCCATTGGCCCGTTCTACAGCACCATTGCTTTGTGGATGTGCCACAGAAGCAAAGCACACCTTGGTCCCAATCTGATCGCAGTAGTCTAGGAAGAGACCGCTAGCGAACTGAGAACCGTTGTCTGTGATGAGACGGTTTGGAACACCAAATCGTGCCACAATGTTCTTGTGAAAGAACTTTTGTGCGGCTGAAGCAGTAATATTTCGTACTGGTTCGGCTTCAATCCACTTTGTGAACGTGTCAATGGCTACGAACAGAAACTTGTACCTATTGACCGCTTGTGGCATAGGACCGACGATGTCCATTCCCCAGATCGCGAAGGGCCATGCGAGAGGAATAGTTTGCAATGCATAAGCAGGTTGATGAACCTGTCTTGCATGAAACTGACACTGTGGACACATCTTGACCATAAGCTTGGCATCATCGAGTGCCGAAGGCCAGTAGAATCCCTGTCGAAAAACTTTTCCGACCAGTGTTCGGTATGACGCGTGTGCACCGCATACACCGTCATGTATTTCTTTCAAGAGGGATTTTCCTTCCTCCTGAGATATGCAGCGCATGAATACTCCTTGAGTACCCTTTCTGTACATAACCCCATCTATGAGTTTGTACAGACGCGCCTTTCGAATTAACCGATCGCTTTTGGTTTCGTCCTCGGGTATGGTCCCATGTTCAAGATAAACCCTCAATGGTTGAGTCCAATCTTGTTCCTGACCGAGGTTGGCAACGAAGGCTATTGCCGGATCATCCTCGACCGAAGTCATGATCGAAGGATGGTCCAAGTGTTCAATGAACACCCCTGCCGGAGCGGATGAGCGTGAGGATCCAATTTTGGATAATTGGTCTGCGAGAATATTGTCCTTTCGCCGGATGTATTGGACTTCGAAGTGACTGAAGTGTTTTTCCAATCTCCTCACTTCCCCCAGGTAATGAGCCATTGTCTCATCGGAGGTGCTGTACTCCTTGTTTACCTGGTTTACGACTAGCTGTGAGTCCCCCCTCACTACTAATCGACGGACTCCGAGGGATTTTGCTGCCCGGAGCCCTGCAAGAAGACCTTCATACTCTACTGCGTTGTTGCTTGCAACAAAGTGTAGTTGAATGACATACTTAAGCTGTTCGTCCTGGGGCGTAACTAAGACTATTCCAGCCCCCGAGTGTTGAAAACTACGGGAGCCGTCAAAGTACATTATCCAATAATCGGGGCACTCCAGTTCCTCTGCCAACTGCACGGGTGGCTCAGGGTTGGTCCATTCGACCACAAAGTCGGCCAAAACCTGAGACTTAACCGCCGTGCGAGGGGTGAAATGGATCTCGAAGGCACCGAATTCGACCGCCCATTTGGCGATTCGACCAGATTTTTCTGGATTTCGGACAATATCCCCTAAAGGAAAAGAGGAGGGTACTGTGATCTTGTGTGCTTGAAAGTAATGTCGTAGCTTACGGGAAGCCATCAGTAGTGCGTAAAGTATCTTCTGGACCTCAGGGTAGCGCTCCTTAGGACCATGAAGTACTTCGCTCACATAGTAGACGGGTCTGTGTACTCCTTCCCTTTCCACGATCAGAACTGCGCTGACCGCGTGTGGGGTGGCCGCCAAATACAGAAGTAATGGTTCTTCCTTCTCAGGAGACACCAATATTGGCGGACTGGACAGATATGTTTTTACCTCCTGAAACGCTTTTTCAGCCTCGTCGGATCACGTGAAGTTATGATGTTTCCGCAAGGCTTTAAAGAAAGGTAGTCCCCTTTCGCCTAATCGCGATATAAAGCGACTTAAAGCCGCCATGCGACCAGCCAGGCGTTGAACATCCTTCATGGTCGAGGGCGACCTCATTTGTTCAATAGCTCTGATTTTCTCAGGATTAACCTCAATACCCCTGGAACACACAAGGAAACCAAGAAGCTTCCCTGAAGAAACCCTGAAAGAACATTTCTCCGGGTTCAATTTTATTCCAAAGCGATTCAAGTTACAGAAGGTTTCAGCAAGATCGTCCAAATGAGACAATCTTTTGATGCTCTTTACAACCAAGTCGTCTACATATGCTTCGAGATTACGCCCTATCTGGGAAAGAAAGGTCTTTTGCATCAAGCGCTGGTACGTGGAACCTGCGTTCTTGAGACCGAACGGCATTCTGACGTAGCAGTATGTGCCGAACGGGGTGATGAAGGCAGTTTCTCTCTTCATCGTCTTCTGCCATGCTAATTTGATGATATCCTGAGTAGGCATCCAGAAAACTCATCAGTTCGCAACCCGCAGTGGAGTCAACCAGCTGGTCGATGCGGGGAAGGGGAAAGTCATCCTTCGGACAGGCACTGTTGAGGCTAGTGTAGTCGACGCACATGCGCCACTTGCCATTTGACTTGCGGACCATGACCGGATTGGCGAGCCAGTCCGGGTGATTCACTTCGCGGATAAACCCGGCTTGTAAGAGTTTGTCTAACTCTTCTCGGATGGCTTCCTGTCGGTCGGTGGCAAAACGCCTGAGCTTTTGCTTTATTGGTCGTTGTCCAGGTCGAATTGCTAACCTGTGCTCAATTACTTCCCTTGGGACACCGGGCATGTCGGACGGTTTCCACGCAAACACGTCTGCGTTAGCCCGGAGGAAAGCAACGAGGTCGAGTTCCTATTTGTCATCCAGGGCTGACCCAACCCGAATTGTCTTGGATGGGTCATCTGGGTGCAAAGGAACTTGTTTGAGTTTCTCATCTGGTCGAGGAGCAGCCCTGATCGCATCGGTGGCAACGGTGGCGACCTGAGCGTCCTGGAGGGGAAGTTGATCGACCATCTCCAAAGATAGCCGGTCGCATGTGAGCGCCACGTTGCGACTACCTCAGGACCGAAATGACACCTTTGGGGCCAGGCAATTTCCCGCACTGATAAGCATAGTGCGTTGCCATCATGAACTTAGCAAGAGTCGGCCTGCCAAAGATTGCATTATAAGCTGAATCACAATCGATTACATCGAAGGTAACCAATTCTGTTCGGAAGTTATCTGGTTCTCCCAGAGTGACCGGGAGGACCACTTGTCCCAATGGCATCATGGAGGGGCCTGGGATTATCCCATAAAACGGATGGATTATGGGCTTGATCTTCGAACGAGGAATTTGCATCTCGTCGAGTGTCTTGACCAATAAAAGATCAAGGGAACTTCCCCCATCAATCAGGACCCTTTCGACTCTCGCGTTACTGATGATTGGGGTAATAACCAGAAGTAGCCTCAATGGTCGAGTTAGCCCCACAGGACAGTCAGCGCGATCGAACGTCAAAGGCATATCCGACCAACGGGGATATTGAGGTTCGCCAAGGGATGTCTCCGTTTGGTTAACCTCTCGGCAAAAGGTTTTAAACTGCCTTTTGGAAATGAAAGAGGAGGAACCTCCGAAAATGACATTAACATGATTTTAAGGTACCTGGTAAGCCATTTCTTCGTCTCCGTCGACATCTCTAATCCCGCACGCCTGCTCTTTAGGCGGTAAGGTTGGCATTGGCCCAGTTCCTTGGTAGAAATCATCTAGCTGTTTCAACCAACTCCTGCAGTTTTTGAGATCGTGGCCTGCGGAGTTGTGGAGTGGACACCACCTCTTGCCCTCCTGCGGATTAGTTGATTTTTCTGGCTGGTCGGAATCCCGGCCACCAGAAGCAGTTTTACTTTTAAAAGAAGACTTATTACCTTTGGTCGAAGGTGGTTTCTCCGCGACTGCGACCTCACGGTACTGTCCAGAGCGGTTCCTCTTCGACTTTTTTGACTTCCCACCCGGTGAAGACTCCGGCTTTTTGCTTGAATCTTCTTTCCTGGCGTCCTTGAAGCCTGGTTGGGGCGGTAGGTCCCCCTTGTCGACCATTCGGTTCCATTCGACTGCCTCGGCTGCATCGGAGTATCGATCAGCCATATCGAACAGATCGGCCACTGATCGAGGAGGGTGGATAAGCAAGTCTTCAGTGAATCTCCGGTATCGAACGGCATGTTTAAATGCCCTGATTACGGAGCCATCAGATATGTTCGGGATGGTATTTCTTACCCCGACAAACCTCTTGACAAACTGCCGAAGTGTTTCGGTCGAAGTTTGCCGCAGTCTATGCAGGTCGTCCTCCTTACCCGGCTTTTGGTAACAGTTTTGGAAATTGCTGAGGATGGCATCGCATAACATTTCCCAATTGTAGATGGAACCCTCAGGCTGATTAAACAACCAGGTTCTAGCCGGTCCTGCGAGGACTGTTGGCAGGTAGTTGGCCATGACCTTGTCATCGCCTCCTGCTGCTTGGATGGCAGTAATATAGATCTGAAGGAACTCGGATGGGTTCTGAGTTCCATCAAACCTCTCAATGGCCCCTGGTCGAAACTTATCGGGCCAAACGACTGCTCGTAGGCCAGGCGAGAAAGCTTTGCAACCAACGTAAGGACCGTGAACCGTCCTGCGACTTTCGGTTAGGTTTCGAGCAAACTCACGTAATGGCGAGGTTACTCGTGGTCCCAAACGAGAGTGAACGGGAACTCGATCCCTACTACGAGAGTCCTGCATCCGCCGGTATTTGTCCTGTCGGGACGATACAGGTGGGGGGTAACTCTGTCGGCCAGAGCCAAAATGAGGACCATCTCGTTCACGGGAATGTGTCACTGAGCGGGAAGAGGCTGTTGGGGTCGCCTCGGATGCGACCTCGTCCAGTCTTTCCACCAGGATCCTAAAAAAGGCCGGTCTCTGCGCATCCGTGACCGTAGGAGGAAAATTGCGCATGACTTCCGCGATAGATCGCAATCGACCATGGGTACTCCTCCTAGGGGCACCAGGTGTTATTGTTTCTTCGTCCACTGGGAAATGCTCCGGTGGTAAGGAAGGAGTCTGGTCACGTCTACGACCACGCGACCGTCGAGAAGAACTCGGGGCAGCATCGTAACGAGCCTGCGCATCTTGAAGAGCCTCTAGGGCAGTTCTGCGTAGTTCGTTGTTTTGTTGCTCGAGATCTTGATCCTCCTTCTGTTTTCGATCTTGTTCTTCCCTGGCAGCCTGTTGATCGGGAGTTTCTTCCGACAATGCAGCAAATTGCCTAGGGAGAGAGGTCGCCGATGGGGAGAACATCTCGGTTTGTTCCGAGTCGGACTCGAAATCAAAGAGACGGTGGAGGTTATCAGGGTCGAACCTTCCTGGGCTAACTTCAGGGTCACCATCATATTTTCCCTTAGCGGGATCGTATGACGGGCCGGATTCATCACCTAGCACATTAAGAACCTCTGTGGGTTCTGACCTTGTGCCAGTTACCTCCTGGTCGATTAACATGACTTGGGGAGATGATTCAACCTGTGGAAGATTCTGGCCTTCGACCTCTTCCATCGGAACAGGATCGCTTGGAGAAGGCATTGGTATATGGGCATAATCCTCGAGATCGAAATCATTCTCGGAATCATATGCTCCAGCCATGTTTCGGCGAACCTCCGAATTTCAATTAGGACGCCTTGAGAAAAGGCCCCACGGTGGGCGCCAGCTGTCGACGATTCGGACTCGGTCCTCAGCCGAACTTATGCAGAATTTTGTAATTGTGAGACCTTTCAAGATGACCCTCCGGGAAGGTATGCTGAACAATGGTGAACAGGAGCACAGAGAATTTAGACAGGTTCGGGCCCTCGATAGTGGGAGTAATAGCCCTACGTCCTGTTGAGATTTCACTAAGTGTGGTAAAAAGTTTACAAATAGAGGAAAAAGTCCTCACAGGCGAGGATTTTCCCTGTAAGGGTGTACAAGGAGAAGCTATAGGTTACTCGTATGTGTTGCTTAATCTGAGCCGTAGACTTGGCTGTTTGAATGATCGAGATATCTTGTATCTTGATTATTCTTTTGAGTCTGGTTCTTCCGAAAAAATGTCTTGGATCCCCCTGTTTGATGTACTTTGCCACCTTTTTATACTGGTCGAAAAGGTGCCATATGAAGAAAACTGTATCAAACGGTTAGATGCGGTTGTTGGAGAACTGCTGTTAACTTCTACGGAGGTTATTAACACGTGTTAATCATGAATAACCGCATATAATAACCTCTGACGGTTGGTCTCCAACGTGGAGGAATCCTCGGGATGCTTGGAATATCCTGACATAAGGATAACCGAATAAACCCCAAGCACCTTGGTCGAGAACGTTCTGACAGCGGAATGTAGGCTGACCGCACAACATCCCGGATATCCAGTCCGCGTATAGCATACGAATTTCTGACCGCACAAGGCTGTCGGTCTGATCGCGTAAAGCTTGCGACCTCATGGTGATGCCCCTCAGAATAGCTTGAGTTCGTATCACCAGATACATGTCTGGTTCGAACCTGTCTTGAACCAAAAGTTTATTAGAAGTGACCCGGGTGTCAATCCTCGTCAGTACCGACCCCCATTCTTGGCCACTGTAATAGCTGCGCGTCTGTGCCGGGGTCTTCGCAGACGGAGCCCTCTCCAAAGTATCCGGTGGACTTTCTGCAGGTAATGACTGTTTGTCTATGTTAATTCATTCGAAAGTGAAAAGCAGTGAAATTCAACATGTTAATGCCCACTGTTTGTAGGAACCCGCCTCCTACAAGCTTATGGTGCTGGCCGGTCTCTTCCCGATCGAGGCTGCCCGTGGAATGGCGCAACCATGCACGGCGGGGGCCACAATCCATGGTGCCCCTCTATGTGAGGGTTTTGCACGGGTCCAGGTGGACAATGTCTTTGACCATTGCAAGGGTTTTCCATTGAAGAAGCCGCCGAACGAAGAGATTACCACTCTCGGGGATGCGATGCACACGTTCGTGCAATGGCCCAAGAAAGACATCGTCCTGTATGAGGTAATTCCCCCACCAGTTTCATAATTCGTACTGTAATAATAGCCCTCAGAGTTAGTGTCCTAATACGTAGGTTCTTACATCACAGACCGACACACGGCCTACTAGCCAGCATACCCCTCCGATGACAAAGCTGACTCCAACTAAGAGGCAACCATTCAAGAAGCTGGCTAGTAGGGGAAAAGCAAAGAAGAGCCCAGCGAAGGAGAGCGAGAAGAGTGCGCCAGCTCTCATACCGTTCGCTCTGGGGATGCCCATGGCCTCCGATACCGCAATTTCGACCATGGGGTTAGCATACTAGAGCCTGCATGCATGGTACATGAGGAGGACAAACCAGACCAGGACGCAGCGTCCGACGCACATCATGGTCAAGTACACCGTGGCAGAGTTTCATAACGACATTGGGACCTACTCGGTGGCCTTCGAAGACCTGCACAATTTACTGAACAAAGATGCGCTCGACTTGTCAATCCTACGGTCTTGGGTGCTGTAAGTATCCTACTATCCGTGTATATACGGATATATGTCATTTATTAATTGGTTACTTCCGTGCAGCTGCATGACCAACTATGCCAAATCTAAGGGCATACCTGTTGGTTTCTTGGACCCCCAGATGGTCGCCGAGGTGATGTTTAGGACCGACGCAGACTTCGTTGTCGACTACATCAAAAGAGGGTTGCTTGCTCAGGTCGACAAGGAGTATATACTTGTACCCTACAACCAGAGGTGAGTGCTTTCATCAATACTTCACCCGTAGATTAGTGTCTCCATATGCACACCCCCAAATTTAGATTAAATTTTTAATTCTTTACGTGTAATATGTAGCTACCACTGGATCTTGCTGCTACTTATTCCGAAAAGCAACAAGGTGTTCTACCTTGACTCATTGCAGAGGAAAGGGTACTCGTATTGCGGCGCACGAGATGTATTCGAAAGGTGATGTGAACCTGTCTTGCATGCATCTAGATTTACTATCCTCAAATTGTCAATTTCGGCTATCCTCAAACTGTCAATTTTGACTATCTACAGGGCTTTCACGAAGTACTTTGCCGAGGTAGGGAGACAACACGAGTGGCGAGCCGATAAGTTTCAGTGGTTACAATTTTCGGTACAAATTTCAACTGGCATCTGTTTTACTTTATAACTTGTCCCCACCTAACTCTCGGTCTGTAAATTGGCAGTGCCATCAGCAGCCGGACGACAATACATGTGGGTTCTACATGATGCGCCACATGTAATCACCCCTCACCGGCCAGATTTCCCCGAGGTATACAACTGCTCCCCTTTGTATCGATTTGACAGAATATACAATTGCAGCTAATTTTTTATGTACCAACTCTTGCTGCAGGGGGTCGACTTCCCTTCAGAAAGCCTTGACCCTCGGCAGATTGATATTGTCCGAGGGATGCTCGCTGAGTTTTTCCTTTCGGAGGTCATATCAACCAAGGGGAAGTTTAGGGACCCGCAAGGTTCGTATTAGTGCGGCCTTACATTTATTTGTACATCTAACACACTGACTTTAATTATCGATTACATTTATTTGTTCAATTGTACATATTTCTGAGTTCTGTGCTGTATATATGAAATGCTATACAGAGGGGTACAAATATATTTGAGTACTGTGCATATGAAACTGTATATATTTGAGTACTGTACAAATATATTTCTGAGTTCAATTGTACAAATATATATGAGACTGTATATATTTGAGTACTGTGCATGTATGAAATTCATGAATTGTATATATGAAATGCAGACGGTTTGTAAGATCAAAACCGTCTGTGCATAATATGCACAGACGGTTTTGATCTTACAACCGTCTGAGATTATAACAGTCACCGATAATGACACTATCACAGATGGTTTTGACCTCAGTGCCGTCAGTGATATCACACTATCACAGATGGTTCTGAGATTATAACACTATCACAAACGGTTATAACCTAAAAACCTTCTGTGATATTCAAGATTACCACCGTCGCTGATAATGACAATATCGCAGATGGTTTTGACCTCAAAGCCTTCTGTGATACTCTAAATACACAGACGGTTCTGAGGTCATAACCGTCTCTGATACTCCAAATACACAGACTGTTATGACATCAGAACCGTCCGCGATACTCATATTATTACTGACGGTTCTGAGATCAAAACCGTCTATGTTAGTATGAGTATCTCAGACGGCTTTGATGTCATAACAGTCTGTGTATTTCGAGTACCACAGACGGTTCTGATATCAAAACCGTCTCTGGTTATCTGAGTTTCGCAGACGGTTCTGATGTCACAACCGTCTCTGTATACTCAAATTATCAGAGGTCAAAACCTGAGTATCACAAACAGTTCTGTTCTCAAACCCGTCACTGATAATGTGAGGATCCCAGGTGGTTTTGACATCAGAACCGTCTGCGAAACTCAAATTATCAGAGACGGTTCTAAGATTAAAACCGTCTGTGGTAGTATGAGTATCACAGACGGTTCTGATGTTAGAACAGTCTGTGAAGTATGAGTATCATAGACGGTTCTGATGTTATAACAGTCTGTGTAGAATGAGTATCACAGACGGTTCTGATCTTATAACAGTCTGTGAAGTATGAGTATCACAGACGGTTCTGATCTTATAACAGTCTGTGAATGGAGAGATCACTGACGGTTCTGATGTTAGAACAGTCTGTGAAGTATGAGAATCATAGACGGTTCTGATGTTATAACAGTCTGTGTAGAATGAGTATCACAGACGGTTCTGATCTTATAACAGTCTGTGAAATATGAGTATCACAGACGGTTCTGATCTTATAACAGTCTGTGAATGGAGAGATCACTGACGGTTGAAAACATCAAAAACCGTCTGTGATAGTACATGATTATCACTGACTCGAATATCACTGACGGGTAAGAACCGTATGTGATGACTATTTTGACCCGACTGTGATGATGAATTCTGTAGTAGTGAGAGAGAGAAAAAGATAGCAAAATCCTTATGAATGATTTTGTTAATCTTATAGATGGCAAACCTGTCGCGCCCCGAAACTGGGACTACGACTATTCCTGTAGAGACCTAGCTTGCTGCAGCTAGTCCCATATATGCATAGCATACACATACCCTTGACTTCCCAGGATAAGTCAAGCACAGGAGTATATTCACATTGCAACAGAGTAACTTACAAAATAGTTAAGCAGTGTGGCCTGCTGGCCTTGATATTACATAAGAAGATTACAATGCCTTCACGGCATACATGGTTTAGCAAAATAACATCTACACAGCAGAAGATAGGTGACCCACCCACAAAGAGAAGTGGACGGCAGAACAACACACATCAGGGCAATGACGGGACTGATGCTCCTCCTTCTGGATCCAAGAAGTTCTCCATGCCTTCATCTTGATCATTGAACGCTCCATCTACTGATTTGTAGGTTGCAAGGGTGAGCACTTACGTACTCAGCAAGTCATAGGTAAGAGTAGATACATATAGTAGTGATGATATGAACCTAGACTAGTCAAGAATTATGGATATTTGTAAAATAATCTTTTTCTTTCTCATCTCATGGCAGCACCTTTCATAATATAACATCATCATTCATGTTCACTAGATTATAGCACTACCGCGACACGTCGACACACGACAGCCCACGGCAGCACTCCTTATCATGACAACACATGTCATTTGGGTAATCTTGATTAAACATATTTTATTTAGAAAATAGTACTTGTGTCACACCCCGTGGATTTAATCCACCGCAGCAGACTCCTATAAACCCGGGAGCTCGGAGTATTCGAATATGTTTTTAACTCTGCAGAGAGGTACCAATTTACCCGCAAGATATTCCACTTTCAAGCCCATCCTATCAAAATGATTAGACCCCTCCTCACAACCATGTGTGAGTGGCAAGGTGGAGATAACAAGAACTTTTGTTATGTATCACTTACAATTCACCCCTGACCCTGTGGATCTCTCGCGAAACACAATTGTGGCGGTACTCCCTCCACCCTTCTCATGTTCCCATTGCTGGGTCAGATATCAGATCACCTTCAGTGATAGTGGGAGTCCTCCTCCCTGTCAATCATCACAACACAACTCATGCAGGGGTTTCATGTGCGATCCACATAAGTACTTGTTCAGGCCTGTCCCATACCAGGCTTGCGGTTAGCACGTTGTTCATGCCACTAGACGCACAACACAAGGTTCTAGTCCTTATATGCCAGTGACCAGACCATCCACAACCCTGCACCTTCAGTGCCTGCATTCCTTCGCAGTTTAGCACCTCCAGTGCTACCACCATTCAATACCATTTTCTGGTCACGGCTAGGGGTTTTATTTCATGAATATAAGTATATAAATACATATAATAGTTCATGGCTCAAAACTTGTTTATTTCACATTTCACAGATAACCAGTCTAGTACTGCCAATTCATAAATCAACCATTCTCAATCTTTCTCATGCAATATTATCTATATTCAAGGTTATGTTTTAGCAACATTTAAAATATAGGTTCAAGATGACCAAGGATATGACTTGCCTTCCGCGTCGTAAGAAACAACAGTTGATGACGGGTCAACAGCGAAGTCCTCGAACTCAGCTTCTGGATCTGCTCGACGACAAACCAAACAATACACACAAATATTACTTATATATTAAAATGTTTTAGGATCTATATGCAGATATGCTTTACAAGAGTGACTGAATGATATTGGAGATAATTGAGATTGCAATCTGAACTGAGTTGAGAGTTTAGGGTTTCAAAGAATTGGCTAAGAATGGATGTTAGATGCTCTTAGGATCTCAAGGTTATAATAAGAACATCAGTTTTGTGGCTGGTTTGATCAAGAACAGCGAATGTCAGCAGATTGACATTCGGATCAAAACTCTGACATAACTTCAAGGAAAGCTAGAGAGCTTATATCAAGTTATGACAGTAGAAGAAAGTGTAGATTATAACTCTACAAATTCAGTGGACAAAGTGGCTTTCAAAATGCACAAACAGAAGTGGGTAAACAAGGCAAATGCCATTGGCTGGCATGCACTGAGACAGTGTCAAAAATTAGGGTTTAGCGGCAAATATAATTCAAGGGCTCAAATCAAGTTGTGATAGAAGAAGAAAATGTAAATCACAATCTCAGAAATCTAGGAGACAAAGTTATGCCCAAAATGCACATCTGGAAGGGAGTGAAAAGGGCTAATGCCACTGACTGACATAGTTTGGCATTGAATCTGACATGGCCAGAAACTAGGGCTTGGCATAACTTTTGATCTAGGGCTCCAAATGATGCACCACTTTGTCTGGGAGGTAGGCAAGGATAACAGGAACAAATCATTCAACAGGATCCAAAGCTAAAAATGGCTGGAAGGTGATGAAATTCAAAGGAGAAGTGTGGTGGCGACACGGCACAGTGAAGCCACTGGACAAAAATCTTGGCATGGCTATAACTTGAATTCTGGGCAGTTTCAAAGATCGAGCTAGAAGACAAATATGCTCAGGAGGTTGAAGCACACTTGAATGACAAAGTAGATGAAGCTGAAACGGCCAGGAATAGGTTTCCGGTGAACTGCGCCGGAGAAGATGACATGAAATTTGGGGCTTTTTGATACAGTTCGAATGAACTCGATTCCAAGCTTGGGAAGTGAAAGAGAGGTAAGAGGAAGTCACCTGCACAATCAATTTGGCCGGAGGATGGTCGGAGAAGCCTGGCGACGATCGCTGGTTTCTGGAGAAGCTCAAAATTGGGGAAAACTTCGATTGAAGCTCAATCTGGAGATATTGATGCATAGGCTTGCTGGGAATGAGTCACTGATCATCTTCCTTCACAAGATCGAGAGCTAATTCAAAGTAAATCGGCCTGCATTGCCGGAACAGGGCTATCGGGAATTTCCGGTGATTGCCGGCGTTAGAGGTCACCAGTGAGCAATTAGATGATACAGCATGATAAGTGAGATGAGAGGAACTCACTGGTGCTATTAATTTGGCAGGAGATGCAGCGGGTGAAGCTGGCACCGTGAGGCCTCGAGCTGGTCTCGCCGGAGAAGACGACGACAGTGAAGAAGTTTGAGAATTTGGTTAAGTCCTGGTGAAGAGGAGATGATACAAGGCACTGGTGGCTTAAATAGACCAGAGGGCGAAGCTTGCAAGGTTGTAATAGGAATAAATTGGTGCCAGTGATTTGATTTGCCGGGCGCAGATGCAACAACGGCGAAGACACAGTAAAGGACGGTGATTGCGACGGCGACAGGACTGCAACTGATCACCATGTCGATTCATTGGGACTTAGCAGTGCTGGAGCAAGCGGTGGCGACAAGGGCTGGCAAAGTAAGCAACGTGGCGCGGTGTTGCTGACAAAAGCTTGTTGCTGGTCGCGCACAGGAGCAAATGCTGTCGTCGGTGCTGCCACGGTGTTGCCACGGCGATGGCTGGGGCGTGGACGCGTGTGCACATGCAAATTCAAGTGAGCACGAGCTCAGGCGAAGCGAGGCGTGGCCGGCGGCGAGCAAACACGGCGCAAGGAATCCACGGCGATTTCTGGTCGTGCACAGCAGTTGGCCTGGTCAAATTTGGGCTTGATTGCAATTTCCAATTCTTGATTTGGACTGATCTATAAATCTGGAGATTTGGAAGGTTTGATCTGATTTTGATTGCACTGATTTGGCACACTTGATTCAACAGATGATTTGGCACAGATTGAAGATAAAATTTGAAATGTTTGGATGATTTTTGATATGAACTGAAAATAAGGTATTTTAGGATAATTGAAATCTGAATTTCAATTGATTTCGAATTCTGGGATTTAGGGTTTGATTTTGAGATACTCATAAAAGAAGAATTTGTGTTGAAAAGCATTTGGCAGGTGTTCCCTGAATCAGATTTGAATTTGGAGATGATTTGCAACATTTTGCCTTTTTAGGCTTTTGGAAAATCTGGAAAAAGGACTGATCTGCGATACTCTTGGACTGATTTGCGAAAAAGGTTCAGATGGTAAAATCTGGCTGCCAACTTTTTGGATTAAGGTATTGGCATACCCTTGATCATAATCCAAGAATAATCTGGTCTGAACTTGGCTAAGATTTTGATTAAATTTGAATTTCTGAAACTTAGGGTAAAAGATATCTGTTTTCGAAAACAGGAAGGAGTTGAAAAATCTGGAAGTTAGAGATAGAATTGGATCTGGGTTCTGAAGGCTTTTAGATTTAGGATAACTGATAGATCAAATCTGGAAAATCAGATCTTGACTTGGGGTCACATGATAGATTTTGGAGATTTTAGGGCTAAAACAGAATAAAGCTGAGGCTGATTTGGCTGATCTAAAAGAGATATGCATGCATAATTTTTAAGAAAGAACTTTTCACCCCAAAACTCAGGATGTTACAAAACCCCACTTGCTTGCTACTCACAGAGAATCTGAAGCTGGACTCAGTTAAAATCACAACTCTAAAGTCTTTAGCAACACCACCAAAATGAGCAGTAAGGATTAAACCCAAAGTATCCTCAGTAAGACGAAACTTACGACAACCAAAGGAAGCCACAAGATAAAAATCTTCCAGAGCAAATTGAAGCTGATTAGTAACGGAAGAACGAAACAGATCCCACATATCATTTGAAAAAGACGACCCTTCCGCCAATCCAAAGAAGAATGAGCCAAAGCCATGAAATCAAAAAGATTCCAAGAACCAACTTCAAGAACCAACCAGAGCCCAACTTCCAAGAACGAACACCAAAAAGGCAAACAGAGAACGAACAGGAGAAAACAAACCAGACACCCAAGCAAAAATCACTGAGAAGCTCCATCGAAGAATTCCTCAGCAACTAAATCGCCTCCAAAATCGCCTCCTGAATTGCCTCCTCTCATTTTTCTCCCTTGCTCAGCGTTGAAGCTTTTTCTTTATTGGTCGCTATCCAGGATGAATTGCTAGCCTATGCTCGATCACTACCCTTGGGACTCTGGGCATGTCGGATGGTTTCCACGCAAAAACATCTGTGTTATCTCGGAGGAAAGTAATGAGCGTGAATTCCTATTTAGCATCCAGTGATGATCCGATCCGAACGGTCTTGGTCGGGTCGTCTAGGAATAGAGGAACTTTCTTTAGTTTCTCATCTGGTCGCGGAGTCGTCTTGACCGCATCAGGTTCTTTGGTCGCCAGCTTGACATCCCATAGGGATAAGTGATCGACCAACTCCAAAGAAATGCAATCACAGGTAAGAGCCATATGTTGACTGCCTCTAACTGTGATAACGCCTTTTGGGCTTAGTAGTTTGACGCACTAGTAGGTGTAGTGTGTCACTGCCATGAACTTGGTTAGTGATGGCCTGCTAAAGATGGCATTATAAGCTAAATTAAAATCAATCACATCAAAGATAATTACTTCTGTTCGAAAATTCTCTGACTCTCCGAGTGTTATGGGTAACACTATTTGCCCAATGGGCATCATCGTGGAGCCAGGTATAATCCCAAAAAATGGGTGGGCCACCAGTTTAATCTTGGAACGAGGTATTTGCATCTCGTCAAGAGCTTCGACGAACAAGAGGTCAAGCGAGCTTCTTCCATCAACCAGTATGCGTCCCACTTTGGCATTGCTAATAATGGGGGTAATCACCAATGGAAGTTGTCGAGGGTTGGACATTCCTTCGGGACAATCTTCCCTGTTGAATGTCAGAGAGGTTTCCGACCATCAGGGGAACTGAGGCTCACCTAATGGAGCTTCAACGCTATGCACTTCGTTGTGAACATATTTAATTTGACGCTTAGAATAATAAGATGAAGAACCACCAAAAATAATATTAACATGATTACTAGGTACCTGGTATGGCATTACCTCATCTCCATTGGCGTCTTTTGTGCCTCGAGATTGTCCATTTTCTGGTATAGTATACATGGGTCCAGTTCCTTGATAGAAATCGTCTTTAACCAAGGGTGGAAATTTTTGAGGTCGTGTCCAGAAGCATTGTGTAATGGACACCATTTCTTGTTTCCCTGCATGTTAGTCAGTTTCGCCGGGCGATCGTGAGTTCGACCTCCAGAGGGAGGCTTAGTACATTTGAATGGAACTTTTTTACCTTTCTCATGTGGTTTCTTGTCCATGACTGCGACCACGCAGAATCGGCTGGCTCCATTCCTGTTTGGCTTCTTAGATCGTCCACCTACAGAGAACTCAAATTTCTTTGAGGATTCTTCCTTCTTTTCGGTTTTTAGGCCCGGTTGAGCAGGTAAGTTACCCTTATCCACCATTCTATTCCATTCTACAGCTTCCGCTGCATCGGAATAGCAATTTGCCATGTTGAATAGGTCTGACACTGATCACGAGGGATGGATACTTAGGTCCTCTATGAACCGTCGGTATCTAACACCATGCTTAAAAGCCCTTATAACAGAAGAATCAGAGATGTTGGAAATGGTATTCCTCACTCCTACGAATCTCTTGACGATCTGCCGAATTGTCTCCGTCGAAGTCTAGCGTAAGCAATGAAGATCATCCTCTTTGCCAGGCTTCTCATAGCAGTTTTGGAAGTTTTGAAAATAGCGTCGCACAACATCTCCCAGTTGTAGATCAATCCTTCTGGTTGGTTGAACAACCAGGTCCGCGCCGAACCTTCTAAGACCGTGGGCAAATAATTTGCCATGACCCGTTCATCTACCCCGGTCGCTTGGATGGCCGTAACGTAGATCTGGAGAAATTTAGTTGGATTCTGAGTCCCATCAAATCTCTCGATCATACCGGGTTTAAACTTATCAGGCCAGATTACATTCTGTAGTTCGGGTGAAAAAGCTTTGCAACCCACGTATGTACTGTGTGGTCATTGATCATCGCGACTAATTCCTTGGTCGTGGAAGTAATTGACCTGGGGAGGCTCACGACGTGGTCCCAAATGGGAGTGTACTGGTATGCGGTTATGGTCACGAGAAGTACCTGTCCGTCTGACCTTGTCCTGTAGGGACTGCTTAGGGTTACGTCTCTTGTGACCTTGTGGTGAACTGGCCTGTCCTCTGGTCATCGAATGTGAGGATGGCTCTGGAGTAAACCCGAGGGCTACCTTGTCAAGATTATCTACAAGCACTCTTGCGAATATAATCCTATCATCGTTCGTGAGACTGGAGGGTGGATTACGGAGTGCATAAGCAATCCTCCAGAGACGATCTTCCGGGTTTTGTCCGGGTACCGGTGGAGTTCCAGGTGAGGTCGATTCTATCAGTGGTGAATAGTTCGGAGAGGGAATGGGTGTGTAATTATGCCCGCGACCTCCCAGAGAGGGTTGTCAAGACACTCCAGGACCGAGGTCACGGAAAATGGTACCTCGGCGAGTTGTCGCTGGTAGTAGGAGATCTTCCGTGACCTTGCGAACCTCAGCCTCTCGCTGTTCATGCTCTTGGTCCTCTTTCTGTTTGTATTAGCATCACGTTGCTCTGGAGTTTTCTCTGAAAGTGCAGCGATTTCTCTACGGATTGAGTTCACAGACGGAGAAAACATCTCATCTTTGTCTGAGTCCGACATAAAATCATAGAGCGATTTCAGGTTCTCGGGGGAGAAATTCTCCAAGCACATGTCGAGGTCGTCCTCTCCCAAGTTGTCTAAGGCAACCGGTTGTGGCACATACACGTCCTTCGTCGAGGGCAAGTGAATTGCCTGATCCGATTCCTGTTCAGCAAACGCGATTGGGATAGAGGACGATGCTTCTCCAAGACAAACTGTGAGGGTATCGTCGTCGTTCATTGGTGGGGATGACATCTTCATCCATTGCGTCTACGTGATCCTCGAGATCAAATTCATTCTTAGAATTGTGTAAGCAAGAGAAATGATCCATGAATACAACGAATCTTGATGAAAATGTCTTCAGGGCCCCACGGTGGGTGCCAGATGTCGACGATTGGAACTCTGGGTTCATCTGCCGATCTTATGCAAGAAAGTGAGTTAGAAGGTATGAGGCCAATTAGACAGATTCTCAAGACGTTCAAGGTATCAATGAATCTAAAGATATGTGGCATAAGGATTATCCAGGTTCGGGCCCCCTTTAAGCTGGGTAATAGCCTTACGTCCTGTGAGATTGAATATGTGAAAAAATGAGTTACAGAGAGGTGGTTACAAAGTGTAGCTATCCTATCTTTGCTAAGCCTAGTCTTCTCTGCGGTTGATCCCCTGTGATCTTTCCCTTAAAGGCCTTCTTATACTTGCCAAAGAGGTCGTCATTTGTTCTCCAGGAGGCACACCCCACGATCTCTCCTAACCGCCCTGGAGTAGTAGCTGTGAGATTGTGGGTGTGATAATTGCCGTAGATCATAGGTACTTGGCGGTTTGGCAAGTTTGACTCGGTTGTCATGGAACCACCTTATCGTCTTAACCGCCTTCGACGGTTATCTTGTCAAGGACTTATGATTATCTCAAGAATAACCATAAGGATCATGATGAGGTAATGTTCAAGAGTGATTGCGTAGTACTGCGACCACGTTGCTGAAATTAGTGCTTGTATCTGTGAGAGAGGATGGTCGCAAGGACTGTCTCCGCGACCATACCACCCTTGGATACAGCATAAAACATAAGTTTAGAGATAACGAATGTCTTGATTTTGCATGAAATGAATACGGTTTTTGAGTTATATCCGGAATGCCCTTAAATCACCCAATGTTCCTCCTTCTGGCCTTTGGCGACCACAGGGAGGGCCGCAGCCATAGTCATGTGCGACCGTGTGGCGCTATCCTGACCATGAAGGTCTAAAAACAGCTAACAATCCTCGTCAATGCTACGGTCGTGCGACGATGAGAGATGGTGTGGTGTGTTGGCGAGCAAGCATGCGGAGGCTCAGTCTCATGCAATGATGAGCGGCAACGCTAAGCAACAATGAGGACAGTTCACTAGTGGGACTAAGGATGGTGAGATCCCCAGTCATCGCAACCATGGGGCATTGGCTATTGTTGGGAAAAAAAATCCTAATGTTGTCAAGAGAGAAAACCCTAATGGAAGGCGAGAACAAAGTTGAAATTTTCAAATTTTTTAAATAAAAACCATAATGGAAGTTGACGGAAGTGATAAAATAGCTAACGGAGATACTTTTTAATGGTATTTTACCAAGTCAATTTGTTTGAATGATATTTTGTTAAATTGGGTATCTGAGTGGTACAGAACTAATTTTATCTTAAAAAAATACGCTTGACATGTCAATTTATTGATTTTTTTTCTCTTACTCCTGTTTATTTTTCCATTATCTATCATTTATGACTAATTTCTCACATGGAATATTCTCTTTTCTGAGACATTTATAAGTAAAAATAAATTTTCTCTCCAACTTAGAGCCTCCATGATATGTGCCCGTGCTCAAAATATATTTACATTATACAATGCAAGAAAACCCTACATATAAGGAAAACGCTTGTGGGGGAGACAAATGATGCAACGTAACTTCTGTGGGGTTTAGGACAACCCTTTAACGTCGGAGGGTGTTTTCGTAAATTTCTTATAACAAAATGCCCACTGCGTAATTAATGTACAACACCTTGTACGCATCAGTGTAAAACAACTGGATAGGAGCAGAGAGGATAAAGATCTAATCGGAGATCATTACATGTAAGTCATGTAAAGCATGGCTAGAGTGGGAAAAAAAAAAGCAAGTTGGGGACCAGCGTGTTGAAATTAGGGGCATGGCTATTAGCATGTTAAGGAAATTAGGGCCTTTAACTTCTGAAGGCAAAATTCGAGCCAAATAATTAGTTTTTTTAGAGGTTTTTCATAGAAATTGAATCGTCCATTAAAGTAAACCTAAAACTAGAGTAAAATAATTTCTACAATTTTCTCACACCACCCACCCTTCATAAACTCATAAGTTAAATATTTTATTAAGAAGCTTCTCAAACTTGTCAAGAAATCATTTTTGAGAACTTCTCCAACATAAGCATCAAAATGTAGTTTGTTCGAGAAATTGCTGTTAAATCTAAACAGAAGTGAGAGAAACATTTCTCTTGATCACTACTGTAGTCATCTTAAAGCAGCTGATGTGAAATTGAAATCAGAAAGTTAGTGTGGAAGATTGCCAAAGAAAGAAGGAAAGAAGAGCAGAAACAACACAAGAAATGTTACAAAAGTTGATACAAAGTAGACTGTAAGAATACTATCTTGTCATGCCAAATTCCGACAATGGTGGAGCCATCGAGGCTGCTTCAGTCTTTCCTGGTTCATATGCTGTCCAACATTTGGACTAAGCGCAGTTTTTGAGCCCAATTGTGATGCATGAAACACCCTGCAGTCAGGACTACCGGACTC
Source organism: Pharus latifolius (assembly GCA_019359835.1). Lineage (NCBI taxonomy): Eukaryota > Viridiplantae > Streptophyta > Magnoliopsida > Poales > Poaceae > Pharus > Pharus latifolius. The sequence continues at coordinate 34,600,651 of CM033321.1, read as the reverse complement.
CGTCGACGACGACGAAATACTCGTCCTAGAACCCAAGCTACACGACGCTTCCTTCTTCGTCGTCCTCTTCTTTTCGATCGCACCAAACCTTCCGATTGCCAATGTCAATTCTAGATCACTCTCTTCAAGAACTAGGGGAGGCTTCTTTTGCTCTGAGTAGCTATCACTAGACTTGCTTGAACCAGCCTCATTCTCTAGAACACTGCACCTCTCCTCATCAGGGTTACATTTGATGCTTGGCATTGTGTTTGTCAAGTTAGCCATCAGTTGCTTCTGAACCCGGTATAATCGATGCAGTTCTTGAACCTGAACCAATACAAACATACATTGTTTATGGCTAAGTCATGTTACAATTCAGGAAGTTTTAGGTCATGTTATTCTTGATTTGAACCTTGAAGTCGCTAGTTCTTAATTACCTGCTGTTTGAAGGTCTCTTCTTGCTTCAGCATGGCCATCTTCATGTGTTCCTTCTCATACTGCTTCAGATATCGCGCCATCTTCTTACCGAAACGGTGAAAACACTCGATGATTGGTAATGGAACCTTTAGACAACTACAAATTGTGGAATAAAATCAACAAAATTGCTCTAAGGATGCATTTCTTTTGCCATGAAATTACAGACAACAATGGAAAGTAGTGCAACTATCTTGCTAGATGGGAATAAAAATGAAAACCATGAGACGAAAGAAAGAGCACTTACAGGAAGTGTGAACCTATCAATCACTTGGATAGTTATTGGGATTGAGGCCTTAGATAGCCTTGAAATAGAGACACTTTATATATGGATATGATGGCACAAGCACTTAGGTTTCTCTACACACACTAGAACAGTTCTTATTTTAAAGGCAGAGAGGCCAAGGAGATTTGAGCTTCAATTGGCCACTGCAGCATCAAGTATTTGAGGGGGAAAGCATGATGCCCCCACCGCAAATTGCCAAGCAAAGGACAGACTAGAAAAGCAAGAAACATCGCAATCCCCACTTGCTATAAATATGTGCCTCCATGTATCTATCCACAGATAGATTTATGGAGCACAACTAAAAGAATCACCAAACACAGAGACAGGCACAGCTAAAGTAGCTACGGCAGTTCACATGTGTGCTTGCCTGCCCTAGAATCATGCTCCTAACTAGTTGACATCACACATCTCCACTCAGGAATATAAAGTTCCTTTGTTTTTTGTTTCTCTATCTAGTATAATCAAGGCTTCATAATGTCATCTTTGCTTAAGTCATATTCATTGTGGATTTGTGGATCTTATTGACTTATGAGTACAGATATATAATTGTTCAATATCTGAAACTAAATGAATCATCATAATAGAAGGTTCTGAGTTCGGGACTTTGATTGGCTAAAGTGAATATACTAGCATTAATGCAGTGTTTTCCTAATTCAACATGGAAATATTGCAAATTTGCACTTGTTGCTTATTTACCATAGAATTATATGTGCTACTTGCAAGTTTGCATGCACTTTCCCTCTTTGGTTCCCATCTTTCTGATCAAACTGAATTATTTTTGATCCTGCACCAACATTGTTCCCATAACTTTCCAAGAAACTCGATCACTGATTGATAGCACGTGCCACAATCGACTCTAATTAGCAAAAAACTAAGACATGGAGGGGTCGCCAGAGAGGCAGAAAGGTTGCTTGCAGATCAGAATGATGAGTTAAACAATAGGAATCCTGAACTGTATATATGCTCTCTGCCTTGGAGCCTTGTGAGTTTGTTCAGACAACTCATGCATTAACAACCAAGCCCGGGAATCTGGAGACAATGGCATGATTTCGGGGGATGTGGCAACATGTGCCCCATGATCTGATACTCCCCCTCTTATGCTCCATCCATTAGCTGGACCTGTCCTCCATGTTTTGTATATAGTAGTTAATAGATATGCATTAATTTAGTTGTATGCAGTAGGGATTCAGATCTCCTAGAGTTTCTCTCTAAATCTTAGGATGCAATTGTATGTCCAGATAGGATTCTTTTTATCTGAAAAACTACCTGGATTCACTAGACGTCGAATCTAAAATGAGCGGCATTAATTTCTTTATGTTCATTAGATATCCATATCCACCTGGTGGATTTCGAGTGACCTTGTCTATTTACATCGGGTTCAACACTCAAGACTGTACCCCTTATTTTTCGGATTCAACATTTAGGATTTCATTGTCCATTTACTTCGGTATACAGGAGGTTTATATATATGCATTAATTCAGTTGTGTCCATTACAGGCGATGGAATTAGCATCCCAAAGTGCATGGCCCCTATACTAAGCATGTAAAAGTAAAATGCCATGAAGTCATGAACAAATATCACCACTGAAAACTGTAAAACCAATGCTTTTCAGGGAATGAAATGATGAATTTAGAGAACTGTTGAAGGCTAGCTAACAGCTATAGTGCAAAATGGGGGAACACACAGTTAGGACAGATCCAAAAATCTTGGCTTTTGGGTTCAAAGTCTAAATACAAAGGTCAAATGAATAATTGGTGTAAAGTTGTTAATGTTTATTGTGTAGTTTATCTAAACTAGCATGAATATTTTTGAGAAATAGGAATATTCAAGTTAAATGAATAAAGAAGTCTTGGGAGATTATTTGAATTAGAGCTGTCAAAATTTAATATGGATTGTAGATGAATATTGTATTGTACTTTATTTTTTTCTTTGATTCTATAATTTATTATATGGATTGTAGATTATCTCGTTAAGACTAAGAGCAAATAGTGCTTAATTTATGGTTGGTAGTTCAAATTTTATGTTTATGCGATGGTGATATTTAAATTCTAACTCCGACATTACTTATACATTTTTGTTACTTCTATGACTTGTTAGTCAATACTAAAACTTAATAAAATTGTACATTTAACTAACAACACTACGCAGGATAGCATACATGCTGCTATTGTTAGGAGCACAACTTTGTTCAGATCTCACCATGATGAACTGATAATCGCTATTGAAAACCCTTTGATGATTTATATCATAAATGGGTCTAGCAATATAACCTTTTTAATATGCATAATTTGATAACGATTAACAATTTACGTCTTGTTGGCGCTATTGTTGACCTGAATATTTTTGTGACTCATCAAATGATTTCTCTTGTAATTTTTTTAATTCTTTAATTAGGTTTGATTAACTTAAAGATATAAACTTATCATATTAACTTATTCAAATAATTATGCCATGTCAATTGTGCGGTTGTATCTTGTTGACCAACTTAGAAATCTTGAACTAAAAATTTGTTTATTTTGTTAATTATGTTGTATGCTGTTGACTCATATAATGATTGTGTTATATATGCGTTGCTATTTCTTGTTCTTGATTGTTTAATGGAAAACTACATAACACCTCCCACAAAAAACTCAATTTCTTAAATATCCATTGTAATAATTATGTACCCTCTGCAAATATTTCTGTGTTTTAAAAAAGAATACTGTAATTAGTTCATCATCCAAAATGGCTATCAAATAATTAAAAGACCTAAAAATAGCAGTCACTGAATTTTAGGGCCATATTTCAATGAAAATAAGTCATATTCTCCCTAGCTCCAACCCACCCACACTGGGAGAGAAAACATAAAAAGCACTCCCACCATTGCATAATATAAGGTATAAAAAATATTTTTAATAGCATGAGTGTTCTTGAAATACAAAAATTCTTGTAAGAACTAGAATGACTTGTGTGTGGTTTAGGTAATTATTCCTTTGCTTAATAATCATATGTTATTCTAGTTGGGTTAAGTAGGTTCATGTTTTGACCTAATCAAACAAATATCTCGACCCATTTACAGCTCCAGTTTAGACAGTATACTCCACAACAGATCCACACATGAACACAAACATATCGCAACAAAAATAATATTTACCTACACTAAACTTGCCAAAAGAAATTATAGATATAGATTTCGCTTTTGCTTGAAAGGCTTATATCATACTTACTTTTATAGTTAACTTTCAAACAAGCCTACACATTGCTCCACACCACACCTTTTTATACTGCGCTGATATGTTTTGTAGCATCATCTGATATTGTGAAATTGAAAAGATACATCTCTTAATATTAATGAACCACGCAAGCTCTCATCTCTCATGGGATTCTTCCAATCAATTTTTCTGAAAAGATACATCCTTAAAATTAGATCCATAAAATTAGGCAATTACCCTCTAATGCTAATTAACTAGTTTCTAGTATAATCAATTTCTCTATGTTTTCCTATGTAGGGTGAAGTACATGATTGGCACTTGCAATTTCTCTCTCTGTTCCTAGCAAGAACTCACATTTTTTTCATAAAATTTGAACACTCAGCTAGATATATATGTAGTTGTTATATATCATAACTGGGAAGATCCAAGCTCCCATGAATTTTGCTACCTTCTTTCCCTTGTTTAGTTCCCAAGATGGAAAAAAAACATAATAATATAAACTATTGTAGAGACTAAATGACAAATTAGTATGATAGGATGTATCGTAGATCTGTTTAGTGGGTACAACTGGACCAGTATATATATTACATATACATATATATATATATATATATATATATATATATTACAACCCAACGGCCTTGGATCAGGTTTATGTTTTGGTACATTCTTTCTGGTGGATCTGATCCAACTACCTAGTTGGACATGCAATTAAGAGAGTCCAGGACACATGGGGTTGTGCGAACATTTTACTCTTGTGCTAACATTTTTGTGATATATCTTTGTTTAGGGTTCTGTCCTTGTTGTACCATTGGAATATTTCTCGAAAAATGGGAAGTGTTTAGGCACAACAGAAAGACTAAAACTACTAAAAACATGTTAATTTTTTTTAAGAAAACTGATCCATACTCTGGATTACTACTCACTTTGATCTATATCTATTCTTGATAGCATCCACTAGTCTCTTATTAGCACCATCCATTTACATTTTTGTAGAGATTTTGTAAGAGTTTGTTAATACGTGAAGTATTGCTTTTCTTATCCTTAGGATGGAATAAGATCACCTTAACCGTCCGATGTAAAAAACAAATCACTAGAATTGACCATATTCAGACACAAAGAAAGCTCTTTGGACATGCTAAGTTGATTTGATTGTCCATTTAAAAATAAATGGACAGATCAACCTTTCTATCTTCCTAACATAAGAAACTTCCCAGGGAATGTTCATCCCAAATAATTAGTTGCTAGTGTTAATTTAGCATTTTCTTAGGAAGGTGTAAATGCAACTAGTTTAATAGTTTAATTAGTTCAGATGCCATGTGCCACATGGAAGCAGCACATGCATGGGATTTGCCTTGTGGTTGTGTTAGTGCGCCATTAGTTGTTGCTTAATTTAGATGTGCTGCTAAAAACATTGCCGTACTCTTGCTCTGATACGAATCAAAGGAGAAGGAATATTTAGATGAACCAATTATGTTTGCTTGCATGAAGAATCTTAGTTTCTCAAGTTGTTGTCTTTTACATGAATGAATTTGATGTGCTGCTTTAATATGTCACATTTAGGTGAAAATGTTATCAGCATCTGAATCATGTATTGTTTCAATTGGATAAGCTATAGGATTATTGAAAAAGAACTACAGTGGTTAGCTGAATTTACCCCTAACTCTACAATATAGCCTTCATGCGATCCTATCTATTTACTTTGGATTTAACGCTCATGATTTGATTGTATCCTGACAGGCAAATTTAGTTTTTTTAAAAAAACCCTGAGACCTATTATGAGTGTCAGATGTAAGATAGACGGTTCAGATCTAAATTCACTTAGCGGATCGAATACCCTCCGGCCTCCCAATTAAAGGGACTTGAAACCATGGATTGGTGTCATCATGTGTGCCTAAATGAAAATTGATATTTAATAATTATTTTAAAATGGCCCATGATTTATTTCCACATAATATCCTCTTAAATGGCCCATGATTTATTTTCGCATAATATCCTCTTGGAGTAATGTACACAGAATGAGATGTTGGTTCTCAATGTGCCACTATCAGCGGTAGTAGTTGGAATCTACCCTATTACACATAGAATTATTTTTTTTGCCTATGATAGCACAGAAGTTAACAAGGGGAGTAGTATCAGAAAGGGAAATTTTTTATTTCCACAAAGGCTACTATAAGTCAAACACATTCGATCCTTGCTGCTCATCTCTCTTTGTTTCCATCTGTTCCATGCTCCAAGATAGAGTCATCAGGGTAAACTGGAAGGAACTTCAATCCCTCTCTCTGATATAAGCTTCTCATCACCTCTCTCTACTTTGCAAGTTAGCTGTAGCTCCAAGTTAGAAAGCTAGCTATATATATTTCATGCATATTTGACTCATTATTTTTTTTTTCAATTTGTCAATTTTGTGAATTGTAGATGGACTGAGAATATTGGATGTATGGAATAAAACATATTACTTTTGAGTATTTGGAGGGTGTGAATGAGTGTATTAAATTTGTTGAGAAAGAAAATGTGAAGAAGGGAGAAAAAGATATGCATTGTTCTTGTACAGATTATATGAACTTAAAGAGATTTAACAACTCTGATCAGATTAAAAGTCATTTGATTCATCGTGGTTTTAACGCATGATATACCTGTTGGATATGACATCACGAAGATCTTGAGGAAACAAGCACCGCTACCAATCAGTAGAACTCGGACATGGGCTGCAAAATGATGATCATCAGAATTCTGTAATGTTCATTCGGATGTGCATGCAGATGATGACAATTTAGATGAAATGTTACGTGATGTACAAGAAGATTACAGCGAAAACGACTTCGATAAATTTGAGAAATTGATTGCTGATTGTGAGAAGCCTTTGTTCCCTGGATGTGCAACATTTACAAAGTTGTCTTCTATGTTGAGATTATATAACTTGAAGGCATGCAACGGTTGGAATGATAACAATTTCATGATACTATTAGATCTTTTAGCAGACATACTTCCAGAGGGAAATGAGTTGCCAAGATCAGTTTACCAAGCCAAAAAACTATTGTGTCCATTGGGAATGAAAATCGAAAGAATACACGCATGCCCAAATGATTGTGTGCTATACTGTAATGAGTATGAGGATTTGCATATTTGTCGTACATGCGATGCATCGCAGTATAAGCGTAGGGACAAAATTGATCAAAGTGAATGTGACGAGGTAAAGAAAGGACCTCCGGCAAAGACTGTGTGGTATTTGCTTGTGATTTCTAGATTGAAACGGCTGTTTGCAAATCTGAAAGATGTGTGTCGTGGTATTGCGAATACCCCGGCAGGTTTTGTGAACGATCCTAGCGAAGAGAACGCGACGCGGGCTGACCGGGTGACCAGTCCTCCCCCGCCGGACAAACACAAGAATTGACACGAGGATTTATACAGGTTCGGGTCCCGGTGGGGGCCCTAGTCCTGTCGGCGTGCTCCCGACCGGAGTCGGCTGGGGAGGCTCTCTCCGGGGGAGAGGCTTCCGGAGCACACCTGTGAGTTTTGGCTATTCCAACAAATGAATCACTTATCTTACAATAGAGGGGTACAAGGGCTATTTATAGCCCCAAAAAGAAGCAAAAAGTCTAAACTACCCGGAAGCCACTATCGGATTGAGGGGTAGCAACGTCCTTCTCCCAGCCAAGCGTCTTGGATGCTTGACAGGTGGCCGCTGATTCCCGAGGCTCTCCTCGCGTGACCTGCACGTGATCAACAACCAGAGACTTTACCTTTAGGAGGGCGATGAGGCCCGGGACATGCGCCGGAGGCCAGGTCCCCGGGCCAAAGGCGGCTCCTGGGACCGGCGCCGGAGGCCAGGTCCCGGGGGCCAAAAGGCGGCGCCCGGGGCAGGCACCGGAGGCCACGTCCCCGGGCAAATGGTGGCGCCCGGGACCGGCGCCGGAGGTCGGGTCCCGGGGGCCAAAAGGCGGCGCCCGGGGTAGGCACCGGAGGCCACGTCCCCGGGCAAATGGCGGCGCCCGGGACCGGCGCCGGAGGCCGGGTCCCGGGGGCCAAAAGGCGGCGCCCGGGGCAGGCACCGGAGGCCACGTCCCCGGGCAAATGGCGGCGCCCGGGACCGGCGCCGGAGGCCGGGTCCGGGGAGCCAAATGGCGGCGCCCGGGGCAGGCACCGGAGGCCACGTCCCCGGGCAAATGGCGGCGCCCGGGACCGGCGCCGGAGGCGGGGTCCCGGGGGCCAAATGGTGGCGCCTGGGACCGGCACCGGAGGCCACGTCCCCGGGCAAATGGCGGCGCCCGGGACCGGCGCCGGAGGCCCAATCCCGGGGGCCAAAAGGCGGCGCCCGGGGCAGGCACTGGAGGAGGCCAGGTCCGAGGAGCCAAATGGCGGCGCCCAGGGCAGGCACCGGAGGCCACGTCCCCGGGCAAATGGCGGCGCCCGGGACCGGCGCCGGAGGCCCGGTCCCGGGAGCCAAAAGGCGGCGCCCGGGGCAGGCACCGGAGGCCACGTCCCCGGGAGAATGTGACGCAACTTACCTGGACTTAGTCTCGCGGAGATTTCCCCCAACAGCAGCCCCCCATGCCCCCCGGGGACGATGCTCGAGTCCCCGGTGGGTATGGTACATGTCACCGGGAAAATCTCCGAACCAAGCCACCGGGGCCGTGACGCTTTGGCTTCCGTGCCTCGTGCTTATGACCGCGCCGCTTCGCCATAAATGCGCTCGCGGTTCGAACCGGTGCCTCGATTTGCGCGGCCCTTCGTTTTCCGCGCACGGTTTGAACTTCAACGGCCCAGATTGCTCCGTAGAGTACCACGTGGCGCTCATATGGATCACGGCTCACCCCTATAAATAGGGCCTTGGGGGGCCCGGGAAGTTCAATCTAAACTTCTCAACCTTAGCGCGTTTAGCTCTCCCGGTAGCTCTCTCCCGGTAGCAGTCGTCCAGAACCTTTAGATGTAGCCCCCTGAAATGTTAGCAACCGGAAAAAACAAACCTGATGGCACCGAAGGGTCGAGCGAAGACGACCGAGGTGCCCCCGGAGGAGGTCGCTCCGGACTTCCTCTGGGCGTCCGAGTTCACGGCCGAGGACGCGGAGTCCATGGTCGAGCGCGGAGTTGTTGAGGACGGGGACATCTGGGTCCCCGTGAAGAAGGACGGAGCCCCCCGCCCCAGGCCCAGAGAGATCATGGCCTTTGAGGCCTTCCTGGAGGAGGGGCTCTGGCTCCCGGTGCATCCCTTGCTCCGGGAGTTTCTGAAGGAGTATGGGGTGGCCCTCAACCACCTCACCCCGAACGCGATCGTCCGGATGGGCCTCTTCATTTGGCTCTACGAGACGGCGACCGGGTGGGAGCCCACCCTACGTGCCTTCTGGTACTTCTACGAACCGGCGGCGAGGAGCTCCCACCTGGTGAAGGGGGGACCCAAGTCCCCCTTTGGCTCGGTGATGGTGCAGATGCTGCCGTCCCGGGTGGCCGATTACTCGGCGGCGGCCTCCCGGGACCACTGGGGCGATTGGATCCGGAGGTGGTTCTACCTCCGGGTTCAGGATGACGAGGTGGCGTACGCCCCGGAGCCCCTCTCTTACAGCAGGTCGTCTGCGCCGAAGCCTCCGGTGTGGACGGATGAGGAGCACGAGCTCCTTGGCAAGGTGATCATCTCCCGGGGCACCCGCTCTATGCGGGACGCCGCCGAGGAGATGATGCTCCTGAGGATCTCCCCCTTCTCACGCGGGAGAAGGGGAATCGGCATGGGCCCGGAGCAGCGGCCCCCGGTCAAGCCGGTGGTGACCCGACGTAAGTCCCAGTTACCTGATGCATTGCAGTTACAAATTTTTGGAAATTTGACTAACTCTTTACCTTTTCTAGTCCGGCCATACCCAGCGGCGCGGGAGAAGGCGGAGAACCTCCTGGGGAGGTACTTCGCCGACGAGCACGAGCGCGTCGTGCACCTCGTGGGGGAGGGCCCTCCCCGGAACTTGGTAGCTGAGGCCTACGGGCTGAAGCTGCCGGAGAGGAAGCCCCACCCCACCCCCGGGTCGCACAAACGGGGGAAGGACGCTGCTGGGGGCTCTGAGCCTAAGAAGGCCAGAGTCCAAAAAGCCTCCGGCCCGTTGACGACGCCGGCGGCGACACCGGCGAAGCCCCGGGATGAGACCCCCGGGACCGGGCGCGCCCGGGCGCCGGCCTGGAAAGAAGCAACACCCCCTCCCCCGGAGAGCCCTGTTGAGGCTCGGGGGAAGGAACCGGCCGTGGGCCGGGCGGCGTAAGATTCGGCGGACTACGCCCCGTCGCCGCCTCCGGTAGCGGCCCTCCCAGCGTCCCCGGCACCATTGGAGCCGGAGAAACCGGAGGTGTGGTTCGCGGAGACCTCGTCTCCGCGGGTGGAGTGGCCCGTAGACGAGGGGCGGAGCCCCTCGGTCTATGAGGTCCCGTCGGAAGTGGAGGCCCCCGGGAAGGGGAAAGGGCTGATGATCCCCCCCCGGCGAGGGACCCCTTCCGGGACTTCCTCGACCACTTCTTCGGGGGACACCTCATCCGCGACGAGGACGATGACCACCGCCACCCCGGCTGAGATCATGCCGGGCACCCAGGTCCGAGGGCCCGTTACCGGCCACGGCGGGACCAGTGCCGGGCGGGAGACCCCCTACTTTCCACAGGGGAGGTCGAGCGTTACGTAGAAGGCTTGCAGACCCCAAAGGGCCGGGCCTTCGTCGCGGAGGGGACGCTCCACGAGCGCTTCACGGAGCTCCGGTCCCTTCAAGTCCAGGTATTCACCCTAAGCGGTTGTCGCTTTCTTTTGGCTTCCTGCATCCAAAATTTTTCTAACTCTGGAGTTCGTAGGGGGCAGTGATTACTTGGGGCGTTGAGCAGCGCATCGTCCAGCTGCTCAAGGACGTGGAGGACAGGGCCGCCTCCTTCCTGGGTCAACGGGACGAAGCTCTTCAGGAGCTGGCCCGGGTTCGAACCCAGGTCCACGTCTCAGAGGCCGTTAATGGCTGCCTTCGGGAGGAGGCGAAGGCGAAGGAGGAGGCCTTCCGGGAGCTCGAGGGGTCGAGCGTCCGGGCGGTGATGGATGCGGGTCGCTCCGTTCGCTCGGCCCTCGAGGGCCTTGGCGTGAGCCTAGGCTCCGGGGGTGGCTCGGAGGCGCCCCCGGCGACCCTCGCGGAGGCTGTGCGTTTCCTTGACGCGCAGGTCTCCGTCATCCCGGGGGCTGCCGACGCCCGGGCGCGGGGCCGGGCGATCCCCGTCGTTGCGGCCGCCGCGGGCTTGTTGAGCACCGGGGGGTCGGTGCCCGGGCGATCGGGGGCCGCATCCCTCGGAGCTTCCCCGAGTTCTTTGAGCCCTTGCGTCGGGAGGTCGAGCAGCTCGCCGGGGGCTTCTACGACCGGATCGTCCAGGTGAGATTCCCAGCACCGGCGACTCCGGCAGCGGATGCCCCGGCCCCAGCCCCGGCCCCGATGGAAGCCCCCCGGAGGGAGGACGCCAATGAAAGAGTATGAGCCTCCCCCCGGGTCTTAGATAGGACCCTTTTGTTTTCTTAGGATTTTGATCCCGGTAGCTTCTTAGAAGAAGCCCCGGACACTTGTAAAAAGATATTTTGGAATGCAATAGAGTTAGAAATTTTTCTAAGTCTTGAATTGAATGCAATGTTACCAGGGTTCCCGGGAGGTTACTCCCGGGCGAAGGTCCGGGAGAGGTTCCCCGCGGGACGCCCAAGCGGCTTTAATCTTGCTAAGCCTCATCTCCGGAGAGCGCAGCGGGGACGCCGTTCGGGAGCCGGTCCAGTTAAGGTGGCATCCAGAGTGGCACTTGGACAATTTTGACAATCATCGCGCCAAATTGTCCCCTCCGCGACCGGGGTTCCGGATGATACCTCCTCTTCGGATACTTCCACCGGCGGGATACGAATATTGGCCCGAAGATGTGCTCCGGGAAGCTCGGCGTCGCGTGCGCGCATTGTACCAGGACTTGGCCCGGGAGCTAGCAGAGGGCCTCCGGGAGTATTAGGCGCAGGAGCCTTAGGATGTAGAGAACTTCCGGGTTTTGACCCGAGCTGTATCGTTTTCGATGCCCACCAGAGGGGGAATATGTCCTCCGGGTTGAATGATTAATAAAGCTGTTTGCTTCTTCTTTGAGTCTTCTTTTGTTTTTTTTTCTTGGATGGTCTAGACGACTCCTTTTGACAAGGATGAGCTAAGTTTGCTCGCGGTCAGTGTGGTCGACACCCAGGGGTTTCTTATCCCCCCCGCCCACAGCGGGCCAGAGGGTGGCTCTGCGCGTTGTGGGGGTAGCAAGGCCCCCGGGGTGAAGATATCCTGTAGGATAAGAATTTTTTCAAGTTAGAAAATTCTAAAATGAGGTTTCCAAGGGAAAGACCTTCCAAGAGACAATCATCCGGTCGCCGTGAGAACAGGGAGCCGAGAATAAAGCCTCGTGTGGAAGAAACATCTGAGAAAACCCGATGAGATTTCCGGAGGCGAGTTTCCTGGGAGACGATCGTCCGGTCGCCGTGAGAACGGGGAGCCAGGAATAAGGTCTCCGGGGAAGAAATGTCGGAGAAATCCGTAATTTCTCTGGGTGACAATCATCCGGTCGCCGTGAGAATGGGGAGCCGGGAATAGGGCCAGAAATCCTGAGGAAGATTCCGGAGAAAATCCTTCCGGGAGACAATCATCCAGTTGCCGTGAGAACGGGGAGCCGGGAATAAAGTCTCCGGGGAAAAGATATCCAAGAAAGCCTTTAGACATCCCGCTGGGGAGAGCGTCTACTCCCGGAGGAGGAAGTGCCCGATGATGGGTCTGAGTGTTTGGGTAGGGGACTAGTCTCCCAAAGTGACTCGTTACCACGGCCGCTGGGGACCGGGTTGCCGCTTACACCCTCAGTCCACGAGGACTGATCGTAAGCCGCCCTACAGGAGGGACTTGCTGGGTCTGGGCCCACTTCCTCACGGAGAGGGCATCCTCACGGGAAGGGCTTCCTCGCGGGGAGGGCATCCTCGCGGGGAGGGCGTCCTCGCGGGGAGGGCATCGCCGTTGGGGGCGGTAATGAGAAGGACCTGCAATGAGACAGTTGAAGAGCAAGATCTATGTATTGATAACAAAATGAAATACAGTGCCTCCCCCTGCGAAGCCGCGAAGGGGGAGGAAAAAGTAAATACAGTGTCCCTCCTCCCCCTCCGGCGTGATCGCTCCGGGGGAGGTGATAGGCCCGTTAGGCCAAACATAGAACTTGCGAAGTAAACGCAAGTTCCACGTGTGCTTCAACTCCTGCTCTTGAAGGTTGGAGAGCTTGTAAGCCCCCGAGCCCAGGACCGCGGAGATCCTGCAGGGGCCCTCCCACTTGGGGGAGAGTTTACCCTGGGCTTGGGGGTCTGTGACGCGCTTGAGGACAAGGTCCCCAAGGCGGAACGATCTTTCGCGCACGTGCTGGTTGTATGCGCGCGCCATCTCGCGCTCGTAGATGGCGTTGCGGAGGAGCGCTCGGTCGCGTTCCTCCTCCACGAGGTCGATCTCCAGGCGCTAGTTGGCCTCGTTGGCCTGGTACGCTGCGGTCGTGGCTCTTTCCAAGAGCTCGACCCGCAGCGACCGGAAGCCAATCTCCGGAGGGAGGACTGCCTCCACCCCGTAGACCAGGGAGAAGGGAGTACGTCCCGTCGCCTGGGACGGGGTCGTGCGCATGGAGCAGAGGATGCTAGGGAGCTCCTCTGCCCATGCACCCCGCTTAGAAGCGGTTTGCTCGAGTCTCTGGCGCAATCCCTATAGGATTACGCCGTTGACCCTCTCGACGGCCCCATTGCTCCGGGGATGGGCTACTGAGGCGAAGTGGATGACGAGCCCCAGGCCTTCACAGAATTCCCGGAAATAAGCCGAGTCAAATTGGGTCCCGTTATCCACGGTGATTTCCCGGGGGACACCAAAACGACAAACGACGTTTTTCCAGAAAAACCGCTGAACGGCTCGGGACGTGATGCTGGCCAAGGGTTCCGCCTCTACCCACTTTCTAAAGTAGTCGACCGCGACCACCACATACTTGTATCCTCCGGGCGCTGGGGGGAAGGGCCCTAAGAGGTCCATCCCCCAGCGCACGAAGGGCCAAGTGATGGGGATAGTCTGCAACGCTACGGGGGGGAGGTTCGAGCCCTTGGCCATCTTCTGGCATGCTTCGCACACGGAGACAAGGTCTCGCGCGTCGCGCATGACCGTGGGCCAGTAGAAGTCCTGTCGGAGAGCCTTGGCCGCGATGGCACGCGGGGCTAGGTGAGAACCACAGTTCCCCACGTGGATGTCTTCGAGAAGTTGGAGTCCCTCCGGCCGGGGGAGGCAGCGCAGGAGGGCGGAAGCCCCCCGCTTGAAGAGCCTCCCCTCCAGCAGGAGATATGCCTGGGCTTTGGCCCGGAGGCGTTTAGCCTCGGTCTCACTAGGAGGGTCCCCCTTCCCCTTGATAAAGGAGATGAGGGGGTCCATCCATGACGAAGTCCGGGTGATCTCGGCAACCTCCGGGACGCGAGGCTCGTCGCCCATGTCCGGGGAGGCCACCGAGGGCTTCATGATGATTTCCAAGAAGGCCCCCTTGGGGAGCGATTCCCGGGCGCTTGCTGCCCGGGCCAAGGCGTTGGCCCAGTCATTGTCCCTTCGCGGGATATGCCGGGCCTCGAGGCCGTCGAAATGCCTCTTCATCTTTCGCACCTCCTGCAAATAAAGACTCAAGTTTGCGTCATGGCACAAGTAAGGCTTGTCCATTTGGCAAACTACGAGCTGAGAATCTCCCTTCACTAGGAGGCGCCGGATCCCCAGGGAGCGCGCAAGGCGCATCCCGAGGAGCAAAGCCTCGTACTCGATGATGTTGTTGGTTGTGGGGAACTCGAGCCGCACGGCGTACTCGAGTTCCTTCCCCTCGGGGCTCCGGAGGAATACTCCTGCACCAGCCCTGGCGAGACACAGCGACCCATCGCACATGAGGGTCCAATGGTCACTGCGTCGGGGCGGCACAGGGAGGTCTTCGTCCCCAGACCCAGAGGCAGGAGTCCACTCTGCGACGAAGTAGGCGAGGACCTGTAACTTGATGGCGGAGCGGCCTATGAGGGACAGGGAGAAGGGGGCGAGCTCGGCCCCCCACTTCCCAATCCGGCTGGTGGCTTCTTTGTTCCGCAGTACCTCCCCCAAGGGGAGGGACGACGGGACGGTGATGGGGTGCCCCAGGAAGTAGTGGCGAAGCTTCCGGGACGCCATCAGGAGGGCGTAGCAGATCTTCTCCATCTCTGTGTACCGAGTTTTGGCCCCCTGGAGGGCCTCACTCACGTAGTACACGGGACGCTGATGCCCCCCTTGCTCCTTCACCAATACCGCGCTGACGGCGACCGGGGTTGCGTGTAACACCCCTGTTTTTGCCAAACCTTAAAAATAGCCAAAATCCACATCTGGACCCCAAACCCTAATCTGCTTCAGCCATTCCCTTCTAATTGTTGTTCAGAGCATTTTTCCCTTCGGGACCATCTCCAAAATCTCACCCTAAAGCTGAGTTTCAAGCCTTGCCATTTTAAAACCCTAATTACCCTATTTTACCCTAAGCCGTTTTCCCCAATTTTGTCGAAACTCTTCAGATCTTGCCCGATCTTACCAAACTTTGGCCAGATAAGTTCTATTAATCTTTTGCAACTTACCTGCGAAATCAGATTTCAGATCGGACCCTTAGATCTCCAGATTTGCAAACAGGCCCAAGTTCTATTCAAGTTTTCTTCACAAGACAGCCCCTGGAACAAGTTTCAGAAATTGCAGAACAGCCCAAATATTATTTTCAGGCCCTTTCGACCAGCGCCTGGTCGTTGCCACGACCAGTGCTCGAGCCACCGTTGCCGCGCCGCGTTCTCGCCGCGTTTGCTCGCCGCCGGCCACCGCTTCTTGTCGCCTGCATTGTGAGCAACTGAGCCACCCCGTGCGCACGTGCCAGCGCCGTGGCATCGCCTTGCCCAGCGGTTTAAACGGCCGCGCTCCCGAGCCTTGTTTTCGCGCGCGCTCCCGTTGCCGTGGCAGTTGCATGCGTGTACGTGTCATCGCCGGAGCCTTGCTGTTGCCTCCGCATCTGCGCCGTCCCGGACGAAGTTCCAAGGCAACTGGCAAAGCTGCAGCACCGATTGAAGCGCGATCACGTCGCCGTCGCCGTCGTTGCGCCTGCGTCCGACAATTTTCTCCCCAGCGCAAGCAACCGTTGTCGTGTTTTCCCTCGCGAGCTCCGTCCCCGTGCCTATTTAAACCCCCTCAACGCTGTGAAGAAGCACAACCTCAGGACTTAGCCAAATTTCCAGTTTCTCGCCGTTTTCGCTTTCTTCTCCGGCGAGCCAGTGAGTGAGCTCACGGTGCTAGCCCTTTCCACGGCCCCTTTCTTCAATCCAAGTTCACCAGTGAGTTCCCCTCGTTCCCCTCTCTGTGTCATAGCAGCCAATTGCACCAGATCGATCCCCATCGCCAGTGATCGCCGGATTCCCGATTTGCCCTGTTCCCCCAATGCCGTTCGATTCAGCCCAAATTAACCCTCAATCCTGTAGAAGAAGTTAATCAGTAAGCTTAGTAGAGCAAGCCTGTTGAATCAGGATCCCCAATTGCGCTCAAATCGAAGAAATCCCATTTTGGAACCTCGGCCGTTCGCCGGACTTCGGCGCCAAGCTTCTCCGGTCATTCTCCGACCAAATTAACTGCACCAGTAGCTTCTAAACTCCACCCTTTCACTCCCTGAGCAAATAATCGAGTTCAATCGCCTTGTGGCAAAAATCCCCAATCTCCAGTGTCGTCTTCTCCAGCGCCGGTCGCCGGAATTTGTTCCCGGCCGATCTAGCCCCTGAAACTTTGTCCCTTAGCTTCGCCTCACCTCCCTGAGCAATTTCTTCCACTAGATCGACACCTGGATCTGCCTAGATTGTGAGTTATGCCTATGCCAAGATCACTGTCCAGTAACTCAGTTCATGTCCAGGCCACCGTAGTTCATCGCCGGATTTGGCCGCCCTCCGGCCACTTTCAGCCCCTGTGCCTCTTGAGTATATTGTTCCTGTTAGTGATGCCTACCTCCCAGACAAAGTGGTGCATCAATTGGAGCCCTGGATTAAAAGTTAAGCCATGCCCTAGTTTCTGGCCATGTCCAGCACTATGTCAGTGCATGTCAGCCACTGGCATTAGCCTTGTTTAACCCCTTCTGGTTGAGCAATTGAAATGCCACCTTGTCCTTTAGATTCCTGGAGTTGTGTTCTACAACTTTCTCTACTATCACTTTTCCAGAAAACCATCCTAAGATCAGTTTGAAGTTATGCCAAAGCCATGAACTGAATGTCGACCCTTCGACGTTCAATCCTTTTTAGCCGTTTCTTCGACCAGAGCCCTTGTGACCTTGCCCTAAACTTTTCCCCTGCATGCATGACTTATTTACTTAATACTTTCTATAGAAACTATTTTCTGTATGCTTATGGTATGTGTTTGTGTGTTGTTTGATTGCCGCAGAGTCAGAAGCTGAAGGAGCGGAAGAAGTCTTTGAAGATCCGTCTGAGTATTTAGACCCCACATTGCAAGGCAAGCCTCATTCCTTTGATCATGTCTCACCCAATATTTTTATATGAAGTATATTCACTGTTTCTTACTATACATGCTCAGTTGAAATACAAGTTATGTTTGAATGACATGAGTAGATATTCCCTAATGAATCATGAAACCCCTTTTTGTTATTGAACCTTCTTATATATGCTTTTGTCACCCTAGGACTCATATACTGAATATCCACATTAAACTTGAAATGGTCAAATACATGAGAAGTTATAATGAAAACCGTTTTGACAAGAAAACTGATAAAAGGGATCAGTAGTGAGGATTGGATTGTATGGAGAGGGTGCGGTGCGCACCATGGTATGTGAATGTTCCTCACTATTGGTTCATAAGGACGAGAACCTTGTGCTGTGTCTCTATACGAATTGTAAACGTACCAACCACTTGCCTGGTATGGGACAGGCACAACTTAGTAGCTTTTTGGTATTAGCAGTTCCCTGCATGGTTTGACGATCTGGTTTCTCGCGTGGAAACTGGAAGGCCAAGGTTCGGCCATGAGTGATGTGAGTCAGAAAAATGATGAGAGAAAAAGGCGTAAATGAAGGAAGGCGCCCTAGACCTGATTAAGCCGTGAGCGGCTGTAATCTTAAATGGTCGTATGTCTCGCGTGGACATAGACCAAGGCTATGTGTCCTGCGGGAACATAGACCAGAGAGGCTAGGAAGTAAGGCAGTGGGGAAGACCCACAACGGTACTTGAGACTTAACTGTCTATTTACCGGGCAGGGATACTGTTAATACTGAACTGTAAAAGCGTTGTGTGATCTCGGCCTTGTCACATGTGTATAAGCCACATGGAGCTGATCCGACTTGAAAGCCGAGTGAACCAGTGGATTTAAAAAGAGATACACCTTTGCAAAGTGTAAAAGAAGTATCGGATACTCTGTACTCCCAGATTCAGGAGTCTTTTCGTAGTGGATGTTATCCATGGGTTATAGCACAAGTAATGTTTTGGAATGTTTTCATAATGCGGTTAACAAAGTAGTGACTCATGGGAGACCACTACATCTAATGTTTTATTGAAAACCTGTTTAGTATTTAAAGTATCATTTTCATAACAAAAGTACTGTTTTGCTGAACAAATGACTTGGAAATCTATATATATATATCAATATGAAACAATGAACCCCGGAATTATATATTTCACCCTCATGTAAGTACAATTGCAATAATCCCTGGAATGAGTGTTGCTGAGCACCAAGTGCTCACCCTTGCATTTATATCCAACTGTAGAAGAGGGATTCGAGGATCCCGATTCCTTCAGTTATGAGTTCCCGGCAGAAGATGGAAGTGCCCCGGACGAGCCCACGTTCTAGAAGGATTGCGCACCAAGTCAAGTCAGATGTGGGAGGAGCCACTCCAACCCCGCTGCGGATGGAAATCAAGCTTTTTGTCGTTGCTTTGTGCTTTATGTTGTGTGTTCGGTACTTGGATACCGATTTTGGTTATGATAAACTTGTTATTTTCTTAGCAACTCTACTTAGCGTCATTTTCGGTGCTTTGGCTATGTAATATCGGCCATGCTGGCCTGCTACTTGTTTAATGTTATTATTATGCTTGTGTGGTTTGGAGCTCATGTGACATCCTGCTGTGTGTAACCTACCTGGGCGGTTACCAAGGTGATCCTCAAATGGGGGTCTCACAGCGAATGGTATCAGAGCATGAAGCTTGACTGTAGGTCGTGACCCTTACTAGAATGGGCGTCCCTAAAGTAGAGAATCGCTAGATTATTTAGTAAAAATCTAATTGTGAAAAACCTAATTTGTTTAAGAAAAGCATAATGAGTATTATTTGAAAACTTTCAAAACCGTTTTCCTACTTTTAAGTGTTCCGTGTCTCATCATCGCAGATGGCCCCTGGTAAGAAGCTAATTCACGGAGACGAGTTGGGATCATGGGCATTGATGCTTTGGATGATGTTGCAATTTCTGGGAGCAAGAGACAATCAGCGACCCGTATACTACGTCCGTCGAGAAGAAGTCGATGGTAGACCTTTTGGTTTCCGTGCCTCGGTGATTGTGTACGAGATTCCAGAGATCGGGAGAGGATCAACAAGAAAGGAAGCTCGTAGAGAAGAAGAAGAAGATGCTATCCAAGATGCTGCTCGTCGTGCTATAGGTACCATCCGCCAGTTGTACGATGACTTTCTCATAGGTTCTCCTTTCTGTTTTGTCCCCTACCAAGTTCCCGGATAGGATCGTCGAATTGTTCATCCCTCCACCAACCAGAGAGACGCCATCCTAACCAAAACCAGAGATGTAGTCCAAGTCTTGGACTCAAGCTACACTCGGTTGTTGCGTGAGCATGAGAATGCTCGGGATGACCGTCACTATCTCGAAGGAGCGCTTGCAAAGGTTCGCTCAGAACTCCAAGAGAAAGAGAAGCAGATTCAGGAGTTGGCTGAACCTAGCAGAGCTCGAGAAGTCGAAGACGAAGGATCGGTGAACAAGAGGAACCGCTTGAAGATAAGACTCACAGCCCGCAAGAGTGTGGGAAGACCTAGGGATTACCTGGGTTATTTCACGCCTGCTTCGCGTGGCATTGTGATCAACACCCCTGCACCAGAATATCCTACTCTCGCGAAAGGGAAGGAAGTTCCTGAAGGCAAAGGAAAAGAGATTGCTACATGCAACACCAACGATTCATCTGAGGAAGAAGAGGACAATGATATGCAATGGGACCCTATGGATGCCGACGAAGACCAAGAAGAGGAAGACCCTGAAGAAGTGGAACCTTGCAGTTCTTCCAAGATCGACAGGAGATCCTAGTTTTCTCTTCAACTTGACCCTTCTACTTTAACCCTTGTAATCGTTAGTTTTTAGCTCTTGGTGTGGTAGTTACTTTGTTTGTATTGTTTGTTGGTAACTCCAAGGCTGTAAAGGTGAAAACCTTGTATCTTTTGAAAATCTTTGAAAATAGCAATTGCATGTTCCAATCCAATCTCTTGGGTTGATCTTTTCTTTCAACTTGTGTTCAATCTGTGCTCTCTTGAATTAGTAGTCTTTTCTCAATTATCTGGTCAGAACAGAATGGTGAACACCAGAGGTAGAATCCAAGGCTCGGAAGAAGCCCCAAGGAACACATCAACGAGAAGGACTAGAGATGACTCAGATCAGCCAAATTCATCGACCTCAGTACCGCAAGGAGGAAACCTGACGGAAATATTAATATGGATGGAGCAAAACCGACAGAGATCCGCAGAGGTGCAGAGTCAAATTCTGGAACAGCTGATGCAAAACTCCGCAACACGCCGCGAGGAAGGCTCGAACATTGGAGCAAGACTGACAGACTTTCAAAAGACGCGTCCTCCAACTTTCTCCTGCACTGAAGACCCGATTGTGGCAGACGATTGGTTAAGAGAAATTGAGAGGAAATTGGATACTGTCAGGTGTAATGACGAAGAGAAGCTGCTATATAGACCCCATCAGCTCACAGGATCGGCTGCAGCATGGTGGGAGAATTACAAGACGGTACACCCTAGTCAGAATTCAATTACCTGGAATGAATTCAAGGAACAGTTCCGTAAATACCATGTCCCCAAAGGAGCTATTCAAGCCAAACGCAGAGAATTCTTGAATTTAAGGCAAGGAGGAAGGACAGTGAAGCAGTATTTGCATGAATTCATCAAATTGGCCAGGTATGCACCTGAAGACATCATGACAGAAGAGCGGAAGATCGACAGATTTTGCGAAGGCCTACAAAACTCATATCAGTATCACCTATCAACGCACGAGTTCACGGACTTCCAAGTCCTTGTGAATCGAGTGCTTAAAATGGAGGAGAAAAGAGGCATAGTAGAAGAGGACCGCAAGAGGAAAAGTGTAGCATATCCATTTCAAGGAAATTCTAGCCGAGGAAGACCAGCGCCATATGCCAGAGCCGCTTTCAGACCACCCGCGCCTCCAAGACCCCAGAGGACTCCATCACCAACAACTCTAACATGCCCCGGATGCAAAGGGAGTCACCTCTATAGAGATTGTACGCTGAAGAATGCAGAGTGTTTCCATTGTGGCAGAAGAGGACACCACAGAGAGACTTGTCCATTTCGGCATTTACCTCCCAGCGTTGCTAAAGCTCAGGCAGCCAAATCCCCTGCACCTGCACGAACCATCGCCAGAGGAGCACCACAAGCCAGAGGAGGAAGATTCCAAACCAACAGAGGAAGAGGAACACCAACCACCGGAGGAAGACTCAACTTCGTGACTGCTGCAGAAGCAGGAGAGGCAACTGACGTCGTGATCGATAGACTCTTGATCTCCTCTCAGATTTCAGTTGTTTTGTTTGATCCCGGTGCAACTCATTCATTCATGTCAAAAGATCGCTTGTTGAGTAATAATTTGCCTGTGGTTGCTTTAGAGCATCCTATCATCATTCAGTCACCTGGTGCTAGGATGATTGTTAATTCTATCTGTAGAAATGTTGCCTTCTGTATCGGCAATCTAGAATTCCTGGCAGACATGCTAGTTCTAAACCTTCAAGGATTGGATGTCATTCTTGGAATGGATTGGCTGGCCAAGCATAAGGGATTGATGGATTGTGAGAAGAAAACAATCACCCTGACAAATGCCATTGGAAAGCAAGTTACATTCCATGCAGACCGAACTCCAATCTGCGACCACCTGCAGAGACTGAACTGCATTGAAGAAGTGAAGCTTGAAGAGGTACCAATTGTCAACGAGTACCCAGGAGTCTTTCCAGAAGAACTTCCCGGATTGCCACCAAATAGGGATATAGAGTTCACTATCGAACTGAAACCCGGATCTGCGCCGTATGCTAGAAAGTTGTTTCGGATGACAGGCCATGAGCAAGAGGAATTGAAGAAGCAGATAGCTGAATTGGAAGAAAAAGGATTCATCAGATCAAGCTCATCACCATGGGGAGCCCCAGTGCTCTTTGTTAAGAAGAAAGATGGTAGCATGCGACTTTGCATAGACTACCGCAAGCTAAATGACATGACCATTAAGAACAAGTACCCCTAACCAAGGATAGATGACCTTTTTGACCAGCTCAGAGAAGCAAAAGTGTTCTCAAGAATAGACCTGAGATCGGGATACCACCAGTTAAGGATCCGAGAGCAGGACATTTCTAAAACTGCTTTCGTGACCAGATATGGGTTGCATGAGTTCACAGTGATGCCCTTTGGATTAACTAATGCACCCGCAGTATTCATGAATCTAATGAATAAGATTCTTATGGAATTCCTGGATAAGTACATCATCGTATTTGTGGATGATATCCTTGTCTATTCTAAGACAGAGAAGGAGCACGCACATCACCTGAGGATAGTGCTACAGAAACTGGCAGATCACCAGCTATATGCCAAGTTTAGCAAATGTGCTTTTTGGCTGAAGAAGATCTCTTTCTTAGGACATATCATCTCGGGCGAAGGAATATTTATGGACCCGTTGAAGATACAAGCTGTTACCGATTGGAAACGACCTGAAACCGCAACAGAAGTTAGAAGTTTCTTGGGATTAGTGGGATATTATCGAAGATTTGTAGAAGGATTCTCGAAGATCACCAAACCGCTGACCCAGCTACTGAAGAAGAATGCCCCTTTTAATTGGACCGAGGAGTGCGAAAGAAGTTTTGAGGAACTGAAGAAAAGACTGACAACTGCACCAATCCTGATACTGCCGGACGTCAAGAAGGATTTTCAAGTCTACTGTGACGCCTCCAAACAAGGATTAGGATGTGTGTTGATGCAAGAAAGGAAGGTGATAGCTTATGCTTCTAGACAGCTACGACCTCATGAGGAGAATTATCCAACACATGATTTGGAGCTAGCTGCGGTCGTACATGCACTGAAGATATGGAGACACTACCTACTAGGCAGTAAGTGCGAAATTTATACGGATCATAAGAGCCTGAAGTATATCTTCACACAACAGGAGTTGAATATGAGGCAGAGAAGATGGCTAGAACTGATCAAAGATTATGATCTAGAGATCCACTATCACCCAGGAAAAGCCAATGTAGTAGCTGATGCTTTGAGCAGGAAGTCTCGTTGCAACCAGATAACCCAGCTAGAAGTGCCGACACAACTGATCAAGGACTTCGAAAGGTTGCAATTGGAATTAGTGGACCAAGGAACCATCGCTACACTAAAGATGGAATGTGAATTGAAGGATAAGATCAGACAAGCTCAAGCAATGGACCCAGACCTTCAAGAGATGAAGGAGGACATGAAGAGCAAAGATACAACCAACCTTCGAGAAGATGAACAGGGAATTCTATGGTACGATGACCGTATCTGCATTCCAAATGACCACGAGATCAAAGACCTAATCATGCAAGAGGCTCATCAAACCCCATATTCCATACACCCAGGCAGCACCAAAATGTACAAGGACTTGAAGAAAAATTTTTGGTGGAAAGGAATGAAGAGAGAAATTGCCAAGTTTGTTGCAACTTGTGACACATGCCAAAGAGTGAAAGCAGAACATCAAAAGCCTACGGGACCGCTACAACCTCTACAAATCCCAGAGTGGAAGTGGGATGAAATCGGAATGGATTTTATTGTGGGACTACCAAGGACGAAAAAAGGATTTGATTCTATATGGGTCATAGTAGATAGATTAACAAAGGTAGCACATTTTCTCCCAGTGAAGACCCTATATACAGCTAAGGATTTAGCAGAGCTGTATCTCAACAGAATAGTCGTCCTACACGGAGTGCCGAAGGCTATCGTTTCCGATAGAGGAGCCCAGTTCGTTTCAAGATTTTGGCAAGAGTTGCAGAAAGCCCTGGGCACAAAGTTAAAATTCAGTACCGCTTACCACCCTCAAACTGGAGGTCAGACTGAAAGAGTAAACCAAATTTTGGAAGATATGTTGAGGGCTTGTGTTTTGGATTATGGAGACTCTTGGGAGTTATTTCTACCATATGCAGAGTTCACCTACAACAACAGTTTCCAAGCAAGCCTGCAAATGGCACCATATGAAGCCCTATATGGAAGAAGATGCCGCACGCCTCTGTATTGGACAGAAATTGGTCAAAAGCAACATCTAGGACCCCAATTGGTAGAAGAAGCCACAGCCCACGTCAGGATCATACAAGAAAAACTGAAAACAGCTCAATCTAGACAGAAAAGCTATGCAGATAATCGTAGAAGAGAGCTATCATTTGAGGAAGGCGATTACGTGTATCTCAAAGTTATGCCATACAAAGGAGTTCGAAGATTCCAGATGAAAGGAAAGTTAAAACCTAGATATGTGGGACCATATCGAATTCTGGAAAAGCGAGGTGAAATGGCATACAAGTTGGAATTACCACCAGAACTGAGCGGAATTCATGACGTGTTTCATGTATCTCAGCTGAAGAAATGCTTGAGAAAACCAACAGAACAGATATCTCCTACAGAGAATGAGATTCAACCAGACTTATCTTGTCAAGAGTACCCTGTTAAAATTCTGGAAACCAGAGAGAAAGTGCTGAAGTCAAGAACCCTCCGATTCTGTAGAGTCCAGTGGAACAATCACTCAGAGGAGGAGTCAACTTGGGAAAAAGAAGAAGATCTCCGACGAGAATTTCCCTTCCTATTCTCCGACCTGCCCTAATCTCGAGGACGAGATCGTTTCTAAGGTGGGTAGATTTGTAACACCCCTGTTTTTGCCAAACCTTAAAAATAGCCAAAATCCACATCTGGACCCCAAACCCTAATCTGCTTTAGCCATTCCCTTCTAATTGTTGTTCAGAGCATTTTTCCCTTCGGGACCATCTCCAAAATCTCACCCTAAAGCTGAGTTTCAAGCCTTGCCATTTTAAAACCCTAATTACCCTATTTTACCCTAAGCCGTTTTCCCCAATTTTGTCGAAACTCTTCAGATCTTGCCCGATCTTACCAAACTTTGGCCAGATAAGTTCTATTAATCTTTTGCAACTTACCTGCGAAATCAGATTTCAGATCGGACCCTTAGATCTCCAGATTTGCAAACAGGCCCAAGTTCTATTCAAGTTTTCTTCACAAGACAGCCCCTGGAACAAGTTTCAGAAATTGCAGAACAGCCCAAATATTATTTTCAGGCCCTTTTGACCAGCGCCTGGTCGTTGCCACGACCAGTGCTCGAGCCACCGTTGCCGCGCCGCGTTCTCGCCGCGTTTGCTCGCCGCCGGCCACCGCTTCTTGTCGCCTGCATTGTGAGCAACTGAGCCACCCCGTGCGCACGTGCCAGCGCCGTGGCATCGCCTTGCCCAGCGGTTAAACGGCCGCGCTCCCGAGCCTTGTTTTCGCGCGCGCTCCTGTTGCCGTGGCAGTTGCATGCGTGTACGTGTCATCGCCGGAGCCTTGCTGTTGCCTCCGCATCTGCGCTGTCCCGGACGAAGTTCCAAGGCAACTGGCAAAGCTGCAGCACCGACTGAAGCGCGATCACGTCGCCGTCGCCGTCGTTGCGCCTGCGTCCGACAATTTTCTCCCCGGCGCAAGCAACCGTTGTCGTGTTTTCCCTCGCGAGCTCCGTCCCCGTGCCTATTTAAACCCCCTCAACGCTGTGAAGAAGCACAACCTCAGGACTTAGCCAAATTTCCAGTTTCTCGCCGTTTTCGCTTTCTTCTCCGGCGAGCCAGTGAGTGAGCTCACGGTGCTAGCCCTTTCCACGGCCCCTTTCTTCAATCCAAGTTCACCAGTGAGTTCCCCTCGTTCCCCTCTCTGTGTCATAGCAGCCAATTGCACCAGATCGATCCCCATCGCCAGTGATCGCCGGATTCCCGATTTGCCCTGTTCCCCCAATGCCGTTCGATTCAGCCCAAATTAACCCTCAATCCTGTAGAAGAAGTTAATCAGTAAGCTTAGTAGAGCAAGCCTGTTGAATCAGGATCCCCAATTGCGCTCAAATCGAAGAAATCCCATTTTGGAACCTCGGCCGTTCGCCGGACTTCGGCGCCAAGCTTCTCCGGTCATTCTCCGACCAAATTAACTGCACCAGTAGCTTCTAAACTCCACCCTTTCACTCCCTGAGCAAATAATCGAGTTCAATCGCCTTGTGGCAAAAATCCCCAATCTCCAGTGTCGTCTTCTCCAGCGCCGGTCGCCGGAATTTGTTCCCGGCCGATCTAGCCCCTGAAACTTTGTCCCTTAGCTTCGCCTCACCTCCCTGAGCAATTTCTTCCACTAGATCGACACCTGGATCTGCCTAGATTGTGAGTTATGCCTATGCCAAGATCACTGTCCAGTAACTCAGTTCATGTCCAGGCCACCGTAGTTCATCGCCGGATTTGGCCGCCCTCCGGCCACTTTCAGCCCCTGTGCCTCTTGAGTATATTGTTCCTGTTAGTGATGCCTACCTCCCAGACAAAGTGGTGCATCAATTGGAGCCCTGGATTAAAAGTTAAGCCATGCCCTAGTTTCTGGCCATGTCCAGCACTATGTCAGTGCATGTCAGCCACTGGCATTAGCCTTGTTTAACCCCTTCTGGTTGAGCAATTGAAATGCCACCTTGTCCTTTAGATTCCTGGAGTTGTGTTCTACAACTTTCTCTACTATCACTTTTCCAGAAAACCATCCTAAGATCAGTTTGAAGTTATGCCAAAGCCATGAACTGAATGTCGACCCTTCGACGTTCAATCCTTTTTAGCCGTTTCTTCGACCAGAGCCCTTGTGACCTTGCCCTAAACTTTTCCCCTGCATGCATGACTTATTTACTTAATACTTTCTATAGAAACTATTTTCTGTATGCTTATGGTATGTGTTTGTGTGTTGTTTGATTGCCGCAGAGTCAGAAGCTGAAGGAGCGGAAGAAGTCTTTGAAGATCCGTCTGAGTATTTAGACCCCACATTGCAAGGCAAGCCTCATTCCTTTGATCATGTCTCACCCAATATTTTTATATGAAGTATATTCACTGTTTCTTACTATACATGCTCAGTTGAAATACAAGTTATGTTTGAATGACATGAGTAGATATTCCCTAATGAATCATGAAACCCCTTTTTGTTATTGAACCTTCTTATATATGCTTTTGTCACCCTAGGACTCATATACTGAATATCCACATTAAACTTGAAATGGTCAAATACATGAGAAGTTATAATGAAAACCGTTTTGACAAGAAAACTGATAAAAGGGATCAGTAGTGAGGATTGGATTGTATGGAGAGGGTGCGGTGCGCACCATGGTATGTGAATGTTCCTCACTATTGGTTCATAAGGACGAGAACCTTGTGCTGTGTCTCTATACGAATTGTAAACGTACCAACCACTTGCCTGGTATGGGACAGGCACAACTTAGTAGCTTTTTGGTATTAGCAGTTCCCTGCATGGTTTGACGATCTGGTTTCTCGCGTGGAAACTGGAAGGCCAAGGTTCGGCCATGAGTGATGTGAGTCAGAAAAATGATGAGAGAAAAAGGCGTAAATGAAGGAAGGCGCCCTAGACCTGATTAAGCCGTGAGCGGCTGTAATCTTAAATGGTCGTATGTCTCGCGTGGACATAGACCAAGGCTATGTGTCCTGCGGGAACATAGACCAGAGAGGCTAGGAAGTAAGGCAGTGGGGAAGACCCACAACGGTGCTTGAGACTTAACTGTCTATTTACCGGGCAGGGATACTGTTAATACTGAACTGTAAAAGCGTTGTGTGATCTCGGCCTTGTCACATGTGTATAAGCCACATGGAGCTGATCCGACTTGAAAGCCGAGTGAACCAGTGGATTTAAAAAGAGATACACCTTTGCAAAGTGTAAAAGAAGTATCGGATACTCTGTACTCCCAGATTCAGGAGTCTTTTCGTAGTGGATGTTATCCATGGGTTATAGCACAAGTAATGTTTTGGAATGTTTTCATAATGCGGTTAACAAAGTAGTGACTCATGGGAGACCACTACATCTAATGTTTTATTGAAAACCTGTTTAGTATTTAAAGTATCATTTTCATAACAAAAGTACTGTTTTGCTGAACAAATGACTTGGAAATCTATATATATATATCAATATGAAACAATGAACCCCGGAATTATATATTTCACCCTCATGTAAGTACAATTGCAATAATCCCTGGAATGAGTGTTGCTGAGCACCAAGTGCTCACCCTTGCATTTATATCCAACTGTAGAAGAGGGATTCGAGGATCCCGATTCCTTCAGTTATGAGTTCTCGGCAGAAGATGGAAGTGCCCCGGACGAGCCCACGTTCTAGAAGGATTGTGCACCAAGTCAAGTCAGATGTGGGAGGAGCCACTCCAACCCCGCTGCGGATGGAAATCAAGCTTTTTGTCGTTTCTTTGTGCTTTATGTTGTGTGTTCGGTACTTGGATACCGATTCTGGTTATGATAAACTTGTTATTTTCTTAGCAACTCTACTTAGCGCCATTTTCGGTGCTTTGGCTATGTAATATCGGCCATGCTGGCATGCTACTTGTTTAATGTTATTATTATGCTTGTGTGGTTTGGAGCTCATGTGACATCCTGCTGTGTGTAACCTACCTGGGCGGTTACCAAGGTGATCCTCAAATGGGGGTCTCACATTGCGGCAAGGTAGAGGAGCAAGGGCTCTTCTGGAGACGGACTCACGAGCATTGTAGGGCTCGTGAGGTACTTCTTGAGGTCGTCGAATGCCTCCTGGGCCTCGGGTGTCCAGTAGAACCCCTCGAGCCCCCGGAGGATCTTGAAGAACTGGAGGCCTCGCTCCCCCGACCGCGAGACAAAGCGGCTTAGCGCGGCTAGGCGGCCGGAGAGCCGCTGGATGTCCTTGACGGAGCGCGGCGGGGGCATGTCCAGGAATGCCCGGATCTTCTCGGGATTTGCCTCTATGCCCCGCTGGGACACGAGGAAACCCAGGAGCTTCCCCCCGCGCATGCCGAAGGCACACTTCTCCGGGTTGAGTTTGAGCCCGAACGCGCGAAGGTTGCGGAAGGTCTCCGCCAGGTCGTCGATGTGGGAGGCTGCGTGGGAACTTTTGACGACCGCATTGTCTTCGTAGACTTCAACGTTGCGGCCGACTTGATCTTTGAAGACCAGCATCATGAGGCACTGGAAGGTCGCGCCCGCGTTCTTGAGCCCGAAGGGCATATGGACGTAGCAGAAATTTCCGAGGGGAGTTATGAAACTCGTCTTTTCCTCGTCCCCTTCCGCAATTCGGACTTGATGGTAGCCCGAGTAGGCGTCTAGGAAGCTCATCAGCTCTCACCCCGCGGTGGAGTCGACGAGCTGGTCAATCCACGGGAGCGGGAAGTTGTCTTTGGGGCAGGCGCGGTTAAGGTCGGTGAAGTCCACGCACATCCGCCACTTGCCGGTTGACTTCTTCACGAGGACGGGGTTCGCGAGCCACTCGGGGTGCAGGACCTCCCGAATGAACCCCGCCTCTCGGAGCTGGGTGATCTCCACCTTGATTGCCTCTTGGCGCTCGAGGGAGAGTTTCTGCAGCTTTTGTTTGATCGGGGGGTGACCGGGGGGCCACTGCGAGCTTGTGGTCAATGACCTCCCGGGCGACGCCCCGCATGTCCGAAGGCTTCCACGCAAAAACATCGGAGTTTTCGCGCAGAAAAGCTGTAAGTTGCGCTGCATGCTCCTTGGGGAGGTCCGCCCCGATCCGGACGGTTTTTTCTTCGTCGCCCGGGGACAGCAGGACCTTCCGGAGGCCCCCTTCCGGACGCGGCTTGAGGAGGGGCCTCCCGGGCGGTGGCGCAGCGACGTCTGGATCCGGGGGAGAGGCCTCCCCCCCGGGCGTCTTTATGAGGTTGACGCTTCCGATTGTGGCGGCAGCGTGCTCGTACAAAGCACGGGCCATGTCTTGGTCTCCCCTGACGTTGATCACGCCATGCGGCCTGGGGATCTTCATGCAGAGGTAGTTTTGATGGGTGGCAGCCCCCAGCCGGTTGATTGTGGTCCTCCCCATTATCGCGTTGTAGGAGGAGGGGAGGTCCACTACGTCGAAGCAGACCAGCTCGGTCCGGTAGTTCTCCGGGGTGCCGAATGTCATAGGAAGATCTACCTTGCCCACGGGGTGGATCGCCTTCCCAGGGACAAAACCTTGCAGGGGCCCCGCCGCGGGCTGCAGGAGCTTCTCATCCACCTGCATCTCTTTGAAGGCCTTCAGGAATAGGACGTCGGCGGAGCTCCCGCCGTCCACAAGGATGCGGGCCAGGTGGCAGTTGTAGATGGTCGCGGAGACGATGAGTGCGTCGTCGTGGGGGAAGTGAACCCCTCGCGCGTCTTCCTCCGTGAAGGTGAGGGGGACGTCCGACCACTTGGGTGGCGGGGACGTGTGTAGCACCCCCACAACCTTGACCTCGCGCGCGTACTCCTTACGCTGGCGCTTAGAGTCCCGCCCGGAGGCGGACCCTCCCACGATGACGTTGATGCGGCGCTGAGAAGTTTGAAAGGGGAGAGCTTCTGAAGGCTCCCCCTCCTGCGTCTGAGTCTGGTGACCCCCCGCGGGAGCGGGAAGGGCCGGAACAGCTGGCCGAAGGGGCAAGGAGGCCAGAGTCCCCCCCCCCTGCCCGCGCTGGTCGAGGAATGCCGCGAAGTGTTGCAGCAGCTGGTGGCAATCTCGGGTAGCGTGGGTACTGGACCCGTGGAAGCTGTACCATGGTCCTTCCCGGCCGCCCGAGGACTGTCCTCCCCCATGGCCTTTCGGCTTGGGGAAGGGGCGGTTGCCCCTCGGGGGGTCACGCGAGCCGCCTCCGCCCTCAAGGACAAAGGTGTCCCGAGGCCGTGGCTCGTTACGCCCCCCCTGTCTAGGGCGCTTGAGGGGATCCCTGGCCCCCAGGTCGGCGGGGGCGGGAGCCCCCCGGGTCTTCTTCCAGATGTCGTCTTCCTCCGCCCGAGCGTACTTTTTGAGTACGTTGAAGAGCTCGTCGGCGGAAGATGGGCAGCTCCGGGAGAGTCTTCGGTGGAGCTCCCCGGGAGGATCCCACTTTTGCATGCTTCGATGACCGTAGAGTCGGGGACGTGAGCCACTTTGCTCTTCACTTGAGCAAAGCGCTTGAAGAAGCTTCTGATGGTTTCCCCAGTCCTCTGCCAGACGGTGTACAGCTGCGAGGAGTCCAGGGGACGCACGTAGTTCCCCTGGAAGTTTGCACATAACTCCCGCTTGAGCTGCGTGAAAGACTTGATGGAGCCGGCCTTTAGGTTGTAGAACCAGGAGCGGGCGATGCCGGTGAGCTAGAGGGGGAAGACGTTGCATTGTACCGTCTCGTCCCCCCCAGCCACGGAGATGGCGGTGGAGTATACCTGCACAAATTCGTAAGGGTCTGTCTCACCGTTATAGTGCTCGATGTGCGGCGGGCGATAGGGCCGCGGCCACCGGATACTGCGAAGTCTTCGGCATAGGGGCTGGTTAGCCCCCTGCACCTCTCGGGGAGAGTCCCGGTCGTTGTCTTCTTTGACGGGGGACACGCCCTCGTTGTCCGAGTGGTTCGCCGGAGTGGCGGTGGCGACGCTTTTCTTCTGGACTGGGGCTAAGTTCCAGGACGTCTGGGCTCTCCTCCGGGGAGGCTGGCTCTTCCGCGGGTCTCTTCCCCCGACCGGTGCGAGATCGAGGCTCCCGACGCCCACGGCCAGGGGGAAGTTCTTCCCCGCGCTCTGGTGAATGCATTCGCTCGACCTCCCCCCGGGCGAAACGGACCTGTTCCGCCGAGGGAGGGAGCTTATGCACTGTAGCTACCGGCCCGGAGGCTTCCGGGGCCGGCTAAGGGGAGCCCCCTGCGAAGACCCCTCGGACCGGAAAGGGGGAAGCCCCTGTATTATTCGGAACCGGCGCCGGAGGCCGGGTCCTGGGAGCCAAATGGCGGCGCCCGGGGCAGGCACCGGAGGCCACGTCCCCGGGCAAATGGCGGCGCCCGGGACCGGCGCCGGAGGCCCGGTCCCGGGGGCCAAAAGGCGGCCCCCGGGGCAGGCACCAGAGGCCACGTTCCCGGGTGAATGTGACGCAACTTACCTGGACTTAGTCTCGCGGAGATTTCCCCCAACAATGTGAAATACTTGTGTTGGCATGTTGAAGGCTGGAAACAAGACGGAAAACTAAGACATCTAACTGATTCTATTCAGTGGAGAAACATTAGCAAAACATTTGATGAGTTTGACGTGTCGACGATTCGGACTCGGGGTCCTTAGTCGAACTTATGCAGAATTTGTGAGTTATGAGGTCTTTCAGGGTGTCCCTCCGGGAAGGGATGATAAGCAATGTTAGTTGGGACACAGAGAGATTTATATAGGTTCGGGTCCTTGATGGTGGGAGTAATAGCCCTACGTCCTGTTGTGATTTCACTATGTATGGGAAAAAGGGTACAAAGTTGTAGAAAAGATCATCACAGGCGAAGATCTTTTCCTTGTGATTGTCTAAAACACGACTAAACTAGCCTATGAAAGCTTGTGGTCTTCTTGTGTTTGGTCTATTGGATCTGTCTAATTCCTCGAATTCGTTCCATCCTTGTACATCCGCTCACCCTTTTATACTGGTCGAAAGGGCGCTAATGCACAACGGCTTTGAACGGTTGCTTGGGGGCAGTTTTGATAACCGCACTTAACTTCTACACAGGCTTAACACGTGCAATTAAGGGATAACCGCACAAGTTAACCTCCTGGCAGTTGTCTTCATACATGGAAGGATCTTCGTGATTCTCAGAATATGCTTGATGTAGAGCCAAGCAATCCCGAGTTACTCTGGTTGAGGGTAGTCCACGACCCTCTGACCGCGCATCGTCTACGGCCTTTTGACCGCGCACTGTCTGCGGTCTTCTGACCGCGCACTGTCTGCAATCTCATGATCACGCAAAGCCTGCGATCATGTGTCCGCGCTTCTCAGGTCGTCTGAGATCATAGCAACGGACCTCCGGACATTTGTCTGGTTTGAATCTGTCTTGAACCAAATGTGCATTATTCTGAACTAGCTCGGGTAACAATCCTCGTCAGCTAGCCCCCAAATTTGAAGAAAGTGAAGAGACATATTTACTTCAAATTTTAATCCTGCATCGGATAAGTGACCCGACGCTTCAACTTCTACACTTAGTGGCGCACTAAGTGTGACGGTTTATTTCCCGAGATGGGTTCTGGGTTGTTTTTGACAAGTAATGATGGCATTGTTGATTTTGTTTTTTAACCAGAGATAAAACTGTAAATACGCTTTAAGAACTCGAGGCATTCGAAAAATGAACCGTCACCCTTGGGTGCTATAAATACCGAAGCCTCTTAGCCCTAAAATTTCACAAGTCTTTTCTCGGCTAAGTCTTTTTCAAAGCTATCTTTCCCTCTCTTCTGTTTTCACCTCAATGGCAGATCAAGACATCATTGAGATTGAAAGTGATGAAGAGTAAGTGATACCCGAACTTGACCAAGACTTCCAGAAGGTAAGTCTTCTCTGGAACTTTTGGTTCAAGTCGCCTTTTCATATTCTGATCATTTCCAAAAATGCTTTTTGGGAATTCATAGGTGGCCAAAGAGCTGGATCCTCCAGGGAAGAAACCCAAGGTTGACAAGGGATCCTCCAGTGGTACAAAGGTTGGGGATGCATCATTGCGCTCTCCTTCCTTGTCCCACGTAGTTCTTCCTGTACATGCAACTTGGCAGTCGAACCCTCATCTCCACCTTTGGAGATCCATAATAATCCTTCAAAGCTTCCTTCTCAGCTTTCTCCATCGCTATCAAGCGATCCCCAGCTTTTGTTGGGTGATCAATTTTCTGGTGGGAAGGTTGCACTTCCGCGACCAGATGGTCCTCGACTTTTGTCGGGTGATCTACTTTCTGGGGGAAATACTTCATCCTCCCATCTGCGAGGATTGGTAATTATTTTCATTTCTTCTACTAGTCGTTTTATCTTGTAAAACTAACACATACATATACAGGAGACGAAAATTTCTAGAGCCTCCAGCGACCAGCCTGTTGAGGTCCAACCTCTTTCCTTCGAACA
The DNA here is from genome assembly GCA_019359835.1 of Pharus latifolius. NCBI lineage: Eukaryota > Viridiplantae > Streptophyta > Magnoliopsida > Poales > Poaceae > Pharus > Pharus latifolius. Next base: position 34,566,332 of record CM033321.1, on the reverse strand, counting down.
GACTCCCCAGAAGGAAAAAGAGGCTCTAGAGAAGAAGACCGAAGAAATGTCTTCGGCCATTCTGCACCTGGCAGAATGTTATGACAAATCCCGCGAAGAGGCGCACTAATTCCGCTTGGAGAGGGACTACGCTCGGCAGCAGCGAGAACTCTCCGATACGATCGGGAATAGTAGTGCTTCTCTAATTCGGGATGATGTAGATAGGCTTAGAGTAGTTGCTAGTTCTCTTGGGGCGGTCAGTGTAGATCCTACTGATGCTAATATGTCCTTAGGAGAACTTTGTAAACTTCTCTCGGATCAGGTCGATGCTCTGGTCTCCTGTATCCCTTTGTATGTAAGGATTGCCAGAAATAAAAATTTCTTTACCTTGCACACTTTGATTTCTCAAGAAGAATTATGCAAGAGTTAATTCAAATTGAAACTCTTCACAATTTCTCTGTGAAAACATGATCACAAGAATGCCTTTGCGATCACCCATACACATGTAAATCCGAAGTAATAACCTGATCGCGATCAAACTTAGTATCGTGATCAGTACTGGTATCGCGATCAGAACTGAAGCCGCGATCAGAACATGATACTTTGATCGAATGGTAACCGTATACGTCGCGATTACCCACTTGTAGCGATCACAGAATTGCATTGTGATCAACATGCAAATCTTGAGACGATCACAGAACTGCATTTGTGATCAACACATGAAAATTAATTTACAAAAGACTGGAGGGATCATTTCCTCCATAATCTTTGCAAAATTTTCGTGTTTTTATGTGCACCCTAGCCCCCGAATTCGAAACAAAAAAATAATAAAAATATATTTTGTTCTAGATTCATTGTAGGGAGTGCATAATAGGTTTCCAGGAAGAAGGCACCCATTATGAGAAATTAATAAAGTCTTCGACGAAGGGTTGTCTCGGGCATATAAAAGGAGAAGGTAGCTCCTGAGGAAGCCACACAATCAGAAACCCTCCATTTGCCTTAGAGTTTCTCGCCACACAAAACCCTCTTTTGCATTCCTCATCTTCATCGCCTCCAAAGTCACCACCTTTCTTCTCAATCCTTCTTAAGAAATGGCATCCTGGAGCCGATCCGTCCACCATATAGAAGAAAGCCTGGTGGCACTTGAGAAGGAAGAAATTCTCCCTCCGCGGCTGCTGATCAACTGACAGCCAGCGGAGAAAGACCAAGAAACCCCAATCATCCAAGAGGGTGAGTTGGTGATCTTTGAGAAGTACCTGCACTGCGGGTTTCGATTCCCAGAGAGCCAGTTCTTGAAGGGAATCTTGGAGCATTATGGGTTGACGTTAGTGAATCTCCACCCAAATGTTGTTCTTATCTTGGCGATCTCCCAGCATCTCTGTGAAGCTTTCGTCGGAGTGCTTCCAAGCGTGGAGCTTTTCTGACGCTTTTATTTCTCGGCATGGTCGAAGAGTGCAAATGCGGCCGGGTGCATCTACTTCCGAATAAGGGAGAAAAAGGAGTACCCCTTCCCGCCCCTCCAGGATTCGTTACATGGGTGGTACTAGAAATGGTTCTACTGCACCCCTCTATCGGAGAGCGGACTATGGTTCACGAACTCCCCACCGGAGAAGGCCAGCGAGTTGGACTCCCTTCCTGCTCTGAGCGCATAGCAGAAGAAACAAGCCCAAGCCATTCTTCACTTAGTCCAGTAAGGCCTGACTACGCGCGACATCATACGCGACTTTGTGAAGAACCGGATAAGCCCCCTGCGTGAAAGGGCTCATCCAGCTTGGGAAATCCAGTCCATGGCGGACAGTACCCTAGACTACAATAATGGTATGTCTTTTAATCAACAAAACACACATTCTTACTGACTAAAAAATGCTGTATTTGCTGACATGCTTGTTTGTGACACAGCACTGCCTTTGTCCGAGATCGAGAAGCGGACGAACTGCCTCCTTCGGGCGTATAGCGCCACCATGGAAGGAGCTAAGGGATCGCCTCGCCCCCAGAGCTTAATCAACGCGGGCGACGACCTTAAGCAGGAGCGCCGAAAGGTATGACCTTTCTTAACAAGCCCTGTTGTAAATCATGCACTTGTCTTGTATTACCAAAAGCATTTGGAATAATACAGCATCTGGGGAAGTTTGCTGAGGCGACACGTCCAAGCGAGGACGTTGGTCCCTCGGGGAGACCAGCTGCGAAGAGGGTGAGGAGGACCTCTTCGAAGTGCGTAGCGAAGGAATCTGCTCTCAAGAAACCTAAGAAGATTCTGGGAGAAGCTTCTTCGCAAAAGAAAACCCCTACCGCAAAAAAGATTGCAGTAAGATATTCAGTACCCCCTGTAACCCCCGGTACGAGTAGAAATTATTTCTTCGTCGTACAGGGTGAAGGGAGCGAGGATGAGGAGGATGACATTCCTCTAGTTCCCCGCAAGAGGAAGGCGATCGTGCCTCCAACCAGCGAGGTCCTGTCTCTGACCGCAGGGACAGAGACGACTACAATGGGCCCCATGACCACTGATAATCCTGTGGTTACGGGTGAAACCCTAGCGCCTAAAGCTTATGAATCCTCTGGACTTGCAACACCCCCCTTCCAATAGGAGAGGCGATCATGGTAAGATTTCTCACAATCCTGAATGTTTTCATTCATCTGTGCACATCCATTGAGTTATGCTCATACAGGAAGAGGAAGACGACATTCCCCTTATCCATCGCAAAATGACTCCTGCCAATCTTGGGGCGGTGAGTACTCCACTCCTGTTGACAGGAGTGGGGATGGCTGGACAGGATCCCGCGACCACTACCGATCTTGTGCTCGCGGACGAAGTTCCAGTGCCAGTGGTCCAAGAAGCTTCAGGACCAAGGACTTCATCTTTACCGACAGAAGAGGTCACCCCGGTAAGGATCATTATGTTGGGGGAAATCTCCGCGAGACTAAGTCCAGGTAAGTTGCGTCACATTCGCCCGGGGACATGGCCTCCGGTGCCTCCCCCGGGCGCCGCCTTTTGGCTCCCGGGACCTGGCCCCCGGTGCCAGTCCCGGGCGCCGCCATTTGGCCCCCGGGACCTGGCTTCCGGCGCCGGTCCCGAGGGCCGCCATTTGCCTGGGGACATGGCCTCCGGTGCCTCCCCCAGGCGCCGCCTTTCCCAGGCGCCGCCTTTTTGCTCCCGGGACCTGGCCTCCGGTGCCGGTCCTGGGCGCCGCCTTTTGGCCCCCGGGACATGGCCTCCGGCGCCGGTCCAGGGCGCCGCCATTTGCCCGGGGACATGGCCTCCGGTGCCTCCCCCGGGAGCCGCCTTTTGGCTCCCGGGACCTGGCCTCCGGTGCCGGTCCCGGGCGCCGCCTTTTGGCCCATTGTAGTCTTTCTTCCTCACAAACAAAACTGGGGCTCCCCATGGAGAAGCACTGGGTTTGATAAATCCCTTGTTTTCCAAGTCTTCGAGTTGATTCTTGAGCTCCTCCAAATCTGTAACTGGCATCCTATAGGGACGTTTTGCTATAGGTGCTGCTCCTGGTTTAAGCTCAATACTGAATTCTATTTCTCTGTCAGGTGGCATTCCCGGAAGTTCTTCTGGAAACACATCAGGATATTGTTGCACTACAGGCACTTGTTCCAGGCATAACTTTTGCAATGCTTGAACAGATCTTAGTGGTTTCCTGACTGATGATCTTTCTGCATAGAATAGAACTCTCTCCCCTTGGCTACTGACAAGACTAAGGGTTTTCTCTTCACAGTCTACTAGACCTTTATGTTGGGACAACCAATCCATTCCCAAAATAATGTCTAGACCTTGCAGTTCTAGAACTAGTAGATTTGCCTCAAATTCTACCCCTTCTATATTGAAGGTTACATTTGGGCAGATCGAGTAAACAGATAATCTAGCCCCTGGAGTTTGTATAACCATAGAGTACTCTAGTGGTACTTGCTCTATATGCATTTCAACTTCAGATGCAAATGCTTTTGACATGAATGAATTTGTAGCACCAGGACAAACAATATTAAGGCAGATGCAGATTGAATCAGAAATCTACCTAGAAGAATGTCGGTGGCGTTGCCTGCTTCTTGAATTGAAGTATAGTTTAATCTTCCTCCTTGGGTTGTAGCTGGTGCTCTACCTCTTCCTCTTCCTCGATTAGCCATGTTTCCTCCTCTTCCTGCTGAATTTCCTCTAAAATTCTGTGATGGTGATGCTCTGGTTACTACTGGCTGTGTTCCTGCCTGAGATCTGGCAATGGATGGTGGAAGTTGTATCCAAGGACAGAATTCTTTGCGATGCCCATGCTGTCCACAATGATAGCATTCAACACAAGGGTGAGGACAATCCTTCTGAAGATGATTCCCTCTGCAGTTGGGGCACAATGTCCTTGCTGGTCTGGGATTCTGATAAGATGGTTGAAAATTGGGGGTGATAGGAACTCTTCCTCTGATTGGATTTGGCTGTGGTCGTGTTTGCTGAAGCATTCTCCGCTTCCGGCTTTCTTCCCCCATATTCTTCTTTTCTTCTACCTTTAAAGCTCTATTCACTAGTGTTTGGAATTCCGTGAATTCATGAGAAGCAATTTGATACTGTAAATAGTGTTGAAGTCCTTCTGTGAAGCGTTCTATCTTCTTCTCTTCAGTATTCACATCTCCAGGTGCGTATCAAGCCAAATGAGTAAATTGGTGTAGATACTCAGTGACTGACTTATTTCCTTGGATTAAGTTCCGAAATTCTCGACGCTTAGCTGCCATAATACCAGTTGGTATATGAAATTTCCGAAATTGATCCTTAAATTCCCTCCAAGAAATATTATCTTTATCAAGGTGGGCTTCCTGGTAGTTCATCCACCATGCAGCTGCAGCTCCTGCTAACTGGTGAGATCCAAACAAAACTTTCTCTCGTTCGCTGCATCGGACCGTGTCCAGTTTCCTCTCGATATCCCGTAACCAATCATCGGCAACCATAGGATCGGTCGCACTAGAGAAAGTTGGTGGACGGGTCTTTTGGAAATCTGTTAATCTTGCTCCTACAGTAGAAGTAGTTCCTTCTGTTGTTCCAGTAGGCAGTTTCTGAACTATCTGGGCTAACAACTGGGTATGAGCTATCTGAGCTTCCTGTCGACTTTTCTCCATTGACAACAGAATTTCCTGAAGGCTGGGTTGTTCATTCTGAGGAGGATTGGAACTCTGAGATCCTTGCTGAAACAAAGGGTCTCTTGTCATAGTTTCTTCTTCTTGCGGAGTCTGACCCATATCTTCTCTTCCACTTCGAGATCTCCTTCTTGTGTCAACCATGGTGGCTCTGAAAAAGGTTTAGACTGATCTAACTAACTAAGGCCAACTAAGACAGCAATGCAGAAATTAATGCAACTACTTTAATGCATAAAATTACTTAGGCTATCAGCCATAATACACAAATTAACCATTGCAAAAGCAACAGCGAATCACAAAGCTATCAAGAGCATCACTAGCTCTATCTACTCCAACCCCTAAGACACTCTGAGACAACAGAACGCACTCTCACAATCTTACTGAATTTTTTTAGAAAATCCAAATAAGATATTGAAATAAAGGTTTTTAGGAGCTATAAAGCTCATAATTTTTCTCAAAATAAAGTTTTCAACAAATAGTTTCTAAATAAATTACGTCTTCCTGGCACAGCCAATTCCTAAAGGTGTCGTCCTACAGTCAAGTTCTCATGTTGCTCTGATACCAACTTTTTGTCGCGCCCCGAAACTGGGACTACGACTACTCCTGTAGAGACCTAGCTCGCTGCAGCTAGTCCCATTCTCACAAACCTTTGACTTCCCAGGATGAGTCAAACACAGGAGTATATTACATTGCAACAGAGTACTAACAAAATATTAAGCAGTGTGGCCTGCTGGCCTTAATATTACATAAAGAGGATTACAATGCCTACAAGGCATTCAGGGTTTAGCAAAATATTTAACTACACAGCAGAAGATAGGTGACCCTCCCACAAAAGAAGTTGAAGGCAGAACAACACACTTCAGGGCTCTGGCGGAACTGATTCTCCTCCTTCTGGACCCAAGAAGTTCTCCATGCCATCCTCTTGGTCAAAGAATGCTCCATCTATTGAGTTGAATGTTGCAAGGGTGAGCACTTACGTACTCAGCAAGTCATAGGTAAGAATAGATACATATAGTAGTGATGGTATGAACCTAGACTAGTCAAGAATTATGGTTGTTTATAAAATAATCTTTTACTTCCATACCTCATCTCATCTTATTTCAGTTCATGGCAGCACTTTTCAAAATATAACATCATCATTCATGTTCACTAGATTATAGCACTACCGCGACACGTCGACACACGACAGCCCACGGCAGCACTCCTTATCATGACAACACATGTCATTTGGGTAATCTTGATTAAACATATTTTATTTAGAAAATAGTACTTGTGTCACACCCCGTGGATTTAATCCACCGCAGCAGACTCCTATAAACCCGGGAGCTCGGAGTATTCGAATACGTTTTTAACTCTGCAGAGAGGTACCAATTTACCCGCAAGATATTCCACTTTCAAGCCCACCCTATCAAAATGATTAGACCCCTCCTCACAACCATGTGTGAGTGGCAAGGTGGAGATAACAAGAACTTTTGTTATGTATCACTTACAATTCACCCCTGACCCTGTGGCTCTCCGCGAGACACAGTTGTGGTAGGCTGTATCCTAACCTCCACCCCTTTGCTTATTCCCATTACTGGGTCAGCGTGCTTGATCACCTTCAGTGATATGTGTGGGAGCCATTCTCCGTGCTTATCGTGCATCACTACACATCTCATGCAGGGGTTTCATGTGCGATCCACATAATTACTTGTTCAGGCCTGTCCCATACCAGGCTTGCGGTTAGCACGTTGTTCATGCCACTAGACGCACAACACAAGGTTCTAGTCCTTATATGCCAGTGACCAGACCATCCACAACCCTGCACCTTCAGTGCCTGCATATCCTTCGCAGTCTAGCACCTCCAGTGCTACCAGCCATTCAATACCATTTTCTGGTCACGGCTAGGGGTTTTATTTCATGAATATAAGTATATAAATACATATAATAGTTCATGGCTCAAAACTTGTTTATTTCACATTTCACAGATAACCAGTCTAGTATTGCCAATTCATAAATCAATCATTCTCAATCTTTCTCATGCAATATTATCTATATTCAAGGTTATGTTTTAGCAACATTTAAAATATAGGTTCAAGATGACCAAGGATATGACTTGCCTTCCGCGTCGTAAGAAATAGCAGTTGACGTCGGATCTGCAGTGAAGTCCTCGAACTCGGGCTCTTGATCTGCTCTCCAATCAAACAAACAACCAATAATCACAATCTTTTCAATACATTATTATACTATATGCAATAATGCAAAGATGAAGTCTTGATGATTCTGAAATGATTGGGTTTAGAGGCTGATTAGGGTTGAGTTAAGGAAACCAATGTTAAGATTAGCTGTCAAAGGTTTACAAGGTTCTAAATGTCTCAAAATATCAGAATGATATCAAGGTTGCAACTGGTTCGCTCAAAAACAGCGAACGTCTTTAGGTCGACATTCGGTTCAAAGCATCGACATAGGGTCGATGAATGATAGAGGGGTTATGTCAACTTGTGGTAGTAGAAGAAAATGTAGATCACAACTCTACAAATTCAGTGGACAAAATGGTTTTCAAAATGCACAATCAGAAGTGGGTAAACAAGGTCAATGCCACTGGCTGACAAGCTCTGGCAGAGAGCTGACAATGCCAAAAACTAGGGCTTAGCATAAAATGCTGTTCAAGGGCTCAACTGATGTGCTAACTTTGTCTAGGAGGTAGGCTTGAGTAACAGGAACAAAAGTTACAATAGGATCTATGGCTGAAAATGGCTGGACAGGAAGAAATCTGATGATGAACTGAGGTGAACTAGCTGCACTGGAGCAGTTCTGGACAAGATCTTGGCAAAGCTGTAACTTTCAATCTAGGCCGATCTAGGTGTCGGGCTAGAAGACAAAAATGCTCAGGAGGTCAAAGCACACACACTGGACAAGGTTTCGAGGGCTGAAATGGCTGGAACAAGCTTTCCGGTGATCGGCGCCGGAGAAGAAGCTCTGGATTTGGGCATTTTCAACATAAGCCGATTGAACTCAATTCCTTGCTCTAGGAGTGATAGAAGGGTATGAGTAAGCTACTGGCGACGTCAATTTGGTCGGAGGATCGCCGGTATGGCCTGGCGACGTGAGCCAGCGACTGTCAATTTGCAAAATCGGGAATAGCTTCAAATTGGAATCAATTGATGATTCTAAGTTCACAGGCATGCTTGAAAAGGTTCACTGATCAATTTAGATTACAAATTCGAAAGCTAATTCGGGCTGAATTAAGCTACATTGCAGGAATAGGGTAAACGGCAATTCCGGTGATCGCCGGCATTAGAGGTCACCAGTGAGCAATTAGATGATACCACACAGAGAGAATGAGAAGAGGAACTCACTGATGGCTTCAATTTGGAGATTGGTGCGGCAGGGCGTCCTGGCACCGTGAGCCTCCTCGACGGCTCACCGGAGAAGAAAACGAAAACAGAAGGATTTCGAGACTTAGCTGATTTCTGTGAGGTGTGAAGAAGCTGCTGAACACAGTGGGGTTTAAATAGGCCAGGCGAAGCTTGCAAGGAGGAGACAATGAAGTGATTGGTAGCTGGGGATGAGACTGGTTGCGTGCTGAACAACAGCGGCGAAGACACAGCGAAAAACGGTGATTGCGACGGCGACAGGATTGCAACTGTCCACATTGTCGTTCATTGGGACTTTGCAAAGATGGAGCAAGCGGTGGCGACAACACTGGCGCGGCAAGGCGACGTGGCAGTGGATTGCTGACAAAAGGCTGCTGGTCGCGCGCGGGAGCAGGCGCTGGTCGTCGACGTTGCAGTGGCGCTGCCACGACACGGCTGGAGCGAGGACGCGTGCGCACCGGCATGCACGGTCACAAGTGCGGCGAAGCCTCGCCGGCGACGAGCAGCTACGGCGCACAAGCACAGCAACTCTGGTCGTGTGCACAGTAGATAGCCTGGTCGAAAATGGACTGAACTGCAGTTTCAGATTTTTGATTTGGACTGAATTGTAAATCTGGAATTCTGAGAGGTTTAAACTGAATTTGCTTTCACTAATCTGGCAGATATATTCAACAAGATATTTGGCAAAGATGTTTGATAAAATCTGGCACATCTGAATAGTTTTTGATATGAACTAAAAATAGGGTATTTTAGGGTACTTGAAATTTGAATTTCAATTGATTTCGAATTCTGGCACTTAGGATGAGATTTTGGAATCTGAACAGAAGAGAAACTTGTGACAAATAGAATTTAGAGAAGATTTTCTGAAGAGATTTTGAGTTTGAAGTTAATCTGGAGATTTTAGCCTTTTTGGGTTTTCAGATATCAGATAAGGACTAATTTGCGATAAATCTTGGACTGATTTGTGAAAAGAGTCTAGATGATAAAATCTGGCTGCCAACTTTCTGGTTTAAGGTATTGGCATACCCATGATCATATTTCAAGAATAATCTGATCTGAACTTGGTCAAGATTTTGATTAAATTTGAATTCAGAGTATTTAGGGTAATATAAGGTATTTCTGTTTTCGAAAACAAATGGAGTTGATAAATCTGGGATTTAGAGATAGAATTGGATCTAGGTTCTGAAGGCTTTTAGATTCAGGATAACTAATAGATTACACCTGAGCAATCTGATCTTGATTTGGGGTCACAGATTAGATTTGGAGATTTTAGGGTTTAAGATAGATACTGATCTGGCTATTGCTACTGATACATGCATGCATGCTATTGATGAAAAAGGAAATTTTCACCCCTAAACTCAGGGTGTTACAGGTGCCTCCCCCGGGCGCCGCCATTTGGCCCCCGGGACCTGGCCTCCGGTGCCGGTCCCGGGCGCCGCCATTTGCCCGGGGACGTGGCCTCCGGTGCCTGCCCCGGGCGCCGCCTTTTGGCCCCCGGGACCTGGCCTCCGGCGCCAGTCCCGGACGCCACCACTTGCCCGGGGACGTGACCTCTGGTGCCTGCCCCGGGCGCTGCCATTTGCCCGGGAACCTGGCCTCCGATGCCGGTCCTGGGCGCCGCCATTTGCCCGGGGACCTGGCCTCCGGTGGCTGCTCCGGGCGCCGCCTTTTGGCTCCCGGGACCTAGCCCCCGGCGCCGGTCCCGGAAGCCACCTTTGGCCCTGGGACCTGGCCTCTGGCGTGTGTCCCAAGCCTCGTTGCCCTTCTAAAGGTAAAGTCTCTGGTTGTTGATCACGTGCAGGTCACGCGAGGAGCGCCTCGGGAATCAGCGACCACCTGTCAAGCATCCAAGGCGTTCGACCGGGAGAAGGACGTTGCTACCCCTCAATCCGACGGTGGCTTCCCGGTTAGATAGGTCTTTTTGCTTCTTTTTGGGGCTATAAATAGCCCTTGTACCCCTCAGTTGTAAGCAAGTGATTCATTTATTGGAATAGCCAAAACTCACAGGTGTGCTCCGGAAGCCTCTCCCCCTGAGAGAGCCTCCCCAGCCGACTCCGGTCGAGAGCACGCCGACAGGACTAGGGCCCCCACCGGGACCCGAACCTGTATAAATCCTCGTGTCAATTCTTGTGTTTGTCTGGCGGGGGAGGACCGGTCACCCGATCAGCCCGCGTCGCGTTCTCTTCGCTAGGATCTTTCACAAAACTTGCCGGGGTATTCGCAATACCACGACAGTTGGCGCCGTCCGTGGGGACTCGTGACAAGACGCCATGACGCCCCCAAGAACAAGGGCTCGCACCCTTCCCGGTGACGCCGGTCTCGGAGACCCGGTGCCACCCGTCCGGGACACGGCTGTCCCAGTGCTTCCGCCCGGAGGCGATCAGGCCCAGGTACCGCCTCCCACCTTTCCTCTTAACCTAGGTGCTTCTACCTCCAGGTCGCTCCCGGCGACCGCGGGGACCTCGGCCGGGACCAGTCTCCCCCCGATGGCTCCCTCGGTTCCCCGGGACACCCTGCTTGAGGCTCTCGTGGAGGGTCAGCTCCGCGCCCAGCGCTCTATGGACGAGCTGCTTGAGGCTCTCGTGGAGGGTCCGCTCCGGCCCCCACATTTGCGTCACACCCATACTCGGGGACTATGCCCCCGTTTATGGGTTACCTTGCGGCCCCTCCGGCCTCTGGAGGTCTGGCCGCCCCGTATGATCCCACCGGGGGGTTCCCTCCCCCTGCGGGATATACGTCCGGACCCTTCCCGGCACCCGGGCCCGTCCCGGTGCCAGGGGGCTTCTTCCTGCCCGGGCCCTTCGTGGCACCAGGGGGTACCCCGTTCCAAGCCCATTCCCAGGGCCGGGGGCCCATTTCATGCCAGGGGTTTTCCCTATGCCGGGAGCCAGTCCCGCCCCTTGCGTCACGTTTACCGCAGCATTCATGAATGTCATGAACAGTACATTTATGGATTTTCTTGACAAGTTTGTCATAGTATTCATAGATGACATTCTGATATATTCCAAGAGTATGGAAGAACATGAGCAACATTTACACCTAGTCTTGGAAAGGCTACGAGAGAGGCAATTTTATGCCAAGTTTGATAAATGTGAATTTTGGATGTCAAGAATTTCATTTCTTGGACATGTATTGACAGCGGAAGGAATTTCAGTGGACTCAGCTAAAATCTCTGCAATCAAGGAGTGGAAGCAACCTACCTCGGTTACAGAGATTAGAAGTTTCTTGGGATTAGCAGGGTATTATAGGAGATTCATTGAAGGATTTTCCCAAATTGCCAAACCTCTTACAAACCTGCTAAAGAAGGATGTTGCATTTGAATGGACCATCAAGTGTGAAGAAAGTTTTCAGAAGCTGAAGCAGAAATTGACAACAACACCAGTCCTCACCCTACCAGACAGCAAAGAAGATTTTGTAGTTTACTGTGATGCTTCAAAGCAAGGAATAGGCTGTGTGTTAATGCAACAAGGTCAAGTAGTGGCTTATGCTTCACGCCAATGGAGACCACATGAGAAAAATTATCCGACCCATGATTTGGAGTTAGCAGCAGTAGTGCATGCTTTAAAGATATGGCGGCATTATCTCATTGGGCGTAAGTGTGAGATCTTTACAGATCATAAAAGCCTTAAGTATATTTTCACACAGACAGAGCTCAACATGCGTCAACGCCGATGGCTGGAATTGATCAAAGATTATGATCTTAGTATTCAGTACCATCCAGGGAAAGCTAATGTAGTGGCTGATGCCCTAAGCAGAAAAATTTACAACCTACAAGGAATGGTTACGTTGAAGAACCCTTACTTACAACAAGAGTTGCAGAATCATCAAGTGGAAATAGTACCGCAGGGAACCGTAGCTACTTTAACAATAAGATCTCAACTTGAAGAACAGATAGGAAAAGCCCAGAAGGAAGATGAAGAAATTTGTAAGATCAAGAGTCGAATCAAGTTAGGAAAGGCTCAAGGCTTTATTGAAGATAACCAAGGGATTGTATGGTATCGAGAAAGAATCTGTGTACCTCAAAACGCAGATCTTAAGGAAATAATTCTCCATGAAGCACATAAAACTCCATACTCAATACACCCTGGTAACACAAAGATGTATCAAGATTTGAAGACCAGATTTTGGTGGGATAATATGAAGAGGGAGATTGCAGAGTACATTGCAAACTGTGATACATGCCAACGAGTTAAAGCAGAACACCAGAAAATAGCAGGAAAGCTACAACCTCTACCAATACCATTATGGAAATGGGAAGAAATTGGTATGGATTTTATTACAGGATTACCTAAAACTCAAGGAGGATATGATTCCATATGGGTTATTGTGGACAGACTTACTAAAGTAGCTCATTTCATACCAGTTAAAAAGATTTATGATGGCAGTAAATTAGCAGAGTTATACATGCAAAGAATAGTGGCATTGCATGGTATTCCTAAGAAGATAGTCTCAGATCGTGGAACACAGTTTACCTCCAAATTTTGGAATAGACTGCATGAAACCCTAGGAACCCAATTGGATTTCAGTACTGCATATCATCCACAGACGGGAGGACAGACAGAAAGAGTTAATCAAATCCTAGAGGATCTTCTAAGAGCTTGTATACTAGATTATGGAACATCATGGGACAAATGTTTACCATTTGCAGAATTTACATATAATAACAGTTATCAAGCTAGTATACAGATGGCACCATTTGAAGCTTTATATGGACGTAAGTGCAGAACTCCATTGCATTGGAATGAGCCAGGAGAACGAAAAGTTATAGGACCAGAGATAGTAGAAGAAGCAGAAACTCATGTCAGACTCATCAGAGAAAGGTTGAAAACAGCACAATCACGACAAAAGAGTTATGCAGATAAACGACGAAGAGAATTATCATTTGAACCAGGAGATTTTGTGTATCTCAAGGTCACACCATTCAAGAGATTACAAAGATTCCAAGTGAAAGGAAAGTTATCTCCAAGATACATTGGACCATTTAAGATAATCAAGAGAAAGGGAGAAGTATCATATAAATTGGAATTACCTGAGGGATTAGCAGGAGTGCATGATGTGTTTCATGTCTCTCAGCTCCGGAAATGTTTGAAGGAACCAACTGGCCAGATAGATGTACAAGATGTGCCATTACAGAAGAATCTCACTTATCTTGAGCACCCAATCAGAATCCTAGCCACTGATGAACGTCAGCTCCGAAGGAAGAAAATCAAATTGTGTAAAGTTCAATGGAAGAATCATTCAGAGCAAGAGGCTACTTGGGAGAAGGAAGAAGATTTTAAGCAAACCTATCCTTATCTTTTCCTGTCTTAGGTAAATCTCGGGGCGAGATTTCTTTAAGGAGGGTAGATCTGTAACGCCCTGAGTTAGGGGTGAAAATTTCCTTTTTCATAAATAGCATGCATGCATGTATCTGTAGTAATAGCCAGATCAGTTTCTATCTCAAGCCCTGAAATCTCCAAAATCTATCCTGTGACCTCAAATGAAGATCAGATTGTTCAGATATGATCTATCAGTTTCTTTGAACTTAAAAGCCTTCAGAACCTAGATCCAATTCTATCCCTAACTCTCAGATTTATCAGCTCCTTCTGTTTTCGAAAACAGAAATACCTTCTATTACTTAAATACCCTAAGTTTCAGAAATACAGATTTAATCCGAATCTTGACCAAGTTCAGACCAGATTATTCCTGGAATATGATCATGGGTATGTCAATACCTTAATATAAAAAGTTAACAGCCATATTTCACCATCTAGACTCTTTTCACAAATCAGTCCAAGAATTATCGCAAAATAGTCCTTATCTGTTATTTGAAAATCCAAAAAGGCTAAAATCTCCATATTAACTCCAAATTCAGAATTTCTTCGGCAAATCTTCTCAAAATGCTATTTGTCACAAGTTTCTCTTCTGTTCAAATTCCAAAATCTCATCCTAAGTACCAGAATTCAAAACCGAATGAAATTCAGATTTCAATTATCCTAAATTACCCTATTTTCAGTTTGTATCAAAAACTATTCAAACGTATCATATTTTATCAATTATCATTGCCAATTAACCTGTTGAATATAATCTACCAGATTAGTGAAATCAAATTCAACTCTAACCTTCCAAATCTCCAGAATTACAGATTGGTCCAATTGTGAAAATCAAATATTGCAAATCAGCCCAATTTCGACCAGGCTAGCTACTGTGCGCACGACCAGGAACTGCCGTGCTTGTGCGCCGTGATTGCTCATCGCCGGTGAGGCTTCGCCCGCGCTCGTGACCATGCATGCCGGTGCGCACGTGTCCCCACTCCAGCTAGTGCCGTGGCAAGGCCGCTGCTACGTCGACGACCAGTGCTGCTCCCGCGCGCGATCAACGGCTTTTTGTCAGCAACTCCTCGCCACGTCGCTTTGCCGCGCCAGTGTTGTCGCCACCGCTTGCTACAACTTCGCCAGGTCCCGATGAAGCGACATTGTGATCAGCTGAAGACTTGTCGCCGTCGCATCACCGTTCTTCGCTGTGTCTTCGCCGCTGTTGCTCCAGCACGCAACCAGTCAAGTCACCGGCTGCCAATTACTTCGTTGTCTCCTCCTTGCAAGCTTCGCCTGGTCTATTTAAACCCCACTGTGCTCAGCAATTCCCTCATACTTCACCAGAAACCAGCCAAGTTCCAGAATTTGCTGTTTTCGTTTTCTTCTCCGGCGAGCCGTCGAGGAGGCTCACGGTGCCAGCTCACTTCACTGCATCTCCTGCCAAATTGAAGCTAACAGTGAGTACCTCTCATCCTCCTGATTGTACTGTACTATTTAATTGCTCCCCGATGACCCCTAACGCCGGCGATCACCGGAATTGGCTGAAAATCGAAGATTGCCCTGTTCCGGCAATGCAGGCCAAATCAATTTGAATTAACCCTCGAGCCTGTGAAGCAAATTGATCAGTGGGTTATTTCAAGCAAGCCTGTAAGCTTAGAATCCCTAATTAAACATCATTCGAAGCTTTTCCCAAATTCAAGCTCTACCAGAAAACCGGCGATCGTCGCCAGGCTTCTCCGGTGATCCTCCAGTCAATTTGATGTTACCAGAAGCTTCCCTATACCTCCTAGATGCTCTCCAAGCAAAGAATTAAGTTCTCTCGGCCTGTAGCAAAAACCCCCAAATAGCAGTGTTCTTCTCCGGCACAGTTCACCGGAAAAGTGTTCCCGGCCATTTCAGCCCTCGAAACTTTGTCATTTAGATGTGCCTTAGCCTCCTGAGTATTTTTGTCTTCTAGCTCGACACCTAGATCGGCCTAGATTGGAAGTTATAGCCATGCCAAGTTTGTGTCCAGAACTGCTCCAGTGCAGCCAGTTCATCTCTGTTCATCATCAAATTTCTTGCTTTCCAGCCATTTTCAGCCCTAGATCCTATTGAATGATTTATTCCTGTTATCAATGCCTACCTCCCAGACAAAGTGGTGCATCATTTGGAGCTCCAGATCAAAAGTTATGCTAAGCCCTAGTTTTTGACATTGTCAGCTCTATGCCAGAGCTTGTCAGCCAGTGGCATTGACCTTGTTTACCCACCTCTGGTTGTGTAATTTGAAAATCACTTTGTCCACTAAATTTGTAGAGTTGTGATCTACATTTTATTCTACTACCACAAGTTAAAATAACCCCTCTATCATTCATCGACCCTATGTCGATGCTTTGAACCGAATGTCGATCTAAAGACGTTCGCTGTTTTTGAGCGAACCAGTCGCAACCTTGACATCATTCTGATATTTTGAGACATTTGGAACCTTGTAAACCTTTGACAACTAATCTTAACATTGGTTTCCTTAACTTAACCCTAATCAGCCTCTTAACCCAATCATTTCAGAATCATCAAGACTTCATCTTTGCATCATTGCATATAGTATAATAATGTATTGAAAAGATTATGATTATTGGTTGTTTGTTTGATTTGAGAGCAGATCAAGAGCCCGAGTTCGAGGACTTCACTGTGGATCCGACGTCGACTGCTGTATTTTACGACGCGGAAGGCAAGTCACATCCTTGGTCATCTTGAACCTATATTTTAAATGTTGCTATAATATAACCTTGAATATAGGCAATATTGCATGTGAAAGATTGAGAATGGTTGATTTATGAATTGGCAGTACTAGACTGGTTATCGGTGAAATGTGAAATAAACAAGTTTTGAGCCATGAACTATTATATGTATTTATATACTTATATTCATGAAATAAAACCCCTAGCCGTGACCAGAAAAATGGTATGGATGGCTGTAGCACTGGAGGTGCTAGACTGCAAAGGAATGCAGGCACTGAAGGTGCAGGGTTGTGGATGGTCTGGTCATTGGCATATAAGGACTAGAACCTTGTGTTGTGCGTCTAGTGGCATGAACAACGTGCTAACCGTAAGCCTGGTATGGGACAGGCCTGAACAAGTAATTATGTGGATCGCACATGAAACCCCTGCATGAGATGTGTAGTGATGCACGACAAACACGGAGCGCGGCTCCCACACATATCACTGAAGGTGATCAAGCACGCTGACCCAGTAATGGGAATAAGCAATGGGGTGGAGGTTTGGATACAACCTGCCACAACTGTGCCTCGCTGAGAGCCACAGGGTCGGGGGTGAATTGTAAGTGATACATAACAAAAGTTCTTGTTATTTCCACCTTGCCGCTCACAGTATGAAGTGAGTCAGGGGTCCAATCATTTTGTTATGATAGGAAAGGTTTGAAAGTGGAATATCTTGCGGGTAAATTGGTACCTCTCTGCAGAGTTAAAAATGTATTCGAATACTCCGAGCTCCCGGGTTTTATAGGAGTCTGCTGCGGTGGATTAAATCCACGGGGTGTGACACAAGTACTATTTTCTAAATAAAATATGTTTAAATCAAGATTACCCAAATGACATGTGTTGTCATGATAAGGAGTGCTACCGTGGGCTGTCGTGTGTCGACGTGTCACAGTAGTGCTATAATCTAGTGAACATGAATGATGATGTTATATTATAAAAAGTGCTGCCATGAGATGAGGTATGAAAGAAAAAGATTATTTTACAAATATCCATAATTCTTGACTAGTCTAGGTTCATATCATCACTACTATATGTATCTACTCTTACCTAAGACTTGCTGAGTACGTAAGTGCTCACCCTTGCAACATTCAACTCAATAGATGGAGCCTACCTTGATCAAGATGATGGCACGGAGTACTACGTGGATCCAGAAGGAGGAGAATCAGTTCCGCCAGAACCCTGAAGTGTGTTGTTCTGCCGTCAACTTCTTTTGTGGGAGGGTCACCTATCTTCTGCTGTGTAGTTAAATATTTTGTTAAACCCTGAATGCCTTGCAGGCATTGTAATCCTCTTTATGTAATATTAAGGCCAGCAGGCCACACTGCTTAATATTTTGTAAGTACTCTGTTGCAATGTAATATACTCCTGTGTTTGACTCATCCTGGGAAGTCAAAGGGTTGTGGTTGAGACTAGCTGCAGCGAGCTAGGTCTCTACAGCAGTAGTCGTTGTCCCAGTCTCGGGGCGCGACATTTATTGATCGTCAAACCCGGAGGACATCTTCCCCTCCGGTGGGCATCGGAAACGGTACAACCCGGGTTCTAACCCGGGGGATTCTCTACATCCTAAGGCTCCTACGCCTAATAGTCCCGGAGGCCCTCTGCTAGCTCCCGGGGCAAGTCCCGGTACAATGCCCGCACGCGGCGTCGAGCTTCCCGGAGCACATCTTCGGGCCAGTACTCGTAGCCCGCCGGTGGAAGAATGCGAAGTGGGGGGACCATCAGGAACCCCGGACGCGGAGGGGACAGTTAAGCGCGATGATTGTCAAAATTGTCCAAGTGCCACTCTGGAAGCCACCTCAATCGGATCGGCTCCCGGATGGCGTCCCCGCTGCGCTCCCCGGAGATGAGGCTTAGCAAGATTAAAGCCGCTTGGGCGTCCCCCGGGGAGCCCCTCCTGGAGCTTCGCCTGGGAGTGACCTCCCGGGAACCCTGGTAACATTGCATTCAATTCAAGACTTAGAAAAATTTCTAACTCTATTGCATTCAAAATGTCTTTTTACAAGTGTCCGGGGCTTCTTCTAAGAAGCTACCGGGATCAAAATCCTAAGAAAGGAAAATGGTCCTAACTAAGACCCGGGGGGAGGCTCATACTTTTTCATTGGCGTCCTCCCCCCGGGGGGCTTCCACCGGTGCCGGGGCCGGGGCGTCCGCTGCCGGAGGTGCTGGTGCCGGGAATCTCACCCGGATGATCCGGTCTAGAAGCCCCCGGTGAGCTGCTCCAGCTCCCGGCGTGAGGGCTCGAAGAACTCGGGTAAGCTACGGCGGATGCGGCCCCCGATCACCCGGGCGCCCACCCCCCGGTGCTCGACGAGTCCGGCCGTGGCTGTGACGACGGGGATCGCCCGGCCTCGCGCCCGGGCATCCGCTGCCTCCGGGATCACGGAGACTTGTGCATTAAGAAAACGCACAGCCTCCGTGAGCGTGGCCGGGGGCACCTCCGAGACACCCCCGGAGCCTAGGCTTACGCCAAGGCTCTCGAGGGCCGAGCGGACGGAGCGGCCCGCGTCCTCTACCGCCCGGATGCTTGACCCCTCGAGCTCCCGGAAGGCCTCCTCCTTCGCCTTTGCCTCCTCCCGGAGGCGGCCGTTGACGGTCTCCGAGACGTCGACCTGGGCTCGAACCCGGGCCAGCTCCTGGAGAGCTTCATCCCATTGACTCAGGAAGGAGGCGGCCCTGTCCTCCGCATCCTTGAGCAGCCGGATGACGCGCTGCTCGACGCCCCAGGTAATTACTGCCCACTACAAATTCCAGAGTTAGAAAAATTTTGGATGCAGGGAGCCAAGAGAAAGCGACAACTGCCTTGGGTGAGTACCTGGACTTGAAGGGACCGAAGCTCCGCGAAGCGCTCGTGGAGCGTCCCCTCCGCGACGAAGGCCAGGACCTTTGGGGTCTGCAGGCCTTCCGCGTAACACTCGACCTCCCCTGCGAAAAGCAGGGGGGTCTCTCGCCCGGCGCTGGTCCCGCCGCGGTCGGTAATGGGCCCCCGGACCTGGGCGCCCGGCATGACCTCGGTCAGGGTGGCGGTCGTCGTCGTCTTCGTCGCCGAAGTGCCCCCCGAGGAAGTGGCTAAGGACGTTGCGGAGGGGGTCCCTTTCCGGGGGGGGGATCATGAGACCTTTCCCCTTCCCGGGCGGGAGGGCCCCCGGAACCTCCACTTCCGGAGGGACCTCATAGACCGAGGGGCTCCCCCCCTCGTCCACGGGCCACTCCACCCTCAGAGGCGAGGTCTCCGAGAACCTCACCTCCGGCTTCTCCGGCTCCAAGGGTCCCGGGGGCGCCGGGAGGGCCGCTACCGAAGGCGGCGACGGGGCGTAGTCCGCCGAATCGGACGCCGCCCCGCCCGCGGCCGGCTCCTTCCCTCGGGCCGCAACGGGGCTCTTCAGGGGAGGGGGTGTTGCTTCTTTCCAGGCCGGCGCCCGGACGCGCCCGGTCCCGGGGGTCTCGTCCCGGGGCTTCGCCGGTGTCGCCGCCGGTGTCGTCGACGGGCTGGGGGCTTTTTGGACTCTGGCCTTCTTAGGCTCAAAGCCCCCGGCCGCATCCTTCCCCCGTTTGTACGACCCGGGGGTGGGGAGGGGCTTCCTCTCTGGCAGCTTCAGCCCGTAGGAGCTACCACGTTCCGGGGAGGGCCCTCCCCCACGAGGCGCATGATGCGCTCGTGTTCGTCGGCGAAGTACCTCCCCAGGAGGTTCTTCGCCTTCTCCCGTGCCACCGGGTATGGCCGGACTACAAGAGGTAAAGAGTTAGTCAAATTTCCAAAAATTTGTAAATGCAATGAAGTAGGTAACGGACTTACATCAGGTCACCGGCTTGACCGGGGGCCACTTCTCCGGGCCCATGCCGATCCCCCTTCTCCCGCGTGAGAAGGGGGAGATCCTCAGGAGCATCATCTCCTCGGCGGCGTCCCGCATAGAGCGGGTGCTCCGGGAGATGATCACTTTGCCGAGGAGCTCGAGCTCCTCGTCCGTCCACACCGGAGGCTTCGGCGCGGACGACCCGCTGTAAGAGGGGGGATCCGGAGCATACGACACCTCGTCGTCCCGGATCCGGAGGTAGAACCACCTCCGGATCCATTCGCCCCAGTGCTCCCGGGAGGCCGCCGCCGGGTAATCGGCCACCAGGGACTGCAGCATGTGCACCATCACCGAGCCAAAGGGGGACTTGGGTCCCCCCTTCACCAGGTGGGAGCTCCTCGCCGCCGGTTCGTAGAAGTATCGGAAGGCGCGTAGGGTGGGCTCCCGCCCGGTCGCCGTCTCGTAGAGCCAAATGAAGAGGCCCATCCGGACGATCGCGTTCGGGGTGAGGTGGTTGAGGGCCACCCCATACTCCTTCAAAAACTCCCGAAGCATGGGATGCACCGGGAGCCGGAGCCCCGCCTCCAGGAAGGCCTCGAAGGCCACGACCTCTCCGGGCCTGGGGCGGGGGGCTCTGTCCTTCTTCACGGGGACCCGGATGTCCTCGTCCTCAACGACCCTGCGCTTGACCAGGGACTCCGCGTCCTCGGCCGTGAACTCGGACTCCCAGAGGAAGTCCGGAGTGACCTCCTCCGGGGGCACCTCGGTCGTCTTCGCTCGACCCTTCGGTGCCATAAGGTTCATTTTTTCCGGTGGCTAACTTTTCAGGAGGCTACGTCTAAAAGTTCTGGACACCTGCTACCGGGAGCTAGTTACCGGGAGAGGGCTACCGGGAGAGAGATACCGGGACAGCTAAACGCGCTAAGGCTGAGAAGTTTGGAATGAACTTCCCGGGCCCCCCAAGGCCCTATTTATAGGGGTGAGCCGTGATCCAGAT
Organism: Pharus latifolius; assembly: GCA_019359835.1. NCBI lineage: Eukaryota > Viridiplantae > Streptophyta > Magnoliopsida > Poales > Poaceae > Pharus > Pharus latifolius. Next base: position 34,545,045 of record CM033321.1, on the reverse strand, counting down.
GAGCGCCACGTGATACTCCGCGGAGCAATCTGGGCCGTTGAAGTTCAAACCGTGTGCGGGAAACGAAGGGCCGCGCGCAAATCGAGACGCCGGTTCGAACCGCGAGCGCATTTATGGCAAAGCGGCGCGATCTTAAGCGCGAGGCACGGAAGCTGAAGCGTCACGGCTCCAGTAGCTTGGTACGGAGATTTTCCCGATGACATGTACCATACCCACCGGGGACTCGAGCATCGTCCCCGGGGGGCATGGGGGGCTGCTGTTGGGGGAAATCTCCGCGAGACTAAGTCCAGGTAAGTTGCGTCACATTCGCCTGGGGACATGGCCTCCGGTGCCTCCCTGGGCGCCGCCTTTTGGCTCCCGGGACCTGGCCCCCGGTGCCGGTCCCGGGCGCCGCCAATTGGCCCTCGGGACCTGGCCTCCGGTGCCAGTCCCGGGGGCCGCCATTTGCCCAGGGACATGGCCTCCGGTGCCTCCCCCGGGCACTGCCTTTTGGCTCCCGGGACCTGGCCTCCGGTGCCGGTCCCGGGCGCCGCCTTTTGGCCCTCGGGACCTGGCCTCCAGCGCTGGTCCCGGGCGCCGCCATTTGCCCGGGGACATGGCCTCTGGTGCTTGCCCCGGGCGCCGCCTTTTGGCGCCCGGGACCTGGCTTCCGGCGCCGGTCCCGGGCGCCGCCGCTTGCCCGGGGACGTGGCCTCCGGTGCCTGCCCCGGGCGCTGCCATTTGCCCGGGGACCTGGCCTCCGGTGCCGGTCCTGAGAGCCGCCTTTTGGCCCCCGGGACCTGGCCTCCGGCGCCGGTCCCGGGCGCCGCCATTTTCCCGGGGACATGGCCTCCGGTGCCTCCCCCGGGCGCCGCCATTTGGCCCCCGGAACCTGGCCTCCGGCACCGGTCCCGGGCACCGCCATTTGCCCGGGGACGTGGCCTTCGGTGCCTGCCCCGGGCGCCGCCTTTTGGCCCCCGGTACCTGGCCTCCGGTGCCGGTCCCGAGCGCCGCCACTTGCCCGGGGACGTGGCCTCCGATGCCTGCCCCGGGCGCTGCCATTTGCCCAGGGACCTGGCCTCGGGTGGCTGCTCTGGGCGCCGCCTTTTGTCTCCCGGGACCTGGCCCCCGGCGCCGGTCCCGGGAGCTACCTTTGGCCCGGGGACCTGGCCTCTGGCGCGTGTCCCGGGCCTCGTCGCCCTTCTAAAGGTAAAGTCTCTGGTTGTTGATCACGTGCAGGTCACGCGAGGAGCGCCTCGGGAATCAGCGACCACCTGTCAAGCATCCAAGGCGTTCGACCGGGAGAAGGACGTTGCTACCCCTCAATCCGACGGTGGCTTCCGGGGTAGATAGGTATTTTTGCTTCTTTTTGGGGCTATAAATAGCCCTTGTACCCCTCAGTTGTAAGCAAGTGATTCATTTATTGGAATAGCCAAAACTCACAGGTGTGCTCCGGAAGCCTCTCCCCCGGAGAGAGCCTCCCTAGCCGACAGGACTAGGGCCCCCACCGGGACCCGAACCTGTATAAATCCTCATGTCAATTCTTGTGTTTGTTCGGCGGGGGAGGACCGGTCACCCGGTCAGCCCGCATCGCGTTCTCTTCGCTAGGATCGTTCACAAAACCTGCCGGGGTATTCGCAATACCACGACACATTACAGTCTTGGTTTCCATCATTCCTCAAGTGTGTTCTGATAGACTTGCATGCACACAGGGAGAAAAGGACAAGGTCCTATTCAGGAAAAGGAAAACCAGGACAGATGATGACTGTCCTCTTTTTCCTGGGGAACCATCCTCGAAATCCCAGAAATGGACAGGGTTTCGAGTAAGGTAAGAATCTCTCCCGTTTGGATAGGGTCAGATCGAAGCGATCGACTGAAGACATTCTAACCGATGATCCTCTTGCTTGATTAGGTGCAGAGATACAGCGCCAAGCCCCCCAGTGACCTCTGCAAGTGTTGAAGCTTCTCGTGCTACAGAGGTCACGGGCGAGCAAAGTTCCATCCCCACGGCCAAGGAAGTTCTTCGTGCCATTATAGATGGGATGGCTACAGAAGTCCAATCGCAGAGATTGGAATCTATAACCCCAGCCACAGAGGAGGCTCAGCAGGAAAACTCATTTGCTGCTCCAGCTGGGGATAAGGCGAGTCTAGAGACTCAGCCTTTGGCTGAATTGGAAAGCGCTCGTTCAGCGAGTATGTTGAGGTATGCGGAACACCTCATGTAATTTTTAAGTTCGCATTAGCATAGGAATATCCAGGTTTTGAAACTGATCTCCTTCCATATCATAAGAACTGACTCGTGTGGTGACCAGGATGATAGCTTTAGCAAAGCATATCGAGGTCGCCCAAACAAGAAACGAGTCACCTGCAGCGGTAAGGAAGATGTTTCTTCATTTGCCTGAATTTTAGTCCTATGTTAACAATTGTCTCTTTTGTCACAGAGAAAACGCCTCTCTGATCAAGAGCCTCACTGATCGGGAAAGCCAGGGCAGTCGCCAAGATCTCCTGCTTGGAGGAAGAACTCCAACAACTATGTTTGCAGCTCTCCTGTAAGTGCACTTCTGACTAGGATGAACCAATTTGTTATGCGAACTATTTGTGATGGTTTCTTAGTCCAGCACGAGAGGACCAAATAAGCCAGCTCTGCCGAGAGAAGAAGGATCTCCAGGCGACCATCGAGTTGCAAAACTCGAAAGTTGATTCTGTCTACAGGGAGAACAAGGACTTGAACGCGTCACTCTCAGCCTGCAGCAGTGTTCAACAGGACATCTTCGAAAAACCAAAGATGGTGGCCGGTTTTCTAAGAGCTGATGTGATCGAAATCGAAAAGGACGACCTTAGCCTTAGCGACTGGACCACACTGGTCTCGACTCAAGCGGAGTCACTCCTTGAGTATTTTCCTGAAGATACAAGGCGGTAAACAGAGGTGATCAAGACAAAAGTGCGATCAGCGGCCTCCACCATCCTCTGCCACTTCGCCTTCACCATGGCCTGGATCTTGATCTAAATCCAGTGGTGGGAGAAGCAGAGGTCGAGAGTGAAGACCATCTTGTGGTCATAATGGAGGAAGTCAAGCCTTTAGTCGAAAATCTCTTGACCGAACTTGGCTTACTGTAAATTTTGTACCTGTACAGATATAACTATACAATGCATATGTATGCATTAATTTTTGTAAGAAAAGCACTTCTTTTTGTTTCATGTTACGACCATATTCCCCTAGCCCCCTCCTGAGATTATGTATACTGAAGACCTAGTATCATAAGTGCAGGAAAAATATGAATGTAACGATGACCAGGAATACCTAGAGAGTATTGTGACTTTAGGTATTAATAGCCGACCAGACCGATAATCATGTTCGATACAACACCTGACCTTATTGCAAACCGGCAGCCACTCCGATGACCAAGGACATGCCAACAAGCCTCGTGTGCATTGAGAAACGACTTATTGAGGGGTGTCTTGTCTGGAAGTGATCACGAGATCAGCTAGCGAATCCGATCAAGGTATTATAGTGATACAATTATCGGCGATCAGCCCCCGAGCCAGACTAGTAACATATGGGCAAAAGGAATAATTATCACATGAAACAACTAAAAGAACTGATTTTGTTAAATCTACTAATTGAAAAGGAAAAGGGTTGGGTAAACTTACACGTAGAACTTGCGTAGTTGATCGTTGTTCCTTGTATTGGATAAGATCCGACCATCCTCCATCGCTAACCGAGCTGTTCTGGTCACAGTACCGAGACAACAGTGTAGGGACCTTCCCATTGAGGGAAAAATTTATTGCGATTAGATTGGTTTTGTATTTTACGTAAAACCAAATCACCCACGTGAAGGCTACGTGGTCGCACCCTTTTGTTATGGTATTTGCGCAAAGCTTGCAAATACACGGCGGACTTGACCAAAGCTCGATCACACTTTTCTTCTAGGAGAATTAGATCTTGTAATCGTTGTCCGTCCTGATCAACTTGCTCGAATTGTTCTGTTCGGACAGATCCAATACTAATTTCCATAGGTAACACAGCCTCAGCCCCGTATACCAGATGGAAAGGTGTCTCACCGGTGGCTCGACTAGAAGTAGTACGTAGTGCCCACAGAACGGTATAGAGTTCGTCTACCCAAGCCCCCGAGTATGTCTTAAGGCGATCAAAAACGCGCTTTTTGATGCCCTACAATATTTTCCTGTTGGCACGTTCAACAGCACCATTGCTCTGCAGATGAGCTACAGAGGCAAAGCACACCTTGGTTCCAATATTGTCACAATAGTCCAAAAAGAGATCGCTAGCAAATTGGGAACCATTATCAGTAATGAGACGATTTGGAACACCGAATCGAGTCACAATGTTCTTATGAAAGAACTTCTGTGCAGCAGCAGCAGTAATATTGCGTACTGGTTCGGCCTCAATCCACTTTGTAAACGTGTCAATGGCTACGAATAAGAACTTGTATCCATTGACCGCTTGTGGCATAGGACCAACAATACCCATCCCCCAGACCGGGAAGGGCCATGATAGAGGGATAGTTTGTAGGGCATAGGCAGGCTGATGGACCTGTCTCGCATGAAATTGACACTGAGGACATGTCTTGACCATATTTTTGGCATCATCAAGTGTCGAAGGCCAGTAAAATCCTTGTCGGAAAGCCTTTCCGACCAGTGTATGACATGACGCGTGCGCATCGCATACACCGTCATGAATTTCTTTCAAGAGGGATTTACCTTCCTCTTGGGACACACAGCGCATGAATACTCCTTGAGTACCTTTTCTATACAAAACTCCTTCTATAAGTTTGTATAGACGCGCTTTTTGAACTAACCGATCGCTCTCGGTTTCGTCCTTGGGCAAGGTCCCGTATTCGAGATAGACCCTCAATGGATGGGTCCAATCTCGTTCTTGTCCGAGGTTGGTAATGCAGACTGTTACTGGATCATCCTCGGCCGTAGTCATGATCGAGGAATGTTCCAAATGTTCGACGAACACTCCTGCCGGGGCGGATGTGCGTGAGGACCCAATTTTGGATAATTGGTCTGTGAGAATATTGTCCTTTCACGGGATATATTGGACTTTCGAAATGAATGAAGTGTTTTTTCCAATCTCCCCACTTCCCCCAGGTAATGAGCCATTGTCTCATGGAGGTGCTGTACTCCTTGTTTACCTGCTTTATGACCAGCTGTGAGTCTCCCCTCACCACTAATCAACGGACTCCAAGGAATTTTGCTGCCCGAAGCCCTGCAATAAGACCTTCATACACTGCTGCGTTGTTGGTCGCAACAAAGTGTAGTTGAATGACATACTTCAGCTCTTCGCCCTGAGGCGTAACTAAGACCACACCATCCCCCGAGTGTTGAAAACTGCGAGAGCCATCAAAATACATTGTCTAGTGATCAGGGCATTCCAAATCTTCAGATCCCTGCACGGGCGGTTCAGGATTAGTCCACTCGACCACGAAGTCGGCTAGGATCTGAGACTTGACCGCGGTGCGAGGCGCGAAATGGATGTCGAACGCTCTGAGTTCCACAGCCCACTTCGCGATCCGACCACATTTCTCCGGATTCCGGACAATGTCCCCCAAAGGAAAAGATGAGGGCACTGTATTCTTATGTGCTTGGAAGTAATGTCATAGCTTACGGGAAGCCATCAGTAGTGCGTAAAGTATCTTCTGGACCTCAGCATATCGCTCCTTAGGACCATGAAGTACTTCACTTACGTAGTAGATGGCTTTATGCACAACTTCTCTTTCTGCGATCAAGACAGCGCTGACCGCATGAGGTGTGGCCGCCAGGTAAAGGAGTAATGGTTCCTCTTTATTGGGGGAAACCAAGACCGGCGAACTGGATAGATATGCTTTGACCTCCTGAAATGCCTTTTCGGCGTCATCGGACCATGTAAAATTATGGTGCTTGCGCAGATCTTTGAAGAAAGGTAGTCCCTTTTCGCCTAGTCGCGACATGAACCGGCTTAATGCCGCCATGCGACCTGCTAGGCGCTAAACATCTTTGATGGTCGAGGGACACCTCATTTGTTCAATAGCCCTGATTTTTTCAGGATTGACCTCGATTCCTCTGGAACAAACAAGAAAACCTAAAAGTTTTCCAGATGAAACCCCGAAAGAACATTTCTCTGGGTTTAATTTTATTCCATATTGATTCAAATTATAGAAGGTTTCAGCAAGATCCTCTAAATGAGATGAACTTTTTAAACTTTTTACAACCAAGTCGTCTACATAAGCTTCAAGATTACGCCTCATCTGGGAAAGAAAGGTCTTTTGCATCAAGCGCTGGTACGTGGAACCTGCGTTCTTGAGACCAAACGGCATTCTGATGTAGCAGTAGGTGCCGAATGGGGTGATGAAGGCAGTCTTCTCTTCATCTTCTTCTACCATGCTAATCTGATGATATCCTGAGTAAGCGTCCAGGAAACTCATCAGTTCGCAACCCGCAGTAGAATCGACCAGCTGGTCGATGCGAGGAAGGGGAAAGTCATCCTTCGGACAGGCACTATTTAGGCTGGTGTAGTCGACGCACATGCGCCACTTTCCATTTGACTTGCGGACCATGACCAGATTTGCAAGCCATTCTGGATGATCGACTTCATGAATAAATCCGGCCTTTTGGAGCTTATCTAACTCCACTCGGATGGCTTCCTGCCGATCAACAGCGAAACGCCTGAGCTTCTGCTTTATTGGTCGCTGTCCAGGTCGAATTGCTAACCTGTGCTCAATTACCTCCCTTGGGACACCGGGCATGTCGGATGGTTTCCACGCAAACACATCTGCGTTAGCTCGGAGGAAAGTAACGAGCTCGAGTTCCTATTTGTCGTCCAGGCCTGATCCAACCTGAATTGTCTTGGATGGATCATCTGGGTACAATGGAACCAATTTTAATGTTTCATCTGGTCGAGGAGCAGCCTTGATCGTATCAGTAGACATTGTGGCAATCTGGGTTTCTCGGAGGGGAAGCTGATCTACCATCTCCAGGGATAATTGATCACATGTCAATGCCACGTTGCGACTGCCTCGGACCGAAATAACGCCCTTAGGGCCGGGCAACTTGCCGCACTGGTAAGCATAGTACGTAGCCATCATGAATTTAGCAAGAGTTGGCCTGCCAAAGATTGTGTTATAAGCCGAATCACAATCAATTACATCAAAAGTAACTAATTCTGTTCGGAAGTTATCTGGTTCACCCAGTGTGACCGGGCCACCTGTCCCAATGGCATCATAGAGGGACCAGGAATTATCCCATAAAATAGATGTATTATGGGTTTGATTTTTGAACGAGGAATTTGCATCTCATCGAGTGCCTTGACCAATAAAATGTCCAAGGAACTGCCTCCGTCGATCAGGACACTTTCGACTCTCGCATTGCTGATAATTGGGGTTATGACCAAAGGTAGCCTCAATGGTCGAGTAAGCCCCATAGGGCAATCAGAGCGATCAAACATCAAAGGAGTATCCGACCAACGGGGGTATTGAGGTTCATCAAGGGGAGTCTCTGTTTGGTTCACCTCTCGATAAAAGGCTTTAAATTGCCGCTTAGAAACAAAAGAGGAGGAACCTTCGAAAATAATATTGACATGATTACGGGGTACCTGGTAGGACATCTCTTCGTCCCCGCTGGCATCTCTTAGCCCGCAAGTTTGTTCTTTTGGTGGCAAGGTCGGCATAGGTCCGATCCCCTGGTAGAAGTCATCCAACTACTTCAACCAGCTCCGGCAATTCTTGAGGTCGTGGCCTCCAGAGTTGTGGAGTGGACACCATCTCTTGCCTTCCTGCGGGTTAGTCGACTTCTCTGGCTGGTCGGCACTGCAACCACCAGAAGCAATTTTATTTTTAAATGAAGGTTTATTACCTTTGGTCGATGGAGTTTTCTCTACGACTGTGACCTCTCGGTACTATCCAGATCGACTCCTTTTTTATTTCTTTGACTTCCCGCCTGATGTAGATTCCGGCTTCTTGTTTGAATCCTCTCTCTTTACATCCTTGAGACCTGGTTGAGGCGGTAAGTTTCCTTTGTCCACCATCCGATTCCACTCAACGGCCTCGGCCGCGTCGGAATATCGATCAGCCATATCAAAAAGATCGGCTACTAATCGAGGGGGATGGATGAGCAAATCCTCAGTGAACCTTCGATATCGAACGACGTGTTTAAACGCCCTGATAACGGAATTATCAGATATGTTCAGGATGATATTTCTCACCCTGACAAATCTCTTTACAAACTAACGGAGAGTTTCGGTCGATGTTTGTCGTAGTCGATGGAGGTCGTCCTCTTTTCCCGGCTTCTGATAGCAATTTTAGAAATTGTTGAGGATGGCATCACACAATATTTCCCAGTTATATATTGAACCCTCGGGCTGATTGAACAACCAGGTTCTTGCCGGTCCCTCGAGGACTGTAGGCAAATAGTTGGCCATGACACGGTCATCGCCACCTGCTGGCTGAATAGCAGTGATGTAAATTTGAAGGAACTCCGATAGATTCTGAGTTCCGTCAAATCTCTTTATGGCCCCTGGTTTAAACTTGTCTGGCCAAACGACCGCACGAAGGTCGGGCGAGAAAGCTTTACAACCAACATAAGGACCATGGATGGATCTGCGACTCTCGACCTGATCTCGGGCGACCTCACGCGAAGGAGAGGCCACGCGTGATCCCAGGCGAGAGTGGACAGGAATTCGTTCCCGATCACGAGAATTCCCTGCCCGTCTGGCTTTGTCATGCCGAGACGGCACTAGTGGTGGACGATTTTGTCTACCAGAACTAGAGTTAGAGTATTCTCGGTCATGGGAACGTATCGCCAACCAGGAAGAGGCTGTAGGGTCGCCTCAGATGCGACCTCGTCTAACCTCTCCACCAAGATCCTAGCGAAGGCGGGTTTCTGCACATCTGTGACTGTAGGAGGAAAATTACGCAGGACCTCTGCGATGGATCGAAGCCGGTATTGCGTGCTCCTCCTGGGCGCGCCAGGTGTCACCGTCTTCTCGTCCGCCGGTAAATGTCCCAGGGGTAAAGATGGTGTCTGGTCGCGTCTGCGACCATGCGGTCGGCGGGAGGAACTAGGAGCAGCATTGTAACGAGCTTGCGCATTTTGAAGAGCCTCTAGGGCTGTTATGCGAAGTTCGTTATCTTGCTATTCATGATCTTGATCCTCCTTTTGTCTACGCTCTTGCTCTTCTTTTTTCTTGCGCTCCTGTTCTTCCCTAGCAGCTCGCTGATCGGGAGTTTCTTCCAATAGGGCAGTGAATTGCCTAGGGAATGAGGTTGCCGATGGAGAGAACATCTCTGTTTGTTCTGAGTCAGACTCAAAATCAAAGAGACGGTGGTGGTTATCAGGATCAAACCTCCCCGGGCTAAATTCCTGATCAACATCGCACTTACCCTCAGTAGGGTCATGCGATGGACCGGATTCAACCTCTAACGCAGTAGAAGCCACATTGGGCTTCGGTTTTGCGTCGGTTGTGTCCTTGTCGATAGACATGACCTGAGCGGTCGAATCGACCTCTGGGACGTCTTCGCCCCCGGTTTCCTCCATTGGAACAGGATCACTAGGTGAAGGCATTTGTATGTGGGCATAATCCTCGAGATCAAAGTCGTTCTCGGAATCATATGCCCCAGACATGGCTCACAGAACCTCCGGATAGAAATAAGAACGCCTTGAGAAATGCCCCACGGTGAGTTATGAGGCCTTTCAAGGTGTCCCTCCGGGAAGGGATGATAAGCAATGTCAGTTGAGACACAGAGAGATTTATACAGGTTTGGCCCTCGATGGTGGGAGTAATAGCCCTACATCCTGTTGTGATTTTACTATGTATGGGAAAAAGAGTACAAAGTTGTAGAAAAGATCATCACAGGTGAAGATCTTTTCCGTGTGATTGTCTAAAACACGACTAAACTAGCCTATGAAAGCTTGTGGTCTTCTTGCGTTTGGTCTATTGGATCTGTCTGATTCCTCGAATTCGTTCCATCCTTGTACATCCGCTCACCCTTTTATATTGGTCGAAGGGCACCAATGCACAACGGCTTTGAACAGTTGCTTGGGGGTAGTTTTGATAACCGCACTTAACTTCCACGCAGGCTTAACACGTGCAATTAAGGGATAATCGCACAAGTTACCCTGTTTTCAGACCTGCCAGAATCTCGAGGACGAGATTGTTTTTAAGGAGGTTAAGCTGTAACACCCCGATTTTTCCCAAATCCTGGATTGCCTCGTCCCTCTCTATTTCAGAATGAGATCCCAGTTGTGCCAGTATCTTACCCCAAAAGGTTGGCAATCAAACTCTTTCGTTCAGATCTTTTTCACAAATCAGCCCTTTTCAGATTTGTCAGAAGCCCCAAAAAGGACTAAAAGTCTCAGACCACCTCCAAACTTTGATCTGATTCAGTGAACATCTTCCATTCACTATTCTGAACAATTTTCCCATCTGGAAGAATTTCCAAATCCTACCCTAAACCTGAGTTTCGGCCCTTGCCGCTTTGAAACCCTAAATACCCTAATTTTACCCTAAGTCGTTTTCCCCACTTTTGTCGAAACCCTTCAGATCTTGCCCGATCTTGTCAAACTTTGGCTAGATGAGTTCCATTAATCTTATGCAAGTCATTCCTGAAATCAGATTTTAGATCAGCCCTCCAGATCTCCAGATTTGCAATCAGATCCTTTTCCTATTCAACTTTTCCTCGCAGATCAGTCCCTGGAGCAAGTTTTAAAATTGCATTTCAGCCCGAGCTATTCTTTTTCAGCCCCCGTTCGACCAGAGCTCCTGTGCCATAAAACCAGTGCCCCATTCATCTTTGCCTCGCCGCAGAACTCGCCGCCCGCCATCTTCTCCGGTCGCCCGTGCTCGTGGTCAGTTGAGCCACCCCGCGCGCACGTGCCAGTGACCAAAGCCTCGCTAAACCTAGTTGTTAAACAGCCGCGCTCCAGCAGCGTTTCGCGCACGCGCACCCGTTGCCGTGGCATTGCATGCACATACGTGTCACCGCCGGAGCTTTGCTGTTGCCTCCACATCCGCGCCGTTTCAAACCCAGTTCCAATGCGCTCCTGACAACGGTGGAAAAGTTACTGCACAGCCTGTGCACATCACGTCGTCGTCGCCGTTGTTGCGCCTGCGCCCGACAAGCTTCTCCCCGGCGCAAGCAATCGTTGTCTTTTATCCCTCGCAAGCTCCGCCCCAGGACCTATTTAAACCCTCCAGTGCTGTGCTTAAGCCTCATCTCAGGACTTAGCCATTTTCCAGAGCTCTCGCCGTTTTCTTCTTCTTCTCCGGCGAGCCAGCAAGTGAGCTCACGGTGCCAGCCCAGCTCGCTGCATCATTCTTCAAAACAAAACCACCAGTGAGTTCCCCTCTTTCCCCTCTCTGTGTAGTAGCAACCAATTGCAGCAAATCGATCCCCATCGCCGGTGATCGCCGGATTCCCGATTTGCCCTGTTTCCCCAATGCTGCCTGATTCAATCCAAATCAGCTCTCATTTCAATAGCAGAAATTGATCCTTAGCCACTTCTTAGCAAGCCTGCGAGATCAAAGCCTTCAATTCTGCCCAAATCGAAAAAATCCCGATCTGGAAGTTCATCAGTTCGCTGGACCTCGTCGCTGAGCTTCTCCGGTCGTCCTCCAGCAAAATTGACCCCTCCAGTAGCCTTGTCATACCCCAAAGATCGTTCTCAAGCTTGGAATTGAGCTCATTCGCCTTGTATCAAAAATCCCCAAATTTTAGAGTCGTCTTCTCCGGCACAGTTCACCGGATTTCATCTCCGGCCACTTCAGCCGACACCACCTTGTCCCTTAGCTTTGCCTCAGCCTCCTGAGAAACTTTTCCTTCTAGCTCGACACCCAGATCTGCCCAGATTGGAAGATATGGCCTTGCCAAGTTTTTGTCCAAATCAATGTCTGTGCCGTGTCGCCACCGTGTTTACTCTCCAGATTTGGCCGCCCTCCGGCCACTTTCAGCCCTTGATCCTGTTCAGTATTTTGTTCCTGCTATCAAGGCCTAACTCCCAGACAAATTTGTGCATCAATTGGATCCCTGGATCAAAAGTTATGTCAAGCCCTAGATTTTGGCAATGTCTGCACTATGTCAGTGCATGTCAGCCATTGGCATTAGCCTTGTTTGACCTCTTCTGGTTGAGCAATGGAAATGTCACTTTGTCCCCTATATTCCTGGAGTTGTGTTCTACATCTTTCTCTTCTGCCACTTCTCCAGAAAACCTACCTAAGACCAACTTATGGCTATGTCTAGCCGTGGACTGAATGTCGGCCTTTGACATTCAACTTCTTTTGAGCCCATCTCTTCGACCAGCACTCAAGTGAATTTTCCCAAATCTTTTCCCTTGCATGCATGATATATTTACTTATTGCAACTATTTTATGTATGCTTATGTAGCGTATGTGTTGTATTGCTTGTGTCCACCGCAGTGCCCGAAGTTGAAGGAGCGGAAGAAGTCTTCGATGTTTCGTCCGAGTAATTAGACCCAGCAGTGCAAGGCAAGTCTCAACCCCTTGATCATGTCTCGCCTAATATTTTCAAATGAAGTATATTAGTTGTTTTCAAAGTATATGCATGCCTTATATTCAAATGAGAGTATGTTCAAATAATGTGGTTAGATATAACCTAAATGATTGTGAAACCCCTTTTATGATTGAATACCCATGCATCCTTGTCACCCTAGGATATATGCTTAGAATTATGCTTATGCTTGAAAACTTATGCTAAATATCAAATGGTCGCTTATATGAAAAACATGTTTGAAAACCCCTTTTTGTGAAAGAAAATACAAATTAAAATTGATAGTGAGGATTGGTTTGTATGGAGAGGGTGAGGTGCGCACCAGGGAATGTGGATGGCTCCTCACTATTAATTCATAAGGACAAGAACCTTGTGTTGTGCCTCTATGCGGCATGAAAAACGTACCAACCACTTGCCTGGTATGGGACAGGCACGACTTAGTAGCTTTTTGGTATTAGCAGTTCCCTGCATGGTTTGTCGGTCTGGTTTCTCGCGTGGAAACTGGTTGGACGCAGTTCATCCGTGAGTGATGTGAGTTCAGAAAAAGTATGAGAGGAAAAGGTGGAAAGAAGGAAGACGCCCTATGCCTCTGATTAAGCCGTGCGTGGTTGTAATCATGACGGTCAGATGTCTCGCGTGGACAGACCAAGGCTATGTATCCTGCGGGAGCATAGGCCAAAGGCTAGGAAGTAAGGCAGTGGGTAGGACCCACAACGGTACTTGAGACTTAATTGTCTATTTACCGGGCGAGGATACTGTTAATACTAGACTGCAAAAGCGTTGTGTGATCTCGGCCTTGTCACATGCGTATAAGTCGCGTGGAGCTGATTCGACTTGAAAGCCGAGTGAAGAAGTGGATTTAAAAAGAGGTACACCTTTGCAAAGTGTAAGAAAAGTATCAGATACTCTGTACTCCCGGGTCATGGAGTATGTTCGTGGTGGATTTATCCATGTGGTTCAGCACAAGTAATTATTTGGAATGTTTTCATAATATGGGTTGATAAAAGTGATGACTCATGGGAGACCATCACATAACAATTTCTTAAAGTCTATTATAAGATTTCCAAAACCCCGCTGTTGAAAATAAAACCCTTATTTAAGAAATCAAAGAATTGAAATCTACACCATTTATGATTATAAGACTCAAGCCCTTTTCTTGATCACTCCTCATCTATATACCTGCATTCTTGTAACGAGACTTGCTGATCATTGTGTAAAAACATGCTCACCCTTGCCTTTACAAACAAATTCAGAAGAAAGGATTCGAGGATCCCGATTCCCCTGGCCTTGAGCACCAAGAAGAGGAAGGAGCCTTTCCAGACGATTTGAGCTTCTAGGAGGGTCATGAGCCAAGTTGAGTCCGATGTGGAGGAAGCCCTACCAGAGCCGCTGCAGAAGGAAGTGAAGACCATTGTGGTTGCTTTTTTGTGTTCGGTACTTCGATACCGATTCTTGATTTTGAAAAACTCTCTACTTTTGTATCAAATCTAATTAGTGTCACCCTTGGCATTATGATATTGTAATAGTGGTCCTCGTGACCTTGTACTTGTTCTAATTACCAGCTTTATTGTTTAAAGTGAATCCTGTTGTTGTGAGCTTGTGATGTACCCTTCTGTGCGCAATCCACCTGGGCGGTTGCCACGGGATTCCTCAAAGGAGGGTCCCACACAAGCAATCCCGAGTTAGTCTGGTCGAGGGTAGTCCACGACCCTCTGACCGCGCATCGTCTACGGACTTTTGACTGCGCACTCTCTGCGGTCTTCTAACCATGCATTGTTTGCGATCTCATGATCGCGTAACATCTGCGATCTCATGATCGCGCAAAGCCTGCGATTATGTGTCCGTGCTTCTCAGGTCATCTGAGATCATAGCAACGGACCTCCGAACACTTGTCTGGTTTGAATCTATCTTGAACCAGATGTGCATTATTCTGAACTAGCTCAGGTAACAATCCTTGTCATGACGACAAAGTGAGGAATATAAGGTTTGGGTTGAATATAGATGGTATGAATCTACACGGAAATATGTGCAGTCGGCATAGCACTTGGCCAGTTCTTTTATGCATCTACAATCTTCCTCCTTGATTATGTATGAAGCGCAAGTATATCATGATGTCGTTACTAATCTCAGAACCCAAACAACCCGAAAATGATAGTGATGTATTTCTAGCGCCTTTAATTGAGGATTTACAGAAATTGTGGAGTGAAGGGGTGCGCGGGTGTGGGATGCATAAAAGAAAGATAATTTTATCTTGCGGGCCATGATATTTTGCACCATAAATGATTTCCTGACCCAGAAAAATTTGTCGGGCTATAGTACGAAAGGAGGCAAGGCTTGCCCTATTTTCCTAGATGAAACTGAGAGCATGTGGTTATAGAGCTGCAGAAAAACAGTGTATATGGGTGACCGCAGGTTTCTTTCGATGCATTACGTCTACCGTAAGAAGAGGAAATCATTTAATGGGAAGCCTGAGAAAGGATCAGCCCCAATGTTTTTGACCAGTAAGGAGCTTTACTTGCGTATGAAGGACATGAAAGTTGAGTTTGGTAATTGTTCTAAACCTCCAGGAAAAAAGGTTTAGAAGAAGAGATCGATTCTTTGGGATCTGCCATACTGGGAGCACTTACAAGTTTGACATTGCATTAATGTCATGCATGTAGAGAAAAATGTTTGTGATAGCTTGATTGGTTTGTTGTTGAACATTCTAGGAAAGACAAAAGATGACATCAAAGTTTGCCGTGACATGGTAGAAATGGGGATAAGGACTGAGCTTGCACCGTTGGAGAAGGGAAAGCGTACATACCTCCCCCAGCCTGATATACTTTGTTAAAAAGTGAAAAAATAGAACTCTGTCGGTTCCTGTATGGTGTTAAATTCCATGTGGGTATTCTGCAAACTTGAAAAAACTTGTGTCCATGAAGGACTTGAAACTGGTTGATATGAATTCCCATGATTATCATGTGCTGATGTTACAAATGCCAGAGATTTGGGTCACCAGAGAACATAATAGGAAATTTACTGGGTGGATCAAAAATAGATTCCTGCGAACTACTGAGGGCTCCGTGAGTGAAACTGTTACATGGTTGGCTAGAGGGCCAAGATTTACTGTAGGGACATGACAGGGGTATGACATCAACGGGTATTCATTTTACACAATAAGTTTGGATGACAAGAGTACTATGCAATGTAGTGGAGTGACTTTATTTGCTATTTCGGAGAATGCCAAGGCAGTAAGGGCACTAAATTCATATTATGGTGTTATTGAAGAAATATGGGAGCTCGATACGTATTAATTAAGATTCCTCTGTTTTGATGCCAATGGGCGAAATCCCTCGAGGTATTAAAGTTGACAATTACGGGTTTACTCCCGTCAATCTCAATATAGTTGCATACCAAGACGATCCATTTATACTTTCTAAGCAACCCACACAGGTATTCTACATCATTGACTCGGCCAATCCAATGTTGCACATTGTCTTTCACGGCAAGAGACGTATTGTTGGGGTCGAAGACGTTGTCGATGAAGAAGAGTATAATCAGTTTGACAAAATACCTCCATTTTCAGATGGCATTCAATCTGTCCCTATCAAAAATATTGACGAAACAAGTTACCTGCGAGACGATCACGAAAGATTATGGGTTGACAACCATTCTTGACTATTTTGTAATTGATGTATATTATATTACTTGGAGTTTTAATTGAAGAAATATGCTCATGGTGTGAAACTTGTGATTA
This sequence comes from Pharus latifolius, assembly GCA_019359835.1. Classification (NCBI taxonomy): domain Eukaryota; kingdom Viridiplantae; phylum Streptophyta; class Magnoliopsida; order Poales; family Poaceae; genus Pharus; species Pharus latifolius. The sequence continues at coordinate 34,528,830 of CM033321.1, read as the reverse complement.
CTGTGATTATGCACTCAAGCACATACAATAAATATTTATAGATGTATGCTCTTGTACCTATGCCTGTTCATTTTACTAGTAATACATGAAACAACACCATATATTTATATGTATATATGCTTTTTCTAACTGTTCTCAGAAAAAACCGTTAGTATAAGTCACATAAAAGAAAAATCCAACACTTCGGCCTAGATCTCACAAAGTGTATTCTAACAGTTCGAGTTTATGGACTGTTAGTACATTGTATTATAGCGGTTAATACTAGGAAATCGTTAGAAGAAATTGTGTTATACTAACGGTTCATTTTTTTGAACTGTTAGAATGAGGCTCCTCCAATCAAACACAAAGCTTCTCTCTTCTAGTGGTTAATACTAGGGAACCATTAGAAGAAAATGTGATGTGTTTTTGCTAACGGTTCATTTTGTCGAACCATTAGAATAAGGCTCCCTACAGTCAAACCCAAAGCTCCTCTCTTCTAGCAGTTAATACTAGGGAACTGTTAGAAGAAATTGTGCTGTGCTTTTACGAACGGTTCATTTTTTCAAACCATTAGAATAAGGCCTCTCTAAATATCCTTTGCCCTAGAATTTTCCCCTCCAATCGAGCCAAACACATTTCCAATTCTTTCTCTTCTCGCGCACGAAAAGCACTACCCTGGCCAGCAACCACATCCTCGGTGCTGGACCACCATCGCAGCGAGGACTACAGTTCTCCACCACCACCTGGCACTGCATTGCACCATCACCGGCCTCAGCACGGTTCTCCACTGCCACCGGCCACTAAATTGTGCCAGAAAGTACTCTTGTCCTATCCTTAATTTGCTCTTTCAGTAGACTGCATTTCTGTAGTAGTGTATGCATACCTGATGTGAGCAGCAAAATTCTTGCATTGTTGGAATGCCATCTTTATTCTTTCTAGGTTTGGGTTAACGTATGCCAAATCCATTTTATAAAAATTGTATATGTCTCTTTTTGTATTGAAAGATTGTTCGATCTTTGGTACTAATATTCTGATCATCATAGTGTTCGCAAGCTCGTCATTTATATCTCCATCCTCAGTTACCACCCTAATTACATATATTTCCAGTAAAAATAATTTTAGTATACCAATATTTGGGGCATACTTGATAGAAACAAATAATACTTATAATACCTTATGATACACTAGAAAAAATTATACAAATATTAAATATAGTGTACCTTTCTAGTGGTATTGGGCTTTCAATTGTATGGTCCTTCTCCAAGGCTTTTTCAAATCTTCTTTAAATATAAATGTAAGCTATTATAAAAAGATCCTCGTAAAAATCTAAATTTGGAGTATAAAACTTTACATTAGCTATATAATACTCCCTTCATACACAAATAGAATTCATTTCAGGCTTCTTGTTCTATATCAAAGAGATGTTATCTTATAAATTGCAAGGTAAATTTGTTCAACACTTTCTCATTGTATTTTTCATGTAATATTTGGAAAAGATAATTTTGTGCATTTAGAGTCTAGAGTGTTAGTAACAACATCTATTGTCCTCCTTTTGAAATATCTGTTCAAGTTTTTTAATCAATTATATTTACCTTGGGTGAATTTCATCTGGACCTACTACTATCAATGGCACTTACCTCATGAGTCTACTCTTAAAGGTTCATTCTGGTGGCATGATATTTTAAAATTATTACCATATTTTAACTGTATAGCATGATGTCAACTTGGGGATAGTCTCACATGCTCTCTCTTGACTCATCTTTGGATTCTGAAATACTCTCTCAAAAATTTGTATCTGTATTATATTTTTGAGATGAATTATGTACTCAGCCTTTTTGATGGTTTGTTCATGGAATTTTAGGCAAAGCCATGTCGGCGGACCAAGATCGAGTATACCACCAGGAGGATGAGGCATTCTCCTAATCTGATAGTGGTGGTTCGACGAGGGGCAACGTAGCTGATGCTTCTTTGTCCCAAGGAAAGAGGAAGGCGTGAGGCACAACAATGTTGTGCCATTTGGCCAAACGCACCGATCTTACTTGTGAGTTCAACCAGTTTGGGAGACCGATCGGAAAGAACACTGGGTAGTACACTGCCTATGTTGGCGTGTTGGCAAAAGAAAGGGTGAAGATCATTGTTGAGAGCTGGAAGGACGTGAAGGGCAACGAGAGGAATAGGTTGTGGGAGGAGGTCAAGGTAAAATTAATCAAAATCCCCGAACTCTTTTGTAATCACATTCGCTTGGTTTATCCTGAAGATTAACTAACTCCTGCTTATATGCACTGTTTGAAAACAGGCCAAGTGGAACATCCCCGATGATGGACCCAAGAAGGCTTGCTTGAAGGATATGAACAACACATAGAAAACCTTCAAGAGCTTCCTCGTCAGTACCTTCCTCGCTACAAGGAAATCTCCTTGCGAGAAGTACCCTCCATAACGGAGGAGGTATGTGACAAGGATTTTTACCAAGTCATTTGTTTATGCCTTTCCGTGATCACAGGAGACCATGGAGAGATATCCAAGTCCTTTGTTTATACCTTTCCATGGTCGCAGGAGACCACGGAGAGAGAAATTTAGGTTATCTGCCTATGCCTTTCCGAGGTCACGAAAGACCACGGAAAGAGGGTCAAGCTATTCGGTCATTCCTTTCCATGGTCGCAGGAGACCACGGAGGGAGAAATCTAGGTTATCTGCCTATGTCTTTCCGAGGTCGTGAAAGACCACAAAAAGAGGGCCAAGCTATTCAGTCATGCCTTTCCATGGTCGCAGGAGACCACAGAGAGAGATCTTGGAATAATCCAAGTTATTCTGGACATACCTCAGTCCATGTTGTCAATTAAACACAAGGGCTCATCATAAATGAGTATTACTCGTGACGTTAACAGATTGTGGCCGCGGTCTTCCATGGTCACAATCATTTATGATCTCACTATCTACGACCTCTATGGCCATAGAGATATCCGCCCATGGTCGCCTTGGTTGTAGAGATATGATAATCCCCAATACACGGTCGTAGTCTGTGTGCGACCATGGAGTAAAAGGGTTATTAGAACTAGAAGCACCTCTAAATCAAGAGGGTATGGTCGAGAGACTTACCGACCACAGTCCAAGAGTTGTATGGTTACATGATAACCACACTCTGGCCAATATTCCCATAATAATACTCTTTTCATTGATAGGATAAGGATGATTATGCAGTTATCCATGATTGTGTAGTTATTCATAAATCATCAATGAGATGTGAATGGGTGTGCAGTTATCCATAACCACACACAATAATCGGCGAATAGCAACTGCATCTCCTAACCGGCGAATAGCAACCACCTGCAACCGTTGTGCAATTATCGCCAAGCGCCCTTACAAGCAAGCAACTGACGGCCTCTTCAACAAGTATAAAGAGGGGGAAAAGAGAGGACAAGGGATCAATTCATGAAGTCTAGGGAAATACTAGAGGATTAGACTTGTCAATACACACTCTGTAATACCATTATTCATATAGTGAGAATATAATAAGAGTAGGGCTATTACTCAGACTAAGAGGGCCCGAACCTGTATAAATAAAGAGTGCTTTTATGTTCATATATACAGTGATTTATCTTTGGTGATTGTTAGATACTACCTCCCTACAAAACAAACTAAATTCATGTAAGTTCGGCTTGGGATTTTGTCCCAATTATCGACAGCTGGCATCAACCATGGGGATCCTACAAGGTATTTTCTTCTTCACCAAAGTTAACTATATCTATGGATCCTTTACCCTGTGCATACGACTCTAAGAATGACTTCATCGATGTCATGGATGAAGATGATGTTCCCATGGAATAGATCGATGCCATTTTTGAGCCCTACACTGAGGGGAATTCTTCTCCAGTTTTGGCCATGACCAGTGACCAAAAACTTGAGAAAGCAGTTCATTCGCCTTCTTTGAACCCTACTGCATCTGAAGGTGTGTACGTACCACAACCCATTACTTTAATTGATGAAGACAATGGGGATCCCAATGCGTCCATGTCCATATGGATGATCCCGGTGATCACCGTTCGTCTTGTCTAGAAGAGCCCACTCCAAATAAGTTGAATTCTCTCTTTGACTTTGAGTGTGACTCGGACAAAGAGGAGATGTTCTCCTCATCTATGGTCTCAGCTCCATGGGAAGTTGCAATACTTTCTGAGGAAACTACTGAGCAACAACTCACCAGAGTGGAAGGAGACTGCAAATGGTTCGAAGATGAAGCTCGTATGCGTCGTGAGGATGAGGTTCGCAAAATGACTAGACGATCTAGTTTTTTTTATTATTAAACTTTGCGTCTTATGCAACTTCACCATGACGCCGCAAACTTTGACCCTGGGATTGTCGATGATTGGCACTCTGGTCCTTACTCGAATTTACGTAAATTTAGATGATGAAGTGTGAAACCAATCTAAGGTGGAACTTAAATAAATCAGGGTATATATATGTCTAAGGAAGAAAGGAATTTATACAGGTTCGGGCCCTCCGATGATGAGTAATAGCCCCAATCTTATTGATATTTCACTAAGAATATTAGGGTTTACAAGGGGAGAATAAGATGAGTTCTTGTATAAACTAAGAACTATCTCCTATTCTTGATTACACAATGTATAGTAACCTATTGTTTCTATCTCTTAGGTCTTGTCTCAGGAAAGATCTCTCTCCTTTCTCTCCCGGTGATCCTCCCTTTTATAGCTTGCCACCAGTCGCCGGTTATGGGATTGAAGGGTAGCTGGGAGGCAAACGTTCGCCAGTCATTGTGTAATTATGCCTGTTTGTAATTGCGCTTTTATCTTCTTAACCGTTATTAGAAATTAATTAAGGAGGCTAGAGATATCCAAGGCGGCGGTAGTGGTCGAACGGGCTTAACTACCGAGTATGGTCGAATGAGTCTAAATATATCGCCATTGGTTGTTTTGACTCCTCAATTGCCCTGGTCACGTATTAACTACAACCAGGTATAGTTATTCACTCACTTTCCATGACCTGGGCAACCTCGGGAAGATGTCTCCGTGATCAGACTATTCGCGGGTATGTGAGACCATGAACTCATCGACCTTAGTTTTGTAGGTGTCTCGAGACTACGGACCCCGGGACAAGACAGGCCGAGGCCATGGAATTGGCTATGTCCAGAATACCTTGGATTGTCCTATTATCTCCCTCTGTGGTATCTGAGACCACAGAGAGGTAAATAATTTAGATATCATTCTATAAGCCTTGTGACTGTAGAATGGTAAAGGTGACTAACTCGGGTTATAATCCTCATCAGCTAGCCCCCGAGTTTGAAATAACAAGTTATATACTTTGTTGTTTCAAAATCTTTAATTTTAATTATAAACAGTCCGACGTTTCACCCTCTCATATTGCAACTTTAAAGCGCTTCATTTTCTCACCATGTGCCGCTTCAATTCCCAAAAAGAACTTTGGGTGCCGTTGTCAGGCCTTTATGAAGCCTTTTGTTGCAACTCGAGGTTGAAATTATAAGGTGTCTTTTAAGAACTCGAGGCTGTGGATATGAACCGTCGCTTCTAAGTTCTATAAATATCTAACCTATACGTTCTAAAATTTCTAAGCTTTTGCTAATAGATCTTAGAACCTTTTTTCATATTCCAACCTTCTTCTTCTCTGTCCTTATTTCAATGGCGAGCCAAAGCTCTAAACAACCCATTAAAAATGAAGAAGAATTAACAATAGAAGATAATGTCGTGCAAGCACTTCAAAAGGTAATTCTCTTTTGAAGAATCTGCGCAAATCCTTTCTCTTGAAGAATGATTTCCAAAGTAATGCATTTTGGTTTTTTTCAGCCACTCGAAGATCGATCGACTTCAAGGAAACGAGTTGGTGATGACATAGAATCATCAAGTGGATCCTCATTGAAAAAACTAATGAGTTATGAAGTGTTTGCTGCCACTGCTTCTCAATCTGCGGTGTCTTTTTTACCATATGCTTCTCCTCTCTTGCAGTATGTATTGATTATCTCTCTAACTAAATTTGGATTACTTAGTTAGGAATGATTTACTTAAAGTGGGAGTTGACTGTGTAGGGGAGGTGGTACTGCTTCTGCTCCATCCGCTTCAGTGGTCCAGTCAGAATCTGCCTCCAAGGTAAGAATTTTTTCTTCTCTGAACCTTTCTAGATGCAATATGGATTGATCCTATGATTGTATAGGAGGACAAAGCTTTGTGGGTCCTCAGCGAACAACTTGTTGAGATCCAAGTCCTTCTGAAGGAGAATACTGCTTTATGCAAGATTCTCAAGGAGGAGAACAAGGAGATTCAGGATCAGTATATCTGGTGAGGACTCTGACGAGGATTGACACCCAAGTCAGTTCAAATAAATGCACGAATGGCTCAGGATAGATTCGAGCCAGACACGTGCATTTATTTGAACTCAAGTCATTCTGAGAAGTACCAGCTCGAGGTCGCAGGCTTTACGCGATCAGATCGCTGCTAATGCACGGTCAGGAGTTCGTATGCTATGCGCGAACAGAAGGATGAAGATGTAGCGCAATCAGCCAACATCATGCGGTCAGAGTGCCTTTGACCAGGGATCGTGGGATTAATCTATCCTGTAGTAGGAATATCCCAAGTATCACGAAGATTCTTCCACGTAAAGAAGCAACCGTCAGGAGGTTAATACGTGCAGTTATCCACAAATAACACGTAATAAACCTGCGTGGAGGTTAAGAGCGGTTCTCTAAACTTCAGCTAAGCAACTGTTTGATGCCGTTACAACTTAGCGCCCTTTCGACCAGTATAAAAGGGCAGCATAGTGCATCAAATAGGGGGATGGAAGGGTCACGAGATACAACACATCTCACTCAAAGAATCAAACAACCAAGACAACGGCTTAGATTAGATAGCTTCCATAAGCCTTCCAGGCTTCATTTTGTACACTCATATAGGGAAAATCTTCGCCTGTGAAGGTCTTTTCCCGTCACTCTGTAACTCTTTACTACACATAGTGAAATCCCAACAGGACGTAGGGCTATTACTCTCACCACCGAGGGCCCGAACCTGTATAAACTTCTCTGTGCTCCAGTTCTCCATAATTCGACATACCTTCCCGGAGGGACACCTTGAAAGGTCTTACGGACTACAAATTCTGCATAAGTTCGGCTAAGGACCCCGAGTCCGAATCGTCGACAGCTGGCGCCCACCGTGGGGCCTTTCTCAAGGCATCCTATTTTTCATCCGGAGGTTCGCTGAACTATGGCTGGAGTATAGGATTTCGAGAACGATTTTGATCTCGAGGATTATGCTCACGTTCCGATGCCTTCTCCTAACGATCCTGTTCCGATGGAAGAAGTTGGAGGCGAAAACCTCCTAGAGGTTGAATCGACTCTCCAGGTCATGTCCATCGACCAGGGAGCGACTAGCACAAGGTCAGAACCCACCGAGGTTCTTAATGCGCTAGTGGGTGAGTCCGGCCCATCATACGACCCCGCTGACGGGAAGGATGATGTCAACTAGGAAATCAGCCCGGGAAGATTCGACCCTGATAACCTCCATCGTCTTTTTGATTTTGAGTCTGACTCGAAACAAACCGAGATGTTTTCTCCCTCGGTGACCTCTCTCCCTAGACAGTTTGCCGCCTTATCGGAGGAAGCTCTCGATCAGCGGACTGCTAGGGAAGAACAGGAACGCAAACAGAAGGAGGATCAAGATCTCGAGCAACAGGACAACGAACTATGCAGAACTGCCCTAGAGGCTCTTCAAGATGCGCAGGCTCGTTACGATGCTGCTCTGAGTTTTTCTCGACGGTCACATGGACGCAGACGCAGACGCAACCAGACCCCTTCTTTGCCTCCGGAGCGTTTCCCGGTGGACGAAGAAACGGTAACACCTGGTGCCCCTAGGAGAAGCACACATGGTAGACTCCAATCTATCGCGGAGGTCATGTGTAATTTTTCTCCTACGGTCACGGATGTGCAGAAACTGGCCTTCACTAGGATCCTGGTAGAGAGGTTGGATGAGGTCGCATCTGAAGTGACCCCTACGGCCTCCTCCCGGTCGGTAACACGTTCCCACAACCGAGAGCGTTCTAACTCCGGTTCTGGTCGACGAAGTTACCCCCCGCCTGCACCGTCCCGCCAGGACAAGTCTAGGCTGGCACCGGATTCTCGTGATAGGGATCGAGTCCCTGTTCACTCTCGCTTAGGACCACGAATGACTTCTCCATTCTGTGGGGTCACTCGCGATCCAGTCGAAAGTCACAGGACGATCCACGGTCCCTACGTTGGTTGTAAAGCTTTCTCGCCTGGCCTTCGTGCGGTGGTTTGGCCAGACAAGTTTCGACTAGGGGCCATAGAAAGGTTCGACGGAACTCAGAACCCATCCGAGTTCCTTCAAATCTATATTACTGCCAACCAAGCGGCGGGAGGCGATGACCGGGTCGTGGCCAACTACCTACCAACAGTCCTTGAAGGACCGGCAAGAACTTGGTTGTTTAATCAACCCGAAGGATCTATCTATAACTGGGAAATGCTGTGCGACGCTATCCTCAGCAATTTCCAAAATTGTTACTAGAATCCGGGTAAAGAGGACGACCTCCATCGACTACGGAAAACTTCGACCGAAACTCTTCGGCAGTTTGTCAAGAGGTTTGTCGGGGTGAGAAATACCATCCCGAACATATCTGATGGCTCCGTTATTAGGGCATTTAAGCATGCCGTCCGATATCAGAGATTTACCAAAGACTTGCTTATCCATCCTCCGCGATCAGTAGCCGATCTTTTTGATATGGCTGATCGATACTCCGATGCGGCTGAAGCGGTCGAATGGAACCGGATGGTCGATAAAGGTAACCTACCACCTCAACCGGGTCTCAATGACGGTAGGAACGAAGATTCAAGCAAGAAGCCAGAATCTTCGTCGGGCGGGAAGTCGAAGAAGTCAAAAAGAAATCGCTTTGGACAATACCGCGAAGTCGTAGTTGCCGAGAAGCCTCCTTTGACCAAAGGTAACAAGCCTTCGTTTAAGAATAAAACTGCCTCTGGTGGTCGTAGTGCCAACCAGCCAGAAAAGTTGATTAACCCGCAGGAAGGCAAGAAATGGTGTCCACTCCACAACTCCGCAGGCCACGACCTCAAGAACTGTAGGAGTTGGTTGAAGCAGTTAGATGACTTCTATCAGGGGATTGGACCAATGCCAACCTTACCGGTTAAAGAACAAGCATGCGGGCTTAGGGATGCCAACGGGGACGAAGAGATGTCTTACCAGGTACCTCAAAATCATATCAATGTTATTTTCTGAGGTTCCTCCTCTTTTGTTTCCAAAAGGCAGTTTAAAGCCTTTTATCGAGAAGTTAACCAAACGGAGACATCCCTTGGTGAACCTCAGTACCCCCGTTGGTCGGATACACCTTTGACATTTGATCGCACTGACTGCCCTGTGGGGCTTACTCTACCATTGAGGCTCCCTCTTGTCATTACCCCGATCATCAGTAATGCGAGAGTCGAAAGGGTCCTGATCGACGGAGGGAGCTCCCTTGACATTTTATTGGTCAAGGCGCTCAACGAGATGCAAATTCCTCGTTCAAAGATTAAGCCCATAATCCATCCGTTTTATGGGATAATCCCTGATCCCTCCATGATGCCGTTGGGACAAGTGGTCCTCCCAGTCACACTGGGAGAACCGGACAACTTCCGAATAGAATTGGTTACTTTTGATGTAATCGATTGTGATTTGGCTTACAATGCAATCTTTGGCAGGCCAACTCTTGCTAAGTTCATGATGGCAACGCACTATGCTTATCAGTGCGGCAAATTGCCTGGCCCCAAAGGTGTCTTCTCGGTCCGAGGCAGTCACAACGTGGCACTAATGTGTGACTGGCTATCTCTGGAGATGGTCGACCAACTTCCCCTCCGGGACGCTCAGGTCGCCACTGTCGGCACTGTCGTCGCTGACGCGATCAAGGCTGCTCCTCGACCAGATGAGAAACTCAAACTAGTTCCTTTGTACCCAGATGATCCATCCAAGGTAATTCGGGTCGGATCAGGCCTGGATGACAAATAGGAACTCAAGATCATTACTTTCCTCCGGGCTAACGCAAATGTGTTTGCGTGGAAACCATCCGACATGCCCGGTGTCCCAAGGGAAGTAATCGAGCACAGGTTAGCAATTCGACCTAGACAGCGACCAATAAAGCAAAAGCTCAGGAGTTTTGTGTTGACCGACAAGAAGCCATCCGAGAGGAGTTGGACAAACTCCTAAAGGCCGGGTTTATTCACGAGGTCGATCACCCGGAATGGCTTGCAAATCCGGTCATGGTCCACAAGTCAAATGGCAAGTGGCGCATGTGCGTCGACTACACCAGCCTCAACAGTGCCTGTCTGAAGGATGACTTTCCCCTTCCCCGCATCGATTAGCTGGTCGACTCAACTGCGGGTTGCGAATTGATGAGCTTCCTGGACACTTACTCAGGATACCATCAAATTAGCATGGCAGAAGAAGATGAAGAGAAGACTTCCTTCATCACCCCGTTCGGCACCTACTGCTACGTCAGAATGCCGTTCGGTCTCAAGAACGCAGGTTCCACGTACCAGCGCTTGATGCAAAAGACCTTTCTTTCCCAGATAGGGCATAATCTCGAAGCATATGTAGACGATTTGGTTGTAAAAAGCACTAAGAGATTGTCTCATCTGGACGATCTCGCCGAAACCTTCTGTAATTTGAATCGCTTTGGAATAAAGTTGAACCCGTAGAAATGTTCTTTTGGGGTCTCTTCAGGAAAACTTCTTGGTTTCCTTGTTTGTTCCAGAGGTATTGAAGTCAATCCTGAAAAAATCAAGGCCATCGAACAGATGAGGTCTCCCTCGACCATGAAGGATGTTCAACGCCTGGCTGGTCGCATGGCGGCCTTAAGTCGGTTCATATCGCGACTTGGCGAAAAGGGATTACCTTTCTTTAAGGCCTTGCGGAAACATCATAATTTCACATGGTCCGATGAGGCCGAAAAAGCATTTCAGGAGGTAAAGACATATTTATCCAGTCCGCCAGTGTTGGTGTCTCCCGACAAAAGGGAACCATTACTTCTTTATTTGGCGGCCACCCCGCACGTGGTCAGTGCTGTCCTGATCGCGGATAGGGAAGGAATACACAGACCCATCTACTATGTAAGTGAGGTACTTCATAGTCCTAAGGAGCGGTACCCTGAGGTCCAGAAGATACTTTACGCTCTACTGATGGCTTCCCGTAAGCTACGACATTACTTCCAAGCTCACAAGATCATAGTACCCTCCTCTTTTCCTTTAGGGGATATTGTCCGAAATCCAGAGAAATTTGGTCGAATCGCCAAATGGGCGATCGAACTCAGTGCTTTCGATATCCATTTCATGCCCCGCATGGCGGTTAAGTCTCAGGTCTTGGCCGACTTTGTGGTCGAATGGACCAACCCTGAGCTACCCGTGCGAGAGCCCGAGGAATTGGAGTGCCCCGATCACTGGACAATGTACTTCGACGGTTCTGGTAGTTTCCAACACTCGGGGGCTGGAGTGGTCTTAGTTACGCCTCAGGGCGAACAGCTTAAGTATGTCATCCAACTACACTTTGTTGCGACCAACAACGCAGCAGAGTATGAAGGTCTTCTTGCAGGGCTCCGGGCAGCAAAATTCCTCGGAGTCCGTCGATTAGTGGTGAGGAGAGACTCACAGCTGGTCGTAAACCAGGTAAACAAGGAGTACAGCACCTCCGATGAGACAATGGCTCATTACCTGGGGGAAGTGAGGATATTGAAAAGCACTTCAGTCATTTCGAAGTCCAATACATCCCGTGTGACGAGGATTAACACCCGGGTCACTTCTAATAAACTTTTGGTTCAAGACAGGTTCGAACCAGACATGTATCTGGCGATGCGAACTCAAGCTATTCTGAGGGGCATCACCATGAGGTCGCAAGCTTTACGCGATCAGGTCACAGGTTTCGTGCGATCAGGCCGACAGCCTTGTGCGGTCAGAAGTTTGTATGCTATACGCGGACTGGATATCCGGGATGTTGCGCGGTCAGCCCACATTCCGCGGTCAGGACATTCTCGACCAGGATGCTTGGAGTTTATTCAGTTATCCTTATATCAGGATATTCCAAGCATCCCAAAGATTCCTCCACGTTGAAGACCAACCGTCAGAGGTTAATATATGCGGTTATTCATGATTAAAACGTGTTAATAACCCCCGTGGAAGTTAATAGCGGTTCTTCAGGAACCACACCCAACCGTTTGATGCAGTTTTCTTCATATGGCACCCTTTCGACCAATATAAAAAGGTGGCAAAGTACATCAAACGGGGAAAAAAAGAGATTTGGAAGAACAAGACCCCTGATACAAGTGAGATACAAGATATCTCGACCACTCAAACAACCAAGCCTACGGCTTAGATTAGAAAATACTTACAAGTCTCCTATAGCATCTTTTTATACATTTACATAGGGAAAACTTTCGCTTGTGAAGGTTTCTCCCCGCTAGTTTGTAAAGTTTTATCACATATAGAGAAATCCTAACAGGACGTAGGGTTTTTACTCCCACCATCGAGGGCCGGAACCTGTATAAATCTCTCTGTGCTCCTGTTCACCATTGTTCTACATACCTTCCCGGAGGGTCATCTTGAAAGGTCTCACAATTACAAATTTTGCATAAGTTCGGCTGAGGACCCCGAGTCCAAATCGTCGACACCGTGAAAGGACAACATTCTCGCAGACTAATTATCCAAAATTGGGTCCTCACGCACATCCGCTCCGGCAGGAGTGTTCGTGGAACACTTGGAACGTCCTTCGATCATGACTTCGGTCGAGGATGATCCGGTAACAGCCTGCGTTACCAACCTCGGTCAGGAATAGGATTGGACTCATCCATTGAGAGTCTATCTTGAACATGGGACCCTACCCGAGGATGAAACCGAAAGTGATCGGTTGATTCGAAAAGCGCGTCTGTACAAGCTCATAGAAGGAGTTTTGTATAGCAAGGGTACTCAAGGAGTATTCATGCGCTGCATATCTCAGGAGGAAGGTAAATCCCTCTTGAAAGAAATACATGACAGTGTATGCGGTGCGCACGCGTCATATCGGACACTGGTCGGAAAAGCTTTTCGACAAGGATTCTATTGGCCTTCGGCACTTGATGATGCCAAGTATATGGTCAGGATGTGTCCTCAGTGTCAGTTTCATGCAAGGCAGGTTCATCAGCCCGCCTATGCATTACAAACCATTCCCCTTGCATGGCCTTTTGCGGTCTGGGGGATGGATATTGTCGGTCCTATGCCACAAGTGGTCAATGGATACAAGTTTTTGTTCATAGCTATTGACACGTTTACAAAATGGATTGAGGCCGAACCGGTACGAAAAATTACCGCATCAGCAGCATAAAAGTTCTTTCATAAGAACATTGTTGCTCGATTTGGTGTTCCAAACAGTCTCATCACAGACAATGGTTCCCAGTTTGCTAGTGGTCTTTTGCTGGATTACTGCGATCAGGTTGGGACCAAGGTGTGCTTTGCTTCTGTGGCACACCCACAGAGCAATGGTGCCGTGGAACGGGCCAACGGGCAGATATTGCAAGGCATCAAAAAACGTGTTTTTGATCGCCTTAAGACTCACTCGAGGGCTTGGGCAGACGAGCTCTATACCATTCTATGGGCACTGTGAACTACCTCTAGTCGAGCCACCGGTGAGACGCCTTTCCATCTGGTCTATGGGGCTGAGGCCGTATTACCTATGGAAGTTAGTATTGGATTTGTTCGGACAGAGCAATTCGAACGAGTTGATCAGACCGAACAACGGTCACAGGATCTCATCCTCTTAGAAGGAAGGCTGATCGTGCTTTGATCAAGTCTGCGGTATACTTGCAAGCTTTGTGCAAGTACCATAACAAAAGGGTGCGACCACGTAGTCTTCACGTGGGTGACCTGGTTTTATGAAAATTCAAGACCAGTCTAATCGCAACAAATTCTCCCCGAAGTGGGAAGGCCCTTACACTGTTGTTTCGATGCCGCGACCAGGATCAGCGCGACTAGCCCTGGCGGATGGTCGAATTTTGTCCAATACTTGGAACATCGATCAACTACGCAAGTTTTATGTGTAAGTATTCAATCCTTTTCCTGTTCAATTAGCATTATTTAATAAAAAAAAGTCTTTTGGTTTCATACGATGAACACTTCCCTTCATGCCCATGTGTTACAAACTTGACTTGGGGGCTGGTCGCCGGCGGTTAGATCACTACAACATTCTAGTCGGATTCGCTGGCCGATCTCATGACCACTTCCAGACAAGTCACTCCTAAATAAGCCGTTTCTCAACGCATACGGGGCTTTCTGGTAAGTCCTTGGTCACCTGAGTGGCTGCCGATTTGCAACAAGGATAGGCGTTACATTGATCATAATTGCTGGCCTGATCGCACACCCCTGGTCGCTACACTCGTATTCCTCCTGTGTTTATAATACTAAGCCTTCAGTATCTATAATCATAGGCGGGGGCTAAGGGGATATGCTTATAATATGAAACAACAAAAAAGTATTTTCTTTCAAAAATAAAAAATACATGCATTGCATTCTGTAGTCTGTATCTGTACAATTGTAAGGGTTACATAATCCCGAGCTCGGTCAGGAGTTTATCTACAAGGGGATTGACTTCCTCCATGATCGCCTCCAGTTGCTCTTCACTCTCGATCTCTACCGTTCCCACCAGTGGATTCAGATCCATATCTGGACCATGATGGAGACGAAACAGGCAGAGAATGGCGGAGGCTGCTGATCGAACCCTGGTTCTGATCGCCTCTTCCCGTCGCCGTGTATCTTCAAGAAGATACTCGAGAAGTGACTCCGCTTGGGCCATGACCAATGTAGACCAGTCGCTCGAACTGAGGTCATCCTTTGTGGTCTCAACCACATCAGCCCTCAGGAGACGGGCCACCATCTTTAGCTTTTCGAAGATGGATTGGCTCAGGTCTCTGTTCGCCTTGCGGGTAGAGTTAATGGAGAGCTGGAGGACCGCCTTATCCTGATCAAGCCGTTTTATTTGACTTGCTTGCACTGCAATAAGAAGATTGTTACTAACAGTCTAAACTATGAAGTCAAGTCTTCCTAGTCGGGAATCGACTTACCAGAGAGCTGTGACCGCAGATCATTAAGCTCGACCTCTTGCTTCGAAACCGTGGAGATCGACATGAGCTTGTGAGCGGCCAGGTCCCTCTTCACAGAAGCGACCTCCCTGTGACAGAAAAGATGATTGTCATAATGAATTTGTATCTATACAAATTGGAGGGCATTTATCCTTACTTGCACAAGCAGTCTCTCTCTTTTTGTATGGCCTCGATGCTCACCACCATAGAGATCAATCTAGCCGTCATACAGGATAATTCCTGTGATGCAAAGAGAAATTAGTGGTGTCCTATGCACAATTCATGTACCATATGGGATGTTCATCATACCTCTGTATACTCCCGAAATGAAATATCCTCTGGGATGGCGGGAGGTCTGGTCAAGGGACCCATCACGACCTCGACAAGAGCAGCAGGTGGATATGCCCACTGGGCCTCAGTCGTAGTTTCTGTTGCCTGCAACTGGGTCTCCGTGCCCAACTCATCCCCGACGGTCCGGACGACTTCCTGGACCAGAGGGACAGAGCGCTCCTCACGGGAGGCTTCGGCACCGGAAGCAACTTCAACCCTCCCCGGGGCGGCTGAAGGGCGAGGTGCTACCTCTTTATGCCTACAAAGAAAAAAGAGTCGACGATTACGTTAGTAGTCGCCACAACCTGCTCTCAGACGGAGGGGTGCAGTAAAACCATTTCTGGTGCCACCCGTGCACCGAATCCCGCAGGAGTGGGAAGGGATACTCCTTCTTCTCCCTTATCCGGAAGTAAATGCATCCGACGGTGTTGGCGCTCTTCGACCACGCCGAATAGTAGAAACGCCAGAAGAGGTCCACGTTGGGATACACTCCGACGTAAGCTTCACACAGGTGCTGGAACACCGCCAGAATCAAAACCGCATTCTGGTGGAGGTTTATCAACTCCAACCCGTAATGCTCGAGGATATCCTTCAGGAACTGACTCTCGGGGAATCAGAACCCACAGCGCATGTACTCCTCGAAGACCACCAGTTCGCCCTCTCCGACGACTGGGGTTTCTTGGTCCTTCTCCGCGGGCCGCTAGTTGATTAGCAGCCGCAGAGGAAGGATCTCCTCCTTCTCCAACGCCAGCAGACTCTCCTCGGAGTGGTGGATCGATCTGCTCTAGGACGCCATTTCTTGTGAGGAATCGGGAGGGAAGTTGGCAACTTTGGGGAAGATGGAGGCTGAGAAGAATTAGGGTTTTATGTGGCGGAAGTATTGAGGAAGGGTTTTTGGCTGTGTGGCTTCCTCAAGAAGCTATTTGCTCCTTTTATAGACCCGAGGAGGCGCACTACTGTGAGTAACGTTCCACTCAAACGTTCCACTTAATATTTTATTCATTTTCCATAATGGATACTATCTCTGGCTGACCCGTTAAGTGTTCCTGTTATCGGATCTGAAACAGAAAGAACTTCTTTGTTTCAAGATTTGAAGATACAAAAACATGAAAAGCTTTTCAAGGGTTTTCGAAGGACATTTTCCTTCGTGTGTCTTGAAAACTTTCATGAAAATATCCTATGTCCCAGTTTTTGGACGTACGGATATGTTTTGATCAGATTGCGGTATGGTCAGAACCATGTCCTCGACTAAGCTCCGATTCTAATTGAAGTGATGGTCTAATCGAGTTTCAGTTCTGATCGCAGTAATCTTCCAAATCGAACTTCGGTTCTAACCGTGGCTTTAAGTCTGATGGCAGTATCAGTACTGGTCGCGGTACTACTATAAAAACACGATTCTGGTCGTAGAATTGAAGTTTGCCTGTGTATGAGTGGTCGTAAAGGCATTGCTTATGGCCATGTTTTCGCACAGAAGATGTAAATAATATTCATATGAAGAAAAAGAAAATTTTATTTCTTGCATTCTTTACATACAAAAGGGATACCGGTGACCAGAGCGTCGACCTGATCCGAAAGAAGTTTGCAAAGTTCTCCTAGGGACATGTTGTTGTCAGTAGGATCTACACTGACAACCCCCAAAGAACTAGCAACTAACCTAAACCTATCTACATTGTCCCTGACAAGAGACGAACTACTATCCCTAATCAAATCGGAGAGTTCTCGCTGTTGCTGAGTGTGGTCCCTCTCTCGGCGGAATTGGTGCGCCTCTTCAGGGGATCTTTCAAAACATTCTGCCAGGTGCAGAATTGCCAAAGACATCTCTTCGGTCTTCTTCTCCAGGGCCTCTCTTTCCCCTTGGAGAGTCTGTCCGAGGGGAGGAGATGGAGTCTCAGCAGGCTGGCCGCTGGGGGCTCCAACAATGTTCGTCTCCTACATTTGCAAAAGTTAGTTTTACTAACTAACAACAAGCAAAAGGAGATAGAAATAAATTACCTGTCCTCGCAAGTGACAGGTTGATATAGGCATCCTGGAAAGTATATCACCCGATAAAATTCGAGGATCATCATATGGTGGAAGTGTGGCTTTCTCACTATAAGATTGCTTCGCCAACACAAATTGATGATCATCTGGTTGGCGAGTTGCAGCTTGCCAACCAGAGAATTGATCGCCCAAACAAAAGCAGGGAACATTGGGATGAAATGAAGAAAACTGAGAAGAACATCCCTCCAAAGTTGGAGATGAAAGTTCGATTTGCCTAGGTGCATGAGGAATAGAAGGAAGAAAGAGCGATGCTGCGTCTTTCACCTTTGTTCTGCTAGAGGATCCCTCGTCAACCTTGGTTTTCTTCCTTGAAGGAGATGGATCTTCGGGCATCTGAGGCCCTTGTTCGAAAACTTCTTCTTCATCACTCTTAATCTCGATGATGTTATGGTCTGCCATTGGGAAGTGTATGGGGAGAAGGATGAAGGTAGCTTTAAAAGAAACTTAGCCGAGAGGAGAAGTTGTGGAGCTTTGTAATTCGAAGGCTTCAGTATTTATAGCCGCCGGGACGACGGTTTGCCTGCCGAGCACCTCGAGTTTTTAAAAGCATTTACAATTTCACCTCGGGTTAAAAAACGTTTCAATAGCGCCATCATTACCCATCACATATTACCCAGAGCCTGTCTCGGGGAACCAACTGATGCGTCCTTTGGTCCTGATCTTCACGGCGTAGGATCATGAACACGATAACTTACGGAAAACAGCCAAGATAACTAGTGCAACCTGACAAATAAAACTCGAAGCCAACCACCGTCGCAATACGGCAACCTGAATCGAGGATTCGTCCAACCACACTCTTATGAAACCAACCAACACAACCTGCAATCAAACGGAGCAGGAGCACCGATTGGGAGTCAATGATGCGACCGCTTCTGTAATTTCACGAGGAAATCACAAGAGCAAAGGGGTAGAGATCACTCTCGGAAATTGTTAGCACACAGCTGAACAAAAGGGATTGGTATTTGCTTCTCCAAAAATAATTCCCCTTAACACAATACATAGTGGATATTCATACTAGAGAACAACCCTTCTAGTTAGGTGAGAAAAGACTCTTTAAGAATCTGAAGATAAGCTAGCTGAAAGGTCACCACGAAGTAATTCGCGCGCGGCTGTTTGACTTCTGTGCAGCCAGCACTAAAATGGTGATTACTCCTAATTGGGAAGTCCAAAAGACGAGCCGTTTGTTGCGTTGGAAAGTAGACTCCATAAGCTTTCCATCCATGTGAATTATGCATCCAGAAACGTCAAAATATTGCGTCGTACGACTTGTGAAAGTTACAGTACTTGTCACATGACACGTCTCAACTTTGGGCAGCACCCATGTTTGCCTCCACGCAATCTTCCTTATCCTCCATGTCCTCCACATAGGCCTTCTTAGCTGGACCATCTTCTATCTCCTCGTATGTGAACCTAAGTAGCAAAAGTGTAGAACTTTTAGGTAGTATAAAATTTTCATCATTTGTAATGTCAATTTCAGCAAGGAGTGAAGTCACCTCTTGTTGTAGATTCTTTGCACGACGTCGAGTGATCGGTCCATTGTATTCTTGATCAGATCTTTGGTCTACATGCGAAGGTGCAACACGTGCTGGGATGACCTCATCACCAACCGCCGCACTTAGTGCGCCACTAAGTGGGGGATTTGAAGCGTCGGGTTAAAAATCCGATGTATGTCTTGAAATTCGAAATAAACACGTCCCTTCATTTTCTTCGAATTTGGGGGCTAGCTGACGAGGATTGACACCGAGTCAGTTCAAATAAATGCACGACTGGCTCAGGATAGATTCGAGCCAGACACGTGCCTGGCGGTGCAAACTCAAGTCATTCAGAGAAGTACCAGCCCGAGGTCACAGGCTTTAAGCGATCAGATCGCTGCTAATGCGCGGTCAAGAGTTCGTATGCTATGCGCGAACAGAAGGATGAAGATGTTGCGCGATCAGCCAACATCACGCGGTCAGAGTGCCTTTGACCAGGGATCGTGGGATTAATCTATCCTGTAGTAGGAATATCCCAAGTATCACGAAGATTCTTCCACGTAAAGGAACAACCGTCAGGAGATTAATACGTGTAGTTATCCACAAATAACACGTAATAAACCTGCGTGGAGGTTAAGAGCAGTTCTCTAAACCGCATCTAAGCAACTGTTTGATGCCGTTACAACTTGGCGCCCTTTCGACCAGTATAAAAGGGCAGCATAGTGCATCAAACAGGGGGATGGAAGGGTCATGAGATACAACACATCTCACTCGAAGAATCAAACAACCAAGACAACAGCTTAGATTAGATAGCTTCTATAAGCCTTCCAGGCTTCATTTTGTACACTCATATAGGGAAAATCTTCGCCTGTGAAGGTCTTTTCCCGTCACTCTGTAACTCTTTACTACACATAGTGAAATCCCAACAGGACGTAGGGCAATTACTCTCACCACCGAGGGCCCGAACCTGTATAAACTTCTCTGTGCTCCAGGTCTCCATAATTCTACATACCTTCCCGGAGGGACACCTTGAAAGGTCTTACGAACTACAAATTCTGCATAAGTTCGGCTAAGGACCACGAGTCCGAATCGTCGGCACACTCGACCTTGACTCTATGTTCAAGATCGTTGATTGGATAAAGGAGAACTGTGACAGGGCTTGTGAGGCCACAAGGCTTGCTCGCTTGGAGAGGGACATTGCTCGAGAGGAAAAGGACGCCTCCAATGCCATTATTGTAGGCTATGGTCTCACAATAAAGGATGCCCTTGAAAAACTAAGGATAGTAGCAGAGTCACTCGGGGCGGATGTTACTGATCCTAAAAAGGATGATTTATCACTTGAGGAGTCTTGTATTTTTCTTTCGGATCAGGCTAACTCGTTAGTCGCTAGTATCCCTTTTTTATGTAAAGATTGTAAAAAATAATAATAAAATTATTTCCTCTACATCAAAGATTTTTGGATAATAATATGATCACACATGATCTGTAATCATTTATTAATATCCAATTTTAACTCTGCTCTCCAAAATAATCACAGGCAAATATCTCTGTGGACAAAAATGATTGCAGGTAAATAAACATCTCTCAGAAAAAATGATTGCAGGGAGATGCCTTGTGTGACCATAGCATTCACAGGTAAAAAATATTCGAGATCACGATCATTGCAACCTCAGAAAACTAAAAATATCTTTATAGTTAAGACTTCTATGATCTGGGTATGATGTAGGTAACATGTAGCCCCCGAATCCAAAACAAAATGGCCTCTCGAACCTGAAAAAGGGTGCCCTTTTTGTTTCGGATTTCAATAGGTCCCAAGGAGAAACTTTGGGTGTACCCGTCAAACCCATCATGGAAAGCATTAAATGCGAGGGTTTTGTGTAGTGGTTGAAAAGCAGCTTACAGATCGAGAGGCTTGAAAACCCTCTTCTTGGAAATTTCTGCCTCTTTAAGCAGCCTCAAGAAACCCTGAAAAAACCCCTTTTTTCCCAAGTTCAT
The DNA here is from genome assembly GCA_019359835.1 of Pharus latifolius. NCBI lineage: Eukaryota > Viridiplantae > Streptophyta > Magnoliopsida > Poales > Poaceae > Pharus > Pharus latifolius. The sequence continues at coordinate 34,507,900 of CM033321.1, read as the reverse complement.
ATGAGCTTGTGAACAAATGGCATCTTGGAGTCGATCCATTTACTATGACTTGGAAAACTTGGATATTCTAGAGAAAGAAGAGATTCTGCCTTCGAGGTCGTTGATCTCATGTCGACCCACTGGGAAGGAAGAAACACTAGTGATCAAGGAGCTAGAACAAACTAGTGATCTTTGAAGACTTCTTGCGGTGCGGATTTCGCCTGCCTGAAAGTGAATTCTTTCTCAATGTCCTCAACCATTTCGGGTTGGAATTGGTAAATCTGCACCCCAACTCTATATTGAGTTTAGCCATTTTCCAGCATCTGTGCGAAGCTTTTGTTGGAGTGTTGCCCAACATTTCCCTCTTTCGCCATTTTTATTTTTTGGTATGGTCAAAGAGTGTGAACGCTGCCGGATGTGTCTATTTTGCCTGAGAGAGAAAAAAGATTATCCAGTTGTTCCTCTTCGTGATTTTGTTCATGGATGGAACCAATGCTGGTTCTATTGCCTGGCTCCTGAGGAGAGCCATCTCTGGTTCAAAAATCGTCGGCCAGAGAAGAGCAATGAAAAAGACTTTGTGCCTGAATTGGACGAGGAGTTGTAGAGGCAAGCTCAGGTTATTCTCCACCTGGCATGTGAAGGCTTAACTGCACGGGATGTGATTCAAGATTTCATAAAGAACCAAATCAGTCCACTAAAGAAAAGGGTGCATCCTGCTTGGGAGGTGCGCTCAATACAAGATGGAACCTTGGATTACAATCAAGGTAAAAGTCCCCTCTTGTAAATTGGCATGTCATTTTCAATTTGTTTTCAAGCTCATTGTGCTTCCCAAACAAGTTTTCCTTCTTCTGAGGTCGAGAGAAGAACTGATGCTCTCTTGAAACTATACAATCCGACCACAGAAGGTGAAATGAATGCACCAAGACCGCAGAGCATAGTCGGAGGCAACGATATCCTAATACAAGAGCGTCGAAAGGTAAACCTCTTTCGGAAAACTTGTATTTTTAACCTTTTGAACAACAATAATTGAAGAAAAGCATTCCAATTTCTATAGTTGCTTATGGGCCAAATGGTTGGGAGGAAGCGAACTGGCGATGATGCTGGGACTTCTGGAGGTCCTGCATCAAAGAAGTTGAAGAAAACACCCTCCCATCCCAAAGATCAATCTTCATCTAAAATGAGTACTTCAGCCCCCAGCAAAGTTAGATTGAAGAAGACTATAGGGGGCGACTTCATCCAAAGCTGTTGAACTCAAATTAGCGGCTAAAATGGTAAAGTCTTTTGGCCTTCACATTTCTCCAAGTACAACTGGAAATTACGCCTTAGTTGTGCAAGGAGAAAGAAGTGAGGAAGAGGAAAATGATACCCCCTTATTCTGCGGAGGAAATGATATGCAGAATCTGTAAGGAGATCATCCAAAAAGTTGTTATCTTCCTTATTGTCTCCCGCAAGTGGGGCATTGAGTTCTCAAAGTCATCAGGGACTCAGCTTCAGGTATTACTAGTTATTTCTCTGACCAATCATTGGAAATTAGTTAGGTATTTTACTCAGATAGTCATGAATGTATAGGTCAAGCCCACCCTCTGGTGCAATACAAAATAGTGAAACAACTATTGCAGAGGGGGTAGCAGCTTCTTTGGCAGAATCTCCTGCCGTAGTTGCCACTTCAACTCCATCCAAAGTACTGGATGTTGTTGTGGCTACCAAGGAACCTGAAACTATTATTGACAAGGAGGTTCAACAAAGTCAACCCTTAGAACCTGTCAATGATGAAGAAACTGAGGTCGCACCTGCTGCAACCTTGACCATAGGAACAAGGGAACAGGCCGGTACCTCTGCTTCCCCTATGGTCGAAGAAACCCTACTCTCCCCTCATCAAGGAGAAGAAATTTTGAAAGTAACAAGTCTACTTTCTGACACTTCACGTCTTGCTCCGGAAGTAAATCTTCAGCTTATTGAGCAAGCGCAAAATATCATGGGGTCTGAGTTCTTTCTCAAAGATCTCATAGGGGTAAGTAAAATCTTTACCCAATATATGTTATTGTTTCTTCTGAGTTATATCTTCAGATGTTAATCTCTTTGTAGAATTTTGCTCGCCATTCGACCTTGGAGAATTCTCTGATAGAACAATTTAGGGTCATGCAAGCGAAATGCAACCGCTTAGAACAGTAAGTATCTTGTTCGATTCCTATTCCTCTATGAATTAGAATGACATCTCTTATTGTTGCAGGGAAAACTCTGCTTTTATCAAGCGAGGTTGCCAAGGAGTGATCAGCGAAAGAAACATCAATAATAGAGGCTATAAAGGAAAACAGTAGAAAACTTGCTGAAGCCCTGTCATCCTTAGAAGAAAATAAACAATCATACGCCACTCTCCAAGGGGAAAGGAGAAGTTACAGTCTGACTTAGATCGTAAGTTTATTCTTGCAAAATTGGTTATTGCGTTTATAAGTGTTCATGAGCTAATCAAACTGTTTTCGTTTCTTTGTCTGACAAAGTCAAAGAGAAATAAACTCTAAGTTGGCTGAAGAAAAGAAAAACTTTGAAGAAAAATCTATCCAGAGGGGACATGATCTCGAGAAACTTCAAAAGACCATCAACATTCTCAAGAAAGCAATGGAAAAGGCACTACCACAGAAACAGACATCCAGGATGGCACATCACAGATGGTTATGAACTTTTCAATAGAACACCATCTGCGAAGGCCTGTTGGGAGCATATGTTAAGTTATCACAGTCGGTTCTGATGTTAAAACCAACTGTGATAGTCAACTAGACGGTTCTGAATACAAAACCATCTGTAATAGTCTACTTATCACAGACTGTTTTAAACTAAAACCCGACTGTGATAGATACAATTAGTTCTCAACTGAGAACCGTCTGTGATAACTAGAATATCACAGATGGTTCCGTTATCAAAACTGACTGTGATATATACAATCGGTTCTGAACTCAGAACCGACTGTGATAGTGTAGTATTAGAGACGGTACTAATATCAGAACCGACTGTTCTAAATAGTGCCGGCGCTTTGAATTCTCAACTGTGTTCATTTCGGTCTCTGATCTTCCCGCGACGCCTAGGCGAGCACGAAGCATCGCTTTGGAAATTCTATTAATAGCTTGACAGTGGAATAATTGCCATTTACTTTACAAGTTTTTATAATTCTCAAACTGTTTGATTCCTTAGCTTCTCTGCGCCAATGGCATCCTCAATGGCATCGTCAGCCTCGCCCTCCCCGGTAAGAACTCTCAATCTTTTGGACTTACCCCTGTATTGTTAATCCATGTTCACATTCTTGACCTGTTGATTTGCACAGGGAAGGGGAGCCGTGGAAGACTCGGGCAAGCTGAAAGCCAAGCTGAGGGCCCTCCAAGAGGAGCACAAGCTCCTTACGGAGAAGCACACTCAGCTACGACTTGACCTGGACGATCTCTTCCAGCGCATTCAGCGCATGAAGACGGATGGTGACAATGCTAGGGCGAGGACGAGGCGTCTTCGCGAGGAGAAGCAAGCCGCCGATATGACCATCGCTGGCTGCAGTTTGACTATGAAGGATACCATCGTGAAGCTGAGGGAGGTCGCAGGCCTTCTCGACGCGGTAGTAGTTGATCCTAAGAAGGACAACTTGTCGCTGGAGGAGTCCTGCGTCCTGGCTGTAAGTCAAACTGATTTTATTCTAGATGTAGCCAGGGCTAAGACCACTTGTTGACCTAGCATTCTGTATTTTTACTTTTTTTGTAAGTGATGAAAAAAATTAATGAAAACTTTGTTCTTATGTCAATTTTCCAATTTTCCAGCACGTTCTTGGACTGCATGCTATCTTCCCTCTTTCTTTATCTTTCTTTAGCTTTTGGCGAACATTCGACCATACAAAGGTATGTGCACTGTGTACGATCAAGGTACGACTATCGCGATCATATACATAGAAGCGGCAATCTTTGGCGCGTGAGGGCAGTCCATCGGAGCCCTGCAAATAATATAGAAATAATATAGAAGTCACAGGTCCCATGCAAATAATATAGAAAGAATATAGAAGTTGGGCTTATTTGGCTGGATGGCATTGTGGCATGCCAAACGCTTCGAGTTTTCAACGTGCTTTGAATATCACAGACGGTTCAGAGGTAAAAAAACGTCTGTGATAGTCACATTATAGACTGTTTTTATGTAAGGACCGACTGTGATAGTCCCAATAGTGACCGACGCTTCGAATTCTCAACGTTCTTTCAATATCACAGATGGTTTTTAACTCAAAACCGTTTGTGATAGTCACATTACAAACGGTTTTTATGTAAGTACCGACTGTGATAGTCCCAACAGTGATAGATGCTTCAAATTCTCAACGGTGTGTTGTGTCATTTTGGGTTCTGATGTTCGCGCGGCGCACTAGCCTGGGAACATGAAGTGTCGCCTTGGAAATTCTATAAATAGCTTGTTTTTCATTAATGATGAAAAATTAATTAAAAATTTGTTCTAATGTCAATTTTCCAATTTTCCAGTACATTCTTGGAATATCACAGACGGTTCTGATTTAAAAACTATCTGTGATAGTTCTATCACAGACGGTTTTCACCACAAAACAGTCTGTAATAGTGTTGTATTACACACGGTTCTGATATGATAACTCTCTGTGATCTTCATACGCCAGTTCACACATTGAAGTATATGTCTGAAATAGTAATACAAATACACAAATATACACTAATACAAATATACAAATACACCAATTCACACATTCAAGTACATGTTCCAAATAGCAATACAAATACAAATATACACCAATACAAATACACCAATTCACACATTCGATGTATATTACAAAAGTCACATCTGAAAGAGAACCTTTGCAATCAAACAACAAATGTAACTACCGACTACAAGTTAGACCTGATACATCACAAATCCATTCATCTGAAACAGCAAATGTATGAACCACGTTTGACTTAACCATAGGAGTTCAGTTCAGAGATGCCCGAGGAGCTGGAACTGGCGTTGAGTTACATTTGTCTTGGTCATTTCTTCTGGCTCAAACTCAACTCATCAGTGCAAATCAACTCAACTCAGTTGAGTTGAGTTGAGTTGAGTTGAGTTGAGTTGGAGCCTGAGGAAATCACTAATACAAATGTAAGATGCTTTCTAGAGGTCCTGATTTGAGAAACACGCCGGGCTTGAGGATCTTCTCGACCGAGCCAACTAAGATCTCGCCCTTCACTAACTTCCAGCTCTCGACGGTGATCTTCACCCTTTCTTTCGCCAACAAGCCAACGTACGCAGCGTACTGTGAAGAAGAACCATGAACTACGTTGCCCCTCATGAACATCATCCAAGGACCTGCACAGAATCATGTTGAAAAGAAGACATATAAAAATGGAAGATACAGGAATTGCAGGATAATTGCCATCATAGGATTAGGATAATCTAACAATGCCAAAATTTTACTTGCCTTACTTGCAATCCCGAAATCTAGCCGAGGGAGTTGAAGCTATGATCGATTTTGGACTTGATTCACCAGAGAAACTAGTGGCCGTCGATGGAGGTGCGGCGGCCATCAATGGAGGTTACGGGTTAAGGCTTGTCGTGCCCAAGGAGAAAAAGAAGTGGAATGGTTTGACTGGAAGCAAAATTCCAGGGAGGGAACAAGTATTTGTAGAAGTCGAACGGTTCAAAATTCCAGGCATATTATAGACGGTTCGGACAGCAGAACCATCTGTAATAGTAAAGCAGACGGTTTTGATCTCCCAACCGTCTGTGATAGTCCCAATAGTGTCCGACACTTCGAATTCTCAACATGCAATCGTGGATAACCGCACATAATAACTGTGCAGATGAAGAGACTTAATTATTTACTTCAAATTTAATTTGCATCGAATTATGTAATCTGACGCTTCAACTTCTTAAGTGGGCACTATTCCGCCTTGTTGCAGTTTATCTCCCGAGAAATAATCATGAATTTATTGACCTTGAAAACCAGCAATGCGCTTTTTAAAACTCAAGGCGCCCGCGCATATGAACCGTCATCTTCTGGTTCTATAAATAGCCAGGCTCTTCAATCCTTAAGACTTACAAATTCTTGGCTAAGTCTTTTGGGAATTCTACTCCTAAATCTGTGTCTTTATTCCCTCCTCAACTCCCACCTTAATGGAGAGCCGAGATTCCAATGAGGTTATTGAAATTGAGAGTGATGAGGAAGAGATAAGGAATGAACTCGATCAAGATCTTCAGAAAGTAAGTCCTCTCTGAAACTCTAATGTAGATCTTTCTTTTATGACTTGATTACCTCCAAACAAATGCATTTCGAAATCCACAGGTGCCTGAGGAAATGCTCCCTCCAAAGAAGAGACTCAGAAATGATGAAAGATCCTCCAGTAGAGCTGCAGCGAAGACTCTAGAGGGTGCTGAGGCCTGTGTTGCCACATTGCCCCTTGCAACCCCTCCAGTTTCATCGACTCCACCTTTGGAGATCCACAACAATCCTTCTAATATCCCCTCTTCAACACCTTTGGATCATCAGCTTTTCTTGGATGATCAACTTTCTGGTGTAAGTCGCACACTTCCACGTCCAAATCCACTCCAAAGCTTGGCAGCTTGGCAATCATCTCCACCCTCTCTGCTGGTCGTTATGTCTTTCAAAACTAACCCATGCATGTGCAGGAGGAGAAAGCTGCCTTGTGCAGAACTCTCCAAGAAGAAAAAGAGGTGCTGGAGAAGCGTTCTGAGGAGATGTCTTCTGCCATTCTGCACTTGGCAGAGTGCTATGAGGGTTCTCGCGAAGAAGCGCGCAGGTTCCGGTCGGAGAGAGATTACACTCGGCAGTAGCAAGAACTCTCCGATACAATAAGGAACAGCTGCACTCCTTTGCTGAGAGATGATGTAGATAGGCTTAGAGCCATTGCTAGTTCTCTTGGGGCAGCCAGTGTAGGTCCTACTAATGCCAATACGTCCCTAGGAGAACTTTGTAAATTACTTTTGGATCAAGTGGACTCTTTGGTCGCTTGTATCCCTTATGTATGCAAAGATTATAAGAAATAAGAACTTTCTTTTCCTTATATATCTGGCTTATCAATTGATTATGTATAACTGATAATCACCAAATGATGTTCTCTGTGTGAAAATGTTAACAAGAAAATACTGCTGCGATCAAGACGGTTTTTAACTCAAAACCGTCTCTGATAGTAACATTATAGACAATTTTAATGTCAGGATCGACTGTAATAGTCTCAATATTCTTTGAACATCCACAGACATATATATACACCATAACACCATAATATATCATTTTTTAAATACTAACAATGAAAATAAGATAAAACCAAATATGAAAAACATTTTATTCAATCATTTGGTCACGTTTCTAATATTATTGCTACCCGTACGATTGGTATTGGTGGCTCTTACATGCAGATTCATCATCATATACTAATTCACCAGGGAAACTAGTGGCCGTCGATGGAGTTGCGGCGGCCATCAATGGAGGTTACGGGTTAGGGCTTGTCGTTCCCAAGGAGAAAAATAAGTGGAACAATTCAATTAGTCGAACGGTTCGACTACAAGCAATTCAGGATATTATAGACGGTTCAGACCTTATCACCGTCTGTGATAGTAGAGCAGACTGTTGATTTTATAATTATCACAGACAGTTATGAAGTAAACACCGACTGTGATAGTAAAGCGGACGTGATGCGTCCTTTCGTCCCGATCTTCATGGCGTAGGATCACGAACACGATAACTTACTGAAAACAGCCAAGATAACTAGTGCAACCTGACAAATAAAACTCAAAGCCAACCACCGTCGCAATACGGCAACCTGAATCGAGGATTCGTCCAACCACACTCTTATGAAACCAACCAACACAACCTGCAATCAAACAGAGTAGGAGCACCGATTGGGAGTCGATGATGCGACCGCTTCTGTAATTTCGCGAGGAAATCACAAGAGCAAAGGGGTAGAGATCACTCTCGGAAATTGTTAGCACACAGTTGAACAAAAGGGATTGGTATTTGCTTCTCCAAAAATAATTCCCCGTAACACAATACATAGTGGATATTCATACTAGAGAACAACCCTTCTAGTTAGGTGTGAAAAGACTCTTAAGACTCTGAAGATAAGCCAGCTGAAAGGTCACCACGAAGTAATTCGCGCGCGGCTGTTTGGCTTCTGTGCAGCCAGCACTAAAATGGTGATTACTCCTAATTGGAAGCCCAAAAGACGAGCCGTTTGTTGCGTTGGAAAGTAGACTCGATAAGCTTTCCATCTATGTGCATTATGCATCCAGAAACGTCAAAATATTTGGTCGTACGACTTGTGAAAGTTGCAGTACTTGTCATGTGACACGTCTCAACTTTGGACAGCACCCATGTTTGCCTCCACGCAATCTTCCTTATCCTCCATGTCCTCCACGTAGGCCTTCTTAGCTGGACCATCTTCTATCTCCTCGTATGTGAACCTAAGTAGCAAAAGTGTAGAACTTTTAGGTAGTATAAAATTCTCATCATTTGTAATGCCAATTTCAGCAAGGAGTGAAGTCAACTCTTGTTGTAGATTCTTTGCACGACGTCGAGTGATCGGTCCATTGTATTCTTGATCAGATCTTTGGTCTACATGCGAAGGTGCAAAACGTGCTGGGGTGACCTCATCATCCTCCCCCTCTTGACAAGGAGCCGTCCTCGACTCTGATTCTTCCGAGCCAAAGAACGGTGTGAGATCAGCAACATTGAATGTCGTGCTAACACCATAGTCTCCAGGAAGCTCAATCTTGTATGCATTGTCATTGACTTTGGCCAAAACTTTGAATGGCCCATCTCCTCGTGGCATCAACTTTGATTTGCGTTTCTCAGGAAAACGCTCCTTGCGTAGATGTATCCAAACTAAATCCCCGGGTTTGAATATCATCTTCTTTCTGTTCTTGTTTGCCTTCTCAGCATAGTACTTGGTTTTCTTCTCGATTTCTTCCTTCGTCTTCTCATGTATCTTCTTTATATATGCAGCACGCTGAGAGGCTTCCATGTTACTCCTTTCTTGCAATGGCAGCGGCAACAAATCTATAGGAACAATTGGTTTGAATCCATAAACAACTTCAAAAGGACACATGTTGGTAGTGGAGTGGATAGCCCTGTTATAAGCAAATGCCACATGTGGCAAGCATTCTTCCCACTCTTTCAAGTTCTTCTTGATCATTGTCCGCAGCAACATGGAGAGTGTCCTACGCAAAGGAGGAAGTCCAGCAGGTGATTCTTCTGGAAAAATATCTTGGTAATCCTGCAAAAGATGAGAGACATAGCACTAGGAAGAGATGTTATGTCATTAGCTGAAAGCAATTTGTCTTTGTACACAAGTACAATGAGTACTTGGTCTGGGTGATTCCTCACATCTCTCATTTCAGATTTGGTGGCTATCATGACTAAATTCTCTCCCTCTATCTTCTTTTTACCTTTCATATTTGGCTTGTGGCGCTCACTCACTGATTTGTGGAGGGCATTCATATTCTTTTGCTGTTTTTCACTCTCACTAATCACCTTCACTTCTGAATTCTTTTGCAAATGTTCAGCCATGATTTGTTGAGGCGTCATAGGTTTAAGAACCAAGTCCTTTCCCTTCCACTTGATTGTGAAATTGTTTGTGCGGCCACAATGTTGGGATGAACGATCATATTGCCATGGCCTTCCTAACAGCAGATGACACACTGTCATGGGTGCCACGTCACATTCTATGGTGTCAACATATTCACCAATCTTGAATGATACTTTCACTCTGTGTGCAATCTTGATGGAACCAGAATCATTCAACCATTGCACATGATATGGGTGAGGATGTTGCAGCAGCTTCAATCCAAGCTTTTCAACCATCTCTTTGCTTACAAGATTATGGCAGCTTCCACCATCAATGATCACCTTGCATATCTTGTCGTCAACTTTGGCTCTTGTTTGAAAGAGATTATGGCGCTGTCCATTTTCAGCTTCTTTCAGCTGCACACTCAAGATTTGAGTGACTACAAGAGCAGTCCCTCTCTCAAATTCACAATATTTTTCGCCATCATTTTCTTGTGCTTCTTCTAATGGTGTTTCATCAGCATCTTGTTCTTCTTCACTTGCTGATTCATACTCCCCTAGGTCATTAACAAGTACCAAACGGTTGTTTGGACACTCCTTGATAACATGACCACGGCCTCCACACTTGAAGCACTGATAACATGAGCTAGTCTTACACTCTTGCTCGACATATTGTCCAGTTGGAAGATCTCTGGGGCAAGGAAGAGCAATTTCTCAAAAGGGGAGCATTTGGGGGCAACAAATTTGAAGATCCAAGGTTGGTACTTGCTCCTAAGGCATACACATTACTTGATTTCATCATCAATATCGATCTCCATTGATTGATCAAATTAGAGGGAGAGGGAGGGGAAGCTACAGTAGCAAATCATGGTTGTAACTCATTTTCGACCTGTAGCTATTTAATTGCTTTATGATGTGTGTTATCCACGCCCCCAACTAATTGCTTGCAGTTCAAGTAGTAGTTAACTAGTTATGCCGCAAACTCCACATCAAACACTAGCTAGCTAGATTTATAATTTATTGCGTGTCAACCGTACGTAGAGTATTACTAATTAGCATGTGTATGAATTTGGTTAATTGCAGATGGTCCATCGAGACTGGATGTATAATGACAACCGAGTGAGTGAGGAATACATGAAAGGTGTTTTAGATTTCCAAAAAGTTGCTGAGCAAGACATGGCGAAGAAGGGTTTACCATATATGTACTGTCCTTGCGTAGACTACCAGAATCTTAAGATGTTCACCAACTCATCTCAAATTGTCACCCACTTGATCCGACGTAGTTTCAAAAATGGGTACACGTGTTGGGTCCACCATGGAAAAGAGCCAACTGCAGAAACAAGTGCCACTCAGGTTGAGGAACAGGACATGTCGGATCCCAACAACGACTTCGATGAGGATATGCCAGAGGATGATAATTTAGATGACATGTTGCGTGATGTGGAAGGAAATTACAGTGAAAGGGAGTTTGGCAAATTCAAGCGCTTGATTGAGGACTCAGAAAAGCCATTGCTCCCTGCTTGCAAGTCGAAGTACACAAAGTTTGCCTCTGTGCTTGAACTGTTAAAATTGAAGGCAAGTAACAACTGGACCGACAAGAGTTTCACAGCACTGTTAGATCTTTTGGCGGACATGCTTCCGGAAGGAAACGAGTTGCCAAAAAACACCTACCAAGCGAAAAAGCTGTTGTGTCCTTTGGGAATGGAAGTAGAAAGGATACACGCATGCCCTAATGATTGCATCCTTTACCATAACGACTACAAGGATATGCATGTTTGTCCGGTGTGCGGCGCATCCCTCTATAAGCGTAAGGACCGAACCGACGACGGCGACTGCGCTGAGATAAAGCAAGGACCTCCTGCTAAGGTGTTGTGGTATTTGCCCATCATTCCCCTCTTGCAGCGTTTGTTTGCAAACCATAAAGAGGCAAAATTATTGCATTGGCACTCGGAAGACCGTAAGAAGGATGGAAAGCTGAGACACCCCGTTGATTCTTCGCAGTGGAGAAACATCGACAGGGAATTTGTTAACTTCGGAGCGGAATTGAGGAATATAAGGTTCGAGTTGAGTACCGATGGAATTAATCCTTTTGGTAACATGAGCAGTCGGCATAGCACTTGGCCAGTTCTTTTGTGAATCTACAACCTTCCTCCTTGGTTGTGTATGAAGCGCAAGTACATCATGATGTCTCTACTTATCTCAGGACCAAAACAACCCAGAAACGATATTGATGTGTACCTAGCACCATTAATAGAGGATCTCCTAACAATGTGGAACGAAGGGGTGCAGGTATGGGACGCATACAAACGAGAGACCATCATCCTACATGTTATGATATTCTGCACCATCAATGATTTCCCTGCCCTTGGAAATTTGTCGGGCCGTAGTACGAAAGGAGCCAAAGCCTGTCCCCACTGCGAAGATGAGACTTAGAGCGTGTGGCTGAAGAATTGCAGGAAAATAGTGTACATGTGTCACCGTAGGTTTCTTCCGAAGAATGACACGTATCGTAACAGGAAGAGGGAATTTGACGGCCACAAGGAAGATGGTTCAGAGCCGCCTACGCGTGGGAAAGAAGTTTACTCACGGGTGAAGGACATAGACGTTGTGTTTGGAAAGGGTCATAAATTGAAACCCCGCACGAAGAACACTTAGAAGAAGAGATCGATATTTTGGGACTTACCGTATTGGGAGCATTTAGAGGTTCGTCATTGCATTGATGTCATGCATGTAGAGAAGAATGTTTGCCACAGTTTAATCGGCCTATTGCTGAACATTCCGGGGAAGACAAAAGATGGAGTCAATGTGCGGCGTGACATGATCAAAATGAAAATCAGGCCCGAGCTATCACCGAGGAGGACGATAAAGGTTGTATATACCTCCCCCCTACATGCTACACTTTGTGTAAAGCTGAGAGGACAGAACTCTGTAAGTGTCTCTATGGTGTTAAAGTTCCATTCGGTTACTCCACAAATATGAAAAAGCTTGTGTCCATGGGCGATTTGAAATTGCTGGGTATGAAGTCTCGTGATTGTCACGTGTTGATGACACAAATGCTTCCTGTTGCCATCCAGAGTATTCTGCCGCATAAGGTCAGAGAGACGATCACGAGGCTGTGTTATTTCTTCAATGCAATTTCTTGCAAGGTCATTGATCCCGATGGACTAGATTCTCTGCAGAGCGAGGTGGTTCGAACTCTCTATCAGCTTGAGATGTATTTTCCTCCGTCGTTTTTTGATATCATGCTCCATCTCACTGTCCACCTTGTCAGAGAAATCAAGATATGTGGACCCGTGTTCCTACGTTATATGTATCCATTCGAGAGGTACATGGGTGTACTTAAGGCCTACGTGAGGAAACAGTCTCGGCCCGAGGGTAGCATTGTCGAAGTTATGCAGCGGAAGAGGTTGTTGAGTTCTGCGTCGATTACATGGCCAAGGTAGAAGCAATAGGAGTTCCTGTGTCTCGTCACGAGGGGAGGCTTGATGGTGTTGGCACTATTGGACGGAGAGCCATCACTCCTGATTTCGATATGTACTTGAAAGCTCATTTTTGGGTCTTGCAACACATGACGAAGGTGTCTCTGTACATCGACGAGCACAAGGAGATGCTACGACAAGACAATCCTCGCCGATTCGAGGTTTGGATCACGGGAGAACATAACAGTCAATTCAACGCGTGGATGAAAGTGCAAATCACCGGAGAATTCACAAGAGAGAACCTTAAATGGTTGGCAAAAGGGCCTATGTTTACTGTACAGACATGGCAGGGATACGACATCAATGGGTACACATTTTACACGAAAGCTCAAGATCGAAAGAGTACTGTGCAAAATAGTGGAGTGAGCGTAGAAGATTTTCATGAGGAGTTCAGCGAGACAGGCCCAACAAGGGTAGTACGTGGATTGAACTCATACTACGGGTTCATTGAAGAAATTTGGGAGCTCGATTATGTACTGTTCAAGATTCCCCTGTTTCGATGCCGATGGGTCCAAATCCCAAAGGGTGTGAAGGTTGACAGTTACGGTTTCACTTCTGTGGATCTCGATCGAGTTGCTTATAAAGATGAGCCATTCATACTTGCAAAGCAAGCCATTCAGGTCATGTCGACGATTCGGACTCGGGGTCCTTAGTCAAACTTATGCAGAATTTGTGAGTTATGAGGCCTTTCAGGGTGTCCCTTTGGGAAGGGATGACGAGCAATGTCAGTTGGAACACAAAAGAATTTTATTTTATACAGGTTCGGGCCCTCGATGGTGGGAGTAATAGCCCTACGTCCTATTGGAATTTCACTATGTATGGAGAAAGGTTACAAAGTTGTGGAAAAGATCGTCACAGGCGAAGATGTTTTCCGTATAATTATCTAGAAAATGACTAAACTAGCCTATGGAAACTGATTGTCGAAGTTGTTTGAGATGTCTCCTTTTTTTTCTGTCCTTCGTTGTACATCCGCTTATCCTTTTATACTGGTCGAAAGGGTGCCAATACACAACGGCTTCTAACGGTTGCTCGGGTGCAGTTTTGATAACCACACTTAACCTCCACGCAGTCTTAACATGTGCAATTAAGGGATAACCGCACATATTAACCTCCTGGGAGTTATCCTCACACGTGGAAGAATCTTCGGGATCCTCAAGATATGCTTGTAGTAAAGCTTAAGCAAACCTGAGTCGTCCTAGTCAAGGGTAGTCCCTGACCCTCTGACTACGCACTGTCCGCAGCCTCCTGATCGCACACTGTCTGCGACCTCCTGACCGCGCAAAGCCTAGGGTCTCCTGACCGCGCACTGTCTGCGGCCTCATGATCGCGCAAAGCCTGCGACCATGTGTCCGCGCCACTCAGGTCGTCTGAGATCACAGCAACGAACCTGTGGACACTTATCTGGTTCGAATCCGTCTTGAACCAAATATGCATTTATTCCGAACTAGCTCGGGTAACAATCCTCGTCAGCTAGCCCCCAAATTTGAAGAAAATTGTCGACGATTCGGACTCAAGGTCCTCAGTCGAACTTATGCAGAATTTTGTAATTGTGAGACCTTTCAAGATGACCCTCCGGGAAGGTATGCTGAACAATGGAGAACAAGAGCACAGAGAGTTTAGACAGGTTCGGGCCCTCGATGATTGGAGTAATAGCCCTACGTCTTGTTGAGATTTAACTAAGTGTGGTAAAAAAGTTTACAAATAGAGGAAAAAATCCTCACAGGCGAGGATTTTCCCTGTAAGGGTGTACAAGGAGAAGCTATAGGAGACTCGTAAGTGTTGCTTAATCTAAGCCATAGACTTGGCTGTTTGAATGATCGAGATATCTCGAATCTTGATTATTCTTTTGAATCTGGTTCTTCCGAAAAAATGTCTTGGATCCCCCGTTTGATGTACTTTGCCACCTTTTTATACTGGTCGAAAAGGTGCCATATGAAGAAAACTGTATCAAACGGTTAGATGCAGTTGTTGGAGAACTGCTGTTAACTTCTACGGAGGTTATTAACACGTGTTAATCATGAATAACCGCATATAATAACCTCCGACGGTTGGTCTCCAACGTGGAGGAATCCTCGGGATGCTTGGAATATCCTGACATAAGGATAACCGAATAAACCCCAAGCACCCTGGTCGAGAACGTTCTGACCGCGGAATGTAGGCTGACCGCACAACATCCAGTCCGCGTATAGCATACGAACTTCTGACCGCACAAGGCTGTCGGTCTGATCGCACGAAACCCGCGACCTGATCGCGTAAAGCTTGCGACCTCATGGTGATGCCCCTCAGAATAGCTTGAGTTCGCATCACCAGATACATGTCTGGTTCGAACCTGTCTTGAACCAAGAGTTTATTAGAAGTAACCCGGGTATCAATCCTCGTCAGCTAGCCCCCAAATTCGAAAGAAATGAAGTGACGTGTTTATTTCGAATTTTAAGACCATGCATTGGATTTTTAACCCGGCCCTTTAACTTCTCCACTTAGTGGCGCACTAAGTGAAAACGGTTGGTTTTTCAAGACGGGTTCTGACATTACGTGACGGGCAATGATAGCGCCGTAGAATTGTTTTTATCTCGAGGTAAAATTGTAAATGCTTTGACGAAACCCGAGGTGCCTGGAATGCAAACCGTCACCCAGGCGGCTATAAATACCAGGCTGCTGGATTCGTAAAATTTCACAATTTCCCTCCACGCCTAAGTCCTTTTCTTGTTGTCCTGCCTTCTTCCTTTTCACATATTTCTCCCAATGGTAGATTACGATATCATCGAGATTGAGAGTGATGAAGAGGAAGTTGTTGAACAAGGGTCTCAAACGAATGAAGTCCTGTCTCCCTTAAGGAAGAAACCCAAGGTTGACGAAGGATCTTCCAGTGGAACAAAGGTGAAGAACGTAGCGAGTTTCTTTCTTCCTTCAGTTCCTTTGACCCTCCCCGTTCATGCCTCTCGGCAAGTTAGGCCTTTATCCTTAGAGAAAGATCCCATCACATTCAATTCTCCCATCCTTTTGGGTGATCAACATCTTGGTCGGCAAGCAGTGACTATCCCTCGACCAGATGATTGCCATATTGGGTCGGCGAAGCAATCTTCTGATGGGAAGGTTGCTCTTCCACCATATGATCTTCCTCCCAAGATGGGTGTATCAACGGGTTATGCACCGGGATAGGTAACAATTCTTCTCCCTTTTTGTTGATAATTTTAGTTAGTATGACTAACTTTTGCAAAATGCAGGAGGTAGGAGGCTCCAGCGATCAGCCTTCTGCTGCTCCATCTCTTCCTTCCGGACAGACCCTTCTGGAAGAGAAGAATGCCCTGGAGAAGAAGACCGAGGAGATGGCCTCGAAGATTCTGCGTTTAGCAGAATGTTTTGATCGATCCCGAGAAGAGGCGCACCATTTCCGTCGAGAGAGGGACTTCGCTCAGCAACAGCGAGAACTCTCTGACTTGATTAGGGACAATAGTGCGTCTGTTGTTAGGGATGATATAGATAGACTTAGGGTAGTTGCTAGTTCCCTGGGAGTTGCCAGTGTAAATCCTACTGACAACAACATGTCCCTTGGGGAACTTTGTAAACTTCTTTCGGAGCAAGTCGATGTTTTGATCGACTGCATCCCTTTTGTATGTAAAGAATGTAAGAAATAAAAGTTCTTTATTTCTCATGAAATATTCTCCACATCTTCTGTGTGAAAATATAGCCATGAACTTTATGTTCGCGACCATTCATACACAGGAAATTTTAGTTCTGTGATCAAAATCACTTTTAAGAAAAAAGTACCGCGACCTGCCCTGATTCCGCGATCAGTTTCAAAGCCGCGGTCAGAACTAAGGTTCGAACAGAGTTGAGACTCGGTCAGGTTGTCACTTCGATTAGAATCGAAGTTTTAGCCTAAAACACGATTTCGATAAAACCATAACCCAATTAGAAACACTCCAGTACGTTAAAAATCGGGTTACACGATTTTTTCGAATAAAATGTTCAAAGTATAAAAAAGGAAAACGTCCTCTGAAAAGTACTGAAAATTTTTCAGTCCTTTTACACTTTCAGTTTCCAAAACAAAGAAGCCTTTTTGTTTCAGATCCGACGCCTGAGTACTTTATCGGGTCCATCAGAGATAGTATCCATTATGGGAAATGAATAAAGCATTCAATGGAACGTTTGAAATGAGCCGTTTGCTCATTAATGCGTCGCCTTGGGTCTATAAAAAGAGCAGATGTCTTCTAAAAGAAGCCACACAGCTAAAACCCTCATTATTTTCTTCAGCCTTCATCTTCCCCAAATCGCCAGCTTCCCCTTTGATTCTACACCAAAGATGGCGTCCTGGAGCAGGTCTATCCACCATTCTGAGGAGAGCCTGATGGCGTTAGAGGAGGAGGAGATCCTTTCTCCGCGGCTGCTCATTAACTGGCGACTTGCGGAGAAGGACCAAGAAACTCCAATCGTCCGAGAGGGCGAGTTGGTAATCTTCGAGGAGTATCTGCGCTGCGGGTTCCGATTCCCTGAGAGTCGGTTCCTAAAGGACATCCTCGAGCATTATGGGTGGGAACTGATCAACCTCCACCCAAATGTGATGCTGATCCTGGCGGTGTTTCAGCATCTTTGCGAGGCCTTCGTCGGAGTATATCCTAGCGTGGACCTCTTCCGACGGTTCTACTTCTCGGCCTGGTCGAAGAGCACCAATGCCGCCGGATGCATCTACTTCCGGCTGAGGGACAAGAAGGAATATCCCTCCCCACCTCTGCGGGATTCGGTGCACGGGTGGCATCAGAGGTGGTTTTACTGCTCTCCGCCGTCCGAGAGTAGTTTATGGTTTGAGAACTCACGGCCAGAGAAGTCAAGCGAGTTGGATGCTCCCCCGACGCTGGGCGCGGAGCACCTGAAGCACGCCGAGGTGATTCTTCACTTGATGAATCAAGGATTGACAGTGAGGGATGTCATCCGAGACTTCGTGAAGAACCGAGTGAGCCCCCTGCGCGAAAGGGCTCATCCTGCTTGGGAAATCAAGTCCATGGCGGATGGAACCCTGGACTACAGTCAAGGTATTTATTTCTTTGGTGCTGAACTTCCTCCTTTTTGAATTGTACAAATTCTGACTTGAGTTTGGGAACAGTCCTGCCTTCATCCGAGATTGAAAGGCGGACCAACTCCCTCCTTAGGACCTACAACTCCGATGTAGAGGGCCCTAAGGGATCACCTCGCCCGCAGAGCTTGATTCATGCCGGTGATGACCTCAGACAGGAGCGCCGAAAGGTAATTTTCTTGTCCGGCTTTGGTTCTGCAGGTCTTATGTGTGTCCAGCGCTAATCCATTGGGATGGACTGTGAACCAGCTCCTAGGGAAGTTTGCTGATGCGACATCCCCAAGCGAAAATGTCGGCTCTCTGCGGAAGCCGACGGCGAAGAATGTGAAGAAGGTCTCTCAGAGACCCAGGACAAAGAGTCCTGCCCCCAAGAAGACCAAGCTGAACCCTGGGGAGGGGTCTTCACGAAGCATTCCTCGTCCCACAAGAAAGACTGCGGTAAGATATCGCATTCCTTCTTCTTTTTCAGGCGCGACATGGAATCACTTCTTCGTCGTACAGGGAGAGGGGAGCGAGGAGGAAGAGGACGATGATGTGCCTCTGGTCATCAGAAGGAAGAGGACCGGGGAGTCCCCTACTGGTGATGCCTCAAGCTGTCCCGTAGGGACCACAGCTGCCGAAGAGGTGGCCGTGGCTGACCCTGCGACCACTGAAGATCTCGTGGTCGCAGGTGACCTTCCAATTCCTGAAGCCCCCGAGGTTTCAGGATCAATTATCTCTGCTTCCCTGGTCGAAGGGACGACAAAGGTAAGGAATCTTTTTCGGCCGTTCCTTCTATGACTCTTTCTGTACATTTGACAAGTTAATGTACATACAGGGAGGAGAGCTTCCCCCTGGGACCACTGGGGGTTCCAGGGAGGAAAATCCTCCTCCTCCGCGAACAGAGGAGGGGGTAGACGAACAAAGGCCGGCTGTGACGGTCCCAGCAACTCTGGAATCGCCAAGGCCTTCGGATGCAGCCCCACTAGTTAGCCCGGTGGCCCAGGTAAAGATTTTTCTATGTGTTTTTACCTGTTCCCTAAGAATATGTCTATAACATGACATTTCCAGGGGGGTGCTGCCTTATTTACCATAAGGAAGGCAAGAACCGGAGACGGCTCCCCTTCTCAAGGGGAATTTTCCCAGAAGTCCCAGGAATATTAGATAAAAGCTGCCTGACCCATTCTTCCCGCTAGGCAAAAGAAGACAGCGCCTAACCCTTCAACCTCCCCAGTGGCGGTTGAAATTAGGGCTGATGAGGGAGCCTCTAATGAAGAGCGCTCTGCTCCCGTGGTTCAGGAAGTCGTCTGGACCGCGGGAGGTGAAACAAGTACAGGGAGCGGGTCACAACCAGTGGCCTCTGGGGGTGGTGTTCAACTGACACTCCCACCAGCTGTCTCTGTAGTGAGCGCGTCGGAGGCTCTAGCGAGGATTCCCGCTGAACTGAATGACGCTGTTTTACAAAAGTTTATGAAGGTATAATAAACTCTGCTTTCGTGCCTGAATTGTACTTAGGACACCTTTGATCTTCTTCTTTGGCTCCACAGGGATTATCCTGGCTAACAAGCCATTCGCGTGTTGTGATGGCTAGTACAGAAGCCATTCAAAAAGAACGCGACAGCTTGCGCAGGTGAGTACCATTACCCTTTGGTTAGCTTGGGTGCATCTTGTTTGTGACTGCCTTGATTTTGCTGCAGAGAGGTTATATTTTTGAAGAAAGAGGTAGCCGGTTCAGTCTCAATGTATAAGAAACAAGAGACTGAACTCAACAAACTTCAATCAGAGAATGCTGGTAAGCCGATTCCTGATTCGGAAGACTTGAATCAATAATATGCAAATAATCTCCTCTCTCTGTACAGCGCAAGCAGGTCGAATTACGCAGCTCAGTCGAGACAAGGAGATTCTTGAATCCTCGATTCGCCACACCGATCGGGCAATCAAAGAACTGAGCCTCCGGATCTTCGAAAAACTAAAGGCCGTGGCTGATCTTTTGAAGACCGATGTGGTAGAACTGAGGCAAGACAACCTTAGCATAAGTGATTGGACATCGCTGCTTACTGCCCAGGCGAATTCACTGCTCGAGTATCTCCCTGGAGATACACGGCGACGCGAAGAGGCGATCAGAACCAGGGTTCGATCAGCCGCAGCTGCCGTACTCAGCCGGGTTCGACTTCACCATGGCCCAGATGCAGATCTGAACGCATTGGTGGGTCCGGTTGAGGTCGAGAGTGAAGAGCTGCTCGATGCAGTCATCGAGGAAGTCCAGCCCCTAGTAGATAGACTCCTGACTGAGCTGGGGATCGAATGATCCTTATTTTTGTAACCAAACAATTGTAATTACAATGCAATGTATGTAAAACTATTTTTTCAAAAGAAAGTGCATATTCACATCATAAGTTTCATACTATAAGTATATCCCTCTAGCCCCCGCCTCTGTTTATGAACACTAAAGCCTTGGTGTTATAAGCAGAGGAGAAAATATAAGCGTAACGACCAGGGATATGCATATTAAACCAATGACCAGGATCAATATAACATCTAATCTTATTGCGAACTGGTAGCCACTCGGATGACCAAGGACTTACCAGATAATCCCGTATGCGTTGAGAAACGGCTTATTTAGGAATGACTTATCTATAAGTGATCATGAGATCGACCAGCGAATCCGATTAGATGGTTGTATTGATCTGACCGTCGGCGATCAGCCCCCAGGTCGAATGCATATGATACGGGCTTAAAGAGAAAAACTCGTTGTATGAAAGTAAAACATTTTTTGTTTTGGCAAAAGATGCTAATTGAACAGGAAAAAAGTGATTGGAATACTTACACGTAAAACTTGCGAAGTTGATCGATGTTCCAAGTATTGGACAAAATCCGACCATCCTCCATAGCTAACCGCGCCGATCCTGTCTGCGGCACTGAGACGACAGTGTATGGTCCTTCCCACTTTGGGGAGAATTTATTGCGGTTAGACTGGTCTTGAATTTTTCGTAAAACCAAGTCGCCAACGTTGAGATTACGTGGTCGCACTTTTTTACTGTGATACTTGCATAGAGCCTGCAAGTGTACCGCGGACTTGATCAGGGCGCGATCACGCCGTTCTTCCAGGAGGATGAGATCTTGCGATCGCTGTTCGGATTGGTTGACCTGTTCGAATTGATTCGTGCGAACAGATCCAATACTAACTTCCATAGGCAACACAGCCTCAGCCCCATAGACCAAATGGAAGGGTGTCTCACCGGTGGCTCGACTAGAGGTAGTCCGTAGTGCCCATAGAACAGTATAGAGCTCGTCTGCCCAAGCCCCCGAGCGGGTCTTGAGGCGATCAAAAACACGTTTTTTGATGCCTTGCAATACTTGCCCATTGGCCCGTTCTACGGCACCATTGCTTTGTGGATGTGCCACGGAAGCAAAGCACACCTTGGTCCCAATCTGATCGCAGTAGTCTAGGAAGAGACCGCTAGCGAACTGAGAACCGTTGTCTGTGATGTGACGGTTTGGAACACCAAATCGTGCCACAATGTTCTTGTGAAAGAACTTTTGTGCGGCTGATGCAGTAATATTTCGTACTGGTTCGGCCCCAATCCACTTTGTGAACGTGTCAATGGCTACAAACAGAAACTTGTACCCATTGACCACTTGTGGCATAGGACCGATGATGTCCATTCCCCAGATCGCGAAGGGCCATATGAGAGGAATAGTTTGCAATGCATAAGCAGGTTGATGAACCTGTCTTGCATGAAATTGACACTGTGGACACATCTTGACCATAAGCTTGGCATCATCGAGTGTCGAAGGCCAGTAGAATCCCTGTCGAAAAACTTTCCCGACCAGTGTTCGGTATGACGCGTGTGCACCGCATACACCGTCATGTATTTCTTTCAAGAGGGATTTCCCTTTCTCCTGAGATATGCAGCGCATGAATACTCCTTGAGTACCCTTTCTGTACATAACCCCATCTATGAGTTTGTACAGACGCGCCTTTCGAATTAACCGATCGCTTTCGGTTTCGTCCTCGGGTAGGGTCCCATGTTCAAGATAGACCCTCAATGGATGAGTCCAATCTTGTTCCTGACCGAGGTTGGCAACGAAGGCTATTGCCGGATCATCCTCGACCGAAGTCATGATCGAAGGATGGTCCAAGTGTTCAATGAACACTCCTGCCGGAGCGGATGAGCGTGAGGATCCAATTTTGGATAATTGGTCTGCGAGAATATTGTCCTTTCGTGGGATGTATTGGACTTCGAAGTGACTGAAGTGTTTTTCCAATCTCCTCACTTCCCCCAGGTAATGAGCCATTGTCTCATCGGAGGTGCTGTACTCCTTGTTTACCTGGTTTACGACTAGCTGTGAGTCCCCCCTCACCACTAATCGACAGACTCCGAGGAATTTTGCTGCCCGGAGCCCTGCAAGAAGACCTTCATACTCTGCTGCATTGTTGGTTGCAACAAAGTGAAGTTGAATGACATACTTAAGCTGTTCGCCCTGAGGCGTAACTAAGACCACTCCAGCCCCCGAGTGTTGAAAACTAGGGGAGCCGTCTAGTACACTGTCCAATAATCGGGGCACTCCAGTTCCTGTGCTAACTGCACGGGTGGCTCAAGGTTGGTCCATTCGACCACAAAGTCAGCCAAAACCTGAGACTTAACCGCCATGCGAGGGGTGAAGTGGATCTCGAAGGCACCGAATTCGACCACCCATTTGGCGATTCGACCAGATTTTTCTGGATTTCGGACAATATCCCCTAAAGGAAAAGAGGAGGGTACTGTGATCTTGTGTGCTTGAAAGTAATGTCGTAGCTTACGGGAAGCCATCAGTAGCGCGTAAAGTATCTTCTGGACCTTAGGGTAGCGCTCCTTAGGACCATGAAGTACTTCACTCACATAGTAGACGGGTCTGTGTACTCCTTCCCTTTCCGCGATCAGAACTGCGCTGACCGCGTGTGGGGTGGCCGCCAAATACAGAAGTAATGGTTCTTCCTTTTCAGGAGACACCAATACTGGCGGACTGGACAGATATGTTTTTACCTCCTGAAACGCTTTTTCGGCCTCGTCGGACCACGTGAAGTTATGATGTTTCCGCAAGGCTTTAAAGAAAGGTAGTCCCCTTTCGCCTAATCGCGATATAAAGCGACTTAAAGCCGCCATGCGACCAGCCAGGCGTTGAACATCCTTCATGGTCGAGGGCGACCTCATTTGTTCGATAGCTCTGATTTTTTCAGGATTAACCTCAATGCCCCTGGAACACACAAGGAAACCAAGAAGCTTCCCTGAAGAAACCCCGAAAGAACATTTCTCCGGGTTCAATTTTATTCCAAAGCGATTCAAATTACAGAAGGTTTCAGCAAGATCGTCCAAATGAGACAATCTTTTGGTGCTCTTTACAACCAAGTCGTCTACATATGCTTCGAGATTACGCCCTATCTGGGAGAAAAAGGTCTTTTGCATCAAGCGCTGGTACATGGAACCTGCGTTCTTGAGACCGAACGGCATTCTGACGTAGCAGTATGTGCCGAACGGGGTGATGAAGGCAGTTTTCTCTTCATCGTCTTCTGCCATGCTAATTTGATGATATCCTGAGTAGGCATCCAGAAAACTCATCAGTTCGCAACTCGCAGTGGAGTCAACCAGCTGGTCGATGCGGGGAAGGGGAAAGTCATCCTTCGGACAGGCACTGTTGAGGCTAGTGTAGTCGACGCACATGCGCCACTTGCCATTTGACTTGCGGACCATGACCGGATTGGCGAGCCAGTCCGGGTGATTCACTTCGCGGATAAACCCGGCTTGTAAGAGTTTGTCTAACTCTTCTCGGATGGCTTCCTGTCGGTCGGTGGCAAAACGCCTGAGCTTTTGCTTTATTGGTCGTTGTCCAGGTCGAATTGCTAACCTGTGCTCAATTACTTCCCTTGGGACACCGGGCATGTCGGACGGTTTCCACGCAAACACGTCTGCGTTAGCCCGGAGGAAAGCAACGAGGTCGAGTTCCTATTTGTCATCCAGGGCCGACCCAACCCGAATTGTCTTGGATGGGTCATCTGGGTACAAAGGAACTTGTTTGAGTTTCTCATCTGGTCGAGGAGCAGCCCTGATCGCATCGATGGCGACGGTGGCGACCTGAGCGTCCCGGAGGGGAAGTTGATCGACCATCTCCAAAGATAGCCGGTCGCACGTGAGCGCCACGTTGCGACTACCTCGGACCAAAATGACACCTTTGGGGCCAGGCAATTTCCCGCACTGATAAGCATAGTGCGTTGCCATCATGAACTTAGCAAGAGTCGGCCTGCCAAAGATTGCATTATAAGCTGAATCACAATCGATTACATCGAAAGTAACCAATTCTGTTCGGAAGTTATCTGGTTCTCCCAGAGTGACCGGGAGGACCACTTGTCCCAATGGCATCATGGAGGGGCCTGGGATTATCCCATAAAACGGATGGATTATGGGCTTGATCTTCGAACGAGGAATTTGCGTCTCGTCGAGAGTCTTGACCAATAAAAGATCAAGGGAACTTCCCCCATCAATCAGGACCCTTTCGACTCTCGCGTTACTGATGATTGGGGTAATAACCAGAGGTAGCCTCAATGGTCGAGTTAGCCCCACAGGACAGTCAGCGCGATCGAACGTCAAAGGCATATCCGACCAACGGGGATATTGAGGTTCACCAAGGGATGCCTCCGTTTGGTTAACCTCTCGGCAAAAAGTTTTAAACTGTCTTTTGGAAACGAAAGAGGAGGAACCTCCGAAAATGACATTAACATGATTTTGAGGTACCTGGTAAGCCATTTCTTCGTCTCCGTCGACGTCTCTAATCCCGCACGCCTGCTCTTTAGGCGGTAAGGTTGGCATTGGCCCAGCTCCTTGGTAGAAATCATCCAGCTGTTTCAACCAACTCCTGCAGTTTTTGAGGTCGTGGCCTGCGGAGTTGTGGAGTGGACACCACCTTTTGCCCTCCTGCGGATTAGTTGATTTTTCTGGCTGGTCGGAATCCCGGCCGCCAGAAGCAGTTTTACTTTTAAAAGAAGACTTATTACCTTTGGTCGAAGGTGGTTTCTCCGCGACTGCGACCTCACGGTACTGTCCAGAGCGGTTCCTCTTCGACTTTTTTGACTTACCACCCAGTGAAGACTCCGGCTTTTTGCTTGAATCTTCTTTCTTGGCATCCTTGAAGCCTGGTTGGGGCGGTAGGTCCCCCTTGTCGACCATTCGGTTCCATTCGACTGCCTCGGCTGCATCGGAGTATCGATCAGCCATATCGAACAGATCGGCCACTGATCGAGGAGGGTGGATTAGCAAGTCTTCAGTGAATCTCCGGTATCGAACGGCATGCTTAAATGCCCTGATTACGGAGCCATCAGATATGTTCGGGATAGTATTTCTTACCCCGACAAACCTCTTGACAAACTGCCGAAGTGTTTCGGTCGAAGTTTGCCGCAGTCTATGCAGGTCGTCCTCCTTTCCCGGTTTTTGGTAACAGTTTTGGAAATTGCTGAGGATGGCATCGCATAGCATTTCCCAATTGTAGATGGAACCCTCAGGCTGATTGAACAACCAGGTTCTAGCTGGTCCTGCGAGGACTGTTGGCAGGTAATTGGCCATGACCTTGTCATCGCCTCCTGCTGCTTGGATGGCAGTAATATAGATCTGAAGGAACTCGGATGGGTTCTGAGTTCCATCGAACCTCTCAATGGCTCCTGGTCGAAACTTATCGGGCCAAACGACTGCTCGTAGGCCAGGCGAGAAAGCTTTGCAACCAACGTAAGGACCGTGAACCGTCCTGCGACTTTCGGTTGGATTTCGAGCAAACTCACGTAATGGCGAGGTTACTCGTGGTCCCAAACGAGAGTGAACGGGAACTCGATCCCTACTACGAGAGTCCTGCATTCGCCGGTATTTGTCCTGTCGGGACAGTATAGGCGGCGGGTAACTCCGTCGGCCAGAGCCAAAATGAGGACCATCTCGTTCACGGGAATGTGTCACTGAGCGGGAAGAGGCTGTTGGGGTCGCCTCGGATGCGACCTCGTCCAGTCTTTCTGCCAGGATCCTGAAAAAGGCCGGTCTCTGCGCATCCGTGACCGTAGGAGGAAAATTGCGCATGACTTCCGCGATAGATCGCAGTCGACCATGGGTACTTCTCCTAGGGGCACCAGGTGTTATTGTTTCTTCGTCCACTGGGAAATACTCCGGTGGTGAGGAAGGAGTCTGGTCACGTCTACGACCACGCGACCGTCGAGAAGAACTCGGGGCAGCATCGTAACGAGCCTGCGCATCTTGAAGAGCCCCTAGGGCAGTTCTGCGTAGTTCGTTGTTCTGTTGCTCGAGATCTTGCTCCTCCTTCTGTTTGCGATCTTGTTCTTCCCTGGCAGCCTGTTGATCGGGAGTTTCTTCCGATAACGCAGCAAACTGCCTAGGGAGAGAGGTCGTCGATGGGGAGAACATCTCGGTTTGTTCCGAGTCGGACTCGAAATCAAAGAGACGGTGGAGGTTATCAGGGTCGAACCTTCCTGGGCTAACTTCAGGGTCACCATCATATTTTCCTTCAGCGGGATCGTATGATGGGCCGGATTCATCACCTAGCACATTAAGAACCTCTGTAGGTTCTGACCTTGTGCCAGTTACCTCCTGGTCGATTAACATGACTTGGGGAGATGATTCAACCTGTGGAAGATTCTGGCCTTCGACCTCTTCCATCGGAACAGGATCACTTGGAGAAGGCATTGGTATATGGGCATAATCCTCGAGATCGAAATCATTCTCGGAATCATATGCTCCAGCCATGTTTCGGCGAACCTCCGAATTTCAATTAGGACGCCTTGAGAAAGGCCCCACGGTGGGCGCCAGTTGTCGACGATTCAGACTCAGGGTCCTCAGCCGAACTTATGCAGAATTTTGTAATTGTGAGACCTTTCAAGATGACCCTCCGGGAAGGTATGCTGAACAATGGAGAACAAGAGCACAGAGAGTTTAGACAGGTTCGGGCCCTCGATGATTGGAGTAATAGCCCTACGTCCTGTTGAGATTTAACTAAGTGTGGTAAAAAAGTTTACAAATAGAGGAAAAAGTCCTCACAGGCGAGGATTTTCCCTGTAAGGGTGTACAAGGAGAAGCTATAGGAGACTCGTAAGTGTTGCTTAATCTAAGCCGTAGACTTGGCTGTTTGAATGATCGAGATATCTCGTATCTTGATTATTCTTTTGAATCTGGTTCTTCCGAAAAAATGTCTTGGATCCCCCGTTTGATGTACTTTGCCACCTTTTTATACTGGTCGAAAAGGTGCCATATGAAGAAAACTATATCAAACGGTTAGATGCAGTTGTTGGAGAACTGCTGTTAACTTCTACGGAGGTTATTAACACGTGTTAATCATGAATAACTGCATATAATAACCTCCGACGGTTGGTCTCCAACGTGGAGGAATCCTCGGGATGCTTGGAATATCCTGACATAAGGATAACCGAATAAATCCCAAGCACCCTGGTCGAGAACGTTCTGACCGCGGAATGTAGGCTGACCGCACAACATCCAGTCCGCGTATAGCATACGAACTTCTGACCGCACAAGGCTGTCGGTCTGATGGCACGAAACCCGCGACCTGATCGCGTAAAGCTTGCGACCTCATGGTGATGCCCCTTAGAATAGCTTGAGTTCGCATCACCAGATACATGTCTGGTTCGAACCTGTCTTGAACCAAGAGTTTATTAGAAGTAACCCGGGTATCAATCCTCGTCAAAAATGAAAAGACATATTTACTTCAAATTTAAATCTTACATCGGATAAGTGACCCAACGCTTCAACTTCTCCACTTAGTGGCGCACTAAGTGTGACGGTTTATTTCCAGAGACATGCTCTGGGTTGTATTTGACAGGCAATGATGGCGCCGCGTTATCATTTTAACCAGAGATAAAACCGTGAATATATTTTAAGAACTCGAGGCGTTCGAAAAATGAACCGTCACCCCTGGGGGCTATAAATACCGAAGCCTCTTTAGCCCTAATACTTCACAAGTCTTTTCCTCAGCTAAATCCTTCCCAAAGCTACCTTTTATTATCTTTTGTACTCACCTCAATGGCAGATCAAGACATCATTGAGATTGAAAGTGACGAAGAGGAAGTGACACCCGAACTCGACCAAGACCTCCAGAAGGTAAGTCTTTTCGGGAACTCTTGATTCAAGTCGTCATTTGATATTCCGATCATTTCCAAAAAATGCCTTTTGTAAATTCACAGGTAACCGAAGAGTTGGTTCCTTCAGGGAAGAAACCCAAGGTTAACGAGGGATCCTCTAGTGGCACAAGGGTTAGAGATGCATCATTGCTCTCTCTTCCTTTGGTCCCTATAGTCCTTCCTGTCCATGCAACTCGGCAGGTCGAACCTTCATCTCCACCTTTGGAGATCCATAATAATCCTTCAAAGCCTTCTTCTCAGCTTTCTCCATCGCAATTAAACGATCCCCATCTTTTGATGGGTTATCAATTTTATGGTTGGAAGGCTACACTTCCGCGACCAGATAATCCTCAGCTTCTGTTGGTTGAGCAATCTTCTTGTCGGAAGATTGCACTTCCACGACCCGATGGTTCCTGACTTTTGTCTGGTGATCTACTTTCTAGGGGAAATACTTCATCCTCTCACTTGCGAGGATTGGTAATTATTTTCATCTCTTCTGCTGGTCGTTTTAACTTGTAAAACTAACACATGCATATGCAGGAGACGAAAATTTCTGGAGCCCCCAGCGACCAGCTTGCTGAGATCCAACCTCTTTCCTTCGAACAGACTCTCCAAAAGGAGAAAGAGGTTCTGGAGAAGAAGACAGAAGAAATGTCTTCGGCCATTCTGCATCTAGCAGAATGATTTGACAGCTCCCATGAGGAGGCGCCCCAATTCCGCTTGGAGAGGGACTACTCTAGTCAACAGCGAGAACTCTCCGATTCGATGAGGAATAGTAGTGCTTATCTGATTCGGGACGATGTAGATAGGCTTAGAGCTGTAGCCAGTTCTCTAGGAGCAGCCAGTGTTGATCCCACTGATGCTAATATGTCCCTAGGAGAACTTTGTAAGCTTCTTTCAGATCAGGTCGATGCTCTGGTCGCTTGTATCCCTTTTCTATTTAAGGATTGCCAGAAATAAAAAATTTCTTTTCCTTGCACACTTTGATTTCTCAAGAAGTATTATGTAAAACTCATAATCCCAAGTTAAAGTTCTTCGTACTCTCTGTGTGAAAACATGATCGCAGGAATGTCTTTGCGATCACGCATACACAGGTAAAACCGAAGTAACAAGTATTTTGATCAGAAACGCATCGATGCGTTATACCGCGACCAGTACCGTTATTGCGATCAGAACCGAAGCCGCGATCAAAACTGAAGCCACGATAAGAACTGAAGCCATGATCAAAACATAATGCCTTAACCGAATGATAATCGTATATGTTTCGATTACCTACTTGCAGCCATCACAGAATGGCATTGCGATCATCATACAAATCTTGAGATGACCACAGAACCACATTGTGATCAAGTTTTACAAAAGATACGAAGGATCATTTCCTGCACAATCTTTGCAAAAATTTCATGTTTTTGTGTGCACCCTAGCCCCCGAATTTGAAACAAAAAATAATAAAAATATTTTTTGTTCCAGATTCACTGTAGGGAGTGCATTTCGGGTCTCCCGAGAGAAGGCACCCATTATAGGAAATTAATAAAGTATTAAACGAAGCATTGCCTCGGGCATATAAAAGGAGAAGGTAGCTTCCTGAGGAAGCCACACAACCAGAAACCCTTTACTTGCCTTAGAGTTTCCGCCGCACAAAACCCTCATTCTTCATTCTCCATCGCCTCCAAAGTCACCACCTTTCCTCTCAATCTTTCGAAAGCAATGGCCTCCTGGAGCCAATCCGTCCACCATACCGAAGAAAGTTTGGTGGCCCTTGAGAAGGAAGAGATTCTTCCTCCGTGGCTGCTGATCAACTGGTGGCCCGCGGAGAAAGATCAAGAAACCCCAATTGTCTAAGAGGGCGAGTTGGTGGTTTTTGAAGAGTACATGCGTTGCGGGTTCCGATTCCCTGAGAGCCAGTTCTTAAAGGGAATCTTGGAGCATTATGGGTTGGAGTTGGTGAATCTCCACCCAAATGATGTCCTTATCCTGGCAATCTTTCAGCACTTGTGCAAAGCCTTTGTCGGAGTGCTCCCAAGCGTGGAGCTATTCTGATGCTTCTACTACTCGGCATGGTCGAAGAGCGCCAATGCCGCCGGATGTATCTACTTCCGGATAAGGGAGAAGAAAGAGTATCCCTTCCCACCCCTCCGAGATTCCGTTCACGGGTGGTACCAGAAGTGGTTCTACTGCACCCCTCAGTCGAAGAGCCGGCTGTGGTTTGAGAACTCTCGGCCGGAGAAGTCCAGCGAGTTGGACTCCCTTCTGGCTCTGAGCATAGAGCAGAAGAAGTAGGCCCAAGTGATTCTTCACTTAGTCCAGCAAGGACTAACTGCTCACGACATCATACGCGACTTTGTGAGGAACCGGGTGAGCCCCCTGCGTGAAAGGGCTCATCCGGCTTGGGAAATCCAGTCCATGGCGGATAGAATCTTGGACTATAATAACGGTATGTCTTCCAGTCAACAGAACATACATTTCTTCTGAAAAAATATCGTATTGGCTAACATGCTTGTTTGTGATGCAGCCCTGCCTTTGTTCGAAATTGAAAAGGGGACAAACTACCTCCTCAAGGCGTACAGCGCTGATGTGGAGGGAACCAAGGGGATCGCCTCGCCCCCAGAGCCTAATCAATGCCAGCGACGATCTCAAACAAGAGCGCCGAAAGGTATGGACTTTCTCCACAGGCTCTGTTGTAGATCATCCATCCGTCTTGTGTTAACAAGAACATTCAGAATGACATAGCTCCTGGGGAAGTTCGCCGAGGCGATGCGTCCAAGCGAGGACGTTGGTCTCTTGGGGAGACCGGCTACGAAGCGTGCGGCGAACGAACCTGCTCCCAAGAAGTCCAAGAAGATTCTGGGAGAGGCCTCTTCATAGAAGACACCCCTTACCGCGAAAAGGACTGCTGTAAGATATTCAGTGCCTCCCATAACCCCTAGTACGAGCAGGAATTATTTCTTCATCGTACAAGGCAAAGGGAGCGAGGACGAGGAGGATGACATTCCTCTGGTTCGCCGCAAGAGGAAGGCGATCACTCCTGCCACCAGCGTGGTCCTGTCCCTGACCGCAGGGACAGAAATGACCGCTATGGGCCCCGTGACCACTGATAATCCGGTGGTTGCGGGTGAAACCCCAATGCCTGAAGCCCAGGAAGCTTCAGGATCTGCAACACCCCCCTTCTGACAGAAGGGGCGATTGTGGTAAGATTTCTCACAATCCTAAATGTTCGGATTCATCTGTGTATATCCATTAAGTTATGCTAGTACAAGAAGAAGAAAATATCCCCCTAATCCGCCGTGAAGTGACTCCTACCAGTCCTGGGGCGGCGAGCACTCCACTCCTGCCGATAGGGGTGGGAATAACCGAGCAGGACATTGCGACCACCACCAACCTCATGGTCGCGAACGAAGCCCCAGCGCCAATGGGCCAGGAGACGTCTGGACCAATGACCTCATCCCTACCGACCGAAAAAGTTACCCCAGTAAGGACTCTTACAGCTTTGGTCTTCATCATTCCTTATGTGTGTTCTTATATGTTTGCATACACACAGGGAGAAAAAGACAAGGTCTTATTTACAAAGAGGAAGACTAGGACAGATGACGACTGTCCTCTTTTCCTCGGGGAACCATCTTCGAAATCCTAGAAGTTGGTAGGATTTCGAGTAAGGTAAGAATATCTCCTGTTTGGACAGGGTCGTTTTATAGTGATCGACTGAAGGGATTCTAACAGATGGTCCTTCTATTTGCTTAGGCGTAGAGAAACAGCGCCAAGCCCCCCAGTGACCTCGACAAGTATTGAAGCTTCCCCCACTACCGAGGTCACTGGTGATTAAAGTTCCATCCCTTCAGCCCGGGAAGTCCTTTGGGCCGTTATAGATGGGTTGGCCGCAGAAGTCCAATCACAGAGATTGGAATCTACGACCCCAGTTATGTAGGAGGCTCAGCAGGAAAACTCATCCACTGCTCCTACTGGGGTTAAGGCAAGTCTAGTGACTCAGCCTTTAGCTGAACCGGAAAGTGGCTCCTTCCGGGAGTATGTTGAGGTATGCCGATCATCCCTTGTGATTTTTAAGTTCGCACTATTCCCCTTCCATATCATAGGAACTGACTCGTTTGGTGACCAGGTCGATGGCTGTAGCAAACAGCATCGAGGTCGCACAAGAAGAAACGAGACGCCTGCAGCGGTAAGGAAGATGTTCCTTCATCTGCTTGAATGTTAGTCTTATTTTGACAATCTGCCTCTTCTGTCACAGAGAAAATGCCTTTTTAATGAAGAGCCTCGCTGACCGGGAAGGCCAGGAGATCAGAGCAGTTGCCTAGATCTCATTTCTGGAGACCGAACTCCAACTGCGGTCACAGCTCTCCTGTAAGCATTCTTCCGACCCGAGTGAATCATTTTTATCCTGCGAACTATTTGTGATGACCTCCTATCACAGCTCGAGATGACCAAATAAGCTAGCTTGACCAAGAGAAGAAAGACCTCCAAGCGACCATCGAGTTGCAAAATCGAGAGTTGATTCTGTCTGCAGGGAGAACAAGGACTTGAGTGCGTCACTCTCGACCTGCAGCAGTGCTCAATGAGACATCTTCGAAAAACTGAAGATGGTGGCCGGTTTGCTGAGGGCTAATGTGGTCCAAACTGAAAGGGACGACCTCAGCCTCAGCGACTGGACCACACTGGTCGCGACCCAAGCAGAGTCACTACTCGAGTACCTTCCTGAAGATACAAGGCGGCAAAAAGAGGCGATCAAAACAAGAGTGCGATCAGCAGCCTCTGCCATCCTCTGTCGGCTTCGTCTTCACCATGGCCCAGATCTTGATCTGAATCCAATAGTAGGAGAGGCAGACGTTGAGAGTGAAGACCAGCTTGAGGTCATAATGGAGGAAGTCAAGCCTCTCATAGATGATATTTTGAAAGAGCTTGGCCTAATGTAAATCTTGTACCTGTACAGATACAATTTATACCATGCGAATGTATGCATTTTTTGAAAGAAAGCGCTTCTTTTTGTTTCA
Source organism: Pharus latifolius (assembly GCA_019359835.1). Taxonomy (NCBI): domain Eukaryota; kingdom Viridiplantae; phylum Streptophyta; class Magnoliopsida; order Poales; family Poaceae; genus Pharus; species Pharus latifolius. Next base: position 34,474,689 of record CM033321.1, on the reverse strand, counting down.
TGTCGCGATCATATTCCCCTAGCCCTATCCTATGATTATGTATACTGAAGACTTAGTATTATAAGCACAGAAAAAAATATGGGTGTAATGACGACCAGGGATATCCGACCAGACCGACAATTATGTTCGATACAATACCCAACCTTATTGCAAACCGGCAGCCACTCTGATGACCAAGGACATGCCGCAAGCCCCGTGTGCGTTGAGAAAAGGCTTATTGAGGGGTTTCTTGTCTGGAAGTGATCAAGAGCTCGGCCAGCGAATCCGATCAAAGTATTGTAGTAATACAACTATTGGTGACCAGCCCCCGAGTCAGACTCGTAATGTATGGGAAAAAGGAATAATTAACACATGAAACAACCAAAAGCACTGATTTTGTCAAATCATGCTAATTGAAAAGGAAAAGGGATTGGTAACTTACACGTAGAACTTGCGTAGTTGATTGATGTTCCATGTATTGGATAAGATCCGACCATCCTCCATCGCTAAAAGAGCTGATCCTGGTCGCGGCACGGAGACAACAGTGTAGGGACCTTCCCTTTTGTTATGATATTTGCGCAAAGCTTGCAAATACACCGCGGACTTGACCAGCGCTCGATCACATTTTTCTTCTAGGAGGATGAGATCTTGTAATCGTTGCCCATCCTGATCAACTTGTTCAAATTGATCTGTTCGAACAGAACCAATACTGATTTCCATGGGTAACACAGCCTCAGTTCCGTATACCAGATGGAAAGGTGTCTCACCGGTGGCTCGACTAGAAGTAGTACGTACTGCCCATAGAACGGTATAAAGCTCATCCACCCAAGCCCCTGAGCGTGTCTTAAGGCGATCAAAAACATGCTTTTTGATGCCCTACAATATTTCCCGTTGGCACGTTTGACGGCACCATTGCTCTGTGGATGAGCTACAGAGGCAAAGCACACCTTGGTTCCAATGGTGTCGCAATAGTCCAAAAAGAGACCGCTAGCGAACTGGGAACCATTGTCAGTAATGAGACGGTTTGGAACACCGAATTTGGTCACAATGTTCTTACGAAAGAACCTTTGTGCAGCAGCAGCAGTAATTTTGTGTACTGGTTTCAATCCATTTTGTAAACGTGTCAATGTCTACGAACAAGAACTTGTATCCATTGACCGCTTGTGGCATAGGACCAACAATCTCCATCCCCCAGACCGTGAAGGGCCATGACAGAGGGATAGTTTGTAGAGCGTAGGCAGGCTGATGAACCTGTCTCGCATGAAATTGACACTGAGGACATGTCTTGACCATGTTCATGGCATCATCGAGTGCCGAAGACCAGTAAAATTCTTGTCGGAAAGCCTTTCGGACTAGTGTGTGGAATGACGCGTGCGCACCACATACACCGTCATGAATTTCTTTCAAGAGGGATTTACCTTCCTCTTGGGACACGCAACACATGAATACTCCTTGAGTACCCTTTGTATACAAAACTCCTTCTATAAGCTTGTATAGACGTGCTTTTTGAACTAACCGATCACTTTCGGTTTCGTCCTCGGGCAAGGTCCCGTGTTTGAGATAGACCCTCAATGGATGGGTCCAATCTCGTTCTTTTCTGAAGGTGGTAACGCAGATTGTTACCAGATCATCCTTGACCGTAGTCATGATTGAGGGATGTTCCAAGTGTTCGACGAACACTCCTGCTGGAGCGGATGTGCGTGAGGACCCAATTTTGGATAATTGGTCTGCGAGAATGTTGTCCTTTTGCGGGATGTATTGGACTTCAAAATGACTAAAGTGTTTTTCCAATCTCCTCACTTCCCCCAGGTAATGAGCCATTGTCTCATCGGAGGTGCTGTACTCCTTGTTTACCTGGTTTACGACCAGCTGTGAGTCTCCCCTCACCACTAATCAATGAACTCCGAGCAATTTTGCTGCCCGGAGCCCTGCAATAAGACCTTCATACTCTGCCGCGTTGTTGGTCGCAACAAAGTGTAATTGAATGACATACTTCAGTTGTTCGCCCTGAGGCGTAACTAAGACCACTCCAGCCCCCGAGTATTGAAAACTACGACAGCCATCAAAATACATTGTCCAGTGATCAAGGCATTCCAAATCTTCGGATGCCTGCACGGGTGGCTCAGGATTAGTCCATTCGACTACGAAGTCGGCCAGGACCTGAGACTTGACCACGGTGCGGGGCGTGAAATGGATGTCGAACACTCCGAGTTCGACGGCCCATTTGGTGATTTGAACAAATTTCTCCGGATTACGGACAATGTCCCCCAATGGAAAGGATGAGGGCACTGTGATCTTATGTACTTGAAAGTAATGTCGTAGCTTACGGGAAGCCATCAGTAGTGCGCAAAGTATCTTCTGGACCTCCGGGTATCGCTCCTTAGGACCATGAAGTACTTCGCTTACGTAGTAGACGGGTTTGTGCACACCCTCTCTTTCCGCGATCAGGACAGCGCTGACCGCATGAGGTGTGGCCGCCAAGTAAAGAAGTAATGGTTCCTCTTTGTCGGGAGAAACCAAAACAGGCGGACTGGATAGATATGCTTTTACCTCCTGAAATGCCTTTTCGGCCTCATCAGACCATGTAAAATTGTGGTGTTTGCACAGGGCTTTGAAGAAAGGCAGTCCCTTTTCACCTAGTCGCGATATGAACCGGCTCAAGTCCGCCATGCAACCTGCTAGGCGCTGAACATCTTTGATGGTCGAAGTAGACCTCATTTGCTCGATAGCCCTGATTTTTTCAGGATTGACCTCGATTCCTCTGTAACAAACAAGAAAACCAAGAAGTTTTCCAGATGAGACCCCAAAAGAGCATTTCTCCGGGTTCAATTTTATTCCATATCGATTCAAATTACAGAAGGTTTCAGCAAGATTGTCTAAATGAGACGAACTTTTTAAACTTTTTACAACCAAATCATCTACGTAAGCTTCAAGATTACGCCCCATCTGAGAAAGAAAGGTCTTTTGCATCAAGCGCTGGTATGTGGAACCTGCGTTCTTGAGACCAAACAGCATTCTGACGTAGCAATAGGTGCCGAATGGTGTGATGAAGGCAGTCTTCTCTTCATCTTCTTCTGCCATGCTAATTTGATGATATCCTGAGTAAGCGTCCAGGAAACTCATCAGTTCGCAACCCACAGTAGAATCGACCAGCTGGCTGATGCGGGGAAGGGGGAAGTCATCCTTCGGACAGGCACTATTTAGGCTGGTGTAGTCGACGCACATGCACCACTTGCCATTTGACTTGCGGACCATGACCGGATTTGCAAGCCATTTCGGGTGATCGACTTCACGAATGAACCCGGCCTTCTGGAGTTTATCCAACTCCTCTCGGATGGCTTCCTACCGATCAACAGCAAAACGCCTGAGCTTCTGCTTTATTGATCGTTGTCCAGGTCGAATTGCTAACCTGTGCTCAATTACCTCCCTTGGGACACCGGGCATGTCGGATGGTTTCCACGCGAACACATCTGCTTTAGCTCGGAGGAAAGTAATGAGCTCGAGTTCCTATTTGTCGTCCAGGCCTGACCCAACCCGAATTGTCTTGGATGGATCATCTCGGTATAATGGAACCAGCTTTAATGTTTCATCTGGTCGAGGAGCGGCTCTGATCGTATCAGTGGACATTGTGGCGATCAGGGCTTCTCGGAGGGGAAGCTGATCTACCATCTCCAGGGACAACCGATCACATGTCAATGCCACGTTGCGACTGCCTCAGACCGAAATAACGCCCTTGGGGCCAGGCAAATTGCCGCACTGGTAAGTATAGTGCCTAGCCATCACGAACTTAGCAAGAGTTGGCCTGCCAAAGATCGCGTTATAAGCCGAATCACAATCAATTACATCAAAAGTAACTAATTCTGTTCGGAAGTTGTCTAGTTCACCCAGCATAACTAGGAGAACCACCTGTCCCAATGGCATCACGGAGGGACTAGGAATTATCCCATAAAACGGATGAATTATAAGTTTGATTTTTGAACGAGGAATTTGCATCTCGTCGAGTGCCTTGAGTAACAAAATGTCCAAGGAACTACCTCCGTCGATCAGGACCCTTTCGACTCTTGCATTGCTGATTATTGGGATAATGACCAGAGGTAGCCTCAATGGTCGAGTAAGCCCCGAAGGACAATCAGAGCGATCAAACGTCAGAGGTGTATCCGACCAACGGGGGTACTGAGGTTCACCAAGGGGAGTCTCCGTTTGGTTCACCTCTCGATAAAAGGCTTTAAATTGCCGTTTAGAAACAAAAGAGGAGGAACCTCCGAATATAACATTAACATGATTACGAGGTACCTGGTCGGACATCTCTTCGTATCCGCTGGCGTCCCTTAGCCCGCAAGTCTGTTCCTTTGGTGGCAAGGTCGACATGGGTCCGATCCCCTGGTAGAAGTCATCCAACTGCTTCAACCAACTCCGGCAATTCTTGAGGTCGTGACCTGCAGAGTTGTGGAGTGGACACCATCTCTTGCCTTCCTGCGGGTTAGTCGACTTCTCTGGCTGGTCGGCGCTGCGACCACCAAAAGTAGTTTTATTTTTGAATGAAGGTTTGTTACCTTTGGTTGATGGAGGCTTCTATGTGACTGCGACCTCTCGGTACTGTCAAGATCGACTCCTTTTTTATTTCTTTGGCTTCCCACCTGACAAAGATTCTGACTTCTTGTTCGAATCCTCCCTCTTCACGTCCTTGAGACCTAGTTGAGGCGGTAAGTTACCCTTACCACCATCCGATTCCACTCAACAGCCTCGACAGCGTCAGAATATCGATCAGCCATATCAAAGAGATCAGCTACTGATCGAGGAGGATGGATGAGCAAATCTTTGGTAAACCTCCGATATCGAACGGCATGTTTAAACGCCCTGATAACGGAGTTATCAGATATGTTCAGGATGGTATTTCTCACCCCAACAAATCTCTTGATAAACTGACGAAGAGTTTCGGTCGAAGTTTGTCGTAGTTGTCGACGATTCGGACTCGGGGTCCTTAGCTGAACTTATGCAAAATTTGTAAGTAGTGAGACCTTTCAGGGTGTCCCTCCGGGAAGGTATGTAGAATTATGGAGAACTGGAGCACAGAGAAGTTTATACAGGTTCGGGCCCTCGATGGTGAGAGTAATAACCCTACGTCCTGTTGGGATTTCACTATGTGTAATAAAGAGTTACAAATTGACGGAAAAAGATCTTCACAAGCGAAGATTTTCCCTATGTAAGTGTACAAAATGAATCCTAGAAGGCTTATGGAAGCTATCTAATCTAGGCCGTTGACTTTGCTGTTTGATTCTTTGATCGGAATCTCTCCTTCTGTTTGATGCACCAGGCTGCCCTTTTATACTGGTCGAAAGGGCGCTAGGTCGTAACGGCACCAAACAGTTGCTTGGATGTGGTTTAGAAAACCACTCTTAACTTCCACGCAGGTTTATTACGTGTTATTTGTGGATAACTACACGTATTAACCTCCTGACGGTTGTTTTCTCACGTGGAAGAATCTTCGGGATACTTGGGATATTCCTGCTATAGGGACAGATTAATCCCACACTCCCTGGTCGAAAGTGCTTTGACCGCGCGATGTTGGCTGACCGCGCAACATCCTGAGCCTTCTGTCCGCGCATAGCACACGAACTCCTGACTGCGTACTAGCTGCGATCTGATCGCATAAAGCCTGCGACCTCGGACTGGTACCACTCAGAATGACTTGAGTTCGTACCGCCAGGCACATGTCTGGCTCGAATTTATCCTGAACCAATCATGCATTTATTTGAACTGACTCGGGTGTCAATCCTCGTCAGTAGTCGATGGAGGTCGTCCTCTCTACCCAGCTTCTGATAACAAATTTGGAAATTGTTGAGGATGGCATCGCACAACATTTCCCTGTTATAGATTAAACCTTCGGGCTGATTAAACAACCAGGTTCTTGCCAGTCCCTAGAGGACTGTAGGCAGATAGTTGGCCATGACCCGGTCATCGCCACCTGCTGCCTGAATAGCAGTGATGTAAATTTGAAGGAACTCGGATGGATTTTGAGTTCCATCAAATCTCTCTATGGCCCCCGGTTTGAACTTGTCTGGACAAACGACCACACGAAGGCCGGGCGAGAAAGCTTTACAACCGACATAAGAACCATGAATTGACCTGCGACTTTTGACCTGATCTCAGGCAACCTCACGTGAAGGAGAGGTCATGCGTGGTCCCAGGCGAGAGTGGACACGAATCCGTTCTCGGTCATGAGAATTCCCCGCCTGTCCGGCTTTGTCATGTCAAGACGGTGCTAGTGGTGGACGATTACGTCTACCAGAACTAGAGTTAGAGTATTCTCGATCATGAGAACGTATCACTGACCGAGAAGAGGTCATAGGGGTCGCTTCAGATGCGACCTCATCTAACCTCTCTGCCAAGATTCTGGCGAAAGCCGGTCTCTGCGCATCCGTTACTGTAGGAGGAAAATTACGCATAACCTCTGCAATGGATCGAAGCTGGCCATGCGTGCTCCTCCTGGGTGAGCCAGGTGTCACCGTCTCCTCGTCCGCCGGTAAACGTCCGGGGGTGAAGATGGTGTCTGGTCGCGTCTGCTACCACGTGGTCGACAGGAGGAACTCGGAGCGGCGTCGTAACGAGCTGGCGCATTTTGAAGAGCCTCTAGGGCTATTCTGCGAAGTTCGTTATCCTGTTGCTCGTGATCCTGATCCTCCTTTTGTTTACGTTCTTGTTACTCCCTAGCAACCCGCTGATCAGGAGTTTCTTCCAATAAGGCAGCAAATTGCCTAGGCAGCGAGGTTGCTGATGGAGAAAACATCTCCATTTGTTCCGAGTCAGACTCGAAATCAAAGAGACGGTGGAGGTTATCAAGATCAAACTTCCCTGGGCTAAATTCCTGGTCAACATCGCCCTTGCCCTCAGTAGGGCCGTGTGATGGACCGGATTCAACCTCTAACGCAATAAGAACCACAGTGGGCTCTGGTTCTGCGTCGGTCACCTCCTGGTCGATAGACATGACCTGGGTGGTCGAATCAACCTCCAAGACGTCTTCACCTCCAGTTTCCTCCATTGGAACAGGATCACTGGGTGAAGGCATCTGGATGTGGGCATAATCCTCGAGATTGAAGTCATTCTCGGAATCATATGCTCCAGACATGGCTCACTGAACCTCCGGATAGAAATAAGAACGCCTTGAGAAAGGTCCCACGGTGGGTGCCAGCTGTCGACGATTCGGACTCGGGGTCCTTAGTCGAACTTATGCAGAATTTGTGAGTTATGAGGCCTTTCAGGGTGTCCCTCCAGGAAGGGATTAACAACATATAAGTGATTTAGGCGAGTCGAGCCAAGTTGTACTTCAACCAATAAGACAGCCTTGCACGAAAAACTAGTTGGAAAGGCGTTTCGCCTGTAGCTCGACTGGATGTAGTACGTAACACCCATAACACGGAGTAGAGTTCATCTACCCAAGCCCCCGAGCGTAACTTAAGGCGGTCAAAAACACGTTTCTTGACACCCTATATTATATGCCCTGTTGGGGGAAATCTCCGCGCGACTAAGTCTAGGTAAGAAACGCCGCCTTTAGCACGGGAACATAGCCCCCGGTGCCTGTCCCGGGCGCCGCCTTTCGCCCGGAGACATGGCCTCCAGTGCCATGTCCCCGGGCGCCGCCTGTCCCGGGCGCCGCCTTTCTCCCGGGGACATGACCTCCGGTGCCTGTCCTGGGCGCCGCCTTTCGCCAGGGGACATGGCCTCCAGTGCCTGTCCCGGGCGCTGCCTCTTGCCCGGGGACAAGGCCCCCGGCGTCTTGTCCCAAACACTGCCGTCCTTCTAAAAGGTAAAGTCTCTAGTTTCGGGTCATGTGCAGGTCACGCGAGGAATGCCTCGCAAACCGGTGGACACCTGTCAAGCATCCGAGGTGCCTGACCGGGAGAAGGACGTTGCTACCCTTCAATCCAACGGTAGCAGGCGGGGTAGTTTAGTCTTTTTGCTTCTTCTGGGGCTATATAAGCCCTTGTAACCCCTCATGTAACGGACAATTGCTCATTATTGCATAGAATAGACAATCTCACAGGTGTGCTCCAGAGCATCTCTCCTCGAGAGAGCTCCCCCAGCCGACTCCGGTCAGGAGCACGCCGACAGGACTAGGGCCCCCACCGGGACCCGAACCTATATAAATCATTGTGTCATTTGTTGTGCTTGTCCAGTGGGGGAGGACCGATCACCCGGTCAGCCCGTGTCGCGTTTTCTTCGCTAGGATCGTTCACAAAACCTGCCGGGGTGTTCGTAACACCGAGACATGCCCTTTGGTACGTTCAACTGCACCATTGCTCTGCGTATGAGCAACTGATGCAAAACAGACTTTGGTCCCAATGTCATCGCAATAATCTAAGAAAAGACCACTAACGAATTGGGAACCATTGTCGGTAATAAGGCGACTTGGAACACCAAATCGTGTTACTATGTTCTTATGAAAGAACTTGTTAGTCGCAGAGGTAGTAATATTGCAGACTAGTTTAGCCTCTATCCATTTGGTGAATGTATCAATGGCTACGAACAAAAACTAGTATCCATTGACTGCTTGAGGCATTGGTCCTACAATATCTATCTCCCAAATGGCAAACGGCCAAGTTAAGGGAATAACTTGTAAGGTATATGCTGGCTGATGAACTTGCCGAGCATGAAATTGACACTGTGGGCATCTCTTGACCAATTGCATAGCATCATTAATTACCGTAGCCAGTAATAACCTTGTCAAATAGCTTTTCCGACCATCGTCCGATAAGAAGCATGTGTTCCACATATGCCCCCATGTATTTCTCTTAAAAGGGATTTACCATCTTCTTGAGAAATGCAACGCTTAAGTACTCCTTGAGTCCCTTTTCAGTATAAGGTTCCCTCAAAAAGTCTGTACATGCGTGCTTTTCTAACTAACCAATCACTGTCGATTTCATCCTTAGGCAAGGTCCCATTCGCAAGACAGTTCCTCAATGGATGGATCCAATCTGTTTCTTGCTCTAAGGTGGCGACGTTAGGCATTGCCTCTAACCCTTCTTTGATAGAAGGGGATTTTAAGTGTTCGATGAACACACCTGTCTGAGCAGATGTACGTGAGGACCCAATCTTAGATAATTGGTCTGTGAGAATATTGTCTCTTTGCGGAACGAATTGGACTTCGAAATGACTGAAGTGTTTTTCCAATTTCCTCACCTCATCCAAGTAATGACCCATTGTCTCATCGGAGATGTTGTACTCCTTGTTTACCTGGTTTACAACTAGCTGTGAGTCCCCCCTCACCACTAATAGACAGACCCCAAGGGATTTGGCTGCTTGAAGCCTGACAAGAAGACCTTCATACTCTACTAGATTGTTAGTAGCAGCAAAGTGTAATTGTATGACATACCGGAATTGGTCACCCTAAGGTGTAATTAGTACCACTCCAGCCCCCGAGTGTTGATAACTATGAGAGCCACCAAAGTGCATCGTCCAATGATCGGTATTTGCTAAATCCACAGATTCTTGCGCAGGTGGTTCGGGATTAGACCATTCGACCACAAAATATGCAAGAATTTGTGATTTAATCGCTACTCGAGTAGTGAAATGAAGATCGAACGCTCCAAGTTCTATTGTCCACTTCGCAACTCGACCAGAAACTTTCGGATTCCAGTGAATATCTCCTAAACGATAGGACAATGGCATGGAAATCGTGTGCGCTTGAAAATAATGTCGAAGCTTTCTAGAAGCCATTAAGAGAGCATAAAGTCGCTTTTGGACTTCAGGGTAACGCTCCTTCGGTCCATTAAGCACTTCACTTACATAATAAACTGGTCATTGTACTCCCTCTCGTTCTGCAACCAGTACTACGCTGACTGCATGAGGGGTAGCAGCCAAATAGATGATTAATATTTCTCCTTTAATAGGGGAGACCAATACCTGAGCACTGGTGAGGTATGCTTTCACTTCTTGAAAGGCTTTTTCCGCTTCGTCCACCATTGGAAATCATTGTGCGAAATGAAACGGCTTAAGGCCGCCATTCGACCAATTAAGCTTTTCACTTCCTTCGTGGTCGAAGGGATCACATTTGCTCAATGGCCCGAATTTTTTCGGGATTAACCTCAATGCCTCTTGAACAAACAAGGAAACCTAAAAGCTTACCCGAAGAAACCCCAAAAGAGCACTTTTCAGGATTCAACTTTATTCCATGTTTATTCAAATTACAAAAAGTTTCATGAAGATCACCTATATGACTAGAGCTCTTAAGGCTCTTTACAACCAAATCATCTACATAAGCTTCTAAATTACGCCCTAATTGAGAAAGAAAGGTCTTTTGCATCAAGCGCTGATACGTGGAACCAGCATTCTTGAGCCCAAATGCCAACCTGATGTAACAATAAGTACCAAATGGGGTGATGAAGATAATTTTCTCTTCATCTTCCTCTACCATGCTAATTTGATGGTAACTTGAGTAAGCATCCAGGAAGCTCTTCAGTTCACAACCCGCTGTGGAATGAATCAACTAATCAATGTGGGGAAGGGAAAAGTCATCCTTTGGGCACGCATTATTCAAACTAGTATAATCAACGCACATGTGCCACTTACCATTTGATTTCAGGACCATGACCGGATTCGTGTGCCACTCAGGATGGTCGACCTCACGAATGAAACCAGCCTGCTAGAGTTTTTCTAACTCTGAATGGATAGCTTCTTGCTGATCAGGAGCAATACGTCTGAGTTTTTGCTTTATCGGTCGCTATCCAAGCCGAATAGCTAGCCTGTGTTCGTCTTCCCTTGGGACTCCAAGTATGTGTGAGGTTTTCCACGCAAACACATTCACGTTAGCCTGGAGGAAAGTAATGAGCGCTAGTTCCTATTTATCATCCAGCTTTGACCCAATCCGGATGGTTCTGGATGGATCATCTGGGAATAATGGAACCTGTTTGAGTTTTTTCTCTGGTCGCGGGGATCCCTTGACCGTATCCGGTGCTAAGGTTGTGTTGGGGGAAATCTCCGCGCGACTAAGTCCACGTAAGAAATGCCGCCATCTGCCCGGGGACTAGGCCCCCGGTGCCTGTCCTGGGCGCCGCCTTTCGCCCGGGGACAAGGCCTCCGGTGCCTGTCCCAGGCGCCGCCATGTGCCCGGGGACTAGGCCTCCGGTGCCTGTCCCGGGCGCTGCCTTTTAGCCCAGGACAAGGCCTCTGGTGCCTGTCCCGGGCGCCGCCATGTGCCCGGGGACAAGGCCCCCGGTGCCTGTCCCGGGCACCGCCTTTCGCCGGGGACAAGGCCTCCGGTGCCTGTCCCGGGCGCCGCCATGTGCCCGGGGACAAGGCCGGCCCCTGGTGCCTGTCCCGGGCGCCACCTTTCGCCCAGGAACAAGGCCTCCGATGCCTGTCCCGAGCGCCGCCATGTGCCCAGGGACAAGGCCCCCGGTGCCTGTCCCGGGCGCCGCCTTTCGCCCGGGGACTAGGCCTGCGGTGCCTGTCCCGGGCGCGCCGCCTTTCGTCCGAGGACAAGGCCTGCGGTGCCTGTCCCGGGCGTCGCCATGTGCCCGGGGACTAGGCCCCCGAGCTTGTCCCCGGCGCGGCCTTTCGTCCGAGGACAAGGCCTCCGGTGCCTGTCCCGGGTGCGCCTTTTGCCCGGGGACAAGGCCTCCGATGCTTGTCCTGGGCGCCGCCTTTCGTCTGGGGACAAGGCCTTCGGTGCCTGTCCTGGGCGCGGTCTTTTGCCTGGGGACAAGGCCTCAGGTGCCTGTCCCTGGCGCCGCCTTTCGTCCGGGGGCAAGGCCGCCGGTGCCTGTCCCGGGCGCCGCCTTTTGCCCGGGGACAAGGCCCCCAAGCCTGTCCCGGGCGACGCCTTTCGTCCGGGGACAAGGCCTCCGGTGCTTGTCCCGGGCGCCGCCTTTGGCCTGGGGACTAGGCCTCCGGTGCCTATCCCGTGGGCCGCCATGTGCCCAGGGACTAGGCCCCCGGGGTCTGTCCCGGGCGCCGCCTTTGGCCCGGGGACTAGGCCTCCAGTGCCTTGCCCCGGACATTGTCGTCCTTCTGAAGGTAAAGTCTCCGGTCCCGGATCACGTGCAGGTCACGCGAGGAATGCCTCGGGAACCGATGGACATCTGTCAAGCATCTGAGGCGCCTGACCGGGGGAAGGACGATGCTACCCTTCGATCCAACGGTAGCAGGTGGGGTAGTTTAGTCTTTTTGCATCTTTTGGGGCTATATAAGCCCTTGTAACCCCTCATGTAACGGACAATGGCTCATTATTGCTTAGAATAGACTATCTCACAGGTGTGCTCCGGAGCATCTCTCCCCGAGAGAGCTCCCATAGCCGACTCCGGTCGGGAGCACGCCAACAGGACTAGAGCCCCCACCGGGACCCGAACCTGTATAAACCCTCGTGTCATTTGTTGTGCTTGTCCGGTGGGGGAGGACCAGTCACCCGGTCAGCCCGCGCCGCATTTTCTTCGCTAGGATTGTCCACAAAACCTGCCGGGGTGTTCGCAACACCACGACAGTTGGCACCGTCCGTTCATGACGAGACGCCATGGCTCCCCCAAGAATGAGGGCCCGCGCCCTCCCCGGTGACGCCGGTCCCGGTGACTCAGCACCACCCGTCCAGGACACGACCGTCCCGGCGCTTCCGCCCGGAGGCGGCCAGACCAAGGTACCACCTCCCACCTTCCCTGTTAATTTAGGTGGTTCGACCTCCGGGTCAGTCCCGGTGACCGCGGTCGCCTCGGACGAGACCAGTCTCCCCCCGACGGCTTCCCCGACTTCCCGGGACGCCTTGCTTGAGGCTTTAGTGGAGGGCCAGCTCCGCGCCCAGCACTCTATGGATGAGCTGCTCCGCATGTTGGCGCGGCCACCGGCCCCCACATATGTGCCGTACCCATACCAGGGGGCTATGCCCCTGTTTATGGGTCACCCGGCGGTCCCTCCGGTCTACGGAGGTCCGGCCTCCCCGTATGACCCCATCAGGGGGTACCCTCCCCCTACGGGTTATACGTCCGCACCCTTCCCGGCACTGGGATCTTTCCCGGTGCCGTGGGGTTACTTCATGCCCGGGCCCTTCGCGGCACCGGGGGGATTCCCTGTTCCGGGCCCATTACATGCCGGAGGTTTTCCCTGTCCCGGGAGCCAGTCCCGCCCCCCGGGTCGCGTCTACCGCATCGGGGGTGGTCGACAGAGCAGCTCCCGTGTCGCAGCGGACCTCCCCGAGCAACGGCGCCCCGGTTCCAGACGTCGCCGCGGGGGTTCTCCCCTCGCCGGTTCCGAATAATACAGGGGCTTCCCCCTTTCTGGTTCCGGTCGTCACCACGGGGGTTCCTCCCTCTTCGGTTCTGGATAATACAGGGGCTTCCCCCTTTCCAGTTCTGAACGTCACCGCGGGCGCCCCCTCCCCAGTTCCGGATGAAACAGGGGCTTCCCCCTTTCCGGTTTCGGGGGTCTTCGCATGGGGGCTCCCCCTTGCCGGCCCCGGTAGCGTCCGGGCCGGTAGCTACAGTGCATGAGCTCCCTCCTCCCCCGGGGCCACCCCCGAGGGTGCGTCGGGCAGACCAGGTCTGCTTCTCCCGGGAGGAGGTCGAGCGAATGCGCACGGCTAAGTACGGGGAAGAGCTTCCCCCGGGTCGCGGACGTGGAGAGCCTCTCTCCAGCACCGGCCGAGGGAAGAGACCCGCCGAAGACCCAACCACTCCGGGGGAGAGCCCGGACGTCCGGGAACTCAACCCCGGCCTGGAAGAAAAGCGTCATTACCGCCATGCCTGCGGACCTCTTGGGCCGCTTCCCGACTCCGACAACGAGGGCGCGTCCCCCGTCAAAGGAGACAGCGACCGGGACTCCCCCCGGGAAGTGCAGGGGGCTAATCAGCCGCTCTGCCGCAGACTTTGGTGCATTTGGTGGCCGCGGCCTTACCGCCCGCCGCACATCGAGCACTACAATGGTGAGGCCGACCCCTATGAATTTGTGCAGGTATACTCCACGGCCATCTCGGCGGCTGGGGGGGACGAGACGGTGCAGTGCAACGTCTTCACCCTCTACCTCATTGGGATCGCCCACTCCTGGTTCTACAATTTGAAGGCTGGCTCCATCAAATCATTCACGCAGCTCAAGCGCGAGTTCTACGCGAATTTCCAGGGGAACTATGTGCGTCCCCTGGATTCTTCGCAGCTGTACACCGTCCGGCAGAAGACGGGGGAGACCATCCGCAGCTTCTTCAAGCGCCTCGCTCAAGTCAAGAGCAAAGTGGCTCACATCCCCGACTCTACAGTCATCGAGGCATGCAAGAGTAGGATCCTCCCGGGGGAGCTCCACCGGAGGCTCTCTCGAAGCTGCCCCTCCTCCGCCGACGAGCGCTTCAACGTGCTTGAGAAGTATGCTCGGGTGGAGGAGGACGACCTCTGGAAGAAAAACCAGGGGGCTCCCGCCCCCGCTGACCGCGGGGCCAGGGACCCCCTCAAACGCCCCAGGCAAGGGGGCCTTAATGAGCCACGGCCTCGGGACACTTTTGCCCTCAAGGGCGGAGGCGGCTCGCGCAACCCCGCAAGGGGCAACCGCCCCTTCCCCAAGCCGAAAGGCCGTGGGGGAGGACAGTCGTCTTGTGGTCGGGAAGGCCCCGCAGGGAGAAGCAGGGAAGGACCGTGGTGCACCTTCCACGGGTCTAGTACCCATGCTACCCGGGAGTGCGACTAGCTACTGCAACAGTTCGCGGCGTTCCTCGACCGGCATGGGCAGGGGGGGACTCCGGCCTCCTTGGCCCCTCAGCCAGCTTTACCGGCCCTTCCTGCTCCCGCGGGAGGTCAGCCGGGATGAACGCAGGAAAGGGAGCCGTCAGAAACTCTCCCCTTCCAAACTTCCCAGAGACGTGTTAACGTCATCATGGGAGGGTCCGCCTCCGGGCGGGACTCTAAGCGCCAGCGTAAGGAGTACGCGCGCGAAGTCAAGGTGGTGGGGATGCCGCACACGTCTCCGCCACCCAAGTGGTCGGACGTCCCCCTCACCTTCACGGCGGAAGATGCGCGTGGGGTTCGCTTTCCCCATGATGACGCGCTCATCGTCTCTGCCACCATCTACAGCTGCCACCTGGCCCGCATCCTCGTGGATAGCGGGAGCTCCGCCGATGTCCTCTACCTGAAAGCCTTCAGGGAGATGCAGGTGGACGAGAATTCGTCCTGGGGAAGGCGATCCACCCCGTGGGGAAGGTGGATCTCCCCATGACGTTCCGCACCCCGGAGAAATACCGAACTGAGATGGTCCGGTTTGACGTGGTGGACCTCCCCTCCTCCTACAACGCGATCATGGGGAGGACCACGATCAACTGCCTGGGAGCTGCCACCTACCAAAACTACCTCTGCGTGAAGATCCCTAGGCCTCACGGTGTGATCACCGTCTGGGGAGACCAAGATGTGGCCTGCGCTCTATACGAGCACGCCGCTGCAACAATCGGGAGTGTCAACATCATCAAGGCCCTGGGGGCGGAGGTCTCTTCCCCGGAATCAGACGTCACTGTGATACCTCCCGGGAGGCCCCTCCCCAAGCCGTGTCCGGAAGGTCCCGCTGTCCCCAGACGACAGGGACAAAACCGTCCGGATCAGGGTGGAACTCCCCGAAGAGCATGCAGCGCAACTCGCGGCCTTCCTGTGCGAAAACTCTGACATTTTCGTGTGGAAGCCCTCTGACATGCGCGGCGTCGCCCGGCATGTCATCGAGCACAAGCTCGCGGTAACCCCCGGTCACCCCCCAATCAAGCAGAAGCTGAGGAAACTCTCCCTTGAATGCCAAGAGGCGATCAAGGTGGAGATCGCCCGACTCCGAGAGGCGGGGTTCATTCGGGAGGTCTTGCACCCCGAGTGGCTCGCAGACCCCGTCCTCGTGAAGGAGTCAAACGGCAAGTGGCGGATGTGCGTGGACTTCACCGACATCAACCGCGCCTGCCCCAAGGACAACTTCCCACTCCTGCGGATTGACCAACTGGTCGACTCCACCGTGGGGTGCGAGTTGATGAGCTTCCTGGACGCCTACTCGGGCTACCACCAAGTCCAGATGGCGGAAGGGGGCGAGGAAAAGACGAGTTTCATAACTCCCCTCGGAACCTTCTGCTACGTCCACATGCCCTTCGGGCTGAAGAACACAGGAGCGACCTTCCAGCGCCTCATGACGCTGGTCTTCAAGGACCAAATCGGTCGCAACGTCGAAGTCTACGTCGACGACACGATAGTCAAAAGTCCCCGCGCAACCGCCCACGTCGACGACCTAGTGGAAACCTTCCGCAACCTCCGCGCGTATGGGCTGAAGCTCAACCCGGAGAAGTGCGCCTTCGGCGTGCGCAGGGGGAGCTCCTGGGCTTCCTTGTGTCCCAGCGAGGCATAGAGGCAAACCCCGAGAAGATCCGGGCGTTCCTAGACATGCCCCCGCCGCGCTCGGTCAAGGACATTCAGCGGCTCGCCGGCCGCCTAGCCGCGCTGAGCCGCTTCGTCTCGCAGTCGAGGTAACGCGGCCTTCAATTCTTCAAGATCCTCCGGGGGCTCGAGGGGTTCCGGTGGACCCCCGAGGCCCAGGAGGCCTTCAACGACCTGAAGAAGTATCTCACGAGCCCCCCAATGCTCGTGAGCCCATCTCCGGAAGAGCCCTTAATCCTCTACCTTGCCGCGACCCCAGTCGCCGTAAGCACAATATTGGTAAAGGAGCAAGATGGACAGTAGCGTCCCGTGTACTACGTGAGTGAAGCCCTCCAAGGGGCCAAAACTCGGTACACGGAGATGGAGAAGATCTGCTACGCCCTCCTGATGGTGTCCCAGAAGCTTTGTCACTCCTGCCTCCAAGCCCGGGGACGAAGACCTCCCTGTGCCGCCCCGACGCAGTGACCACTGGACACTTATGTTCGACGGGTCCCTGTGTCTCACCGGGGCTGGTGCGAGAGTAGTCCTCCGGAGCCCCGAGGGGAAGGAACTCGAGTACGCGGCGCGACTCGAGTTCCCCGCAACCAACAATGTCACCGAGTATGAGGCTTTGCTCCTCGGGTTGTGTCTTGCGCGCTCCCTGGGGATTCGACGCCTACTAGTGAAGGGAGACTCTCAGCTCGTAGTTTGCCAAATGGACAAGTCTTACCTGTGCCATGACGCAAACTTGAGCCTTTATTTGCAGGAGGTGCGCAAGATGGAGAGGCACTTCGACGGCCTCGAGGCCTGGCATATCCCACGAAGGGACAATGATCAGGCCGACGCCCTAGCCCGGGCAACCAGCGCCCTTGAACCGCTCCCCAAAGGGGCTGTCGGGGGAAATCTCCGCGGGACTAAGTCCAGGTAAGTTGCGTCACGATTGCCCGGGGACTTAGCCTCCCCGGGCGCCGCGTTTTGGCCCCCAGGGACCTGGCCTCCGGCAGCCGTCCCGGGCGCCGCCATTTGCCCGGGGACGCGGCCTTCGGCCCCTCCCCGGGCGCCGCCTTTTGGCCCCCGGGACCTGGCCTCCGGCGCCGTCCCGGGCGCCGCCATTTTCCCGGGGACGCGGCCTCCGGCCCCTCCCCAGGCGCCGCCTTTTGGCCCCCGGGACCTGGCCTCCGACGCCGTCCAGGGCGCCGCCATTGGCCCGGGACATGGCCTCCGGCCCCTCCCCGGGCGCCGCCTTTTGGCCCCAGGGACATGGCCTCCGGTGCCGTCCCGGGTGCCGCCATTGGCCCGGGGACATAGCCTCCGGGCTCTCCCCGGGCGCCGCCATTTGGCCCCCAGGACATGGCCTCCGGCGCCGTCCCGGGCCTCCTCGCCCGCCTAAAGGTAAAGTCTCGAGTTGTTTGTCACGTGCAGGTCACGCGAGGAGCGCCTCGGGAATCAGCGACCACCTGTCAAGCATCCAAGGTGTTTGACCGGAAGAAGGACGGTCCTACCCTTCAATCCGACGGTGGCTTCTGGGGTAGTTTAGGTTTTTTGCTTCTTTTTTGGGGCTATAAATAGCCCTTGTACCCCTCTGTTGTAAAGGATCGGCACACTTTTATTGGAATAGCTAAACTCACAGACGTGCCCCGGAAGCCTCTCCCCCCGGAGAGAGCCTCCCCAGCCGACTCCGGTCGGGAACGCGTCGACAGGACTAGGGCCCCCACCGGGACCCGAACCTGTATAAATCCGTGTCATTTCTTGTGCTTGTCCGGCGGGGGAGGACCGGTCATCCGGTCAACCCGCGCCGCGTAATCTTTGATAGGATTATTCTCAAAACCTGCCGGGGTATTCGCAATACCACGACAGTTGGCGCCGTCCGTGGGGACTCGTGACAAGACGCCATGGCTTCCCCGAGAACAAGGGCTCGCACCCTTCCCGGTGACCCGCGTCTCGGAGACCCGGCGCCGTCCGCCCGGGACACTGCTGTCCCGGCGGTCCCTTCCAGAGGCGACCTGGCC
Organism: Pharus latifolius; assembly: GCA_019359835.1. Taxonomy (NCBI): domain Eukaryota; kingdom Viridiplantae; phylum Streptophyta; class Magnoliopsida; order Poales; family Poaceae; genus Pharus; species Pharus latifolius. The sequence continues at coordinate 34,456,364 of CM033321.1, read as the reverse complement.
CAGGTACCACCTCCCTCCTTCCCTCCTAACTTAGGTGCTTCCACCTCCAGGTCGTTCCCGGTGACCGTGGGGACCTCGGCCGGGACCAGTCTCCCCCCGACGGCTCCCCCGGCCCCCCGGGACGCCCTGCTTGAAGCTCTCATGGAGGGCCAGCTCCGCACCCAGCGCTCTATGGATGAGCTGCTCAGCGTGTTGGCGCGGCCTCCGGCCCCCACATTTGCGTCACACCCGTATCCGGGGAGCATGCCCCCGTTTATGGGTTACCCGGCGGCCTCTCCGGCCTCCGGTGGTTTGTCCGTCCCGTATGATCCTGCCGGGGGGTTCCCTCCCCCTGCGGGATATACGTCCGGACCCTTCCCGGCACCCGGGCCCGTCCCGGTGCCGGGAGGTTACTTCATGCCAGGGCCCTTCATGGCACCAGGGGGGTACCCCGTCCCTGGCCTATTCCCGGGGCCAGGAGCCCACTTCATGCCGGGGGTTTACCCTACGCCGGGAGCCAGTCCCGCCCCCCACGTCGCGTTTACCGCACCGGGAGCGGTTGACACAGCAGCTCCCGTGCCGCAGCGGACCTTCCCCCGCATGGGCTCCCCGGTTCCGGACGTCGCCACGGGGGCTCCCCCCTCGCCGGTTCCGAGTGTTACAGGGGCTCCCCCCTTCCCGGCTCCGGTCATGGCTGCCGGGGCCCCCTCCACTTCGATTCCAAGCGTCGCCGTGGGCGCCCCTTCCCCGGTCCCGGATAATACAGGGGCTTCCCCCTTTCCGGTCCCAGGGGGTCGTTGCAGGGGGCTCCCCCCAACCGGCTCCGGAAGCCTCCGAGCCGGCACCTACAGCGCACGAGCTCCCTCCCTCGGCGGGACAGGTCCGTTTCGCCCGGGGGGAGGTCGAGCGAATGCGTTCACCAGAGCGCGGGGAAGAACTTCCCCCCGGCCGCGGGCGCGGGGAGCCTCGCTCTAGCACCGGCCGGGGGAAGAGACCCGCTGAAGAGCCAACCTCTCCGGAGGAGAGCCCGGACGTCCGGGAACTCAGTCCCGGCCCGGAGGAAAAGCGTCGCCACCGCCATTCTGGCGGACCTCTTGGACCTCTTCCAGACTCAGACAACGAAGGTCCCGTGAAAGAAGACAGCGATCGGGGCTCTCCCTGGGAAGTGCAGGGGGCTAACCAGCCCCTGTGCCGAAGACTTCGCAGCTTCCGGTGGCCGCGGCCCTACCGCCCTCCGCACATCGAGCACTATAACGGTGAGGTAGACCCTTACGAGTTTGTGCAGGTCTACTCCACAGCCATCTCCGCGGCCGGGGGGGACGAGACGGTACAATGCAACGTCTTCCCCCTCTACCTCTCCGGCATTGCCCGCTCCTGGTTCTACAACCTGAAGGCGGGCTCCATCAAGTCTTTATCGCAGCTCAAGCGGGAGTTCTGTGCTAACTTCCAGGGGAACTACGTGCGTCCCCTGGACTCCTCGCAGCTGTACACTGTCCGGCAGAGGACTGGGGAAACCATCAGAAGCTTCTTCAAGCGCTTTGCTCAGGTGAAGAGCAAAGTGGCCCACGTCCCCGACTCTACGGTCATCGAAGCCTGCAAAAGCGGCATCCTCCCGGGGGAGCTCCACCAAAGGCTCTCCCGGAGCTGCCCCTCTTCCGCCGACGAGCTCTTCAACGTACTCGAAAAGTACGCTCGGACCTCTATGCCACCCTTTTATACTGGTCGAAAGGGTGCCATATGAAGAAACTGCATCAAATGGTTGGATGCGGTTTTTGGAGAACTGCTGTTAACTTCCACGGAGGTTATTAGCACGTGTTAATCACGAATAACCGCATATATTAACCTCTGACGGTTGCTCTTCAACGTGGAGGAATCCTCGGGATGCTTGGAATATCCTGTTATATGGATAACCGAATGAACTCTAAGCACCCTGGTCGAGAATGTTCTGACCGCGGAATGTGGGCTAACCGTGCAACATCCCGGATATCCAGTTCGCATATAGCATGCAAACTTCTGACCGCGCAAAGCTGTGGGCCTGATCGCACGAAGCCCGAGACCTGATCGCGTAAAGCTTGCGACCTCATGGCAATGCCCCTCAGAATAGCTTGAGTTCGCATTGCCACATACATGTCTGGTTCGAACCTGTCTTGAACCAAAAGTTTATTAGAAGTGACCCGGGTGACAATCCTCGTCAGCTAGCCCCCAAATTCAAAGAAAATGAAGAGACGTGTTTATTTCGAATTTTAAGACCATGCATTGGATTTTTAACCCGACTCTTCAATTTTTCCACTTAGTGGCGCACTAAGTGAAAAACGGTTGGTTTCCCAAGACGGATTCTGACATTATGTGACGGGCAATGATAGCGCCGTATAACTGTTTTTATCTCGAGGTAAAATTGTAAATGCTTTGACGAAACCCGAGGAGTCTGGAATGCAAACCGTCACTCTGGCGGCTATAAATACCAGGCTCCTGGATTTGTAAAACTTCACAATTTCCCCCCACGCCTAAGTCCATTTCTTGTCATCCTGCCTTCTTCCTTTTCACATACTCCTCCTGATGGCAGATCACGACATCATCGAGATTGAGAGTGATGAAGAGGAAGTTGTCGAACAAGGGCTTCAAACGATTGAAGACCTGTCTCCCTTAAGGAAGAAACCCAAGGTTGACGAAGGATCTTCCAGTGGAACAAAGGTGAAGAATGTAGCAAGTCTCTTTCTTCCTTCAGTTCCTTTAACTCTCCCCGTTCATGCATCTCGGCAAGTTAGGCCTTTAACCTTGGAGAGGAATTCTTCTCAACTCTCTCCTCTTCCCTCCAATTCTCCCATCCTTTTGGGTGATCGATATTCTGGTCGGCAAGTGGTGACTATCTGTCGCGCCCCGAAACTGGGACTACGACTACTCCTGTAGAGACCTAGCTCGCTGCAGCTAGTCCCATATATGCATAGCATACACATACCCTTGACGTCCCAGGATAAGTCAAGCACAGGAGTATATCACATTGCAACAGACTAACTTACAAAATAGTTAAGCAGTGTGGCCTGCTGACCTTGATATTACATAAGAAGATTACAATGCCTTCACGGCATACATGGTTTAACAAAATAACATCTACACAGCAGAAGATAGGTGACCCACCCACAAAGAGAAGTGGACGGCAGAACAACACACATCAGGGCTCTGGCGGAACTGACGCTCCTCCTTCTGGATCCAAGAAGTTCTCCACGCCTTCATCTTGATTGTTGATCGCTCCGTCTATTGATTTGTAGATTGCAAGGGTGAGCACTTACGTACTCAGCAAGTCATAGGTAAGAGTAGATACATATAGTAGTGATGATATGAACCTAGACTAGTCAAGAATTATGGATGTTTATAAAATAATCTTTTTCTTTCATACCTCATCTCATGGCAGCACTTTTCATAATATAACATCATCATTCATGTTCACTAGATTATAGCACTACCGCGACACGTCGACACACGACAGCCCACGGCAGCACTCCTTATCATGACAACACATGTCATTTGGGTAATCTTGATTAAACATATTTTATTTAGAAAATAGTACTTGTGTCACACCACGTGGATTTAATCCACCGCAGCAGACTCCTATAAACCCGGGAGCTCGGAGTATTCGAATACGTTTTTAACTCTGCAGAGAGGTACCAATTTACCCGCAAGATATTCCACTTTCAAGCCCATCCTATCAAAATGATTAGACCCCTCCTCACAACCATGTGTGAGTGGCAAGGTGGAGATAACAAGAACTTTTGTTATGTCTCACTCACAATTCACCCCTGACCCTGTGGATCTCTCGCGAACCACAGTTGTGGCAGGTTGTACCCAAACCTCCACCCCTACTCATATCCCCATCACTGGGTCAGATATCAGATCACCTTCAGTGATAGTGTGGGAACCGTCCCTTATGTCAAACATCACAACACAACTCATGCAGGGGTTTTATGTGCGATCCACATAAGTACTTGTTCAGGCCTGTCCCATACCAGGCTTGCGGTTAGCACGTTGTTCATGCCACTAGACGCACAACACAAGGTTCTAGTCCTTATATGCCAGTGACCAGACCATCCACAACCCTGCACCTTCAGTGCCTGCATTCCTTTGCAGTCTAGCACCTCCAGTGCTACAGCCATCCATACCATTTTTCTGGTCACGGCTAGGGGTTTTATTTCATGAATATAAGTATATACGTACATATAATAGTTCATGGCTCAAAACTTGTTTATTTCACATTTCACAGATAACCAGTCTAGTACTGCCAATTCATAAATCAATCATTCTCAATCTTTCACATGCAATATTGCCTATATTCATGGTTATATTATAGCAACATTTAAAATATAGGTTCAAGATGACCAAGGATATGACTTGCCTTCCGCATCGTAAGAAACAGCAGTTGATGACGGGTCAACAGCGAAGTCCTCAAATTCAGCTTCTGAATCTGCTCGACGACAAACCAAACAATACACACAAATATTATTTATATATATTAAAATGATTTAGGATCTATATGCAGATATGCTCAACAAGAATAACTGAACGATACTGGAGATAATTGAGATTGTAAGCTGAACTAAGTTGAGATCTAGGGTTTCAAGGAATTGGCTAAGGATAGGTGTTAGATGCTCTTAGGATCTCAAGGTTACAATAAGAACATCAGTTTTGTGGCTGGTTTGATCAAAAACAGCGAATGTCAGCAGATTGACATTCGGATCAAGATTCTGACATAACTTCAAGGAAAACTAGAGAGCTTATCTCAAGTTATGACAGTAGAACAAAGTGTAGATCATAACTCTACAAATTCAGTGGACAAAGTGGCTTTCGAAATGCACAATCAGAAATGGGTAAACAAGGCAATGCCATTGGCTGGCATGCACTGGAATAGTGTCAAAAATTAGGGTTTAGCATAACATGCATTTCAAGGGCTCAAATCAAGTTGTGATAGAAGAAGAAAATGTTGATCACAACCTCAGGAATCTAAGGGACAAAGTTATGCTCAAAATGCACATCTGGAAAGAAGTGAAAAGGGCTAATGCCACTGACTGACATAGTTTGGCATTGATCTTGACATGGCCAGAAACTAGGGCTTGGCATAACTTTTGATCTAGAGCTCCAAATGATGCACCACTTTGTCTGGGAGGTAGGCATTGATAACAGGAACAAATCATTCAACAGGATCTAGGGCAGAAGATGGCTAGAAGGTGATGAAATTCAAAGGAGAAGTGTGGTGGCGACACGGCACAGTGAAGCCACTGGACAGAAATCTTGGCATGGCTATAACTTGAATTCTGGGCAGTTTCAAAGATTGAGCTAGAAGGAAAAAATGTTCAGGAGGTTGAGGCACACCTGAAAGACAAAGTAGATGAAGCTGAAACGGCCAGGAATAGGTTTTCCGGTGATTGACGCCGGAGAAGAAACTCTGCCATTTGGGGGCTTTCGATTCAGGTCGAATGAACTCGATTCCAAGCTTGGAGAGTGAAAGAGAGATAAGAGGAAGCTACCTGCACGATCAATTTGGCGGAGGATGGCCGGAGAAGCCTGGCGACGATCGCCGGTTTCTGGCGAAGCTCAAAATTGGGGAAAGCTTCGATTGAAGCTCAATCGGGAGATCTTGATGCATAGGCTTGCTGGAAATGAGTCACTGATCATCTTCTTCCACAAAATCGAGAGCTAATTCGGGCTGAATTAAGCTACATTGCAGGAACAGGGTAATCGGCAATTCCGGTGATCGCCGGCGTTAGAGGTCACCGGTGAGCAATTAAATGGTACAGCATGATGAGTGAGATGAGAGGAACTCACTGGTGCTGTTAATTTGGCGAGAGGTGCAGCAGATTGTGCTGGCACCGTGAAGCTCCTTGATGGCTCGCCGGAGAAGACGACTGCAGCGAGAGAATTTGCAAAATTGGCTAAGTCCTGGTGAAGAGGAGATGATACAAGGCACTGGTGGTTTAAATAGAGCAGTGGGCGTAGCTTGCAAGGTTTAAACAGCATTGAATTGATGTCAGTTGACATGAGTTGCCGGGCGCAGATGCAACAACGGCGAGCGGCGACGCGACTGTGCACTAGTGAGGTGACTGCTGATCAAACTATTGCTTCATCGGGACGCAATGCTGTTGGGCGGTGCAAGGCAGTGGCGACAAGGGCTGGCAAAGCACAGTAACGTGGCAAGAAAATGCTGACAACGGTCGCGCACGGGAGCAAGTTGTTCAACGGCGTTGCCACGGCGATGGCTGGGGCGTGGACGCGTGCGCACATGCAGATTCAAGTGAGCACGAGCTCAGGCGAGGCGAGGCGAGGCGTGGCCGGCGGCGAGCAAGCGCGGCGCAAACGCACGGCGAGCTTCTGGTCGTGCACAGCAGCTGCTGTCCTGGTCGAATTTGGGCTTGATTGCAATTTCCAATTCTTGATTTGGACTGAACTGTAAATCTGGAGATTTGGAAGGTTTGATCTGGAATTGATTCTGCTGTTTTGGTATACTTAATTCAACAGATGATTTGGCACAGATTAAAGGTAAAATTTGAGATGTTTGGTTGATTTTTGATATGAACTGAAATTAGGCTATTTTAGGGTAATTGAAATCTGAATTTCAATTGATTTCGAATTCTGGGATTTAGGGTTTGATTTTGAGATTCTCATAAAAGAAGAATTTGTGTTGAAAAGCATTTGGGAGGTGTTCCCTGAATCAGATTTGAACTTGGAGATGATTTGCAACATTTTGCCTTTTTAGGCTTTTGGAAAATCTGGAAAAAGGACTGATCTGCGATACTCTTGGACTGATTTGCGAAAAAGGTTCAGATGGTAAAATCTGGCTGCCAACTTTTTGGATTAAGGTATTGGCATACCTTTGATCATAATCCAGGAATAATCTGGTCTGAACTTGGCTAAGATTTTAATTAAATCTGAATTTATGAAACTTAGGGTAAAAGGTAATAACAGATATTCTGTTTTTCGAAAACAGAAAGGAGTTGATAAATCTGGAAATTAGAGATAGAATTGAATCTGGGTTCTAAAGGCTTTTAGGTTTAGGATAACTGATAGATCAAATCTGGGAAGTCAGATCTTGACTTGAGGTCACAGGATAGATTTGGAAATTTTAGGGCTAGAACAGAATAAAGCTGAGGCTGATTTGGTTGATCTAGAAGAGACATATGCATGCATGATTTTTAAGAAAGAAACTTTTCACCCCAAAACTCAGGATGTTACAAGTAACCTCCCGGGAACCCTGGTAACAATATTCAATTCAAAGACTTAGGAAAAAATTCTAACTTCATTGCATTAAAATGTTTTTGTGCAAGTGTCCGGGGCTTCTTCTAAGAAGCTACCGGGATCAAAATCCTAAGAAAACAAAAAAGGGCCCTAGCTAAGACCCGGGGGGAGGCTCATACTTGTTCGTTGGCGTCCTCCCCCCGGGGGGCTTCTTCCAAGGCTGGGGCTGGGACGTCTCCCGCCGGATGCGCCGAAGCCGGGAACCACGCCCGGATGATCCGGTCGTAGAACCCTCCGGCAAGCTGCTCGACCTCCCGGCGCGAAGGCTCCAAGGAGTCCGGGAAGCTTCGGGGAATGCGGCCCCCGATCGCCCGGGCGCCGACCCCCCGGAACTCGACGAGCCCCGCAGCGGCCGCGATGACGGGGATCGCCCTGCCCCGCGCCGGAGCGTCAGCCGCCTCGGGGATGGCGGAGACTTGCGCGTTGAGAAAACGCACAGCCTCCGCGAGGGTCGCCGGCGGCACCTCCTTGCTCCCGAAGCCTAGGCTCACGCAAGGCTCTCGAGGCGAGGACGGAGCGGCCCGCGTCCGCCACCGCCCGGACGCTCGTGGCCTCGAGCTCCCGGAGCGCCTCCTCCCTCGCTTTGGCCTCCTCCTGGAGGCGGCCGTTGACGGCCTCCGAAATGTGAACCTGGGCTCGGACCCGGTTCAGTTCTGCGAGGGCTTCGTCGCGTTCCCGGAGGGCGTCCTCGCGCTGCCCTACGGAGGCCGCGGCCCGGCCCTCCGCTTCCTTAAGCAGCCGGGCGACCCGCTGCTCAAGGCCCCAGGTAACAGCTTCCACCTACAAAATATATAGAGTTAGAAAAATCTCTAAGTGCAGGAAATAAATGAGGACGTCATCGACTCGGGTTACCTGGGCCCCAAGGGACTGAAGCCCCTGGAAACGCTCATGGAGCGTTCCCTCCGCGACGAAGGCCTGCACCTTCCGGGTGTGCAGGCCCTCCGAGTAGCGGGAGACTTCCCCCGCGGGAAGCAGGGGGGCCTCTCGCCAGGCGCCGGCGTCGCTACGGCGGGGGGTCCCCGGACCTGCGAGTCCGGTAACGCGGCCGGCGTCACCGGCGTCTTCGTGGCCGAGGTCTCCTCCGAAGACATGGCCGAGGAGCTTTGGGCGGGGGTCCCCGCCCAGGGGGGGATCATCAGACCTTTCCCCGCCCCGGGCCGCAAGGTCCTCGGGGCCTCCTCCTCCGGAGGAACCTCGTAGACGGAGGGGCTCCCCCCCTCGTCCACCGGCCAAACCCGCGGAGGCGAGGGCTCCGCGAATCTCACCTCCAGCCTCTCCGGCTCCAAAGAAGCCGGAAGGGGCAGGAGGGGCTCCACCAAGGGCGGCGATGGGGCGTAGTTCGCCGAGTCGGACGCCGCCCAGCCCACGGCCGCCTCCTTCCCCCGGGCCTCAACGGGGCTCTTCGGGGGAGGAGGTGTTGCTCCCTTCCGGGCCGGTGCCCGGGCAGGCTCGGTCCAGGGGGCCCCGTCCCGGGGCTTCGCCGGTGTCGCCACCGGCGTCGTCGACGGGCCGGGGGTCTTTTGGACCCGGGCCTTCTTGGGCTCCGAGCCCCCGGCCGTCTCCTTCCCCCGTTTGTGCGACCCGGGGGTGGGGAGAGGCTTCCTCTCCGGTAGCTTTAGCCCGTAGGCCGCCGCTACCAAGTTCCAGGGAGGGCCCTCCCCCACGAGGCGCACGACGAGCTCGTGCTCGTCGGCGAAGTACCTCCCCAGGAGGTTCTCCGCCTTCTCCCGCGCCGCCGGGTACGGCCGGACTGCAAGAGGTAAAGAGTTAGTTAAACTTTCAAAAATTCGTAAGTATGATGCAGCGGGTTCCCAGAGCTTACGTCGCGTCACCGGCTTCACCGGGGGCCGCTGTTCCGGGCCCATGCCGACTCCCCTCTTCCCGCGCGAGAAGGGGGAGATCCGGAGGAGAGCCATCTCCTCGGCAGCGTCCCGCATTGAGCAGGTCTTCTTGGAGAGGATCACCTTGCCGAGGAGCTCGAACTCCTCGTCTGTCCACACCGGAGGCTTCGATGCGGACGACCGGCTGTAGGTCGGGGGCTCCGGGGCGTACACCACCGCCTCGTCCCAGACCCGGAGGTAAAACCACCTCCGGACCCAGTCGCCCCAGTGGTCCCGGGAGGCCGCCGCCGGGTAGTCGATCACCCGGGACGGCAGCATTTGTACCATCACCGAACCGAAGGGGGACTTGGGGCCCCCCTTCACCAGGTGGGAGGTCCGCGCCGCCGGTTCGTAGAAGTACCGGAAGGCGCGAAGGGTGGGCTCCCACCCGGTCGCCGTCTCGTAGAGCCAAATGAAGAGGCCCATCCGGACGAGCGCGTTTGGGGTGAGGTGGTTGAGCGCCACCCCGTACTCCTTCAGAAACTCCCGGAGCATGGGATGCACCGGGAGCCGGAGCCCCGCCTCCAGGAAGCCCTCGAAGGCCACACCTCTCCGGGCCTGGGGCGGGGGGCTCCGTCTTTCTTCACGGGGACTCGAATGTCCCCATCCGCGACGACGCAGCGTTCGACCAAGGACTCGGCGTCCTCGGCCGTGAACTCCGACGCCCAGAGGAAATCCGGGGGGATTTCCTCCGGGGGCACTTCTGTGGTCTTCGCTCGACCCTTGGGTGCCATGAGGTTAGTCTTCTTTTTTTTCTTTCGGTGGCTAACCTTGCAGGAGGCTACTACTAAAACTTCCGGAGGTCTGCTACCGGGAGCTAACCACCGGAAAGACCTACCGGGAGAGGGTTACCGGGAGAGCAAAAATCGCAAAGGATGAAAGTTTGGAATGAACTTCCGGACCCCCCAAGACCCTATTTATAGGGGCGGGACATGGTCTAGATGGGCGCCACATGGCACCCCACGGAGCAATCTGGACCGTTGAAGTTCAAACCGTGCGCGGGAAACGAAGGGACGGGCGCGTGAATCGAGGCGCCGGTTCGAACCGCGCGCGCATTTATGGCGAAACGGCGCGGTCTTAAGCGCGGGGCACGGAAACCGAAGTGCCACGGCTCTGGTGACTTGGCCCGGAGATTTTCCCGGTGACGTGTACCATACCCACCGGGGACTCAAGTATCGTCCCCGGCGTGCATGGGGGGCTGCTGTCGGGGGAAATCTCCGCGGGACTAAGTCCAGGTAAGTTGTGTCACGATTGCCCGGGGACTTAGCCTCCCCGGGCACCGCCTTTTGGCCCCCGGGACCTAGCCTCCGGCGCCGTCCCGGGCGCCGCCATTTGCCCAGGGGACGTGGCCTCTGGCCCCTCCCTGGGCTCCGTCTTTTGGCCCCCGGGACCTGGCCTCCGGCGCCGTCCCGGGCGCCGCCATTTGCCCGGGGACGCGGCCTCCGGCCCCTCCCCGGGCGCCGCCTTTTGGCCCCCAGGACCTGGCCTCCGGCGCCGTCCCGGGCGCCGCCTTTTGGCCCCCGGGACCTGGCCTCCGGCGCCGTCCCAGGCGCCGCCATTGGCCTGGGGACGTGGCCTCCGGCCCCTCCCCAGGTGCCGCCTTTTGGCCCCCAGGACCTGGCCTCCGGCGCCATCCCAGGCGCCGCCATTGGCCCGGGGACGTGGCCTCCGGCCCCTCCCCGGGCGCCGCCTTTTGGTCCCCGGGACCTGGCCTCCGGCGCCGTCCTGGGCGCCGCCATTGGCCCAGGGACGTGGCCTCCGTCCCAGGCGCCGCCATTGGCCCAGGGACATGGCCTCCGGCCCCTCCCCGGGCGCCGCCTTTTGGCCCCCGGGACATGGCCTCCGGTGCCGTCCCGGGCGCCGCCATTGGCCCGCGGACATAGCCTCCGGGCTCTCCCCGGGCGCCGCCATTTGGCCCCCGGGACATGGCCTCCAGCGCCGTCCCGGGGCTCCTCGCCCGCCTAAAGGTAAAGTCTCGAGTTGTTTGTCACGTGCAGGTCACGCGAGGAGCGCCTCAGGAATCAGCGACCACCTGTCAAGCATCCAAGGTGTTTGACCGGAAGAAGGACGGTCCTACCCTTCAATCCGACGGTGGCTTCCGGGGTAGTTTAGGTTTTTTGCTTCTTTTTTGGGGCTATAAATAGCCCTTGTACCCCTCTGTTGTAAAGGATCGGAACACTTTTATTGGAATAGCTAAACTCACAGACGTGCTCCGGAAGCCTCTCCCCCCAGAGAGAGCCTCCCCAGCCGACTCCGGTCGGGAGCGCGTCGACAGGACTAGGGCCCCCACCGGGACTCGAACCTGTATAAATCCGTGTCATTTCTTGTGCTTGTCCGGCGGGGGAGGACCGGTCATCCGGTCAACCCGCGCCGCGTAATCTTCGCTAGGATCATTCTCAAAACTTGCCGGGGTATTCGCAATACCACGACAGGGGCCTTCCTGGAAATTATCGCGAAGCCCTCGGTGACCCCCCCGGAAGCGAGCGACGAGCCCCGCATCCCGGAAGTCGCCGAAATCACCCGGGCCTTGTCTTGGATGGACCCCCTCATCTCCTTCATCAAGCGGGAGGGGGTCCCTCCCGACGAGACTGAGGCTAAGCGCCTCCGGGCCAAAGCCCGGGCATACCTCCTGCTGGAGGGGAAGCTCTACAAGCGGGGGGCTTCCGCCCTCCTCCGTTGCCTCCCACGGTCGGAGGGACTCCGGCTTCTCGAAGACATCCACACGGGGAGCTGTGGCTCTCATCTTGCCCCATGCGGCATCACGGCCAAGGCTCTTCCCCAGGGCTTTTACTGGCCCACGGTGATGCGCAACGCGCGAGACCTTGTCTCCGCGTGCGAGGCTTGCCAGAAGATGGCCAAGGGTTCGAACCTCCCCCCCCCCCCCGTAGCGTTGCAGACTATCCCCATCACTTGGCCTGTCGTGAGCTGGGGGATGGACCTCTTAGGGCCCTTCCCCCCAGCGCCCGGGGATACAAGTATGCGGTGGTCGCGGTCGACTACTTTACTAAGTGGGTAGAGGCTGAACCCTTGGCCAACATCACGTCCCGGGCAGTACAGCGGTTTTTCTGGAAAAACGTCGTTTGTCGTTTTGGTGTCCCCTGGGAAATCACTGTCGATATCGGGACCCAATTCGACTCGGCATATTTCGGGAATTCTGCGAAGGCCTGGGGCTCACCATCCACTTCACTTCAGTGGCCCATCCCCAAAGCAATGGGGCCGTTGAAAGGGTCAACGGCGTGATCCTACAAGGGTTACGCCGACGACTCGAGCAAGCCGCTTCTAAGCGGGGTGCATGGGCAGAGGAGCTCCCTAGCATCCTCTGCTCCATGCGCACGACTCCGAGCAGGGCGACGGGACGTACTCCCTTCTCCCTGGTCTACGGGGCCAAGGCAGTCCTCCCCCCGGAGATTGGCTTTCGGTCGCTACGAGTCGAGCTCCTAGACGGAGCCACGACCATAGTGTACCAAGCCAATGAGGTGAATCAGTGGCTGGAGATCGATCTCGTGGAGGAGGAACGCGACCGAGCGCTCCCCGCCATGCCATCTACGAGCGCGAGATGGCGCGCGCGTACAACCAGCGCGTGCGCGAGAGGGCTTTTCGCCTTGGGGACCTTGTCCCCAAGCGCGTCACGGACCCCCAAGCCCAGGGCAAGCTCTCCCCCAAGTGGGAGGGCCCCTACAGGATCTCAGCAGTCCTGGGCTCAGGGGCTTGCAATCTCTCCAACCTTCAAGAGCAGGAGCTAAAGCACACGTGGAATTTGCGTTTACTTCGCAAGTTCTACGTCTAGCCTACACAGGCTTGTCCCCTCCTCCGGAGCGATTACGCCGGAGGGGGAAGGGGGACCTTGTACTCACTGTCCCCTCCCCCGGAGCGATTGCGCCGGAGGGGGACGGGGGACATTGTAATCACCGTTCCATCTCCCATCGCGATTTCGCGGGGGGAGGCGTTGTATTTTTCGTTCATCGTTAATACAACTGGATTTTTTCTTCAACTCTGTCTCAATGCAGGTTCTTTACATTACCGCCCCCGTGAGGATGCCCTCCCTGTGAGGACGCCCTCTCAACGAGGATGCCCTCCCTGTGAGGAAGTGGGCTCTCATGACCCAAGAAGCCCCTCCCGTAGAGCGGCTTACGATCACCCCTCGTGGACTGAGGGTGTAAGCGGCAACCCGGTCCTCAGGGACCGTGGTAACGAGTCACTTTGGGAGACTAGTCCCCTACCCAAACACTCAGACCCATCATAGAGCACATCCTCCTCCGGGAGTCGACGGTCTGCCCAGTGAGACGGAGTTCTTGGATTTCTTTCCCGGAGACCTTATTCCCGGCTCCCCGTTCTCACGGCGACCGAACGATTGTCTCCCGGAAAGATTACCTCCGAAAATTTCGTTGGGTTTTCTTGGATATTTCTTTCCCGGAGAACTTACCCCCCGGGAATTTTGTCTTGGATTTCCCCGGATGTTTTTTCCGGAAAAATTGGAATTTCTACCTTGGGAAAACTTGGAAAACTCTTAGGCAACAGGACTTCATCCCGGGGGCTTTGTCACCCCCACAGCGCGCAGAGCTACCCTCCAGCCCGCTGTGGAGGGGGGGGATAAGGAGCCCCCCGGGAATCACACCGTTCCGGACCTTCTAAGATAAACCAGCAAACTTAGCTCCATCTTATCAAGGAAATCTCAAAGCAAACTTAGCTTTATTGATCATACAACCGGAGGACATCTTCCCCCTTCGGTGGGCATCACTACTTCGGACATGATACAATCCAGGCTATAGCCCGGAAACTCTCTACGTCCTAAGGCTCCTATGCCTAATAGTCCCGGAGGCCCTCCGATAGCTCCTGGGTGAAGTCCTGGTACAAGCCGTGTATGCGGCGCTGGGCTTCCCGGAGCAGGTCCTCGGGCCAATACTCGTAGCCCGCCAGTGGAAGTATCCGAAGAGGGCGAAGCATCCGAAACCCCGACTGCGGAGGGGGCAACTCGGCACGATGATTATCGAAGTTGTCCAGGTGCCACTCCGGATGCCATCGCAACCGGATGGGCTCCCGGACAACACCCCCGCTGTGTTCCCCGAAGAAGAGACTTAATAAAAATCAAAGCGGCTTGGGCATCCCCTGGGTGGCACTCACCGGGGCTCAAAGGCCTCGCCCCCGGGGAACCTCTCCAAGACCTTCGCCCAGGAGTGACCTCCTGGGAAACCTGGTACATCGCATTCATAATAGACTTAGAAAAATTTCAATTTCTATTGCATTGCAAAATATTTTTGTACAAGTGTCCGGGGCTTCCTCTAAGAAGCTACCGGGAACAAAATCCTAAGAAAACAAAAAAGGGTCCTATCTAGACCCGGGGGGAGGCGCCGGTGCCGGGAACCTCGCCCGGATGATCCGATCGTAGAAGCTCCTAGCGAGCTGCTCCACCTCCCGGCGCGAGGGCTCGAAGAACTCCGGGAAGCTCCGGGGGATTCGGCCGCCGATCGCCCGAGCGCCTACCCCCCGGTGCTCCACGAGCCCGGCCACAGCCGCCACCACGGGGATTGCCCGGCCTCGCGCCCGGGCATCAGCGGCCTCCGGTATCACGGAGACTTGTGCGTTGATAAAACGCACAGCCTCCGTGAGCGTCGCCGGGGGCGCCTCCGAGCTGCTCCTGGAGCCTAGGCTCACGCCGAGCCCCTCGAGGGCCGAGCGAAAGGAGCGGCCCGCGTCCATCACCGCCCAGACGCTTGAGCCTTCGAGCTCCCGGAGGGCGTCCTCCTTCGCCTTGGCCTCCCTCTGGAGCAGGTCGTTGGCAGTCTCGGAGGCGTGGATTTGGGCCCGTACCCGGGCAAGCTCCCGGAGGGTATCGTTCCACTGCTCCTAGTAAGCAGTGACCCTCTCCTCCGCCTCCTTGAGCGGCCGGCCAAAGCGCATCTCCAGCCTCCAGGTAATGGCTGCCCCCTACAAACTCAAGAGTTAGAAAAAATTCGAGTTTGGGGGGCCGAAGGGAAGAACCCACCGGTTCGGGTAAGTACCTGGATTTGGAGAGATTGAAGCTCCCCAAAAAGCTCACGGAACGTCCCTTGCGAGACATAGTCCTGGACCTTTTGGGTCTGCAGGCTCTCCTCGTAGCGGTCGACCACCCCCGCCGAAAGCATGGGGGTCTCCCTCCCGGCGCCGGACCCGTCTCGGCCGATGACGGGTCCCCGGACATTAGTCGCCGGGGTGATGTGGACCTGGGTAGCGGTGGCCGGCGTCTTCATCGCCGAAGAAGTGGCCACCGAAGAGCTGGCCGAGGAACTCTCGGAGGGGGTTTCTCCCCGGGGAGGGATCAGAAGCCCCTTCCCCTTTCTCGGTCGCGGGGCCCTCGGAACCTCTGTTTCCGGGGGAACCTTGTAGACCAAGGGGCTTCCCCCCTCGTCCACTGGCCACTCCACGCGCGGAAGCGAGGCCTCCGCGAACCTGACTTCCGGCCTCTCTGGCTACGGAAGCGCCGGGGCCGCCGGGAGGGCTATCACCGAAGGCGGCGAGGGGGCGCAGTCCGCCGAATCAGACGCCACCCCGTCAGTCGCTGGTCCTTTCCCCCGAGCCTCTGCGGGGCTCTCCGGGGGAGGGGGCGTCTTCTCCTTCCAGGCCGGCGCCCTTGCGCGCCCGGTCCCGGGGGTCTCGTCCCGGGCCTTCACCGGCGTGGAGCCCGGTGTCGTCGACGGACCAAGGGCTTTCTGAGCCTTGGCCTTCTTTGGCTCAGAGCCCCCGGCAGCCTCCCTTCCCCTCTTTTGGGAACCGGGGGTGGGGAGGGGCTTTCTTGCCGGTAGCCTTAGCCCAAAGGCCTCGACTACCAAGTTGTGGGGAGGGCCCTCCCCCACGACGCGCACGATGCGCTCGTGCTCATCGGCGTAGTACCTCCCGAAGAGGGTCTCTGCCTGCTCCTGGGCCGCCGGGTACGGCCAAACTGCAATAAGGTAAGAGTTAGAAAAATTTGTAAATTTTATGAATATCAAATGCACTAGGTCGCCGGGAGCTTACGTCGGGTCACCGGCATTTGCGGGGGCCGTTGCGCCGGGCACATCCCGATCCCCCTCCACCCGTGAGAGAAGGGGCTCGGCGGCGTCCCGCATAGAGCGGACGCCCCGGGAGCCAACGACTTTGCTGAGGAGCCTCAGCTCCTCCTCCGTCCACATCGGGGCCTTGGGGGCCGACGACCGGCTGTAGGTGGGGGGCTCCGGAGAGTACCCCACCTCGTCGTCCCGGACGCGGAGGTAGAACCACCTCTGGGTCCAGTCCCCCTAGTGGTCCCGGGAGGCCACCACTGGGTAGTCTGCTACCCCGGACGGTAGCAGCTGGATCATCACCGAGCCGAAGGGGGACTTGGGTCCCCCCTTCACTAGGTGGGAGCTCCTCGCCGCCGGCTCATAGAAGTACCGGAAGACCCGGAGCGCGGGCTCCTGTCCGGTCGCCATCTCGAAGAGCCAGATAAACAGGCCCATCCGGATGATAGCGTTCAGAGTGAGGTGGTTTAAGGCCACCCCATACTCCTTCAAGAACTCCCGGAGCAACGGATGCACCAGGAGCCGGAGCCCCGCCTCGAGGAAGGCCTCGAAGGCCACGACCTCTCTGGGCCTGGGGCGGGGGGCTCCGTCCTTCTTCATGGGGATCCGGACGTCCCCGTCCGCTACTACCCCCCGGTCGACCAGGGACTCCAAGTCCCCGGTCATGAAATCGGAGGCCCAGAGTGTGAGACCCTCATTTGAGGAATCCGGTGGCAACCGCCCAGGTGGGTTGCACTCAGAAATGGTACATTATAGCTCAAAACAACAAGATGCATTATATAAAAATGCGAGTAATTAAAAACAAGTGATGATCACAGGGACCAACATTACAATAACTTAGCGCCAAAATGACGCACTTAAATGTTGATACAAAATTAAGGAGTTTTTGACACAAAGGTCGGCACAAAATGAAACAGTAATAATAAGCAAAAGGACTTCATCAGTCTTCTTCTTTAGCAGCAGCGGTGTTGCATGGGCCTCTTCCACATCGGACTCCACTTTGGTACGTAACCCTCTAACAAGCTTGGTCTTCAGTTTCTTCTTCTTGTTCCATATTGGGTTCGAGTCCGTAGGATTCAGGGTCAACGAATCCTTCTTCTAAATTTGTTTGTAAAAGAAAGGGTGAGCACATTGTCCACATGGTGCTCAACAAGTCCCAAGTAAGAATGCAAGTATATATAGATGAGGGGAAATTCTCAAAGAATGGCTCTTTGTCTTCATTTATATATATAGGATAGATTTTCACACTTAGTTTTGAAGAAAAGGTCTTTATTTTCAAAAGCGAGACTTTTAAAACCCTAAGCTAGATTTTCAGAAAATGTTGTGTGTGGTGGTCTTTCATGAGTCACCACTTTACTCAGATTTTGTGAAAAACCTTCCAAAAGCTACTTGTGCTGCATCGACGTGGATAGAATCCACCGCGCGCAGACTCCATAACCTGGGAGCTCAGAGTATCCGATACTTTTTTAAACTTTGAAAAGGTGTACCACCTTAATCCACCGATCATTCGACTTTCAAGTCGGTACCTCTCCATGCGACTTTTACGCATGTGACAAGGCCGAGATGATACAACAGTTTACAGTCCTAGCATTAACAATTCCCTGCCCAGTAAATAGACAGTTAAGTCTCAAGTACCGTCGTGGGTCCTCCCCACTGCCTTACTTCCTAGCCTGGGTCTATGTTCTCGCAAGACACATAGCCTCTCTTGATTACAGCCGCGCATGACTTAATCTGGCATAGGGCGTCTTCCTTCTTTCCACCTTTTCCTCTCATAATTTTTCTGAACTCACATCACTCATGGCCTTCTGCGGCCCACCAGCTCTCGCAAGAAACCGAATCGACAACCATTGCAGGGAAAAGCTAATACTAAAGAAAGCTACTAAGTTGCACCCATCCCATAACCGGGCAAGTGGTTGGTATGTTTTTCATGTCGCATGGAAGTACAACACAAGGTTCTAGCCCTTATGAATCTTTAGTGAGGAGTCTTTCACATTCCCAGTGCGCACACAGCACCATCCAATCAAACCATCCTCACTATCGATTCCAATCACATTTTCTTTCACAAAAAGGGGTTTTGAACATGCTTTTCTCATATGTGACCATTCAACATTTATCATATAATCTTGAGCATAGCATAACCTAAGCATTATATTCTAGGGTGACAAGGGTGCATGGATATTCAATGTCAAAAGGGGCTTTACAGTTAATTAGGTCATATCTAATCATTTCATTGAAACATAACTCTTATTTGAATCTAAGGCATGCATATACTTGAAAACAGTTAACATACTTCATTTCAAAATAATAGGCGAGACATGATCAAGGGATTGAGACTTTCCTTGCAATGATGGGTCTAGCTGCTCAGATGAATCCTCGAAGTTCTCTTCTGCACCTTCAACTTCTGGTTCCACGGCGGACACAAACAACACATACACACTATATAAGCATACAAGTACTAGAAAATAATACGTAAATATATCATGCATGAAGGGGAAAGGGTTTGGACAAGGTCACTTGATGTTGATTGAAGAGATAGGCTCAAAAGGACTCGAATGTCGAAGGGCTGACATTCAGTTCATGGCTTGACATAGCCCTAAATGGTTCTAGGTCTGATTTCTGGAGATGTGACAGTAGGGAATATTGTAGAACATGGCTCCAAAGGCTTAGTGGACAAAGTGGCATTTCGATAGCTCAATCGTAACAGGTCTAAATCACTCAATGCCACTGATGGACATGCACTAACATAGTGCTGGACTTGGCCAGAAACTAGGGCATTGCATAACTTTTGACTCAGGGCACCAATTGATGCATAACTTTGTCTGGGGGTTAGGCCTTGATAACAGGAACAAATCACTCAATTGGCTCAAGGCAGAAAGTGGCCGGACGGCGATGAACGGTGTCGATGAACCACGGTGGCGACAAGGCACAGACATGGTTCTGGACAAAACTTGGCATGATCATAACTTTTGATCCAGGCCGATTCATGGTTCGAGCCAGTGGAGTAAAATACTTAGAGGGTCGAGGCCTAGCTAGGTGACAAGGTTGCATCAGCTAGTTCGACCAGAAAACAAACTCCGGTGATCGGAGCTGAAGACGAAGGCACCGATTTGGGCATTTTTGTTCTAGGGCGTTTGAACTTAATTCCTCGCTCGGGAAGCATCTAGGGGTTAACACGAAGCTACTGGTGTGCTCAATTTTGCTAGGGAATGGCTGGAGAAGCACTGCGGCGTTCTCCGGCGAACTGCCAAAGCTCGAATTTGGGGATTCGACGCTTGGGGCAAAATTGATGATCCTGATCTTGCAGGCTTACTCCTCCTAGCTCACTGATCACTTTTCTCTACTAGCACGAGGATCAATTTGGCTTGAATCACTCGGCATTAGGGGAACAGGGCAACAGGCAATCTCGGCGATCGCTGGCGCTAGGTCTCGTCGGAGTTCAATTAAAAGCTATGGCACAGAGAGGAAGGTGAGGGGAACTCACTGGTAGCTCTAGATTGAAGAGAGGTGTCGCGGTTGAGGCTGGCACCGTGAGCTCCAAAAGCGGTTCGTCGGGGAAGAAGACGAAGGCACGGCAATGGCAAGCTCTAGAGCTAATGTTTCGGGCTGTTGGAGAAGTGTGGGTGTGGAGTGAAGCACTGGCGAGAGGGGGCTTTATATAGCCGTGGGGTTGAGTCCTCGGGAGCGGCAGCAAATCAACGGGGAGATGCTCTCTGGCGCCAGAGCGGTCAACGAGGCACATTGGGACACGGCGGAGCTCTGCCAGAGACTAAGGTATCGCGCAATATATGGATATGGTAGGCCGACGGGATGGCGAGCCTCGGTATGGCAGCAAAGTGGCGCAAAGTTTCTGAAAATAGCAGGCACGCGCGCGCGAACGGTGAAGCTGCGGTCTCCGGTCATCGCCACGGTGGCGTTCCTTGGCGCGACGTGAGCACGTGCGGTACGCGTAGGTTTCGACCGTTGGCGGCGGTGAAGGCTAAGGTGGTTCACGGCGAACGGTGGCAGCAACCGCGGTCGAACGTCCTCAGGTCGTGGTCGTGCACGCGGGCTCTGGTCGTGGTCGAAGAAAAGAAGCCAGGGACTAAACCGCGAGGCTTTGGACTGAATTGCGAAGGTTTGGACTAATCTGCAAGGAACTAGGTTCGGGAATTTGGGCCTATTTGCAAATCTGGAGATCTGGAGGGCTGATTTGAATTCTGACTTTGCAGATGAGTGTTACCAAAATACATGGACTCATCCAGTAGGAAAATGGCAAAATTTGATAAGATCTGAGGGTTTCGACAAAAATCGAAAACAGGGTAAAATAGGGTAATTAGGGTTTGACATTTTTGTCGGGGCTGAAACTAGGGTTTCGATTGAGATTCTTGAGTTCTTCCAGAAGGGAAAAAAGTTCAGAAAAGAGAAAGGAAGACAACCATTTGATCATATTTGAATTTGGAGATGATCTGAGACTTTTAGCCTTTTTGGGCTTTCTGAAAATTCTGAAAAGGACTAAACTGAAATACTTTTGGACTGAAATGTGAAAATGATCTGGGATATGAAGTTTAGCTGCCAACTTTTTAGGTCAAGGTAGTGGCACACCTGAGATCATGATTCTGAATTAAGAGATCAAAATAGGGTTGAGACATCTGGGATTTCAAAGAAGATATGCTGACTCGCAAGCAGAAAAGATAGCAAAAACTGAGATGTTACACAAAGGAAGTCCGCAGTGACTTCCTCCGGGGGCACCTCCGTGGCCTTCGCACGGCCCTTGGGTCCCATCTGTTTTCCCAGTGGCTAAGGCTTCGGAAACTGGGGGGGACCTAAGGGTTCAGGAGGCTAAGCTTCCGGGAACTAGCTTCCAGGAGAGGGCTACCAGCAGAGCTAAGGGCGCTAAGGATTTGAAGTTTGAAAGTTTGGAATGAGCTCTCCGGACCCCCCGAGGCCCTATTTATAGGGGCCGAGCACGGCCCCGATGAGCGCCACGTGGCCCCTCGTGGTGCATTCGCGCCGTCGGAATTCAAACAGCGCGCGGGAAACGAAGGGACGGGGGCGCGAAACGAGGCGTCGGTTCGAACCGCGCGCGGCCATTATGGCCGATCGGCGCGGTCATAAATGTGCGGCACAAAAATCGAAGCGTCACGGTTCCGGTAGCTTGTCCCAGAGATTTTCCCAGTGACATGAACCATCCCCTCCGGGGACTCGAGCTTCATCCCCGGAGGGCATGGGGGGCTGCTGTTGGGGGAAATCTCTGCGCGACTAAGTCTAGGTAAGAAATGCCACCATGTGCCCGGGGACTAGGCCCCTGGTGCCTGTCCCGGGCGCCGCCTTTCGCCCAGGGACAAGGCCTCCGGTGCCTTGCCCCGGACATTGTCGTCCTTCTGAAGGTAAAGTCTCCGGTCCCGGATCACGTGCAGGTCACGCGAGGAATGCCTCGGGAACCGGCGGACACCTGTCAAGCATCCGAGGCGCCTGACCGAGGGAAGGACGATGCTACCCTTCGATCCAATGGTAGCAGGCGGGGTAGTTTAGTCTTTTTGCATCTTTTGGGGCTATATAAGCCCTTGTAACCCCTTATGTAACGGACAATGGCTCACTATTGCTTAGAATAGATAATCTCACAGGTGTGCTCCGGAGCATCTCTCCCCGGGAGAGCTCCCCTAGTCGACTCTGGTCGGGAGCACGCCGACAGGACTAGGGCCCCCACCGGGACCCGAACCTATATAAACCCTCGTGTCATTTGTTGTGCTTGTCCTGCGGGGGAGGACCAGTCACCCGGTCAGCCCGCACCGCGTTTTCTTCGCTAGGATCGTCCACAAAACCTGCCGGGGTGTTCGCAACATCACGACAGGTTGCAACCTTTACATCTCGTAGGGGAAGTTGATCGACCAATTCCAAGGAAATTCGATCACAAGTTAAAGCGGTATTTTGACTGCCTTTGACTGTGATCACGCCATGAGGACCTGGCACCTTGATGCATTGATAAGCATAATGTGTCGCCGCCATGAACTTAGCAAGTGAAGGCCTACCAAAAATGGTGTTATAAGCTGAATCAAAATCAATCACCTCAAAAGTAATTAATTCTGTTCAAAAATTTACTGGTTCTCCAAGTGTTACGGGCATCACAATCTATCCAATTGGTAACATAGAAGAGCCAGGAATTATCCCAAAAAAGGGTTGAGCCACTAGCTTTATTTTTGAACGAGGAATTTGCATCTGATCAAGAGCCTTGGCAAAAAGTAGGTCAAGGGAGCTTCTTCCATCACCAATACTCGTCCTACCTTAGCATTGCTAATGATAGGGGATATTACCAGAGGGAGGCGCCGACGTCGCGTCAATTTCATAGGGAAATCTTCCCGGCTAAAGGTCAGGGAAGTCTCTGACCATCGGGGAAATTGAGGCTCTCCTAAAGGAGCTTCAGTACTATTTACCTCACGGCAAACATTTTTAAATTAACACTTAGAAAAATAAGGTGAAGAACCACCAAAAATAACATTAACATGATTGTTAGGTACCTGATATGTCATGTCCTCATCTCCATTAGCGCCATTATTTCCGTTGGCTTGTCCTTGACCTGGTATTGTGGGCATAGAAGTTTTACCTTGATAACAAAGCTGTCAGAGATTTACCGAAGTTGTCAGAGATGTTGGAGATGGTATTCCTCACCCCTACAAATTGTTTGACAAATTACCGAAGAGTTTCTATGGAAGTCTGGCACAAGCGATGAAGATCATCCTCTTTCCCAGGCTTTTGGTAACAATTTTGGAAATTGTTGAGGATCGCATCACACAACATTTCCCAATTATAGATTGATCCTTCAGGCTGATTGAACAACCATGTTCATGCTGGACCTTCCAAAATGGTCAGTAAATAGTTGGCCATAACCCGTTCATCACCGCTAGCCACTTGGATGGCAGTAATATAAATCTAGAGAAATTCAGAAGGATTTTTGGTTCCATCGAATCGCTCGATTGTTCTGGGTTTAAACATATCTGGCCAAACTACTGCACGTAGTCCTGGCAAAAAAGCCTTACAACTTACCTATAAAGGACGCGGTTGTTGATCATCACAATCTCCATCAAGGTTGCGGAAAGAATCAGCTAGTGGCCCCAAGCATGGTCGCACCAGTCCACGATTATGGTCACAAGAAGAATCTACTCGCGGCCCCAATTGCGAATGCACCGGTTCACGATGAAGGTCACTGGGATTATCTGTTCGCCTGGTTTTATGATACCGAGCTGACGATGTATGCCCATGTTGCCCCTGGCTTGAATGATAACTACGAGTTCTTGTGAATGAGTTACTGATCGTGAGGATGATGTTGGAGTCACAACAGTTGCTACCTCATCGAGGTTATCCGCCAAAATCCTTGCGAACAGCACTCTGTCATCATTCGCCAAATCAGATGGAGGATTGTGAAGAGTATCTGCAATCACACGAATGCGTTCTTGTGTACTCCTTCTGGGTGCCATTGGAGTTACCGTCACCTCGTCCATCAAAGAACAGGCCGGGGCTGATAGTGGAGTCTGATCTCTCCTGCGACCATGGTGATGTCACAGACGAGAAGTTCCAAGGGCAAGATCGTGAGCCGTGGTATCATGGTGAGATTGTGCAAGTTACAGAGCTCGCTCTGTGACTTTACAAACCTTGGCCTCTCACCGCTCCTGAGCTGCATCCTCTTCCCGTTTGTGCTCCTACTCTTCTCTGGCAGCACGTTGCTCAAGGGTTTCCTCGGAAAGTACAGCAACTTCCCGGGGGAGTGAGTCTGCAGACGGGGAGAGCATTTCTTCATCTTGATCAGACTCAAAATCGAAGATAGAATTCAAATTATCTGGAGCAAATCCTTCCAGACTGAATTCAAGATCCTCATCTCCCACATCAACTGGGACAATGGGTTCTGGCACATATTCACCTCTAGAGGTAGCAGGACTCACTGGAGGTGAATGAATTATCGATCCAGGCTCCTGGTCATTGACCAAGTCATGAGAATACTCCTCAGCAGAAAGCTCTCAGGGGACTTCATTCTCTTCCAAGTAAAGAGTTTCATCCTCCATGTTAAGATCAGCATTGTCTGCAAGATCAAAATCATTTTCAGAATCGTAAACTCCCGACATGACTTACCAAGATTTTTTAATAACACCTTGAAAAAGGGCCCCATGGTGGGCGCCAGCTGTCGATGATTGGAACTCTGGTCCTTAGTCGAACTTACGTAAATTTAGATGATGAAGTCTGAAGTCAATCTAAGGTGGAACTCAAATAAATCAGGTTATCTATGTCTAAGGAAGAAATGAATTTATACAGGTTCGGGCCCTCTGATGATGAGTAATAGCCCTACTCTTGTTGATATTTCACTAAGAATATTAGGGTTTACAAGGGGAGAATAAGAGGAGTTCTTGTATAAACTAAGAACTATCTCCTATTCTTGATTACACAGTGTATAGTAACTTATTGTTTCTACATCTTACACTACTACAGAATTGCTTTTCACTATCGGTTTAAAATCGTCTCTACTATCGGTTCTCTTACCGCTAGTGATCGGCACGATAGAAAAAACGTAGCACAACTCTATCGGTTGCAAACAGATAGTAAAATACCTATATTCCAACATTCACTAATCGTGAATGATAATTTCTTCTATCGGCTCAGTGAACTCAACCGATAGTGATGTTAGATTTCTTGTAACGGTTCTACACTGGAAACCGATAGTACTGTTAGTTTTCCTATCGGTTAGTTACTCGACACGGTTAGTACTGGAAACTTTCTTCTATCGGTTGTAGGATATGAACCGATAGTATTACAAAGGATTATTAACAGATACAACAATACAGAGAGACACACATTGGACAGATTGAATCTAATTATTCAGAGATTGAATTTATTCACAAATACACTAATACAAAGATATACACATGCATTGGACAGATTGGATCTAATTATTCACATATTAGGTTTATTCACAAATACACCAATACAAGTACACACATACACAATTAACACATTCAATGTATATTACACAAGTCATTTACGATCGATCGTTGATAGCCACTTCATCCATCATATAATGAGCCCAAATTTGTCGCATCTGCTCCAATTGAGGCAACTCGTATTGGTCTTTCAACATGGCGCTCTGCATGCTTGTATGAAGTTAGGAAACTGATTTCATTTCAAGTACTCTTTCCTAAAGAATACCTGGTTCTAATCGCGTTTAGTATCAATTTAAGAAACTGACACGAGGGGCAAGAACAATTTTAATCGGGTTGGTCAAGAACACTTACAGTTCGTGGAGTGGCCTACGATGGCGCGATGCAGTGACCGGCGGCGGTGGAGAACCCAAATGCGAGCGGCAATGGTGGTGCAGGAGCGAAAAAGGGGACGTCGGGGAGGCTAGGGTTTTCCGCGTGCGAGTAGAGACTTATTTGGAAATGTGTTTGGTTGGACTGGAGGGAAAACTCCCGCGCGTTTAACCCATTATAAGGAAGTTTATCTTTACTATCGGTTCGTACACTAATAACCGATAGTAAAAATGTAATTTTACTATCGGTTCAAAAACACAACCGTTAGTGAACTTTCCTCTCTTCTAAAGGTCCCCATTGTTTCTTTTACTATATTTACTATCGGTTCGTACACTAATAACCGATAGTAAAAATGTAATTTTACTATCGGTTCAAAAACACAACCATTAGTGAACTTTCCTCTCTTCTAAAGGTCCCCATTGTTTCTTTTACTATCGGTTGAATAAACAAACCGATAGTAAAAGTTCATCTTTACTATCGGTTCGTACACTAATAACCGATAGTAAAGATGAACTTTTACTATCGGTTCAAAAACACAACCGTTAGTGAACTTTCCTCTCTTCTAAAGGCCCCCATTGTTTCTTTTACTATATTTACTATCGGTTCGTACACTAATAACCGATAGTAAAAATGTAATTTTACTATCGGTTCAAAAACATAACCGTTAGTGAACTTTCCTCTCTTCTAAAGGTCCCCATTGTTTCTTTTACTATCGGTTGAATAAACAAACCGATAGTAAAAGTTTATCTTTACTATCGGTTCGTACACTAATAACCGATAGTAAAGATGAACTTTTACTATCGGTTCAAAAACACAATCGTTAGTGAACTTTCCTCTCTTCTAAAGGCCCCCATTGTTTCTTTTACTATCGGTTGAATAAACAAACCGATAGCAAAAGTTCATCTTTACTATCGGTTCGTACACTAATAACTGATAGTAAAAATGTAATTTTACTATCGGTTCAAAAACACAACCGTTAGTGAACTTTCCTCTCTTCTAAAGGTCCCCATTGTTTCTTTTACTATCAGTTGAATAAACAAACCGATAGTAAAAGTTCATCTTTACTATCGGTTCGTACACTAATAACCGATAGTAAAGATGAACTTTTACTATCGGTTCAAAAACACAACCGTTAGTGAACTTTCCTCTCTTCTAAAGGCCCCCATTGTTTCTTTTACTATCGGTTGAATAAACAAACCGATAGTAAAAGTTCATCTTTACTATCGGTTCGTACACTAATAACCGATAGTAAAAGTTTATCTTTTATATCGGTTGGTACAGTACGAACCGATAGTATAAAGTGAGTAATTTTACTATCTGTTACGAATGAAAAACCGATAGTACTATTTTAATATATTATATCGGTTGGTACAGTAATAACC
This sequence comes from Pharus latifolius, assembly GCA_019359835.1. Lineage (NCBI taxonomy): Eukaryota > Viridiplantae > Streptophyta > Magnoliopsida > Poales > Poaceae > Pharus > Pharus latifolius. The sequence continues at coordinate 34,429,557 of CM033321.1, read as the reverse complement.
GATAGTATAAAGTGCGTAATTTTACTATCAGTTAAAAATGAAAAACCGATAGTACTATTTAATATATTATATCGGTTTGTACAGTCATAACCGATAGTATAAAGTGCGTAATTTTACTATCAGTTAAAAATGGAAAACCGATAGTACTATTTAATATATTATATCGGTTTGTACAGTAATGACCGATAGTAAAAGTTTTTTGCATTTCACTAACGTTGGACTAGTGTGTAACCGATAGTAAAATGCTTCTTTTCCGCCGCTGTCGTCCTATTCTATCGGATTTTTCCCAGATTGCTTATAACCGTTAGAAAATATGGGTTAGTGGAATGCACTTCTGTAGTAGTGTTAGGTCTTGTCTCAAGAAAGATCTCTCTCCTGTCTCTCCCGGTAATCCTCCCTTTTATAGCTCATCGCCGGTCGCCGGTTACGGGATTGAAGGGTCGCTGGGAGGCAAACGTGCGCCAACCATAATGTGTAATTATTCCTGTTTGTAATTGTGCTTTTATCTTCTTAACCACTATTAGAAATTAATTAAGGAGGCTGGAGATATCCAAGGCGGCAGTAGTGGTCAAACGGGCTTAACTACCGGGTATGGTCAACACCATTGGATGTTTTGACTCCTCAATTACCCTGGTCACGTATTAACTACAACCAGGTATAGTTATTCACTCACTTTCCATGACCTGGGCGACCTCGGGAAGATGTCTCCGTGATCAGGCTATTCGGGGGTATGTGAGACCATGAACTCATCAACCTTAGTTTTGTGGGTGTCTCGAGACTACGGACCCCGCAATAACACAGGCCGAGACCATGGAATTGGCTATGTCCAGAGTACCTTGGATTGTCCTATTATCTCCCTTTGTGGTATCTGAGACCACAGAGAGGTAAATAATTTAGATATCATTCTATAAGTCTTGCGACTATATAATGGCAAAGGTGACTAACTCGGGTTATAATCCTCGTCAGGGACATCTCGTCAATGACCTCCTGCTGGTCGTAGGCACGACTAATCACCCCTCACAGATCCGAAGTGTTCCCCGGCAGGTGAGGCGATGATGGCAAAAACTTCTTTGGCTCCTAGAAGGAGCACACAGGAGCGCATTCGCATGATCACAAAAGCACTCCATAACCATCCCGCTGGTTTTACTAATGACGACGAGGTAACTTTCACAAGAGTTCTTGTCGAAAATCTTGATGGAGTTGCATCAAATGTAACTCCAACTTCCTTGTCACGTTCAGTAACCAATTCTCGGGAGGAGGATAGTGCTCGACATAGCCAGAGAAGACGTAACCGTGTTCGAGCCACGCTGACTCGTCATGATCATGAAAATATTCAAAGGATTGGCCATTCTTGTGATGGAGACTGTGAGCCAATACACTCATGTTTGGGACCACATTGTGGTGCTCCACCTGCAAGCTTTTCCCACGACCAGGAGGATGGTCATGATGATCGACAACCACGTACTACTTACGTTGGTTACAAATCTTTCTCACTAGGATTAAGGGCAGTCACCTAGCCTAATAAATTCACGCCAGGCGTGATCAAGCAATTCAATGGAACAGAAAATCCATCTGAATTTCTCCAAATCTATGTTACTGCTATCCAGGAGGCAGGCGGAAATGACAAAGTAAAGGCGAATTATTTGCCAACAGGTCTTGAAAGTCCGGCACATACTTGGCTATTCAACCAGCTAGAAGGATCCATTTACAATTGGGAAATGCTATGTGATGCTATCCTTAGAAATTTCCATAACTGCTGTGAGAAACCTGGCAAGGAATTAAGATGATTTCCATCGTTTACGCTAGACCTTGAGTGAGACTCTTCGGCAATTTGTAAAGAGATTTGTGGGGGTAAGAAATACTAGTACCAAAATTTCTGATAATTAGGAAATCAGAGGATAAAGGTAATAAAGTTCCATTCAAAAGTAATAAACCTTTTCTTCTGGTGGCGGCAACAGTGACCACACGGAAAAGCAAGCTAACCCACAAATAAGCAAGAAGTGGTGTCCGCTGCATGAAGTTCTAGGACACGACCTCAAGAATTGTCGAAACTGGTTAAAGCACATGGAGGAGTTTGACCAAGAAAAAGCCCCTATGCCTACAATACCGGAAAAAGGACAGCTCAGTGGGAATAAAGATGCTAACGGAGATGAGGACATGCCATACTAGGTACCAAATAATCATGTTAATATAATTTTTGGTGCTTCTTCATCCTATCTTTACAAGCATCATTTTAAATCTATTTGCCGAGAGGTGAATAATGTTGAAGCTCCCCCAGGAGAGCCTCAATACCCCCGCTGATCAGAAACAACTTTGACCTTCAGCCAGGAAGATTGTCCCAAGGGACTATCGCGACCACGATGACTCCCTTTGGTTATAACCCCCACAATTAGCAATGCTAAAGTGGGTAGAGTCCTAGTCGATGGAGGTAGTTCCCTTGACTTGCTCTTTGCCAAAGCCCTTGACGAGATGCAAATCCCTTATTCAAGGATTAAAAATGTGGTCCACCCATTCTTTGGGATTACTCCTGGTCATTCGTATACCCCTATCGGCCAAATTATACAGCTGGTAATGCTCAGAGAACCGGAGAACTTCCAAACATAATTGGTTACCTTTGATGTAATTGATTTTGATTCGGCATACAATACAATTCTTGGTAGGCCCTCTGTCAACGATTAGAACCCAGGGATTCTCCTATCGAAATTATGCAAGAATGAGATGAGTTATGAAGGGAGCCAATCAGACAAGTACCAAGGTATTCAAAGTATCCACGAATCAGAGACATGGGAATTTATCTAGGTTCGGGGAGTAATGGCCCTACTTCCTGTGTATTTGTTTATGTGGAAAAAGGATTACAGAGAGATCATTACAAAGTCAGTATACTAGCTAATCCTATCTGGCTATGTATAATTTTCCTTGTAGTTGATCGTCCTCCCCTTGAGACCTTCCGAGATCGTCGGTTATCCTTCTGAAGGCACATCCCACGACTATCTATAACCACCTATGGTCATGAGTACGTGGAAGTTGACGCAGATCGTGGTTACATGGTAGCTAGGCAGCTTTGACTTGGCATCGTAGAACTGCTTCACCATTCTAGTCTTCTTCGATGGTTAACTCGTCAGGGCCTTATGATTATCTTAGGAATAATCATAAGGATTAAGGAACAGTTATGATAAAGAGTGATCGCGTACCTCTGCGACCACTGTAATGATATTAGACTTTGTATCTGTGAGAGGGTCTGGTTGTAGGGAGATGCTTCTGCGAACATAGCGTTCACGGATACTGCACGAGATTATGGACTTTATGATAATGAGTATTTGAGATCTATAGAGTTTCATTATAGCTTGCAAGAAATAAATATGATTGATGGGCTATATCCAAAACACTTTTGGATTACCTGGTATCTCTTTCTTAGGCCTTCTGTTACCATAGAAAGGTGTATGCGACCATGGAACATTATGCGCGACCGTGGAAATGTACATGCGACCATGGGAGCTTAAGCCCAGCTAACAATCCTCGTCACCCTTGCTCGCCAAATTCATGGCAGCAACGCACTATGCTTATTAGTGCGTAAAGGTGCTAGGACCCAAAGGCGCAATCACTGTGAGGGTAGCCAAAATTTAGCCCTCACATGTGATCTCATTTCCCTGGAGTTGGTTGATCAGCTTCCCCTATGGGATGTCAAAGTTGCGACCAAAGCAAAAGAGCCAGATATGGTCGAGGTAACTCCTCAACTAGAAGAAAAACTTAAACAAGTTCTGTTATTCCCAGATGATCCATCTAGAACCATTCGGATAGGGTCAGAATTGGAAGGCAAATAGGAACCTGTGCTCATCTCTTTTCTCCGGGCTAATTCAGATGTGTTTGCGTGGAAAGCATCTGACATGCATGGAGTCCCAAGGGAAGTGATCGAGCACAGGCTAGCAATGTAGCCTAGATAGTGACCTATAAAGAAAAAGCTTAGGCGTTTTGCCCCTAACTGGAGAAGCCATTTGTTCGTAGTTGGATAAGCTCCAGTAAGTTGGCTCTATTCATGAGGTCAACTGTCGCGCCCCGAAACTGGGACAACGACTACTCCTGTAGAGACCTAGCTCGCTGCAGCTAGTCCCAAACCACAAACCTTTGACTTCCCAGGATGAGCCAAACACAGGAGTATATTACATTGCAACAGAGTACTCACAAAATATTTAGCAGTGTGGCCTGCTGGCCTTAATATTACATAAAGAGGATTACAATGCCTACAAGGCATTCAGGGTTTAGCAAAATATTTAACTACGCAGCAGAAGATAGGTGACCCTCCCACAAAAGAAGTTGACGGCAGAATAACACACTTCAGGGTTCTGGCGGAACTGATTCTCCTCCTTCTGGATCCACGTAGTACTCCGTGCCATCATCTTGATCAAGGTAGGCTCCATCTATTGAGTTGAATGTTGCAAGGATGAGCACTTACGTACTCAGCAAGTCATAGGTAAGAGTAAATACATATAGTAGTGATGATATGAACCTAGACTAGTCAAGAATTATGGATATTTGTAAAATAATCTTTTTCTTTCATACCTCATCTCATGGCAGCACTTTTCATAAAGTAACATCATCATTCATGTTCACTAGATTATAACACTACCGCGACACGTCGACACACGACAGCCCACGGCAGCACTCCTTATCATGACAACACATGTCATTTGGGTAATCTTGATTAAACATATTTTATTTAGAAAATAATACTTGTGTCACACCCCGTGGATTTAATCCACCGCAGCAGACTCCTATAAAACCCGGGAGCTCGGAGTATTCGAATACATTTTTAACTCTGCAGAGAGGTACCAATTTACCCGCAAGATATACACTTTCAAACCTTTCCTATCATAACAAAATGATTGGACCCCTGACTCACTTCATACTGTGAGCGGCAAGGTGGAAATAACAAGAACTTTTATTATGTATCACTTACAATTCACCCCCGACCCTGTGGCTCTCAGCGAGGCACAGTTGTGGCAGGTTGTATCCAAACCTCCACCCCTTTGCTTATTCCCATTACTGGGTCAGCGTGCTTGATCACCTTCAGTGATATGTGTGGGAGCCGCGCTCCGTGTTTATCGTGCATCACTACACATCTCATGCAGGGGTTTCATGTGCGATCCACATAATTACTTGTTCAGGCCTGTCCCATACCAGGCTTGCGGTTAGCACGTTGTTCATGCCACTAGACGCACAACACAAGGTTCTAGTCCTTATATGCCAGTGACCAGACCATCCACAACCCTGCACCTTCAGTGCCTGCATATCCTTTGCAGTCTAGCACCTCCAGTGCTACAGCCATCCACACCATTTTTCTGGTCACGGCTAGGGGTTTTATTTCATGAATATAAGTATATAAATACATATAATAGTTCATGGCTCAAAACTTGTTTATTTCACATTTCACAAATAACCAGTCTAGTACTGCCAATTCATAAATCAACCATTCTCAATCTTTCACATGCAATATTGCCTATATTCAAGGTTATATTATAGCAACATTTAAAATATAGGTTCAAGATGACCAAAGATATGACTTGCCTTCCGCGTCGTAAAATACAGCAGTCGGTGACGGGTCAACAGCGAAATCTTCAAAGTCAGCTTCTGAATCTGCTCGACGACAAACAAACATACAATAATTACTTATAATATTAAAATGTTTTAAGACTTATATGCAGAAATGCTTAACAAGAATGGTTGAACTAAACTGGAGATAAGTTGAACTGCAAACTGAACTGAGTCGAGATTCTAGGGTTTCAAGGAATTTGGGCTAAGGATGGTGATTAGATAATCTTAGGGTTTCAAGTTTACGATAGGAATAATAATTTTGTGGCTGGTTTAATCGAAATAGCGAATGTCAATAGATCGACATTCGGATCAAAGCTTGGACATAGCTTTAAGAAAAGCTAGAGTGCTTATCTCAAGTTGTGGTAGAAGAAGAAAATGTAGATCACAACTCTACAAATTCAGTGGACAAAGTGGATTTCAAATTACACAACCAGAAGTGGGTAAACAAGGCCAATGCCATTGGCTGGCATATACTGAGAAAATGTCAAAAATTAGGGTTTAGCAACAAATATAATTCAAGGGCTCAAATCAAGTTGTGATAGAAGAAGAAATTGTAGATCACAACTTCAGGAATCTAAGGGACAAAGTTATGCTCAAGATGCACATCTGGAAGGCAGTGAAAAGGGCTAATGCCACTGACTGACATAGCCTGGCATTAATCTTGACATGGCCAGAAACTAGGGCTTAGCATAACTTTTGATCTAGGGCCCCAAATGATGCACCACTTTGTCTGGGAGGTAGGCATTGATAACAGGAATAAATCATTCAATAGGATCTAGGGCTGAAAATGGCTGGAAAGCAAGAAATTTGATGATGAACTGAGATGAATTGGTTGTACAGGAACAGTTCTGGACAAGATCTTGGCATGGCTATATCTTCCAATCTAGGCCAATCTAGGTGTCGGGCTAGAAGACAAAAATGCTCAGGAGGCTAAGGCACACACAGCGGACAAAGTGATTTGAGCTGAAACGGCCGGGAACACTTTTCCGGTGAACTGTGCCGGAGAAGAACACTGCTATTTGGGGTTTTTCAATTTAGGCCGAATGAACTCGATTCCAAGCTTGGGAAGTGATATATGGGTATGAGTAAGCTACTGGCGACGTCAATTTGGCCGGAGGATCGCCGGTGTGGCTTGGCGACGAGAGCCAGCAACTGATAAATTGCAAAATCGGGAATAGCTTCAAATTGGGCTCAATTGATTGTTCTAAGTTCACAGGCATGCTTGAGTTAGCTTACTGATCAATTTTGATTACAGATACGAGAGCTAATTCGGGCCTGAATTAAGCTACATTACAGGAACAGGGCAATTGACAATTCCGGTGATCGCCGGCGTTAGGGGTCACCGGTGAGCAATTAAACAGTACTACACAGAGAGGATAAGTAGAGGAACTCACTGATGGATTCAATTTGGAGTTTGGTACAACAGATGAAGCTGGCACCGTGAGCCTCCTCGACGGCTTGCCGGAGAAGAAGACGAAAACAGGAGAGTTTCGAGACTTAGCTGATTTCCAGTGAAACAAGAAGTTGCTGGGGTACAGTGGTGTATAAATAGGCCAGGCGAAGCTTGCAAGGAGGGAGCAGTGAATTGATTTGGCAGCTGGTGATGCGATTGGTTGCGTGCTGAACATCAGCGGCGAAGACACAGCAAGAGCGGTGATTGCGACGGCGACAAGTCTGTAGCTGATCACCACGTTGGTTCATCGGGACTTTGCAACGCTAGAGCACACGGTGGCGACAACAACTGGCACGGCGCAAAAGCAACTGACAAAAGCCTGGTGTTTCTGCTGCTGGTCGCGCACGAGGGCGGTGCTGTCGTCGACGCTGCCACGGTGTTGCCACGGCGATGGCTGAGACACTGACGCGTGCGCAATAGGAAGAGCAAGCATGCACGAGCACAAATGCAAGCGGAACTTGGCCGGCGGCGAGCGTGCACGGCGCATGGCAACCACGGCAATCTCTGGTCGTGCGCACAGTAGCTAGCCTGGTCGAATCTGGGTTCATTTGTAATTTCCAATTCTTGATTTGGACTGATCTGTAAATCTAATGATTTGGAAGGTTTGTTCTGAATTTGATTCTGCTATTTTGGCAATCTTTATTCCACAGATGATTTGGCAGGGATTGAAAATAAAACTTGGCACATTTGGATAGCTTTTGATACAAACTGAAAATAGAGTAATTTAGGGTAAAATTAGATTTGAGTTTTGTCGATTTCGAATTCTGGTATTTAGGTTTTGATTTTGACATCTGTACAGAAGAGAAACTTTTGTTAAATAGCAATTAGAAAAGATCTGCTGAAGAAATTCTGAATTTAGAGTTAATCTGGAGATTTTATTTAGGTTTTCAGATATCAGATAAGGACTAATTTGCGATAAGTCTTGGACTGATTTGTGAAAAAGGTTTAGATGATAAAATCTGGCTGTCAACTTTTTAGATTAAGGTATTGACACACCCATGATCATATTCCAGGAATAATCTGGTCTGAACTTGGTCAAGATTTTGATGAAATCTGTATTTCTAAACTTAGGGTATTTGGGTAATATAAGGTATTTCTGTTTTCGAAAACAGAAGAAGTTGATAATTCTGGGAGTTAGAGATAGAATTGGATCTGGGTTCTGAAGACTTTTAAGTTCAGAGTAACTGATAGATCACATCTGAACAATCTGATCTTAATTTGAGGTCATAGGATAGATTTTGGAGATTTTAGGGCTTGAGATAGAAACTAATCTGGCTATTACTACAGATACATGCATGCATGCCATTTGTGAAAAAGGAAATTTTCACCCCTAACTCAGGGTGTTACATCAACCTTTCTGAATGGATCACAAACCCGGTCATGGTCCTGAAGTCAAATGGTAAGTGGCACATATGCGTCGATTACACCAGTCTCAATACTGCTTGCCTGAAAGATGATTTTCCCCTTCCCCGCATCGATCAGTTGGTCGATTCAACAGCGGGTTGCAAACTAATGAGCTTCCTGGATACTTACTCAGGGTACCATCAAATTAGCATGGCAAAAGAAGATAAAGAGAAGACTGCCTTCATCACACCATTTGGTATATACTGCTACGTCAGAATGCCATTTGGGCTCAAGAACGCTGGTTTCACATATTAGTGCTAGATGAAGAAGACCTTTCAATCTCAATTAGGGCATAATTTAGAAGCTTGTGTAGATGAATTGGCTGTAAAGAGTGCAAAAAGCTCTAGTCACATAGATGACCTGGCTAATAAAGTTGAATCCTAAAAAGTGCTCCTTTGGAGCTTCTTCTGGAAAAATTTTGGGTTTCCTTGTTTGTTCATGAGGTATTGAGATTAATCCCAAAAAAAATTTGAGCCATTGAGCAAATGTGATCTCCTTCGACCACGAAGGAGGTATAAAGCCTAATATGCTGAATGGCGGCTTTAAGTCATTTCATTTCGAGGTTGGGAGAATGTGGCTTTTTTAAGGTTTTGCATAGGCATAATGGTTTCTAGTGGTCGAATGAAGCCAAAAAAGCCTTTAAGGAAGTAAAAACGTATTTAGCCAGTTCTCTGGTATTGGTTTCCCCGACCTTGGGAGAGCCATTACTCATCTATTTGGCTATTACCCCTTACGCGGTCAGCGTTGTTCTGGTCGCAGAGAGAGGAGTACAACGGCTAGTTTACTATGTAAGTAAAGTACTAAATGGACCAAAGGAGAGATACCTTGAGGTCCAAAAAATTACTTTATGCTATCTTAATGGCTTCAAGGGAGCTGCGACATTACTTTCAAGCCCATAAAATTACTGTGCCCTCATCCTTTCCCTTAGGGGACATTTTCCATAATTCAAAAGTAACGGGTCAAGTTGCGAAATGGGCCATAGAACTTGGAACTTTTGATCTCCACTTCATAGCCCAAGTAGCAATCAAATCCCAAATTCTTGCAGATTTCGTGGTCAAATAGACTAATCATGAACCACCTATGCAAGAATCCGAGGATTTAGAAAATATTGACCACTGGATGTTGTATTTCGATGGCTCTCAAAGTTTCACAAACTCGGGGCTGGAGTGGTCTTAATTATGCCTCAGGGCGACCAGCTCTAGTATGTCATACAATTATACTTTGTTGTTACCAATAATGCAGTAAAGTATGAAGGTCTTCTAACTAGGCTTCGAGTAGCCAAATCCTTTGGAGTCCATCGATTAGTAGTGAATGGAGATTCACAGCTAGTCGTAAACCAGATGAATAAGGAATACTAATGTTCCGACGAGACAATGGCTCTATACCTAGATGAGGTGAGGAACTTGGAAAAATACTTCAAAAATTTTGAAGTCCAATTTGTTCCACGAAGAGACAATATTCTCGCAGACCAATTGTCAAAGATTGGTTTCTCATGTGCATCTGCCCCGGCAGGAGTATTCATCGAGCACTTAAAAAAGCCCTCAATCGCGACCACTATAGAGGCACTAGAGGCGATGACTAATGTTGCCACCCTTGAGCATGAAGCAAATTGGATCCTACCATTGAGGAACTATCTTGAGCATGGGACCATGCCCGAGGACGAAACCGAGAATGACTAGTTAGTTAGAAAAACGCAAATGTACAGGTTGGTTGAAGGAAACCTGTAAAGGAAAGGTGCTCAAGGAGTGCTGATGCGTTGTATTCCTCAAGAAGATGGCAAATCCCTTCTAAGAGAGATTCATGGAGGCATGTGTGGTGCACACACCTTCTATCGAACACTGGCCAGAAAAGCCTTCTGACACGGTTATTACTGGCCAACAGCACTTAATGATCTCATGCAATTGGTCAAGATCCTCCCACAGTTTCAATGCCATGCTCGGCAAGTTCACCAGCCAGCATACACATTGCAAACTATTTGTTTAACATGGCCATTTGCTACATGGGGAATAGATATTGTAGGACGTATGCCTCAAGTTGTCAATAGATACAAGTTTTTGTTCATAGACATTGATACATTTACCAAGTGGATTGAGGCTGAACCGGTTTGAAACATTACCGCCGCAGTGACAAAGTTCTTTCAAAATAATATAGTCACATGATTTGGTGTTTCAAGTCATCTTATAACAGATAATGGATCCCAGTTTGCTACTAGTCTTTTTATGGATTACTACAACCATATTGGGACTAAAATTTGCTTCGCATCCGCTGCTCATCCACAGAGTAATGATGCAGTAGAACGGACCAATGGGCAGATAATACAAAGGGTTAAGAAACATGTTTTCAACCGCCTTAAGTTACGCTCAGGGGCTTGGGTAGTGGAACTCTACTCTGTTCTATGGGCATTGCGCACCACACCCAGTAGAACTACGGGCGAAACGCCTTTCCAACTGGTTTTGGTGCAAAAGCCATGTTGCCAATTGAAATCAAAATTGGCTCTGCTCATGTGGATCATTTAGATATTATAAATCAAAGTGAGAAACGCGAAGATGAAATTATCTTTCTTGAAGAAATGCGCGTCAAGCCTTGATCCGATTAGCAGCATATTTACAAGCTCTGTGTAAATACCATAGTAAAAGGATGCGACCATGTACGCTAAATGTGGGAGACTTGGTTTTACGAAGAATTCAAAACCAGTCTGGTCACAATAAATTCTCCCCTCAGTGAGAAGGGCCCTTTACTGTGGTCGCCATGCCGCAACCAGGGTTGGCTCGATTGGGTATGGAAGATGGAAGGATATTATCAAACGCCTAGAACATAGACCAGTTGCTTAAATTCTATGTGTAAGTTCTTTCCTTTCCCATTATAAGTTTTTTAGTACTTTATCACCTTATGCTACAATTGTATTTCAATCTTCAGCCTTACTTTCTATCAGGCTATGCCCGGGGGCTAGTCGCACTAAGTGCCTTATTATGAAGTATAAGTGGATTCGCTGGCGAATCTCATGCTCGCATCTAGTTAAGAACTTCTCTTTCTAAGGCAGTTCTTACCGTGTAAGAGAGTTACTAGCATATTCTGATCATTCGAGTGGCTATTAGTTAGCAAAAACTTATGTCTTTATACTAAGCCACTTATTTTCACGATCTTATGATCACATATAGATAAGACATTTCTTTTTAAACCGGTTCTTACCGCATAAGAGACTTACTGCATGCTCTGATCATTCAAGCCGTGGTCTCCTTAGGCCAAGAAAACTATCATGTGACCATTGAACTACAATTTCAGTATCACTGGTCGCAGGAGGGAGTTAGGGGAATACAATCATAGCATTTGGTCAGTAAATAAAGTACTTTTTATTTTTTTTTCTTTTCATTCATTCATTTCTTTGCTGATCATGTGTATTTTCAAGGTATGAAAACAAAGAATCTGATAACAAGGTAAAAATCTTTATTCCATTGTTTCAAAAGGTTACAATGAGAAGAGATATATCACGAAAGTCCGAGGTCATGCAATAACCTCATTATCAAAGGCCTGACCTTGTCCATAATCGCATTAAGTTGGTCTTGGCTATCAAAAGTTGCTTCTTCAGCCATTGTACTTAGGTCTACATTTGGACCATGGCGAAGTCGAAGTTTGCAAAGCATGGCAGAGGCTATGGTGACGAGGATTGTAAGCTGATTTTTGGCTCCCATGATGGCGCAAGCATCCCATGGTCGCCCCTGGCCATGGCCGCAGGTCCTTCCTATGGTCGCCAAGGACCAAAAGAAAAGACATTGGGTAATCCAAGGGCATCCTGGATATAACTCAAAAATCATACCTATTTCGCGCAAATTCGAGACATTCGTTATCCAAAAAATCATGTTTTAAGCTGTATCCGAGAACGGTATGGTCGTAGAGATAGTTCCTACGACCATCCTCTCTCACAGATACAAGGACTGATCTCATTACAGTGGTCACAGCAGTACGCGATCACCCTTTATCATTACCTCACCATGATCCTTATGATTAATCCCGAGATAATCTACTGTCGAAGGAGGTTAAGATGGTAAGGCAGTTCCACGACGACTGAGTCAAGACTTCCAAACCACTACGTACCCATGATCTACGGCAACTACCATGTACCCACAACCTCACAGCTACCACTTCGGGGTGGTTAAGAGAGGTCGTGGGGCGTGCCTTCAGGAGAACAACCGACGACCCCTTTAGCAAGTATAAGAAGGCCTTCAAGGGAAGGATCAGGGGATGGACGATTGATGAGAGAGAAGAGTAGGCTTAGCAAAGATAGGATTAGCTAGCTACACACCTTGTAACAATCTCTCTGTAACTCTTTTTTCCACATAGTCAAATACACAGGATGTAGGGTCGTTAACCGGGTAAGCGGACCCAAACCTGGATAACTCTTTCCCGTGTCTTAGATTCATAGATACTTTGAACATCTTGAGGATCTGTCTGATTGGCCCCATACCTTCTCACACTCTTCTTTGCATAAGATCGACAGAGGGACCCAGGGTTCCAATTATCAACAGCTGGCGCCCACCGTGGAGCCCTGAAGACATTTTCATCAAGATTCATTGTATTCATGGATCATTTCCCTTGCCTACACGATTATGAGAATGAATTCGATCTCGAGGATCATGTAGACATTATGGATGAAGATAGCGTCCCCATCAATGGTGACGACATTACCCCCACAACCTGTCTTGGGGAAGCATCATCCTCGATACCAACCATGTCTGCTGGACAGGGATTGGAGCAGGCAGTTCACTTGCCCTCCATGGAAGATGAGTATGAGCAGCAACCTGTTGCCCTAGACAACGTGGAAGAGGATGATCTTGACATTCACATGGAGAACTTCTCCCCAGACAACCTAAAGTCTCTCTTTGATTTCGAGTCAAACTCAGACAAAGATGAGATGTTTTCTCCATCTATGAACTCAATCCCTAAAGAGATCGCTACACTTTTAGAGGAAACTCAAAAGCAATGTGATGCTAGGCAGGAATAAGAACGCAAACTGAAAGAGGACCAAGAACACAGACAGCGAGAGGCTAAGGTTCATAAGGTCGCAGAGGATCTTCTACGACCAGCGACAACTCGCCGAGGTACCTTTTTTTGTGACCCTAGTCCTAGCTAGAACGTCTCTACAACCCTCTCCAGGAGGTCGCGAGCGTGCCTACATGCCTATTCCCTCTCCGAACTATTCACCACCAGTAGAGGTGACCTCACCAGGAACTCCACAGGCACCCAGGAGGAATCCTGAGGATCATATCCGAAGGATTGCATATGCACTCCGTAATCTACCCTCCAGTCTCGCGAACGACGATAGGATTATATTCGCAAGGGTGCTTGCATATAATCTGGACGAAGTTAACCTTGGATTTACTCCAGAGGCATCATCTCATTCGACGACTAGAGGACAGGCCGGTTCCCACCAGGGTCACAAGAGACGTCACCCTACACATTTCCAACATGACAAGACCAGACGAACTAGTACTTCTCGTGACCACAATCATGAGCCTCCTCAGGTCGACAACTTCCGCGACCACGGTGTTAGTCGCGATGATCTACGACCACGCAGTACGTATGTGGGTGGCAAAGCTTTTTCACCCTGACTACGGAACGTAGTCTGGCCTAATAAGTTCAAACCCGGTAGGATCGAGAGATTCGATGGGACTCAAAATCCAACCGAATTTCTCCAGATCTACGTTACTGCCATCCAAGCAACCGGAGGAGACAAACAGGTCATGGAAAACTATTTGCCAACAGTCCTCGAAGGTCCGGCACGGACCTAGTTGCTCAACCAACCAGAAGGATCGATTTACAACTACGAGATGTTGTGCGATGCTATCCTCAAAATCTTCCAAAACTGCTATGAGAAGCCTGACAAAGAAGATGATCTTCATCGCTTGCGCCAGACTTCGACAGAGACCCTTCGGCAGTTTGTCAGGAGATTCGTGGGAATGAGAAAGACGATTCCTAACATTTCTGATTCTTCAGTTATCAGGGCCTTCAAACATGGTGTTCGATATCAAAGGTTCACAGAGGACCTAAGTATCCATCCCCCGCAATCAGTGCTAGACCTCTTCGACATGGTAGATCGATATTCTGATGCAGCGGAAGCTGTCGAATGGAATAAAATGGTGGATAAGGGTAACTTGCCTCCTCAATCGGGCCTAAAAACCAAAAAGAAGGAAGATTCGAACAAGAAAGTCGAGTTCTCTGCAAGTGGAAGATCTAAGAAGTCCAACATGAATGGAGCAAGCTGATTCCACGAGGTCGCAGTCTTGGACAAGCAACCACAAGATAAAGGTAAAAAAGCTCCATTCAAATCTACTAAGCTTCCCTCCGGTAGTCGAACTTGCGACCACCCGGAAAAACACACTAACCCACAAGGGAAACAAGAAATGGTGTCCATTACACAATGCTTCTGGACACGACCTCAAGAATTGCCACACTTGGTTGAAGCGCATGGATGATTTCTATTAAGGAACTGCGCCCATGCCGACTATACCAGAAAATGGACAATCTCGAGGAACCAAAGACGCCGATGGAGATGAGCTAATGCCATACCAGGTACGTAGCAACAAAGAGGATTGTCCCAAGGGATTGTCGCACCCTTGACGACTCCCTTTGGTCATAACCCCTATTATTAGCAATGCTAAAGTAGGGCGGGTATTGGTCGATGGAGGAAGCTCACTCGACCTGTTGTCCCAAGGGAAGTGATCGAGCATAGGCTAGCAATTCGGCCTGGACAACGACCAATAAAGAAAAAGTTTCATCGCTTTGCTCCTGATCGTCAAGAAGCCATCCGTGCGGAGTTGACTAAACTCCAGGAAGTTGGCTTCATCCGCGAGATTAGCCATCCCGAATGGCTCGCGAACCCGATCATGGTCCTTAAGTCCAATGGTAAGTAGCGCATGTGCGTCGATTACACCAGTCTCAACAATGCCTGCCCAAAGGATGACTTTCCCCTTCCCCGCATTGAACAGTTGGTCGATTCCACAACAGGTTGCGAACTAATGAGCTTTCTGGATGCTTACTCAGGCTACCATCAAATTAGCATGGCACAAGTATATGAAGAGAAAATTGCCTTCATCACACCCTTTGGCACCTACTACTATGTCAAAATGCCATTCGAGCTCAAGAACGCTGGTTCCACATACCAACGCTTGATGTAGAAGAACTTTCTATCTCAATTAGGGTGTAATTTAGAAGCTTATGTAGATGATCTGGTTGTAAAAAGATTACAAAGCTCTAATCATGTAAATGATCTCACTGACACTTTCTGTAATTTGAATAAACATGGAATCAAAATCCCGAAAAGAGCTCTTTTGGAGTTTCTTCTAGCAAACTTTTAGGTTTTCTTGTTTGTTCACGAGGCATTGAGGTTAATCCCAACAAAATACGGGCCATTGAGCAAATGTGATCCCCTTCGTCAATGAAGGACGTCCAAAGCCTAACTGGTCGAATGGTGGTCCTAAGTCGTTTCATATCGCGATTAGGTGAACGTGGTCTACCTTTCTTTAAGGTACTACGAAAGCACAATGGTTTCCAGTGGTCAGATGAGGCCGAAAAAGCCTTTCAGGAAGTCAAAGCATATTTATCAACTGCTCCAGTGTTGGACTCTCCACAAGCAGGAGAACCATTACTCATTTACTTAGCCACAACCCCATGCGTGGTCAGTGCAGTGACGAGAAGGCGTGCAATGACCAGTATAGTACGTAAGTGAGGTGCTCAATGGACCAAAGGACCGCTACCCCATAGTCCATAAACTACTTTATGCCCTCCTAATGGCCTCCCAAATGCTGCGACATTACTTTCAAGCGCACAAGATCTCCGTGCCACCGTCCTTTCCCTTATGGGACATACTCCGTAATCCGGAAGCAATTGGTCGAGTTACGAAATGGGTAGTCAAACTAGGAGCGTTCGATCTCCACTTCTCTACCTGAGTTGCGATCAAATCTCAAATTCTTGCCGATCTCGAGGTCGAATAGACTAATCCCAAACCACTTCCGCAAGAACTGATAGATTTGTCTACAAATGACCTTTGGACGATGTACTTCGATGGTTCTCGTGGTTTTTCGAACTCGGGAGCTGGAGTGGTCTTAATCACACCCCAGGGCAACCAACTATAGTACGTCATACAACTCCACTTTGTTGCGACTAACAACGCAATAGAGTACGATGGTCTTCTAGCTGGGCTTCGAGCAGCCAAATCTCTTGGAGTTCATCAGCTAGTGGTGAGGGGAGACTTACAGCTATTTGCAAACCAGGTAAACAAGGAGTGTGTCGTGGTATTGCGAATACCCCGGCAGGTTTTGAGAATGATCCTAGCGAAGATTACGCGGCGCGGGTTGACCGGATGACCGGTCCTCCCCCGCCGGACAAGCACAAGAAATGACACGAGGATTTATACAGGTTGGGTCCCGGTGGGGGCCCTAGTCCTGTCGACGCGCTCCCGACCGGAGTCGACTGGGGAGGCTCTCTCCGGGGGAGAGGCTTCCGGAGCACGTCTGTGAGTTTAGCTATTCCAACAAAAGTGATCCGATCCTTTACAACAGAGGGGTACAACGGCTATTTATAGCCCCAAAAAGAAGCAAAAAACCTAAACTACCCCGGAAGCCACCATCGGATTGAAGGGTAGGACCGTCCTTCTTCCGGTCAAACGCCTTGGATGCTTGATAGGTGGTCGCTAGTTCCCAAGGCGCTCCTCGCATGACCTGCACGTGACAAACAATTCGAGACTTTACCTTTAGGAGGGCGATGAGGCCCGGGATGGCGCCGGAGGCCATGTCCCGGGGGCCAAAAGGCGGCGCCCGGGGAGTGGCCGGAGACCACGTGCAGGTCATGCGTGTGAGACCCCCATTTGAGGATCACCTTGGTAACCGCCCAGGTAGGTTACACACAGCAGGATGTCACATGAGCTCCAAACCACACAAGCATAGTAATAACATTAAACAAGTATCAGGCCAACATGGCCAATATTACATAACCAAAGCACCGAAAATGGCGCTAAGTAGGGTTGCTAAGAAAATAACTAGTTTATCAGAACCAGAATCGGTATCCAGGTACCGAACACACAGCATAAAGCACAAAGCAACGACAAACAGCTTGACTTCCATCCGCAGCGGGGTTGGAGGGGCTTCTCCCACATCTGACTTGACTTGGTGCGCAAACCTTCTAGAACGTGGGCTCGTCCGGGGCACTTCCATCTTCTGCCGGGTACTCATAACTGAAGGAATCGGGATCCTCGAATCCCTCTTCTACAGTTGGATATAAATGCAAGGGTGAGCACTTGGTGCTCAGCAACACTCATTCCGGGGATTATTGCAATTGTACTTACATGAGAGTGAGACATATGATTCCAGGGTTTTGGTTTCATATGAATAGAGATATATAGATTTTCAAGTACTTTTGTTCAGTAAAACAGTACCTTTATCATGAAAATGATACTTTAAACATTAAACAGGTTTTCAACAAAACATTAGATGTAGTGGTCTCCCATGAGTCACTACTTTGTTAACCGCATTATGAAAACATTCCAAAACATTACTTGTGCTATAACCCATGGATAACATCCACTACGAAAAGACTCCTGAACCTGGGAGTACAGAGTATCTGATACTTCTTTTACACTTTGCAAAGGTGTACCTCTTTTTAAATCCACTGGTTCACTCGGCTTTCAAGTCGGATCAGCTCCATGTGACTTATACACATGTGACAAGGCCGAGATCACACAACGCTTTTACAGTTCAGTATTAACAGTATCCCTGCCCGGTAAATAGACAGTTAAGTCTCAAGTACCGTTGTGGGTCTTCCCCACTGCCTTACTTCCTAGCCTCTCTGGTCTATGTTCCCGCAGGACACATAGCCTTGGTCTATGTCCACGCGAGACATACGACCATTTAAGATTACAGCCGCTCACGGCTTAATCAGGTCTGTTGGATCAGGATGTCGACTAGAGGGGGAGGGGGTGAATGGGAGACTTTTAAAATTTGTTTTTGCAAATGAAAAATTCAGATAAAGCAAGTAATAGTAAAAGATAAGAGATTGAAACCGATATATCCCGAGGTATCGGAGACACGCCCAGTCTCCACTAGTCCTCGTTGAAGCACTCAGTCCTTGAGTATAGCTTCAGTATCCACACAGGACACTATCTACTAAGGTTGCTCCTTGTCCCCTCCGGAAAGGCGAGCACCAAGCCTTTTACAAGTTATCGCGTCTCTCCGACAATCTCCGATCTGGAGAGATCAGCGATTTCCGCCTCCGAACCGTCTAGGTGAGGGCGCTCACCAAGAGTAATAAGAAGCAAGGTCTACTCTAGACCTCCAATGCACACCGAGAAAAATATCCAGAAATGGGAATGCAAGAACAATATGCTCGATGTGGCTAAAACTCTCACGACTCGATCAAAAGATCAAGTTTTAAGTAAAACGAAGAAGCACTAGTGAGAAAGTAAGAAAGGCTGTGTTGCTGTGTTTTCTTGTGTTGAAACAGTAGCTCAACACCTCTATTTATAGCCTTCGTGGTCAAAAGAGCCGTTTGAGCTCGAGCTGAAAAATAGTAACTAAGACTGACAGTCAGTCTCACAAACTGACAATCAGTGTAGTGTATCACCAGAAAGAGTAAAAATAGGATCACAACAGCTCGAACGTTGTGGACTAAAACGGTAAAAAGAAACAGTCCAAACTGACAGTCAGTTACAAAGACTGACAGTCAGTGTCCACAAAATCAACAGTGAAAAGCAACGGCTAAAAACTTTATAACCGTTGAAGCAGATAACAACAAAAATTTACTGACCAAACTGACAGTCAGTGTGTCAAACTGACAGTCAGTCTCACAGAGAAAAACAGAATTAAAAACCAACTCAAAAACTCTCTGTGGTCGAAACCATACTGACAGTCAGTATACCAATACTGACAGTCAGTCTAGTACAAAAAATCTGAGACAGAAAACATGCTCTCTGGAGATTTGTCAGTTTGCACTAACTGACATTCATACTGACAGTCAGTTACCAACACTGACAGTCAGTCTAGTACAACAAAAATCAGCTCAATAAAAACATACTCTCTGGAGATTAGTCAGTTTATCAAACTGACATTCATACTGACAGTCAGTTACAAAGACTGACAGTCAGTCTGGATAAAAACAGAGAAAACTCAAAATCCAGAGATCTGATTCAAATGATTTCAGTTTTGTTTTGAAGATATTTTCGAGAAGAACATTTTTGACAACAGCAACAAAAATTAGATCTTTTCAGATCTTTCTCAAGAAGTAAAAACCTCAACTGTTGACAAAATTCAATACATCAAAACAAATTGTCGAAAAACCACATATAATGATATGCATGCATTGACCTAGATTTTTCTCGGTATGATTGGAGATGTAGAGAGAACTTGCGTCCCCTCTTTATAGTACGGTTTAAACTAAGAATAAAATCCTTAAACCGATCGATCTTCATGCACCCTGAGATCGGTAAACCTAGAACTACAACATACCTCGATGCATTAGTTTAGTCCAGCAAAAACAATTTCTTTTTGCGTCTTCTTATGCTTTTGAACAACTTAAATTGAACTTCAACATCTTGATTACCAGCCCTCGCTTTTTGTGCGGTTGTCTGAAATCTGTAACACTAACTCAAACACATAGTTAGTCCAAAAATACTTATTATCATCAACCATCAAAACACATCAGGGTTAGGCATGAAAGGCCTAGATGCAACAATCTCCCCCTTTTTGATGATTGATGACAACAAGTTAATAAACTAATACCAACTAATACTCCCCCTGATTTTGTGCAAAAATCTCCCCCTGATAGTGTGCACATCCCTCAAGATGTATCAGAGCATATCATAGCATAAGAGAGAGAACCACAAATCACGTCAGAGCACATTGATATCTCATACAAATGTAAGAACAAATCTCATCGCATCATCGCATCAAAAAAAATCTCATAGAAAAGAAACATATCATAATCATATCACAAAATAACATCATCAACATATCATATCATCCATCTAAACAAAATATCATAACATCATCCATCCATCTCTCCCCCTTTGGCATCAAGCACAAAAAGGGAGGCCTAACAGGAGAAACTAATCCTAATCTACTCCTGGTCATCTGAGTCTCCTAGAACCTCAGTGCCTCCTGAAGCTGTAGGAGACGCGGAAGGTACGACAGCGGGAGATGCAGGTCCGGCTGGAACTGGAGCGGTGCCGGCAGATGATGCTGGTGAAGAAACTGCAGGCCGTGCCCTCTTGCGAGGAGCAAGGGAAGCAGATGCCATCGCAGCATCAGAAGCTGGAAGTCGCTGCAGTATCTGCTGAAGGATCTCCTGCTGAGCTGCCAAGGTACTCTGGATCACCTGCTGTGTCTGAATGACCTGGTCAAGAGACACCTGCAGAGATGCAAGAGAGGAAGCTGTGCGGGAGCTGCTAGAAGGGGCAGGAGCAGAGGCAGAAGCTGGAGCTGCAGTCGCGTCCTCAGAATCCTCATCATCATCAGAGGCTGAGGAGGGAGCACTAGGAGCTGGAGGACGAGTGCCCAGACGACGATCAGCCTGGCCAGGGGGATAGAAGGCCAAAAGCTGATGAGGTCGAGGAAGAGCGGTGTCTACTGCTCGAATGTGGAGCAGTAGTGCCATGATGTATGGGGCATACACCAGGCGACGACGAGGAGAGAGAAGAACGTGCTGAAGCTCACTAATGATGAGATCAGCGATGTCGAAGGGCTCCTCTCGAAAGATCGAGATGAGAGCATGGAGAGTGATGTAGGTGACCCTGGCGCGGTCACCTATAATCGGAAGAAGAGTGAGGCGAAGAATCTTCA
This sequence comes from Pharus latifolius, assembly GCA_019359835.1. Classification (NCBI taxonomy): domain Eukaryota; kingdom Viridiplantae; phylum Streptophyta; class Magnoliopsida; order Poales; family Poaceae; genus Pharus; species Pharus latifolius. The sequence continues at coordinate 34,408,287 of CM033321.1, read as the reverse complement.
GCGCCAGGTCAACATCGCGGCGCATGCCGGCAATGTGACGAACCTGGAAGGCGCCGGAGTAGAGCATAGCGACCTCACGATGCTCAAGGTCAGGTAAAGTGTGGAGCTGGCGCCCTGAAGCAGGACGAACCAGTCCTAAAGCGGCCTCAAGCTGCTCCTTTGTGACCGTGTATACCTGGAGGCCGGTCATAAAGGTCAGTGAGTCACGCTGAGAAGAAATGTGGAGGGTGGCATAGAACTGCCTAATGGGCTCCTCTGCCCAGGTCAAAGAAGAATCAGAGACTAAGTCTCGGATCCCTACAGAGGCAAAAGCATCAGAAAGAGAAGCGATGCCAGTGCGAGAAACTATCGTCTGCCAAGAGACAGAACGATGAACAAAGAAGGGCATGTGAGAGTAGATGCTCTCAAACATGTTGAATTGAGTGATGGTGTAGAAGGTGGTACGTGGCGAGGCATCCGTGCCAGAAGGACGAGGAGATAGATAGGGGTTCAGCTGACGAAGAGTCCGAAGCCGACTAGTGTTCCACTGCGAATAGTTCACGGGGACACGCTCTGGAGAGGGGGAACGCCGAGCCCCAGAGGACTGGCCCGAAGACCTGCTGCTGGACGCAACGGTCTTGCGTCGAGCAACGCGGCGATGAGGCTGATCAGACATAGTGGATAGCTAAAGGAATGCAAGGATGAACAAGGGTGGAGAAAACAAAAGTTTCTGTTTTCAGGGTTCAGACTGACAGTCAGTCTTATGAACTGACAGTCAGTTCGAACCTGATGCTGACAGTCAGTATCAGAGACTGACTGTCAGTTCCAACCTAGAACCGGCGAACTGAGAAATGACGAGGTTTTTTGTGAGGATTTGAGAGAGAATGATGAAGATAGAGTGCTATAGCAGATCAAGGACATAAAAAATAAAAGCAATTTCGGATTAGTAGAAAGAAAAGAAGGAATTAAAGAGAGAAAGAAAGAAAAACAAAGAAGAGGAAGAAGAAGAAGGAGGAGAGAGTGAGCTCACGGTGGGAGAAGGACGACGAGACGACGGCGATGAAGAGGAGCAACGGCGACGGTCAACGGCGATGAGGAGGAGCAACGGCGACGGCGACGGTGAAGGAAAAAAAAAAACTGCGACTGAAGAAGATAAAAAGAAAAGCTCGGTTTAGGGTTTTAAGGACTCAAACTGACAGTCAGTTTCACAAACTGACTGTCAGTCTAGTCACTTAATTTCAAAAACTGACAGTCAGTGTGGTACACTGAATGTCAGTTCAATAAAATCAAGTGCTGAGACTGACAGTCAGTGTTGAATACTGACAGTCAGTGTGAGACTTCAAAACGACCAGAACCCTACGACCAAGAAACAACACTATACTGACTGTCAGTTATAAAAACTGACTGTCAGTTATGACTTCGACCAGGAGAGAGCTCTAAGGGAGAAAATATATATATATATATATATATATATATATATATATATATATTATACTTCATTAATCAAGATAAGCAATCAATAGTATGATGAAGTTAAAAAATATCACTTTATCAACTAGCATTTGAAACATCTATAATATTTAGTTCACCTCTAAGAAAGCAAAACCTGGATTCATCTAGTGGTTTGGTGAAGATATCTGCTAGTTGAAGATCTGTTCTTACATGACTAAGATCAATATCTCCTTTTGCCACATGATCTCTTATGAAATGGTGCCGTATTTCAATATGCTTAGTTCTAGAATGTTGAACCGGATTATTAGCAATTTTAATGGCACTTTCATTATCACACAGAAGTGGCACTTTATCAAATTTAATTCCATAATCCAAAAATGTCTGTTTCATCCATAATAATTGAGCACAACAACTACCTGCAGACACGTATTCAGCTTCAGCTGTTGAGAGAGCAACTGAGTTTTGCTTCCTAGATGACCATGATACTAATGATCTCCCCAACAGCTGACAGCTACCAGATGTGCTTTTTCGATCAATCTTACACCCAGCATAATCAGAATCAGAATACCCAATTAATTCAAAATTTGCATTTTTAGGGTACCAAAGGCCTAAACTGGGATAACATTTTAAATACCTAAGGATTCTTTTAAGAGCAGTTAAATGACATTCCTTAGGTTCTGACTGAAATCTAGCACATAAACACACACTAAACATGATATCAGGCCTAGATGCTGTAAGATATAAAAGACTACCAATCATAGACCTATAGAGTTTAGAATCTACTGATTTTGAATTTCTGTCCATGTCAAGGTGTCCATTTGTAGCCATGGGGGTCTTGATAGCCTTAGCTTCTTCCATCCCAAAGCGCTTGAGCAGGTCCTTCACGTACTTTGTTTGACTCACGAACGTACCGTTCTTGAGTTGCTTGATTTGAAGTCCAAGGAAGAAGCTCAGCTCACCAATCATGGACATCTCGAACTCCCTAGACATCATATCTCCAAATTATTGACAAAAATATTCATTAGTAGATCCAAAAATTATGTCATCCACATAAATTTGGCAAATAAATAAATCATCATCTATTTTCTTGGTGAACAGAGTTGTGTCAACCTTTCCAATTTTAAAACCTTTAGAAAGAAGAAAATCTCTAAGGCGTTCATACCAAGCTCGAGGAGCTTGTTTGAGGCCATACAAAGCTTTCGTTAGTCTAAAAACATGGTTTGGAAATTTTAGATCTTCAAACCCGGGAGGTTGTTCTACAAATACAAGTTCTGAAATTTCACCATTTAGAAAAGCACTTTTAACATCCATTTGAAAAAGTTTAATGTTAAAATGAGAAGCATAAGCAAGAAGAATTCTAATTGCTTCAAGTCTCGCCACAGGAGCAAAAGTTTCACTAAAATCTAAACCTTCGACTTGAGTGAAGCCTTGAGCAACAAGACGAGCCTTGTTTCTAATTACTAGTCCATTTTCATCTTGCTTATTTCTGAAAACCCATTTTGTTCCAATGACATTATGATCCTTAGGTCTTTCTACTAAGTTCCAGACTTTATTTCTAGTAAAGTTATTTAGTTCATCATGCATAGCATTTACCCAGTCAGGATCATCTAGAGCTTCACTAACACATGTTGGTTCTAAAGAAGAAACAAATGAATGATGTTCACAAAAAGAAGCAATACGAGATCGAGTTAGAACACCCTTACTAATATCACCCAGAACTTGGTTCAAAGGGTGATCGTTGATAATTGTTCTATGCTGGCTTGGGGCTTCTTCTTGTGCTGCTTCTTCTGCAGCAGACTCAGCTTGCACAGAAGGTTCAGGTTGTTCATTGTAGTCTTCACTTCCATCTTCATCAACTTCCTCAGCTTCTTCAATGGTAAGATTTTTCAAAGGTTCTTGAATTTCACCTGAAGTGTCATGAACAGCTTGCTCTTCTTGCGAGTTATTAGTTTCATCAAACTTAGTATCGCAAGATTCCTCAATACAACCTGACGTTTTGTTAAAAACACGATAGGCTTTGCTAGTGGTAGAATAACCAACTAGAAAACCCTCATCAACTTTTCTTTGAAATTTTCCACCAAAGTTTCTTTTTCTTAAGATGTAACATTTACAACCAAAAACACGAAAATATGAAATATTTGGTTTTCTTCCAAAAAGAAGTTCATAAGGTGTCAAGTTCAAAAGAGGATGCAAATAGAGTCGATTAATAGAATAGCAAGCTGTGTGAACTGCTTCTCCCCAGAAGCGAATAGGAGTATTATACTCACATAACATGGTTCTTGCCATCTCTATTAATGTTCGATTTTTCCTTTCAACAACTCCATTTTGCTGTGGAGTATAGGATGTGGAAAATTCATGTTTGATTCCAAGAGAGTCGCAAAAATCAAATAAAGTTGAATTAACGAACTCTCCACCATGATCACTACGGATTTTCTTGATGGATAATTCGAATTCATTAGAAACACGTTTTGCAAAACTTTTGAAAACATCGGGGGTTTCAGATTTTTGAAAAATAAAGAAAACCCAAGTAAAACGAGTGAAATCATCAACAATAACAAAGCAATAACTATTTCCCCCAATACTTTGGAACTCTGAAGGTCCAAATAAATCCAAATGCAAAAGTTCCAAAGGTTTGCTTGTAGAAAGTATTCGCTTAGTTGGATGTGTGGTAGCTATTTGCTTGCCTGCTTGACAAGCGCTACAAGGTTTATCCTTTTCAAAGACCACATCCTTTAAGCCAATAACCAAATCACGTTTGAAAAGCTTTTTAAGTTGATGCATTCCAACATGAGCAAGTCTCCGATGCCATAACCATCCTTTAGATGTTTGTGAGACTAGACATGTTGCAAGAGATGCATCTTTTGAAGAGAAATCAACTAGATATAAATTTTCATGACGAAAACCTTTAAAAATCAAAGAATTGTCTTTTAAATTTTCAACAAAAACTTCATTTGGATAAAAGATACAGTGGAAACCAAGATCACAAATTTGTGCAACTGAAAGCAAATTAAAATTCAAAGACTCAACCAAAAGAACATTTGAAATTGTTAAATCATTTGAAATGGCAACTTTACCCAACCCTGTCACGCTTCCTTGACGATTATTTCCAAAGGTGATCTTTTGATGTTCGTCGGAATTGTCTTTTATTGTGGTGAACAGTTTGATGTTTCCGGTCATGTGCTCGGAGCATCCGCTATCAAGCACCCAATGACGTCCACCATTTTTGTAGTTTACCTGCAAAAGAATTTAAGTTGATTTTGGTACCCAAACACTTCTGGGTCCTTTAATATTAGCGATCAAAGTTTTGGGCACCCAAATAGATTTTTTTCTTTTGTTCATCATTGGTGCACCAACATATTTTGCAATAGCATAACCTTTCTTTGATCGTTTTAGCATGTAACAAGCATCAAAATATGCAGATGTCATAAGAGGGCATGAATCATGTGAATGACCTACTTCATGGCATTTATGACAAAACAGGTTACATGCTTTTGTAAAAACAGTTCTAATTTTTATCTTTTTATCTTTATTAGGAAAATATCCTAGACCTTCTTTTCTAAAGGTGCATCTTTGACTACCTAAAATTAGGTCAAGAGATATTTTACCTTTATAGCTATTTTCTAACCCTTTTTCTAATTTTTTAACTTGAGATTTAAGTTTAATATTTTCACAGAGAGTGGATTCATTTGAAGCGCATGGTGTATCTAGTTGAAAATTATCAATATCATCACAAGAAGTACCAATGCTAGCTTTACAAGACAAATTTGAGACATCTTTCATAAGAGCATTTTCATAAGATTCCTTTAATTCAGAGTGTTGATCAGAAAGAGTTAAAAATTCTTCCTTAAGGGTCTTATATTTTAGTTTAGTTTTGCCATAGGCCTCATTGATTTCATTTAGCATTTCAACTAGATCATCATAGGAGGGATCAAAAGAAGTTACCTTTTCATTCCTTTTTGCCATAAGGCAAACTGGAGAGCTTGATGAATTTTTGAGGGCGATTCCGGCTAATTTCTTTGTACATCTCTCATCATCAGAGTCGGAGTCGGAATTCTCACCTCCAGACATCCATTCGCCAAAGCATGCCTTTTTAGGAGTGTTAAACTTCTTCTTGAAGTTCTTCTTCTTTTTATCCGTAGATTTGTTCTTGTTCGGACATCTTGATGCTATATGTCCTTTTTCATGACATTCATAGCATATCACATCTTTGAAGTTTGTTGGTCTTGAACCTTTTAGACGAGTGTCGATGCTTACTCCCTTCTTGTGTAACCTGCGAAGAAGACGTTGAGTATTTCTTACCAAGAGAGCCAAGTCTTCATCAGAGGAACCTTCACTTGTGCTGTCCTTAGAATTTGCTTTGAAAGCCTCCGTCTTTTTCTTTGTATCAGAGGTTTCGTTCAGTTCCTTCTTCTCCTTTTTGTGCATTTCATGGGTAATCAAATTTCCATAGAGATCAGTAGGTGAAGTTGTAGAAAGATCGGAGTTTGTCAAAACTGTTACAAGAGTGTCAAAGCTTTCTGGGAGAGCTCGAAGCATTTTTCTGACAATTTCTAGATCAGTAAAGATAACACCAAGACCTTTAAGTTCATTCACAATATTATTCAATCTAGTAAACATGGAATCAACAGTTTCAGAAGAAGACATTTTGAAAGTTTCATACTTTTGTCTAACCATTAAAAGTTTAGCCTCTTTTACTTTAGTAGTTCCTTCATATATTTCTTCTAAAGTTTTCCAAACTTTGTGAGCAGTATTCAAGTTGCTTACACGATTAAATTCATTTAGAGATAAACCAGTAAATAAAGCATTTAAAGCACGAGCATTCAGATGTTGTTTTCTCTTATCATCTTCAGTATAGCTTTCCGGATCATCCGGAGGAGAAAAACCAACTTTAACAATCAACCAGACATCCAATCCCATGGCTTCTAGAAATACAGACATACGCACTTTCCAGTAGGGATAGTTAGTCCCATCAAAGATAGGCGAACGGCTAGTATGACCCAGATTAAAGCCATCAGTAGACGACATCCTCTCTCTAAGCGGTGAAGCTTATAAATGAGAGACCAAAGCTCTGATACCACGTGTTGGATCAGGATGTCGACTAGAGGGGGAGGGGATGAATAGGAGACTTTTAAAATTTGTTTTTGCAAATGAAAAATTCAGATAAAGCAAGTAATAGTAAAAGATAAGAGATTGAAACCGATATATCCCGAGGTATCGGAGACACGCCCAGTCTCCACTAGTCCTCGTTGAAGCACTCAGTCCTTGAGTATAGCTTCAGTATCCACACAGGACACTATCTACTAAGGTTGCTCCTTGTCCCCTCCGGAAAGGCGAGCACCAAGCCTTTTACAAGTTATCGCGTCTCTCCGACAATCTCCGATCTGGAGAGATCAGCGATTTCCGCCTCCGAACCGTCTAGGTGAGGGCGCTCACCAAGAGTAATAAGAAGCAAGGTCTACTCTAGACCTCCAATGCACACCGAGAAAAATATCCAGAAATGGGAATGCAAGAACAATATGCTCGATGTGGCTAAAACTCTCACGACTCGATCAAAAGATCAAGTTTTAAGTAAAACGAAGAAGCACTAGTGAGAAAGTAAGAAAGGCTGTGTTGCTGTGTTTTCTTGTGTTGAAACAGTAGCTCAACACCTCTATTTATAGCCTTCGTGGTCAAAAGAGCCGTTTGAGCTCGAGCTGAAAAATAGTAACTAAGACTGACAGTCAGTCTCACAAACTGACAGTCAGTGTAGTGTATCACCAGAAAGAGTAAAAATAGGATCACAACAGCTCGAACGTTGTGGACTAAAACGGTAAAAAGAAACAGTCCAAACTGACAGTCAGTGTCCACAAAATCAACAGTGAAAAGCAACGGCTAAAAACTTTATAACCGTTGAAGCAGATAACAACAAAAATTTACTGACCAAACTGACAGTCAGTGTGTCAAACTGACAGTCAGTCTCACAGAGAAAAACAGAATTAAAAACCAACTCAAAAACTCTCTGTGGTCGAAACCATACTGACAGTCAGTATACCAATACTGACAGTCAGTCTAGTACAAAAAATCTGAGACAGAAAACATGCTCTCTGGAGATTTGTCAGTTTGCACTAACTGACATTCATACTGACAGTCCGTTACCAACACTGACAGTCAGTCTAGTACAACAAAAATCAGCTCAATAAAAACATACTCTCTGGAGATTAGTCAGTTTATCAAACTGACATTCATACTGACAGTCAGTTACAAAGACTGACAGTCAGTCTGGATAAAAACAGAGAAAACTCAAAATCCAGAGATCTGATTCAAATGATTTCAGTTTTGTTTTGAAGATATTTTCGAGAAGAACATTTTTGACAACAGCAACAAAAATTAGATCTTTTCAGATCTTTCTCAAGAAGTAAAAACCTCAACTGTTGACAAAATTCAATACATCAAAACAAATTGTCGAAAAACCACATATAATGATATGCATGCATTGACCTAGATTTTTCTCGGTATGATTGGAGATGTAGAGAGAACTTGCGTCCCCTCTTTATAGTACGGTTTAAACTAAGAATAAAATCCTTAAACCGATCGATCTTCATGCACCCTGAGATCGGTAAACCTAGAACTACAACATACCTCGATGCATTAGTTTAGTCCAGCAAAAACAATTTCTTTTTGCGTCTTCTTATGCTTTTGAACAACTTAAATTGAACTTCAACATCTTGATTACCAGCCCTCGCTTTTTGTGCGGTTGTCTGAAATCTGTAACACTAACTCAAACACATAGTTAGTCCAAAAATACTTATTATCATCAACCATCAAAACACATCAGGGTTAGGCATGAAAGGCCTAGATGCAACAAGGTCTAGGGCGCCTTCCTTCTTTTACGCCTTTTCCTCTCATTATTTTTCTGAACTCACATCACTCATGGCCGAACCTTGGCCTTCCAGTTTCCACGCGAGAAACCAGATCGTCAAACCATGCAGGGAACTGCTAATACCAAAAAGCTACTAAGTTGTGCCTGTCCCATACCAGGCAAGTGGTTGGTACGTTTACAATTCGTATAGAGACACAGCACAAGGTTCTCGTCCTTATGAACCAATAGTGAGGAACATTCACATTCCCTGGTGCGCACCGCACCCTCTCCATACAATCCAATCCTCAGTACTGATCCATTTTATCAGTTTTCTTGACAAAACGGTTTTCATTATAACTTCCCATGTATTTGACCATTTCGAGTTTAATGTGGATATTCAGTATATGAGTCCTAGGGTGACAAAAGCATATATATGAAGGTTCAATAACAAAAAGGGTTTCATGATTCATTCGGGAATATCTACTCATGTCATTCAAACATAACTTGTATTTCAACTAAGCATGCATAGTAAGAAACAGTGAATATACTTCATATGAAAATATTGGGTGAGACATGATCAAAGGAATGAGGCTTGCCTTGCGATGTTGGGTCTAAATACTCAGACGGATCTTCAAAGACTTCTTCCGCTCCTTCAGCTTCTGACTCTGCGGCAATCAACCAACACACAAACACATACCATAAGCATACAGAAAATAGTTTCTATAGAAGTTATTAAGTAAATAAGTCATGCATGCAGGGGAAAAGGTTAGGGCAAGGTCACAAGGGCTCTGGTCGAAGAAACGGCTAAAAAGGATTGAACGTCGAAGGGTCGACATTCGGTTCATGGCTTTGGCATAACTTTAAACTGATCTTAGGATGGTTTTCTGGAGAAGTGATAGAAGGGAAAGATGTAGAACACAACTCCAGGAACCTAGGGGACAAAGTGAAATTTCCATTGCTCAACCAGAAGGGGTCAAACAAGGCTAATGCCAGTGGTTGACATGCACTGGCATAGTGCTGGACATGGCCAGAAACTAGGGCATGGCTTAACTTTTGATCCAGGGCTCCATTTGATGCAACACTTTGTCTGGGAGGTAGGCATTACTAACAGGAATAAAACACTCAACAGGGACAAGAGCTGAAAGTGGCCGGAGGGTGGCCAAATCCGGCGATGAACTACGGTGGTGACATGGCACAGGCACAGCTCTGGACAAACATTTGGCAAAGGCATAACTCACAATCTAGGCAGATCCAGGTGTCGAGCTAGTGGAAGGAATTGCTCAGGGAGGTGAGGCGAAGCTAAGGGACAAGGTTTCAGGGGCTAGATCGGCCGGGAAATAATTCCGGCGACCGGCGCTGGAGAAGATGACACTGGAGCTCGGGAATTTTTGATACAGGGCGAATGAGCTCAATTCCAAGCTTGAGAACGATCTGTGGGGTATGAGGAGGCTACTGGAGGGGTTAATTTCATTGGAGATCGGCCGGAGGGGCTCGGCGACAAGGTCCGGCGAACGGCTGAGGTTCCAGTTTGGGATTTCTTCGATTTGAGCGCAATTGGGGATCCTGATTCAACAGGCTTGCTAAGAAATGGCTAAGGATCAATTTCTATTACTGGGACGAGAGCTAATTCGGGATGAAATGGTTAGCATTGGGGAAACAAGGCAATTGGGCCTTTCCGGCGATCACCGGCGATGGAGATCAATCTGGTGCAATTGGTTGCTACTACACAGAAAGGGTGAAGAGGGGAACTCACTGGTGAATTTGGATTGGAGAAAGGGGCAGTGAAATGGGCTGGCACATTGAGCTCACTCACTGGCTCGCCGGAGAAGAAAGCGAAAACGGCGAGAGTTCTGGAAAAATGGCTAAGTCCTGAGATGAGGCTTAAGCACAACACTGGAGGGTTTAAATAGGTCCAAGGGCGGAGCTTGCGAGGGGGAAACGGCGCGAAACTTGTGCCGGGGACGAGACCGGCCGGGTGTAGCTGTGACAGCGGTGACCGGCGATGTGATGCGCTTCAGGCGGTGCTGCAGCTTTGCCAGTTGCATTGGGACTTCACCAGTGATGGCGCAGATGCGGAGGCAACGGCGCAGCTCCGGCAACGACACGTACACGCATGCAATTGCCACGGCAACGGGAGCGCGCGCGCGAAACGCTACTGGAGCGCGGCCGTTTATCCGCTGGGCAAGGCGATGCTACAGTGGCGAGCACGTGCGCATGGGGTGGCACAGCAGCTCACAACACAGGTGACAAGAGGCGGTGGCCGGCGGCGAACAAACGCGGCGAAAAACCACGGCGCGGCAACGGCGACGTGCACTGGTCGAAAGCAACGACCAGGCGCTGGTCGAATGGACCTGAAAAGAAGTTTGGGCCGTTCTGCAATTTTTGAAACTTGCTCCAGGGACTGTTCTGTGAGGAAAGTTTGAATAGAACTTGGGCTTGATTGCAAATTTGGAGATCTGAGGGTCCGATCTGAAATCTGATTTCGTAGCTAAGTTGCAAAAGATTAATAGAACTTATCTGGCCAAAGTTTGGTAAGATCAGGCAAGATCTGAAGGGTTTCGACAAAATTTGGGGAAAAGCTGTTTAGGGTAAAATTAGGGTAATTAGGGTTCTGAGACGGCAAGGGTCGAAACTCAATTTTAGGATGAGATTTTGGAGATGATCCCGAAGGGAAAAATGTTCTGAACAACACTTAGAAGGGAATGGCTGAAGCAGATTAGGGTTTGGGGTCAAGATGTGGATTTTGGCCATTTTAGGGTTTGGCAAAACAGGGGTGTTACATGGCGGCGCCCGGGGGGCACCGTAGGCCAGGTCCCAGGGGCCAAATGGTGGCGCCCGGGGAGGGGCCGGAGGCCACGTCCCCAGGCCAATGGCGGTGCCCGGGACGGCACCGGAGGCCAAGTCCCGGGGGCCAAAAGGCGGCACCCGGGGAGGGGCCAGAGGCCACGTCCCCGGGCCAATGGCGGCGCCCGGGACGGCGCCGGAGGCCGGGTCCCGGGTGCCAAAAGGCGGCGCCCGGGGAGCTGCCGGAGACCACGTCCCTGGGCCAATGGCGGCGCCCGGGACGGCGCCGGAGGCCAGGTCCCGGGGGCCAAAAGGCGGCGCCCGGGGAGGGGCCGGAGGCCACGTCCCCGGGCCAATGGCGACGCCCGGGACGGCGCCGGAGGCCGGGTCCCGGGTGCCAAAAGGCGGCGCCCGGGGAGCAGCCGGAGACCACGTCCCCGGGCCAATGGCGGCGCCCGGGGGGCACCGGAGGCCAAAAGGCGGCGCTCGGGGAGGGGCCGGAGGCCACGTCCCCGGGCCAATGGCGGCGCCCGGGACGGTGCCGGAGGCCGGGTCCCGGGTGCCAAAAGGCGGCGCCCGGGGAGGGGCCGAAGGCCACGTCCCTGGGCCAATGGCGGCGCCCGGGGAGGGGCCGGAGGCCAGGTCCCGGGGGCCAAAAGGCGGCACCCGGGGAGGCCCCGGAGGCCAGGTCCCCGGGCAATCGTGACGCAACTTAGCTGGACTTAGTCCCGCGGAGATTTCCCCCGACAGCAGCCTCCCATGCACGCCGGGGACGATGCTCGAGTCCCCGGTGGGTATGGCATATGTTACCGGGAAAATCTCCGGACGAAGTCACCGGAACCGTGACGCTTCGATTCCCGTGCCAGATGCTTATGGCCGCGCCGTTTCGACATAAATGCGCTCGCGGTTCGAACCGGTGCCTCGATTCGCGCGCCCGTCCCTTCGTTTCCCGCGCACAGTTTGAACTTCTACGGTCCAGATTGCTCCGCGGGTGCCACGTGGCGCGCATCTAGACCACGTCCCGCCCCTATAAATAGGGTCTTGGGGGGCCCGGAAGTTCATTCCAAACTTTCAGCCTTAGCGATTTTTGCTCTCCCGGTAGCCCTCTCCCGGTAGCTCTTTCCGGTAGTTAGCTCCCGGTAGCAAACGTCCGGAAGTTTTAGTAGTAGCCTCCTGAAAGGTTAGCCGCCGAAGAAAAAAGAAGAGACTAACCTCATGGCACCCAAGGGTCGAGCAAAGACCACGGAAGTGCCCCCGGAGGAGATCCCTCCGGATTTCCTCTAGGCGTCGGAGTTCAAGGCCGAGGACGCCGAGTCCTTGGTCTAACGCTGCGTCGTCGCGGACGGGGACATCCGAGTCCCCGTGAAGAAAGACGGAGCCCCCCGCCCCAGGCCCGGAGAGGTCGTGGCCTTCGAGGCCTTCCTGGAGGCGGGGCTCCGGCTCCCTGTGCATCCCATGCTCCGGGAGTTTCTGAAGGAGTACGGGGTGGCACTCAACCACCTCATGCCGAACGCGCTCGTCCGGATGGACCTCTTCATCTGGCTCTTCAAGACAGTGACCGGGCGGGAGCCCACCCTTCGCGCCTTCCGGTACTTCTACGAACCTGCGGCGCGGAGCTCCCGCTTGGTGAAGGGGGGCCCCAAGTCCCCCTTCGGTTCGGTGATGGTGCAAATGCTGCCATCCCGGGTGGCCGATTACCCGGCGGCGGCCTCCCGGGACCACTGGGGCGACTGGGTCCGGAGGTGGTTTTACCTCCGGGTCCGGGACGAGGCGGTGGTGTACACCCTGGAGCCCCCCACCTACAGCCGATCGTCCGCGCCGAAGCCTCCGGTGTGGACGGACGAGGAGTTCGAGCTCCTCGGCAAGGTGGTCCTCTCCAAGAAGACCCGCTCAATGCGGGACGCTGCCGAGGAGATGGCTCTCCTTCGGATCTCCCCCTTCTCACGCGGGAAGAGGGGAGTCAGCGTGGGCCCGGAACAGTGGCCCCCGGTGAAGCCGGTGACGCGACGTAAGCTCCGGGAACCTGCTGCATTATACTTACGAATTTTTGAAAATTTGAGTAACTCTTTACCTCTTGTAGTCTTGCCGTACCCGGCGGCGCGGGAGAAGGCGGAGAACCTCCTGGGGAGGTACTTCGCCGACGAGCACGAGCGCGTCGTGCGCCTCATGGGGGAGGGCCCTCCCTGAAACTTGGTAGCGGCGGCCTACGGGCTAAAGCTGCCGGAGAGGAAGCCTCTCCCCACCCCCGGGTCGCACAAACGGGGGAAGGAAGCGGCCGGGGGCTCGGAGCCCAAGAAGGCCAGGGTCCAAAAGACCCCCGGCCCGTCGACGATGCCGGCGGCGACACCGGCGAAGCCCCGGGACGAGACCCCTGGGACCGAGCGTGCCCGGGCACCGGCCCAGAAGGGAGCAACACCTCCTCCCCCGAAGAGCCCCACCGAGGCCCGGGGAAAGGAGGCAGCCGCGGGCGGGGCGCCGTCTGACTCGGCGAACTACGCCCCGTCGCCACCCTCGGTGGAGCCCCTCCTGCCCCTTCCGGCTTCCTTGGAGCCGGAGAGGCTGGAGGTGAGATTCGCGGAGGCCTTGCCTCCGCGGGTTTGGCCGGTGGACGAGGGGGGGAGCCCTAGGTCTACGAGGTTCCTCCGGAGGAGGAGGCCCCGAGGACCTTTCGGCCCGTGGCGGGGAAAGGTCTGATGATCCCCCCCCCCCCCGGGCAGGGACCCCCGCCCAAAGCTCCTCGGCCACGTCTTCGGAAGAGACCTCGGCCACGAAGACGCCGGTGACGCCGGCCACGTTACCGGACTCACAGGTCCGGGGACCCCCCACCGGCAGCAACGCCGGCGCCGGGCGAGAGGCCCCTCTGCTTCCCTCAAGGGAAGTCACCCGCTACGCGGAGGGCCTGCACACCCGGAAGGTGCAGGCCTTCGTCGCGCAGGGAACGCTCCATGAGCGTTTCCAGGGGCTTCAGTCCCTCGGGGCCCAGGTAACCTGAGTCGATGACGTCTTCGTTTATTTCCTGCACTTGAGATTTTTCTAACTCTATATTTTGTGGGTGGCAGCTGTTACCTGGGGCCTTGAGCAGCGGGTCGCCCGGCTGCTTAAGGAAGCGGAGGGCCGGGCCGCGGCCTCCGTAGGGCAGTGTGAGGAGGCCCTCCGGGAACGCAATGAAGCCCTCGCGGAACTGTCCCGGGTCCGGGCCCAGGTTCACATTTCCGAGGCCGTCAACGGCCGCCTCCGGGAGGAGGCCAAGGCGAGGGAGGAGGCGCTCCGGGAGCTCGAGGGCTCGAGCGTCCGGGCGGTGGCAGACGCGGGCCGCTCCGTCCGTTGGGCCCTCGAGAGCCTCGGCGTAAGCCTAGGCTCCGGGAGCAAGGAGGTGCCGCCGGCGACCCTCGCGGAGGCTGTGCGTTTTCTCAACGCACAGGTCTCCGCCATCCCGGAGGCTACCGACGTTCGGGCGCGGGGCCGGGCGATCCCCGTTGTCGCGGCTGCTGCGGGGCTCGTCGAGTTCTGGGGGGTCGGCGCCCGGGCGATCGGGGGCCGCATCCCCCGAAGCTTCCCGGACTCCTTCGAGCCGTCACGCCGGGAGGTCGAGCAGCTTGCCGAAGGATTCTACGACCGGATCATCCGGGCGAGATTCCCGGCTCCGACGCCTCCAGCGGGGGACGTCCCAGCCCCGGTCTTGGAAGAAGCCCCCCGGGGGGAGGACGCCAACGAACATGTATGAGCCTCCCCCCGGGTCTTAGTTAGGGCCCTTTTTTGCTTTCTTAGGATTTTGATCCCGTTAGCTTCTTAGAAGAAGCCCCGGACACTTGTACAAAAACATTTTGAATGCAATGAAGTTAGAAATTTTTTTTTAAGTCTTTGAATTGAATGTTGTTACCAGGGTTCCCGGGAGGGGCTCCCCGAGGGACGCCCAAGCGGCTTTAATCTTGCTAAGCCTTCTCTCCGGGAATCACGGCGGGTGTAACACCCCTTCTTTTGCCAAACCTTAAAAATAGCCAAAATCCACATCTGGACCCCAAACCCTAATCTGCTTCAGCCATTCCCTTCTAATTGTTGTTCAGAGCATTTTTCCCTTCGGGACCATCTCCAAAATCTCACCCTAAAGCTGAGTTTCAAGCCTTGCCATTTTAAAACCCTAATTACCCTATTTTACCCTAAGCCGTTTTCCCCAATTTTGTCGAAACTCTTCAGATCTTGCCCGATCTTACCAAACTTTGGCCAGATAAGTTCTATTAATCTTTTGCAACTTACCTGCGAAATCAGATTTCAGATCGGACCCTTAGATCTCCAGATTTGCAAACAGGCCCAAGTTCTATTCAAGTTTTCTTCACAAGACAGCCCCTGGAACAAGTTTCAGAAATTGCAGAACAGCCCAAATATTATTTTCAGGCCCTTTCGACCAGCGCCTGGTCGTTGCCACGACCAGTGCTCGAGCCACCGTTGCCGCGCCGCGTTCTCGCCGCGTTTGCTCGCCGCCGGCCACCGCTTCTTGTCGCCTGCATTGTGAGCAACTGAGCCACCCCGTGCGCACGTGCCAGCGCCGTGGCATCGCCTTGCCGAGCGGTTAAACGGCCGCGCTCCCGAGCCTTGTTTTCGCGCGCGCTCCCGTTGCCATGGCAGTTGCATGCGTGTACGTGTCATCGCCGGAGCCTTGCTGTTTCCTCCGCATCTGCGCCGTCCCGGACGAAGTTCCAAGGCAACTGGCAAAGCTGCAGCACCGACTGAAGCGCGATCACGTCGCCGTCGCCGTCGTTGCGCCTGCGTCCGACAATTTTCTCCCCGGCGCAAGCAACCGTTGTCGTGTTTTCCCTCGCGAGCTCCGTCCCCGTGCCTATTTAAACCCCCTCAACGCTGTGAAGAAGCACAACCTCAGGACTTAGCCAAATTTCCAGTTTCTCGCCGTTTTCGCTTTCTTCTCCGGTGAGCCAGTGAGTGAGCTCACGGTGCTAGCCCTTTCCACGGCCCCTTTCTTCAATCCAAGTTCACCAGTGAGTTCCCCTCGTTCCCCTCTCTGTGTCATAGCAGCCAATTGCACCAGATCGATCCCCATCGCCGGTGATCGCCGGATTCCCGATTTGCCCTGTTCCCCCAATGCCGTTCGATTCAGCCCAAATTAACCCTCAATCCTGTAAAAGAAGTTAATCAGTAAGCTTAGTAGAGCAAGCCTGTTGAATCAGGATCCCCAATTGCGCTCAAATCGAAGAAATCCCATTTTGGAACCTCGGCCGTTCGCCGGACTTCGGCGCCAAGCTTCTCCGGTCATTCTCCGACCAAATTAACTGCACCAGTAGCTTCTAAACTCCACCCTTTCACTCCCTGAGCAAAGAATCGAGTTCAATCGCCTTGTGGCAAAAATACCCAAGCTCCAGTGTCGTCTTCTCCAGCGCCGATAGCCGGAATTTGTTCCCGGCCGATCTAGCCCCTGAAACTTTGTCCCTTAGCTTCGCCTCACCTCCCTGAGCAATTTCTTCCACTAGCTCGACACCTGGATCTGCCTAGATTGTGAGTTATGCCTATGCCAAGATCACTGTCCAGTAACTCAGTTCATGTCCAGGCCACCGTAGTTCATCGCCGGATTTGGCCGCCCTCCGGCCACTTTCAGCCCATGTGCCTGTTGAGTATATTGTTCCTGTTAGTGATGCCTACCTCCCAAACAAAGTGGTGCATCAATTGGAGCCCTGGATTAAAAGTTAAGCCATGCCCTAGTTTCTGGCCATGTCCAGCACTATGTCAGTGCATGTCAGCCACTGGCATTAGCCTTGTTTAACCCCTTCTGGTTGAGCAATTGAAATGCCACCTTGTCCTTTAGATTCCTGGAGTTGTGTTCTACAACTTTCTCTACTATCACTTTTCCAGAAAACCATCCTAAGATCAGTTTGAAGTTATGCCAAAGCCATGAACTGAATGTCGACCCTTCGACGTTCAATCCTTTTTAGCCGTTTCTTCGACCAGAGCCCTTGTGACCTTGCCCTAACCTTTTCCCCTGCATGCATGACTTATTTACTTAATACTTTCTATAGAAACTATTTTCTGTATGCTTATGGTATGTGTTTGTGTGTTGTTTGATTGCCGCAGAGTCAGAAGCTGAAGGAGCGGAAGAAGTCTTTGAAGATCCGTCTGAGTATTTAGACCCCACATTGCAAGGCAAGCCTCATTCCTTTGATCATGTCTCACCCAATATTTTTATATGAAGTATATTCACTGTTTCTTACTATGCATGCTTAGTTGAAATACAAGTTATGCTTGAATGACATGAGTAGATATTCCCTAATGAATCATGAAACCCCTTTTTGTTATTGAACCTTCTTATATATGCTTTTGTCACCTTAGGACTCATATACTGAATATCCACATTAAACTTGAAATGGTCAAATACATGAGAAGTTATAATGAAAACCGTTTTGACAAGAAAACTGATAAAAGGGATCAGTAGTGAGGATTGGATTGTATGGAGAGGGTGCGGTGCGCACCAGGGTATGTGAATGTTCCTCACTATTGGTTCATAAGGACGAGAACCTTGTGCTGTGTCTCTATACGAATTGTAAACGTACCAACCACTTGCCTGGTATGGGACAGGCACAACTTAGTAGCTTTTTGGTATTAGCAGTTCCCTGCATGGTTTGACGATCTGGTTTCTCGCGTGGAAACTGGAAGGCCAAGGTTCGGCCATGAGTGATGTGAGTCAGAAAAATGATGAGAGAAAAAGGCGTAAATGAAGGAAGGCGCCCTAGACCTGATTAAGCCGTGAGCGGCTGTAATCTTAAATGGTCGTATGTCTCGCGTGGACATAGACCAAGGCTATGTGTCCTGCGGGAACATAGACCAGAGAGGCTAGGAAGTAAGGCAGTGGGGAAGACCCACAACGGTACTTGAGACTTAACTGTCTATTTACCGGGCAGGGATACTGTTAATACTGAACTGTAAAAGCGTTGTGTGATCTCGGCCTTGTCACATGTGTATAAGTCACATGGAGCTGATCCGACTTGAAAGCCGAGTGAACCAGTGGATTTAAAAAGAGGTACACCTTTGCAAAGTGTAAAAGAAGTATCGGATACTCTGTACTCCCAGATTCAGGAGTCTTTTCGTAGTGGATGTTATCCATGGGTTATAGCACAAGTAATGTTTTGGAATGTTTTCATAATGCGGTTAACAAAGTAGTGACTCATGGGAGACCACTACATCTAATGTTTTATTGAAAACCTGTTTAGTATTTAAAGTATCATTTTCATAACAAAAGTACTGTTTTGCTGAACAAATGACTTGGAAATCTATATATATATATATCAATATGAAACAATGAACCCCGGAATTATATATTTCACCCTCATGTAAGTACAATTGCAATAATCCCTGGAATGAGTGTTGCTGAGCACCAAGTGCTCACCCTTGCATTTATATCCAACTGTAGAAGAGGGATTCGAGGATCCCGATTCCTTCAGTTATGAGTTCCCGGCAGAGATGGAAGTGCCCCGGACGAGCCCACGTTCTAGAAGGATTGCGCACCAAGTCAAGTCAGATGTGGGAGGAGCCACTCCAACCCCGCTGCGGATGGAAATCAAGCTTTTTGTCGTTGCTTTGTGCTTTATGTTGTGTGTTCGGTACTTGGATACCGATTCTGGTTATGATAAACTTGTTATTTTCTTAGCAACTCTACTTAGCGCCATTTTCGGTGCTTTGGCTATGTAATATCGGCCATGCTGGCCTGCTACTTGTTTAATGTTATTATTATGCTTGTGTGGTTTGGAGCTCATGTGACATCCTGCTGTGTGTAACCTACCTGGGTGGTTACCAAGGTGATCCTCAAATGGGGGTCTCACAGCGGGGATAGCGTCTAGGAGCCTATCCGGTTGAGGTGGCGTCCGGAGTGGCACTTGGACAACTTTGACAATCATCGCACCGAATTGTCCCCTCCGCGACCGGGGTTCCGGATGATACCTCCCCTCCGGATACATCCACCGGCGGGATACGAGTTTTGGCCCGAAGATGTGCTCCGGGACGCTCGGGGCCGCGTGCGAGCATTGTACCGGGACTTGACCCGGGAGCTAGCGGAGAGCCTCCGAGAGTATTAGGCGTAGGAGCCTTAGGGCGTATAGGATCCCCCGGGTTAGAACCCGGGTTGTATCGTTTCCGAAGCCCACCGGAGGGGGAAGATGTCCTCCGGGTTTGACAATCAATAAAGCTGTGTTGTTGCTTCTTCTTTCATTGTCTTTTTGTTTCTTCTTCTTGGATGGTCCGGACGACTCCTTTTCACAAGAATGAGCTAAGTTTGCTCGTGGGCGGTACGGTCGACACCCGGGGGTTCCTTATCCCCCCCCCCCCACCCACAGCGGGCCGGATGGAAGTCACCTGTAGCATAGGAATTTTTCTAAGTTAGAAAATTTTAAAACGAGCTTTCTTGAGAAAAGACCTTCAGGGAGACAAGCGTCCGGTCGCCGTGAGAACGGGGAGCCGGGAATAAGGCCCCTTGTGGAAGGAACATCCAAGAAAAACCCGATGAGATTTCCGGAGGCGAGCTTCCTAGGAGACAATCGTCCGGTCGCCGTGAGAACGGGGAGCCGGGAATAGGGTCTTCGGGGAAGAAAATGCCCGAGAAATCCGTGACTTCTCCGGGAGACAATCGTCCGGTCGCCGTGAAGACGGGGAGCCGGGAATAGGGTCTCCGGGAGGCATTCATCCGGTCACCGTGAGAACGGGGAGCCGGGAATAAGGTCGCCGGGGACCAATCGTCCGGTCGCCGTGAAAACGGGGAGCCGGGAATAACGTCGACTCCCGGAGGAGGAAGATAGATCCAATCAGGCCGCAAGGGGCCGATCATCCGGTCGCCGTGAGAACGGGGAGCTGGGAATAAGGTCGCCGGGGACCAAATATCCAAGAATGCCATTAGACGTCCCACTGGGGAGAGCGTCTACTCCCGGAGGAGGAAGTGCCCGAAGACGGGTCTTGAATGTTTGGGCAGGGGACTAGTCTCCCAAAGTGACTCGTTACCATGGCCACTGTGACCGGGTTGCCGCTTACACCCTCAGTCCACGAGGGCTGATCGTAAGCCGCCCTACAGGAGGGACTTGCTGGGCCTGGCCCACTTCCTCATGGAGAGGGCATCCTCACGGGGAGGGCTTCCTCGCGGGGAGGGCATCCTCGCGGGGAGGGCATCGCCGCTAGGGGCGGTAATGAGAAAGACCTGCAATGAGACAGTTTGAAAAGCAAGACCTATGTATTGCTAATAAAATGAAGTACAGGGCCTCCCCCTGCAAAGTCGCGAAAGGGGAGGAAAATACAGTGTCCCTCCTCCCCCTCCGGCGTGAACACTCCGGGGGAGGGGACAGGCCCGTAAGGCTAAACGTAGAACTTGCGAAGTAAACGCAAGTTCCACGTGTGCTTCAGCTCTTGCTCTTGAAGGTTGGAGAGCTTGTAGGCCCCCGAGCCCAGGACCGCGGAGATCCTGTAGGGGCCCTCCCACTTGAGGGAGAGCTTACCCTGGGCCTGGGGGTCCGTCACACGCTTGACGACAAGGTCCCCAATGCGGAAAGCCCTCTCGCGCACGCGCTAATTGTACGCACGCGCCATCTCTTGCTCGTAGATGGCGTGGCGGAGGAGCGCTCGGTCGCGTTCCTCCTCCACGAGGTCAATCTCCAGGCGCTGGTTGGCCTCGTTGGCCTGGTACGCTGCGGGCGTGGCTCCCTCCAGGAGCTCGACCCGCAGTGACCGGAAGCCGATCTCCTGGGGGAGGACTGCCTCCGCCCCGTAGACCAGGGAGAAGGGAGTACGCCCCGTCACCCGGGACGGGGTCGTGCGCATGGAGCAGAGGATGCTAGGGAGCTCCTCTGCCCATGCACCCCGCTTAGAAGCGGTTTGCTCGAGTCTCCGGCGCAACCCCTGTAGGATCACGCCGTTGACCCTCTCGACAGCCCCATTGCTCCGGGGATGGGCCACTGAGGCGAAGTGGATGACGAGCCCCAGGCCTTCGCAGAATTCCCGGAAATAAGCCGAGTCGAATTGGGTCCCGTTGTCCACGGTGATTTCCCGGGGGACACCAAAACGACATACGACGTTTTTCCAGAAAAACCGCTGAACGGCCCGGGATGTGATGCTGGCCAAAGGCTCCGCCTCAACCCACTTTGTAAAATAGTCGACTGCGACTACCGCATACTTGTATCCCCTGGGCGCTGGGGGAAGGGCCCTAAGAGGTCCATCCCCAGCGCACGAAGGGCCAAGTGATGGGGATTGTCTGCAGCGCTATAGGGGGGAGGTACGAGCCCTTGGCCATCTTCTGGCACGCCTCGCATGCGGAGACAAGGTCTCGCGCGTCGCGCATGACCGTGGGCCAGTAGAAGCCCTACCGGAGGGCCTTGGCCGCGATGGCACGCGGGGCTAGGTAAGAACCACAAATCCCCGCGTGGATGTCTTTGAGAAGTTGAAGTCCCTCCGACCGGGGGAGGCAGCGCAGGAGGGCGGAAGCCCCCCGCTTGTAGAGCCTCCCCTCCAGCAGGAGATATGCCCGGGCTTTAGCCCGGAGGCGTTTAGCCTCGGTCTCACTAGGAGGGTCCCCCTCCCCCTTCATGAAGGAGATGAGGGGGTCCATCCAAGACGGAGTCCGGATGATCTCGGCGACCTCCGGGACATGAGGCTCGTCACCCGTGTCCGGGGAGGCCACCGAGGGCTTCGTGATGATTTCCAGGAAAGCCCCCTTGGGGAGCGATTCCCGAGCGCTTGCCGCCCGGGCCAGGGCGTCGACCCGGTCATTGTCCCTCCACGGGATATGCCGGGCCTCGAGGCCGTCGAAATGCCTCTCCATCTTTCACACTTCCTGCAAATAAAGACTTAAGTTTGCGTCATGGCACAGGTAAGACTTGTCAAACTACGAGCTGAGAATCTCCCTTGACTAGGAGGCGCCGGATCCCCAGGGAGAGCGCGAGGCGCATCCCGAGGAGCAAAGCCTCGTATTCGGCGGCGTTGTTGGTTGCGGGGAACTCGAGCCGCGCGGCGTACTCGAGTTCCTTCCCCTCAGGGCTCCAGAGGACTACTCCCGCACCAGCCCCGGCGAGACACAGCTACCCATCGAACATGAGGGTCCAATGATCACTGCGTCGGGGCAGCACAGGGAGATCTTCGTCCCCGGACCCAGAGGCGGGAGTCCACTCTGCAACGAAGTCGGCGAGAACCTGCGACTTGATGGCGGAGCGGCCGGTAAGGGACAGGGAGAAGGGGGCGAGCTCGGCCCCCCACTTCCCGATCCGGCCGGTGGCTTCCTTGTTCCGCAGTACCTCCCCGAGGGGGAGGGACGACGGGACGGTGATGGGGTGCCCCAGGAGGAGGTTGTAGCAGATTTTCTCCATCTCCGTGTACCGAGTTTTGGCCCCTTGGAGGGCCTCACTCACGTAGTACACGGGACGCTGCTGCCCCCCTTGCTCCTTCACCAAGACCGCGCTGACGGCGACGAGGGTCGCAGCGAGGTAGAGGAGCAAGGGCTCTTCTGGAGACGGACTCACGAGCATTGGAGGGCTCGTGAGGTACTTCTTGAGGTCGCTGAAGGCTTCCTGGGCCTCGGGGGTCCAGCGGAACCCCTCGAGCCCTCGGAGGATCTTGAAGAACTGGAGGCCCCGCTCCCCCGACCGGGAGACGAAGCGGCTTAGTGCGGCTAGGCGGCCGGAGAGCCACTGGACGTCCTTGACGGAGCGCGGCGGGGGCATGTCTAGGAATGCCTGGATCTTCTCGGGGTTTGCCTCTATGCCCCGCAGGGACACGAGGAAACCTAGGAGCTTCCCCCCGCGCACCCCGAAGGCGCACTTCTCCGGGTTAAGTTTGAGCCCGAATGCGCGGAGGTTGTGGAAGGTTTCAGCCAGGTCGTCGATGTGGGAGGCTGCGCGGGGACTCTTGATGACCGCGTCGTCTACGTAGACTTCAACGTTGCGGCCGACTTGCTCTTTGAAAACCAACGTCATGAGGCGTTGGAAGGTCGCCCCCGCGTTCTTGAGCCCGAAGGGCATATGGCCGTAGCAGAAGGTTCCGAGGGGAGTAATAAAACTCGTCTTTTCCTCGTCCCCTTCCACCATCCGGACTTGATGGTAGCCCGAGTAGGCGTCTAAGAAGCTCATGAGCTCACACCCCGCAGTGGAGTCGACGAGCTGATCAATCCGCGGGAGCGGGAAGTTGTCTTTGGGGCAGGCGCGGTTAAGGTCGGTAAATTCCACGCACATCCGCCACCTGCCGGTTGATTTCTTGACGAGGACGGGGTTCGCGAGCCACTCGGGGTGCAAGACCTCCCGAATGAACCCCGCCTCTCGGAGCCGGGTGATCTCCACCTTGATTGCCTCTTGGCGCTCGAGGGAGAGTTTCCGCAGCTTCTGTTTGACCGGGGGATGACCGGGGGCCACTGCGAGCTTGTGCTCAATGACCCCCCGGGTGACGCCCCGCATGTCCGAAGGCTTCCACGCAAAAACATCAGAGTTTTCATGCAGAAAAGCCGCAAGTTGCGCTGCGTGCTCCTCGAGGAGCTCCGCCCCAACCTGGACGGTTTTGTCTTCGTTGCCCGGGGACAGCAGGACCTTCCGGAGGCCCCCTTCCGGACGCGGCTTGAGGAGGGGCCTCCCGGGCTGTGGCGCAGCGGCGTCTAGTTCCGGGGGAGAAGCCTCCCCCCCGGGCGTCTTTATGAGGTTGACGCTTCCGATTGTGGCCGCGGCGCGCTCGTATAGAGCACGGGCCATGTCTTGGTCTCCCCGGACATTGATCACACCATGCAGCCCGGGGATCTTCATGCAGAGATAGTTTTGATGGGTAGCAGCCCCCAGCCGGTTGATTGTGGTCCTCCCCATTATCGCATTGTAGGAGGAGGGGAGGTCCACTACATCGAAGCGGACCAGCTCGGTCCGGTAGTTCTCCGGTGTGCCGAAGGTCATTGGGAGATCTACCTTGCCCACGGGGTGGATCGCCTTCCCCGGGACAAAACCTTGCAGGGGCCCAGCAGCGGGCTGCAGGAGCTTCTCATCCACCTGCATCTCTTTGAAGGCCTTCAGAAATAGGACGTCGGCAGAGCTCCCGCCGTCCACGAGGATGCGAGCCAGGTGGCAGTTGTAGATAGTCGCGGAGACAATGAGCGCGTTGTCGTGGGGGAAGCGAACCCCTCGCGCGTCTTCCGCCGTGAAGGTGAGGGGGACGTCCGACCACTTAGGTGGCGGGGACACGTGTAGCACCCCCACAACCTTGACCTCGCGCGCGTACTCCTTACACTGGCGCTTGGAGTCCCGCCCGGAGGCAGACCCTCCCACGATGACGTTGATGCGGCGCTGAGAGGTCTGGAAGGGGAGAGCTTCTGAAGGCTCCCCCTCTTGCGTCTGTTGCTCCCCCGCAGGAGCGGGAAGGGCCGGAACAGCTGGCCGAGGGGGCAAGGAGGCCGGAGTCCCCCCCCCTGCCCGTGCTGGTCGAGGAACGCCGCGAAGTGTTGCAGCAGCGGATGGCAATCTCGGGTAGCGTGGGTACTGGACCCGTGGAAGCTGCACCACGGTCCTTCCCGGCTCCTCCCCACGGGGCCTTCCCGGCCGCGCGAAGATTGTCCTCCCCCGTGACCATTTGCCCTGGGAAAGGGGCGGCTGGCCCTCGGGGGGTCGCGTGAGCCGCCTCCGCCCTCGAGGACAAAGGTGTCCCAAGGCCGTGGCTCGCTACGCCCCGCCTGTCTGGGGCGTTTGGGGGGATCCCTGGCCCCCCGGTCGACGGGGGCGGGAGCCCCCTGGGTCTTCTTTCAGATGTCGTCTTCCTCCGCCCGAGCGTACTTTTCGAGTACGTTGAAGAGCTCGTCGGCGGAAGAGGGGCAGCTCCGGGAGAGCCTTCGGTAGAGCTCCCCAGGGAGGATGCCGCTTTTGCAGGCTTCGATGACCGTAGAGTCAGGGACGTGGGCCACTTTGCTCTTCACCTGAGCAAAGCGCTTGAAGAAGCTTCTGATGGTTTCCCCAGTCCTCTGCCGGACAGTGTACAGCTGCGAGGAGTCAGGGGACGCACGTAGTTCCCCTGGAAGTTGGCACAAAACTCCCGCTTGAGCTACGAGAAAGACTTGATGGAGCCCGCCTTCAGGTTGTAGAACCAGGAGCGGGCAATGTCGGAGAGGTAGAGGGGGAAGACGTTGCACTGTACCGTCTCGTCCCCCCCGGCCGCGGAGATGGCTGTGGAGTAGACCTGCACAAACTCGTAAGGGTCTGCCTCACCGTTATAGTGCTCGATGTGCGGGGGGCTGTAGGGCCGCGGCCACCGAATGCTGCGAAGTCTTTGGCACAGGGGCTGGTTATCCCCCTGCACCTCCCGGGGATAGTCCCGGTCGCTGTCTTCCTTCACGGGACCTTCGTTGTCTGAGTCTGGAAGCGGTCCAAGAGGTCTACCAAAATGGCGGTGGCGACGTTTTTCCTCCGGACCGGGACTGAGTTCCCGGATGTCCGGGCTCTCCGCCGGAGAGGTTGGCTCTTCAGCGGGTCTCTTCCCCCGGCCGGTGCGAGAGCGACGCTCCCCACGCCCGCGGCCGGGGGGAAGTTCTTCCCCGCGCTCTGGTGAATGCATTCGCTCGACCTCCCCTCGGGCGAAACGGACCTGTCCCGCCGAGGGAGGGAGTTCATGCACTGTAGCTGCCGGCCCGGAGGCTTCCGGAGCCGGTTGGGGGGAGCCCCCTGCGAGGACCCCCGGGACCGGAAAGGGGGAAGCCCCTGTATTATCCGGAACCGGGGAGGGGGCGCCCACAGCGACGCTTGGAACCGAAGTAGAGGGGGCCCCAGTGGCCATGACCGGAACCGGGAAGGGGGGAGCCCCTGTAACATCCGGAACCGGCGAGGGGGGAGCCCCCGCGGCGACGTCCGGAACCGGGGAGCCCATGCGGGGGGAAGTCCGTGCGGCACGGGAGCTGCTCTGTCAACCGCCCCCGGTGCGGTAAACGCCACGCGGGGGGCGGGACTGGCTCTCGGCGTAGGGAAAACCCCCGACATGAAGTGGGCTCCCGGCCCCGGGAATAGGCCAGGGACGGGGTACCCCCCTGGTGCCACGAAGGACCCCGGCGTGAAGTAACCTCCCGGCACCGGGACGGGCCCGGGTGCCGGGAAGGGTCCGAACGTATATCCCGCAGGGGGAGGGAACCCCCCGGCAGGATCATACGGGGCGGACAAACCCGCGGGGGCCGGAGGGGCCGCTGGGTAACCCATAAACGGGGGCATAGTCCCCGGATATGGGTGCGACGCAAATGTGGGGGCCGGAGGCCGCGCCAACACGCTGAGCAGCTCATCCATAGAGCGCTGGGCGCGGAGCTAGCCCTCCATGAGAGCCTCAAGCAGGGCATCCCGGGGAACCGGGGGAGCCGTCGGGGGGAGACTGGTCCCGGCCGAGGTCCCCGCGGTCACCGGGAACGACCTGGAGGTAGAAGCACCTAAGTTAAGAGGGAAGGAGGGAGGCGGTACCTGGGCCAGGCCGCCTCTGGGGGGAAGCGCCGGGACAGCAGTGTCCCGGACGGGCGGCGCCGGGTCTCCGAGACCCGGGTCACCGGGAAGGGTGCGAGCCCTTGTTCTTGGGGGAGCCATGGCGTCTTGTCATGATTCCCCACGAACGGCGCCAACTGTCGTGGCATTGCGAATACCCCGGCAGGTTTTGAGAATGATCCTAGCGAAGATTACGCGGCGCGGGTTGACCGGATGACCGGTCCTCCCCCGCCGGACAAGCACAAGAAATGACACGAGGATTTATACAGGTTCGGGTCCCGGTGGGGGCCCTAGTCCTGTCGACGCGCTCCCGACCGGAGTCGACTGGGGAGGCTCTCTCCGGGGGAGAGGCTTCCGGAGCACGTCTGTGAGTTTAGCTATTCCAACAAAAGTGATCCGATCCTTTACAACAGAGGGGTACAAGGGCTATTTATAGTCCCAAAAAGAAGCAAAAAACCTAAACTACCCCGGAAGCCACCGTCGGATTGAAGGGTAGGACCGTCCTTTTTCCTGTCAAACGCCTTGGATGCTTGACAGGTGGTCGCTAGTTCCCGAGGCGCTCCTCGCGTGACCTGCACGTGACAAACAATTCGAGACTTTACCTTTAGGAGGGCGATGAGGCCCGGGACGGCGTCGGAGGCCATGTCCCGGGGGCCAAAAGGCGGCGCCTGGGGAGCGGCCGGAGACCACGTCCCCAGGCCAATGGCGGCGCCCGGGGGGTACCGGAGGCCAGGTCCCAGGGGCCAAATGGCGGCGCCCGGGGAGGGGCCGGAGGCCACGTCCCCGGGCCAATGGCGGCGCCCGGGATGGCGCCGGAGGCCAGGTCCCGGGGGCCAAATGGCGGCGCCCGGGGAGGGGCCGGAGGCCACGTCCCCGAGCCAATGGCGGCGCCCGGGACGGCGCCGGTGGCCAGGTCCCAGGGGCCAAAGGGCGGCGCCCGGGGAGGGACCGGAGGCCACGTCCCCGGGCCAATGGCGACGCCCGGGACGGCGCCGGAGGCCGGGTCCCGGGTGCCAAAAGGCGGCACCCAGGGAGCGGCCGGAGACCACGTCCCCGGGCCAATGGCGGCGCCCGGGACGGCGCCGGAGGCCAGGTCCCGGGGGCCAAAAGGCGGCTCCCGGGGAGGGGCCGGAGGTCACGTCCCCGGGCCAATGGTGGCGCCCGGGACGGCACCGGAGGCCGGGTCCCAGGTGCCAAAAGGCGGCGCCCGGGGAGCGGCCGGAGACCACGTCCCCGGGCCAATGGCGGCGCCCGGGGGGCACCAGAGGCCAAAAGGCGGCGCCCGGGGAGGGGCCGGAGGCCACGTCCCCGGGCCAATGGCGGCGCCCGGGACGGCGCCAGAGGCCGGGTCCCGAGTGCCAAAAGGCGGCGCCCGGGCAGGGGCCGAAGGCCACGTCCCCGGGCCAATGGCGGCTGTAACACCCCTGTTTTTGCTAAACCCTAAAATAGCCAAAATCCACATCTGGACCCCAAACCCTAATCTGCTTCAGCCATTCCCTTCTAAATGTTGTTCAGAGCATTTTTCCCTTCGGGACCATCTCCAAAATCTCACCCTAAAGCTGAGTTTCAAGCCTTGCCATTTTAAAACCCTAATTACCCTATTTTACCCTAAACTGTTTTCCCCAATTTTGTCGAAACCCTTCAGATCTTGCCCGATCTTACCAAACTTCGGCCAGATAAGTTCTATTAATCTTTTGTAACTTAGCTGCGAAATCAGATTTCAGATCGGACCCTCAGATCTCCAAATTTGCAAACAGGCCCAAGTTCTATTCAAGTTTTCTTCACAAGACAGCCCCTGGAACAAGTTTCAGAATTTGCAGAACAGCCCAAATTTTACTTTCAGGCCCTTTCGACCAGCGCCTGGTCGTTGCCACGACCAGTGCTCGAGCCACCGTTGCCGCGCTGCGTTCTCGCCGCGTTTGCTCGCCGCCGGCCACCGTTTCTTGTCGCCTACATTGTGAGCAACTGAGCCACCCCGTGCGCACGTGCCAGCGCCGTGGCATCGCCTTGCCCAGCGGTTAAACGGCCGCGCTCCCGTAGCGTTTCGCGCGCGCTCCCGTTGCCGTGGCAGTTGCATGTGTGTACGTGTCATCGCCGGAGCCTTGCTGTTGCCTCCGCATCTGCGCCGTCCCGGACGAAGTTCCAACGCAACTGGCAAAGCTGCAGCACCGCCTGAGGCAAATCACGTCGCCGTCGCCGTCGTTGCGCCTGCGCCCGACAAGTTTCTCCCCGGCGCAAGCAACCGTTGTCGCGTTCTCCCTCGCAAGCTCCGTCCCCATGCCTATTTAAACCCCCTCAGCGCTGTGAAGAAGCACAACCTCAAGACTTAGCCAAATTTCCAGTTTCTCGCCGTTTTCACTTTCTTCTCCGGCGAGCCAGTGAGTGAGCTCACGGTGCCAGCCCATTCCACAACCCCTCTCTTCAATCCAGGTTCACCAGTGAGTTCCCCTCGTTCCCCTCTCTGTGTCATAGCAGCCAATTGCACCAGATCGATCCCCATCGCCGGTGATCGCCGAATTCCCGATTTGCCCTCTTTCCTCAATGCCGTTCGATTCAGCCCAAATTAACCCTCAATCCTGTAGAAGAAGTTGATCAGTAAGCCTAGTAGAGCAAGCCTGTAGAATCAGAATCCCCAATTGAGCTCAAATCGAAGAAATCCTAAATTGGAACCTCGGCCGTTCGCCGGACTTCGGCGCCAAGCTTCTCCGGCCGATATCTAATGAAATTAACCTCCCCAGTAGCTTTGTCGTGCCCTAGAGATCATCCCCAAGCTTGGAATTGAGCTCTTTCGCCCTGTATCAAAAATACCCAAGCTCCAGTGTCGTCTTCTCCAGCGCCGGTCGCCGGAATTTGTTCCCGGCCGATCCAGCACCTGAAACCTTGTCCCTTAGATAGATCCCAGTACCCTGAGCAATATTGTCCACTAGCTCGACACCTGGATCTGCCTAGATTGTGAATTATGCCTATGCCAAGATCACTGTCCAGTAACTCAGTCCATGTCCAAGCCACCGTAGTTCATCGCCGGATTTGGCCGCCCTCCGGCCACTTTCAGCCCTTGTGCCTGTTGAGTTTATTGTTCCTGTTAGTAATGCCTACCTCCCAGACAAAGTGGTGCATCAATTGGAGCCCTGGATCAAAAGTTAAGCCATGCCCTAGTTTCTGGCCATGTCCAGCACTATGTCAGTGCATGTCAGCCACTGGCATTAGCCTTGTTTGACCCCTTCTGGTTGAGCAATTGAAATGCCACCTTATCCTTTAGATTCCTGGAGTTGTGTTCTACAACTTTCTCTACTATCACTTCTCCAGAAAACCATCCCAAGACTAGTTTCCAGTTATGCCAAAGCCATGAACTGAATGTCGACCCTTCGACGTTCAATCCTTTTTAGCCGTTTCTTCGACCAGAGCCCTTGTGACCTTACCCTAACCTTTTCCCCTGCATACATGACTTATTTACTTAATACTTTCTATAGAAACTACTTTCTGTATGCTTATGTGGTATGTGTTTGTGTGTTGGTTGATTGCCGCAGAGTCAGAAGCTGAAGGAGCGGAAGAAGTCTTTGAAGATCCGTCTGAGTTTTTAGACCCAACATTGCAAGGCAAGCCTCATTCCTTTGATCATGTCTCACCCAATATTTTCATATGAAGTATATTCACTGTTTCTTACTATGCATGCTTAGTTGAAATACAAGTTATGTTTGAATGACATGAGTAGATATTCCCTAATGAATCATGAAACCCCTTTTGTTATTGAACCTTCATATATATGCTTTTGTCACCCTAGGACTCATATACTGAATATTCACATTAAACGTGAAATGGTCAAATACATGAGAAGTTATGATGAAAACCGTTTTGTCAAGAAAACTGATAAAAGGGATTAGTAGTGAGGATTGGATTGTATGGAGAGGGTGCGGTGCGCACCAGGGAATGTGAATGTTCCTCACTATTGATTCATAAGGACAAGAACCTTGTGCTGTGTCTCTATACGAATTGCAAACGTACCAACCACTTGCCTGGTATGGGACAGGCACAACTTAGTAACTTTTTGGTATTAGCAGTTCCCTGCATGGTTTGACGATCTGGTTTCTCGCGTGGAAACTGGAAGGCCAAGGTTCGGCCATGAGTGATGTGAGTCAGAAAAATGATGAGAGAAAAGGGCGTAAAAGAAGGAAGGCGCCCTAGACCTGATTAAGCCGTGAGCGGCTGTAATCTTAAATGGTCGTATGTCTCGCGTGGACATAGACCAAGGCTATGTGTCCTACGGGAACATAGACCAGAGAGGCTAGGAAGTAAGGCAGCGGGGAAGACCCACAACGGTACTTGAGACTTAATTGTCTATTTACCGGGCAGGGATACTGTTAATACTGAATTGTAAAAGCGTTGTGTGATCTCGGCCTTGTCACATGTGTATAAGTCACATGGAGCTGATCCGACTTGAAAGCCGAGTGAACCAGTGGATTTAAAAAGAGGTACACCTTTGCAAAGTGTAAAAGAAGTATCAGATACTCTGTACTCCCAGGTTCAGGAGTCTTTTCGTAGTGGATGTTATCCATGGGTTATAGCACAAGTAATGTTTTGGAATGTTCTCATAATGCGGTTAACAAAGTAGTGACTCATGGGAGACCACTACATCTAATGTTTTTCTTGAAAGCCTGTTTAATGTTTAAAGTACTATTTTCATGACAAAGTACTGTTTACTGAACAAATGACTTGGAAATCTATATATCTCTATCCATATGAAACTAAAACCCCTGAATCATATGTTTCACCCTCATATAAGTACAATTACTATAATCCCCGGAATGAGCGTTGCTGAGCACCAAGTGCTCACCCTTGCATTTACTCCCAACTGTAGAAGAGGGATTCGAGGATCCCGATTCCTTCAGTTATGAGTTCCCGGCAGAAGATGGAAGTGCCCCGGACGAGCCCACGTTCTAGAAGGATTGCGCACCAAGTCAAGTCAGATGTGGGAGGAGCCACTCCAACCTTGCTGCGGATGGAAGTCAAGCTTTTCGTTGTTGCCTTGTGCTTTATGCTGTGTGTTCGGTATTTGGATACCGATTCTGGTTCTGACAAACTTGTTATTTTCTTAGCAACTCTACTCAGCGCCATTTTTGGTGCTTTGGCTATGTAATATTGGCCATGCTGGCCTGTTACTTGTTTAATGTTATTATTATGCTTGTGTGGTTTGGAGCTCATGTGACATCCTGCTGTGTGTAACCTACCTGGGCGGTTACCAAGGTGATCCTCAAATGGGGGTCTCACAGCGGCGCCCGGGACGGCGCCGGAGGCCAGGTCCCGGGGGCCAAAAGGCGGCGCCCGGGGTGGCCCCGGAGGCCAGGTCCCCGGGCAATCGTGACGCAACTTACCTGGACTTAGTCCCGCGGAGATTTCCCCCGACAGAGTGCAGCACCTTCGATGAGACAATGGCTCGTTACCTGAGTGAGGTGAGGAAATTGGAAAAATACTTCAGAAATTTCGAAGTCCAATTCGTACCGAGAAGAGATAATACTCTCACTGACCAGTTATCGAAACTTGGGTCCTCACACGCATCCGCTCCGGCAGGAGTGTTCATCGAACACTTAAAATATCCCTCGATCATCGAAACGACCGAGGCGATGACTAACATCGCCACCCTCGAGCAAGAAGTAGATTGGATCAAACCATTGAAAATCTATCTTGTGCATGGGACCTTGCCCGAGGACAAACCAATGCTGATCAGTTAGTTAGAAAAGCACGCATGTACAAACTGGTCGACGGAACCATGTACAAAAAGAGTACGCAAGGCAAATTCGACAGGTAAACAAGGACGCTCATGTTTGATGGCTCATTGTGTCTCGCTGGGGTTGGCGCGGGAGTAGTCCTCCGGTGCCCCGAGGGAAGGACGCTAGATTACACAGCGAGGCTTGAGTTCCCCGCTACGAACAACATAGTTGAGTACATGGGCTTGCTCCTGGGGCTGCGCCTCACACACTCCTTGGGGATTCATCGCCTCCTTGTCAAGAGGGACTCCCAACTCATAGTTTGCCAAATGGACAAGTCATACTTGTGCCATGACGCGAACCTGAGCCACTACCTGGGAGAGGTGCGCAAGATGGAGAGATACCTCGAGGGCCTGGAGGCCTGATGATGTGAACGGTGTCCTGATCTTTCAATAGGTAGAGGTAAATCAATTGATGGAGAACTCGACGTTGATGATCCGGCTTCTAATCATAACTGATTCGAACCCCTACAGTCGCTACACCACGGCTTCATTGGTTATCAACCATGCCAAGACACGGTTGACCTCGCCACGAAGGCTTGTTCCTGCTGCAAATTGAGAACACAAGCAAGAATAAAGAAGAAGCAACTGAATTGCGAATTGTATTAAGCTCATGAGTTGGGATTCCACAAACCGAGTTCGGCGAAACTGCAATGGCAGTATAATCTAAGAAAAATCCAAATCTAAACAGTGACGGCTATGAGTATATGAAGAGGCGGCGTGGCTAGGGTTTCTCATGACCTACTAGGGAATACATGGGCCGAAGGCCCAAAACAAGGTGTCGCAGCACCGACTTGGCCCAATCAGAATCTGGTTGAAATTTGTTTTGTTAATTTCTGGCGATCCAGAAGGAATTTGGACGTGGGGCTAGATACATTGGAAACATCTCATCGTGGGCTTCTCCGTGGACTATAAGAACGTCCCAATCAGACTTTGTATGAGGGAGTTATGGTCATTTGAAGGCAGGCTGCTCCTGGATGGCCGAACCAGACCCCAACTCGAATCCGTCTTGGACTCCAACTTGACTTGGGCTCCTTGCTGGCCCTCGCGTCCTTGCTGGTCCTCTCCATGGTTCCTAAATACAATATTATCATCATTAGGTAGTAAACCATTCTCAAAACCATATATATATAACTTGGGAATGAGTTCACCTCGCAAAGCAACAATCGGGCTCGGTCGTGCGTTATTGGTCCTTGTGTAACAAGTGGAGGATTATGGTTGGTGCGTGTATCTGAAGAAGTGATGTCCTCATCATCCTCCCCCTCTTGAAGTGGAGCCGTCCTCGGCTCAAGCTCGTCTTCCTCTCCCAAGTACGGCTTCAAATCCGTGGTCCAAAAGCTCTTGGACTTGTCGCTGAATTTTCTTTGTCTCCTCTGAATTTGTCCTCTAATTGGTGGCAGCCCCAGGGGTATCTCAGCGGGAAAAATGTCCTCATACTCCTGAAAAAGATTAGTGATAGGAGGGGGCAAAGTGCTAGATATATCATCAAGTGAAAACAAAGCATCTTTGCATATCAACGCAGAGCACATCACATCATTCTCTTCAATTTCAGCAAGGTCAGATTTGGTTGCAAGGAGAACTCCACTCTTCAACTTAATTTCAACGGCCTTAGAGCTAGATGGTGCAACATTTTTCGCTATTTGTTTACTTTCAAGCATTCTCCTTTTTCTCATTTTTAGTTATTTCTTTATCAAAGTGCACAATTTCAGAAGGTGTCATAGGAAGTAAAGTAATTTTCTTTCCTTTGTGCACAAAAGTATATTTGTTACTTCTGCCATGATGAGTTGCATCAGTATCATATTCCCATGGTTGGCCTAATAAAAGTGGACATGCTTGCATAGGTACTACATCAAAATCAGCAACATCATGGTATGATCCAATGAAAAATTGTAGTCTTGCAGTTTGTGTTACCTTTACTTTACCGCTGTTGTTGAACCACTGAACATGGTATGGATGGGGATGTGCAAGTGTGGTCAAGCCAAGCTTCTTGACCAGATCTAAACTCACCAAATTGTTGCAGCTCCCACCATCAATTATGGTTCTAACACGTCGATCTTTGACAACAAGGAACATCTAAAACAAATTGTGGCGTTGGGCTCTCTCTGCTTGCTCCATTTGTGTGCTCAACACTCGCTGCACAATAAAGGTTTGGTAGTTATCCATCGCCGCAGTGCCTAAAGTTTCCTCATCATCGCCGTCCGCATCATGTTCAAACTCATCATCACCTGCATGGTTAGCTGCAAGAACTAATTCATCTTCCACATCACTTGCACTAATGTACCCACCATCCTCAATAGCAATGTATGCGCGCTAACTTGGGCAATCCTTCATGACATGTCCCATGTCCTTTCAGCGGTGGCACACAATCCCTGTCGTCCAACCCGTGGAAGCAACCTATGAAGAACTATTTGCTGGCGCCTGCACATTAGAAGTTTTGCTCACCTCAGAAGTTCGTGCAGGTGGAGGTGGTGCTGTTGATCGTGTCCTATTTGTTGAAGGTGCAGCAGATCGAAAAGAAGATGGGGCTGGTTTGGCTTGCCCCTGCATCAACCTTGATGCCGAGGTACCACCGAAATTGCTTCTTGTCCTTGGTTGTCTGTGCCACCCTGCAATTCTTTTTCTGCCAACATAGCAAGCTGGAACAACCTATTGATATTATTATAATCTTTGTAATCAATAATGTCCTAAATTTCACATCGTAAACCCCCATAAAAATGATCCATCTTTTTCTCCTGAGCCTCTACTACTCCACAACGCAACATGCCTATTTGCAGCTCTTGGTAGTATTCCTCTACAAATTTATTCCCCTGAGTCAGGCGTTGTAATTTCTTAAGTAAATCACGTTTATAAGAAGGAGGAACAAATCTATTCCGCATAGCTCGCTTCAAGCTATCCCAAGTATCAGGCTCTACCCCAAGGTTCACTATTTCGTTCCACCAAATGATAGCAAAATCTTTAAACTCACTGGTGGCTTGCCTACTCTATGAATTTTAGGAACCAGATAGAAATTAAATTTTTGTTCAACAGTCATCTCCCAATCTAAGTAAGCGTTTGCATCATATGCACCAGAAAAGGATGGGATGGAAAATTTTACCTTAGCAAACGGATCGTCATTCCCACGAAAATAGTTACCTTCCATGCCGTGTCGATTGTGATGCACTCGTTGCTGGTGGCGAATATCATGGGCAGCACGGCGCATGGTAGCCATGTTGCGGAGCTCAATTTGTACAGCAACCTCCGTGTCGGCATCTTCAACTTCAACTTCATGGGAGGCATCTTGCTCCTTTTCTTCTTCATCTCCATGGGGTGGACGCTGCTGCTCCATATTGTCCAACCTGGTAGCAAGGTCGGAGATGCGCCGGTCCATCCTCTCAAATGCAGTCTGGTTCTCACGGTTGGTTCGAGCCATGTCATCAATGTGCTTATCGAGTTTTGCACTGATGTCGGCCAACATCTTGCGGATTTCATCTTCCTCTTCTGCAGCTCGAGCTCTTGTTTGCGGTTCTGCCATGGTTAGTAGTAGAAAACAGAAGACAACACAGGAGTATTATCCCTATGACTACTAGGTGGGGGCAAGTGGGACTCTCACAAAGCGTCTTACCACACTCTTACAAATGTTCTTACCAAGGCAGTAGGGGTGCAACCGGTGCCTAGTTCGTGATACCATGACGAGAGTGAGTGAGGCGATTGCAAGGTAAACCTGTAACTGAGTTAGAAGAAAGTGGAGCTCGGAAGGCTAATATATGTGTAGCAACAATTCAATATCAGTAATACAAAGTTGACAATTAGTCCAAAATAATAGTCAAAGTGCTGGAACTAGTCTAGACTCAGATCTAGCTCAAGCAAGAAACTAGAATCACAAAGGACTAGAAACCAAGATGCGCCACTAAAAATTTTCTTCTTTGCTACGCATATTTTTCTTCGATGATTTTTTTTTTTGCACTTGATTTTTTTCCTTTTTTTTAATAAACAGTGCGGCTTTTGGTTTTTTTTTTTTTTTGCACTTGCCTCTTTCTTTTGCAACTGTACAACAAAATAGAAACATTGTTTGGCAACTTCGCACTCCAAAAGCTCCGAATCTGAAGATCTACCCAACAGAAACATTGTAGAGAATCTTTTTATCTTTCCAACAAGTACAAGAACGTCAAAAACGGAGTTGGGAATCAAAAGATATGGTAATTTTATTAAAGGTGTCTCAGATTGAGCAATTTGAATCCGAATTGGACTAAAGTTTGAAGATTACACAACTAACTTTGCCCAAATTTTAGTGTGATAAAAATAGCTGAATTTGAAGATTACCCCAACTAACTTTTTGTGGGATTTCTCCCAACGATTCCATAAAGTATAAGTTTATCCCAATCTGAGCTGGGATGAAAGAATTATAATGAAAATACCGAAAAAGACGTATTAGATTCAAACTCTACACCATCGACATTAACAGCCCAATATCTCATAGATAGAAGCCGAATCTGACTTCAACCTCAACAGAAAAATTGTAGAGCACGACCTGATGTTTCCAGAAAGTACAAGAATGTGAAAATCCTAGTTTGTATGAGGAAGATATGGTGAAAACAACGAACTGGATAGTGGCAGATTCGAATTGGACGCGACGACAAGAAGATCGACGTGCAATTCGACTCCGCGACGAGATGCAAGACTAAAACTAGACCAAGACTAAAACTAAAACTAAAAAACCAGCACTCGACAACGATGGACGAAAATTCAAAGATGCAAACTAACAAGAACGATGCAAGGCTAATGGCTAGGGTTTGGACAAGGTAAACAATTTTTTTTGTAGGGCAAATTTTCTGGACTCTAGGACGAAGAACATGACCAATCTAAACAAAGAGGGGATACAGTGTTACCTATCGGGCAACCTTCACTCTGATACCAACTAATGTGAACGGTGTCCCAATCTTCCGATAGGTAGAGGTAAATCGATTGATGGAGAACTCGACGTTGACGATCCGGCTTCCAATCAGAACTGATTCGAACCCCTGCAATTGCTACACCACGGCTCCGTTGGTTATCAACCACGCCAAGACACGGTTGACCTCACCACGAAGGCTTGTTCCTGCTGCAAATTGAGAACACAAGCAAGAATGAAGAAGAAGTAACTAAATTGCGAATTGTATTAAGCTCACGAGTTGGGATTTCACAAACTGAGTTCGGCGAAACTGCAATGGCAGAATAATCTAAGAAAAATCCAAATCTAAACAGTGACAGCTACTGAGTATATGAAGAGGCGGCGTGGCTAGTGTTTCTCATGACCTACTAGCGAATACATGGGCCGAAGGCCCGAAACAAGGTGTCGCAGCACCGATTTGGCCCAAATCAGAATCTGATCTAAACTTGTTTTATTAATTTTCGGTGATACAGAATGAATTTGGATGTGGGGCCAGATCCATTGGAAAGATCTCATTGTGGGCTTCTCCGTGGACTATAAGAACGTCCCAATCGGACTTCGTATTAGGAAGTTATGGTCGTTTGAAGGCAGGCTGCTCCTGGATAGCCGAACCGGATTCCAACTCGAATCCGTCTTGGACTCCAACTCGACTTGGGCTCCTTGCTGGTCCTCGCGTCCTTGCTGGTTCTCTCCATGGTTCCTAAGTATAATATTATTATCATTAGGTAGTAAACCATTCTCAAAACCATATATATATAACTTGGGAATGAGTTCACCTCGCAAAGCAACAATCGGGCTCGATCGTGCGTTATTGGTCCTTGTGTAACAAGCGGAGGATTATGGTTGGTGCGTGTATCCGAAGAAGTAATGTCCTCATCACCCAGCATATCCCCCAGAGGAACAATGACCGCGCCGACGCCTTGGCCTAGGCGGCCAGTGCTCGGGAAGCTCTCCCCGAGGTCACCTTCCTAGAGATCATCACGAAGCCCTTGGTGACCGCTCCGAGAGTGGACCACAAGTCCCATGACCCAGAGGTCTCCGAGATCACCCGGACCGTGTCCTGGATGGACCCCCTCGTCTCCTTCATAAGGGGGGAGGGGGAGCCTCCCAGTGACGCCGAGGCGAAGCGCCTCCGTGCCAAGACGCGAGCGTACCTCCTACTAGAGGGAAAGCTCTATAAGCGGGGGGCTTCCACCCTACTCCGCTGTCTCCCGCAGGCGGAAGGGTTCCAACTCCTCGAGGACATCCACTCAGGGAGCTGCAGTTCTCACCTGACCCCACGCGCAGTTGCGGCGAAGGTTCTCCGCCAAGGCTTTTATTGGCCCACTGTGGTCCGTGATGCACGAGACCTTGTCTCCGCATGCGAGGCCTGCCAGAAAATAGCGAAGGGCTCCAAGCTGCCCTCTGCGACGCTACAGACCATCCCCATCACTTGGCCCTTCGCGCGCTAGGGGATGGACCTCCTTGGTCCCTTCCCCCCAGTGACAGGGGGCTACAAGTATGCGGTGGTCGCAGTGGATTATTTCTCCAAGTGGGTGGAAGCTGAGCCCTTGGCCAAAATCACCTCCCGAGTGGTACAGCGGTTTTTCTCGAAGAAAATCGTCTATTGCTTTGGGGTCCCCCGAGAAATCACCATCGACAACGGGACCCAATTTGACTCGGCACTTCCGGGAGTTCTACGAAGGCTTGGGGGCTACCCTCCACTTCGCCTCTATAGCTCATCCCCAGATCAACAAAGCTGTCGAAAGGGTCAACGGTGTGATCCTACAAGGATCGCACCGGCGACTCGAGCAAACCGCCTCAAGGCGGGGAGCATGGGCGAAGGAGCTCCTGAGCATCCTTTGCTCCATGCGCACGACCCCGAGCCAAGCAACAGGGCGCACCCCCTTTTCACTCATGTACGGGGAAGAAGCAGTCCTCCCTTCGGAGATCGGTTTCTCGTCGATGCTGGTCGAGCTCTTAGACGGAGCTACGGCCGCAACGTACCAAACCAACGAAGCAAATCAACGGCTGGAAGTCGACCACGTCGAGGAAGAGCACAACCGAGTGCTCCTCCGCCATGCCATCTATGAGCGCGAAATGGCACGCGCGTACAACCAGCGCGTCCGCACGAGAGCTTTCTGCTTTAGGGACCTAGTCCTCAAGCGCGTGACTGACCCCCAAGCCCAGAGCAAACTCTCCCCCAAGTGGGAAGGCCCCTACAGGATCTCTACAATCCTGGGCTCGGGGCTTATAAGCTCTCCAACCTTGAAGAACAGGAGCTGAAGCATACTTGGAACGTAGACTTGCTCCGCAAGTTCTACATCTAGCCACCAAGCTCACTCCCTCCCCTGTCGCGACCTCACAGGGGGAGGCGCTGTACTCATCATTCCCTCCCCCGCCGGGGTTCCGGGGGGGGAGGCATTGTATTCACTGTTCCCTCCCCCATCGCGATTCCGTTGGGGGAGGCGTTGTATCTATCTTCATTAATACAAATGGTTTCTTGTTCAACTCTAGAATTCCTGAAGATTCTTAACTTGCCACCTCCAAGGCGATGCCCTCTGTGAGGATGCCCTCCCCGTGAAGACGTAGGCTATCGCAGCCTAAAAGTCCCTACGACGGGAGCCCCGCTCCCGTAGG
The DNA here is from genome assembly GCA_019359835.1 of Pharus latifolius. Classification (NCBI taxonomy): domain Eukaryota; kingdom Viridiplantae; phylum Streptophyta; class Magnoliopsida; order Poales; family Poaceae; genus Pharus; species Pharus latifolius. Next base: position 34,368,505 of record CM033321.1, on the reverse strand, counting down.
GCGACTTACAGTAACCCCTCATGGATGGAGGGGGTAAGTGGCAATCCAGTTCTCATGAACTGTGGTAACGAGTTAATTTGAGAGACTAGTCCCCCCTCAAACACTCAAGCCCGTCATCGGGCTCATCCTCTTTTGGGAGAGAGCTTCCCCCTCCGTGGGTCATGGAATTCTCGGTTGTCTCCGAATTTTTCGATTGGAAAATTCTCGACCAGCTCCCCATTCTCATGGCGACCGAGGGAATTTCTTACTAAGTCTCGGAATTTTTGGACCAGGAAATTCTTGACAGGCTCCCTGTTCTCACAGCGACCGGGGGAATTTCTTACCGAGTCTCGGGATTTTTCCACCAGAAAATTCTTGACCAACTTCCCGTTCTCACGGCAACTGGAGGAATTTCTTACTGAGTCTTGGGATTTTTTTGACCGGGAAATTCTCGACCGGCTCCCCGTCCTCACGGCAACCGAGCGAATTTCTTACCGAGTCTCGAAATTTTTCGATCGGGGTATTTTCAACCAGACCCTAGGATTTTTTCAACTAGAAAAATCCACTGCCACATCAAATTTGTCGACCGGCTCCCTTTTTCACATCGACTAGGGGAAATTTTCGTCGGCCCCGGAATTTTTCGACCGGGAAAATCCATGGTCGTGTCTCAAAATCTTTGACCGGCTCATGTTTTTCACAGTGACTAGGGGAATTTCCACCGTTACCCCTCTACGACCGGGGATTGCGTGCCCCCCTGGTATTTATGGACGTTCGGGCCCTTTGTTCCTTACCCACAACATGCAGCTCTGTATGGCACCCTGCTGTGGGGGGGGATAACCCGGACCCGGATGGAAGGCAATTTCAGAAAATTTTTAAGACAACTCAAGAAAATTCAAACAAGTCTTTATTGATTGAACATGGGACCGGGGGACAACCGCCCCCCCCCCCCGGTGGGCTAAGGTGTCCCCAGGACAACAATGCCCGGGCGCATACAAGATACAACCAGGGGAGTTAGGCTCCCACAGGAAACTAACTCGGAGGACAACCCCCTCCGGTGAGCAACTACGCCTAATAATCCCAGAGGCCTTCCGAGAGCTCCCGGGAAAAAAGCCTAAGAAGCAAAATCTAATCTAACCGGGGGGAGCTCATACTTGCCCGTCCTTGTCCCCCCTCCCCCATCCCCCCCCCCCCCCCCCCCCCCCCCCGCCAGGGGGACCTTCGCGGCGGCTGTCGCCTCCTGCGCCTGGTGTGCGTCACCCACCTCCGTCGCGCCGGTGATCCGGTCGAACAGGGCCCCAGTGAACCCTTCAACCTCCACCCGCTAGGGGTCAAACAAGTCGGGGAAGCTCCAGGGGACCAACTCCCCAATCACTCGGGCGCCCACCCTGCGGAACTCGACAAGAGCCGCCACCAGGGCGTTGACCGGGACAGCAAGGCCCCGCGCCCGGACGTCCGCTACAACCGGTATGAGGGACACCTGCGTATCATGAAAATATGTGGCCTCCCTAATCGACCCCAGCGCCGGGTCGAGATTCGCCCCCTACCCGAGCCCAACCCTGAGCTCCTCTAGGGCGGGGCGAGTCATCCTCCCCTGGAGACAACGGCCCGGGCGCCCGAGGCTTCGACCTCCCGGGCAACCCCCCGCTTCGCCTGTAGCTCCCTCCAAAGCCGAGAAGCGGTGTCTTCGACGGCCGCAAGCCGAGCTTGCGCCGCGGCCAACTCCCCGAGCGCCTGGTCCTTCTCGGAGAACTCGGAGGCTAGGTCCTTGAGTGCCTTCTCCTTTCCGGAGCATTCGAAGGCCGTCATGTCCTTGGCGGCTCGGAGGCGCGCAGCGACTCGCGCCCAGAGGACCTGACCCAGTGCCACCGTCTTGAGGGAGAAACAATCAGAAAACGAAAGCTAAGGCAAACAAAGACAAGACAATGGCAACTTACTTGCAGTCCGGAGGAGATCACCTCCTCGAAGTCTCCCGCGTCACCCCTCGGGTCACTCCCCTGAGAGACCTCTCCGCCCAGCAAGGTGCCATCCTCCGGGGACCCGCCGTCGGAGGAGCCGGATGTCAAGTCCATCGTGGGGCCGGGACCCCGGGATGGATGAAGAGGCCCTTGCCCCTCGCCGGTAGAGGGGGAGCCGCCACCACCAGCCGGGCCACCGAGGGGCCTACCTCCAGGACCAAGATCGAGGCCATCGGCAGGCCCCCCAGCATCTTGAATCGGACAGAAACCTCGCCCGGCAATGGCTGCGATCGGGTCCCCGCGGAAGCAAGGGGCAGGGAAGGACTCAGAGCATACATCTCTGAGTTGGAGTCCTGGCCCTCCCCGGCCACCGCTAGCTCAGCCGAGCCGCCAGACGGCCCGGAGGGACCTGCCCCCAAGGGCGCACCCACCTCACGGGGAGTGACTAGTGGCCTCGTCGGGCCATCACGGGGAGTGCTCGCCGGCGTTGCAACCAGAGTCTCTGCGAGGGAACCCGGAGGTGATGCCCGGGCTCCCACGGGGCTCCCCCGCGCTGGGGCCTTCGCGGGGCTCCTTTGAGCCTGAGGCTCTGCGGGGCTCTTTTGAGCCCAAGGGCGCTTCGAGGGCCCCCCAGCTGCTTCTTTCCCCCGCTTGTGTGAAGCGGGGCTGGGGAGAGGCACCCGGGCAGGAAGCCTCAGCCCAAACACCTCCACCACAACATTCTGGGGAGAGCCCACCCCGATGACGTGCACAATCCGCTCATGCTCGTCTCCGTAGTATCGCCCGAGGAAAATCACCACAACTCCCAGGACCAATCGTAGGACCAAACTGCAAAAAGAAAAAAGGAGTTAGAAAGCACCTTCCTTCGGATGAACGAGTTCGGGAACTTACGTTCTGCTGCCGCCATCCGGGGCGGCCGATGCGCTGCGGACACCCCCTTCCTCGATGGGGGTTGAAGGGCACCACCCGGAGAAGCACCATCTCCTCCGTGAGATCCCGCATGGACCGCAGGAACCGGGCCTCCGCCACCATGGTGAGGAGGTCCATCTCCCGCTCGGTCCACTCAAGGGTGACCGGGCTGCCCAACCGGCAGTACGAAGAAGGCTACGGGGAATACATTACCTCCGGGTCGCCCACCCAGAGGTAAAACAACCGCCAGAGCTGATATTTACTTGATTCACCTTATTTTTCTGTACATTTTCCCCATGCTTTTGCACATATCAGTCATTTATCTCGGCATATGCCTAGATTATTCCAGATTTGTCGCCAAATCAAACGGATTACTCGTTTTACAATTTTATCGCAGGTCGGCGATGATTGGATAGATTTTTGGCTAACGGATGCACTTCATTGACTCATTCCGACTCCCGATAGATTCCTGATGGAAGTGCATGTTCATGCGGTCGTGTAGGAACCAACCGCGCTGAAATCGGAGTCTCTGGGGCCCGGAATCCCAAAACCCTAGCCACCAGGTCCATTCTGCAATTTCTGAAAAATCCAGGTACCTAAGTGTAAAAATACCAATTTGGGCTTTATCTCCTGCCGCCGGCCACCAGAGGAAGCTGAGCCAAGTTTTTTATTTCTTACCTTCTTCTTCTGCCGCCCTCCTTGCGATCCACACCTCCTATCACCACGCCAGCGACGACCAAGCCGTACGCCACCGACGGAGCTTCTTTTCTGCCTCCGCCCTCGGTTTTTCCACACCTCTGTCCATCTCTAGCCCAAAGCCAGCTTCCCCTTCCTCCTTTCTTCTTCCTGCCTCTTCTTAAATTGTTCCATCCTCACTGCTTTCTCAGATCTGCCACTGCCATTCCATTGCGCCGCCCACAAATCCCTCGCCACCGGTCCCAATCCTCGCGCACGCAGCCGCTCCCGCATTTCCCCACACGCGCCGGACCTCGACCGGTGCACCGCCTCCACTTCCCGCCGGCGCCACCGCTGCCGGATCCTCACCGAGTCACCGCGCCGCCATATCCACGGCACCGCCGAGCCGCTCCTCTCCTCCTCCATCGTCGAGCCGCCCTTTGCTTCTCACTGTACCGCCTCCGCGTGAAGTTCTCGCGCCACCCGATCAGCGCCCCCGTCACCGATCCCGTGTGCGCCACCACTTCAATCCCCCCTCGCCGTTTCTGCGCCTCTTGCCGCCTCGCTCCTGGACGATTGCTCCACTGACGACACTGACTTCTTCGACGACGAGTGTTTCCCCAAGCTCAGTTACTTCTTCCTCTTCGGCTTTAGCAATGGTGACAAGCTGCTTCCTCGGTTAGGAATTCGACCACTTCCTCAATCCTCAAGCTCTCCACAGCCTTCGCAAGCTTCAGCAAGACTCCAGTACTTCTCCAGCTACTCCAACGGCCATCATTTCTGGTTCAACTTCTTCTCACCTTCTTTATTCTTGAATTGTGAGGAACTGAAATGGATTCAGTGTATGAGATGATGAAATTGTGTAAATGCTGAGAATCAGTACTCATTTCTGAATCAAATGCAAAGTAAATTTCTTAGTCTATCCCATTTGAATTGAGTTAATTTCCTCTATCTTGTCTCTCTATGATGTTCTCGTTTGGGCTATTTATGTTGAATTTAAATGGTGTTGTGATAAACTGAAAGCTGTGCTGGATTAGTTTTCATCCTTTTTTTTTATTTGCAATGTTTTGAATGTTTTAGTTCAAATTCTTTTGTGATGACTTCTGTTGATCAAGACCTTGATTGTATTGATTTCAGAATGAACCAGGTGTTCAATTCTATACTTCCAAGTGTTGTGAATGTCGTCTGCTCACTAGGTTTGAGATTTGGAGTCTAGGTTGGATGGAATCTACTTCTTCTAAATATTTTATCTTGTGTTTTTTTCATCTTTCCTAAAGGCTGACAATCTGAACATGTATTGAAATGCATGACTCTTTTGCACTGGAGACATGGTTCAATTTTTGTATTGACTATTGTCTACAGAAGGAAATCCTTGTGTTTGTATGAATTGAATTGAGCTGAGCTATGCTGATAGACTTTTCTTTACGGCAACTTGAGAACTCTTGAAGATATTGAGGATCCTGAATATTAAATTTTGGTCTATTTTGGAACTGCAAACCTTGAACCATTTTATTTTCTGGCCATGTTTGATTTAATTGTTCTTGAAACTGAGATTTGGTGAACGATGATTTGAGCTTTGAACTAGAACTTGATTGGATTGTTTGTCGCCGTGGAAGCAACCAGTGGTTGTTTTGTACTCATCGATCGTCGATATTCGTTGTAGATCATATCGTATGCAGTCATTTACGCACACCACTCCCACATGATTACTGATCGATTATGAATCTATTGCGCGTATTCACGAACATGCGTACAAAGCTAGCACTGCTCGATAGTTGGCTTGTGAGCATTTCGCCTCTTTCTTTCTCTCTTTTCTTTCTTCTGACATTCTCTCTCTCTTTCTCTCGTCTAATTTATTTTAGTTTCTTATCCACCGATTTAGTCTAGTTTTACACGATTTGTTTTCTCTAGTCCCTGTGGAAAGAATGACTGAATACTCGTCTACTGCATCGTCCTCGTTCTATTGCGAGACGGTCTAGGCCAGTATCAGGAGCCAATCCCCCCAGTGGTCCCGAGAGGCCTGCACTGGGTACTCATCGGTGCGGCCCGGCATAAGCTGGACCATGATCAAGCCAAAGGCCGACTTGGGCCCGCCCTTCATCACTAGCAGGCTCCTCGCCGAGGGCTCGTAGAAGTACTGGAGGAGCCGGAGGGTTGGCTCCTCCCCGGTGGTCGTCTCACACAACAACACAAACAACCCCATCCGAACGAGGGTGTTTGGGGTGAGGTGGTTGAGTAAGAGACAGTACACCCGTAGAAATTCCCGAAGGAATGGGTGCACTGGGAGCCAGAGGCCCGCCTCCATGAAGGCCTCGAAGGTCACCACCTCCCCTCCCGGGGGCTCGGCACCAGCTCCTCCGGCCAAGGGACCCTGATGTCCCTGGCCGCGAAGAACCACTGCTCCAAGAAGACCTCGAAGTCCCCAGAGCAGAACTCGGACAGCCCGAGGAAGTCGAAGGTCACCTCCTCCGGCGGCAACTCGGACGCCTTGATGCGGCTCTTCGGCGCCATCAGGATGGAAAGGGCCCAGTAGGCTGAAGAAGCTACTAGAAATCAAGCTACCGGGTGCTCAAGCTACTGGGTGATCAGGCTACCGGATAATCAGGCTACCGGGTTCTCATGCTACCGGGTGATCAGGCCACTGAACAATCAAGCTACCAGGAAATCAAGCTACCGGGAGATCAAGGTACCGGGAAACTAAACAACCGGGAGTGCAAACTTTGTGGGCTGGGGTGAAGTGTCCCGGACCGGAGGCGCCGCCCCCCCCCCCTACTTATAAGCGACAGAGGGGACCCCGGATGGGCACCACATGTCCCCAGGCCCATCTGGGCCGTTGATTCGAACCGTTGCATGGATATCGAAGAGTCGCATGAAGATCGACGCGCCGGGCGATGAGCGCGCACGAATCGAGGGTTCATGTGGGAAAATGGCCCGAGAGCCGAAGTGTCACACACGGCCCGGGGCACGTCCCGGAAGGCAAAACATCGCCCGGAGTAAGTCCAGTAAGTCCTACGCATACCCTCCAGGGCCACTTCGTGTCCCCGGGGATCTAAGGGGCTGCTGTTGGCGGAAATTCCGAACGCTTACTGGGGAAAGTCCTGGAGGGCTCCCAGGGGAAAATCCTGGAGGACCACCAGGGAAAATCCCAGACGCTTAATAGGAAAAGTCCCGGACGTCTCCCATGGAAAATTCCGGACGGCTACTGGGGAAAGTCCCGGAGGGCTACCGGGCGAAGTCTCGGAAGCCTCCCGTGGAAAATCCTGGAGGGCTACTGGGAAAAGTCCCAGAGGCCTCCCGGGGAAAATCCCGAAGGGCTACCGGGTGAAGTCCTGGACGCCTCCCATGGAAAATCCCGAAGGGCTACCGGGGAAAGTCCCGGAGGTCTCCTGGGGAAAATTCTGGAGGGTTACTGGGCAAAGTCCCGGACGCCTCCCGTGGCAAACCCCGAACACCTCCCATGAAATATCACGGAGGCCTCCCGGGAAAAGCCAGGAAGGAGTCCCGTAGAAGACCACGGGCATCTCTCCAAGCCCCGGACGTCTCCCGTGGCAAACCACGGACACCTCCCGTGGCAAACCACGGAGGCCTCCCGAGAAAAGTCACGGAGGCCTCCCGTAGAAGACCATGGGCACCTCTCTGAGCCCCAGATGCCCCCCGTGGCAAGCCCCGAATGCCTCCCGTGAAATGTTGTCACGTGCAGGTGATGTCAAGGGCATCTCGGGAACTAGCGAGGACACTTCTCAAGCAACTAAGCCCTTCCACCGGTGAAATGGTGTCAACGCCCTCAATCCGATGGCCGTAGCTAGGGCTTTTTTGTCTTTTGCTTCTTTTGGGGCCTATATATACCCCCCTTGTATCTCATTTGTAACGGAGGACAATTCATTTTTACACACACAAATAACAGGCACCCTTTGGGGACCTCTCTCCCCAAGAGAGCACCTCCCAAGCGCTCTTACATCAGGAGGGTGCTGATAGGACTAGGGCCCCCACCGGGACCCGAACCTATATAAAAATCACCGTGTCAATCTCTGCGTTGCCCAGCGGGAGGTGACCGGTCACTCGGTTAGCTCGCGCCGCTGTTCTCTTGTCAAACATGTTCGTAAAATCTGCCGATGGTGTATTTTATACCATGACAGGGGGATAGATATTCTGGGGCCAATGCCCCAAGCCATCAATGGATACAAGTTTCCGTTCGTAGCTATTGACACGTTCACCAAATGGATCGAGGCTGAACCAGTCCGAACTGTTACCGCCACTGCGGCGCAAAAGTTCTTTCACAAGAACATCCTGACACAATTTGGCATCCCAAATTGCCTCGTAACAGACAATGGTTCCCAATTTGTCAGTGGTCTTTTCCTCGACTATTGCAACAACATTGGTACCAAAGTTTGTTTCGCCTCCACCGCCCATCCACAAAGCAATGGGGCAGTTGAACGTGCCAACGGGAATATCATTCGAGGGGTTAAGAAATGCATGTTCGACCACCTTAAGATACGCTCGGGGGGCTTAGGAGACAAACTCTACTCTATTCTCTGGGCCCTTCGTACCACACCCAATAGAGCCACGGGCGACACGCCTTTCCAACTAGTTTTTGGTGCCAAAGCCATGCTGCCAAGGGAAATACAACTTGGCTCCCCTTTGTGACAAGTTTTGATACTATAAATTCAATCAAAACACACGAAGATGAACTCGCCCTTCTGGAAGAAAAGGGCAATCAAGCATTATTTAGGTCCGCAGCATATTTACAAGCTCTGTGTAAATATCACAGCAAAAGGGTGCGACCACGTAGCCTCCACATGGGAGACTTAGTTTTGAGAAAGATCCAAAATTAGTCTAATCACAGTAAATTTCCCCCCAATGGGAAGGTCCCTACACTGTAGTCTCAATGCAGCAACCTGGATCGGCTCAATTAGCTATGGAAGATGGCAGAGTTCTGTCCAATACCTGGAATATCGACCAACTACGCAAGTTTTACTTGTAAGTAAATTTTCCCTTTCCCTTTTCCATTATCAATAATTTTTTCATTTTATGCTACGGTCACAATCCCATCCTCCCTTCTCTGGGTCACGCCCGAGGGCTAATCGCCCTAAGCACCTTATTATAATGAATAAGTGGATTCACTGGCCGATCCCATTGGTCACATCTAGATAAGACATTTCTTTATAAGCCATTTCTCAGTGCCTAAGAAACTGACTAGCATGTTCTGATCATTCGGGTGACTGTCAGTTAGCAATAATGTTATGACTTTATATAAACGTGCTCTCCGGTCAATAATTCAGTGACATCTAGTTCACATTCATTTCATCCATTCAAATCTTGCGATCGTAACATTATGTCGCCAGCATCAACAATCACAAGAGGGGGCTAGGGGAATATAATTGTAACATTTAGTTTTAAGTTCAAGCATTTTACATAGTTTTTGTTAATCCTACTAATCATGTGTATTTGCAAGGTACAATAACTAAAGAAAAATCATTGCATATTCATTGTTAACCTTTCAAAAGGTACAATAAACAACAGTACATCAAGGAAGGTCGAGATCATGTAACAGTTTTTCTACAAGAACCTCGACCTCGGCCCTAATTGCGTCCAGCTAATCCTCGCTATCAAATGCAACGCTTTCCACCGCTGGCCTACAGTCCAAATCCGGGCTGTGGTGATGTTTGAGTTTGCAAAGTATAGCAGAGGCCACTTCACTGACATCAGTCTTCAGTGTCTCCTTGCGCTTCCTTACAAACTATGGGATGTTAGCGACAAGCAAGTCAGACTGGGCGGCGACCAGGTTGCATGACTCGGCAAGTGATAAGTCATCCCCCTCAATATTGACAACTTCCACATCAAATGAGTCCGCAACTTCCTTCAGTTTGGCCAAAGTATTTTTCTCGACAAGGCAGCAGTCTTCGATGATCGTTTTCAAATTCTCCTTCTCGTTGAGAGCTGACTCTATCTTCTCTTTGGCCTTATCACTGGCTGATCGGAGGTGGCTAATGATGTTGTGAAGCTTCTCAAGGTCGTGTCCACACCGGATAAACTCCTCTTCCAATTGATCCTTCTCCTCGGTTAGCTTGTGAGTTATTTCTCTTTGACCTGATCAAAGAAGGAAACATAAAAAATATCATATATAATGTCCGCTGAGATGAACTTACAATCGACATCGGCTTGCAATTTACTGCACACTAATGCGAGGCTCTCTTTTTCCCCTTGCAGAGCATCATGTGATTGTATCTTCTCCTCCAAGGATGCGAGGGTGTTTGAGAGTTTCTCATTATTCTCCCTCAGAGACTCAGCCACTGCAACTCCTACATTGTTGCGCACCGTTGCGATCTCTTCTAGTAAAGCAAAGTTTTTGCTGCGACAATAACCAAAGATTGTCATTCTGGTCCATCTACGGACTTCCAGGGGAGCGCGACCATCACGTCCAGCGTTGGGGAGGAGCTCCCTTCCCCCGGGATCTTAATCAAGTTGACGTCCTCGATCACAGCGGCGGCGCGCTCATAAAGGGAGTGGGCCACATCTTGGTCGCCCCGAGCGGTGATCACCCTGCTTATCTCGGGGATCTTCATGCATAGGTAGCCTTGGTGGACCACGGCCCCTAGACGGTTGATCGTGGTTCTCCCCATTATGGTGTTGTAGGAGGAGGGGAGATCCACCACGTCAAACTGGACCATCTCTGTAAGGTAATTGTCTGGGGCGCCGAACGTCATTTGGAGGTCGACCTTCCCCAAGGGATATATGGTTTTCCCCTGGACAAAGCCTTGTAGAGGCCCGACTGTGGGTTCTAGGAGCTTCTCGTCCACCTGCATTTCCTTGAACGCCTCTAGGTAAAGGACATCCATGGCGCTTCCGCCATCAACGAGGATTCGGGCGAGGTAGCAGTTAAACACTATGGCGGTGACGATCAATGCATCATCGTGGGGGAAGTGAACCCCACATGCGTCTTCCGCGGTGAAGGTGAGGGGGACATTCGACCATTTTGGTGGCCGAGACGTGTTGAGGACCCTTATTGCCTTTACTTCCAGCGCATACTCCTTGCACTGGCGTTTGGAGTCTCACTCGGAGGCGGATCCCCCCAAGATGACATTAACATATCTCTGGGAGGTCTGGAAAAGGAGTTCATCACTCGAGCCCCTTTCCTAGCCTTGCCTTTGATATCCCCCCGAGGGAGCGAGGAGTGCCACCTTGGTCGACAATGGAGGGGGTAAGGAGGCAGGTGTTCCATCTAGGCCTTTATGCCTAACCCTAATTTTGATGATTAATGAAACAAAGTGTTTCAAACTGATTGTGTTTTTGAGATTGTTTGATACAGAGCTCTGTTGGGAAGAAATGCAAGATGATCAAGATGAACCCAACGTAAAATGATAAAAGCACAAGTCACAAACAACAAGGTCGAGACACAAATCGAGAAACGCAAAGGACCTAAGGTAATCTGTGATTTTATTTTTACCGATCTCGGTGTTTGGAGGTTGATCGGTTAAGGATTTTGTTTTTAGATTTAACCGTACTATAAAGAGAGGTTGCAAAGTCCTCTCTACACTTCCAACATGAACTGAGAAACTTAGGTCATTGCATTGAAATCTTTTTGGTTGGATTTGATCTGAATTTGTTTTTGAAAGATTTGGATTTTCAGTTGAGTTTTGATAGTAGAAGAGTTTTTTAAATTTTTAGAAAGATCTAGGCAGATCTGGTTTTTGCTTTTGTTGACAAAAATGTATCCCTTAAAATTATCTTTCAAACGAGCTATTAAACTATCAATTTGGATTTCTAGATTTAAAGTTATAGCTGTTTTTGTTCATACTGACTGTCAGTTTGCTATGCTGACTGTCAATTTGAATGTCAGTTTGTGTTAACTGACAATTGTCCAGAGAGTGTGTTTTTCGGGCCAAAATTTTTTGTACTAAACTGACTGTCAGTATGCCCATGCTGACTATCAGTTGGGGTTTCGACCACAGCTGTGTTTATCTGAGTTTTCTTTTAAACTGGTCGGTGTTTTGGTCGAACTGACTGTCAGTTTACATAACTGACTGTCAGTTTACATAACTGACTGTCAGTTTGGGTTTCAAGTTTCCATATACGACCACAAATGGCTAGCTATTTTTTATCCTTAAATTTTGTCGGCCGTTGTGTATGTAACTGACTGTCAGTTTGGTTAACTGACTGTCAGTTTGAGTTGCTGATTTTCAGCCCTAGCTCCAACAGTTCTTTTGATCCTTGAGGCTATAAATAGAGGCTTTGGGCTCGTATTTCACATAACAAGCAGCCTCCTCTCATACACATTCTTGAGCCTTAGTTTGTTATACAAAATCTTGATCTTTTGATCAAGTCGAGTGCTTTTCAGATCCACCGAATGCTTTCGTTCATTTCATTTTGCATCCTATTAGTTTCTCGGTGATTGTTTGGAGGTCTAGAGAAGAGCTTGCTACCTATTACTCTTGGTGAGCGCCCTCACCTAGACGGTTCGGAGGCATGGCCGTTGATCTCTCCATTCGGAGATTGTCGGAGAGACTCGGCGCATTTGTACAAGGCATCGGTGCTCGCCTTTCCGTAGTGGACAAGGAGCAAACAATAGTGGATAATATCCTTCGTGGATATTGAAGCAAGACTCAATTTATTTGAGTGCTTCAACGAGGATTAGGGGAGACTGGGCGAGTCTCCGAGACCTCGATAAAAAAATCGTTGTGTTCGTTCTCTCTTCCTCTTGCTCATATTATTATTTGTTCTTGATCTCTTTATTTGCAAATATTTGTTTTAATTTAAAGTTTTTAAAAGACTCCTATTCACCCCCCCTCTAGTCGGCATCTTTGATCCTACAGCAGGGCCCCCTCCCCCCGGCCTGTGCTGCTCAAGAAATGCCGCAAAGTGTTGAAGAAGCGTGTGGCATTCTCGAGTGGCGTGGGAGGTAGACTTATGGAAAGCACACCAAAAGGTGGCTCCGGCCTCCTTTCCCCATAGCTTAGGAGCCTCTCGCGCATGAAAGGATGGGCCTCCCCCGCCACTTTTCGGCTTGGAGAAGGATCGTTGCCCCCGATTAGGATCTCGGGAGCCGCCTCCTCCTTCAAGGAAGAAAGCATCCCGAGGCCTTGGCTTGTTACGGGGTCCCCTCTTGGGACGCTTATGGGAGGGGTCCCTAGAGTCCCTCTTCCCAAGGCCAGAGGTCCCCTGGTTCTTCTAGAGGTCGTCTTCCTCCGCTCTTGGGTACTTCTCAAGTACGTTGAAGAGCTCATCCGCAGAGGAGGGTCAACTCTAGAAGAGCCTCAGATGGAGCTCTCCCAGCAGGATTCCGCTCTTGCACGCCTTGATCACCGTTGAGTCGGGGACATGAGTCACCTTGCTCTTGATTTGGGCAAAGCGCTTGAAGATGCTTTATATGGTCTCCCCCGACCGTTGCTGGACAGTGTACAGCTGTGATGAATGCAGGGGCGGACATAATTCCCCTAGAAATTGGCGCAGAACTCACGCTTGAGTTGCGCAAAGGACTTGATGGAGCCCACCTTGAGGTTGTAGAACCATGATTGGGCTATCCCAGAAAGGTAGAAGGGGAAGACGTTGCAGTGAACGCTCTCATGCCCCCAACTATCGAGATGGCTGTGGAGTAAACCTGCACAAACTCGTAGGGCTCGACCTCCCCGTTGTACTGCTCAATGTGCGGTGGCCGATATGGCTTTGGCCATCAGACACACCAGAGGCGGCGGCAAAGGGGTTGATTGGCCCCCTCCACCTCATTTGGGGAGCCCGCATCGCTGTCCCCCTTCACGGGGGAAGCGCGTTCATTGTCCAAGTCAGGGAGGGGTCCTAATGGACCTCCCTCTTTTCGGTAAAGCCTCCCTTCTTTGGGGTTGGTGGAGATAACCTCCTGTACCTCGGGGAGGTCCCCGGAGGTGCCAGTGGCTTCTTACATGTGCCTCTTTCCCTTGTCCGCTGGGATGCGGGGGCGGAGCCCATGCTTCGGGAGTAATTCCGGGCGACAGCAAGAAGGGGCTCCCCCTGACCTTGTTGTGCACATTCGCTCAACCTCCTTCCGGGTGAATCGGTTTTGATTCACCAAGGGAACTCAGGGAGGGGGCCCCGAGGGAGGGAGCTGATGCGTGTCAACGGCGGGCGCGGAGGAAAACTCATGCACCGAGGAGGTTCCCGCAAAAGAGATGGCCCTTCACGTGGGAAAGGTTCTCATCGAAGGGATGGCCTGCACTGCGGAGACCATGCCATGTACAAGAAGAGTCCCGGGAAGGCCATCTCCTGGGATGGGGAAAGCCCAAGGGGCGGGGGCGCCTCCCGGGATGGGATGTGCCCCGGGGATGGGAGCATTTCTCGGGAAGGGGTGTCCTCACCTCCTAGGAAGGGATGTCCCTTGGAGACAAGAGCGCCTCCTGGGAGGGGGTGTCCTTTGGAGACGGGAGCACCTCCCGGGAAGGGGTGTCCCACGGAGACGGGAGCGCCTCCCAGGAAGGGCAAAGTTCCTGGTGCGAAGAAGGTGCTTGGGTACCCCATCATGAACGGCGGTGGTGATCCCATGAACGGGAACGGAGGCGGGTACGCAGGGGCTGGAGGCCGCGCTATGGTGCGCAACAACTCCTCGAGAGTATGTTACGTGCGAAGCTGGCCTTCGACAAGCACCCCAAGTAACAGGTCTCCAGAGGCTGGAGGTATCGCCTGGGGGACACTTGGTCCCTCCAGCATGGTTGCATCGGGTTGGCTCGAAGGAGCCATGCTCCAGCCGAGGGGCACGAGAGAAGGAAGCGCTGCCTCCCCCCGAGAATCCCCGAGAGGGGGCGCTGCGATGACGGCCCCTTGTGTCAACGGCGCAGGGTTGCTAGGGCCGGCGTCGTTGGAGAGGGAGGCCAAGTGCCTCGTTTTTCTTGGAGGAGCCATGACAATTCGTGACGAGTCCCCACGGACGGCGCCAACTGTAGTGGTATTAAAAAATACCCCAGCAGGTTTGATGACGTGTGTGACACGTGTTTGACAACACGAGCTGACCGTATGACGGGTCACCCCGTGTTGGACAATCACAGAAATTGACACGAGGGTTTATACAAGTTTGGGCCTTAGTGGAGACCCTAGTCGTATCGACGCACTCCCGACACGAGTCAGCTAGGGGGGCTCTCTCCCAGGGAGAGGGTTCCTCATCACACCTATTGGTTTTTGTGTATTGAGTACAAATGAATGTCTTAGATTACAAGAGGGGGTACAAGGGTATATGTAGACTCCAAAAGATGCAAATTACTAAACTACCCTAGCTGCCACCGTCGGATCAAGGGCGTTGTGGTCTTTTGGCGGAGCGTGGGGCACTGATCTCGGACACGTGGCCGCCCTCAACTTCAGTGCCCCAATCCCAGACCCGAAGGACCAGAGGAGGGAGGCCCCTACCCCGGAGGACTGGAGTAGGGAGGCTCCCACCTCCTCCCCCGGAGGACGGAGGAGGGAGGCTCCTGTCCTGAAGGACCGGAGGAGAGAGGCTCCTATCCCGGAGGACCTCGTCTCTTGGAGGACCGAAGGAAGGAGGCTCCTCTCCTGGGGCCCGGAAGAGGGAAGCTCCTATCCCGGAGGACCGGAGGACCGGAGGACCGGAGGAGAGAGACTCCTATCCGGGAGGACCTCGTCTCTCGGAGGACTGGAGGAAGGAGGCTCCTCTCCTGGGCCCGGAGGAGGGGGCTCCTCTCCCAGGGGACCTCATCTCCCGGAGACCAAAGGAGGTCAGCCTTCTCCCAGAGAACCTGAGGAGGGAGGCTCCACTCCTGGGCCTGGAGGACCGGAGGGCCAGAGGAGGGAGACCCCTATCTGGGGGGCCGGAGGAGGGAGGCTCCCATCTTGAGCCCGTAGGAGGGATATCACCTACGGCCAATATGTTTTCCCCCAACAGATGTCATGAGTCATCAAGGTGGTCATTCACTTGAGAGTGGGACCAATCATTGGGGGATTGATCTCTTGACCCCTTGGCAGCTCATAAGTGGGACTCATCTAGTCATCCACCTTCCATACTCTTAGCTTGCGATCTCTCACCGTTCTTGCCTGACAGAGGATCTTTGTCATGGATACTGCTTAAGTATCCTTGTTAGCACCAACAGGGTCATGAATAGTACCGATTTGCTAGGTTGGGGGGGCAGCCCCAGCATGGTATGGAAGCACACTTCCATGTTGGCGATCACTCCCTTTAACACTCTAACCCCTCGTTTGTTGTGTTTGACAGAGGTGAGAGCCTTCTGGAGTAGCTCTTTGTTCATTACCAGATCAGGTGTCTCTGGTTCACTAGTCATGTTGGAAAAGAGTTTGTTACACCAAGATGATTGATAACTTCCCCATAGTCAGTGCCAACTATCATATCGGGGGTACCAAGGTAGACCTAGCACCGATACACAGCACATGAAATTTGTGGGTTGTTTTTGGAGAACACGAGCACCCTGGTGTCTTTTTCTGCTCTTCCAAGATCCCACAAATCAAGAGAAAAAGACAGAGATTTATATAGGTTCAGGGGCTGACAGAAACCCCTACTTCTTGTCATTACACCATTCAGATCATCCTAGAGGAAGTCGCCAGAGGAGGTACCAGTTATCTTGCACTATATCAAAGATAATAGAGTACAAATAGATTATTATAGAACGGTTGTGAAGTACTCTAAAACCTTCACAACCGGTTTTGGTGTCTAGCCTATACAACCAATATAACCCTAACTGAGTGCTCTATAGTGGGCTCAACGAGTTGAATATTGACGTATAGGCTAGGCGAGAATGAATCTCCAAGGAACCAAATCAAGACTTTTTAGGAAGTCATTTTCTTCTTGAGAAAATTACCAACCTAGGACTCTTTTTAGATATACGGAATTCCTGTTAGACCGGTCTAGGGAGTGCTTTGCACATGCTATGATATGTGAGGGCATGAGAAAATTAATGCTCTATTGTGACACCATAAAAAGTTTCTTCCAGACCACCTTAAAAAAAACTTTCTCTCTCAAATTGTCTTCTTCTAATCTCACCCATCTTTTTCTCGTCAACCATCAAACCAGATTCTCACTCCAACATATATTTTCTTTCCTCTCAGTAGATATTTTCTTTCTCCATAGATGATATTTCTTCCAGTAGATCAAATTTTACCTGAAAAAGACCCAACATCTCATCATTTGTGATGTGAATGGTGGCCCGATCTTCCAACATGTAGTGGTAAATTGATTGATGGAGAACTCGACGTTGATGATCCGGCTTCCAATCAGAACTGATTCGAACCCCTGCAATCGTGACACCACGGCTCTGTTGGTTATCAACCACGCCAAGACACAGTTGACCTCACCAATAAGGCTTATTCCTACATGCGAATTGAGAACACAAGCAAGAACACGGTAGATGCAATCTGAATATTGCTAATTACCAATGAAGAACACAAGTTGGGGTTCCACAAACAGATGAACGGTGAAAACTGTCTAAGCAGTATAATCTAAGAAAAACCCAAGTGTCTAAGGCGCCGACTACTGAGTATATGAAAGAGAGGAACGTGAGGGGGTCGAGCTAGGGTTGTGTGTGTCCAGGGGAGGTGCACACAACCTGGGTTTGGACCCCAACACAACTACAAGGCCCGAAACAGCCCAAAATGATGACACAGCACCTTGTTTCAATGATTCACTGATCCACAATGAATCTGGGGCTGGGACCAGACCCATTGGAAAGGGCTCGTCGTTCTCAATTCCAATGAGTACAAAAACTCCTCCATTGGACTCGGTATGAAGGAGTTATGACTGTTTCAATGCGGTGACGTCTGCTGACTCCGAACCGAAATCTGAGCCCAAATTCTGGTCGACTTGAAGTCCGGCTTGACTTGGCGTAGAATGTGTGGCATCCAAGTGGAAATGTGATCTCGTGGAGGTGGTGGTGTCCTTCGGAAAGTGCGCCAACTTGGTGTAGAGGCGGCCGGTTCGACTTGGCGCCAATCTGGATTGTGCCAATAAGCTGAGATGCACTAGTGGCTGTTCTGGTGGTGCTTCTCCCATGTTCCTAAGTAGTAAAACATCATAATTATTCAGTAGCATCTCATCCTCAATAACATTATTATAAACAGCGAGAAACGAGCTCACCTCATGATTTAATTTACATGCACGAACTCTGGTCATAGGACCATGTATTATTTCCGCTACCGGAGGATTGTCGGTGGTGCGTGTATCCAATGGAGTGATGTTCTCATCATCCTCCCCCTCTTGAATTGGAGTCGTCCTCAACTCAGGCTCATCTTCCTCTCCCACGTACGGCTTTAAATCTGAAACGTGAAATGTGGGACTAACCCCAAAAACTACAGGCAACTCAAGCTTGTATGCATTATCGTTAATCTTCTCAAGTATTTTAAAAGGACCATCAGCTCGAGACATTAATTTAGACTTTCTCAAATATGAAAACCTATCCTTTCTCAAGTGCAACCATACTAAATCACCCGGTTCAAATGCCAATACTTTACTACCTTGACTTCCAGCCATCCTATACTTCTCATTCATTCGCTCTATATTGTCCTTAGTTGTTTCATGTAATTTTAGAACGAACTCAGCACGCTTCTTAGCATCCAAATTAATTTTCTCAGAGGTAGGCAAAGGTAGTAAATCAATAGGAGCACAGGGGTTAACACCATATACTACCTGAAACGGACTTACCTTTATGGTGGAATGCACTGAACGATTATAAGTGAACTCTACATGAGGTAGGCACTCTTCCCACATCTTCAAATTTTTCTTCAAGACAGCCCACAACATGGTTGACAACGTGCGGTTGACGACCTCCGTCTATCCGTCGGTTTGGGGATGACACGTAGTAGAGAACAGCAGTTTCGTCCCCAATTTATTCCATAAGCATCTCTATAAATGACTCAAAAACTTCGCGTCATGATCTGAAACAATAGTGTTTGGCACTCCATGTAGGCGCACAATCTCCCTGAAAACAATTCAGCAACGGTTGTAGCATCATCGCTCTTATGACAAGGTATAAAGTGTGCCATTTTAGAAAATCGATCCACAACCACAAAAATACTATCCCTCCCCCTCTTTGTCCTAGGTAATCCAAAAACAAAATCCATAGAAATATCCTCCCAAAGGAACACTAGGAACAGGAAGAGGCATATAAAGACCATGGGGATTTAGGTGAGACTTATCTTTATTGCACGTAGTGCAGTGTGACACGTAGTGCTCGACGTCGCATCTCAACTTTGGCCAAAAGAAATGTGCGGCCAGTACATCATCAGTTTTCTTCACTCCAAAATTCCCCATCAAACCACCTCCATGCGCTTCCTGTAAAAACAAAAGGCGAATGGAGCTAGCTGGAATGCATAGCTTGTTAGCACGATATAACAATCCATCATGCAGCACATATTTATTCCATGTTCTTCCTTCTCTACAATGTTCAAAAGCATCTTTAAAGTCCAAATCAGTAGCATATAACTCTTTTATTGTCTCTAAATAAAAAATTTTATGATCAAGTTGAGACGCCATAGTATAACGCCTAGATAACGCATTGGCAATTACATTGTCTTGTCCTTTCTTGTGCTTAATGACATATAGGAACGACTCTATGAACTCAACCTATTTAGCATATCATTTATTCAGTTTGGCTTGACTTCTAATATGTTTCAAAGATTCATGATCAGAATGAATAACGAATTCCTTGGGCCAAAGATAATATTGCCATGTTTCTAACACTCGCACTAAAGCATACAACTCCTTATCATAAGTCAAATAATTCAAAGTTGGCCCATTCCGTTTCTCACTAAAAAAGCAACGGGTTTACCTTCCTGTAGTAGCACTCCTCCTATTCCAATTCCACTAGCATCACATTCTAACTCAAAAGCCTTACAACACCCGAAAGTTGGAGTAGAGGTGCATGTGTAAGCTTCTCTTTCAACGTGTGAAAAGTTTGTTCTTGTGCTGGTCCCCATTGGAAAGGTACACCCTTCTTTGTCAACTCATTCAGCAGGGCAGCAATGGTGCTGAAATCTTTCACAAAACATCGAGAGAACCCTGCAAGACCATCAAAACTTCTCACCTGTGTGATGTCAACAGGGTCGGCCAGCTCTTTATGGCTTCAATCTTCGATTCATCCACCTCAATTCCCTGTGGAATGACAACATATCCAAGAAAAGAAACTCGATCTGTGCAAAAGGCGCACTTCTCAAGGTTACCAAACAAACGTGCATTTCTCAAAGCATCAACAACAGCACGTAAATGTTCCATGTGTTCTTTATGTGACTTGCTATAAATCAAAATATCATCAAAATTAACTACCACAAATTTTCCAATGAAGGCACGTAAAACCTCGTTTAAGCCAAAAGGCATGACTAACCACTCATATAAAGCGAACTTAGTTTTAAATGAAGTTTTCCATTCATCTCCAAATTTCATTCTAATCTGATGGTATCCACTACGCAAGTCAATCTTTGTGAAAAGAATAGAACCACTTAACTCATCAAGCATGTCGTCTAACTAGAAATAGGATGACGATACCTTATTGTGATATTATTAATGGCTCTACAATCAACACACATACGCCAACTACAGTCTTTCTAAGGAACCAAATAGAATGGAACGGCACATGGACTAAGGCTTTCCCGTACGTACCCTCGATCCAAAAGGTCTTGGAATTGTCGCTGAATCTCCTTAGTCTCTTTCAGATTGGTTTTGTAAGCAGCACGGTTTGGCAAAGTCGCCCCCAGAACCAAATCAATTTGGTGCTCAATCCCTCTAATAGGTAGCAGTCTCGGGGGTATCTCAGCTGGAAACACATCCTCATACTCCTGCAAAAGGTTATTGACAGCAGGAGGCAAAAAGCTAGGCATATCATCAAGTGAAAATAAAACCTCTTTGCATATTAGAGCATAGTACAGCGCATCATCCTCATTAATTTCAACAAGATCAGATTTAGTAGCAAGCATAACACCACCTTTTAATTTAATTCCTTTGGACCTAGAACTGGGTGCTTTTTTCTCTTTCTTAGGTGGGAAAGCGTGTTTAACTACTTGCTGCTTTTCAGCTTCTAGCGCACTCTCTTCCTTCTCATTTTCAGCTCTCTCTTTATAAGAATGCACAATTTTAGCAAGTGTCATAGGAAGCAAAGTGATTTTCTTTCCTTTGTGCATAACAGTGTATTTATTACTTCTACCATGATGAGTTGCATCAGTATCAAATTCCCATGGACGGCCTAATAAAAGTGAATATGCTTGCATAGGCACTACATCAAAATCAGCAAAATCATGGTATGTTCCAATGGAAAAATGCACTCTCGCAGTTTGTGTTACCTTCACATTATCGCTGTTATTGAACCATTGAATATGGTATGGATGAGGATGCGCACGTGTGGTCAAGCCAAGCTTCTTGACCATATCTGAACTCACCAAGTTGTTGCAGCTCCCGCCATCAATTATGACACGAACACGTCGATCCTTGACGATGAGGAACATCTGAAACAAATTATGGCGTTGTAGCTTCTCCTCTTTCTCCATTTGAGTGCTCAACAATCGCTGCACAATTATGGTCCTGTAATTCTCCGTGGCAGCGGTGCCTAAAATCTCCTCACCATCGTTGTCTGTATCATGATGACCATCATTGTCCGCAAGAGCATATTCATCCTCAACATCACTAGCATGAATGTACCCACCGTCTTCCGTTGCAATGTACACTCGCTGACTTGGGCAATCCTTCATGACATGGCCCATTCCCTTGCAATGATAGCACACGATTACAGTCGTTCGACCCATGGAAACCACCGATGAAGAACTCTTCGCTGGTGCCTGCACACTAGTAGATTTACTCACCTTGGGTGCACATGACGGTGGTGGCGGTGCTGCTGAACGCTCCCTACTCGTGGAGGGGGCAGTAGACCGAGACGCAAGAGGTGGGGCTGTTTTGGCTTGCCCCATCGTCGATCTCGGTGTGGATGTACCACCAAAGTTGCTCCTTGTCCTTCGTTGTCTTCCCTGCAATTCTTTGTCTGCCAACATAGCAAGATGGAACAATCTATTGACAATATCATATTCTTTGTAATCAATTATGTCCTGAATTTCACATCGTAAACCCCATAAAAACGAGCCATCTTATCCTCATCATCCTCAACTACCCCACAATGCAACATGCCTATTTGTAGCTCTTGATAGTACTCCTCTACAGACTTGTTACCTTGATTCAAGCGTTGCAATTTCTTATGCAAATCACGTTTATAAGAAGGGGGAACATATCTACTACGCATAGCCCGCTTTAACCTATCCCACGTATCAAGTTCTAAGCCAGAATTAACTACTTCGTTCCACCAAATGATAGCAAAATCTTTGAACTCACTAGTAGCTTGTCTGACTCTATGTACCTCGGGGACTAAATGGGAGTTAAATTTTTGTTCAACTGTCATTTCCCAATCTAAATAAACTTCAGCATCATATACACCGGAAAAAGAAGGTATGGTAAATTTAACATTAGCAAAAAGATCATCATTCCCACAACCATTGCAGTGATTAAAATTATTACCTCCTATACCTTGATGGTTGTGATTCAGGCGGTGTTGTTGACGTGCATGTTGGGCAATGGCGAGTTCAATGTCGACATCGCGGCCTCACCAAACATCATCATCATCTCCCACGACGGACTCCTCATTATCTTGTGCTGCATCGTGCTCTTCCCCCCCTCTGGCACCGTTGTTATTCTTTCAATGCGTGTAGTGAGCGTGGCCAAACTATTGATGAGTGTCGCCATGTCTCGTTGCAAGTTGTTCATGATAGCTGTAGTATCTTCAAGCTTTCTAGTAAGGTGTTCATTAATGGCATTGTGTTGTTCACCCAAGAGTTTCATGAGCTCTCCTTTTGTAATACACTCGTCACCATCAGATATATCACCTGTCATTGTTAGTAGAAAACAAAAAACAACACAAGAGTATTATCCCTATCAACTACTAGGTCGTGGAGGGGGAATCATACACTCTCAAGCATCTTACAAGTGCTCTTACCAAAACAGCGGGGTGGTACAACCGGTGGCTGGTTTGTCATATTGCAACGACCGTGAGAGAGGCAATTGCAAGGTTGAACCGGAATTGATCGGAAGTAGGTGGAGTTCGGATGGCAATGTATAGTAGCAAAGGAATAGAAAGTAATTCAAATCAGAAATTGCAATACTGAAAAATAGTCCCAAGCTAGTCTATGTCATTGGCCTAAACTCATCTCGGACTAGTTCAAGCGACAAAGGAAATACTAGCGGAAGGACTTCAAGGATGCAAGAACTTCTTCTGATCTGAACTCTCTCTTGTTGTTTAGCGCAGCTCTTTTAATGTGCTGGCCTTTTCCTTTTCTCTTTTTTTTTTGCTCACAAAGCAAACACAAACACTGGACTAGGCACTGAAAACAAAGATCCCTCGAATTTGAAGCAAGGAGAAACGAATCTGGATGGCGAAACGGTGAGGGGAAAAAACGATGTTGAAACTTGTCAAGGCAAACTCATCGAAGATGACCAAATTTGGGGGTCAAAATTTTGCTGAAACCGAGAAAGTGGGTCAGATTCAAGTGTAACTTTTTGTGTACATACAAATCTATATAAAAAAACTTGCAAAACGAAGCTGCTAGGTGAAAGTTACGCCGATTTTATGGCAGGCGCACGCTACGAATCACACTAGAACTTGAAATTGTCTTGGTTTTGGATTGGAATTTGTACGAAGCTCGGCAAGACTAGACCAAGGACTCGTTTCAAAGCGCAACACAGCGACACAGTGACGGACTAAAGTTCAGGAAAACAATCTGAAAAGAAAAAAAATTGCGAAGGCACAAAGGGGTTGTATGATAGCGAATAAACAACGACGAACACAATCTTTTTGTGGGGCTTTTTCTGGAATCTAGGTGATGGAAAAATTAATCTAACAAAAAGGGGATACAATGTTACCTATCGGGCAACCTGTCTCTGATACCACTTGATGTGAACGGTGGCCCAATCTTTCGACGGGTAGTAGTAAATCGATTGATGGAGAACTCGACGTTGACGACCCGGCTTCCAATCAGAACTGATTCGAACCCCATGCAATTGCGACTCCACGGCTCCGTTGGTTATCAACCATGGCAAGACACGGTTGACCTCGCCAATAAGACTTATTCCTACATGCGAATCGAGAACACAAGCAAGAACATGGTAGATGCAATCTGAATATTGCTAATTACCAATGAAGAACACAAGTTAGGGTTCCACAATCCGATGAACGGCGAAAACTGTTTAAGCAGTATAATCTAAGCAAAACCCAAGTGTCTAAGGTGGCGGCTACTGAGTATATGAAAGAGAGGAACGTGAGGGGGTCGAGCTAGGGTTGTGTGCGGCCAGGGGAGGTGCACACAACTTGGGCTTGGACCCCAACACAACTACAAGGCCCGAAACAGCACAAAACGATGACGCAGCACCTTGTTTTGACGATTCTGACTGATCCACAAAAAATCTGGGGCTGGGACCAGACCCATTGGAAAAGGCTCATTGTTCTCAATTCCAACGAGTACAAAAAATCCTCCATTAGACTCCGTATGAAGGAGTTATGACTATTTTAATGCAGTGTTGTCTGCTGACTCCGTACCGAATTCTGAGCCCAAATTGTGGTCGACTTGAAGTCCGGCTTGATTTGGCATAGAAGGTGTGGCGTCCAGGTCGAAATGTGATCGTGTGGAGGTGATGGTGTCCTTCGGAAAGTGCGCCAACTTGGTGTAGAGACGGTCGGTTTGACTTGGCACCAATCTGGATTGCGCCGACAAGCTGAGATGCACTGGTGGCTGTTCTGGTGATGCTTCTCTATGTTCCTAAGTAGTAAAACATCACAATTATTCAATAGCATCCCATCCACAATAACATTTTTTATAAATAGCGAGAAACGAGCTCACCTTATGATTTAATTTGCGTGCACGAACTTTGGTCATAGGACCATGTATTATTTCTGCGACCAGAGGTTTGTCGGTGGTGTGTATTCAATGGAGTGATGTCCTCATCAATTTGTCACATCAAGGGGACATGATTAAGTTGATTTGACACTAATCACATCGATTAAGCTTAATGATCAAAACCTCATGATGGTGTCTCTTGATTTTGTCCCTATATATACAAGTCTCTTGGAGAATTGCTCCTTCTCATCAATTCTCTTGGTAATCTAACTGAAATTCTCAGCTTATTCTTGCTCTTCCTTGCTCACATTTGTTCTTAGCCAAATAACACACACATACACTCAACATTGCAACATATACACTTAGTTCATCCACTCATTCCATTTTTCCCTCTCCATCCCAAGTTGGTCCCCCATCCACCATCGAAGTCTCCTCAGGAGTCCCTGGATCCATCCCCACCTCCGCCTTGGCAAAGTCGCTGGAGGATCAGCGCGTCTCCGTTCTAATCTTTCCTCCAGTAGCACCTAGCTCTCGCTGTCGTTCAATCATTGTCGACCGATTTTCCACAGAAGCCGCCACCAACACCGTCTCCACCGGCTGTCCTTTACTGCCCACCGCTCATCGCTAGCCAAAGTGGCAGGAGGAGCCCTGTCATCGTGCACCCCGTTCCGCTAGAGGCCGCCGCCGCTTTGGACTCATCGCCAGCACCATCAGATGCATCGTGTTCACTGTGCCACGTGGAAGCTTCCACCTTCTTGGATTGGTCTAAAATAGTGGCGATCACCGTCGCAGTCATAGCCACCTGCCACCCAACTACATCTCCGCTGTCCATGCCTCAATGACTCTGCCACCACTTTTCCTTGTTGCCTCACCACCGTCTCCTCGAGAGGTCCACCTCAAGCCTGTTACGCCACCACCAGCACCACCGCTCTACTCATCGCCGGTGATCCCCTGTGTCTTCTCTTCTCGCTGTGATTGCCGTCGATTATGGCGCTCCACCGCCATGTCACCGTTGATGACTTCATCTCCATTATTCCCACGCCTTGAGGATCTCATCCATCATCGCCACCGCCGTTATTGTCATCACCATTGTTCCAGCGGCTTGTGTCCTGATTCTCAGCAGTTGTGGCCACCACCATAGTCGCCATCATCACTATTGTCATCCCCACCAATTCCCTAGCCACCCAGACCCTGTGCTGCTGATTGCCACCGCCGACCACCGTTGTTTTCGCCGTATCTTGGTTTTGCCCCTTACTAGCCGCAAGCCAAGCCAAGCCCAATGTCAGCCGCTGACATTGGCAATGCCAGCCGAGGCCTTCGCGTGTGTATTTCTTCGTCACATTTGTGTCACCATGCTCAAGGTCTTAAATCCCTCAAATTGGCTACAAATTATTTCCTTTCGAGTTCCAGATTTTTCTAATGTCTATTCCAGATCGTATCTAAGCCCTGACTCCAGTCGCCTTTTTCAGTATCAAACATTCACTCGACCCAAAGCCTCTTTTATTTAGTTCTACTTGCATGCATGCACAGTTACTAAGTATAATGTTAATTTCTGGATGCTTATGTTGTGCATTAATTATCATGATATAGATTTCAACGTAAGTGCTTTTGAGGAGAGTAAGGGACCTACAACCAAGGGCTTCGATGCTGTAGAACAAGAAGGCAAGACACACATCCTTGACCATGTTGGAATCTTACTTTCACAACTATTCTTAATTTGATTTCTAAACTATTATGCATGCTAATTTGACTAAAATAATATGTTGGAATAAACTCGATTACGTAGTAACGTAAGCTTGAATAGCCCTTCCTTGATTTTTAGCCTATATGCCATGTCATCCTAGGCTACTTAAACTTAATTCTTATATTGTTCACATATGTATGTATCACTTGTCCTTTGAAATAAACATGATTCATGAAAATTCTTAATTGAGATATTTATTGGAATTGAAAATATCTTAACCTATTAAATGAATTTGTTGTACTTAAGGTTGTGATGGTAAAGGGGAGGAAGGTGGTTGATGTCGTGGTGCATGATTGGGTTGTGGATAAACCTCTTACTTAGGATAAATAAGGGTGAGAATTTTGTGTCACACCCCATGATTGGAAACACGTACTAATCACAAGTTTGTTATGGACAAGCCTAACTAAGTATCATGCTGAGTATTGATTTTATCTCTGCATGAATAGTCGTTCTCATTCCCTGGTTTGGGAATGGGTGTAAGGAGAGTGTTCGAACTCATGCCTTCGTTTGAAATGGATGATACAATAAGGGATATCATCATAGTACCTTTGGGTTGAGGATAGACGCCCACAACAGTAACTTAAACTGTTAGATGTTCTTTTACACAATATTTTTACTTCTTCTACTCATGTCAGGAGTCGTATAGAAATGACCCTAATTGGGAATGCTAACAAGGAGAAGACTTGGAGTTCTAAGATTGCAATCCTCTAGTCGAGTTAAATTGTGGGAAGGTCCTAAGTTCTGTTGCGATGTTTTGCAAAACTGTTAAACTCTATATGCTTGCTTTGTCGACATTGTATTGTAACTAAGACCATAAGACCCTTATCTATTGTGTGCTTTTGTTAAACTCTCTTGATGTAATATTATAAATCTGTGAGATGTGTATTCTGTATTAGTCTAGAAACAACTATTTCCTAAGTAGTTGCAAGAAAATCGGGAATGTTCTCTTAACCTCCCGTCGCTAGACCTACTTAAAGCAACCCATTTACAGTAGAGGGTTCGACATCTATTTCTCACAAGAAATTGGTCATTTCTCATCCAAGTGTGATCCAGAAATCTAGGACATTTATTTTCGATGGGGACTCTTGAAAGGAGTAATGCATGTGCATTTTCTTCACTAAGTAGAGATTTTAGGTTTATACTACCACTTGTAAAATAGTTTTAAAAAACCATCTCCTTAAAAAAAGGGATTAAACTCTATACCACTCTAAAGATTGTCTTTAGTAAATCCCACTGTAATATTTCAATGGAAGTGCCATTGAGGCATGCATGTTAATAAAATAGTATAGCATTTTACCACAACCCTACCTTGTGAGTGGTTTGAAGTAGGGTAAATGGATTAGATTTGAATTGGATATTAGTTAAATTATATTTGCATCTATATTTTTAAGTAAGATTCAGATTTGGATATGGTTGGATTCAAATCGGATCAATAGATGATATGGATTTGAATCAGATTATTTTTAATTCTGATCGTATGTTGGATTCTATTGAATACTATTTATATTTTTTCATTTCATTAATTTTTTAGTACAAAATTTAAAATTTACTTGTTTTGAATCAATAAATAGCATATTTTGAATGAATTTATACTACATTTGTACTATTAATGTAAGACTTTGATTAGAAAATTGACATACTTATTTCGTATACAAATAATTTATCGGATTTTATCGGATTCGAATGCAGATACATATATTTTTTTTGTCGGATTCAAATATAAATTTGGATAGAGAAGAAAAATATTACTTAGATACAAAATTCCTTAACATACTGTCCTTATTACATCTGCGTCCAACTCTGATTTACATGTCTAGTATTAGAAGGTAATTTTTCAAAAAAAGAAAAAGAAAAAAGGTGTTAGAGTAGAGGCCTGTAAGGCCGAGAAAGTCGGCCAGATCCAGGAAGGCCCAGAAAGTCCGGAGCTCATCTTCTTCACGAGGCGCCCTTGGAAACCAGCAGCGCAGTGCAAAGCCAAAAACCTTCTCGCCCGCACTCGAGTGATTTCTCTTGCTAAAGCCGCGAAACGAAGGGAGAGTAGCCAATCCAAGCCTCGCCATGGATCCCTCCATCATGAAGCTCCTCGAGGACGACGACGTGCGCCCCCAAACTCCCCACCTTTCTCGCCATTTTGGAATCCTTGGAGAAGGGTGCCATGATGACTTGTTGGTTTGGATGTGCAGGACGAGAGCCTGCACTCCGGCGCCGACTTGGAGGCCTTCACAGCGGCGCTGAACCGCGAGGTGGAGGGCAGCGGCCCCGCCTCCTCCTCCCAGTTGCTGGATCACGGCGCCGGTGAGTCCCCACCCTACCTACAATCTAAATGATTTCTTGTTATTGGATCAAAATTTGGGGTGCGCCGGATCTTCGCAAGAACCGGGGTTAAAGAAATCAAGAAAAGGTGCTGTGGATTAAGGAATACAGGTGTTGAATTGCGAGAATGGTTGAATCAAGAAAGAGTACTGTAGATTGTAACATAATGTAGCTCCTCGGTTGGAATTTCTGGGTTGCAGTTTAAGGTTTGGAGTTAGCGGAATGTGGGAATTCATGGAAATGAGCGTATGTGTGCATTTTAGTTGCTACAATGTACACAGGACTCAAGAAGAGGATGCTTGGTTAAAGGATAGATTGTAAGTTTGTTCTTTTATTTGATAGAAATGGAGAATTGGAAGTAATGAATGTTGGCATGATTAGAGAGTTGAAATACACAATGAATGGATGCTTTGTTGGAATAAGGAGATAAAGCAGGTATGCTGAGTGTCCTTTGAATACATCAAATGAAGAAAGAAAAGAATTCGTCACTCAAAGAATGTGGTTTATGATTTGAAAATTTGTGTAGGTTCCTGAAATTGGCCCTTATTTTAGCAGAAATAGGGTGTTAGAACACAGGACCATTTTGGTGTGCACTGACCTTTTCATACAGATGAGAAAAGTTTCCTTAGAGCATGAAAGATTGAAGAAAACAATGTACATGCCAAAGAAATGCTATATTGTTTGATTGGAATTTCCTTGCTGAGGTCTATAAATTGGGCCTACATTTTGGAAAAGCGGATAATTTGACCAATGAGCATGAGAATATTATTCAATTTTGTGGACAATAATTCAGACATGATAGTTGGGACAACATAATCCTCCGGAACTGGGCAATTGTATAACAAGTATGCAGATATGATTTCAAAAGATAGAAATGAACTAAACAATGCTAGCTCAAATAAAAGTGTTTCAGGAGTTTGAAACTAAGTTCCAAAATTAGTTCAGGAATTGATACATGGAGATTCTTGTTCTTCCATGAGTATTTGGTTAGTCATTGTTGTGGAGAATTTGAAGTTTTGAACCAATCAGGAACACCAGAAGCAATGAAGTTTGCAAACAAAGAACTAACCTATAAACATTTCTAACATGAAAGTGAAAGCTCGCATGGTCTTATG
This sequence comes from Pharus latifolius, assembly GCA_019359835.1. Classification (NCBI taxonomy): domain Eukaryota; kingdom Viridiplantae; phylum Streptophyta; class Magnoliopsida; order Poales; family Poaceae; genus Pharus; species Pharus latifolius. The sequence goes on along the minus strand of CM033321.1, from coordinate 34,338,977 downwards.
AACTTAGCATAAAATTGCTCTTCATCCAAGTGAAAGATATGATAAAACACAAAGTAGTGAGAGAATGAGGGATTCTTCAAAATTTATTTACCTACCAGACTGAATTAGTAGGACTGGTATAAAGGTGTGCCTGTGTATGAGTTCTATTCTACGATTATTTTTCACTATCCTTAACTTTTCTGCCCTACAATCACCAAATAAATATAATTAAGGATGATTTTTTTTGTCAAGGTTGCAGTTAATAAGGTTTCAAAAGTTGGACACCTGCAACCTAAACTTTGGGGATTTTTCTGTTTTAGAGGATGTTGGAAAGCTCTATTTTATGGAGGAGTTGTCATTTTTGTTGACTTATGCCCTAGATTTGATATTGTTTCCTGTATATTTAAGAGCCCTGTGATCAGCCTTTCATAAACTAGAGTGATTCGCCTTCATTTATGAATTCAACATCTTATTGCTGTGAAGCTTGTTCTGTGAGTTGCTTTGAACTTAAGGTATGTTTGTTCAGGTATTTTGGTTTGCTAGTATCCCACATTGCCATACCAAAAATTAGTCAAATGAAATGTGGAGCATGACCAAAAATTTTTTGGTTGCAAACCAAACAATAGTCAGCATTTTGGCAAGTCAATTCGTGACCAACTTGACATAGAGCGGGAGAGAAGGAAATTGGCAAGCCAATTTCGAGCCAATTTGGGGTTGACAATTTCCTCACGCCAACTTTGGCCAAAAACCAACAAAAAGTTACCAATTCTTGTGTCATGATTGTTTTTTGATCTTCAACCAAATGAAGGCCATATTTTTGGGGATTGACCAAATTTTGATAAGACAAGTTGAGAGTACAAACCAAACATACCTATGGCCTCAATTTGCCTCACCAAAATTTGGTCATACCTCACTAATTAGCCTTTGTTTGATTGGAGGCCAAAAATTGATCATGACCTAAGAATTAACAACTTATGGTTGTCTTTTGGCCAAAGTTGGGGTGAGGTAATGGTTGGCCCTAAATTGACTTGCAATTTTCCTCTCCCTCTCTATGTCAAGTTGGCCACGAATTGTCTAGCCAAATGTTGGTTGCTATTTGGTTCGTGACCAAAATTTTTTAGTCATGCCCCACATTTGATCATGACCAACTTTGGCTTGGCAATGTGGGATAGCAAACCAAACATACCTTTAAATACTCTTGGGAAAACTTCTGTCTTTAGTAGAAAAACTTCTGTTTCTAGAAGGTAAAGCAAGACAAATTTGCCATGTAAGTAACATGTTTGCATCTTGTCTGACGCAATCTCCTTTAGCTCTGATTGTTGACAAGAGCTTTTGTTCCAAAGATTGTGAATTTGGTACTTCATCGAAGTATTTCTGATGTCTATAAAACTTATGTTCTAAATGCATGACTTGGTTGCAAACTTATATGTTCTAAGTGCTCAAGTTTAGCAACTTGTGAACTTGGCATAATAGAAGTCTCTCGCGTTTTCTTTGGTCTTCTAAAATATCTTGGCATATTCATGGTAACTTAACTATGATGTAATTGCTTTCATGAAGTATTTAGGTTATCATTTATTCTTCCAGAACTATATTGTGTTCTAATTTGGCCTTGAATAAGCAGGGTTTTTACCTCAGGACAGCAGCTCAAAATTAAACAGCCATGGGCAGTCGCAAGGTTCCATAATGAATGAAATTGGAAACCAGGAGAGCCAACAACAGGAACAGAAACATTTACATCTTAAAGACCAGTCATCTGGACCAGAAATGATTTCTCAAGACTCCCATATCCAAAACCATCACTCTATGAGCCAATCAGAACATGACCAGCTAAAGGTAAAGCAGGAGCCAGGAAACAGTTCTCAACAAAGCATTGTTGGTCAGCAGCAGCAGAAACAGCATATGCAACAAATTAAGAGTCCACAAATACCAGGCTTGAATCAAACAAACAGTGCTATGATGATGGGGAAAAATCCTGTGATAGCGTTTCACTTGTTAATCCCTATTTTAAGTCGTCACCTAGACAAAGATAGGGATATGCAGGTCCGGTCCATTTTTGCAAAGTTGAGGGTCAGTACTTGTCCTCTTTTGCTTTTTCGAAGTTTTATCATTTTGGTTATCTGCTGAAATTTGAGATGAAACCATCTTGGGATGGGCAGACCCTAAGAATTACATTGAAATTGAAGAACATTAGAAATAAATAATGCATTTTTGTCTTCTGAGAAACATAATACCAAATTTTACTTTTATTACTTGATGGTTCTTATCACATACATAGGAGTATTGTGCTTGACTAATATCACAAATAATCATTTTGTGATTATTGCTGTTTTGTGGAATTATATAGAAAATTTTAGTTTGTTTATCCTTGATGTAAATTGCATCTTTTATTTTATATAGAAAAATGAAGTCAGCAAGGAACACTTTATAAGAGTTGTAAGGACTATTGTTGGGGATCAGATGCTTAAGCAAGCTGTTTCACTTCAAATGCAGGTACTTAAACTTCTCACGTTGTTGTGATCCATGTCAAACATAATACTTGCTTCCCTTCATTTTTCAATGCTGTTTAAGATTTGCACATTTATATCTTATTTAGGTTAGTCTATTTATCAGTACTGTTATATTTACTTTTCTCAACATATTCTGTTTATTGTTTGGGTTCTTTTGGTCTTGTGTGGTAGAGTGAAGCTCAGGCACAACGGAATAGCCAGAAAAATCAAAGCAATTATTCTTTGTTAAGTCAAGTTTCTGGTCAGCAGAATGTTCCCAGTGCTTCTAGATCATCAGATGAACAAAAAACATATCCAATGGCTCACTCCATGCCTATAAAACAAGCTATTGACAGCCCAAGACCACCTCAGTTTCGACCTTCCTCAACAGTCCAGATGCAGAGTAATACAGGTTGTCCAGTGTCAGAAAGCAATATTCAGAAGTCTCGTGAATCTGGTAACATGCCAGATACAAAAGGCATGCATATGTTGCAAAACCGGCCATCAAATATGCACTCTGTCTCACTGCAACCAATGCAACACCATGTTCAGCGTCCACAAACATCATTACCAATGTATGGGACAAATAATATTCATGCCCGTCCATTTCCACGGTCACTTGGTGGCCCAATTCCTGCGCTTAGACCACAAATGCCTGATTCCAATCCAAGGGCACCATTGGTCCGGGGAGCTGTTCCCATGGTGGCTGGGAGTCTACCAACTTGTCCGACATTACAAACTAATCAAACTCAATGGCAACAACCAGCAAACAAGGAGCAGAAAGCTAATTCTTTCACTCCAACAACACATATTAACAAGGAAACCGGTAATCAACACCCTGAATCTACACAGAGTTCTTTTGCTGTGTTGAATGCAAAACAAGTACACACAGCTGTTGGATCTTCAAAGGGTGGTGGTGTTTTGGAAAACCAATCATCTAGAGTGAGTGCTTCTACGTCCATGGGTACAACAAGCTCAAGTCAGACTCATCATCCCCATGGCACTCAAGCAGAAACTAACATGCAGGTATGCATTGATATGCTATTTTTGTTGATAAATGTATTTATACTCTTCTCATTGTACATGCACTCTTGTCTAAAGCTCATTTCGGGAACATTGAATTCTCTTGAAAAATTGTATTTGCTTTCCTTTTATACTTTTATACGATACCTTGAATTTCTGAGTGATCTTGCTAAGGTCAAATCTTCGTGCACATATTCTTATAGGATATAACTGTAATTTACATTTATTTATGTCATTACTGAATGCTAATAGAGTTATATTTGAAAATTTCAGAATCACTAATTACGTAGGCCATATTTACTTGTCCTGTTCATCCTGTGTATTATTTCACATTTAAAATGCATTGGTTACTGACTCTGTCTAGGTATCTAGGAAAGCAATCTTAAGTGAGCTGAGCTCAGCTCAAACCTAAAGCTTCAGTGAAGCTTGAATTGAGTTAGACCTGATTTGAGCTAATTCAATTTGAGCTCAAGCCCATAAGCAGCTAAGCTCATTTAGTCCTGATCTATGCACTGAAAGCAAGGGAGTCAATGGATATTGCAAGGCAAAAGACACTGGTGTATGAGATGTCCGTTAGTGTGTTATTAGCTTTATTCTTTGGTGCAATCTAGATTATCTGTACATTTTGTTTCCTTAGAAATCTTTTCCATGCAACAAATTCGAATATAAATTTCACTCTTCTGTTGTTTTATATGTAGTTGACCATATATGATGTTTAGTCAATAACCTTTAGATCTTGTGAACTCAAGCACCATCATTGTTTTAAATAGCAATAAGTGATAAGCAAGTGGCCAACCTACCGCTGGGCTCTTACGTGGTATGCACTTTGTACGCAGCCTTTAATGCGGTTTGATTTTTAGAAAAATAGATGCATTTATATGTATAATTGTATAGCATATATACTAAACCAATAAACAAATAAAGCTTACAATTCACTGGTGTGCCTAGAAATGTTGTTCTATACTAATATGTATAACTATATTTTAAATATACTATAAATTTGCACAATAAATAAGTGTTATATACAAGAAAACAACACACAAACAGCCGAGCAGCATAGTGGTGTGGTGGACCAATCTCTAACACTTATCTGGGCACATATACAGCCCAAGTGGCCCTAATTTAGAACACTGGGCAGCACATATGAGACTCAATTCTTGGAAGTAATAGGTTCATAGCTACAGGCATTTATATACCTGAATCCAACTTGAGCTGAGCTCCAAGAGAGCTTTGCTCCTTTTTTGTATTGTAGAGGCTCAACCCAAACTTGGCTGTTTGAAGTTTTAGATGAGCTTCAGTTGGCTCATGGGCCTCAAGCTTTTTTGATACATCACATTCTAGAATGGAGACAGAATAGCAGGTACTAGGGAGCCACCACACCACATACAAGGAGGCCACTAATTCATATACTTGATAGGTAGTATGTACAAAGTATATTGCAGCTATAACAATAGGGTCACTATTGTAAGTTTACAGTGATTTTTGCAGTATTTTTTAAAGTCACTCAAATATAAGACCATATAGAATTGTCTAGTTAAATGGATGTTACATATTTCCATTGAGACAAATGACCATGATTTATCTCAATCATTCGAACCAAGCGATGCAGGCACCACAAGAAAAAGAAAAAAGAAATCTTACCATTTTTCATATCAATGATAACACAAGAAATGTGTTTATAGAAAATTGGAAAAATAATGAATTTGACCATTTTCTTTTTCTTTATCCTTCTCCTTCTCCTTTTCCTTTTCCTTTTCCTTTTTCTTTTTCTATTTTGATTGTACTTTACCCACACTCTTTTTTTAAAATGATCAGTAGGACTCTCTCCTATTGTTTTCCTCAAAAGTAAAAGATTTGATATCCGGTAAAACGACGATAAAGTGGTATATCTTTTGCCATTTGGTGTAAGCAATCAATGGTTGATGACACCTGAACTTATTTGGGTGGGAAATGACTTTTTTGGGGGTGGTGGGTGGTGGGTGGCAGTGCATTAATCCAAGATGTAAACTTCATGCTCTACTCTATCCAATCCAAAAAGTGTGTTGTTTTTTGATTGTACATGGTCAAAAAATTTTAACTTTGATCATTAATATATTTATAAATTTCTAGATTGACTATAAGAAAATTATGCAAATATATTTTTCACAAAAAGTAATTTTGTAATATTATAATTTTATGAATTTTACTAACATATTATAGTAAAAAATAATATTAAAGTTGTATCTTAAGAGACTGTGTACAGTAAAAAAAAAACACTCTTTTTGGACCACAGAGACTATATAATAGTATAGACTTGTGTTCATTGTTGGGTTTTACAGACCTTGTATTCTAGCTGAGATGTGACTCAGTACCGTGGAGGTTTTATTGCTGTGCTCTAACTAATATGGCTGCATCATTAGATCCAAGCTTCTGCACAAGCACCTTTCACTGTAGCAGCTTCTAAAACACCACAAAAGAAGCCATCTGCTGGACAGAAGAAACCTTTGGAAGCATTAGGCTCGTCCCCACCACCATCGAGGTAATTGGAGTGCCCACCATCAGTCAACAATAGTCAGTTCAAGCATACTTTGCCTTTTGTCCTCTAATATCATTTTTTTTTTCTTGTGCTAGCAAAAAGCAGAAAACATCTGGAGCTTTTCTTGATCAAAGCATTGATCAGCTGAATGATGTTACTGCCGTTAGTGGTGTTAATCTGAGGGTACATTACTCTTTCTTGTACTTTTATTCTGTTGATGTGCTTCTATATGCATTGTAGTATCTATTCTTCAATGAATTTTTGATGCTGTAACCAACCAGATGTTCCCTTTTGACAGGAAGAAGAAGAGCAACTTCTGTCTACTCCAAAGGAAGAGAGTCGAGTTTCAGAAGCTGCACGAAAAGTTGTACAAGTTGAAGAAGAAAGGCTCATTTTACAAAAGGAACCTTTAAGAAGGAAATTAGAAGAGATCAGTTAATACCTTTGTGTCTCTAGTATAGTGAAATTTCTACAGAAGCGTCATAGGTTTTTATTCACTAACGATGGCATTTCGGCAGTGAGGAAATGTAATTTGCAGAGCATAGGCAGTGACGTGGAGCGTTGCCTATCGATGGTGAGAAATTATCTAGCAAGGCCCTATCTAGATTTGGCTTATGCCTACTCTAACTTAAGCTCTATCCAGTGCGTTGAGGAGCGTTTGCGAGGATTCGTTAGCAATATAATTAGGCTCTCAAAACAGGTGAAATTATCTTCCTTAAACTTAATTGCATTGACCTTCCCAAGTTAAACTTGGTCCATTTGATATACTGACTCATGGCATGTGCTAATTGTTTTTTCGTAGAGGGTTGATGTTGAAAAATCAAGACATCGTTTTTATCCTTTATCTTCAGATGTTCGGAGTCATATATTGAGGGTGAACCGAGAAGCTAGAGAAGAGTGGGACAAGAAACAGGCTCAACAAGCTGAAAGGCTCAGGAAACAAAATGAAGTGAGTTCTACATCATTGTTAGGTTTGAACCTCAATATTTCTTTATCATATCAGTATGGTTCATAGGATGTATTCATGAAATAAGGATATTTCTTAGATCCTTTTTTCTCTAACAATTGTTCTACGGAGAGTAGGTTTCAACACTTTATATGCTGTACATATTGAACCTATTCACTACAGTGCTCATGATAAATGGCCAACAAGATTACTAGTATACAATCTAATATATAAGGTATCTGACTTGTAAGTTCATAGCCACATAGTATTTTGAATCTTGAACTCAAAATCAGAATGAGCTAGGTATTGTTTTGTGAGTTGTGATGTCGTAAGTTCAATTGCGCCATCTCATATCACCACTTTGTTAAATCATATTTCTTTACTTCCCCTTTGTTCTCAACTACAGATCGTCATATTCTTGTACAGTGCCATGTATCATCCTCTGGAGTTTGAGAGTACAAATATTTACTAGCGGTGTCCTGCTTGCAATCTTTAGTTGGGCTGGACAATATGCATGGAGTTTGTGAGGGTAATCCTTGCAAGCACTGCAATCATAAGAGTGCAATTTTTTTTATGAAGTTCTATTACACCCTTTAATGATTGGCCCCGTGTGCATGTGTGTGCCAATAGGTCATGCTCATCAGTGGATCTTTTGAAATTTAGTAAAAAAGACTCCTTTTGTACACACCACTTCAGATACCCTGCTCTGCAACACTCTCAAGTCCTCTTTTCTCAACTGAATAAGCAAGTATAAATGCAACCAGCCAACAATGGCATAATATCGCCTGCTAGGATATTCCAGTCAATTTGTTTTCCCTAGTCCCGTCAAGATACCCCTCTTTGCATTGGTTACTAGCTTCGTTTTGTATTTGATGTGTCAAATAGTGGCAAAGCTGTTAGAAGATAAGCTCTTTTATTATAATAGATTAATTGTTGTAACTAGGTCCAGATTTTTCAAACTGAACGACCATGATGTAGCTAGCTGGTCAATATGTAGTTGAACCATGTCCGTGTCTGTAATTGCAGACAGATGGGAATGCAATTGCTGATTCAGAGAAATACAAGACTGAGGGTCGTGCAACCTCAAAGAATGCTAAGGTTAGTAGTCCATTCAGGAATCAGGAGATCCTTCTACATACTCAAAAGTTGCTAATGATTTTTATATCATTGCAGGTTTGTAAGGAGGAAGATGATAAAATGAGAACGACAGCTGCAAATGCTGCCGTGCGAGTTGCTGCAGGGGGAGATGATGTGCTGTCAAAGTGGCAACTGCTAGCTGAAAGAAATAAACAGAGAAGTGAAGGAGGTGATAGTTCTTCTGTCTCCTTGCCAGGTAACATGTTGCCTCACAAGCCTTCACCAAAATCTGGAAAAGGATCAAGAGAGCAGCAGGAAACTGAAAAGAGAGGCTACCCTGCCATATTTGGGCCTGGTAACTTCGATGTCTTTTTGGCTCTTGTACCATATTAACATTAGATAAATGCAGATGCAGTCAAATTGCAGTGTATTCAACATGTGAATGCAGCATGAAGCACGGGTCTAATAGTTTAAAGAAAGGAAAACATCCATATTAACCAAACCCAACCCAACCCTCCAAAAAAAGTCCAAATAACCCACTGTACTTTGGTACTGGATTCAGGCAAACATCCTTACTTTCAAAACCAGTGTGAAATTTCATCTTTGATCAGTATTGGGCCGATTTTAAGTGCTAAGAGCCAAGAGGGGCCATGCCAAACCTAAAACCAGTAAAAAAAAAAATGTCCATGTCAGACCAAAAGCTTGAAACTTGGGACTGTAGATTATAATGTGTCCAACTGTTCCAGAAAATATTCTAAGAAATAGCATTTGGAATTCCATGTTGTGTTATCCTAAGATATACCAGAAATTTGATAAACAACATGCTAGAGGAGTAAAGTACCATCGTGTATGATCTTGTTAGATGTCAAAATTATGAAATATAATATCAGAAACAATGTAGCTTCCATATAGACAATCTTACTGGAGGAAAATAATCATAACCCTATGTTTGAGTCTTGGCATATGACTTTCCAGAAACCTACATGTGGAAGTTGGATTTTCATACTAAATACCTCTCAAATTAAAGTGCCTGTCTGAGGAAATCTCATTCTAATATGGAACATATATCATCTGTTTGTGTAACTTGCCATACATAGCCCTCTCTAGATACATCTCAAAGAAAATAGCATACTGGGGTTTAGATTAGCAAAAGCTGGCCTATATGTTGGGTTTCTATTACCAAAAGTTACATTAACTTGGCAAAATTCTGAAATAATGGAAGCATTTTACCCAGGCACCTACTATAGAAATCTATGCTTGAGATGCAAGTCAAATGGTCGATACTGATATTTATTGCTTATTGGCCTGCATATTGTATACCAGTATATAAGCTAGTATACTGTGCTCTATAAAACACAAGGGAATTTACATCTTATGCTATGTCTATGTTATACTTATTTGTTGTTTAAGATATGCATCAGGATTAGTCTGCGATCAGTCTCATTTTCTGAGTATGATTCTCTTATGCCTGTCAGATCTATATATAGACCTGTCGGTTTACAATAATGCACATTGGTGTTTCTACCAATTCCTAGCAATCTGTTGTTTAACGCTTAATTATTTTCTGTTCTCTAGGTGGTGTTAGAAGGTCACCACATGTGAAAGTGGCTCGGAGTATTACTGTGAAAGATGCCATTGCAGCACTTGAAAGAGAACCTCAGATGTCAAAATCCTCTTTAGTATTCCAACTATATGGGAGATCACCTACAGAACAGTCCACAAAAAAATAGTTTGACGTAAATTGATTCAATTTTGCTATGTTGTTGGTTCATGATTCATCATCCAGCGATTAAAATGAGGCCCTTGTTGGAGTAGAATGATCGATATCAGGGGCTGTTTTACCAAGTGATGAGTTTGGCTGACAAATCAAAATGGTAGATAGTTTCTAGAGCATTTGGTAACTGTTGCTATTTTATCAAGTGAGCCATCTCCCTTTTTTCCCAGAGCGGACTTTTTTTATGTTGACTGCTTCTGGGAGTTGTGTGCAGTAGTATCTGTTTCTCTTTGTATAATTTTGTTGTCTATTTCAATGTCAGGCAGCTGTCAATTAGAGTATGATGTGAAAAATAACATCATGCGAATTATGTAGGATAGGAAGGGGGTTACAAGTTAAAGTTGTTATTATTATTATTATTATTATTAGTATTATTATTATTATTATTATTATTATTTATTTATTTTGTTTGATGACATTTGTGGCATTGCTGTTTCAATTGCACTTTGCAATCTCATCTCAAAAAAAAAAAGGGAAAAATCACCTTGAAATGGGATTGCAACAATCCTAGTGTGAATAATAATCACTGCAACCCTGCCTTTTTGTTGTGCCTGCTGCTATGTAAGAGCACGGAATTTAGTCAAAATGTAGTCGTAGTTATGCACATATATTATGGAATGGTTTAGGTTTACCATCCTACCATTACTAAATTTGTCCTTGATAGCTCTGTTAAATGATGGTCATTAATGGGGCTTGTAGTACGCTGGAATGGATGATGTGCATATATTTAGTTCAATTGATTAATGGTTCAACGATTAATGAACCCCATAACAAGATCAAGGTTAATTTTTGAAGATATAAGCATATTTTACCTCAAAATTCTAGAGCTACAACTATTTAGGTAAAAGGATTTTTTTTTATAAAACTGCATTTTAGCAAGGTATGGAGGTAATATCAACTTGTGTTTGTTGCTAAGTCATTCCCATATTAAAGGGTGTTGTATCATGGATTAGTGCTGGACAAAAAAATCGAGGTTCGCGAGCTATTTGGGATCGAATCGAAGATCGGCTCGGTTTGAGATCGGCTCGAGTCCTTAACGAGCCGAGCTCGAACCTATAGTGAAGCTCGAGAGAGAACTCGAGCCGAGCCCGAGCCTTCCCGAGCTCGCTCGAGCTCGGCTCGTTAAAACCCAAACCTCACTACGACCAGCCAAATCTCTTATTTGCGAGTCTTCGGTACTTCAGGTCAGCAGGTCGTGATTCATGGGAGAATGGAAGGGATGGGGCGGCAGCGGCGGCGCCTGGGGAGGAGAGGAGGCGGCAGCGACGCGGGGAGGAGAGGAGGAGGCGGCGGCGGCGCGGGGAGGAGAGGCGGACAGCGGCGGCGCGTGGGGAGGAGAGGAGGCGGCAGCGACGCGGGGAGGAGAGGAGGAGGTGGCGGCGGCGGCTCCAGCGTCGCGGCAGTGGCCGTGCGGTTGTCGAGCCGAGCTCGAGCTATATCGAGCTTGCTGCGAGTCGAGCTCGAGCCCAGTTCAAAGCTCGTTAAGATTTCGAGTCGAGCCCGAACCGAGCCCAGTACACTATCGAGCTCAAGCCGAGTCTGCCTGGACTCACTCGAGCTCGGCTGGTTTCCAGTCCTATCATGGATTAATAAACTATATGCTGTTTGGTAGAATATTGTTTGTCTCAATAAAGCAAAAACTAGAAATACACTCGACGAATGAATTGTAACTCCTAGATTCTTCAAAATTCCTTATCCCCTCATTCTAATCCCACGCAAACCGGTTGGAACCCTCCCATGGAAGATGAGCTTAATATCACCAAGACCGATTGGGGATCGTTGAGCGTCAACGAGCTCACACGTAAGATTCGCGATAATGGTTTGTGACTGGAGGACTAATGGAATTGGAAGAGGCTTCACATCCGTTCCTACGGAGATGTTCGTGGAAATAAGCCCTACTTGGCTTCTAATAAGCGCTACTTGGGTGGTGGGTGTTTGTTTGGGGCAAATAAGGTTAAACCTCCCCTAAGCCAAAAAAAAGCCAAGGCTTCAGCTGTGCGCAGGCGATTAGTCCTTTAAGTCTAGCCAAACACCCACTTAATCAGAGAGAACCATTAGAGAGAATACACGGTGGAGTAATATAGCTCTCTTCAGTAGGCTTACATACATTAATTGTAACAACCAGGTAAATTTCCCAACAAGTGACTGAACACATTGCCTCCGAACCTATTCTCGCAAACGACTTTTCAATTTATCTGTTGCACGCACGATAACTTTTTTGATATTCTACATGCTATTTGTACTACTACTCTTTCCTTCTTTTCAACTTCCGATGGCATGCATTATTCTGCATCAGTATAGAGGGGAGCTCCTAACATCCAAAATCATAAGGAACCAATCCTTGCAGCTCTGGGCCATTCAGCCTGTTGTTATTCTCAAAGCTGGAGAAAGTGGAGAATGTGTTAGCCATTGATCATACAAATTTATGTAAATGTCAGTTAGATACTAATAACTAAAACATATATGCTGTTGATTCTGTATTAATCCACTTAGCCATCTTATATTTAGCAGAAAAGGTATGATTCCAGCAATCATAGGTCAACATAAATGATTCTCTCATTAGTCAATTGTCAAAAGAAACATATGTTTTAGTTAAGCATATGATTCTCTTTCATGCCGCACTACTGTGGTTGAATAAAAGTTCGAAGCTTGAGAGCACCTCAGGCTTGACTCGGTTTTAGATCGGATCGGACTTGACTAGAAGAGGATACCAAGCCAAGCCAAACCTCTTCTCTAGCTCTCTAGTTCATGAGACTTAATGAGCCGGGTTATTTGCTTGGGCTCAGCTCAATTAGACTCGTTTGCAATTAAGTCTTTAGTTATTTAATAATTATTTAACTATATCAGCAACCAGACCATAGCACTAAACCCATCAGACCACCACGACACCTACCCAATACTCCATTGACTGCATTGTCTCCAGTGACAATCTCTCTTGTCTTTGCTCCACTCAACTAGTGGGGGAAAGAATATCATTCATCAAATTATTGTTTGCAATTATTTTAATCTATTGACTCGTGAGCAATTCGGACTCGGCTGATTGTCTTGAAGAGCCGAGCCAAGCCTCTTCTCCAGCTCAGCTCATTAAGACAGCCAAGTCGAGTCGAGCCAGAGCCAGCTCACTCAAGCTCGACTCTTTTCCGCCCCTACGCACAGCATCACACTATGATATGTTGGATTGATATTTGTAATAGTTCCTGAATTTTCTTGGGTGCATTTAATGAAAGCTATATGTGAAGCATAAATCATAATGATATCTTTGAAGCATACCTTCGAAGAGGGAAGCTTGAAAAAGGACCCTCAGTGGGAATAGTTCCGCAAAGATCATTGTTTGATAAGTCACTGCATATTGCACGAACCTTCAACAATTATAAACCATAGGAAGATCAAGGAAGCAGTAAGTAAATATGATCTATCTTTACACTCACATGACTTTAAGATTGGAGAGCTTGACAAGCTCCCTTGGAATTGACCCTGTAAGATTATTGTTGTTCAAGCGCCTATAATGACAAATATAAGAAACCAAATGTTAATAGTAGCAAGAAAAAATTTGTTAAGACATAAGATCAGAATTATGAGAGGCAGTCATCCTTGTTTTGTCCCTATTCTCTTTACAAAAAAACCATTTAACCATGTCCAAATCCATCTAAACTAAATTGAGTGTACATATTTTTGAAATTTCAATTCATTTTATATTTTAAATTGGTTTTATATTTTAAATTGGACACACCACTCATTTGAAACGATCGATTGGATGACACAAGTTACAAGTTAAAATTCGAAATCAGTTCTAATCAAACAACAAGACGTACATGAATCTCAAGGACTTGAGCCTGGAAAGTGACTTGGGGATTCCTCCGCTGAGCTTGTTGCCATACAGATCCAAGCTGATCAAATTCTTTAGATTGCCCAATTCTTTTGGGATCTCACCCTCGAGGTTGTTTCGATAGAGCTCCCTGCAAAATTCAGTGTCCATGGAAGTACGGAACAAATCAAAATCCAATCTTTTTTCTGCTGTTTAAACAACTGAAAACAGAGCTCTAGAAGTCATATATACACATACAAGTATTGGAGGTTGACGAGACGGCCGAGCTCAGGGCCAATGGAGCCAGAGATGTTAGAGTTGCCCAAATCCCTGAAACATTTTTTATTTGTAGAAAATAAGTCCGATCATACAGTTCACAAATAAATTGCAATTGTTGAACTAAGGGTGTTAATGGACTGAAATCAAATCCAATCCTTTTTAATAAAAATTAAAGCCCAACCCTCATCCAACCTATAACATATCTCATAAAACCCAACCCAACTCATCTCACTCACTATTTTAACACAATCCAACCCACTCTTTCCCTCAACATGGATTGATTTCCCAACTCATTAGCAACCCATTTTTCAATCCATTTCCAACCCAAATCAAGTGCACCCGTTCAAAAAGTATTAAGTATAGTATATAGGGGGTGGAGAGAGAAAGAATATGAACCCAAATAATTTTATAGGCTCCAATCCAATATCAACCCAAAATATTGCACCCCAATCCAATCCAACACTTTTTGAAGTCAACCCAATCCAATCTAACTCAATTTTGTTTCTCGATCAAAAATATGTGATTCTTAAATCAATCGAAGGCATACTATGGGATAATATGCTCCTATTGATCCCATCACGTAAAAGCTTCAAGAATCAAGAACCAAGGAACCACCATATGTCCAATACTCGAACTCATCCAAGAAACCAAACAAGTTGTTGGAAGTGACTAATTCAAGAAAGCCGCAAGGATTCTTGGACGGACACCGGGAGATCAAGGAGGTGGTGTGTGTCAGGTACTCACAGGCGGACGACGCGGCTGGCCTGGTCGCAGGTGACATGGAACCAGGTGCAGGGGTTGACGAGGGTAGGGTCCCAGCTCTGCAACACGCCGTTGGGGTCCCGCAGCCGCAGCCGCAGGGCGTACAGCGCCTCCCCCTCCTGGTTCGACGCCAACACGGCGCCGGCCAGCAAGGAGGCGGCGAGCAAGACTACCACCATCGGAGAAGACGCCATGAAAGAACAAGAGAGAGGGGGCTGGGGCGTTTGGTCTTTTGGGTTTGGATGGGAAAGGGAGGAGGAAGCAAAGAGAGGAGCGAGTTTATTAAGAGGAGCTTGTGGTCAATGCAGGACAGTAGAGTCCACGGTCCAAGTTTGAACCAGAGCAAAAGGAAGAAGGGAATTCTTAGGTGCACCCTGCTTAGGGACGCATGGTTCCAAGGTTCACGTGCCCGGTGTCTTACTTTCAGTTATGTGTTCATATGTTTTTTTTTTAGATGAATTATAATTTGAGCAAAATGTATTAATATGGAAGGAAATGGCTGATGGCTGTGGTCAATTCTTGTTTATTGTGTGGATTTAGTAGATCATTTTTCATGTCAAATTTGTCATAAAAATTTGATTCTCAAGAAGGGTATTACTTGTGCTGGTTAGAGGCAAGTAACAAGTTTGAAATATTAAAAAAATAGTTTTTTGCATTGCAAATATATTTTAGTGTTTAGTTGACAATCTTTCAAATAGATTCATTTGGAAAGTTACAAATCTCGGTATTATTTTTCTGTCACAAAATGAAGTTACCGAATATGATCCACATGAGCGTCAGGAATAAATGTTACCAAACTAAATATTTCAAAGAATCTTTCAATAATGATCAATTTTTTAATTGAGATTATTAGAGGAACATAGGGAAAATATTAAGTACAACCCCTTATTTTAGTGCAAATCTTTGTAAATCCTTCTAAAAGCCATATATATGATCTCATTTTTAAAAAAAAGAAAATGAGGTAGAGACTAGAGATCCATTATGCTAGAAAATTTCAACACCTATTGAATCTACAAGAGGAGTATGAAAAGGGAAAAATTTAATGAATAGTGAGTTCTATATATATAAAATATGTTTTCTTCTCCCTGTTGAGAATTTGTTGAGGACATGGAAAACACATAGATTGGTCGAGTGTACAAAACAATTTGTAGAGGCTGGAAGGGGGCACTTGTGTTGGGTCTTTGCCGTGCCACGGGCGTTACTAGTACTACCACCTTTTCTTCTCCTCCTGCGCGTATGGTGGGCCCACTCAGAAATTTCTCCCTCGCAAGTCATCAACCTTTTTATATATACGACCCCAACAAACGAATATTTCTTTTTACAGCCGCCCCTTCAATATTCCAGTGTACCATGTACTCCGTATTATGCACTGCACAGCTACTCTCCGACAAGGACAGCTTGTGGTGGACAACACAGAGCACAAAACTAAAGATCAGAGCAACCCCTCCTAAAGTAGAAACGACACATATTATTTGTGCAGAAATTATTTCTCCAATGGATAATTAAAGTATCACATGCTGGAGCACTATAAAATGTTTCCATGCATATCATTTCATCTCAACCTCCGCAAAAAAAAAGTTTATATGCAGTGTTTATCTCATGATTCTCCTTTGCTTTATTTATTGGTTTTTTTTTTAAGTATCAACTAGCTAGGGACTGGGTCTTTAGAAGTTTATACATAGTGAAATCAGGTTAACTATAGAAAGATTACTGTATGAGCCCATTTATATTTTCAACAAATCGTAGATTTCCACTCGCGCTTTTATTTTTGGTAATTATCATATGTACTACAAAATTATTGTGTTTTTGAGACTCATTAAAGGGAAAAAAAAAGTCATTCTAAAGGTGAATTAGAGTAGGTGGAGGTGTTAATTTATAATAATATAATAGTATGGAGAGAAAATTGCCAACAATAAAATTATTGGTGGAAATCTATAATTTGTTGAAATTTAGGTATGGTGCAATTTCCTCTTAAGCCTCTATTGGGATATCTGGGAAATTTTTCTTTGCTTGAATGAAGTCACCTAAGAAAATACACGTCTAATAAAATCCTCTCATGTCAGATCCTATTAGGATTAGAATCCTTGTGGGTATTTGAATACAAAGTCAAGGTATTTAAATCCTAAAGCAATCTAGACTCAATTAGCAACTATAGAGATCAAAACTGAGCTCAAGCTCGAAAAAGCTTACGGTTTGCTTGAATAAGTTTTACAATAGATCATTTACATGAAAATTACAGAGTTAAGATTGAGCCAAGCTCAAGCCCAAACTTTTCTCAAATAGGTTTGGTTATTGTATAATATGAAATTTGATAGTCTTGAACAAGATTGAGATTGATCAAAGCTCAAGATACCTGCAAACTATAAGTTAAAATAGAAGCGATGTTACTTTGACCTTATGCCGTGAAAATAAATGAACTTGCAGTTTCTAGGGGCACATGCGCAATTCAAACATGATTTTACATTGCCCCTATAAAAAGTTGTTTATTTCAATTTTAGTACGTGTATAGTTCTACTGTTTTGTAGGGGCAGATGTGCGATTCAGGTAGTTTACAAGAGCACAAATGCAATTTCTGCTAAATTGAATGGAGCACGGACACAGTTTCTGCTCATTGTTTCGTAGAGTTAAAGTTTAAGAACACCCACAAAACGTAAACTGTGCAGTGTTTACTATAATACTTTGTAACCTGTTGAGTGTCATAGAAAACACTAAAAAATAAATCAATTTTGGAAAAGACCGAGATTCAAGTAGTGATTTGCTAATTGAGTTGCAAATACGTACGAAAATATATAGAAAATAAATCTGTTTATATAAATTTTCAACGAGAGCATTGCAAACGAAACATACGTGAAACATTACATACCTAAAAGAACCACAGCGCCGTGGCCATTAGGTCGATTTATATATTAATGTTTCCTGGGAGATAGTGGAATGATCTTTCTGCAGCTTGAAGAATCTCTCTCTGGGAAATGCCAATTTCAGTCCATCCACCGAGGGGAAAATAGGAAATTTTGTACGGACAATGTTTAATAAAAAATAATTAGAAAATAATACAGAAGGAAAAGATTTCGCAGAAACGACTGTAGTCATCAGTCAGTTAACCTATTGAGGCAAAAAAGTCACAAGTCGCTAACTCAATTATGAAGTGTCCTTTGCAAACTACAAAAATAGATCAAAGAAGGTGTAAATTTCTTTTAGAAACAACAGATCAAAAAATGAGCATAAAAAACAACTCAAAACATAAAAAATAGTCAAAATGAGTGCATATTAATTTTGGACCGAAGTCGTAATCTACATGCCTAGTCTAACCATGTCGAAAGTATACTGGGTTCAGTTCAGTAGAAATATTAATTGGCCACCAAAACAAAAAGATTCTTGCAACGTATGTGGTTGTTAAGCGCATGAACTTTGCTTAAAATAAGTTCACAAACCATATTATTTAGAGTCAACACAAAAATACAGAGACTCCACGCATTGTCTGTTTGGAACACTGAAGCATCGTAAGAATTGTTTATAAACTATAGTATTATCTTAAATATATTTTTTAAAATAATGTAATAAAAAATCGAGATATATTTGATATTAGCATTAAGACAAAAAAATCATATAAAGATTATATTTATGAGTCACGGCTTAATTCATATGCATGTAGTCAAATCGAGATATATTATTAAAAATTGAGAGAGTACATGATTGAATGAATAACACTCTAAGGAAATTAGGCATGGAAAACATTTAGAAGGCAATGACGAGAAAGGCTCAGATCCAACTATGGATTCTTAATTTTTGTATGATTAGCTTCATGACGGCGCTCTAATCTTTGGTCCTCTATCTGTCGGTCTGGTGTCGAACACCATTCGGCCTCACAGTAAGAGTCGATCTCGTCCGGAAGCCACTTCTCCTGGACATAGAACATGTGCCGGGCCTTTACTTCTTTCATAAACTTTAAGTGTGACTTAACTCTCTCCGACATCTCGTTATTTATCCACTAAACGAAGTCACACTTATGCTCATAATTCTGAGGAACAAAGGTGATAAATCAATAAATTAAATAGTGTAAAAGAAAACGATAAACATAATAGAGTACTCACATCATTTCTCCAAGAATACTTAAGCAATGCATAGCTGTAGAACATCTGCTAGAGCATCAATTCATTGGTGGACCAATGCTCCATGCACATCTTATTGCAGTGATAACGCGGTGGTAGTTGACATTGCTATGTTTCTTCGGGTTTCCTCCGGAGGATGAACCAGAAGCAGTCATAAGTTCAGACGAGGAGTAATAAGCTTTGAGTTTATGATGAAGTAACTAGGATAAGTGCACAACTGAGTGGAGAGAACACTTCATAATTATAGACCAGAGCTACCGATGTATCAAACGAATTCGATGCATGTTTCTTCATGTAGGATATTTGACAAATGGGATCAGCTTTTATGACGGAAAGCTGAAAAATTGGAAAAGTTTACGTGACAACTCGGGCAGCCTTTTGTGAAGCTGGAAAAGTCGATGTGACAACTCGGACAGCCTTTTGTGACGAAAAACTGAAAAGCTAGAAAAGTCGACATGACAACTCGAGCAAGTTTTTATGACTGAAAGCAAAAAAGTTGGAAAAATTGACGTGACAACTCAAGCAAGCTTTTGCAACCGAAAGCAATAACGTTGGAAAAGTCAACGTGACAAATCTGACAAGCTTTTATGACATATTCATGTACAATATACAATAAATCGGTACGATGGGATTATTTGTTCAGCAAACTTTATGGAAACCATGATGAAATGTAAACTAGCTGCATAACTTCCAAAAGAAAAAAATAATTCTTGTTTCATATAACTTATAAGACATTTGGTAAAAAAACTACTAATGTCCTCGGACGGTGACTCTGGTCCAATTGAAATGGCGACTGTGAGAAGTTACGGGGCAGGACCACTGTCCTCTGCAATGGCTATCAGGGGGGGGGGGGGGGGGGGCAGGTCACTCACCCAATTGCGGCTTGTCTCAGGAGCATTTGTATGTGGGATATGCTCGATAGGATCCTGTGATGGTGGAGGTGCCCCACCAAGCTGTGCAGATGCCAACTGATATTGGCTCTGCTCGGTGTCCTCTCTCTGCCGTAACATGTCAACGCTCCACGTACATAGGTTCAAGCACCACCTCCAGCTTAGCACGGACTAGACGAGGATGAATGTACAATTGGAGCTTGTCGTGCGATCCAACCGTAGTAGTCGACGATGTAGCCAATTGCTCATCCACCCTCCTCTGCGACAAGGCAACATATTCGTTGTCCGAGTTGAATGTGATGTTGAAGCTCAAGCTAGAATCAGACGTGGAGGCGGAGGGCGGTGCACGGGCTCCCTTAGAGATCCGTACGCCACCAAGAGACGATGGCATAAAGTGAAGTCGAACACCTATACGATAAGAGCGGGGTAGGGCCCACCGAGATAAATCGGGGCATCGATGGCCATACCTGATGGCCCCGCTACATTGGGATGATGAGCGGTCGGCGTATATCTAGGCGGGGCCCATGGTGGTGTAGGTGCAACACCTGTGGGTGGAATGCCACCGCTATCAACTATCAGCTAGCAG
Organism: Pharus latifolius; assembly: GCA_019359835.1. Classification (NCBI taxonomy): domain Eukaryota; kingdom Viridiplantae; phylum Streptophyta; class Magnoliopsida; order Poales; family Poaceae; genus Pharus; species Pharus latifolius. The sequence goes on along the minus strand of CM033321.1, from coordinate 34,318,746 downwards.
ATGATCCGGTCAATGCTGACGATAGCCATCGCATACTCCTTGTTCGTGATAGGTGCACGTGCATACAACCGCTGGATGAGCAGCCGTGTCAATGACGAGATCATACAGTGAGCATCACTCTATGAAACCACAAAACAATGTTAGGTGATAACTGCTAGAGATATGTCCTAGAGTCAATCATAGAGATGGTTGTATCATAACATGTTTATGAATTCTTATTATATTTCTTGAATAAAGTATCACTTTTATCAATCAATAAGTATGTGACTTGTTCATGGGACTCTTTATAATGATATATGAATTGTGTCAATTTACTTACGGCATTATCAGTGATACTTATTCTAAACATCCCTGACTTTCGGCATTACATGAAATAATAATGCAAGATAAGTCAACACGATTATTGATTAATAGTAAAGTTTCACGGATTATATATATGAGATATCAAATCAATGTCGTAGACACATATTGGAGAACATGTTAATCGGATTAACCCAACTTGAGACACTATTGAGATTTTATATGTCATCAATTTGTTTCTAATAATTATTTTGGTTTATCTTTAGACCTGAGATTATCACAGTTGCATACATGTGTAATAGCATACCTTGGTGTCATCAATCGCTGCTCTTTATCGAGTAGTCATAAAAGTGACATATAGATATGTTATGAATGATGTGGTTGAAAGTGAATAGTCGAGATGGATTTGTCTCTCTCATATCTTGAGAGATATCTCTGAGCCCATTGATGTATTTTTGCAAATGAAAATTCAAATTAAGGTAAAACAAGTAGTAGTAAAAGATAAGAGATTGAAACCGATATATCCCGAGGTATCGGAGACACGCCCAGTCTCCACTAGTCCTCGTTGAAGCACTCAGTCCTTGAGTATAGCTTCAGTATCCACACAGGACACTATCTACTAAGATTGCTCCTTGTCCCCTCCGGAAAGGCGAGCACCAAGCCTTTTACAAGTAATCGCGTCTCTCCGACAATCTCCGATTTGGAGAGATCAGCGATTTCCGCCTCCGAACCGTCTAGGTGAGGGCGCTCACCAAGAGTAATAAGAAGCAAGGTCTACTCTAGACCTCCAATGCACACCGAGAAAAATATCTAGAAATGGGAATGCAAGAACAATATGCTCGATGTGGCTAATACTCTCACGACTCGATCAAAAGATCAAGTTTTAAGTAAAACGAAGAAGCACTAGTGAGAAAGTATGAAAGGCTATGTTGCTGTGTTTGCTTGTATTAAAACAGCAGCTCAACACCTCTATTTATAGCCTTCGTGGTCAAAATAGCCGTTTGTGCTCGAGCTGAAAATTAGTAACCAAGACTGACAGTCAGTTTCACAAACTGACAGTCAGTCTAGTGTATCACCAGAAAGAGTAAAAATAGGATCACAACAGCTCGAACGTTGTGGACTAAAACGGTAAAAAGAAACAGTCCAAACTGACAGTCAGTGTCCACAAAATCAACAGTGAAAAACAACGGCTAAAAACTTTATAACCGTTGAAGCAGATAACAGCAAAAATTTACTGACCAAACTGACAGTCAGTGTGTCAAACTGACAGTCAGTCTCAGAGAAAAACAGAATAAAAAACCAACTCAAAAAACTCTCTGTGGTCGAAACCCACACTGACAGTCAGTATACTCATACTGACAGTCAGTTTAGTACAAGAAAAAACTGAGACAGGAAAACATGCTCTCTGGAGATTTGTCAGTTTGCACTAACTGACATTCATACTGACAGTCAGTTATCAACACTGACAGTCAGTCTAGTACAACAAAAATCAGCTCAATAAAAACATACTCTCTGGAGATTAGTCAGTTTATCAAACTGACATTCATACTGACAGTCAGTTATAAACATTGACAGTCAGTCTGGATAAAAACAGAGAAAACTCAAAATCCAGAGATCTGATTCAAATGATTTCAGTTTTGTTTTGAAGATATTTTCGAGAAGAACATTTTTGACAACAGCAACAAAAATTAGATCTTTTCAGATCTTTCTCAAGAAGTAAAAACCTCAACTGTTGACAAAATTCAATATATCAAAACAAATTGTCGAAAAACCACAGATAATGATATGCGTGCATTGACCTAGATTTTTCTCGGTATAATTGGAGATGTAGAGAAAACTTGCGTCCCCTCTTTATAGTACGGTTTAAACTAAGAATAAAATCCTTAAACCGATCGATCTTCATGCACCCTGAGATCGGTAAATCTAGAAGTACAACATACCTCAATGCATCAGGATTAAGAAAGTACATGATTGTGCCGAATATAGTTGAGAGTCAATTATGGATAAAAGTTAGTCCATTACAAGATCGAAAAAAGACCGAGCTATTCAAGGATGACACATTTCTCACCTTGAGTTTGATCTAGTATCGTGAGGCAAAGAGATAATCCATGATAAATTGTATAGGTTCGTCGGATATGATTTTCGTGTATATGCGGGTAATTATAATGTCTTGCTAGGAACCGCTTATGACTTGTGATTCGAGAAGTTGTTTCTGGTCGCAACCAAATATACACGAATCTACAAGGTCACACACTTAACGGGTTGGAGTATTAATTCGGATGAGATTTAAAATGAATCCCCTGTTGGTAATGGGTTTATCATTAGTATTAGGGTTCGCATTTGAGTAAGACTTATCTATAAGGCTTTATAAAAGGAGGCGGGGTGGGCATACAAAAGATATCTGATATCTGATATATTGTAGTTGCCACCACCATCCATGAGATAGATCTTGTAAAATCCTAGCCGCGCGTGCTAGTGCTAGTACACGAACATGCGGTGCTCCTTCCTCAGACATGTGGATTTTCGTAGAGGTGCAGCTGCTACTGCTACATTACTGGTCAAGATCTGGTTGTGACATCGACTCTTCTTCCGCTGTTGCATTGTCGCATCCGCGTGTCTAGTGGTAAATCTCTTGATCTATGATTTTATGCTTGCATGGTTCTTGGGTTTTCGGGTTAAAATTTTTGAAATTATCACTAGAGTAGTAGTCCGTTTTTCCTTCAGCCAGGTGGGCTAGCGACTAATGAATTTTTCTACCAGTCGCTAGTTGGGCCGTCGACTGGTGGGCTTTTTTGCTATATTGTTTGGTGGTTTGGCGATTTTTGTCGTTTTTATAATTAATTTTTATTCTGTGTTATTTATTGATTTTTTTATTTTTTTATATGCTTTTTTAATAAAAATTTCGGGAAAATAAGGTAAAATAACATGTTCATGCTCTCAGATAACGTGGAAAACTGACATTTCTTGAACCATAGAAAGGCGGTAAAGCATTTGGTTAAGAATTGTTACGGTAATTTTGTAATAAGTTTTAGAATTTATTAGGGTTCAACATGGAATGGATGAATACAATAATTATTTGGTTTAAATGAAGAATGGATTGAGGTGAGATGGTTTTTGAATATATTTCATTTGAATTTATTTGGAAGTTATATTAGAATGTATTTTATATATGGATATTGATCATTATAAAGTAGTCCAACCAAATAATAAATAATATATTTTTATTGGGGACGGCTATTCACCGAGCACACAAATGTTGAAACTTTCACCGCATATGTTTTGCTATTTTGTTATTTCCGGAAAGTATATTCCCAAAAATAGTACATGGGCTTTCCCAACCAAACTACATGAAATTAATGAATCTGTCTTATATGAAATAGTCTAAGTTGTTTAAGCATCATAAAATTTATAAAAAGACTTGTAAGTTTGGGTTTTCTACTCATGAAAACTACTTTGAAACTGACAAATTAAAAATAATACTTACAGAAGTTAGAACTGACAGTTATCTATAATTCTAAATTCTAATAGTGCAAATTACGAACACTAGAATTTATGCTTGGATTTATAAGTTTGGAGCTTCTACTTATATAAACTACTCTGAAAACTAATGATTGAAAAAGAAAATACTTACAAGGTTATAACTGGCAAATATAAAGAATTTAAATTCTAATAATGCAAAATACTATAATTTATGTTTTGATTTATAAATTTAGAACTTTTATTTACATAAACTACTTTCAGAATTAATAAATAAAAAATAATACTCACAAAAGTTAGATGCTAGTTATCTATAACTCTTAAGTACTAATGGTGTAAACCCTACAACATATGTTTGGATTTATAAGTGTGGAACTTCTAGTTACATTATCAAAAAGCCACCCTCTCTTAGGGAGACTAAAAAATTTTAAAATGGATATGGAGTACAGTAGGGAACCACACAAAAGAGGAAAAACACTGATTAAAAAATTTTAAAAAGACACCATAAATGATAAAGATGACCCAAAAAATGTTGACCAAAAAAAAGAGTTAAAGAAAATCCAAGACATATACATATATTGAATCTTAGTCATTAAAATGTAATATAATGAGGACGTCAAAAATATGCAGTAGAAAGAAAAAATAGATGTTCAGTAGATAGTAAATCCGATTTTCATTATATGTAAGAAAAAAAATACAAATCAAAATCATAAACCAAACATCGTTTTAAAAGAATTGTAAATACCCTCACTACTTCCATTGTGGAGCACGGAGAGTCTGGGATGCAATTTATCGAAAAGTATAAAATAATGCCTTGTTGGAAAACATAGTTAGAATATTTGATATATTTAGTAAAATTTTGTTATTGTGTTTCTTAAAAAATTTATTGTTTAGTAAACATATCCAAAAAATAATAAACTGAAAGTGCTTTTAAAAATCCACCAGATTATGTTTTTGTTTGGGATTGCTACGGTAATAAAGTATTTTAAAAGTTTTTTTGGAAAACTATCATAAACAATGTTTTATTTCTTTGGTAAAATTAGTGTTGCTATTAGTTCCACAACGATTTGGTAGTGATTCAGTGTGTCAAAAATAGTTCGAATTAAAAATTTTGTTGTTAGTTTTACTATAATTTGTTGGTGATTTGGAGTGTTAAAGATAGTTCTGATTAAGAATTTTGATGTTAGTTTCATTGTGGTTTGAAAAAACATATCAAACTCTATTTTTATAAGACGGTTGTTTTCTACAATTATTTTATAGTAAATACAGACAAAAGAATCACCCAAAGGACTCAAATAGATAGATTAGATAAAATAATTTGAAACACCTACTATTTTTTAGAGATGCACCACAATTGCAAACGTTTGCTAGCAAAACAGAACCTAAGGGTTCATATGGAAAATTGAAATTACGGTAATGCATCACTGTGAACCAAATCGAAAGTTCATCTTTCGACACGTGAAATGGTGACCCTTCGGAAGTCTTCAAGAGACATTGACAAGAGCTCAAACCCTGAGCGGGGCAATATGGGCAGCACGGTACTTATATGTTAGCGCTAATTTGTAAACAAAAGTTTGTTTGGGTTTTTGCTAATAAGTGTGTATTTATTTTTTTAATCTTTATACATCTATCTCTTCTCATTATTGAATTAAACTCATCTCTTTAGATCTAATTATCTATGGTTCACTTAATTCTCTCTTTAACTTCTCCAACAATGATGATGGTTCAATAAGCAGCGGTGGTGGAGGTGCTACTGGCTGCTGAGTGGTGGTGGTGGGTGGTGTCAGCCGGCAGTTAGACGGGCGATGAAAAAGTGGTCATCATGGTGGTGATGCGGCAAGACGGCAATGGTGCCGCTAATTACAGGTGGTGGGGAAGAAGAAGAGGATGGGGCGACAGTGGTAGTGTTAAGGAATCAGGAGTAGAGAAGGAAAAAAGTGGTGAGAAAAGAAGATGAAAATTAAATTTAAATGTATTATATAATTGGTGCAAGTTTTTTTTTAAAATAAATTAGCTACCAGCATTCTAGATAGCTCTTTTTTATTTTAAGAATTTTAAGCTAAATAATTGGGGCAGCTTTCTCAAGTAAACTTTTAATCCATTCATCCAAACATGTAAACCCTAACACAAAAAAACTGGTTTTAACTATTTAGATATCACATGGTTTTCGGTTTTCATTCACATGAAAACTCATGCTAAGTATATAGTCTTTCAGGTGTTGCCGCGGATTCAGAACACATTTTCACTGCAAGCATTGCCGTTATAAATTTTGAAAATTGTGTGGCCTTCTTTTAAACTACAAAGGGCATTATATTCTGGCATATTTTATTTTTCACATCTCCTGGCATTCATTTCTTCACAATTGTCTAGTCCTAGATGTGCAAAACGTCAACTGATGCGCATATATTCAGTTCCTAGCTTTTTGTATTTTGTCAGGTATTTTGCAGGACACTATTTTGCAAGGTTCAGAACATGTCTCTGCTCGATCCTACAGTATCAATTTCCATACAATGGAATGAGCTAACCAAATTGATTTAAAATTAGGCCAACCAATTGCTTATATTGCACACTTAGTTTGCATTGGGAGCTAGTACTCTATCAGGTGATCCCGTAAACGATGAAGACATTATGAAATTTTTACGATGACATCACTAAGAAATTCCATCCATCTACAAGTTTGGGTGTATTGCAATCTTTTTTACAACTGAAAACCAAAACACACATGTATTTTTTAGAATACAAATGGATTCCTGCTAATACACTTGAAAGTAAAATCCCTTGTAACTATTATTTTAGTAGGCGGTTTGGGGATCAAATACTTCTAAAGATTGTTTTGAACCGCAAATCAAAATCTCAAAATTTCTTAGATATCTCCTGGCGAAGAGCGACGATGAGATCAATACAGCAGCTGACAGCGACGCGATCGAACTCCCGGTGGCAGTGACAACGTTTCAGCGAATCGAGCACAGTCCAGCTCGTGGCGGCTGGTGGGGCAGTTGAGCCCGTGATGACCTCGGCGGGCGACGAGCTTGCTAACGATCAATATTTCTTCTATGGCGAAGGAGATTTGCTCGCCGGAGATTGCTTAGATCCCGTCAAACTTACCAACAGTTGCAAGGTCTCCGGCGAGTCCAACGTTCCTAGCAACTTGGTTACGGAAAAAGCCTAATAATAAAAGAGCTTTGTTAAAAGTGCAGGTACTAAATTTTTTTTATCATACTTTTTTTTTTTGAACCATTAGATCAATCTTTTATCTTTAGATCTAAATTTCTAGAAAAAAAATAAAAAAATGTAGATAATACAAAAAAACTTGTACATGCACCTTATAAAAAAAACACCTTCTCATACTTTTTTTTTCAAGTCATTTGTAATAGCTCATTTCATTTGGATTTGGATTAGGTTGCCCAACTCAAAACAGAATTTGGGCTCAAGTCATATTTAAAATAGAGATTAGAATTTACAGGTAGATACTGTATCATCATCAATACAGAACTAGCGCTGTAAATATGAATGAAACAAACACAAGTGCCCTGGCGCTCTTCATTTTCCATCCAATGGAATTCCAAAGGTCCTCTTTCAGTTTGGTGGACTCCACTGATCAAATAAATCGAAGAGGATCTATTACGAACTCTTTAGAAACACCGACAAGCATGTATTCCCTCTTGACAAGTATAATTCAGGGGCCCAAATGTCGTTCCATAAAAAGTTCAGAAACAAGTGTTACCGTGGCCAGATTGCAGAACAGAAAAAGAGCATCAAGATTGAACAAAGCCGGAGCATCCATGTAACACCCAAAAAATAAAACTCAAAAATTTCGTTTTTGGAGAAATCAGCCCTTGAAAATTCCAAACTAATTCAGTTGCTCAAATGCCTAATTTCACCTCTTCCTTAGACCCTAGTTCAAAATTATCTTATGCTGTTAGTGATAAGTACTAAATTGGTAGTATTTTTATCTTAGATTTAGTATTGAAAACATGTAAAATCATGTTTAAAACTCTTTTGATGAGACACTATGCCTAATTTTATCTTATTTCTGCAAATTGCTTTCACGGTTGTGTTCGTCATATTTCAAGAATCAAACTTGTCAAATTTGAGAGAATTTCGACTATAATTGGACCCAATTTGACCAAAAAAAACCAAAATTGGAAGCAAAAAAGTCTTGATCAAGTGTTATTTGGACAACACACCTAGCCAAACACGTTTTGGCGGGAAAAATCCTTATCCGTACACGACTGGGCGAAAAAAGGATCTGTTCAAACATGTCACGACAAAAAAGAGCTGTACTCGATAACTGCTCGAAAAAGACTCCTGGTCGATTATGAGCTCGTAGTCGAGAAGAGTCCTGCTCGGTTTTGGTCACGACACGTGTGTGCCCGCAAACACGCCACGTGTTCTGGTCGTGTTCGAGTCGGTTTTGGTCATAGCACGTGTGCGCCCGCGAACACGCCACGTGTCCTGGTCGTGTTCGAGTCTTTTCGGTCACGACACGTGTTCATCGCGATTGCGCCACGTGTCCTGATCGTGTTCGACTCGGTTTCTTTTGCTTTTACTGGTTTGTTTTGGTCGGATTTGATCAGAACTGGTTGAATTTGGTCGATCTTAACCAGATTTGGTCCGTTTTAGTCATATTTGATCAGAACTGGTCGGTTTTGGTCGGTTTTAGACGGGTTTGATCAGAAATGGTCGGTTTTGGTTGGTTTTAGACGGGTTTGATCAGAACTAGTTGAATCTGGTCGGTTTTGACTCAGATTTATCCGTTCTCGCGCCGTTTGAAGCCAGACTTCATCACTTGCATGTTAAGGAGTTGTTTTTGGACATGTTAACCCATGTACTATAAATAGAGAAATTTTTGGCGCAATTTAACATGCTTTTACATGCTAGCCTTTAGGGCTTAGTAGTAGTTTTTAAATTATTTTTTTAGAAGAGCCCCCTTCTTTATTGTTATTATTTTTGTAAGCCGGCAAGAACGGCAACTTCAATTTCCAAGCAATCAAGTGAGTTTTTATTTTAATTCTTATTATTATTTCTGCATTATTATGATTTTTAGCGAGTAGATCCCCTCTAGGGTTAGGATGACCTAATCCAAAAGGAGTGATTCTTTCTTGGTCTCAATCTCAAGTTTTGGAGTTATTTCCTGATGTTTTCTTCCTCTAAAACCTAAATTCTTGTTTCAGCAACAGATGTAACAGTTGAGCCTTAGCAAGAATTTAGATGAGGTTTTGAGTCCTTATCGCTTTGACGCGAGATTCTAAATAGGAGAGAGGCTCTCGCCAAACGTAATAGTGGAAGCATCTTCTGACCGTTGTACCAATGACCGTACTGACAACTTAATCTGTCTTGGAGAACAATTCAAATTAACTTACAATGCTCGGTCATTGGATAGAATTATGCCGAATGGTTATGAAATTCCTGAACTAGATTTTCATTCCTGCTTACAAATCCTAGATTGCATATTTGCTCTTTACTGCTTTAATTAAAACCCTAAATTGATAGTTTTAGTAGTAGAATTAGCTGTAGAAAAACACACCAATAACTCGTTTAGACTTAACCAGTGATCCATTAAACTAGAAAGAAGAATACGTTTGTTCCTCGTGGAATTCGACCCTCAAATGCTCAACGTTCAACCATTCACTTGCGGTTATTACACAATCACGCCCTTTTGGGTGCGATCAGTTGCTCCAAATTCGACTCCAAAATCTAGCTATTCATTTTTTAGTTATTTTTAGTAAACATTATTCACTTTTACCCTAATTACCTTGTTTTCGGAATTCAATTCTTCTAAAACCCTAATATGTCCAAAGTACCTTAATTTCAGGCTTCAGTTATCAAAATCATAAATTACTTATTTTACTTTATTTTTAATTTTGTTCAAATTACTATTTCACCCTTTTCCCTCCTTTTCATTTTTGTCCCTCCTCCTCGGCTCCTCCTCCTCCCAATTACAATTAAACCCTTTTCCTCTCTTTCCCTTGATTTAGCCCTTTTGCATTGAAACACATACACACACTTATATACATACATCCAAATACACTCCTCTCCCTCTTATTAGAACAGACATGTAGGGGTGGAACTTAGCTCGTGGCTCACGAGCTGCTCGGGCTCGGCTCGCTAACAAACGAACCAAATTCGAGCTATATTCATAGCTTGGTTAAAAAATGAGTCGAGCCTGAGCCAGACCTCAGCTCGCTCGGGCTCAACTCGGTATATATACATACAAAATAACCTCATACGGGCGGCTCCTCTCATACTCGATATACACTCATACTCGTCGCCCCCTCTGCCGCCGCCCAGAGCCCCTCCACCGCCCCGCGCCCCTTCGCTGCCCCGGAGCCCCCTCTGCCGAGTGTATATATGTATGTATTTATCTCACAATGTAGCTTTAAATGTAACATATCTCTGCCGAGAAAGAGGCAATGCAGGGATTGTTTACCCCGTAGAGAGAGAACGACATCCTCACTCGGACTCTTGGAAATGAGAAGCATCCCAGGCGAACACGGAAGGTTGGAGTCATTGTGCTGCGAAAGGCGAACTTCGAAGATCGGGCTCCACCGAGGAAGAAAGCCCGCTCCTGGAAGGAGAAGGAATCAGAGCTGGTCCACAAGATATGGGCAGAGGTCGAGGCCACATTCGCTGAGATGAGGGAAGAGTTAGGACGACTGAAAAAAATGATGCTGTCCAAGGGTGTAGATCCAGCTCCCGAGGGCGACGCTACCCCGCGGGGTCAGTCGAGCAGTTGCTTTTCGAAGGTCCTCACGGATCCGGTGGATCTTCTTGAGGTATTGCAAGCCTTGAGTTGTGAACTTAAGTTGATGCAACTCCCGTTCCGTTAGAGTTGTTTCACTAATCTGTTTTAATTGTTACAAATTGGCATAAGCAAAAGAGTTGCAGCCTAGTGACTCACCTAGGCGACCAGCACATAGTGGTTGCCCACGGGTTTGTATATCCATTTGGGGAGGATGTCCAGATCCACTGCGTACCTCTGAAGTTGGGGTTCGCAAAGGTACAGGTGGACATGGCCCTCCCGGGCTACACCGCTTTTCCGTTGCCAGTCCCAACGGAGGAAATGCGGACAGTTGCTGAGGCAATGGGCTCCTACGTACAGTGGCCCAAGAAGTGTGTTATAATACAGCAGGTAAATCCTACCCATTTTAGTTTACAAACTACTTAATACACTCAACTTGCAAAATCTAACATGCGTGTTCATAAATTGAAGTGGCCTACCGGCGTACTACCTGAGGACCCCAGCCCCAGCGCAAGGCAAGGATGACCTCGACCCCAGCCAGAGGATCCACGCCTCCCAGGAAAGCCCCTTCCCTTGGAAAGAAAGCCATCCGCACTCCGCCCTTGCCTTCGAAGGTACGCGCTCACTCCCCAGCAAAAGACAAGAGCAAAGGCAAGGGCAAAGGCAAAGGGACAGCTAGATAGGTTCAGAAACGGGTTCCCACTCGTGGCGGAGGCAATTTTGCGTAAATTGGATCGCACAACTGGAGACCTCCACGAGTGATACCTACATCGGGCCTGGCGCAACTTGAACTTCCTGTTCTCTTCAGGCTTGGACAGTTCCACCGTGAGCCCAGGAGCATATCCGTGGCGCACGAGAATCTGTTCGACCTCTTTAACTGGCAGGAACTTGATATGTCCATCATACAGACTGAAGTCCTATGAGTTTGCTGATCCTATATATTGTTGTAGTTCATTTAGTAAATGTAGTAACTTTTTGTGTAATACTAATGTCATCCTTTGCATGCAGGTGCATGTCCAGGCTAGCGTCGACGAGGGCGTCTGACAAGGTGGGTTTCCTCGACCCAGAGAAAATAAGCCTCACGATGCTAGAGCAGGACGCAACACACGCCGAGCAGTACATATCAAGGGCACTGCTGACGCAACAGGATAGAGAGTTCATTCTAGCGTCATACCACCAAAGATTAGTGCATTTCCTAGTAAATTAACTCATTCTTGCATGTTACACCTGAGATATATACTTTAAGCGGTTCTCTTTTAGGTACAATGTAGCGGCAACTGGATCCTCTTCGTGATCTATCCGTGGAGGAATGAGGTGTACTACCTCAATTTGATGTGCGACAGGTTACCGAAGGAATACGTGATCAAGGGGAATATGGACGCATAAGTAACATGTTTGATTTGAATTTTGACCTCACTAGCTAACAGCAATGCTAACGTAAATGCAAGGCTTTCATAAATATGTGTCCACTGGAGGGAGGCATGATGCATCGAAGGGCTCCCGAATTTTTTGGAAAGAATATGGGGTAATTAGTAAGGATCGAACTACTCGCGAGTCTTTTAGTTTATGGTTAATTAGTATATGGAAAGAATAGCTAACATGTCTTCGCATATGCAATTATCTCAGTGCCATCAGCAGCTAGAATCGTGGGAATGTGGGTTTTGTGTGCTGTGGTATATGTATGACCTAGTCAGGACAAACTTTGCCTAATTCTCTCGAGTAAGCATTTTAGATAACTCAAATTTGAAAATTGGATGTGACGTTCAAAAATAGGAAGTTAATTATTTCACACATGCATGCAGAGCACCATGTCCAAAGACAAAATACGGGAATGCAAAGATTAGAGAGCTGCGACAAATTTGGGTTCAATATGTGATGGACGAAGTGGCGGTCAACCAACTACCATGACTGGCTTAGCTCACTTGTTGTAATTTTTCTTTTTTTTCTTTTCATCTACTCTCTGTGAATTGGTGCTTTTTGTATTTGTATTGGTCTGTACGTGAATTAATTGAATGTGTGAATAAATGTGAATAACTGTCCAATGTGTCAGTCTATTCAATGTGTATTTGTGAATGTATCTTTTTTTGTATTTGTACTGTATTGTGTATCTAAACTTATTCTAATGGCTAAATAACAAAGAAAGTTAGAAGAGAACAACATATTCTAACGGTTCACTACAATTATCCGATAGAATACTATACCATCTTTTAACGGTTAACTAGTACTATCCGTTAGAATATTACACTACATTCTAATGGTTGTTCGAAGTATACCGTTAGAAAATTGTAAGATTTTATAATGGTATACTGCAAACAACCGTTAGAATATAATGTAATGTTCTAACGGATAGTACTAGTTAACCGATAGACTATAGCAACCTATTTTAACGGTTAACGTAAAAGAACCGTAAGAATATTATAGACCTTTACTAACGGTTCCCTAATATTGACAGTTAGAAGATGGTAAAATGTTCTAACAGTATAGTACGAACAAACGTTAGGATATAGTGTAATGTTCTAACGGATAGTACTAGTTAACCGTTAGACTATGGTAGGCTTTTCTAACGGTTCTCCCAGAAAAATCATTAGAATATTATAGGATATTCCAACTGTTCGAAACTGTTAGAGTAGTGCTATTCTTATTCTATCATGCTGATCACTAGCGATACAAAAACCGTTAGTAAATGTGTGTTTTAAACTGTTAGAAGAAAGCATTTTTGTGCTAGTGAAGAAAATTTGTTTGAACTTCGCTCCATGTTGCTCTATCTTTCTTGCCTGCAATTAGTCAACTATCTATTACCCATATATTTCTACTTCTATAGTCCAATTTAAAATTGAAAATTGTAGCATCAAAATTCATCCAGCAATGTAGATTACACTGAATATGAAAAATCAACAACTCTCAACTACTCAGCCAACAGATACTAAATAAGACAATGTACTGAAGAACACAGCTCTGAAACATAAGCTCAATGGAAATTAGGAGATTGGTTCAAATCCAGAGGCAATTTTAATTAAAACATATGCGCACAATTCAGGCCAAAAGAAAAGAGAGGCAGCTCAAGCTTGACAACAGATTTCAGCACTTCTAAACCCTATTTAGTTCAGCACATGTTTGTAGGTTTTGTTCTATAACTGGCGGCAAATGATGCTCATACAAAACTCACCAATACCAGGACTTGACTCCAAAATAGATCATATATTTGCTTATCAAGCAAAGCAGAATTACAATCCATCAAGACTTGATTTCACAGAATAGATCACAATTTTGATTCAAAGTTTCTCCACATTCAGAACTAACAGAATCTCCCAAAAAAATCTAATTCCAAAACATCACCATGTCACATGCCGCACGGGCAAGAGAAAGAGAAAAAAAGGGGGCCGACCATCATTGCCACACCTATTGCTGCGCCGTGCCGTGCGGCCATGCTGCCGTTCGCTTTGCCTCCGCCACGCTGCACCCTCGCATCATTGCGCCTCACTGCGCCTCGTTGCCCATGCCCCCGTGTGCGAGCACCGATGGGAGGAGGAGGAAAGGGTGAGGGAGTGAGCACCCCTGTACGCGGCTGCCGACGGGAGGACGAAGGGGCGAGGGGGCAACCGGCGGCAAGATGAGGGATAGGGTGCGAGGGGGCAATCGGCCGGAGGATGAGGAGGAGGGTGCGGTAACCGGCGGCGCCTCCGTACGCGACCGCCGACGAGAGGAGGAAGGGGCGAGGGGGCAACCGGCCAGAGGAGGAGGAGGAGGGTGTGGCAACCCGACGGTGCCCCCGTACACGGCCGCCAATGGGAGGAGGAAGGGTCGAGGAGGGGGAAGGGGAAGGATGTGGGGTAGGGTTTAGGATCTCACCTTTTTCAGGCTCCTCCATTTGACCTTCAGCCGCCGGTGCTTCCTCGGAGAGCTGCCGACGCTTAGAGTTGCCGACGCTCGGCCGCCGACTGGAGGAGTGCTGCCGACGGGTGGTGCTTGATCGAGAGAGAGAAAGAACGAAAGAGGTATTGTGAGAGGTTGTGAGCCAGTTGGTCAAAGTTTTTTTCCGAAATTTTGTACCGAAACCAAATTTGCAAAACTAAGAAAAAAATCATGATTTTAAAAATCATAAAATACTTTGAAACCAAACAGGGTCTTGGTTTAGAATACCATAATTTTTTTTCAAAACCACAGTATTGAACAAAAACTCCAAAAAATACTTTGTTTCCAAATAAGGCCTAAGCTTGGGAAGCAACTAATCAATTCGGCATTTGCTTCTGCAAGCATAATGGCATCGAATATGCTAAGAGATATTGGTGCACGAAAGGAAGAATGGCAAGTAAAAGTAAGAGTAATTAGGCTCCGGGAGACAATCAACCTTAATCGTAATGAACTTATTAGCCTTGATATGATCCTTCTTAATGAATAGGTTAGTAGATAAATCTATATATTTAGTTATTATACAGAAGAAAATTTTGGGTGTAGTTTCATAAAACATAATTACTTTCATGTGAATGAAGGGGATCGTGATGCATGGGATTATAAAAAAATCTTATGTTAATAAATTCCAGCCATCGATCAAAGAAGGATCTATCTACATGATAACAAATATAAAGATTGCATTAGCAATGAGTTATCAACCAATTGAAAACAAGGTATTGAATTTTTTACACACAACTAAAATAAAGGAGGTAAAAACTTCAGAAAATATTGCAGAACAACGCTTCAATTTTTCAGGAATTGAGGTGTTGTCTAAAAGGATAAATGACACAACATATCTATCAGGATTAATATTAACTTTTAGAAACTTTTACTCATACAAATGGTTATCTTGATATGCAATTTAACATTTTTCTTTCTCTTTTTAACAGATGTCATTGGATTTGCATCCCATATAGGACCAATTGAAGAAACACAAACAATCCAACAGATTTCCAAATATCGTGATATATGTCTACTAATTGAGTAAGTTTTCAAGAACATAATTTAACAATATGGATTTGTGAATGCAAATGTTTTCAACTCATGGCATTTATAGATGAAAGAGTTAATGTTAGATTATGGAGAAACAAAACTGGACAAATTAGTAAAGATTCAGGACACATTATCATGGTAACTTCTGTGACGATAAAAAAACTTAGAGGTACAAATTTATCATAATTAATTTCATATTATTAATTTAATTTTTGTATTATGATAATTCTTATATACCTATACACACACAATGTGCATGCAGACTATTCCTTATCATCTACAAGTGCAACAAGAGTTTACATTGATTTGGATGTTCCTGAAACTATTGAGCTCCGAAACAGGTACAATAACTTTCTAAAAATATCATTTATCTTTCCGTTTTAGTTTTAATATGTTCATAACATAAGTTGAATATTTTTGTACATACAAATAGATATTATTCGCAGGAACAATCGAAGAACAAATGTTCTACAATCATAGAACAAGAAATGATTGAAATTACATATGAATCAGAAAATCAGGTATGTGTTTCTTTTGTTTATTTTCATTAATTATTGTATTGTTCTAATCTGAATTTTTTTTTAAAATTTTACAATCAATAGGATAAGATATATACTGTAGAAGCAACAATTACAACAATTAATACAAGAAACGGTTGGTACTACATCTCATGCGGCACATGTAATGGGAAACCACACCGGGAAGGTCATAATTTCTATTGTGGCCATTGTGAGAAGCAAGCTGAACAATCAAGTCCAAGGTAATTTCAAAATTACCATATCATTTTGACACTAAATAAATTTGCACTAATATGACTCATATTTTACATACAGTTATAGAATTCATCTTGAAATAAATGATTCCAGCGCAAACATAAGTTGCACTGTGTTCAATAGCAAAGTTGAGAAATTGATCAAGAAATCAGCAAGTTTCTTGATCAATATGTATAACTGCTATAATAATAATTACCTACCAGCATTGATCCAGAAATTATGTGGGAGGAAACTAATTTTTCAGTTCAAATTGGATGATTATAATATGATTAATGGTGGCCAAAATTACACAGTTTCAAGAATATTTATTCTGGATGATGAAAAGTATTTGACATTATTATCCACAAATATCAAAGAGGTAAAATTTCTTTCTTTTTTTTTTTGTATTTCAATGTTATCTATAATGTCATTTATGGGTATTGAATGATAGATATTATTTTCTAGAGAACAAAATTAACTTCCATGTAACATATATTTGCAGAAATCTCTTGAGGAAAAAAGTGGTGTTGTTGTAAAACAAGAGCCAGAGGACAAAGAAGAACCTAGTATGTTTTTGCAGAAATCTTTCGACAAAAAACCAAATAATGTTGCAAAACAAGAGCCAAAGGACAAAGAAGTACAAGCATACATTGTTGAATCCAGTGAGGATAAAATATACAACAAAGAAAAAAACCAACAGAAGACTAGAAGAGTTCGAAACAAAAAAAACAAAGATGTGTGCATGTTGATGATGAAGAGAGACTTAATAAAGAAGAACCTGACAAGTTTTTGCAGAAATCTTTGTTGAAAATACCAAGTGGTGTTGTTGTAAAACAAGAACTAGAGGATAATGAAGTATATGCATGCTCAAAGGATAAAAGAATTACATGCACGCTCTATTGAATCTAGTGACGATGAAATATATGGAAACATAAATGAAGACGTGTTATATAGCTTGATGCATCTATGCATATAGATGTGCACATCTGTTTCGGATTAATGAAACTTTGTTCCCTAAGTTTTTGCAATAGTTTGCTTTTTTTTTTGTCGAATAATGGCAAGTTCAAATAAAATGGAAGGTGGCAGCTATTTTGCCAAATTAATTTTGTTTGCCAACTATGATATAATCTGTAGGGATCGTTTATTTTTTCATACGAAATATATTTCAGTTTTTTTTAGAATTCAAAATATATTTCGGTTACCTGTTTCTTTATTAATTTGTTTGAACAATCTTGATAGAAAATTTAAATTGTTAAGCACAGAAACCATATGGGCACATATGAATATCAGAAAATGGAAGCCACTCAAACATATTAACATAGAAAAATTCCTTTTTTTATAAAATCTTTCCTCTTATAAATACATAGATTGTAACAATTAAAGAAGACCAAGAAAAAGTTTTGTATAAAAAAGGAAAAAAAAATTTACTGGTCAGATTGGGAAAAAAAGTGTTATATGGAAACAAATAAACGAAGAAAAAAAATTTCCACATTAATACTAACCAGTTGATTAGAATTGGTGTCCCACAGCTGCATGTCAGATGAGTTTGAGTCCATTGGCGACATGCGGCCATCAAGAGCCCACATCCAACAAGTAGGCTATGTTGTCTAGTGCAATCGAGAGCACGTTCTTGCTCTCCCACTCTAGTAGAATCTGCGTCTGCACTTCTGCAGATTATTACTATGAGATCCTTTCCTACTAATAAACAAAAACCGAATATAAACAAAGAAAAAAAACAAAATCTCCTACACTGCATGTCATGTGGGCCCCAAACATCCTACTAATAAACAAAAACTATAAATTTTTCCATGTTAACAGGGTGTGGTCCCAATCCTTAATAAATAAAACCCGATTATTAGTAGGAGATCATTTCCTACTAATAAACAGAAACTGAATTCTTAACACATATACATCAACTTAGACTATATATAAATAGAAAACTCAAACTTCAATTGCAAAAAAATAGTAACCCGATTTGGGAGGAGCTAACCCGTGATTTGTTCCTGTGGACCATCTGATATCTGCTCCGGAGAAACTAATTAATGATCTATTCTTGAAGGTAAACTGCAATTTGTTCCTGTGGGTCATCTGACATCTGCTCCTGAAACTAGCAACTAATCAGTTCGGCCTTTGCTTCTGCAAGCATAATGGCATCGAATATGCTACATCCTGATGATATATATAAAAATAGTAACAGGTAATCAGTTTTATCATCATTTGCTAAGTTGATCTAATTAAAAATATCTCTGTGATTTGATAGATTATTGAAAAAGACAGAGATACACAGAAGCCCAGCTAAAGAGGAAAAGATTATTAGATGAAAAATGGAATAAGAAACGTTCAAAATTAGAACCCAATGATCATATTCAACCAAATAGCAACAATGTTAGGAGACAACTCAGCAAAGCAGCTTGAAGAAACAGAAGAGAGTTACTAAATATGAAAAGGAAGAACAAACAACTAAGGATGCAAGAACAAACAAACTGACGAAACATCAGTTCCAACAAATAGTTTGACTCAAATTTCAAATTTTGGTAGTGACACTTACCACAAGGGTCGTATTTCAGTGTTTGAGTAACACCGCAAGCGAATGATTGATGTTGAGCATTTGAGAATCGAATTCCACAAGGATAAGCATATTCGTCTCTTAAGTTGAGAGATTGCCAATTAAGTCAAAACGAATTTAGGGATTTATTTGTCTATTACTAAGTTCTAATATTAAAATCTATCAATCTAGAGTTTTGAAAGAAGTATAGATTACCAAGTATGAAAACTAGGGTTTTAGAAAGCAATAAGAAGCAACTAATTAGAGTTTTATAATTTGAGGGAGAAAACTTAGGATTTTGAAAATTCCATAATCATTGAGTATAATTCTAACCAAGGACTGAGAATTATAAATCAGTTTTGAGTGTTTTTCAAGATAAATTAAGTTGCTAGTACGATCGTCCATACAATGGTCAGAGAATCGCTTCCACGGTTAAACTGACGAGAGTCTCTCTCTTATTCAGGGTTCTGCGCCAAGGCACAAAGGAACTCCAAATTAGGTCGACTGTTATGTATGTTGCTAGAGCGAGAATTTAGGGTTTAGAGGAAGAAAACGCGTGAAACTAAGTTACAAAACTTGAAAATTGGACCGAGGAAGAATCACGCCCTCCGGATTAGGTCATCCTAACCTAGAAGTGAATGAGCAAAAAGCCATAAAAATACAGAAATAACAAGAAATAAATAAAAACTTACTAAATTGCATCCAATAATGAGGTTTACCATCCCCACTGGCTTACAGATGTGAAAAATAGAATTGAATAGAAAGGGGGCTCAACTAAACCAAACCTCTAAACCTGAATTAAAATAAAAACTATTAAAAAGCACACTAAATTGAGCTAAAAATTTCTCTATTTATAGTACAATAAGCAAACGTGACTGATTACAACTCTCGATATGCAAACAACGAAATCCGAATTCGAACGACGCGTGAAACAGATGGAACGGAGTCAGAACCAAACAAAACTTAGCAAAACCGAGCTGGGCACAGGTCTTGGCACAAGCTGTGCCTGTGCTCGTGTCGGGCTAGGTTAGGGTTAGGGTTCTCCATGACACTTTTTCATTTGGTTTTCGTGTTTTTCTTCGTATCTGGTCCAAACGAGCTCAAAACGTTCTCAAATTTTGTAGGCATAATTCTTGAAACATAATGAACACAATCGTAAAAGTGGATTATAAAAATGATAAAAAAAAGTCACTAAAATGTCACATCAAAAGAATTTTCAGTATGTTTTAGACACAAATCTAGGGCAAAATTTATACCAACTAAGCACTTATCAGGTTGACCAGATTCTATATGCCAATTTTGTAATGCTATAATGTGGTATGAAGAAAGGAACAAAAATACAAGCGACAGAACTAACCAAAATTTGGACCATGTTGCAAGGAACGGAAAGTGAAATTGCCACCGTTGCAGCCGCCTCCACCATATCTACAGCAACTACTAATATACGATGAAAGAGGACAATCGTCAAATTATCGGCAAAATATCAGAACCTACA
The DNA here is from genome assembly GCA_019359835.1 of Pharus latifolius. Lineage (NCBI taxonomy): Eukaryota > Viridiplantae > Streptophyta > Magnoliopsida > Poales > Poaceae > Pharus > Pharus latifolius. Next base: position 34,298,491 of record CM033321.1, on the reverse strand, counting down.
ACTCAATGTTCGCATTCACTTCAATGGGAGGAGCAATTGACCACGAAATAAATAAGCAAGGGAATGGACCATATGTTTTTCGTCTGAATGGGCAAAACTATCATCAAATCGGTACATTACTTCGTAAAGAGGGTGACAAACCAAGATTTGCTCAATTATACATATATGATACTAAAAATGAAGTCCAAAATAGAATAAATGCGTCAAGCTGGAAGGAAACGAAACCACAACTGGATGAAAACATTGTCAAGGGACTACTGCAAATGCTTGATGTGAACAATGTTTTGGTGAAATCGTTTCGCATGGCAAGGGACCGATTCCATGAAGTAGATATTCAAGATATCAGAGTAAGATTGATTAGCAAAAGGTTCAAAGATGGATGGCAGTACAACCTACCATCCACATCAGAAGTTGCAGCGCTGATTATCAGTGAACAAAGTGGAACTAATACGGAACACTGCATTATAGTTGAAAACAAAAGGAAACAACTACAGAGAATTTCTGAATTGCACCCAAGCTTCATGTCTATGCAATACCCCTTAATCTTCCCATATGGAGAAGATGGTTTTAGAACTGAAATACAGTACCAAAATATAGAAGGTCGCCAAGGCAAAAGAAAGAATGTCACAATGTTGGAATATTATGCATATCGCATTCAACAACGCTTGAACCAAGCAATGACCTTGCAATTGAGTGGTCATTTGTTCCTTCAGTTCGTAGCAGATGCAGCAACATGCATTGAGAAATGGAGACTAAATTGGTACATGATGAACCAAGGAATTATAAGAACAGAATTATACAGAGGATTGCAAGATGCAATTGTCGATTAATAGAAAATGGAGACACAAGAACTAAACAACTTGACAAAAGGATCATACTACCTTGGTCCTATACTAGTAATCCTAGAATAAGCAGCAGAACTACCACGATGCTATGACAATATGCCGCTAGACAGGATATCCAGATTTATTTATGACTTATACATGCAACCCAAAATGACCTGAGATACCATACATGTTGGACAAAATATCAGGCCAAAAACCCGAGGATCGCCCTGATATTATTAGCAGAGTATTCATGCTAAAGCTGAAGGAGTTTTTGAGTGACATAAAAATCAATAAGAGGTTTGGGCGAATAATTGCTAGTAAGTTTCTATGTCCTATTACATATATAATCAAAAGAACATTCAGCTTTATGTCTCTGGGTACAATGATATTATTTCTACTTTTTTTATTTATTTACTGTATTGTTGAAAACCATTATAAAGTGAAGCACAAGTATATAAATATTTTTTTCATTCACTTTAATGCATTTGTCTATTCCATAGAGTTTCAAAAAAGTTCATCTCATAGGACAGTCAATATATGTGAATCATCTCTGTACAAATTGAAAGATAGATTTATGAGCCTAGGTCAAGGAACAAAGAACAATATATCACACCCTGAATTATTTTAGGGACTTAAACATTAAGCTACAGGATACTTACATTGTGTTTCTATAGGCCTTCCACATTTCATTGGAAATTGTATAAGAGTATTAATGCTAAAATTAAAGGAACTTATGGGTGATATAGCAATCAAAAAGAGATTCAAGCGAAAAATTGCAAGTTTGTTTTTGTGACCTACTACATATTTTAATCAAAATACCATTTAATATTTTGCTTCCAAGTACAATGATTTAATTTATTTTCTTTATTGTTCAAATCAATATACACTCACGCTGCACAACTATATAAATTTTTTTTGTTCAATTCGATGCAGTTGTCTATACCATGGAGTTTCAAAAAAGAGGTCTCCCTCATGCACACATACTGCTCTTTCTACAACTAGAGGACAAGGACCCCAGCACTTCTCAGATCGACAGAATCATATCAGTAAAGATCCCAGACCAAAATACTAATCCAGATGGGTATGCTGCTGTGCAAAACTATATGATGCACAGGCCATGCGGAGAAGCAAACCCAAAATCACCATGCATGGAAAAAAGAAAATGTGCAAACCATTTCCCAAAGATGTTTTGCACTGAGACATCCATCCATAAAGAAGAATATCCAATATATAGACGGAGAGATAATGGACACACTGTAGACAAAAATGGGGTAAAATTGGACAATCGATTCATCGTGCGATACAATAGGGATTTGTTGGTGAAGTATCAAGCACACATCAATGTTAAATGGTGCAATCGTCAAAGTCTATAAAATACTTATTTAAATACATCCATAAAGGTCAAGACTGCACAATTGTGGTTGTAGAGCAAGCAACAGAACAAAACACAACAAAAGTTGGAACAACAATAGTTAAGCGCTATGAGATCAAGAGGTATCTTGATTGTCAGTATATATCTGCAAGTGAGGCATTCTGGCACATATTCCAATTTGACCTTCACCATTAAGAACCATCAGTTGAAAGGTTGCCATTTTACTTAAAAGATAAGCAGATTGTGGTCTTTTTTGAACTCAATAGACTTGGAACAGATCATAGCCCGATCTGAAATAGAGAAAACAATGTTCACTGAGTGGATGACAGCCAACCAACTACACAAGGACGTCGGCACATTAACATATGGAAAATTTTCCACAAAGTGGACCTGGGACAACATGGAGAAAGACCTGTTTTATGTTTTTAATCGAAAAACAAGATGTGTAGGCCAGAAATTTTGATAACTGTTTGAGAATTTGCATCCAAGTTTATCCTCATTCTGAAATTTACAAATAGATCCTTGATGTTCGACTGATTTCAACGTGATCAGTTCATACGCAATCATGTTGTTACATACTTCAAGTTTGGATCCTTCTTGGATTGTGACAAACCATTAATTAAATCTAATCTTCCAAAAATTAGAAAATTAAAAATTATTTAAAATTTCTACAAAAATGTCTCAAAGAGCAGTTATGTAATGGGTCATTTTGGGATGTTTGGCAGAACTTCATTATTATCTTATGAGCTTATAAGAGGGAGTTGGGCCACACTCTTTTATTTCTAAACTACATTTTATTTTGGAAATGTGTAGACATACAAAAATCAGAAGCATTGTATAGGATAAGTACATACTGCTACCTTCGATTCTAATCTTAAATCTATTCAATATTTTTATCTCAAAACTTTATGCAATCGGCAAAAGATTGGTGAGAGCACTTCAAAAGAGACAAGTGTCCAAAATTCACCGCTACACAACACAAAAAAAATTGCACTTAGACACTGGGTTTGTCTAGCTGCAAAAAAATCACTCTTTGTGAGTAAGTATTGTAGATTATTCTATTCTCGATAAGTTTTTTAGACTTTGGCAGTATGGTTTCAAACAACACTAAAAATCTACTCTATAGCTATAAATCATTTTTTCTACTTTGTTTCCAATTTTGATATTAACTAATAGAATTTCATCCAATAACTATAAGTTAGACTTGAGATTTGATCATGCAATATTTCATATTACTATATCTTCAATTTTTGCTTTATATTTCTTCTCTTTATTTTTAAAATTTTTATATACAGATATACATACTATCAATTTAAATTATAAAAATAAATAGTTCAGATTACTAGTTTGTGGGAGTGCACGAGTTGAGGACTAATTTCAATAATTTAGATAGATTTTAAAGAGAAATTATATCTTTGCCGAAGTGGTAATTTCTTGGTAGCAAAGCTGAGGTGCTGCCATTGTGCCATGCGCATGCCATGAGCCAGCGCGCGCCCAAACGAGGTTGCAATGTGCCACAAAACAACCAGCCACGTGTACAGACCCTCTCCAGACTTGGCCACTGCAACACTCCCCCATCTTCTCATCCACACAGACTACTTCCTCGAAGGCTCAAAGCCTCCACCACGTAAAAGATGCATGGCTATAAATTAACACGACACGCCACAAATTGCAACTAGTGTAAATTGTAGTAATTTCTTCTCTTCATACATAAATAAGCTCTCCAAAACAACAACGGTAACAACAACAAGTTATCTGTCCATGCTGCTCCGGCCGAAGGTTTGTGTCCAACCAGTAGTTATTGGCGATCATGGTAGGCGTCCGGCGGCCCGGCTCGCCGGAGACCGGCGCAGCCCGATGCTGCAGGGCGCGACGAGGCCGAGAGGAGTCATCATCGCCATGGCACTGAACGAAGAGTCGGAGAGAAGCCGCAGCGGGTTCGCCGGCGGCGGTGCCGGCTGGGATCCCGGGCTGGAGATTGAAGTCCCTTTCGAGCAGAGACCGGTAATTAATTCTGAACAAATTTGTATCAAATTCTACTGTTAAGTTTCGTATCATCGTATAATTAGCTCAAAAATTTAAACAGTTAGAGAAATATAGATAATCTATTTATTCAGTGGTTTCTTCGTATCTATGTTTTATCAAATCTATGAAGAACTCTGGAGTTCTGAAATATAATATCATGTCAAATTTTATGTAACCCACAGTTAACCCATAAACCTAAGCCGTTGGAAATTGATACGTACGTACCAATAGTTTAATTTGATGATGATATGGCAGGTTAATGAGTACTCTGCTCTGAAGGATGGCACACTCTACTCATGGGCAGAGCTGAGCCCTGGGTCATTCTTTGTACGCCTTGGCGGCCTGTGGCTTGTGACTTTCACGGTGCTGGCAGCTCCAATAGCAGCGGCAAGTTTTAATCCTTCAAAGGTATGGACAGTTATTTTTTGGTAAATTTTTTATATCACTATAAAATTTTAATATTTTATATTTATTAGATATCTTATTTAAATATGAATTTAATTTTATCTTATCAGTCTCATAAACCACAATTTCAAAATTTTCTTATCGCATCATACATGCATATAATATGATGCTTTAAAATAGTGCAAATAGTAATCTTGATTCTTCTACTTTGCTCAAAGATTCATATTAGTCTTTTTACTTTGAACTAGTCCGATTTAGTCCCACTATTCTCAAAATTAACTCATTATAGATCTTTTGTTGAAGGTGTTGATGAAAACTTAAGTCGGCAAAAATGTAAGTTGTATACTTGGATGGATATGGCATGTAATGGACATTTTGCGAAGAAAAGATGTGGTTGCTCTCTTTGATTATGGTTTTAATGAGTTTGACGTGAACACAAGCTCATACTTTTGCACATAATAATATTAGAAATAAGAGAATAGGGGTTCAAACCATCAATTGTGTGCTATTGCTAGTTCAAACAAGATTTTCATCCACCCATGTTAATAGAAGGATCATTGATGAATCAATTTTAGAAATAAAGGTACTAATTTGGTTAAATTCAGAGTAGAGGGACTAAATCAAGTAGGTCAATAAAGTAGATGGATCAAAAGTGTGTTTTACTCTTCAGCGAAATATATAATCAAAAATTAAAGATAAAATTGCATTATAGGCTTTTCTGCTATTCATTTTTATTCAATTAAACCTCTTAAGTCTAAATTTTGTTTAATAAGACCCATTTAAGATTTTGCTTAAATTTTGCTTAAGCGAACCTCTATAATTTTCATATTTATTTAATTGAACCTCTGTATTTTCTTATTGAATAAATTGCACTATAGTTATCTAAACTTGTACGAAAGTATAACTAGATTCCAAAAATTTGGGGGCTTGACATTGAAGTCTATGAAGTCGTATAAATGATTTACTTCACACATTCTCACACATTCTTTCACTGGATATGCTGAGGTGGTAGGAATGTGGTGGGATAGTGATGAAATGACATGCCTGAAGTGGAAAGGTGTCATGTCCTTTTATCTTACTAAAAGTTTTTGTTTAGTCCTTCAAGTTTTAATAAATTATGTTTTAGTCTGCACCCATCTCCCTCGCCTCCCCTTATTTTACTAGATTTTTTCTAGTTGGACCCTAGATTTTTGAGAAATTATATTTTAGTTTTAATTCTTAAAACCCTTGCTTTAAGAAGTTTTTCTGTTTGGTGATGATTGGGGACTAAAACATAATTTTTTAAAAATTCAGGGACTGGTTGGTGATGGGTGTGGACTAAAACACAATGCTTAAAAATTCAAGGACCAAGCAGAAAAACTTCCAATATATGTGAGAGATGGATAGGGACTAAAATATAATTTCTTAAAAATCAAGAGACCAAACAACAAACTTCCAGTAAAATAAGAGGAGCACATGGCACCTTTCATATCAGCTATGCCATCTTATCACTAGCTCACCGTATTTCTATTATCTCAGCACGTCCAGTGAGAGAGTGTACAAAATGAATCGCTTATAGGAATTCATAGACACAAATGTGAAGCCCTCATTTCTTGAACCCAACTGAAATTTCATACAAGTTTAGAGGTATATGGTGCAATTTATCCTTTTTTATTTGTCCAATAGATAGGGCATAATTACGCAAAATGCATAAAACAGAGGGATTTGATTAGACAAAAATTCAAAGTAAATTGTCTAATAGAAATCAGGTAGAGGTGCTTAAAGAAACAAAAGAGAATTGTAAAAGCACTTGAGTAGACAAAATTCAAGGAGAGAGACTCAATTGAACCAAAAAAAAAAAAAAAAAGAACAGCAGAGAGGTCATGTGCCATATGGAGCAATTTTGCCGAATTTATAACATCTCATACTTTTTATATGAGAACAGTCCACTCCAGTGATGTATGTAACCAAGGAATGGAAGTTTTAGCTCCACATTGTAGGTGTCTTGCAATTAGCTTGATCTATTAGTTGCTCGCAGCCCATTTCCTCATTTTCTTCACCTATGTTATATATGCAGGATCCACTCAAGTTTACCCTAGCAGCAGGAATTGGGACTCTGCTCCTGGTGTCTTTGGTGGTTCTCAGGATTTATCTGGTAAGTTCAGCTAAGGAGTGATTGGAACCAAAAACATTTCAGCTTCATTTGATAAGATTGTCGCAACCCACAAGTGAGATTGCATCAGTGCTTACTTAAGGAATAGTATTAATGCTTCCAGAATTGTAACTAATTTGATTTTTTATTGTCATTTTGCACAAATTGGATAATTGTCTTACTAGCCATCCCTTTAGCTATCCTTTTAAAGCAAGTACGACATAACTAGGCCTATTTCTTGCAGGGAAAATACAGCATTGGTCCGTCTACTGTTTTTTCAAACTCACTTTGTCCTTCTAGTAGAGCTAATCAAAATTATAGGAGGTCAATCTAATAAACCATGTTAGAGTATTTTTATAATGGGTCGACTTAATACTTAATTAATATATTACTATGAAAAATTAATATTCTATTGAGAAATTTCAAATTAGGAGGGGTAGGGCCCACCCTGGCCCCAATGATACTCCACAGGAACTCTATATTAAAATAGGCTAAATTAGTCACTTACTGTAGAACCTAGTTCAATTGCCCTCTTCTATGCTCAATTTGGTCATTCTATTTTTGAAGTAATTAATTTGGCTCAATTTCAAACCTGGCTCATTTTGTCCTTATGAGTTTAGTATAGTAATGGATATGGTGCGCCTAATGATTTTTTTTTCCTGAATTTTGAACTGCTTGCCCAGTGGCCACCTATCAAACATTATCTGCATGAAGATTATGCTTTGGATCAATACTTTCCAAAGTTATTATCTCAGTAATGGATGCACTAATGTAAGTGTTACTAGTATTGCAGGGATGGAGTTATGTTGGTGATAGGCTTTTATCAGCAGTTGTGCCATATGAAGAAACCGGATGGTATGACGGCCAAATGTGGGTGAAGCCTCCAGAGGTGAGGATATATACTTCACTAAGCAACTTTTAGTTTGTTATATCCAAATTTATAATCGACACCTAAGGCCTACTGCATGGGAAGTATTTGGTCAGTTCTTTGGTGCTTGCAAAAATTTTTTTCCGGAAGTAGCCACAGGAGAACTGCTTGTCATGTTTCTTTAAGAAAGAAAAAAATACAGACGAATTATGTTACAGGAGTCTCCAAAGGACTTAATCTTAACAAGCAACAGCTAGGCACCGCTTCCTGTTTAGCCCCTCCACCCTCGTCTCTTACTGTCCTAGACAATAAAAAACAGGAACAAACACCCCTCCAAAAAAACATTGCATCTTACAGCTCAATTCGACCATCAAGTTTGCGTCACCTGCATGACTCCATGAGATGTATTCTTCCTGGAGCTTAGGCTGACTCCAACGCAGCCACCAGTGCTCCAGGCCCATATTAAAGTCAGCTCAGCTCAACATAGGAACGCAAGTCACATGACAGCGTGTGGTGAGGCGGCCATTGCACAGGAGCCTGCATTTGGGCCACACAAGCTGCACACCTCAGCAAGTGGCTCTGTTGAAGTAGGGCTTGGTTATTGATGACACAGTTTGTAGGAATCATTGTGTCACATCTCATATCACGTGTCCATCCGCACACATTAGACTAACAGGTGGGGGGTGGTTAATGGTGGGGCCCAATTTCATGGTTGTTAATTGTGGTGCTTGCGAGTTCGCAAGGTGATGTTGGCGGGCCCTGGATAACACGTGCGTTAAAGTGAGCGTGCTCACCTCATGACTCACGTGCACTCACGTGCAACTGAACCCGAGACACTGACAAGAGGGCCTATCGTTGTTTTGGTCCACCTATCAATGTATGTTTTTATTTTTTTAAATGTAGTTGAAAAATCATAGTGTGCATGTAATTTGCACACAGAAGATGATAAGTGAGTTCAAATTTTGTTTGGTTCACTTATTAGCATCTATAAGTATAATTTCTCTAAAAATAACTATTAAAAAAATTTTGAATGGGTCACACATGTCATGGGTTAAAAAATAGTTGTTAGGGCATTTTTAATTGTTTTGAGATAAAAAAAAGTATTGAAAACTCCAAAACATTTCAAAAAAAAATGAAAAAAAAACTACCAAAAAATTGTACACTCACCTCTCTATAAATAGGAGCCACCTTAGCTCAATTGAACTCACCAATCTCACACCATTCCTACACCAATTCTACCTAAAATATTTTAAAAAGTTCATATGGATATTAATATCTCTGGTGATTTCGTAAACTGGCATACATATCCTAATTCAACTGGAGAAAAATTAGAAACACCATAGTGATTGTTTCGACCACCAATTAATGGCATAAACATGTGAAATGTACAAGAAGACAAACCATCTTTTTATCATAGACCACCGGGAGGAGCATGCGGCAACATTGAAGTATTTCAAAAAGAAAATCAAGGTGGCAAATAATGAAGAGTAGTCATATTGTTGTTTTCTAAATTTTTTAATTAGTATGTTTATTTTATAGTTGAATATCTGAAAGTAGTAATACTATGTTTTCTCTAATTTAATATGTATAATGTTATGTTTCAATGTCCAAATTTAATAAAAAAATTATTGTCTTTTAGTTTAATTTTTTATTTGAAAGTCTTTATTTTCTTTCGTTGTATTGGAATTATTTGGAATTAATTTTTTTAATAAATTTTTTTTAACTATTATTAATAATATTTTACAATAAAAGACAGATAAATAATTTATGTCTTGGACTCACCAATAAAACTATCTAAGAGTCAAATCATTAGAATGCTTATTATTGTTATGACTTTATATATATGGGTTTTGTCTAAAAAACCTCCTCAAACACCAAACGTATTAGAGTATTGGGCTCTCTAAGTGATTTTGTTTGATTCTTCACACATGTATCACACTCTCTTTCCTTCCAAACACCCTCTCTCAATTGTCCTTAGAAGATGAATATTGGAAATCCCGCTATAGATTAATTTTGGATAGACTAGAATGAAATATAAAGTTAAAGTAGGTGGATTGAAAAAAAAAATGAGAGTTTTGGTTTTGGCTCCATCAAAATATAAAATTTGTTGAGGCCATGCCATAGCTTAATAGGCAAATATTTGTGGTCAATGGAGATAGTTTCAATTGTCTAACTCAAAATTTTTTCAAAAATATATATAGAAATGTGAAGTTTGTTCTACTCTACATCATGGTTGCCAGAGTCACTATGCGAGTCTTAAATATTTCCATTCTATGACTATACTTGGGGTCAAATGATCTAATTTTGAGATAGAATATTAAATTGGCAGAATCTTAATGTGTGTGATTCTAATAAAAATTTTAAGTAAATTTCACTACTAGTCTCACTACAATACAAGAATTTCAATTTGTCTCATTTCTTTCAATTTTACACCTAAAGTTGTATATTGTACTCAATAATTATAATTAAGTCCTTGTCTACTAAATTCCGCAAAACAATATTAGCAGAAAATATTTTTAAAAAATACTAAAAATTGAGACATCCATAATGGTCCACAAAAATATTAAACAATAGATTATAGTTAGAGAAAATATTTGAAAAATGCCAAGTCTAAAAATAAAAACTAAATAGTATCAAGAAACATTAAGAAACCAAAAAAATCACCACACTATAGAACAATTTAGAAACTCAAAATTATATTGTAAATAAAAATTATATCATGAAAACCATAAAAACTATGAAGTATAGAAATATAAAAAATAAAAAAATAACACTAAGAATAACCTAAACATAACTATAGAATAACTTATAAATAAACATTTCTATAGACTAAAATTTGAAATGAATTCTTTATATTTTTATGGATATGCCTCAAAGAAAAGTACTTTGCAATTTTTTAGTATAAAAACTGATGAGAGAATTACACTCTTTTATATATACATGTGCTATAATTAGTTTTATTTTTTTGATATATTTTTCAGTTTCAAAATATTTTTATAAATCTATCTAATATTTGATTCTTCTTTGAATTTTTATATGTTATTAGTATTTAGTACTTCTTTAAATATTTTCTATTAACGCCACTTATGAAACTTAGTGAATAAGAATTTGAATGTAATTTTTGTACACAATATAAAACATCCAATGTAAAATTAAAAGAAAATGAGACAAAATTGTAATTCTTGTGTTGTAGTATGGACTAGTTGTGAAATTTACCCTTAAAATTTTCAATGGATCACTATCTGAATCTTATGAATGATCCTAACCAATTCTATCATTCTATTACTAATGTGAGAATTAATTGTTAATAAGATTATTTTCATCTTCAATAGGATAGTCAAGAGTTTTTATACTTATAGAAATCTTAAAATATCATCTTATTATGAGAATATATTAAAAACAAATCAACTAAACTAAGCACTATTATAATATGCTCTAATATAATATTAGTGGTGGACATTTATAATGTTGTAACTTGATATATAATAGTAAGTTTTACAGTACTTGAATAAAATTTGAAGTACACAAACGTATATTTTTTTAATAATTATATAACTAAAACCTCTAAAAATGTAAAATACAATTCTAAATTATTGTTTATGTACAAAATATAAATTGTTTTAAAATTTTGTAGAATCTAATTTCTACGACTCGATTCCACCGCTCGATTCTGTCGAGACAAATTCGATCCGATTTAGCGCTCTCTATGCACTGTGGATTGGAACGGTGTGTGCAAAATCATGTATTAGCAATGCTTCGGACTAGATTACTTACATGCATGCATTTCCCTTTTTTTTGCAGGTTTTGGCCCGTGATAGGCTCTTGGGATCTTACAAGGTACACTTAGCATTCTATACTCTTTTAAGTCCTAGTAGCAAGATTATGTTACAGCAGCAGGAATATATTCAATCGAGAAATTTTCGAAAATGATCTCTTTTTTTTTTTTTGCATTTCTTTCCCAATAAATTTTAGTTGAGTCAAACTTTTTTCAGTTTTGAAATTTGATACCACTTCTTTTGAAATTATTTCAATTAGGTTCCACTAGTCAATTTTTTGTTATTTGAATTAATTAAACACAATCATGTTATGACGAGTGAACAGTGAACACTAATTTGGTAAAAAGATTAGATTAATTACAAGAACATTATATAAACATTAAAACACAATAATAAGTTTTTAAAATTTATAAATTCATTGAAACATTTACTAACAACAACCGGTAGTTGGGACACAATTGAAATAATTTTAAAAGAAGTGAGATTCAATTAAAATAATTTGAAAAGAATGGGCATCTATTAAATTAATTTGAAAAGAAATATGATCTAATTTTTAAAATTAAAAAAGTTAGACTTAACTGAAATATTTGAGAAAAAAGTAAGAGCATTCACAAAAATTTCTCAAATTTAATACTAAACCTAAACCAAATTACTAAAATTTGTCCGACGATTACTTGTTTAATAATTGACATTTCTCCTCTGAAAAATGCTTCAGGTAAAGCCAGTGATTAACTTGCTGAAGCAAACATTGGTTGGCACGGGGGCTTTGCTCGTGACGGCAGTATCGCTCTTCATATTTTCTGGCCCAGTGGAGGAGTTCTTCCATTCCTTAAACGAAGCTCCCTCCAATGCAACGCCTAAACCGAGCTTGAGGTGCGTACATACTGTGCATTTCTCGGGCCGGGCTGAGACTCATCTTGTTTTTTTGGGCGGATTTCGTGGCCCGGCCTAGCCCTAAAAAGACAGTCATACTGGTTGGGTTGGGAACAACCAGGTTTATTCATTTTGTAGACCAAACCTGGCTCAGGCAACTCCTTACTCGCTACTAGGTCACGTATGCTAACTGCTAAGCCTGGTTTAACCCTAGGCCCTGTTCTGAAACTACAAAGTATCTAAGTACCGGGGGTATATCTAATACAAACCATCAATTCGATACAAACACAAAAGACAAATAAACCATCTATTTTGTGCAAATACAAATACCATACATCATGATTTTTTGTACCAAAACATCGCAAAGAAGCTACCTTCTAAAATTTTGGGATATTCCTGTCAATTTTATATTTAAACTGACATGGTTTGTATGTTCACGTGGAATTGTTGATTTACACTAGATATTCTCTCTCTATATTTATAGGACAATCTTTTACTAGACCTGTTCATGTGTCAATTACGCCATACATTCTTGTTCTTGCAAAACCATAGGAGAGAAGAACTACTCCGGCTACCTGTGGAGGTGATGCAAGACGACGACCTGGCAGCGGCCGCGGCCGAGGCTGCGGACGGGAGGCCGGTTTACTGCAGGGATAGGTACTACCGGGCGCTGGCAGGCGGGCAGTACTGCAAGTGGGACGACCTGCTGAACTAAATCTGATACTTGCATCTTTGCATGCAACAAGTATCTAGTCAAGAGTAGAATTACGTGACAATGTTGCTGCTTGTATAATAGATTTTGTGGAGTACAATTTTGCATTCTGATACTGCAAAAAAAAAAGAAAAGAAAAGAAAAGAAAAATCGAAATTGGAAACCTTAACCTCATGATCATCCCATGTATACCTAGAACAACTTGTAATGAATTAGTGCTTTACACCATTGATTTCATGCTGTCACATGTCCGCTGGGCACCTAGCCAAGTAGTCTTGCACTAGAAATATATATGGGAGGACAATTTCATAGGACACTTGTTAAGATGAAGGGTAGGAAAGCCTCCATAGCCCTTATCCAAAATTAGATGGTTAGATCGACAAATTCATATAAGAGGCTCCACCTGGGTGGATTGGACTATTATAAGCTTTCATTAGCTATAATTGGATAGTTATAGAAGAAGGCCCTTTTCACTGGACCTCTATAACATATGAATTTTAGATTGGAACCATTGAATCATGATACAAATTATGATACAAGTACTATATAGGTCTCATGTAAGTAAGGACCCAAGAGAATTCTTTCACACTAGAGACCCTCCTATCAACCACAAGCATGCAAATCTTTTTATTTAAATTTCAGGGTTTTACTAATGAATAGGTATTTAGTTTTTCTTATATTACATATAGATCTTCTCATTACTGCGTCAAATCTCTCTCCTTAGATCTAACCTTTTAGGATTCACCTTGCCTTTTCTTTAGCTTCCCAGGCAACGATGGCCCTTTGGTAGCTGGAGATGGGACAGTAAGGTAGTGGTGGTGCCGCAGGCTGCAGGTGACGGCAATGGGTAGTGGTGGTTGATGGGGGAGACAGATGACAAAAGGGCCACAGTGGTGGTGGTGGTGTAGAAAGGCAGCAGTGATACCGTTGGCTATGAGCGGTAGTGGTTGGCTAGGGAGAAGAAGAGGATGGAGCAATGGGATTGGTGGCAAGGGATTAAGAGGAGGAGGAGGAGAAGAGAGAAGTATGGGTAGAAGAGAGGGATGAGATTAAATCTAGATTTGAGTGTGTGGTATAGATGGTGTAAAGTTTTTTTCAAAAAATAACTACTTGCACTCTATAGCCTATAAATTTTATCTTGAATTATTTGGTGCCCTCTTTAGATCTTGCCAAAGTTCTCACCAATGTGCTTGCTAGGTTTTGCTTTGAGCATTAGCCAGATTCGACATCTATTTAGCATCTATTTTGCCTGATTTCAATTTGAGACTACGATTCTATAAAGTTCTAAACTAAAGTTAGCCCAAACTTAGAACTTATGCTCAGGAATTATCCCATATATAAGCTTAAATTGCCTTTTGAACCAGAAGAGTCAATAATAAAATTAGGCTTCATTTGAAATTGCGGTGTGTTGGACTATGGTACTGTGTAATATATGGTTGTTGTAGGAGATATTTACTGCATATACTAGGATAAAATACATTTTTGATTTCTTCACTTTACCGCCGAACTCATTTTAGTCTCTCTATTTTAAAACAGCTCAAATTAGTCATGATATTTTCAAAATAAAATATCTTCTAGTCCTTAAGTAGTTTTGTAAGTTGTTTTGATGACGTGATAAATGTTGTGGAATGCACCATGATGTTCATTCTGGCCTTAGGGTCTTATTAGAATCATAATCAACTCATATTTGTCATATTCTTTCATACAAAAGAAATATACAGTTGTCTACATTATCAAACAACCCACAAAATAGTTTAGTAATTAAAAGATATTTGGTTATGAAAATAGAAGCAACAATTTGAACTATTTTGAAGTAAAAGACCAAAACAAGCATAGGACAAAGTAGATGGACTAAAAGTGTATTTTATCATATATAGTAAGATAATTTTGCTATATAAACAATTAACAAATGATCACATCAAAATCAAAGAGGAGGCAAGTCTATGGATATCAACCGGCGCAACACACTTATCATGCCTATCGGGGGTGGAAATGGATCGAATACGAAGTGAATATTGATCAAAAACCATATTCGATATTACTGCATTTAGTCGGATTCGAATATCCTACAGATTTAGTTATAAATTAAAATAATGGTTGAAATGAACTTAAAAATTTTGTGGCCACACGGGCACAATCCCCTCATCATGGCAACCCTCTATTTGGGCCTTCGAGGACTGGGGTTTGGCGTCAGGAAGTTGGGCTGAGTACTAGGTATTAAGAGTTAGGTAAAGAACCAATAATAGTGAGAATCCGGATAGTATTCGTAATCCATTCGATTATACTTTCACATATTATATTTTTATTTGTATTTGATAAAACAAAATTCAGTTAATATTTATATTCGGATTCAGATTACTATTTGATAGATATTTTTCTTGTCATATTCATATTATGTCAAATAAAATATAGAATAAAACAGATTATTCGCATCCGGCACCCTTTCCTTCCTTAGGGAGCAGCAGCACTCTTGTAATGCTAGTAGCCCCCCGACCCCCCACACCGACAAAAGAATTTAACTTGGAAGTATTTTGTGCTATTCCACTGACAAATCTACTATGCTCCCAGCCAGCATAATCGAAATGTTCTGTTTCAGCTTATCCAGTATCAGTCAGAATAGAAAATGTATAACATAAACGTTAAGTCTTGACATTTTAAATATGAATATCAAAATATATTTAACTCGAAAACAAAATCCGTCGTGTATGTATATGAATATACGAAAAAAGGTTAAAATATGTAATTTTTAAGTATATATTCACTCTGTTCCTTTTACTTGTTTTAGTCCTCTAAACAATTTTTTAAAAGTTGCATCTCTGTCACTATATAATGTAAGAGTTTTAAAATTTTCCAAATTTTATCCTTTTATAAGTGTATGATCCAAACGATTTAAGAGGTCTGACATGTACTATGTTGAGTTGATCCTGCCTCCACCGAGTCTCTCTGCGCTAAATATAGTCCTTTTCTACTAATCCTCTCATCACAACTTAAAATATGCTATTAAACTCAACTACAAGCTCCACCCTAAAATCTGTCTGGTGGTGATTGCCTTAATTAGCTGGTATTGTGGGGAAAAACATATAATTTTATGTATATGTGATGAATGACTAGACAAATTATGGTGGCGTTTGTTCAAAATTATATATAATTGTACTTGTAATAGGTTTTACAATATATTAGAATCAGGTGTGAAATAAATACATACAAAATATATTAGTTCAAATGATAAATGAAATGCGATAGGATGTTCTTTAGAATACATCAAAATGAGATGTATTTGAAAAATATTTTGAAATGTATTTTAAATACATGTATTGTGATTATGGAATAGTCTAATTAAATAATAGATAACACATTCACATTATGTATAATCTGAATATATAGTAAAATTCACGGACCAAATGTTACCTGTGTTGTCATCAAATTCTTTTTGTGATCGCAAGAGAAAAATGTCAAAATTGATGGTGTATATCAGAATGAAAGCCCTACTTTTTCATGCTCGTTCTATGATAGTGTCGAAACACACATGCATGAAAGCTAAGTATTCCCTGTATCAATGAATTAAGTATTCCCTGTATCAATGAATTATGTTCAATTTCTATATATTTATGTACATATGTAAATTCAACAATCTGCAGTACTTTATGTCCCTTAAAAATTATGAAATAACGTATTATTGTGCTTATAATGTATGTATATTGTGATATTTATATTTGCCGAGGTGTGCATTGGACACGCATATTTACCAGTAAAACTATTAGTTTTGATTAATATGATAGATATATTATTTGGATCCAAGTAATTAATGATCCAAAGAAATAATAATTATAAAAATACTTTCGGAAGATAGAATGATATTCTTTAAGGTACAAATTTTAAGAAAAAATAGATAAAAGACTGTAAAAGTGAGGTATAACTATAAGATTCATATGTTATCGAGATACCAATATTTTATAGCTAAATCTAATATTTTTCTATTGCTATATAGCAAATTGTCTTAAAGTTTTATTCCTAAAATGAGAATGAAAAAATTGAGGGAGTTCATTTCCCCTTATATGTTTTATATTCTTATTCTGGAATGGTCTTAAAATCAAGCATAGTCTCGAAAACAGAAACGAATTTGATAAGAGTATAGGTCAAACAGAACAGAAGTGTGATCAAGATTGGACGCATCGACTGACAAGATTTTGTTTTTTATTTTGAAGGATCCTTTTCCAAGAAGCAGATCGTGACTTTATTTTGTTTTTTCCAACTCAGATTCGTTGACTGTAGCTTCTGGTCGTTAAGGTGCACAGGTAATTAACTCAGTGCAGAGTTGGCAGTGCTATTCAAAAACAGCAGTGGAAAGAAGCTGCGAGGTGCTAAATTAATGGCGGAGGCGATTGTGGGGCCGCTGGTGAGCAAGCTGCAGGAGCTGGCCCTGAGCGAGGGGGAGGCGCTGGTGTCGGTGCGCGGCGACATCCACCGCCTGCGCGACAAGCTCATGTGGCTGCAGGCCTTCCTCCAGGAGGCCGACCCCAGGCGCCGCCGCGGCCGCGCGGGCGAGCTCGCGCGGGTGCTGGTGCACCAGACACGCGACGCCGCCTTCAGCGCCGAAGACGCCATCGACGAGTACTTACTCCGGGTCGACCTGTCCCGGTACCCGGACTGGTCCCGCGCCGCCTTGGGGTTCCTGGCCAGCTTCACCACGCAGCTGCGCGTCCGGCACGGTCTCTCCCGCGAGATCGCGGTCATCAACTCGCGGCTGGAGGAGATCATCAGCAACAAGGAGAAGTACATGCTACAGAACTCCGCTGCGGCGGCGGCCATGGAGACGTGGGTCGCCTCAGCCGCCTCCTCCAGTGCAACTGACAGCTGGTTGGTGATGTGCTTCCTCCATCTAATGTTTGCCCAATTGTTACCATGCGCTTAATTCTCCCTCACACAATAAGTATATTTATATTATAAAACAGAGAATCTAGTATTTTAGATGCAAGAATTTATAGATAAAAAAAACACCATTTTGTATTTTCTAGGTGAAATATATCCTAATATTCCTAAAGTGTTCTTACACAAACAACATCCTTAACACATTAATCAAAATTATTAGATGATAGAATTATAATCTAATAATGATCGTTGCAATTATTTGACATATTGAAATATATCCTAATTTTCCAGTGAATTACGACATATTGAAATATATTTGCAATTATTTGACGAGGTAGCCACATACAAATTAAGTTCCATGTAGGTGGCAGAATTATGCACCCCAAACTCGAGTTACATTGGAGAGAAGCACCACCCAAAAATAGTGATCGTTGATATCTAGGACGAGAGAATGCGATATGAGAGTATAGATTTCTTAAATATTCACCATCTCTTCAGCTCATATGAGGTCTTGTAGAAAATTTGATGCACAACGTCACCCCGTATGGATTATTCATGAGCAATTATTAGTGATTAGCACTAATTAGTCATTATTAGCGACAATTTAAGTTAATTACTGGTGATTAATAGTAATTAATATTGATTAGTGATAATTAATGATGATTAGGTGTACAATTATTGATAATTAATGATTATAATGATTAGTGATAATTTTAAATGATTATTTATATTTAAAAAATATTTTTTATATAATAATAACACTAATCATCTAGTCCAACCAAGTACCATATTAGACCATCATGTATGATGACATCCAAGCAACAATTGTGCAGTTCTTCAAAACCAGCTGCAACTTGTAGGTAACTACTTTATTCTATTTTACTTATTATTTCTGTTGGGGGAGTGACACAATAATAGCCCCAGAGGTGCGCAAGAACCCGAGGGTCCCTTGAGTGCCCTAGGGAGTTGAGTTCGCTTGGGTACCCCGCGTCCCCTATGATCTTCTACGTCCCTGGGACCTCGAGTTCCCTAGGTAGCTGAGTTCATCCGGGGACCCTACATCCCCCGGTGATTTACTACCACCCAGGGACTTCGTGTCCCCCAGGGAGTTGAGTCTGCCTAGGGTCCTTGCATCCCATGGTGAGCTACTACATCCTGGGGACCTCGCGTCCTCCAATGACCTACTATCCCCCCTCAGGTCCCTGAGTCTCTGGAGAGCCTAGTCCATTCGGGGACCCCGCGTCCCTGACAACCTGCTACCTCTAGGAAACCCTTGGTCCCCTGGGGAGCCAAATATGTCTGGGAATCCTATCCCCCCCCCCCCCCAAAGCGAGATCATGCCCTCTGAGGGACTCTATGTCCTTCAGAGCATTTGGTCTGACGTGTGGGCTCACCTCATCCATTAGAAACAGACCCAATTTTGAGGCATGGACCCTGCGAATCTTGTTGGCCATCTAGAAGGCTTCAGGCGTTGCAAAGATGATCACGTGCCTCATCCGATGATTCCTAAAAGGCTATTGATGACTTTTTTCTTCCTTTTGGGGCTATAAATACCCCTTATATCTCTCATTTGTAACATGCATTTCATTTTGAAAGAAATCAATATAACACTTTAACCATTCGGAGTGCCTTGAGGTCCTCTCCCCTCAGGGACAACTTCCAACCAACTCTAAGTCGGGGGCGCTACAACAGGATTAAGGTCCCTCCCTATGGACCCCAACATGTATAAATCCTTCGTGTTCTATTTTCCTTTATTTCAGCCATGAATGACACATCACAAGGTCACCCCTGGTTGCCAGGTGTTTAGGACACGTGGGACCTTATTGTCAGGGGTCTTTATCCCTCAACAACTGTTGTCATCCGTGAGGAATGTGATGTAATCTAGCCACGTCATGGCTACACATAAAAGATCTAGGGCACATTCTTCAGCTTCACGGCATGGTGATACCACTGGGAATGGATTGCCCCCCCTTTGCCTCTAAGGTGGCAGCCATCGTTGTGAATGTTGACAAAACTCGCTCCACTATTACCGGGGGCGGGCCACTGGTTGCCATCTGACGCGATGGAGGGAGACTAGCCCCTTAGGAACCTCAACTAATGCCTGGCCCCCCGAGGGGAACCCAGCAGGTGCCGTGCCCTCGGGGGTTGTCGGGCCATCCATAGCATTGGTACTCGTCGCCACGGAAGACCCTGTCTTGGGAACCCTCATTGAGGGACAGGCTAGGACCCAACATGCTTGGGAGCTACTATGCACTCTCGCAGTGTGCCCTCCAGCGCCGATGTATCCATCGCCCCCATTCTTGTGGGCAACACCACCCTTTATGATGGGGCCTTCCCCTTTCCTGGGGTCGTAGCCACACCTGGGGTACTTGGTGTAGGTTTCGTAGCACTTGGTAATCTCGGCCTAAGTCACGTTGTCGCCCTTGAGGCACCTCCCCCTGGGGAGTTCTGCAACTACCATTGGCCACACCCCCAAAGGACAGGTGTGCTTCTCCTCAGCTGAGGTCGAACGGCTGCCCATGCTTGATGAGGGGAGACACGAGGACTCCATGCAACCCTCTTCCCTCCTGTAGACATGGGTCTTCCAACCAAGATCACCCGGGGGGGGGGGGTGTGAGCCATCGCTCTTGCCCAACCCCCCCCCACCCCACCCTACCACACACAGAGAAATTGAACATCAAGATGACGACAAGGGGAAGGTGCCCATGAGGGAAATTTCCACCACCTTGAGCTACCAGCGCCGCTCGGCTAGTCCGCAAGACCTCGAAGAGGAACATCACCGCCTAAAGATAAGCGGCCCCTTGGATCCCCTCTCCAAATTCAACGAGGATGAATCCACCACCAGGGAGAAAGGCTCCAGCCCTGCGCTACCACGGGAGGTGGAGGGGGCCAACCATCCCCTATGCCTGTGCCTCTGGCGTATCAAATGGCCCTAGCCATACCACCCTCCGAACATCGAACACTATGATGGACGTCCGACCCTTATGAGTTTGTCCAGGTTTACTCTATTGCCTTCTTGGTGGCCGGGGGAGACGAGAGAATCCAGTGCAACTCTTTCTCCCAGCTAAAGTGGGAGTTTTGTGCCAACTTCTAGGGCAACTATAATCGCCCTCGGACTCTTCCCAACTGTACACTGTTCGATAGTAGCCGGTGAATCAATAAGGAGCTTCTTCAAGTGCTTTTCCCAGGTAAGGAGCAAAGTGGCACACATCCTGGACATCACGGTCCTAGAAGCTTGCAAGAGTGGGATATGACTCGGCGAGATACACCATCGCCTCTCATGAAGCTGCCAGATGACCACCAACGAGCACTTCAACATTTTCGAGAAATACTTGAGGACGGAAGAGAACAACCTCTAGAAAGAAACCCAAGGGTCCACGGCCCTCCTCCTAGGGGAATGTGACCCCAGGATAATACCATCAGGACAAATGCCCCAAGTGGGGGATGCTACGACGACTTGAGGGGCCCAAGGCTTTGGGACACCCTTGTCCTTGAAGGCAGAGGCAAACCCCCAGGCGCTGGATGCCCAAGGCACCCTCCCCCCAAGGGTAAGTCCAAGCTATGTGGCTCCCACCCTAGGGAGGCGGACAAACGTACCATCCTCAGGGGGTTGACAACGTGGTGCAACTAGTTAAGCTCTTACTCCACTATAGACTATCAGAGTCTCATGGATCACTTCGTTTCTTACCTCGAGCAACAGGAAAAGGGAGGGCCTGGGGGCACAACACCCCTACAGCTAATTCTCTGGGACGAGGAGAAAGGGGAGGGAAGATGGCTTTCTGCTGCAGACATGCCCTTCTAGGCCCCCCAGTGCCATATCAACATAATCCTCGGTAGTTCCGCCTCTGAGGAGCACGATGAACATCGGATGCTAATGTTGGGGGAGTGATGCAGTATTAGCGTTGGAGGTTTGTAGGAACCCGAGGGTACCCTGAGTTTTCCTAGAGACCTTGCGTCCCCCCGCGATCTACTACCTCTCAAGGACCTGGCGTCCCCTGGGGAGCTGAGTTCACTTGGGGACCTTGCGTCCCCTGGCGATCTACTACCTCTTGAGGACCCCGAATCCCTTGGGGAGCCAAGCCCAGCCGGGGACTATGCATTCCCCTGTGACCTACTATCCCCCATGTACCTCAAGTCCCTACGGAGCTGAGTCTGCCCAAGGACCCCACATACCCCAGTGACCTACTACCTCCTTGGGACCCTTGGTCCCCCAAGGAGTTGAGTTCGTCCGGGATGCTGTGTCCCCCTAGCGAGATCATTCCCTTTAAGGGACCCCTCGTCCTTCAGAGGATTTGGTCTGATGTGTGGACCCACCTAATCCATCAAAAACATACCCAACTTTAATGTGCGAGCCTGGACACACCACTTGTCGGCCATCTAGAAGGTTTTAGGCATCGAAAAGACAATCACACTCCTTATCCGATGTTTCTTGGAAGGTTGCTCATGACTTTTTGCTTCTTTTTGGGGCTATAAATACCCCTTTATATCCCTCATTTGTAACACACATCTCATTTTCAGAGAGATCAATATAACACTTTAACCTCCCGGAGTGCCTTGAGGTCCTCTCCCCTTGGAGATGACTTCCAACCGACTCTAAGTTGGGGGCTCTTCAATGGGATTAAGGTCCCTCCCTAGGGACCCCGACCTGTATAAATCCTTCGTATTCTATTTTCCTTCATTCTGGCCAGGAGTGACCTGTCACAAGGTTATCCCTGGTTGGCAGGTGTTTAGGACATATGGGACCTTATTGTCGGGGCTCCTTATCCTCAACAATTTTTCTATATGGTTTTTAACAAAGGCAAATTTTTCATACCAATATAAACTTTGAATATTTTGTATTTTCCATTGGGTGTGAGATTGACATGTGAGTTTGACCCTAGCTTGTCAGCCTCACAAACTATAATTTGAAACTTTTGCAATAACATGGAAGAAATTTTTTTTAAGAAGTGATGTAAGATTACAATTTTACTTGCAATGTCTATGATTAATGTGGTTGGTGTGTTTTTTTGCATCAAATAATTAATAGTCAAGTAGAGTAATAACTAAAACAACATTTTAGGAAGATAAGGGCAATATTTTACTTTTAAAATGTACAATAAAATTCTTAGGTACAATTTTTTCTTCGTAAAATCAAGTAAAAATGGATATAGGATATGTTTAATTTGTAGCCAGATTTTGCTAATTCAAATCTTGGATGTGCCAATAAGGTTTGGCTCTCATATGCTTTGCGATCAATATTTGTCATGCCAATTAGATTTGGCTACTCTTAGGGTATGTTTGATTGGTAGCTAGTTTTTACCAAGCTAAATCTTGGTAGTGCTAAGATGGTTTGGCTCTTTGCAACCAACATTTTTATAAGCCAATTAAATTTGAGTACTTTTATGTATGTTTGGTTGGTAGCCGGATTTTATCAATTAAAATCTTAGTGGTGCCAACAGGGTTTGCCTCTTATTTGCTTCACAACCAACATTTGATAAGCCAATTAGCTTTGGCTATTTTTCTATACCATCGGTAGCCAAATGTGTGGCAAATGATTTGTTTGTCACACTTTGGCTACCAAATATAGTGCTAACCACTATGGAGGTTGGCTACAAACCAAACATATTTCTATATATCTTTTTTTGCTATGCCACACAATTGGTTATGATCACATATTGGCTTGACTAATTTTGGTAGTCAACCAACATATTCATGGTATCAATTATTGGAAATAACAAATGGCAGCTGGTTCTTAGTGTTTGTTTGGATTATGTGCTCGAAAAAAACCACCCCGCCTCAACCATCACTAAAAACTGCCTCAGATTTGTTTGGTTTGCGTCTTCTAGATCCCTTGCCTCTCTAATAGACCTGAGCATAATCAGGCCCACCCAACTTGGCACTCTCAAGTCACCCAAGCTTGAGTGGGCTTGGCTTGTCCCGAGGTTAAGGCTGGGCTTGGGCTCCATATACCCGGCCTAAGACCTCCAAAAACTCAAAAAACCTGATCCAAACCCAGCTCAGCCCAAATTTTTGAACGTTATTGATTAAATCCGTCCGGCCCATCCTGAGCGCCCAAATTCGGTTAGCCTAATAGCCCTAAGCAAATTTTGGCCCACCAGGCCCATCCCACCTGGGCTTGAGCAAGCTTGGCGTAGCCCGCCTCGAGGTTAGGGTTGGGCTCGGGCATTACACACCCATCCTGAGACCCCTGAAAATTCAAAGAGCCCGATTCGAACTTAACCTAGCTCGATTTTTTGAACTTGGCCTGGTAAAACCTGGTTGACCTGACTGTTTATACTTGGGTTAGGTAGAGATCGAGCAGGTCTAATAGACTTGGGTTCTTTGCCAGTCCAATCAAAAGCAAACCCAAACCAAAGATACTCAGGTATGCATCTCGATATAGATATTAGGTTGGGTTGAGTTGAGCTCAGGCCAACTCGAAGGATTTGGGCTTTTGTTAGCTTGGCCTGAATTTGACTCAAACCTGAAAATTCTTAGGTCTACTGTCCAGTGCCCGCTCCGCACCGCTCACTTCTAGCCAAGTGCCTAAAGTGAGGCGGAGTGTCGTCCCATCTCGATTGCCGGCCAAGTCATTGCTGTAGCCATCCATCATTTGCCACAATCACCACCTGAGCCTTCAAGATCACCGTCGTCCATTGTTGTTTCCCAATATCACCACTCAAGATGCTACAGTCCATCGTCATTGTTGTAGATCGATACTTGAGTCACCATCCTTGGCTTAGATTTCTGCTTGAGCCACCGCTTGTTGTCCAAGATCGCCTCTGTAGTCACCTACTATTGTTGGAGCCACCTAACATCGCTTGAGCCATTGTTGGAACCACTTGTTGTTGCCCGATCCATCACTAGAACAACCTACCATCACTGGAGCTTTGGCGCCTTTTTAATTTTGTTGTTTTGGGTTGTAAAAGCGTCTTCCAACTTTATGTTTCCTAAATATAAAAGTGCACTCATTCTTTGAGGCATGTTTCTTAGATAGGTTTCCACCCAAACAACAAAAATTTTAGAACTAGGAGGCAAGATTCTTTATCATCTTGAGCCACATCTCAGGCATCCCACACGAGGAGGGATGGTCGTGATGTCGCTAACCAAAACATCCTCCTGAGTAGTTTTGATTTACAAGAGAGACCAAATTATGACCGATTCACGTTGATTTAGACCGACTCTTGTTTTTCTCCTTTCATTTCAAACATGATATTTCAAAATATATCTTTCAATAAACAGGAAAAGTGAGTTGTAACTTGGTCAAAACCAAACATTGATTGCTTTTTTGACTTTTCAATTCTTAGGTTGGACCTATGCTTTATTCCATTCTTATTGTTGCACTAGGAGCCATTATAGTTGCAGACAGTTGATCTGGGATGTCTAATATGTACTCTGATAATTCAGATTAATTTATGAGCTAAAATAAAAATATATTCTTTTTTTCATCATGATTTTTGATTTTTTGTCAGATGACCTATACGTGGTGTGTAGTTTGTACTATACTATAATATATTTGTGTCCCTTGTATAGGTGACTTGGCATTATCATATTAAATACTAGTATAAGTCTCATATGTTGCTGCATGTATTATTGGCAAAAATTCGTTGTTGTAGGAAAAATGGAAGAAAATTTTAGATGAAATTAATTTTAACAAAAGATTTTGTGGCGGAAATAAAGAGATCTCCATAATTTGTTTGAACTAAAGTTTAGGTGGTGGATTTAATAAGGGTATATAGAAATTTTAGTCCATCTACTTTGCTTGAAGTCTCATTTTGGTTCTTTTAGCTTCAAAAAGGCAAAAGGCAAATTGGTCCTCTATTTTGTGAACCTATTCAAAATAATTCTTTTGAATAAAAATCTAATTTACAAATATGATGTGATGTGTGTATGCTAATGTAATGGTTTAAATCCTTGCAATAGGCACATGATCTAAACCATTTAGGCCCTCATATCAACATTAATTTTTGAAAAAACGGTTCAAGTTTAACTTCTTGCAACAATAATATTTGACAAGTTATTTTATTCAAGAAGTCTTAAGTTGCTATGGCATCTTATGTGTCCTTCTAGTTAGCATACACACATGCCATGACTGATTTTTAAATTGGGTTTTCAATTAGAAGGACTATTTTGACCTGGACCAATAATTAAGTAAAGGAACTAATTTGAAAAGAAGAGGGACTAAAGTGATCTTTGGATCAAAGTAGATGAACACAAAGTGCCATTTACCCATTTAATAAAGAAGCATGTGTGCAGAGAAGGATATGATTGAAATATCAAAATTGTGTGAAAGAATAACCGAATAGTTATAGAGAATACATGATATGGCATAATACTATACTTCCAATAAGAGTGAACAATAAAAATAAAAATGATTAGCTATTATCATGTTAAACCAAACATCACTTGACTAATTGTATTTTGATCTATTATATGGGACATTAAAAATACTAAAAATTCCCAAATCAACCACAAAAAATAAAATGCTAGAAATTCCTACTAGATAAAATACAAAAGATATATTCCATTAATCATATTTTAATATATAGATTTATCACTTGAAAATCGTACTCAAACTATCTTTGTTTACATGGTTTATACTTATATTAAAAATAATATCCAAAACTAACTATATCTCTATTATTATATTAAAAAATGACATATATTATAGGAATATTTAGTTTCATACCATTGAAAGAGTGTAAAATTAGCAAAATACCGCTGGCTATGAGTATGACATATTGGGCCTGAGCCCATATGTCAATCAAACATCATTGGCATTTTGTTAATTTCACATCTTTAGCAGCATTATGGAGCTAATTGTAGGATCCAGGACGGCAACCTTGT
The DNA here is from genome assembly GCA_019359835.1 of Pharus latifolius. NCBI lineage: Eukaryota > Viridiplantae > Streptophyta > Magnoliopsida > Poales > Poaceae > Pharus > Pharus latifolius. The sequence goes on along the minus strand of CM033321.1, from coordinate 34,271,807 downwards.
GGGTGGGTGGGTGGGTGGGGGGGGGGGGGGGCAGCCTAAAAATCGATTTTTGCAAGAATGAAAGGAAAATCAAATTTTCACAAACACAACTTAAATCACTATGGCTCAAGGTGACCAAATGCTTATATAAGTTTGGCAACTTGGGGTGGCAGAGTAAATGAAGAATGACAATTTAAATAGAGAAATAGACAAAGTAATAGAGAAATGACCAAATGACACATTGATGTATCCCAAAGTATTGGAGACTCGCCGACTTGCTCCTCATTTAAGCAGTCACTCATGATTCTTGTTTCAGCATCTACTAGGATTGCTCCTTTTTCACTCCGAATAAGCGAGCACTAAGTCTTTCACAATACCACTAGGCCTCTCCAACAATCTTTGTTGGTGGACCGATCTTCGACCTCTTACGACCGTCTAGGTGACAAAAATTACCAAGAGTAATAGATTCAAATTCTTCATTTGACACCAATTAATTGTTAGGAAGCTCAAACACGTGAGGAGAGACTTACACAAGGCTCTCAACTTACTAAATGATCTATTAACGTAAATAAGTTCACTAGATAATCTCACTCTAATGCAACATATGAGAGTTTAATGCTCTAAAGTGTGTTTGGGCTATATGTCAATGAATTCTGGTACGAAAGAAATCAAATGTAAGCTCTAAACCATCTATTTATAGCTTCCAAACCAAAACCAACCATTGCAAAAGCAATAAGCTGAAAACAACCCACCCAGAGAGTCTAGATTTAAACACGGACAATCTATGTTTGTTGTAACCGCTAGTTAATAAATGCGCTGACTAGCCATTGGATGTAGTTGAGAATATATATGGGCAGTCCGGGTTCAACTCAGACAGTCAATGTACACAAAGAGTTTTGGTCAAAAACACCACTACTGTTAAAATGTCTGGGACATTCATATAGACAGTCCGGATTGAACATAGGCATTCATATGGACAATCCAGATATGCTGATAAATTTTTACTTGAAAATACACTCTACTATTAAAATATTTGGGACATCCATACAGATAGTCTAGGTTGAACACAGACATTTATACAGACATTCTGTGTTAAACACAGACAATCGTATGGACAGTCCAGGTTTGTACGTGCAACTCTCAATAAAATGGGCATAAGTTATGATCTAGATATTGGATTTATGTGTTCCTTGACTCATTGAAAATATAATTCAAAGGGATACAATTTTCACAACATGAGTAAGATCTAGTCCAGCATAGATTACTCCAGAAAATTTAAGCACCGGTGCCTTCACTAACCATCAAAATCAACTCAAAAACAATTTGACGATATATTGAATGAATTATGCATGCATTTGACATTCCCATACAAGATATCATTAAACTACAAACACCGAGCCCCTCTTTATAGTACGACCAAACTAGAAAATCAGAATCTAACAATCTAGTTGTTTCCAAATACCAAGATCGTTAAAATCCTAGAAAATAAATCCTTAATCTTCGATATTATCTTTGGTGGAGCTCGTCCATACTTGAGGAACCTTGATCATGTATCCTCTTCGAGGTGATCTTTTTCACCATCTCTGGCAATTTGATTTGAGACCAAGAGACATGTACTCCATAAACACATTAATCTTCTAATTAAGGTTGTCATTAATCACGAAAATAATCAATATAATGGAGATTGACTCAACACTAATTACCCCTATTTTATATAGTGTATGAGTAAAATTATGGGTAAAATTTTAAAAGGAGATTTAGTTCTACTACAGAAGTTAGGGTTTTAGCAAAAAGGCATTTATGTGGTGCACGTGCACCATTTAGCAATTTGGTACACACTTTTTTAAATTTCTCTCTTTTATACATCTTAAAATTCAACTTTTCTTCTTATCTCAACATGTTATTTTAAAATAAAAGTTCATTCTTTCTCATAAAAAACATATTTAAACTAAACTAATTTCACTCAAATTATATAAAAACTTAATACTAAAATGCACATATTTACAATTAATATTAATACTAACTTACAACAAATACTTATAAAAAATAGTACAAATTTAGAACGAAGATATATGAGTTTAGAACCAAAAAAATAGTCATATATTTAGGCGTAAAACCTATAGGGTTGCAATTACTACCATTAAAGTTAATTATGTTTAGTAATAAAAAATTATATATCCTTATATTATATATATGTATACACACATATATGTACATACATATATGTACACACACATATATATAAAATCAAATTTTACAACTAAAGTATATATGGATTTATAGCCGCAATATCCATTAATGTCACGTGTGTACAAAGGATTCTTATGCTAATTTTTGATCTTATCTAGCAAAATTTTTCATGCAAATACTTGATTCAAATAAATCATTAACTACCATGTCATTAAGAAAAAAATGTACACCAATTTATTGTATGGTGCGTGTGCACCGTGCACAAAACTTTTTTGTTATAATGATATGTGGATCGCAATCCTATATGTCAATCCCACATTTAATTAAATACATCAAGTTATCAAAACATCATTGATTGTTAAATACACCAAGTTAGCATTTTTACCATGCTATGGAGCTAATTTTTTAACTTTAAATCATATTGGGATTAGTAGTGTAATCCCTGGTTTTCGTCTAGTTTTCTCACAATGAAAACATGGTACATTTAAAGCATAAGTATTTAATGTTTAGCTGTTAATTGCAAATTTTTAAATACATGCAGGGGTATCAAAAAGCCACCAATGATCGGCCGTAAGGAGGAGGAAGCAAAACTAGAAGGCATGCTTCTCGAGCCCACTGCCCGTTTTGCCGTGATGTACGTCGTCGGAGAGTGTGGCATCGGCAAGACGACTCTAGTAAACACCGTCTATGCGAAACCAACCATCAGAAAGCATTTCAAGTCTTCCGCTATAGTGAAGGTGCAAAGGAACTTTAGCCTCCCTAAAATCATTGAACTGATCCGTGACAGATTCATGCAAAGGGAGGAACCTAACATCGCGAGGACGCTCACCAGACAACCTTACTTGCTAGTGATCGACGGGAGGAAGATGACGGTCGCCGATTGGAATTCGGTGATCCATGTGCTGCCGAAAGATGAAGCTGGCAGCAGGGTGGTGCTGATCACAAAGAAAGTTCCAACTTTTCTGGATCATCCGAACCACGAAGTCCGGGATATCAAGGTAGAGGGTCTTGACTTCGAGGGCTGCAGAAAGTTGTTTAATAGCAGGCTCCACGGCGATGAGGAAGATCGTCCTGACTACCCGGAAAGCTACTATAAACAGGTTCATTCCATCACCGGAGATTCGCCGCTGGCCATAATTCTGCTTTCAGGTCTGATGCGCACAAAGGAGTATCCTACCGAGTGGGACAATGTGTTCAAGTATCTTGAATCGATACAATCGAAGCGGCTTGACAGGATACTGTCCCTAAGCTTCGATGATCTGTCCAATGAGCTGAAGTTATGCTTTCTCTACTTTATCGCCTTTCCGCAAGGCTATAAGGCAAGCCGCAACACTTTGGTGAATCTGTGGATCGCAGAGGGGTTCTTGGCGGCGAGGGATGGGAAGACAGCCGAGAATATCGGCCACATCTACTTGTCGGAGCTGATTGCTAGGGGTCTGGTAGATGAAGTAGCTGAAGATGATACTTGCCGTATGAGCAAAAGCATGGCCCTCCACAGCCGTGTCTTTGTGTTTGCACGGTCCGAGGCACGAGAGTCAAACTTCATGGAGATGCACGATGGTGATTACATCCCTGCTTCGGCCACGGTACGCCGCCTTACGCTGCAAAATGACATGGACAGATATGCGGCTTTAACTAGCCCAGTGCCCAAGCTACGGTCTATCATCGGCATTTTCCAAGAAGAGAGAAGAGCACCTTCAGATGAGCGACCAACACAGTCATGCACTGATCCTTATTCGCGCAGGCGGGACAGTTACATGCCCAAATCCAAATTTGACATGGTCAATCTGCTGGAAGGGTCCAAGTTCCTCCGAGTCATCAAGCTGCAGGGTGTGGAGATCGGCGCGGAGTTGCCCAAGGCAATAGGGAACATGGTGCACCTCCGTTACCTCGCCGTCTGCTGCAGTTCCTTGACAACAATCCCTGCGTCCATCGGGAAGCTGACTAATCTTGAGACATTGGATGTGATGCACAGCTCGGTGCGCGAGCTTCCTAGGGCCTTTTGGTACATCACGTCACTGCGGCATGTAACCGGCTTTGAGCTTGCCATGCCGAGACATGTCGGCATCTTGAAGCACATTCAGACACTCAGTTCAATACGGACATCCGAGGATTGGGAAGGCCACAACCTCGCCAATATGGTTCATCTGAAGACATTGAATGTCATCGTCGAAGGCGAACACCAAAAGGAGAGCGCAAAGGCTCTTTTAGACAATCTGAACAAGCTCGACTACCTCACCACGCTCGTCATAGAAGGAACCGGTCTACCAATGAGTATATTCACTGGCCCTTCCCTCCACCGGCTGCAGACATTGCGGCTCACAAGGACGGTGATGCACTCATTGCCGCCGCCTACGCAAGACGACGGCCATGGTATTCAGCTCCCCAACTTGCGTCGCCTCTCCCTGAAAGGAACAAGTCTACCTGAAGGGTTCATTGAGAAGTTGGCCAAGCTACCACTTCTGACTGAGCTTGAACTCAAGGAGATTTCATATCAGGGGGAAGTGCCTGTGTTTCGCCGTAATGGGTTCGAGAGCTTACGAAAACTGGAGATAGACACCTCGCCCAGAAGCATATCAATTGAGGAGTTTGCACTGCCTATGCTCAAATCCATGCAAGTCTTTGGCTGCCGAGATGATATTCAACTCAATATCCATCGTAATCATCAGATTAATAGCCAGGTTAAATGGAGAGAAAATGAAGTTCAACTTTGAAGCTTAATCAGCTACAATCCTACTAAGTTATTATTTGAGTGAAATATTGTTCTTAGCCACCTCAATTCCATCTTTTTGCCATATATGGTATGAGTCTATGTGTGACTTGTTGATAAAACTTTTAATTTATTTGGTGTTGTCATTCTATATAGTCTTTGATCTATTATCATTACTGTCGTGGTATTATGAATTCCACAACAGGTTTTAGGATGTGGAACATGTGTACAACAACACGAGCTGACCGTGTGACGGGTCACCCTGTGTTGTGTAATCACAGAGATTGACACGGAGGATTTATACAGGTTAGGGTCTCAGTGGAGACTCTAGTCCTATCAATGTACTTCAGACGTAAGTCGGCTGGGGAGGCTCTCTCGCGGGGAGAGGGCTTCTAAGCACGCCTATTACTTTGAATGTATTGGATGCAAATGAATAGTCTTAGGTTACAAGAGGGGGTACAAGGGTATATATAGACTCCAAAAGATGCAAATTACCAAACTACCCTAGTTACGGCTGTCGAATCGAGGGTGTTGCGGTCTTTTTGCGGGGGCGTGAGGCACGGATCTTGAACACGTGACGCATCAACTTCAGTGCCCTGTACCTGGAGAATCGTTTGGAGAGGGGAGGGCCCCTGTCTTGGAGAACCATCCGGGGAAGGGAGGGCCCCTGTCCCGGCACCTAGTCTGGGGAGGGGAGGTGCCCCGTCCTGGTGCACAGTCTGAGGAAGGGAGGATCCTCGTCCCGGAGAACCATCCAGGGAAGGGAGGGCCCTTGTCTCGGTGCCTAGTCCGGGGAAGGTAGGTTCCCCGTCTCGGTGCACGTTCTGGGGCGGGAAGGTTCCCCGTCCCGGAGAACCATCCGGGGAAGGGAGGGCCCCTATCCCGGTGCTTAGTCAGGGGATGGGAGGTTCCCCGTCTCGGAGAACCATCTAGGGAAGGGAGGGCCCCTATCTCGGTGCCTAGTCCTGGGGAGGGGAGGTTCCCCATCCCGGTGCACAGTCTGGGGAGGGGAGGGCCCCGGTCCCGACGAACCATCCGGGAAAGGCAAGACCCCTGTCTTGGCGTACAATCAGGGGAGGGGAGGAAAGGTTCGCCGTCCTGTTGCACAATCCGAGGAGGAGAGGATCCCCGTCCCGGAGAACCATCCGGGGAAGGGAGGGCCCCTATCCTGGGCCTAGTCTGGGGAGGGGAGGTTCGCCGTCTCGGTGCATAGTCCAGTGAGGGGAGGGCCCCGGTCTTGGCGCCTAGTCCGGGGAGGGGGGGGGGGGGGTCCCCATCTTGAAGAACCATCCGGGGAGGCTTTATAATTACAGCTACTATTTCCCCCAATAGCAGCCCCCGCACCCCAGAGGATATTCGATGTCATCAGGGGGTGCAATGAACTACCCCCGGGGAGAAAATAATTGGTTCCTGGAAAATCGTCCGAGGAGGGGAGAATCTCGTCCCCGGGGCACAACCCGGGGAAGTGAGGGCCCTCACCCGGAGAGCCCCTTGGGGAATGAAGTGCCTCGCTCCCGGGAGGAAAAAAAATGCTATTTATACCTGTCATTGCATCACTTTGTTTCCCGTGCGCCCTTTCAGATTCACGGCTTGGATCATCCCTGGTGACACATGGCGGCCATCGGAGTCACCTTCATTCTTTATATAAAGGGGGGGCCTGGCGTCGAAGAATGCAAGTCCCCTCCCGAGCATCCACTCCCGAGCCTCCACCTTTCAATGTCAAAGCTCTCTCGGTTGAGAACTCTTTCCAGAAGAGAGGAGGGAGATGGCGCCCAAAGTACGATGGAAAGTTGTGGAGATGGCCCCTGAGGAAGTGACTTGGGACTTCCTTGGGTCCACTGAGTTTACACTCGCGGACTGGGACAGGCTTGTGACCCGAAAAGTCTTCTCGGATGGGGACACCCTCGTCCCGGACAAGGGGGAGGTCACCTCCAGCCCCCAGAGCAGGGAGACGGTGGCTTTCGAGGCTTTCGTGGATGTGGGGCTTTGTCTCCCGATACACCCCACACTCTAAGGTTTTCTCTAGGAAAACAGAGTGGTGCTCAACCATTTGACCCCCAATGTCCTCGTCCCGATGGGGTTGTTTTTATGGTTGTGCGAGACTACAATCGGAATTGAAGGGATGTTCCGTCTCTTCCAATACTTCTACAAGGCCACTGCGAGGAGCTCGCTGGTGGTGAGGAAAATGCCAAAGTTCACTTTTGTCTCGGTGATGGCGAAGAACCTCCTATCCCGGGACCACTGGGAAGGGTGGTCCTGGAGGTGGTTCTGTCCCTGGGTGAGGGACCTAGAGATAGTTTACAACCCAGACCCTCCTGTCCTCAGCTGATCGTTGGGTGCTCCGCTCCCAAAGTGGATCGTAGATGAGATGACTCTTGTCGCCAAGATGGTGGAGGCGTGCTCCCAGAGGAGCATGAGGGACTTGGCAGAAGAGTTGCTCCTCCTTCGACTAAGCCCCTTTAGTCGGGGCAAGGGTTTGGAGCTCGGCCCTGAGTACCAGCCCCCGCGTTTCCCGGCATCACAGCGTAAGTATTGTCACCCAGGAACACGTCCGGGGAAGGGCGGCTCCCTTACCCGGGCAACCGCTTGTGGAGGGGATCGCCCTGCTCCCCGAGGGCCCTATCTCAGGGAACCATCCGGGAGAGGAAGGTCCCCTATCCCGGTACAAAGTACGGGGAAAGGGAGATCCCAGCCCTGGGGAGCCATCCGGGGAAGGGATAGTCCCTTACTCGGATGACATTTTGAGGAGGGGAGCACTTTGCTTCCCGAAAAACGCATCGTAGTCTTCCTAAGCTTTGATTTGATTTTCATAGTGAGGTCGTACGAGTCCTCCTGGGAGAAGGCGAACAACCTTCTTGGGAGGTACTACGAGGACGAGCACGCCCTGTGCTATGTCGTCATAGGGTAGGGGGCTCCCTGGAACCTGGTAGCGGAGGCCTTTGGGATACTTCTTCCCTTTCGATTCCTGCTCCCACTCTGGGCTCGCATAAGTGACCGGAAGAGAATGCCCTCCTAGAGGCGAGGCGCACTAAGGCGACGCAAACCCCGGGCCAAAGTTTGTGGAAGGCCCGGACCAAGTCCCCAGCCTCGGCATCGAATTTGGCGGCGACATCCCGGGCTCCAGAGAAGAGGAGGCCTTCTCCGGCACAAGCCACTCCCACATGGGTGGCAGCGCCGTTTCCCGACCCCATGCCGACTGGTAGCCCAACCAACATAGACACGTTGGTTGCGCAGCTCGATGCCATAGGTACGTTGGGTGTGTTCGACGGAGTGGAGGTTGGGGAAGAGGAGTTCGACTTGGCGAGCTACTCCCCCACTCCTGGAAGGAACTCTTCGGGCACAGCGTCACTCGGTCGTGCACATCCAAGGTGCCGAAGGCATTTTTGCCTCCGAGGTGGGCCCACCAATGATGCCACCCCCGGAAAGGGCGATCCCCCAGACCTCGGTTGGGGGCAACAATCCGGCAACACCGTGCCCATGATGGCAATCCCCTGGACTCTGGGACTGGGGAACAATCCGGGGGCGTTGTAGCCGGAGAGGGGGACCCCTCGAACCTGGGCGGGGGCGATGACTTTGTCCCCTAGGGGACGCGGGAGGAGGAGGATGGTCCCCAAGGAGGGGTTGCTGCCGGGGAAGCTCCGGCTACGAGAAGCAACCCCTGCTTCCCTGGGAGGGGGACGCCACTCTTCTCCGACGAGGAGACGTGGAGGCTCTCCCTGAGCCTCATTACCCCCAAGGTCCAGGCTCATATTCGGGAAGGGGGAATAGACGAGTGGTATGGGGAGGTCATCTCCCTTGCCCTCCAAGTAAGTATGCTTACCCGGGAGACTGTGTCACTTGTTTTGACAAGTACTGACCTTTGGCTTTTGGCAATAGACCACCGTCGTGGCACGCGCTGTCCGAGCGCGCCTTGTCTGGGACAACGAGGACACCAACTCGACCATGGCTGCCCTCGAGTCTGAGAGGGACGAGGCTATTTGGGAATAGGACGCAGCCGTCTGGGAGCAGGATGCGTCCGTCCAAGAGAGGGATTCAGCTGTTAGGAGCGGGATGTGTCCACTTAGGAGAGGGATTCAATCATTGGCAAGGTGAAGCGCCTCCAATCGGAGCAGTTGGCCCTTGTCGAGTTGGAGAGGGATGAGGCTGTCCTGGAGCTAGAGTGCATCCGGGCGCAGATGACTGCGTCCGAGGATGCCCACTCCCGTGCTCTTTGGGAGGGCGAGCTAGCCTGTGCCAAGGCCCTGGTGTCCGTGGGATACAAAGTCCGGGCCATGCTTCATGGGCTCGGGCTCGAGTCGGGCTCGAAGGACAATCCCTAGAATTCGTTGGCATCCCTGGTCGAGGCGAGGGGCTTCCTCACCTAGCAGCTAGCCGTGGTCCTGGAGGCGGCAGACGTTCGGGCCCGGGGGCTGGCCACCACCGCCATTGCAGTTGCCGTCTCCTTGGTGGAGTAGCAAGGGATTGGTGTCTGGGCCATCAGGAGCCTCGTCCCCCAGAGTTTCCGCGGGTTCTATGAGCCTCAGCGGGGGGAGCTCGAGGCACTTGCCGAGGCCTTCTTCGACCGGGTGGCCGACCCTTCTGGGTCTAATAGGCCTTGCCAGGCGCTCGTGGATTCTCTGGGAGAAGCCTCCTTTGGCGGGGGCGGGGGGGGTGGGGGGGGGGGGGGGTGGGGGTGGGGGGTTCTCGACAGGCAAGTATGAGCTCCCCCCGGGATAGTAGTTTAGGTTTACTTTTTGTTGTAGGACATTTTTTGCTCTTGGTTTTTCCTTAGGAGGAACCCTGGAAACTTGTAAATCACTGATTTTTTATGACAATGAAGAATCTTTCTTTTTGCTAAGTCTCGCTTATGATTATTAATAGGTGTTCGGAACGGGCTCCCCGGGGGAGGGTCTCGGAGACCCTTCCGCTACTGGGGTTCCTACTACCGGGGTCCTCGGGAAGGGGAAAGCCCTAGTATGGTGGTTACTAGATTTTCACTTGGCAAACTTTGACGACTGCTGAGCCGAGTTACACTTATCGGAATCGGGCGTCTCGAAGGTTGCTCTACTTCGAATCTTGCCACTGGCCGGGTACGAAGACTGGCCAAGGGACATGTTGAAGGTAGTGTTCCGGAGGATCTAATGTCTGTACAAAGACCTCTCTCGAGAACTCGCCAAGGGACTCAAAGAGTATTTATTTCCCTTTTCTTTTTCTTCCGGAGTGGGTTGTCCTCTGGGTTAGTCTCCCGGGTGTGCTTAACTCCCCTGGTTATGTATGGTCGTGCCCCCGGGTGTTGATACCTGGGGGCGCAGTTTAGCCCACCCCCGGGGGGGGGGGGGGGGGGGGGGACTGTCCCTTCGTGTTAGTCTCCCAGGAGAGCTTAACTCCCTCGGTTATGTATGTTCGTGCCCCCGGGTGACGATACCCAGGGGCGCGGTTTAATCCACTGGGGGGGGGGGAGGGGGGCTGTCCCTGGATTTATTTCTATCAATAATGTGTTAGTACCTTTTGTAGTTTCTTCTACTTTGGTTCAAGTGGAGAACCTTCTCCCAGGGCGAGGATCTCCTGGGAGGGAATATAGCCGTCTAGGTGGCTCGGAGCCCCCGGACGGGAAAAAATTCTCCCGGGATAAAGACCCCCTAGGAGAGAATATAGCTGCATCCGGGTGGCTCGAAGCCCCCAAACGGGAAGAACTTTCTCTCGGGACAAAGACTGCCCCCCTCTCGGGAGAGAATATAGCCGCTTTCGGGTGGCTCGGAGTCCTTGAGAGGGCAAAACTTTCTCCTAGGACAAAGACCCCCCGGGGAGAGCATATTGTCGTGTCCTGGAGCTGGGTTGGTCGATGATGAATCGAGACCCAGTTGAAATGTCCCAAGATCCGGTAGAACTTTTCCTGGACAAGGTTGGGCGCGGTTGATCGGGACCTGGTCAAGAAATCCCAAGACCCGGTCGAAACCGACCTGGACTTGGTCAAAAATTTCTCTCGGATATTGTCGATAGAGCCCTCAGGGCGTTTTATTTGGGTAGTGGCTCAGTTTGTCTCTCCCTCCTCGCAGTGGGGGTAGTTAGAATGAGTATGCTGCGCTGGCGTCATGAAAGAAACCTGGACCACTTCGTCGAAGGGGTAGCCTCGAAGCCCCCCCCCCCCCCCCCCAGTCGAGAAAAACCACCCACGGGGGATGAAAATAGGTCTGAGAAGATTTTCCCAGGTGTAAGAGAAAAGGGATTTGGTTAGAATCCCGACGGTCAAAGTTGACCTAAATCACTCCCAAAGGAGGGAGAGCTCAAGATTGAGCTCTGGAGTGTATGAGGGAGGACTAGTCCCTCAAAGTGACTCGTTACCATAGTTCGTGGGAACTGGGCTGCCGCTTACGCGCTCAGTCTACAAGGGGATTTTGTAAGCCGCCCTTGGGGAGCAAGGCTGTCGCCGTCGAGACTTTTAAGGGCTATGCGGGAGCCCGTGACATCCTCATAACGAGGGCATCCTCGGAAGGACATCCTTGCGGGGAGGGCATCCTCAATGTGATGGCATCACCTCACACTACCACAGAAACAGACATCCAGGATGGCACATCGCAGATGGTTATGAAATTTTCAATGGAACACCGTCTGAGAAGGCCTGTCGGGAGAACATGTTAAGTTATCACAGTCGGTTTTGAGGTCAAAACCGACTGTGATAGTCAAGCAGACGGTTTTAACTTCAGAACCATCTGTGATATTGTAATTATCACAGATGGTTCTAACCTCAAAACCGTCTGTGATAGTTCTGGACTATCACAGTCGGTGTTGACCTCAGAACTGTTTGTGATAGTATGGTATTACAGACGGTTCTGAGGTCAGAAATAACTGTGATAGTCCCAACAGTGTCTGGCACTTCGAATTCTCAACGGTGTGTTGCGTCATTTTGGGTTCTGATGTTAATCAAGGCTTCGAGGCATCCGTGCGGTGCCCTAGGCTGGGAACACGAAGCGTCGCCTTAGAAATTCTATAAATAGCTTGGCTGTGGAATTACCAACTCCTTTACAAATTTTTCTAAGTCTCAAACTCTTCGACTCCTTAGCTCTCTTAGACTCCTTAGCTTCTCTGCGTCAATGGCATCCTCAACCTTGCCCTCCCCGATAAGAACTCTCAATCTTTTGGACTTACCCCTGTATTGTTAATCCATGTTCAGTAGATTCTTGACTTGGAGTAAGTTGTTGATTTGCACAGGGAAGGGGAGCCGGGGAAGAGTTGGGCAAAGTGAAGGCTGAGCTGAGGGTCCTCTAGGAGGAGCACAAGCTCCTTATGGAGAAGTACACTCAGCGAGGGCTTGACCTGGAGGATCTCTTCAAGCGCATTGAGTGCTTGAAGACGAATGGTGACAAGGCTAGTGTCGACGATTCGGACTCGGGGTCCTTAGTCGATCTTACGTAGATTTGTGGGTTAAGTGTGAGACCTTTCAGGGTGTCCTCAAGTAAGTTAAGACAAGTATGAAATGGAGATACAAAGAATTATACAGGTTCAGGCTCTCAAAAGGATTGAGTAATAGCCCTACGTCCTGTTGTGGTTTTCACTATGTATAAGAGAATTTACAGGGTGGAGAGACTGTCATAGAGGCTAAACAATCTCTCTCAGTACTTCTGTCTATTGTAGTCTATTGCGTCTTCTTGTTCGCTCTATCCTGTACCGTGCATCTACCATCCTTTTTATATGGAATGAAAGGATGCCAATGTGAGGTAGTTTTGGACCATTGCCGTAGTGCAATTTGTATAACCACACTAACCTCTTCACCAGTTGACATGTGCAGTTATAGATAACCGCATATGCCAACCTCCTGGTGGTTGTCTTCACACGTGGGAGAAGAAGTTATTTTTAAACTTGGGAACATGTCTGGCAAAGCTCAAACACACTCAAGTTATCTTGGTCGCGCATAGCCTGCGACCTTATGATCACACAAGTATTGTGACCATAAGCTGATTCTGCTCGCCCGCTACCTTCTGGTATGCAGGAAGCTATCCTCTGCAACCATAGTGGCTGCTAGGACACAGGGTCACATATCACATCCGAACTTAACTTGAACATGATATGCTCATAAATAACTAGCTCGGGTGATAATTCTCGTCAGCTAGCCCCCAAATTTGAAGAGATAAAAAGATTATAACTTCAAATTTAATCTTCATTGTATAAAGAACCCGACGCTTTGCCTTCTTTAGTTGCACTGTACACCGTGTACTATTTATCCTGAACTTTATTAGAAATGATGATTGTCTTTCTTGTCGCAGGGAAAATTCTTTCTTGACAAAGGATAAGACTGATCGGGGGGGTCAGGAGAAAACTGCAACCATGAGACTTTCTTCTGTGGAGAAAGAGCTCCATGAGGCATAGTCTAAACTTTCGTGTAAGTCTACTTCCGACCAACAGATATCATTTCATTACATGAACAACCATAATTTTGGTTACTTTTCTCATGTAGTACAAGAGGAACATATAAGAATTCTTTCAAAAGAGAGAGAGAGAACTTCCAGGAGAAGTGTGCCCAAGCTGAAACTCAGAATGGATAGCTTCGTGCAACCATAGAGTCATTCAAGAAAACAGTTGACACTATCTACGAGGAGAATAGAACCTTAAAGGTGACAATCTCATCTTGCAGCAGTGTTCAATCTGAAATCTTTGAAAAACTAAAGATGGTTGCGAATTTGCTGAAGGCTGATATTATCGACCCTCAAAAGGACAAATTAAGCCTCAGCTAATTGTGCAAACTGGTCGTGGCACAAGCTGAGTCACTTCTCGAGTATCTTCCTGAAGATACAAAATGGCAAGAAGAGGCAATGGAGACCAATGCAAGATCTGTAGCCTTTGCCATTTTGTGCAAATTAAGACATCACCACGGCACAAATTTGAATTTGAATCCAATGGTGGGAGATGTCAAAATCGAGGGTGAAGATCAGCTTGAAGCCACAATGGAAGAAGTCAAGCCTTTGATTGAAGACCTTTCAAAAGAATTTGGCTTACTATGATTCATTGTAATGAACAACCACTAGTACAGAAAAGTTTTCTTCTATCGGTAAAAAACATCCTTTTACTATCGGTTTTTGTACCGACAGAGATAGACACGATAGAATAAGCAAGAACATTTTCTAATAACCGATAGAAGAACTTCACTATTCTATCGGCATATTAGGAGTGTACCGATAGGAAACCCGTCGTAGTCTTACGTCTAGCGGCAGGGAAAGTACCACTATTCTAATGGCTAATTACAAGTTTACCGACAGAAAAAAGCTTAGTACTCTCTCGGTTGGAAATGAGTTTACCGATAGAAAAAACTATTGTACTCTCTCGGGTGTAAATGAGTTCACCGGCAGGAAAAATCACACTCTTCTAACGGTTAATTTTGAGTGTACCGATAGAAAAAACTACAGTAGTCTCTCGGTTGTGGATGAGTTCACTGGCAGGAAAAGTCACACTATTCTGACAGTTAATTTCTAGTTTAGCGATAGAAAAAATCTCAGTACTCTCTCGGTAGGAAACGAGTTTACCGATAGAAAAAGTTGTAGTAGTCTCTCGGTTCTGGATGAGTTTACCGATAGAACATTCGCATATACAGTACTTTCAAAATACAGTACATTCACATATACAGTACAGATGCAATACAGCACATATTGGATACACAATACAATACAGATGCAAAGAAGGGTACATTCACAAATACAATTTATTCACATATATACGAACCAATACAAATTACAATCCAATATGGACAAATCTATGCACAGAGTATATATAAACAAATACTAACCAATAAGACTATATATAAACAATCTATGCACTAAGTACACGAAAAAGAAAAAATTGACAACAAGTGAGCGAAAAGCTTGTCATGGCGGTTGGTTGGGCGCAATTTCCTCCATAACATATTGAGCCCAGATTTGTCGGAGATCTCTAATCTTTGCATTGTTGATTGGTCTTTGGACATGGCGACCTGCAAGCATGTGTGAATACTGGGTAACTAACTTCATAATTTTGAACGTGACACCCAATTTTCAAATTTGAGTTAGCTATCGATGCTTACCTGGGGGAATTGGGAAAAGTTTGTCCGCACTAGGTCGTACATGTAGCGCAGCACATAAAACCCGCATTCCCACGATTGCGGCTGCTGATGGCACTGAGATAATTGCATATGCGAAGACATGTTAGTTATTGTTTCCATAAACTAATTAAGCATAAACAAAAAGTCTCGTGACTACCTCATATTCTTTCCAAGCTAGTAGGGAGCCCTGCGGTGCGGCATGCCTCCCTCTAGCGGACACATATTTATCAAAAGCCCTGCATTTCAGTTAGTATTGCCGGTTAATGTATTATCATTAGCTAGTGAGGTCAAAATTTAAATCAAACATATAAGTTACTTACGCCTCCATATTCCCCTTGACCACATATTCCATCGATAATCTGTCACGCATCGAATCGAGGTAGTATACCTCGTTCCTCGGCGGACAGATCACGATGAGGATCCAGTGGCCCCTGCATTGTACGTAAAAGAGGACCGCTAGCTCAGAGTATATCTCAGGTGTAACATATAAGATTGAGTTAAATTAGTACAAATGCACTAACCTTTGGTGGTACGGCACCAGAATGAACTCCCTGTCCTGCTGCGCCATCAGCGCCTTGGATATGTACTGCTCAGCGTGCGCGGCGTCATGCTCTAGCATCGTGAGGCTTATTTTCTCTGGGTCGAGGAAACCCACCTTGTCACACGCAGCCTCCGATGCTAGCCTGTACATGCACCTGCATGCAAAGGACGACATTAGTATTGCATAGAAAGTTACTACATTTCAAATGAACTACAACAATGCAGAGTTAGCAAACAGAGTTAGAAAACAACAATACATAGCATCAGCAAACTCACAGGACTCCAGTCCGTATGATGGACATATCGAGCTCCCGCCAGTTGTAGAGGTCGAACAGATCCTTGTGTGCCACGGATATACTCCCGGGCTCACGATGGAACTGCCCAGGCCTGTAGGGAACTAAGAAGTTCAGATTGCGCCGAACTCGGTGTAGGTACGTACCACTCATGGAGGTCTCTGGTTGATCGATCCAATTTGCGCAAAAATGCCTCCGACATGAGTGGGAACCCATTCCTGAACCTCTCTGGCTGTCCCTGTCGCCCTTTGCCCTTGCCTTTGCCGCTCTTGCCTTTTGCCGGGGACTGAGAGCGTACCTTCGAAGGCAAGGGCGAGGTGATGGCGGCTTTCTTCCGAAGTGAAGGCGTGGATGCACTGGGTGGGGTCGAGGCCGTCTTTGATGTGTCCAGGTTCGCAAGAGATCGGGCCTCATGCCCCGAGCTGGGAGCGCAGTCCCTTGGTAGCTCGACGGCAGGCCACTTCAATTAATGAGCACGTATGTTAGATTTTGCAAGTTGAGTGTACTGAGTAGGTTGTAATCTAAAATGTGTAGGATTTACCGGTTGTATTAGAAGACACTTTTTGTGCCACGGATATACTCCCGGGCTGGAGATTGAAGTCCCTTTCGAGCAGAGACCGGTAATTAATTCTGAACAAATTTGTATCAAATTCTACTGTTAAGTTTCGTATCATCGTATAGTTAGCTCAAAATTTTAAGCAGCTAAAGAAATATAGATAATCTATTTATTCAGTAGTTTCTTCGTATCTATGTTTTATCAAATCGATGAACAACTCAAGAGTTCTGAAATATAATATCATGTCAAATTTTATGTAACCCACAGTTAACCCATAAACCTAAGCCGTTGGAAATTGATACGTACGTACCAATAGTTTAATTTGATGATGATATGGCAGGTTAATGAGTACTCTGCTCTGAAGGATGGCACACTCTACTCATGGGCAGAGCTGAGCCCTGGGTCATTCTTTGTACGCCTTGGCGGCCTGTGGCTTGTGACTTTTACGGTGCTGGCAGCTCCAATAGCAGCGGCAAGTTTTAATCCTTCAAAGGTATGGACAGTTTTTTTTTTTGTAAATTTTTTATGTCACTATAAAATTTTAATATCTTATATTTATTAGATATCTTATTTAAATATGAATTTATTTTATCTTATCAGTCTCATAAACCACAATTTCAAAAATTTCTTATCGCATCATACATGCATACAAGATGGTGCTTCAAAATAGTGTAAATAGTAATCTTGATTCTTCTATTTTGCTCAAAGATTCAATTTAGTCTTTTTAATTTGAACTAGTCGGATTTAGTCCCATTATTTTCAAAATTAACTCATTATACATCTTTTGTTGAAGGTGTTGATGACAACTTAAGTCGGCAAAAATGCAAATTGTATACTTGGATGGATATGGCATCTAATGGACATTTTGCGAAGAAAAGATGTGAATGCTCTCTTTGATTATGGTTTTAATGAGTTTGACGTGAACACAAAGCCCATACTTTTGCACATAATAATATTAGAAATAAGAGAATAGGGGTACAAACCATCAATTGTGTGCTATTTCTGTGCAAGTGAGCAACCAATTGCTAGTTCAAACAAGATTTTCATCCACCCATGTTAATAGAAGGATCATTGATGAATCAATTTTAGAAATAAAGGTACTAATTTGGTTAAATTCAGAGTAGAGGGACTAAATCAAGTAGGTCAATAAAGTAGAGGGATCAAAAGTGTGTTTTACTCTTCAGCGAAATATATAATCAAAATTTAAAGATAAAATTGCATTATAGACTTTTCTGATATTCATTTTTATTCAATTAAACCTCTTAAGTCTAAATTTTGTTTAATAAGGCCCCTTTAAGATTTTGCTTAAATTTTGCTTAAGCGAACCTCTATAATTTTCATATTTGTTTAATTGAATCTCTGTATTTTCTTATTGAATAAATTACACTATAGTTCTCTAAACTTGTACGAAAGTATAACTAGGTTCCAAAAATTTGGGGCCTTCACATTGGAGTCTACAAAGTCGTATAAATGATTTATTTCACACATTCTCACATATTCTTTCACTGATATACTGATGTGGTAGGAATGTGGTGGGCTAGTGATGAAATGACATGCCTGAAGTGGAAAGGTGTCATGTCCTTTTATCTTACTAAAAGTTTTTGTTTAGGCCTTCAAGTTTTAATAAATTATGTTTTAGTCTGCACCCATTTCCCTCACCTCCCCCTTATTTTACTAGATTTTTTCTAGTTGGTCCCTGGATTTTTGAGAAATTATATTTTAGTTTTAATTCTTAAAGCCCTTACTTTAAGAAGTTTTTCTGTCTGGTGATGATTGGTGACTAAAACATAATTTTTTAAAAATTCAGGGACTGGTTGGTGATGGGTGTGGACTAAAACGCAGTGCATAAAAATTCAGGGACCAAGCAGAAAAACTTCCAATATATGAGAGAGATGGGTGGGGACTAAAATATAATTTTTTAAAAATCAAGAGACCAAACAAAAAACTTTCAGTAAAATAAGAGGAGCACTTGGCACCTTTCTATCAACTATGCCATCTTATCACTAACTCACCATATTTCTATTATCTCAGTACATCTAGTGAGAGAATGTACGAAATGAATCGCTTATAGGAATTCATAGACACAAATGTGAAGCCTCATTTCTTGAACCCAACTGAAATTTCATACAAATTTAGAGATATATGGTGCAATTTATCCTTTTTTATTTGTCCAATAGATAGGGCATAATTACGCAAAATGCATAAAACAGAGGGATTTAATTAGACAAAAATTCAAAGTAAAATTGTCTAATAGAAGTCAGGTAGAGGTGCTTAAAGAAACAAAAGAGAATTGTAAAAGCACTTGAGTAGACAACATCAAGGAGAGAGACTCAATTGAACCCAAAAAAATAAAAATAAAAAATAACAGCAGAGGGGTCATGTGCCATATGGAGCAATTTTGCCGACTTTATAACATCTCATACTTTTTATATGAGAACAGTCCACTCCAGTGATGTATGTAACCAAGGAATGGAAGTTTTAGCTCCACATTGTAGGTGTCTTGCAATTAGCTTGATTTATTAGTTGCTCGCAGCCCATTTCCTCATTTTCTTCACCTATGTTATATATGCAGGATCCACTCAAGTTTACCCTAGCAGCAGGAATTGGGACTCTGCTCCTGGTGTCTGGTGGTTCTCAGGATTTATCTGGTAAGTTCAGCTAAAGGAGTGATTGGAACCAAAAACATTTCAGCTTCATTTGATAAGATTGTCGCAACCCACAAGTGAGATTGCATCAGTGCTTACTTAAGGAATAGTCTTAATGCTTCCAGAATTGTAACTAATTTGATTTCTTATTGTCATTTTGCACAAATTGGATAATTGTCTTACTAGCCATCCCTTTAGCTATCCTTTTAAAGCAAGTACGACATAACTAGGCCTATTTCTTGCAGGGAAAATACAGCATTGGTCCGTCTACTGTTTTTTCAAACTGACTTTGTCCTTCTAGTAGAGCTAATCAAAATTATAGGAGGTCAATCTAATAAACCATGTTAAGAGTATTTTTATAATGGGTCGACTTAATACTTAATTAATATATAACTATGAAAAATTAATATTCTATTGAGAAATTTCAAATTAGGAGGGGTAGGGCCCACCCTGGCCCCAATGATACTCCACAGGAACTCTATATTAAAATAGGCTAAATTAGTCACTTGAGAACCTAGCTCAATTGCCCTCTTCTATGCTCAATTTGGTCATTCTATTTTTGAACTAATTAATTTGGTTCAATTTCAAACCCGGCTCATTTTGTCCTTATGAGTTTAGTATAGTAATGTATATGGTGCGCCTAATTTGGTCAGTTCTTTGGTGCTTGCAAATTTTTTTTTCCGGAAGTAGCCACAGGAGAACTGCTTGTCATGTTTCTTTAAGAAAGAAAAAAATACAGACGAATTATGTTACAGGGGTCTCCAAAGGACTTAATCTTAACAAGCAACAGCTAGGCACCGCTTCCTGTTTAGCCCCTCCACCCTCGTCTCTTACTGTCCTAGACAATAAAAAACAGGAACAAACACCCCTCCATAAAAACATTGCATCTTACAGCTCAATTCGACCAAGTTTGCGTCATCTGCATGACTCCATAAGATGTATTCTTCCTGGAGCTTAGGCTGACTCCAACGCAGCCACTAGTGCTCCAAGCCCATATTAAAGTCAGCTCAGCTCAACATAGGGACGCAAGTCACATGACAGCGTGTGGTGAGGCGGCCATTGCACAGGAGCCTGCATTTGGACCACACAAGCTGCACACCTCAGCAAGTGGCTCTGTTGAAGTAGGGCTTGGCTATTGATGACACAGTTTGTAGGACTCATTGTGTCACATCTCATATCACGTGTCCATCCGCACACATTAGACTGACAGGTGGGGGGTGGTTAATGGCGGGGTCCAATTTTCATGGTTGTTAATTTTGGTGCTTGCGAGTTCGCAGGGTGATGTTGGCGGGCCCCGGATAACACGTCCGTTAAAGTGAGCGTGCTCACCTCATGACTCACGTGCACCCACGTGCAACTGAACCCGAGACACTGACAAGAGAGCCTATCGTTGTTTCAGTCCACCTATCAACGTATGTTTTTATTTTTTTAAATGTAGTTGAAAAATCATAGTGTGCATGTAATTTACACATAGAAGATGACAAGTGAGTTCAAATTTGGTTTGGTTCACCTATTAACATCTATAAGTATAATTTCTCTAAAAATAGCTATTTAAAAAATTTTGAATGGGTCCCACATGTCATGGGTTAAAAAATGGTTGTTATAAAATATAGTTGTTAGGGCATTTTTAATTGTTTTGAGATAAAAAAAATATTGAAAACTCCAAAACATTTCCAAAAAAAATGTAAAAAAAAACTACCAAAAAATTGTACACTCGTCTCTCTATAAATAGGAGCCACCTTAGCTCAATTGAACTCACCAATCTCACACCATTCCTACACCAATTCTACCTAAAATTTTTAAAAAAGTTCATATGGATATTAATATCTCTGGTGGTTTCGTAAACTGGCATACATATCTTAATTCAACTAGAGAAAACTTAGAAACACCATAGTGATTGTTTCGACCACCAATTAATGGCATAAACATGTGAAATGTACAAGAAGACAAACCATCCTTTTATCATAGACCACCGGGAGGAGCATGCGGCAACATTGAAGTATTTCAAAGAGAAAATCAAGGTGGCAAATAATGAAGAGTAGTCATATTGTTGTTTTCTAAATTTTTTTAATTAGTATGTTTATTTTATAGTTGAATATCCGAAAGTAGTAATACTATGTTTTCTCTAATTTAATATGTATAATGTTATGTTTCAATGTCCAAATTTAATAAAAAATTATTGTCTTTTAGTTTAATTTTTTATTTGAAAGTCTTTATTTTCTTTCGTTATATTGGAATTATCTGGAATTAGTTTTTTTAATAATTTTTTTTAACTATTATTAATAATATTTTGCAATAAAAGACATATCAATAATTTATGTCTTGAACTCACCAATAAAACTATCTAAGAGTCAAACCATTAGAATGCTTATTATTGTTATGACTTTATATATATAGGTTTTGTCTAAAAAACCTCCTCAAACACCAAACGTATTGGAGTATTTGATTCTTCACACATGTATCACACTCTCTTTCATTCCAAACACCCTCTCTCAATCGTCCTTAGAAGATGAATATTGGAAATCCCGCTATAGATTTATTTTGGATAGACTAGAATGAAATATAAAGTTAAAGTAGGTGGATTGAAAAAAAAAATGAGAGTTTTGGTTTTGGCTCCATCAAAATATAAAATTTGTTGAGGCCATGCCATAGCTTAATAGGCAAATATTTGTGGTCAATGGAGATAGTTTCAATTGTCTAACTCAAAATTTTTTGAAAAATATATATAGAAATGTGAAGTTTGTTCTACTCTACATCATGGTTGCCAGAGTCACTATGCGAGTCTTAAATATTTCCATTCTATGACTATACTTGGGGTCAAATGATCTAATTTTGAGACAGAATCTTAAATTGGCAGAATTTTAATGTGTGTGATTCTAATAAAAATTTTGAGTAAATTTCACTATTAGTCTCACTACAATACAAGAATTTCAATTTGTCTCATTTCTTTCAATTTTACACCTAAAGTCGTGTATTGTACTCAATAATTATAATTAAGTCCTTGTCTACTAAATTCCGCAAAACAATATTAACAGAAAATATTTTTAAAAAATACTAAAAATTGAGACATCTATAATGGTCCACAAAAATATTAAACAATAGATTATAGTTAGAGAAAATATTTGAAAAATGCAAAGTCTAAAACTAAAAATTAAATAGTATCAAGAAACATTAAGAAACCAAAAAAATCACAACACTATAGAACAATTTAGAAACTCAAAATTATATTGTAAATAAAAATTATATCATGAAAACCATAAAAACTATGAAGTATAGAAATATAAAAAATAAAAAAATAATACTAAGAATAACCTGAACATAACTATAGAATAACTTATAAATAAACACTTCTATAGACTAAAATTTGAAATGAATTCTTTATATTTTTATGGACATGCCTCAAAGAAAAGTACTTTGCAATTCTTTAGTATAAAAATTGACGAGAGAATTACACTCTTTTATATATATATGTACTATAATTAGTTTTATTTTTTTGATATATTTTTCAGTTTCAAAATATTTTTATGAATCTATCTAATATTTGATTCTTCTTTGAATTTTTATATGTTATTAGTATTTAGTACTTTTTTAAATATTTTCTATTAACGCCACTTATGAAACTTAGTGAATAAGAATTTGAATGTAATTTTTGTACACAATATAAAACATCCAATGTAAAATTAAAAGAAAATAAGACAAAATTGTAATTCTTGTGTTGTAGTATAAACTAGTGGTGAAATTTACACTTAAAATTTTCAATGGATCACTATCTGAATCTTATGAATGATCCTAACCAATTTTATCATTCTACTACTAATATGAGAATTAATTGTTAATAAGATTGTTTTCATCTTCAATAGGATAGTCAAGAGTTTTTATACTTATAGGAATCTTAAGATATCATCTTATTATGAGAATATATTAAAAAAAATCAACTAAACTAAGCACTATTATAATATGCTCTAATATAATATTATTGGTGTGATATTTATAATGTTGTAACTTGATATATAATAGGAAGTTTTACATTACTTGAATAAAATTTGAAGAACACAAACGTATAATTTTTTAATAATTATATAACAAAAACCTCTAAAAATGTAAAATACAATTCTAAATTATTGTTTATGTACAAAATATAAATTGTTTTAAAATTTTGTAGAATCTAATTTCAACGACTCGATTCCACCGTTCGATTCTGTCGAGACAAATTCGATCCGATTTAGCGCTCTCTATGCACTGTGGATTGGAACGGTGTGTGCAAAATCATGTATTAGCAATGCTTCGGACTAGATTACTTACTTGCATGCATTTCCCTTTTTTTTTGCAGGTTTTGGCCCGTGATAGGCTCTTGGGATCTTACAAGGTACACTTAGCATTCTATACTCTCTTAAGTCCTAGTAGCAAGCTTATGTTACAGCAGCAGGAATATATTCAATCGAGAAATTTTCGAAAATGATCTCTTTTTTTTTGCATTTCTTTCCCAATAAATTTTAAGTGAGTCATACTTTTTTCAGTTTTGAAAATTTACTACCACTTCTTTTGAAATTATTTCAATTAGGTTCCACTAGTCAATTTTTTGTTATTTGAATTAATTAAACACAATCATGTTATGACGAGTGAACAGTGAACACTAATTTGGTAAAAATATTAAATTAATTACAAGAACATTATATAAACATTAAAACACAATAATAAGTTTTTAAAATTTATAAATTCATTGAAACATTTACTAACAACAACCGGTAGATGGAACACAGTTGAAATAATTTTAAAAGAAGTGAGATTCAATTAAAATAATTTAAAAAGAATGGGCATCTATTGAATTAATTGAAAAGAAGTATGATCTAATTTTTAAAATTAAAAAAGTTAGACTTAGCTGAAATATTTGAGAAAGAAGAAAGAGCATTCACAAACATTTGTCAAATTTAATACTAAACCTAAACCAAATTACTAAAATTTGTCCGACGATTACTTGTTTAATAATTGACATTTCTCCTCTGAAAAATGCTTCAGGTAAAGCCGGTGATTAACTTGCTGAAGCAAACATTGGTTGGCACGGGGGCTTTGCTCGTGACGGCAGTATCGCTCTTCATATTTTCTGGCCCAGTGGAGGAGTTCTTCCATTCCTTAAACGAAGCTCCCTCCAATGCAACGCCTAAACCGAGCTTGAGGTGCGTACATACTGTCCATTTCTCGGGCCGGGCTGAGACTCATCTTGTTTTTTTTGGGCGGATTTCGTGGCCCGGCCTAGCCCTAAAAAGACATTCAATACTGGTTGGGTTGGGCCAACCAGGCTTATTCATTTTGTAGACCAAACCTGGCTCAGGCAACTCCTGACTCGCTACTAGGTCATGGCTAGGCTGAAACTACAAAGTATTTTGTGCTATTCCACTGACAAATCTACTATGCTCCAAGCCAGAATAATCGAAATGTTCTGTTTCAGCTTATCCAGTATCAGTCAGAATAGAAAATGTATAACATAAACGTTAAGTCTTGACATTTTAAATATGAATATCAAAATATATTTAACTAGAAAACAAAATCTGTCGTGTATGAATATGAATATGCGAAAAAAGGTTAAAATATGTAATTTTTAACTATATATTCACTCTGTTCCTTTTACTTGTTGTTTTAGTCCTCTAAACAATTTTTTAAAAGTTGCATCTCTGTTACTATATAATGTAAGAGTTTTAAAATTTTCCAAATTTTATCCTTTTATAAGTGTATGATCCAAACGATTTAAGAGGTCTGACATGTACTACGTTGAGTTGTTCCTGCCTCCACCGAGTCTCTCTGCGCTAAATATAGTACTTTTCTACTAATCCTCTCATCACAACTTAAAATATGCTATTAAACTCAACTACAAGCTCCACCCTAAAATCTGTCTGGTGGTGATTGCCTTAATTAGCTGGTATTGTGGGGAAAAACATATAATTTTATGTATATGTGATGAATGACTAGACAAATTATGGTGGTGTTTGTTCAAAATTATATATAATTGTATTTATAATAGGTTTTACAATATATTGGAGTCAGGTGTGAAATAAATACATACAAAATATATTAGTTCAAATGATGAATGAAATGTGATAGGATGTTCTTTAGAATACATCAAAATGAGATGTATTTGAAAAATATTTTGAAATGTATTTTGAATATATGTATTGTGATTATGGAGTAGTCTAATTAAATAATAGATAACACATTCACATTATGTATAATCTGAATATATAGTAAAATTCACGGACAAAATGTTACCTGTGTTTGTCATCAAATTCTTTTTGTGATCGCAAGAGAAAAATGTCAAAATTGATGGTGTATATCAGAATGAAAGCCCTACTTTTTCATGCTCGTTCTATGATAGTGTCGAAACACTCATGCATGAAAGCTAAGTATTCCCTGTATCAATGAATTATGTTCAATTTCTATATATTTATGTACATATGTAAATTCAACAATCTGCAGTACTTTATGTCCCTTAAAAATTATGAAATAACGTATTATTGTGCTTATAATGTATGTATATTGTGATATTTATATTTGCCGAGGTGTGCATTGGACACGCATATTTATCAGTAAAACTATTAGTTTTGATTAATATAGTAGATATATTGTTTGGATCTAAGTAATTAATGATTAAATGAAATAATAGTTATAAAAATACTTTCGGAAGATAGAATAATATTCTTTAAGGTACAAATTTTAAGAAAAAATAGATAAAAGACTGTAAAAGTGAGGTATAACTATAAGATATTGATTACAAAACTGAGATTCATATGTTATCGAGATACCAATATTTTATAGTTAAATCTAATATTTTTCTATTGTTATATAGCAAATTGTCTTAAAGTTTTATTCCTAAAATGAGAATGAAAAAATTGAGGTAGTTTTGTGTAATTTCCCCTTATATGTTTTATATTCTTATTCTGGAATGGTCTTAAAATCAAGCATAGTCTCGAAAACAGAAACGAATTTGATAAGAGTATAGGTCAAACAGAACAGAAGTGTGATCAAGATTGGACGGATCGACACTTAGAAAAATAGGCACGCCGATTTTGTTTTTATTTTGAAGGATCCTTTTCCACGAAGCAGATCGTGACTTTGTTTTGTTTTTTTTCCAACTCAGATTCGTTCACTGTAGCTTTTGGTCGTTAAGGTGCACAGGTAATTAACTCAGTGCAGAGTTGGCAGTGCTATTCAAAAACAGCAGTGGAAAGAAGCTGCGAGGTGCTAAATTAATGGCGGAGGCGATTGTGGGGCCGCTGGTGAGCAAGCTGCAGGAGCTGGCCCTGAGCGAGGGGGAGGCGCTGGTGTCGGTGCGCGGCGACATCCACCGCCTGCGCGACAAGCTCATGTGGCTGCAGGCCTTCCTCCAGGAGGCCGACCCCAGGCGCCGCCGCGGCCGCGCGGGCGAGCTCGCACGGGTGCTGGTGCACCAGACACGCGACGCCGCCTTCAGCGCCGAAGACGCCATCGACGAGTACTTACTCCGGGTCGACCTGTCCCGGTACCCGGACTGGTCCCGCGCCGCCTTGGGGTTCCTGGCCAGCTTCACCACGCAGCTGCGCGTCCGGCACGGTCTCTCCCGCGAGGTCGCGGTCATCAACTCGCGGCTGGAGGAGATCATCAGCAACAAGGAGAAGTACATGGTAGAGGACTCCGCTGCGGCGGCGGCCATGGAGACGTGGGTCGCCTCAGCCGCCTCCTCCAGTGCAACTGACAGCTGGTTGGTGATGTGCTTCCTCCATCTAATGTTTGCCCAATTGTTACCATGCGCTTAATTCTCCCTCACACAATAAGTATATTTATATTATAAAACAGAGAATCTAGTATTTTAGATGCAAGAATTTATAGATAAAAAAACACCATTTTGTATTTTCTAGGTGAAATATGTCCTAATATTCCTAAAGTGTTCTTACACAAACAACATCCTTAACACATTAATCAAAATTATTAGATGATAGAATTATAATTTTATATCATTTTTAAAAATTGTGCAAATAGCTAAAAAGACAAGAAAAAGGAACGAAGGAAATATATGGAAAAATTGCAGAATGAAAATAAAAAACTTCAACCAAAAAAATGATGCAGACGTATATATATAAATAAAAAGTGTAATGCATAAAATAACTTAGTGCTAATTTTTATTTAAGAATGAAATACATACTTTTAGTTTATGTGTTATAATACTTTAAATAACTAATACAACTTTTTTATTTTCTCAAAGAAAACTTTTTTACTTACACTCCGCAAGCTTTAAAACAATATCATGTCACATGAGTTGTATCAGTTTAAGAAAAATGTTCCAGCAGTGGTAGGAAAATGCTGCAACCAAAAAGTAAAATATTTTTGCAAATATTTATAGAAAAATAAGTAACTACAAATGAAAAATAAAAAATAGGTAATATTGCATTATTTTAGGTTTTGTATTCACTTTTTGAACCTATAATATTTAAAAGTTTTAATTAATCCATTGTGATTTCTTAAAAAAATTATTATATTATTTCAATTTAACTATCACAATATGATAGTTGGTGTGCCAACTATAATTCATATTAGATATCCAGTGAGTTTCAACATATTGAAATATATTTGCAATTATTTAGCTAGGTAGCCACGTAGAATCTAAGTATTCATGTAGGTGACACTAGTAAACATCTCAAACTTGTGCTACATCGGAGATGCTTTTAGTTATAGACACTTAAGCTCTCTATTATTTTGAAAGTGCTATTAATTATAATGACATTGAACCACCACCTGAGAGTGACTCGCCTCCTTATTGTCAAAGAAGTGTTGGTCCCTTCTCGGGTGGATCTCGATCGATGAATTGATAGCCAATGCATGTGCCAAATTCTTTGAGAAAGCATCATTTAAAGGAGTTAAAAATGTTCCTTTCTCGATAGGACTCGATTGATAAATTGATATATTTTTCTGTCACATAAGTTGTATCACTTTAAGACAAATATTCCAACAATAATTGGAAACATGGGTAAACTACAAGTGATAAATAAAAAAGAAACAATAGATAATATTATGTAATTTTAGATTTTTCTATTCAATTTTTAACGCAGAATATTTAAGTTTTAAATTTTTGAGAGGAGTTGAAATTTTAGTTAATGCGGTGTAATATTTTTGTCCAAAGTTATTATAATTTCAATTTAACTATCACAATAATGATTGTTGGTATGTCAAGTAACTACTAGATGTCCACTGAATTACGACATATTGAAATATATTTGCAATTATTTGACGAGGTAGCCACATACAAATTAAGTTCCATGTAGGTGGCAGAATTATGCACCCCAAACTCGAGTTACATTGGAGAGAAGCACTACCCAAAAAGAGTGACCTTGTCATAAAAAAAAGTGTCTCCTTCTTGTGTGGGCCCCGATTGATGAATTGATGCCCCGTGACTGTGTCAGCGTTCCTGTTTGAGAGAGCATCATCCAAAGGAGTCGAGGGTGTCCCCATCGATCTTGAGCTAGACCCCGGGGCCCATTCATTGATGTCTGATGAATGTGCCAATTTTTTGTGTGAAAAAAATATCATCTTATGCGTGATTGGTTTCCTACGTAAATCCTATTTGACTTTGTGAGCCCGACTCTATTATTTAGAATAGGATGAAAAGATATAATTAGAGTGTATCTATTTGATTATATGAAGTTTAATTAGTTGTATAAGTGACGTAAGTGATAACATATGAAATAACAAAATATTATCTAGAATTATTAATTTATCTATATTACACCAAAATAAAGTTTAATTTATTTTAATAATTTTTAATTCATCTTAATTCATCGTGAAAATACTTAATATATGTTAAGCACTTTCCTAATGATGTCATTAGATGAGTTTGAGTCAATATAGTGAGAAGCTCAATTTGAGATTTCCTATGAGCCTAACACAACTCTCTCATTTTACATCTGTCAATCTGACTCACTAATGCAAGTTAAATAACTAAACACCTACTCATTTTTAAGATTCCATGTGACTCAGAACCAAGTTAAGATTGATGCCAACAGCCAATAGCTCCCTAAAGGAGCTGAGGGTGTCCCCTTCTCGCGCGCGACCCGAATGGAAGAACTGATTCCCGATGAATGTGTGTCAACTTCTTCCTTGAGCAAGCATCATCTAAAGGATTGAGGGCCTAGTGATGATGTGGGCATGGACTGTCACAACATATATACTACCCAATCCGTGGAGCATCGTGATAGGGGTTGCCTGTACAGAAACATTCCATACAGGATAAAAGCATATTTCTGGTGTTGGTTGATATCTAGGATGAGAGAATGCGATATGAGAGTATAGATTTCTTAAATATTCACTATCTCTTCAGCTCATATGAGGTCTTGTAGAAAATTTGATGCACAACGTCACCCCATATGGATTATTCATGAGCAATTATTAGTGATTAGCACTAAGTAGTCATTATTAGCGACAATTTAGTAATTTTTAGCGACAATTTAAGTTATTTACTGGTGATTAATAGTAATTAATATTGATTAGTGATAGTTAATGATGATTAAGTGTACAATTATTGATAATTAATGATGATAATGATCAGTGATAATTTTAAATGATTATTTATATTTAAAAAATATTTTTTATATAATAATAACACTAATCATCTAGTCCAACCAAGTACCATATTAGACCATCATGTATGATGACATCCAAGCAACAATTGTGCAGTTCTTCAAAACCAACTACAACTTGTAGATAACTATTTTGTTCTATTTTACTTATTATTTCTGTTGGGGGAGTGACACAATAATAACCCCAGAGGTGCGCAAGAACCCGAGGCTCCCTTGAGTGCCCCAGGGAGTTGAGTTTGCTTGGGTACCCCGCGTCCCCTATGATCTTCTACGTCCCTGGGACCTCGAGTTCCCTAGGCAGCTGAGTTCATCCGGGGACCCTACATCCCCCGGTGATCTATTACCACCCAGGGACTTCGTGTCCCCCAGGGAGTTGAGTCTGCCTAAGGTCCCTGCATCCCATGGTGAGCTACTACATCTGGGGGACCTTGCGTCCTCCAATGACCTACTATCCCCCCCTCAAGACCCCGAGTCTCTGGAGAGCCGAGTCCATTTGGGGACCCCGCGTCCCTGACAACCTATTACCTCTAGGAAACCCCTGGTCCCCTGGGGAGCCAAATCTGTCTGGGAATCCTATCCCCCCCCCCCCAAAGCGAGGTCATGCCCTCTGAGGGACTCTACGTCCTTCAGAGCGTTTGGTCTGACGTGTGGGCTCACCTCATCCATTAGAAACGGACCCAATTTTGAGGCATGGACCCTGTGAATCTCGTTGGCCATCTAGAAGGCTTCAGGCGTTGCAAAGATGATCACGTGCCTCATCCGATGATTCCTAAAAGGCTACTGATGACTTTTTGCTTCCTTTTGGGGCTATAAATACCACTTATATCTCTCATTTGTAACACGCATTTCATTTTGAAAGAAATCAATATAACACTTTAACCCTTCGGAGTGCCTTGAGGTCCTCTCCCCTCAAGGACAACTTCCAAGCAACTCTAAGTCGGGGGCGCTACAATAGGATTAAGGTCCCTCCCTATGGACCCTGACATGTATAAATCCTTCGTGTTCTATTTTCCTTTATTTCAGCCATGAATGACCCATCACAAGGTCACCCCTGGTTGCCAGGTGTTTAGGACACGTGGGACCTTATTGTCAGGGGTCTTTATCCCTCAACAACTGTTGTCATTCGTGAGGAACGTGATGTAATCTAGCCACGTCATGGCTACACATAAAAGATCTAGGGCACATTCTTCAGCTTCAAGGCATGGTGATACCACTGGGAATGGATTGCCCCCCCCCCCCTTGCCTCTAAGGTGGCGGCCATCGTTGCGAATGTTGACAAAACTCGCTCCACTATTACCGGGGGCGGGCCACTGGTTGCCATCTGATGCGATGGAGGGGGGCTAGCCCCTTAGGGACCTCAACTAATGCCTGGCCCCCCCAGGGGAACCCCGTAGGTGCCATGCCCTTGGGGGGTGTCGGGCCATCCATAGCATTGGTACTCGTCGCCACGGAAGACCCTGTCTTGGGAACCCTCATTGAGGGATAGGCTAGGACCCAACATGCTCGGGAGCTACTATGCACTCTCGCTGTGTGCCCTCCAGCGCCGATGTATCCATCGCCCCCATTCTTGTGGGCAACACCACCCTTTATGATGGGGCCTTCCCCTTTCCCGGGGTCGTACCCACACCTGGGGTACATCGTGTAGATTCCGTAGCCCCTGGTAATCTCGGCCTAAGTCACGTTTCCTCTGAACCCTTGGGAGCACCTCCCCCTGGGGAGTTCCCGCAACTGCCATTGGCCACACCCCCAAAGGACAGGTGTGCTTCTCCTCAGCTGAGGTCGAACGGCTGCCCATGCTTGACGAGGGGAGACACGAGGACTCCATGCAACCCTCTTCCCTCCTGCAGACATGGGCCTTCCAACCAAGATCACCCTGGGGGGGGGGGGTGCGGCAGTGAGCCATCGCTCTTGCCCAACCCCCCCACCCTACCACACACATAGAGCAACTGAACATCAAGACGACAAGGGGAAGGTGCCCATGAGGGAAAATTCCACCACCTCGAGCTACCAGCGCCGCTCGGCTAGTCTGCAAGACCTCGAAGAGGAACGTCACCGCCTAAAGAGAAGCGGCCCCTTGGATCCCCTCTCCAAATTCAACGAGGATGAATCCACCACCAGGGAGAAAGGCTCCAGCCCTGCGGTACCACGGGAGGTGGAGGGGGCCAACCATCCCCTATTCCTGTGCCTCTGGCGTATCAAATGGCCATAGCCATACCACCCTCCGAACATCGAACACTATGATGGACGTCCGACCCTTATGAGTTTGTCCAGGTTTACTCTATTGCCTTCTTGGTGGCCGGGGGAGACGAGAGCATCCAGTGCAACTCTTTCTCCCAGCTAAAGTGGGAGTTTTGTGCCAACTTCTAGGGCAACTATAATCGCCCTCGGACTCTTCCCAACTGTACACTGTTTGATAGTAGCCGGTGAATCAATAAGGAGCTTCTTCAAGTGCTTTTCCCAGGTAAGGAGCAAAGTGGCACACATCCTAGACATCACGATCCTAGAAGCTTGCAAGAGTGGGATATGACTCAACGAGATACACCATCGCCTCTCATGAAGCTGCCAGATGACCACCAACGAGCTCTTCAACATTTTTGAGAAATACTTGAGGACGGAAGAGAACAACCTCTAGAAAGAAACCCAAGGGTCCACGGCCCTCCTCCTAGGGGAATGCGACCCCAGGATAATACCATCAGGACAAATGCCCCAAGTGGGGGATGCTACGACGACTTGAGGGGCCCAAGGCTTTGGGACACCCTTGTCCTTGAAGGCAGAGGCAAACCTCCAGGCGCTGGATGCCCAAGGCACCCTCCCCCCAAGGGTAAGTCCAAGCTATGTGGCTCCCACCCTAGGGAGGCGGATAAACCTGCCATCCTCAGGGGGTTGACAACGTGGTGCAACTAGTTAAGCTCTCACCCCACTATAGACTATCAGAGTCTCATGGATCACTTCGTTTCTTACCTCGAGCAACAGGAAAAGGGAGGGCCTGGGGGCACAACACCCCTACAGCTAATTCTCTGGGACAAGGAGAAAGGGGAGGGAAGATGGCCTTCTACTGCAGACATGCCCTTCCAGGCCCCCAGTGCCATATCAACATAATCCTTGGTAGTTCCGCCTCTGAGGAGCACGACGAACATCGGAGGCTAATGTTGGGGGAGTGATGCAGTATTAGCGTTGGAGGTTTGTAGGAACCCGAGGGTACCCTGAGTTTTCCCAGAGACCTTGCGTCCCCCGGTGATCTACTACCTCTCAAGGACCTCGCGTCCCCTGGGGAGCTGAGTTCGCTTGGGGACCCTGCGTCCCCTGGCGATCTACTACCTCTCGAGGACCCCGAATCCCTTGGGGAGCCAAGCTCACCCTGGGACTACGCATTCCCCTGTGACCTACTATCCCCCATGTACCTCAAGTCCCTAGGGAGCTGAGTCTGCCCAAGGACCCCGCATACCCCAGTGACCTACTACCTCCTTGGGACCCTTGGTCCCCCGAGGAGTTGAGTTCGTCCGGGATGCTGTGCCCCCCTAGCGAGATCATTCCCTTTAAGAGACCCCTCGTCCTTCATAGGATTTGGTCTGATGTGTGGACCCACCTAATCCATCAAAAACATACCCAACTTTAATGTGCGAGCCTGGCCACACCACTTGTCGGCCATCTAGAAGGTTTTAGGCATCGAAAAGACAATCACACTCCTTATCCGATGATTCTTGGAAGGGTGCTCATGACTTTTTGCTTCTTTTTGGGGCTATAAATACCCCTTTATATCCCTCATTTGTAACACACATCTCATTTTCAGAGAGATCAATATAACACTTTAACCTCCCGGAGTGCCTTGAGGTCCTCTCCCCTTGGAGATGACTTCCAACCGACTCTAAGTTGGGGGCTCTTCAATGGGATTAAGGTCCCTCCCTAGGGACCCCGACCTGTATAAATCCTTCGTATTCTATTTTCTTTCATTCTGGCCAGGAGTGACCTGTCACAAGGTTATCCCTAGTTGGCAGGTGTTTAGGACATATGGGACCTTATTGTCAGGGCTCCTTATCCTCAACAATTTTACTATATGGTTTTTAACAAAGGCAAATTTTTCATACCAATATAAACTTTGAATATTTTGTATTTGCCATTAGATGTGAGATTGACATGTGAGTTTGACCCTAGCTTGTCAGCCTCACAAACTATAATTTGAAACTTTTGCAATAACATGGAAGAAATTTTTTTTAAGAAGTGATGTAAGATTACAATTTTACTTGCAATGTCTGTGATTAATGTGGTTGGTGTGTTTTTTGCATCAAATAATTAATAGTCAAGTAGAGTAATAACTAAAACAACATTTTAGGAAGATAAGGGCAATATTTTACCTTTAAATGTACAATAAAATTCTTAGGTACAATTATTTCTTCGTAAAATCAAGTAAAAATGGATATAGGATATGTTTAATTTGTAGCCAGATTTTGCTAATTCAAATCTTGGATGTGCCAATAAGGTTCGGCTCTCTTATGCTTTGCGATCAATATTTGTCATGCCAATTAGATTTGGCTACTCTTAGGGTATGTTTGATTGGTAGCTGGTTTTTACCAAGCTAAATCTTGGTAGTGCTAAGATGGTTTGGCTCTTTGCAACCAACATTTTTATAAGCCAATTAAATTTGAGTACTCTTATGTATGTTTGGTTGGTAGCCGGATTTTATCAATTAAAATCTTAGTGGTGCCAACAGGGTCTGCCTCTTATTTGCTTCACAACCAACATTTGATAAGCCAATTAGCTTTGGCTACTTTTCTATACCATCGGTAGCCAAATGTGTGGCAAATGATTTGTTTGTCACACTTTGGCTACCAAATATAGTGCTAACCACTATGAAGGTTGGCTACAAACCAAACATATTTCTATATATCTTTTTTTGCTATGCCACAAAATTGGTTATAATCACATGTTGGCTTGACTAATTTTGGTAGTCAACCAACATATTCATGGTATACATTATTGGAAATAACCAATGGCAGCTGGTTCTTAGTGGTTGTTTGGATTATGTGCTCGACAAAAACCACACTGCCTCAACCATCACTAAAAACTGCCTCAGATTTGTTTGGTTTGTGTCTTCTAGATCCCTTGCCTCTCTAATAGACCTGAGCATAATCAGGCCCACCCAACTTGGCACTCTCAAGTCACCCAAGCTTGAGTGGGCTTGGCTTGTCCCGAGGTTAAGGCCGGGTTCAGGCTCCATATACCCGGCCTAAGACCTCCAAAAACTCAAAAAACCTGATCCAAACCCAGCTCAGCCCAAATTTTTGAACGTAATTGATTAAATCCGTCCGGCCCATCCTGATCGCCCAAATTCGGTTAGCCTAATAGCCCTAAGCAAAATTTGGCCCACCAGGCCCATCCCACCTGGGCTTAAGCAAGCTTGGCGTAGCCCGCCCCGAGGTTAGGGTTGGGCTCGGGCATTACACACCCATCTTGAGACCCCTGAAAATTCAAAGAGCCTGATTCGAACTTGACCTAGCTCGATTTTTTGAACTTGTCCTGGTAAAACCTGGTTGACCTGACTGTTTATACTTGGGTTAGGTAGAGATCGAGCAGGTCTAATAGACTTGGGTTCTTTGCCAGTCCAACCAAAACCAAACCCAAACCCAAACCAAAGATGCTCAGGTATGCATCTCGATATAGATATTAGGTTGGGTTGAGTTGAGCTCAGGCCAACTTGAAGGATTTGGGCTTTCGTTAGCCTGGCCTGAATTTGACTCAAACCTGAAAATTCTTAGGTCTACTGTCCAGTGCCCCGCTCCGCATCGCTCGCTTCTAGCCAAGTGCCTGAAGTGAGGCGGAGTGCCGTCCCATCTCCATTGCCAGCCAAGTCATTGCTGTAGCCATCCATCATTTGCCACAATCACCACCTGAGCCTTCAAGATCACCGTTGTCCATTGTTGTTTCCCAAGATCACCACTCAAGATGCTACAGTCCACCGTCGTTGTTGTAGATCAATACTTGAGTCACCATCCTTGGCTTAGATTTTTGCTTGAGCCACCACTTGTTGTCCAAGATCGCCTCCGTAGTCACCTACTATTGTTGGAGCCATCTAACATCGCTTGAGCCATTGTTGGAACCACTTGTTGTTGCCCGATCCATCACTAGAACAACCTAACATCACCGGAGCTTTGGCGCCTTTTTAATTTTGTTGTTTTGGGTCGTAAAAGCGACTTCCAACTTTATGTTTCCTAAATATAAAAGTGCACTCATTCTTTGAGGCATGTTTCTTAGATAGGTTTCCACCCAAACAACAAAAATTTTAGAAGTAACTAGGAGGCAAGATTCTTTATCATCTTGAGCCACATCTCAGGCATCCCACACGAGGAGGCATGGTCGTGAGGTCGCTAACCAAAACATCCTCCTGAGTAGTTTTGATTTACAAGAGAGACCAAATTATGACCGATTCACGTTGATTTAGACCGACTCTTGTTTTTTTTCCTTTCATTTCAAACATGATATTTCAAAATATATCTTTCAATAAACAGGAAAAGTGAGTTGTAACTTGGTCAAAACTAAACATTGATTGCTTTTTTAACTTTTCAATTCTTAGGTTGGACCTATGCTTTATTCCATTCTTATTGTTGCACTAGGAGCCATTATAGTTGCAGATAGTTGATCTGGGATGTCTAATATGTACTCTGATAATTCAGATTAATTTATGAGCTAAAATAAAAATATATTCTTTTTTTCATCATGATTTTTGATTTTTTGTCAGATGACCTATACATGATGTGTAGTTTGTACTGTACTATAATCTATTTGTGTCCCTTGTATAGGTGACTTGGCATTATCATATTAAATACTAGTATAAGTCTCATATGTTGCTGCATGTATTATTGGCAAAAATTCGTTGTTGTAGGAAAAATAGAAGAAAATTTTTGATGAAATTAATTTTAACAAAAGATTTTGTGGCGGGAAATAAAGAGATCTCCATAATTTGTTTGAACTAAAGTTTAGGTGGTGGATTTAATAAGGGTATATAGAAATTTTAGTCCATCTACTTTGCTTGAAGTCTCATTTTGGTTCTTTTAGTTTCAAAAAGGCAAATTGGTCCTCTATTTTGTGAACCTACTCAAAATAATTCTTTTGAATAAAAATCTAATTTACAAATATGATATGATGTGTGTATGCTAATGTAGTGGTTTAAATCCTTGCAATAGGCACATGATCTAAACCATTTAGGCTCTCATATCAACATTAATTTTTGAAAAAACGGTTCAAGAATAACTTCTTGCAACAATAATATTTGACAAGTTATTTTATTCAAGAAGTCTTAGTTGCTATGGCACCTTATGTGTCCTTCTAGTTGGCATACACACATGCCATGACTGATTTTTAAATTGGGTTTTCAATTAGAAGGACTATTTTGACCTGGTCCAATAAGTAAAGGAACTAATTTGAAAAGAAGAGGGACTAAAATGATCTTTGGAGCAAAGTAGATGAACACAAAGTGCCATTTACCCATTTAATAAAGAAGCATGTGTGCAGAGAAGGATATGATTGAAATATCAAAATTGTGTGAAAGAATAACCGAATAGTTATAGACAATAAATGATATGGCATAATACTATACTTCCAATAAGAGTGAACAATAAAAATAAAAAGGATTAGCTATTATCATGTTAAACCAAACATCACTTGACTAATTGTATTTTAATCTATTATATAAGACATTAAAAATACTAGAAATTCCCAAATCAATCACAAAAAATTAAATGCTAGAAATTCCTACTAGATAAAATACAAAAGATATATTCCATTAATCATATTTTAATATATAGATTTATCACTTGAAAATCGTACTCAAACTATCTTTGTTTACATGGTTTATACTTATATTAAAAATAATATCCAAAACTAACTATATCTCTATTATTATATTAAAAAATGACATATATATAGGAATATTTAGTTTCATACCATTAAAAAAGTGTAAAATTAGCAAAATACCGCTGGCTATGAGTATGACATATTGGGCCTGAGCCCATATGTCAATCAAACATCACTGGCATTTTGTTAATTTCACATCTTTAGCAGTATTATGGAGCTAATTGTAGGATCTAGGACGGCAACCTTTGGGGGGGGGGGGGGGGGGCGCGGCGGCGGCCTAAAAACCGATTTTTGCAAGAATGAAAGGAAAATCAAGTTTTCGCAAACACAACTTAAATCACTATGGCTTAAGGTGACCAAATGCTTATATAAGTTTGGCAACCTGGGGTGGCAGAGTAAATGAAGAATGACAATTTAAATAGAGAAATAGACAAAGTAATAGAGAAATGACCAAATGACACATTGATGTATCCCAAAGTCTTGGAGACTCGCCGACTTTCTCCTCATTTAAGCAGTCACTCATGATTCTTGTTTCAGCATCTACTAGGATTGCTCTTTTTTTACTCCGAATAAGCGAGCACTAAGCTTTTCACAACACCACTAGGCCTCTCCAACAATCTTTGTTGGTGGACCGATCTTTGACCTCTTACGACCGTCTAGGTGACAACAATCACCAAGAGTAATAGATTCAAACTCTTCATTTGACACCAATTAATTGCTAGGAAGCTCAAACACGTGAGGAGAGACTCACATAAGGCTCTCAACTTACTAAATGATCTATTAACGCAAATAAGTTCACTAGATAATCTCACTCTAATGCAACATATGAGAGTTTAATGCTCTAAAGTGTGTTTGGGCTATATGTCAATGAATTCTGGTACGAAAGCAATCAAATGGAAGCTCTAAACCATCTATTTATAGCTTCCAAACCAAAACCAACTGTTGCAAAAGCAATAGGCTGAAAACAACCCACCCAGAGAGTCTAGATTTAAACACGGACAA
Source organism: Pharus latifolius (assembly GCA_019359835.1). Classification (NCBI taxonomy): domain Eukaryota; kingdom Viridiplantae; phylum Streptophyta; class Magnoliopsida; order Poales; family Poaceae; genus Pharus; species Pharus latifolius. The sequence continues at coordinate 34,233,401 of CM033321.1, read as the reverse complement.
TCTATGTTTGTTGTAACCGCTAGTTAATAAATGTGCTGACTAGCCATTGGATGTAGTTGAGAATATATATGGGCGGTCCGGGTTCAACTCAGACAGTCAATGTACACAAAGAGTTTTGGTCAAAAACACCACTACTGTTAAAATGTCTGGGACATTCATACAGACAGTCCGGATTGAACATAGGCATTCATATGGACAATCCAGATATGCTGATAAATTTTTACTTGAAAATACACTCTACTATTAAAATATTTGGGACATCCATACAGATAGTCTAGGTTGAACACATACATTTATACAGACATTCTGTGTTAAACACAGACAATCGTATGGACAGTCCAGGTTTGTACGTGCAACTCTCAATAAAATGGGCATAAGTTATGATCTAGATATTGGATTTATGTGTTCCTTGACTCATTGAAAATATAATTCAAAGGGATACAATTTTCACAACATGAGTAAGATCTAGTCCAGCATAGATTACTCCAGAAAATTTAAGCACCGGTGCCTTCACTAACCATCAAAATCAACTCAAAAACAATTTGACGATATATTGAATGAATTATGCATGCATTTGACATTCCCATACAAGATATCATTAAACTACAAACACCGAGCCCCTCTTTATAGTACGACCAAACTAGAAAATCAGAATCTAACAATCTAGTTGTTTCCAAATACCAAGATCGTTAAAATCCTAGAAAATAAATCCTTAATCTTCGATATTATCTTTGGTGGAGCTCGTCCATACTTGAGGAACCTTGATCATGTATCCTCTTCGAGGTGATCTTTTTCACCATCTCTGGCAATTTGATTTGAGACCAAGAGACATGTTCTCCATAAACACATTAATCTTCTAATTAAGATTGTCATTAATCACGAAAATAATCAATATAATGGAGATTGACTCAACACTAATTACCCCTATTTTATATAGTGTATGAGTAAAATTATGGGTAAAATTTTAAAAGGAGATTTAGTTCTACTACAGAAGTTAGGGTTTTAGCAAAAAGGCATTTATGTGGTGCACGTGCACCATTTAGCAATTTGGTACACACTTTTTTAAATTTCTCTCTTTTATACATCTTAAAATTCAACTTTTCTTCTTATCTCAACATGTTATTTTAAAATAAAAGTTCATTCTTTCTCATAAAAAACATATTTAAACTAAACTAATTTCACTCACATTATATAAAAACTTAATACTAAAATGCACATATTTACAATTAATATTAATACTAACTTACAACAAATACTTATAAAAAATAGTACAAATTTAGAACGAAGATATATGAGTTTAGAACCAAAAAAATAGTCATATATTTAGACGTAAAACCTATAGGGTTGTAATTACTACCATTAAAGTTAATTATGTTTAGTAATAGAAAATTGTATATCCTTAAATTATATATATGTATACACACATATATGTACACACACACATATATATATATATATATATATATATATATAAAATCAAATTTTACAACTAAAGTATATATGGATTTTTAGCCACAATATCCATTAATGTAATGTATGTACAGAGGATTCTTATGCCAATTTTTGGTCTTATTTAGCAAAATTTCACGTGCAAATACTTGATTCAAATAAATCATTAATTACCATGTCATTAGGAAAAAATGTACACCAATTTATTGTATGGTTCGTGTGCACCGTGCACAAATTTTTTTGTTATAATGATATGTGGATCGCAATCTTATATGTCAATCCCACATTTAATTAAATACATCAAGTTAGCAAAACATCATTGATTGTTAAATACACCAAGTTAGCATTTTTACCATGCTATGGAGCTAATTTTTAACTTTAAATCATATTGAGACTAGTGGTGTAATCCCTGGTTTTCGTCTAGTTTTCTCACAATGAAAACATGGTACATTTAAAGCATAAGTATTTAATGTTTAGCTGTTAATTGCAAATTTTTAAATACATGCAGGGGTGTCAAAAAGCCACCAATGATCGGCCGTGAGGAGGAGGAAGCAAAACTGGAACGCATGCTTCTCAATCCCACTGCCCGTTTTGCCGTGATGTACGTCGTCGGAGAGTGTGGCATCGGCAAGACGACTCTAGTAAACACCGTCTATGCGAAACCAACCATCAGAGAGCATTTCAAGTCTTCCGCTATAGTGAAGGTGCAAAGGAACTTTTGCCTCCCTAAAATCATTGAACTGATCTGTGACAGATTCATGCAAAAGGAGAAACCTAACATCGCGATGCTGCGAAGGACGCTCACCGGACAACGTTACTTGCTAGTGATCGACGGGAGGCAGATGACGGTCGCCGATTGGAATTCGGTGATCCATGTGCTGCCGAAAGATGAAGCTGGCAGCAGGGTGGTGCTGATCACAAAGAAAGTTCCAACTTTTCTGGATCATCCGAACCACGAAGTCCGGGATATCAAGGTAGAGGGTCTTGACTTCGAGGGCTGCAGAAAGTTGTTTAATAGCAGGCTCCACGGCGATGAGGAAGATCGTCCTGACTACCCGGAAAGCTACTATGAACAGGTTCATTCCATCACCGGAGGTTCGCCGCTGGCCATAATTCTGCTTTCAGGTCTGATGCGCACAAAGGAGTATCCTATCGAGTGGGACAATGTGTTCAAGTATCTTGAATCGATACAATCGAAGCGGCTTGACAGGATACTGTCCCTAAGCTTCGATGATCTGTCCAATGAGCTGAAGTTATGCTTTCTCTACTTTATCGCCTTTCCGCAAGGCTATAAGGCAAGCCGCAACACTTTGGTGAATCTGTGGATCGCAGAGGGGTTCTTGGCGGCGAGGGATGGGAAGACAGCCGAGAATGTCGGCCACATCTACTTGTCGGAGCTGATTGCTAGGGGTCTGGTAGATGAAGTAGCTGAAGATGATACTTGCCGTATGAGCAAAAGCATGGCCCTCCACAGCCGTGTCTCTGTGTTTGCACTGTCCGAGGCACGAGAGTCAAACTTCATGGAGATGCACGATGGTGATTACATCCCTGCTCCGGCCACGGTACGCCGCCTTACGCTGCAAAATGACATGGACAGATATGCGGCTTTAACTAGCCCAGTGCCCAAGCTACGGTCTATCATCGGCATTTTCCAAGAAGAGAAAAGAGCACCTTCAGATGAGCGACCAACACCGTTATGCACTGATCGTTATTCGCGCAAGCGGAACAGTTACATGCCCAAATCCAAATTTGACATGGTCAATCTGCTGGAAGGGTCCAAGTTCCTCCGAGTCATCAAGCTGCAAGGTGTGGAGATCGGCGCGGAGTTGCCCAAGGCAATAGGGAACATGGTGCACCTCCGTTACCTCGCCGTCTGCTGCAGTTCCTTGACAACAATCCCCGCGTCCATCGGGAAGCTGACTAATCTTGAGACATTGGATGTGAGGCACAGCTCTGTGCGCGAGCTTCCCAGGGCCTTTTGGTACATCACGTCACTGCGGCATGTAACCGGCTTTAAGCTTGCCATGCCGAGACATGTCGGCATCTTGAAGCACATTCAGACACTCAGTTCAATACGGACATCCGAGGATTGGGAAGGCCACAACCTCGCCAATGTGGTTCATCTGAAGACATTGAATGTCATCGTCGAAGGCGAACACCAAAAGGAGAGCGCAAAGGCTCTTTTAGACAATCTGAACAAGCTCGACTACCTCACCACGCTCGTCATAGAAGGAACCGGTCTACCAATGAGTATATTCACTGGCCCTTCCCTCCACCGGCTGCAGACATTGCGGCTCACAAGGACGGTGATGCACTCATTGCCGCCGCTTACGCAAGACGACGGCCATGGTTTTCAGCTCCCCAACTTGCGTCGCCTCTCCCTGACAAGAACAAGTCTACCTGAAGGGTTCATTGAGAAGTTGGCCGAGCTACCACTTCTGACTGAGCTTGAACTCAAGGAGATTTCATATCAGGGGGAAGTGCTTGTGTTTCGCCGTAATGGGTTCGAGAGCTTACGAAAACTGGAGATAGACAACGCGCCCAAAAGCATATCAATTGAGGAGTTTGCACTGCCTATGCTCAAATCCATGCAAGTCTTTGGCTGCACAGATGATATTCAACTCAATATCCATCCTGATCATCAGATTGAGGGCAAGGTTAAATGGGGAGAAAATGAAGTTCAACTTTGAAGCTTAATCAGCTACAATCGTACTAGGTTATTATTTGAGTGAAATATTGTTCTTAGCCACCTCAATTCCATCTTTTTGCCATATATGGTATGAGTCTATGTGTGACTTGTTGATAAAACTTTTAATTTATTTGGTGTTGTCGTTCTATATAGTCTTTGATCTATTATCATTACTGTCGTGGTATTATGAATTCCACAACAGGTTTTAGGACGTGGAACATGTGTACAACAACACGAGCTGACCGTGTGACGGGTCACCATGTGTTGTGTAATCACAGAAATTGACACGGAGGATTTATACAGGTTAGGGTCTCAGTGGAGACTCTAGTCCTATCAATGTACTCCCGATGTAAGTCGGCTGGGGAGGCTCTCTCGCGGGGAGAGGACTTCTAAGCACGCCTATTACTTTGAATTTATTGGATGCAAATGAATAGTCACTAGTACAGAAATGCAGTCTACTAACCCCTATCTTCTATCGGTTATTAGCGAAACAGCACAAAACCGATAGAAAATGTGCCTCGCGGTCATAAAAGCCCGACGGATATATTTTCCCTATCGGTTTCTAAGAAACTTACCGATAGAATAAATAGTATGATTTACTCTAGCGGTGATGAACATATTTGCCGTTAGAAGAGATGCATAAGTACTGACGGAAGAATGTTGTGCGCCGATAGGACTGGTCGACTTCAACAACTAGACTTATTCTATCGCTACTGTATGAATATACCGACAGAATATATTAAAAATTCCTATCGGCAATATGTAGTTCGCCGATAGAATAGTTGACCTTCTACAAATATTTTTATTCTATCGGTAATGGATTCTTTTACCGTTAGAATATATAGAAAATTGCTTAGAACTGTTCGTCTTCTAATAGTTTTATTCTATCGGTAATGAATGTTTATACCGGTAGAATATTGCACAAAATATCTTAGAACTGTTGGCCTTCTACAACTAGTAATATTCTATCGGTAATGTACGTACAGACCGATAGAGTATGTACAAAAATTCCTATCGGTAATATTTATTGTGCCGATAGAACCATTCGGCTTCTACAGATGTTTTTATTACTAACGGAATTCTGTTTTCTTACCGATAGAAAATATATAATTGTATAAATACACGGGTATGTCTCTTTCATTCTCACAGTTCATCTGGGGCTCGTAGTCCTAACCCGTAAGCTCCATGGACGGCCGGCGCACCTCTACAGGGGACCGCTGCACCTCCGCACCTCCATCGACGCCCTCTAGACGTCGGCATCCCAAGGAAGGTACGTAAAATTTCTGCAATATTGTTAGATTATTCTAATCCGATTATGGCAATAATTCTGCTTTTTTTGTATCCTTCATTTTGATGTGTCTTCTTTTCAATATGATTATGATCTGTTCAGGTCCTTGGATGATGCTCGTGAGGGGCAACGTATTTCACGGTTCTTCATCGCAGTACGCTGCCTACGTTGGCTTGTTGGCGAAAGAAATGGTGAAGATCACCGTCGAGAGCTGGAAGGACGTGAAGGGCGAGATCTTGGTTGGCTCGGTCGAGAAGATGCTTAAGCCCGGCGTGTTTCTCAAATCAGGACCTATAGAAAGCATATTACATGTTTTTGCATGCACCAGCTTGTGGCCAGATGCTTACCTGCTTGGAGAAGAAGAATTGTTGTTATTTGCACAGCCATTCTACACCATCACTACACAGAACAACATCTTGGAAGGTAGGTTCTTTTTGTTAATGGAGTTGAGTTGAGTTGAGTTGAGTTGATCGAGTTTGAGTCCGAGGAAATCACCATTACGTACAAATGTATGTCGACGGCAGTTCCAGCTCCTCGGGCGTCTTCGAACTGAACTCCTATGGTTAAGTCCAATGTGGTTCAGACATTTGCTGTTTTGGATGAATGGATTTGTGATGTATCAGGTCTAACTTGTAGTCGGTAGTTGCATTGTGGCAACCTGCAAAGGTTCCCTTTTATGTAAAATGCATGTATGGGCCACTGGGTCCTCGTCGTGATCTGTTGTTAATTTCAGACGTGGCTTTTGTAATATACATCGAATGTGTGAATTGTTGTATTTGTATATTGTTGTATATTTGTGTATCATGTATTGCTAATTGGGACATGAACTTGAATGTGCAGGGAGCATTTGTGTATTTAATTGTATTGGTAGGTAGGTGTGTATTTGTACTGCTGTTTCAGACATGCACTTCAATTTGTGAACTGGCATGTGTATGTTTGTACCTGAATTTGTATTGGTGAACTGGCATGTGTATGTTTGTACCTGAATTTGTGAACTGGCATCTGTAATTTCTTTGGCAAGATGAAGTCCCAACTACCTACGAAAAGTATTTTTGTGTCTCCTAGTTAATCCACAAATTAGCATTTCTTGAAATATATTGCTTTATCTTCTAGTTAAGATCCGTTTGATGTAAGATCTGTTTGATGTTACATTGATATGATTCCTTGAATGTGAGAAATGGCATGTGCATGTTTGTCCCAGTTTGGTAACAGTACCTCCTCTAACGGTAAGTACACATATTTACCGATAGGAAAACACATATATTTGTTCAGTCATGCATATTCTAACGGTAAATACACATATTTACCGATAGGAAGCACATATATTTGTTCAGTCACGCATATTCTAACGGTAAATGTACATATTTACCGATAGACAAATACATATATTTAGTCATGCATATTCTAACGGTAAATACACATATTTACCGATAGGAAACACATATATTTGTTTAGTTATGCATATTCTAACGGTAAATACACATATTTACCGATAGGAAGCACATATATTTGTTTAGTCATGCATATTCTAACGGTAAATGCACATATTTACCGATAGAAAAATACATATATTTGTTCAGTCATGCATATTCTAACGGTAAATGCACATATTTACCGATAGACAAATACATATATTTAGTCATGCATATTCTAACGGTAAATACACATATTTACCGATAGGAAGCACATATATTTGTTTAGTCATGCATATTCTAACGGTAAATGCACATATTTACCGATAGAAAAATATATATATTTGTTCAGTCATGCATATTCTAACGGTAAGTACACATATTTACCGATAGAAAAACTCATGTGCGTGCTGTGTCACGCATGTCTAACGGTAAGTACACATATTTACCGATAGGAAAACACATATATTTGCTCAGTAATGTATATTCTCTAACGGTATGTGTGTGTTTTTACCGATAGAATATGTGAGCGGCAAATTACCTAAGTTAGTCTGACGGTTATTTCATGTATTTACCGTTAGAAAAATGTCCATTATAAGGAAAACCCCAGTCGACCATTGCTGAGCTGCTCTTTAATTTGTTCTGTTGCACTCTGTGTCCCTCTGTTTGTGACGAAAGTTCCAGCTACACTGCTAGGGTGATCAGCGCAGGCTGGAGGGAAGTTGATTGCGCCCCTCTCTTTAAGGTATGCTTAATCGTCGACACTTATCTCTCTCTCCCTCTAGATCTCCCTTCCTCTCTACTTGCAAGCTAGCTGTATTGTGTAGTTCCAAGTTTGTAGCTCTAAGCTTGGGAGCTTGGTAGCTGGAAATGCGTCATGTTTTAGGAGCTAACTAGCTTGTATTGTGTAGTTAGCTAGGTTAATTAGTGTTAATTTTGTCAGGCTAGGGTTCAACACATGTATCTGTTGTAAGAGGCTGTACATGTACATATACATAACTTAATCGGGCAGGTTTCATGCATGGCTTACTCGTTAAATTTTGTTAATTGTAGATGGACAGGAAATATTGGATGTATGGAATAAAACGTACTACTCTTGAATATTTGGATGGTGTGAATGAGTTTATTAAATTTGCTGAGCAACAAAAGGAGAGGAAGGGAGAGAAAAATATGCTCTGTCCTTGTACAGATTGTATGAACTTGAAGAGGTTTAGCAACTCTGATCAAATTAAGAGTCATTTGATTCGTCGTGGTTTTAACGCGCGATACACCCATTGGATATGGCATGGCGAAGATCTTGAGGAAACAAGCACCACTACTACCAATCAGCACGACTCGGATGTGGATTGCAATAATATCGATGATCATCCCAATTTTGGTAATGTTCATTCCGATGTGCACGTAGATGATGATGATGACAATCTAGATGAGATGTTACGTGATGTAGAGGAAGATTACAACGAAAATGACTTCTGTGAATTTGAGAAACTGATTGCTGACTCTGAGAAGCCTCTGTTCCCTGGATGTGCAACATTTACAAAACTGTCTTCTGTGCTGAGATTATATAACTTGAAGGCAGGAAACGGTTGGAGTGATAAGAGTTTCACGGCACTATTAGATCTTCTAGCGGACATGCTTCCAGAGGGAAATGAGTTGCCAAGATCTACTTACCAAGCCAAAAAACTGTTGTGTCCGTTGGGAATGGAAATCGAAAGAATACACGCATGCCCAAATGATTGTGTGTTGTACCGTAACGAGTACTCCAGTTTGCATGTTTGTCCAAGATGCGGCGCATCGAGGTATACGCGTAGGGACCGGATTGACAGTGAACGTCACGAGGTAAGGAAAGGGCCCCCGGCAAAAACTGTGTGGTACTTGCCTGTGATACCTAGATTGAAGCGGCTGTTTGCAAATCCGAAAGTCGCGAAGCACTTGCGTTGGCATGCTGAAGCCCGGAAACAAGACGGAAAACTGAGACACCCAGCTGATTCTATTCAATGGAGAAACATCAACAGAACATTTGCTGAGTTCGGCGGCGAACTTAGGAATGTAAGGTTCGGGCTGAGTACAGATGGTATGAACCCACATGGTAATATGAGCAGCCGGCACAGCACTTGGCCGGTTCTTTTATGCATCTACAATCTTCCTCCTTGGTTATGCATGAAGCGCAAGTATATCATGATGGCGTTACTAATCTCAGGACCCAGACAACCCGGAAATGATATTGACGTGTTTCTAGCACTTTTAATCGAGGACTTACAGAAATTGTGGAGCGAGGGTGTGCAGGTGTGGGATGCATACAAGAAAGAGAATTTCATCTTGCGGGCCCTGATATTTTGCACCATAAATGATTTTCCTGCCTACGGCAATTTGTCGGGGTATAGTACGAAAGGAGCCAAGGCTTGCCCTATTTGCCTAGATGAAACTGAGAGCATGTGGCTGCGAAACTGCCGGAAAACAGTGTACATGGGTCACAGCAGGTTTCTTCCGGTGCATCACACATACCGTAAGAAGAGGAAATCATTTAACGGGAAGCCTGAGAAGGGATCAGCTCCAGTGTTTCTGACCGGTAAGGAGATTTACTCACGCGTGAACGACATCAAAGTTGAGTTCGGTAAGCATTCTAAACCTCGAGAAAAAAATGTTTGGAAGAAGAGATCGATTCTCTGGGATCTACCGTACTGGGAGCACTTACAAGTTCGACATTGCATTGACGTCATGCATGTAGAGAAAAATGTTTGTGACAGTTTGATTGGTTTGTTGTTGAACATTCCGGGAAAGACAAAGGATGGTGTGAAAGCTCGTCGTGACATGGTGGAAATGGGGATAAGGACTGAGCTTGCACCTTTAGAGAATGGAAAGCGTACATACCTCCCCCCGGCCTGCTACACGTTGTCCAAGAGCGAAAAAACAGAACTCTGTCGGTGCCTGCACGGTGTTAAAGTTCCATGTGGGTACTCCGCAAACTTGAAAAAACTTGTGTCTATGAAGGACCTAAGACTGGTTGGCATGAAGTCCCACGACTGTCATGTCTTGATGTCACAGATGCTTCCCATTGCTATCAGAGGCATTCTCCCAGTTAAAGTCAGAGAGACAATCACAAACCTATGTTATTTCTTCAACGCAATATCTTGCAAGGTAAGTACGTGCACTCGTACTATAAGTTCACTACCTCCATTTGTGGAGCTTAATTAGAAGATTTTTCTGATATGAATATTTGGCGCAACTGTGTCCTCGTAGGTAATTGATCCCGATGGACTGGACGCTTTGCAACGCGACGTGGTTACAACTCTTTGTCAGCTCGAGATGTATTTCCCTCCATCCTTTTTTGATGTTATGGTCCATCTGATTGTTCACCTTATCAGAGAAATTAAGTTTTGTGGACCTGTGTGCCTGCGCTACATGTATCCATTTGAGAGATTTATGGGTGTATTGAAGGGATACGTAAGGACTCGTCGTCGACCCGAGGGGAGTATCATGGAAGGTTATGCCGCCGAGGAGGTGATTGAATTTTGCACAGATTATATGGCCGGGGTTGACCCAATTGGTGTTCCTAGGTCCCGACACGAGGGTAGGCTTGAGGGAATTGGAATGATTGGATTCAAAGCTATCGTCCCCGCTCGTGATGTGTACGCAAAATCACATTTTTGGGTCTTACAACACATGACGGAGGTCGAGCCATACATACACGAGCACAAGGTAATGTTACGGTCACAGAATCCTTCGAAGTCAGACGTTTGGGTAAGCAGAGAACATAACAGGAAATTTGCTGAGTGGATCCAAGAAAGAGTCACGCGAGCTGCCGAGGGCTCCGTAAGTGAAACTGTGACATGGTTGGCTAGAGGCCCAAGATTCACTGTAGGGACTTGGCAGGGGTACGACATCAATGGGTATTCATTTTACACAAGAGCTCAAGACGTCAAGAGTAGCACGCAATGTAGCGGAGTGACACTGTTTGCTATTTCCGAGGATGCCAGGTCAGTAAGGGCGCTGAACTCATATTACGGTGTTATTGACGAAATCTGGGAGCTCGATTACGGATTACCTAAGATTCCCCTGTTTCGATGCCAATGGGTCGAAATCCCTCGAGGTGTTCAAGTTGACAGTTACGGGTTTACTCTCGTCGATCTTGGTAGAGTCGGACACCAAGACGATCCATTCATACTTGCAAAGCAAGCCACACAGGTATTCTACATCGTTGACCCGGCCAATCCAAACTTGCATGTTGTCCTCCATAGCAAGAGACGTATTGTTGGGGTCGAAGATGTTGTCGACGAAGAGGAGTATAACCAATTCGATGAAATACCTCCATTTTTAGAGGACATTCAATCTATCCGTACTGAAGATATCGACGAAACAACATATCTGCGAGATGACCACGAAGAAGGATTATGGGTTGAGAACCATTGATGATTAATTTCTATTTCAGGGATAAATGCCAAGCAAACAGCCCACAAGTTCTGCAGCAAGGTGAGGAACTTATCATTAATACATCAGGCAGTACATTTTTCTTTAGAATTTAATGATAAGCTAGTTCACAGCATTAATACATCTCAATTTTACTCCACAGCATGAGTTCTAACATGTACAGTACCTTTATCCCGTAAATATTTAATTCTTCCCTTCAAATAGCACTTGCAAAAATCTCATCGCAGCCTCTTCAAATTAAGTTCAGCAAAAATCCCTTTTTTCTGACGGTATTTTGTTATTTATACCGATAGAGAAGGACATCTTCTCTCAGGCACTTCAAAACGTTTTCTATCGGTATCGTTCTATTTTACCGTTAGAATAAATTCGTTTGTCTCACGGTATTTGTTGTCTGACGGTTTTTTCCTGTTTTTACCGATAGAAGAAGACTCTGCCGCTTTGAATTCTCAAACGTGTCGCCATGCGTCGCCTTGGAAACTCTATAAGTACCTCGCCATGCGTCGCGGTATTTTGTTGTTTTTCTAATTCTCGAACGGTTGGACTCCTCATCTTCTCTTTCACAATGGCAACCTCCATGGGATCGTCATCCACGGCCTCCCCGGTAAGAACTCTAAACCTCCTCGGTTTACCCCTATATTGTTAATCCATGTTCAGTTCATTCTTGACCTGTTGATTTGCACAGGGAATGGTAGCCGTGGAAGACACTGCCAAAGTGAAGGCTGACCTGAGGGCCCTCCAGGAGGAGCACAAGCTCCTTACAGACAAGCACACTCAGTTACGGCTTGACCTTGACGATCTCTTCCAGCGCATTAAGCGCATGAAGACGGATGGTGACAATGCTAGGGCGAGGACGAGGCGTCTTCGCGAGGAGAAGAAAGCCGCGGATATGACCATCGCTGGCTGCGGTTTGACTATGAAGGATACCATAGCGAAGCTGAGGGAGGTCGCAGGCCTTCTTGACGCGGTAGTAGTTGATCCTAGGGACAACTTGTCGCTAGAGGAGTCCTGCGTCCTGGCTGCAAGTCTAACTGACTCTATTCTACATGCAGCCAGGGCTAAGACCACCCCTTGACCTAGCATTTTGGGTTTTATTTTTTTTTGTAAATGATAAAACAACAATGAATGAACAATTTCTTTTTATGTCAATTTTCCAATTTTCCGGCTATCTTTCCTCTTTCTTTAACATTCTGCAGCTTTCAACCATGGTCTGTTTGATGTTAAATTGTGTACCTTTTCATTACTCTGACGGTATTTTGTTGTTTTTACCGATAGAAAAAGGGCACACAAATCTCAAGCACTTAATCAAAAAAATTTTCTGGGGAAAATTGGGCTCACGGGATTTTTTTGTATATACCGATAGAAAAGGGCACCTTTTCATTACTCTGACGGTATTTTGTTGTTTTTACCGATAGAAAAATGGCACCCAATCTCAAGCACTTTAAAAAATTTTCTGTCGAAAATTGGTCTCACGGGATTTTATTGTTTATACCGATAGAAAAATGCATCCACTAATTCAAATATTTTTCCGGGAAATTTACTTTTTCTATCGGTATTATTTTATTGTTTCGATAGAAAATTACATAAGTCTATCGGTATCATTTTGTTATACTGATAGAAAAGTTCCTCCGCTACTTTATTACTCGTACACGGCCCTTTAGTTTCCCTCCACTCGAACAGTTCCACCTTAGAGCACTGCGTCTCTTCGAGAGCGAAGAAAACCCCAACCTCCGCCGTGAGCACTCACTTCCTCTCTCCCACACGACGATCGCCGGCTGGACACTGGTTCGTCACTGCCACCGGTTCTTATTTTCGTCCTTCGCCCGCCGCTGCTGCGTTCTACACCGCCTCTCCATCACCAGAACTGATCGCCACCGTAAATACCCTAATTCGTCGTTCTATTTCCAGCATCTTCTTTATTTGATCCTAGTGTTTTGCACGTACTAATTCTTCGAGTTTTGCAATTACACTAGGGTTCCCTATTGTGTTGGCTTATGTACATTCCGCAGGCAATGTTGATTTTAATTAGGGTTTACATAATATGTTCCAGTGCTGTAATGAACCTGTTTTGAGATTTTAACTTCTCTATACTGCTGTATGTGTGATCAATTGTATCCAACTGCCATGTAATGCAGATTATATGTTGGAGGTGTTCTTACACATATTCTATCGGCAGCTCATGTGTTTACCGATAGAAAATTTTTCTGCACAAGTAGTAAAACTTAATTTGGATCTGGAAGGACATGAGCCATGCAATGTACTAGTTTGGTTGGGAATTTTTACTCACTTCGTATGAATATATGGCAATGTGGATGGGTCTTCGATGTATATGTTTCAAATGCCTATATACATGACTTTTCCCAACCTAATAGCTGTGAAGTCCTGATGACTCACATACAGGCTAGGCTAAAGATTATGCACAGTGGCACTTAGATGCTTGTGTGCATATTTACGTGTGAAATAATAATGCTGGCCCATGAATATTAGTGTAGCAAATCATCGAGAATGTTATGTGATGACAGTGAATGGTGGCTTGTCAACAAAATTCCATATGTAGAGAACATTGTTATGTTCTATCGGTATCTCACGTGTTTGCCAATAGAAAAATTGTCTTGTGTGGAGGTAATTGTTATGGTCTATCGGCAGCTCATGTGTTTACCGATAGAAAATATTTCTGAAGAGTTCAGTAAGTAATTTATGCATGTCTTTCTTTTTGTATTATTTTCCCTTTTGCCGCCCTAGTTAGTCTTCAGTCCTGGGCTGAGTTATGGAACTCCAAGGCGAATTAATTGCCATATATATGGTTTGTTGAAGGTTTTGTAGGGGAAGACATGTCGTCGTCTTCATCGGATGGTACTAGTGGTTCGACTAGGGCCAACACCATCGTAACTACTGAAGATGGGGCTGTTACATCCCAGCGCAAGAGGGTGGGGCGAGGCGCGACGACGTTGGGGCGTTTGGCCAAACGCACTGATCTTTCTTGTGAGTTCAACCAATTTGGGAGGCCGATTGGAAAGAATGCTGGGAGGTACGCGGCCTACGTTGGGCTGTTGGCGAAAGAAAGGGTGAAGATCACCGTCCAGAGCTGGAAGGACGTGACGGCGGACGAGAGGGATAGGTTGTGGGCGGAAGTGAAGGTTAAATGAACTGAAATCGCTGAACTCTTTCGTAATCACGTTCTCTTGGCTTATACTAAAGTTTAACTAACTCGTGATTAATTGTATGCATTTTTCGGAAACAGGCTAAGTGGAACATCCCCGACGATACACCTAGGACTGCCTGCTTGAAGGACATGAACGGAACATGGAAAACCTTTAAGAGCTGGCTCGTCAGTAACTTCCTAGCTGCGGGGAAATCTCCTTGCGAGAAGTACCCCTTCATATCGGAGGAGGTATGGGAGGAATTCACCAAGCAGAAGGGGACTGAGGAGTTCAAGGCCCTTAGCGAGAAGAATAGGGCGATCCAGAAGAGGAACGACCACCCGCATCGGCTCGGATCCCGGGGCTATGTGGGGAAGGAGGAACAGTGGAAGAAGGAAGACGAACAAAATCCTGTCATCGACACCCCTGAGTTGCCGCTCTCCGAGATCCGGGATGAGAGGTGCAAGCGATGGTGGAGGGGGAGGGGGTCCGTGTCGTCCACGGGGTCTGTGCAGTTCGCAACCCCTGGGGACGCCGACGTTGTGAGGCGAATGGTAAGTTGGCTAACCTCGTAAACTGTGTGCGCACAAGTGTATATAAGGCAATTTGTCTCACAAGGTACCTTCAAATGTAACAGATCTCTTTTGAGAAGGAGGCAGCGGAGGGATTGTTTACCCCGCAGAGGGAGAACGACATCCTCACCCGGGCTCTAGGAAATAAGGAGCATCCCGGGCGGACACGGGCCGTGGGAGCCATTGTGTCGTGGAAGGCCGGTTTCGTAGATCCGGCTCCACCGAGGAAGAAGGCCCGCACCTAGAAGGAAAAGGAAGCTGACCTCTCCGATAAGATACGGGCTGAGGTACGGGAGGAGATACGGGCGGAGATGCGGGCTGAGATACGGGCTGAGGTACAGTCTGAGGTGCAGACCGAGGTCGCACAAATGAGGGAAGAGTTTGCATGGTTGAGACAAGCATTGCTGGCCAAGAGTGCAGATGCGGATCCCCAGGACGACGGTACCCCGCGGGGTCGGATAAGCAGTTGCGCTTCGAAGGTACTCGCGGATCCAGTGGATCTACTTGAGGTACTGCAAGCCTTCATCTATGCACTTAAGTTGATGCAAGCCTTCATCTGTGCACTTAATTGTTACAAATTTGCAGGGGCCGGAGGGCTGCATCCTACAGAATCACGTAGGCGCCGGGCAGGAAGTGGTTGGACACGGCTTCGTATATCCGTCTGGGCCGGATGTCCGGGTCCACTGTGTACCTCTGCGGTTGGGTTTTGCAAAGGTACAGGTGGACATGGCCATGCCGGGCTACAACGATTCTCCGTTGCCAGTCCCAACAGAGGAACTGCAGACACTTGCTGAGGCAGTGGGCTCCTACGTACAGTGGCCCAAGAAGTGTCTTGTAATACAACCGGTAAATCCTACACATTTTAGATTACATCCTACTCAGTACACTCAACTTGCATAATCTAACATACGTGCTCATTAATTGAAGTGGCCTGCCGCGGGGCTACCAGGGGACTGCGCCCCCAGCTCGGGGCATGAGGGCCGATCTCGTGCGAATCTGGACACATCAAAGACGGCCTCGACCCCACCCAGCGCATCCACGCCTCCACCTCGGAAGAAAGCCGCCATCACCTCGCCCTTGCCTTCGAAGGTACGCGCTCAGTCCCCGGCAAAAGGCAAGGGCGGCAAAGGCAAGGGCAAAGGGCGACAGGGACTGCCGCGGACGTTCACGAACGCGCTCCCACTCCTGTCGGAGGCATCTTTGCGGAAATTGGATCGATCAACCAGAGACCTCCACGACTGGTACCTACATCGAGCTCGGCGCAGCCTGAACTTCTTAGTTCCCTACAGGCCTGGGCAGTTCCACCGTGAGCCCGGGACTATATCCGTGGCACACGAGGATCTGTTCGACCTCTACAACTGGCGGGAGCTCGATATGTCCATCATACGGACTGGAGTCTTGTGAGTTTGCTGATGCTATGTATTGCTGTTTTCTAACTCTGTTTGCTAACTCTGCATTAATGTTGCAGTTCATTTGAATACTGAGTAACTTTCTGTGAAATTAATATTAATCTCGTCCTTCGCATGCAGGTGCATGTACAGGCTAGCATCGGAGGCTGCGTGTGACAAGGTGGGTTTCCTCGACCCAGAGAAAATAAGCCTCACGATGCTAGAGCAGGACGCCGCGCACGCTGAGCAGTACATATCCAGCGCGCTGATGGCGCAGCAGGACAGGGACTTCATTCTGGTGCCGTACCACCAAAGGTTAGTGCATTTCGTACTAATTTAACTCAATCTTGTATGTTACACCTGAGATGTACTTTGAGCTAGCGGTCCTCTTTTACGTACAATGCAGGGGCCACTGGATCCTCATCGTAATCTGTCCGCCGAGGAACGAGGTGTACTACCTCGATTCGATGCGTGACAGATTATCGATGGAATATGTGCTCAAGGGGAATATGGAGGCGTAAGTAACTTATATGTTTGATTTATATTTTGACCTCACTAGCTAATGATAATACATTAACTGGCAATACTAACTGAAATGCAGGGCTTTTGATAAATATGTGTCCGCTGGAGGGAGGCATGCCGCACCGCAGGGCTCCGTACTAGCTTGGAAAGAATATGAGGTACTCACGAGACTTTTTGTTTATGCTTAATTAGTTTATGGAAACAATATATAGCTAACATGTATTCGCATATGCAATTATCTCAGTGCCATCAGCAGCCGCAATCGTGGGAATGCGGGTTTTATGTGCTGCGCTACATGTACGACCTAGTGCAGACAAACTTTTCCCGATTCCCCCAGGTAAGCATCGATAGCTAACTCAAATTTCAAAAATGGGTGTCACGTTCTAAATTAGGATCGAAGTTAGTTACTCAGTATGCACACATGCTTGCAGATCGGCATGTCGAAAGACCAATATGAAAATGCAAAGATTATATATCTTCGACAAATCTGGGCACAATATGTCATGGAGGAAGTAGCGCCCAACCATCCAGCATGACAATTTTCTCCTTTTTGTGTACTCTGCATAGACTGTTCATATACATGTGAATAAATATATATATGTGAATAAATGTCCACATTGGATTGCAATCTGTATTTGTCCATACATATGTGAATAAATGTGAATAACTGCCTAATGTGTCAATTTGTTCTGTGAATTTACCTTGCATCTGTACTGTATTGTGTATCCAATCTATACTGTATTGCATCTGTACTGTATATGTGAATGTACTGTATTGTGAATGCAAATAAAGTACTGTATATGTGAATGCTCTATCGGTAAATTCATCAACAACCGAGAGACTACTGTCCTTTTTTCTATCGGTACAATCAAAATTAACCGTTAGAAGAGTGTGACCTTTCCTGCCGGTGAACCATACATATCCGATAGAGTACTAAGCTTTTTTCTGTCGGTAATCTTGTAGTTAACCGTTAGAATAGTGGTACTTTTCAATCCGCTATTGACGAGTTTTCTATCGGTAAACTTGTAAGATGCCGATAGAATAGTATGAGTTTTCCTATCGGTAAACTTATAATTAGCCGTTAGAATAGTGGTACTTTTCCAGCCGCTGACGACGAGTTTTCTATCGGTACACTCCTAATATGCCGATAGAGTACTAAGCTTTTTTCTGTCGGTAATCTTGTAGTTAACCGTTAGAATAGTGGTACTTTTCAATCCGCTAGCGACGAGTTTTCTATCGGTACACTCCTAATATGCCGATAGAATATTATGATTTTTTCTGTCGGTAATCTTGTAATTAACCGTTAGAATAGTGGTATTTTTCCAACTGCTGGACGTAAGAATATGACGGGTTTTCTATCGGTAGATTCATAATATGCCGATAGAATAGTGAACTTCTTCTGTCGGTTATTTACCGATAGAAAATGTCCAGTCTTGTTCTATCGTGTCTATCTCTATCGGTACAAAAACTGATAGTAGAAGGGTTTTTTTTACCGATAGAAGACTGCATTTCTGTACTAGTGAGTCTTAGGTTACAAGAGGGGGGTACAAGGGTATATATAGACTCTAAAAGATGTAAATTACCAAACTACCCTAGCAACGACTGTCGGATCGAGGGTGTTGCGGTCTTTTTGCAGGGGAGTGAGGCACAGATCTTGAACACGTGACCGCATCAACTTCAGTGCCCTGTACCTGGAGAACCGTCTGGGGAGGGGAGGGCCCCTGTCCTGGAGAACCATCCGGGGAAGGGAGGGCCCCTGTCCCGGCGCCTAGTCAGGGGAGGGGAGGTGCCCCGACCCGGTGCACAGTCTGAGGAGGGGAGGATCCTTGTCCCGGAGAACCATCCAGGGAAGGGAGGGCCCTTGTCTCGGTGCCTAGTCCGGGGAAGGGAGGTTCCCCGTCTCGGTGCACGTTCTGGGGTGGGAAGGTTCCCCGTCTCGGAGAACCATCCGGGGAAGGGAGGGCCCCTGTCTCGGTGCCTAGTCGGGGGAGGGGAGGTTCCCCATCTCGGAGAACCATCTGGGGAAGGGAGGGCCCCTATCTCGGTGCCTAGTCCTGGGAAGGGGAGGTTCCCCATCCCGGTGCACAGTCTGGGGAGGGGAGGGCCCCGGTCCCGACGAACCATCCGGGAAAGGCAAGACCCCTGTCCTGGCGTACAATCTGGGGAGGGGAGGGAAGGTTGGCCGTCCCGTTGCATAGTCCGAGGAGGGGAGGATCCCTGTCCTGGAGAACCATCCGGGGAAGGGAGGGCCCCTATCCTGGGCCTAGTCTGGGGAGGGGAGGTTCGCCGTCTCGGTGCACAGTCCGGTGAGGGGAGGGCCCCGGTCTTGGCGCCTAGTCCGGGGAGGGGGGGTCCCCATCTTGAAGAACCATCCGGGGAGGCTTTATAATTACATCTACTATTTCCCCCAATAGCAGCCCCCGCACCCCAGAGGATATTCGATGTCATCAGGGGGTGCAATGAACTACCCCCGGGGAGAAAATAATTGGTTCCTGGAAAATCGTCTGAGGAGGGGAGAATCTCGTCCCCGGGGCACAACCCAGGGAAGTGAGGGCCCTCACCCGGAGAGCCCCTTGGGGAATGAAGCGCCTCGCTCCCGGGAGGAAAAAAAATGCTATTTATACCTGTCATTGCATCGCTTTGTTTCTCGTGCACCCTTTCAGATTCACGGCTTGGGTCATCCCTGGTGACACATGGCGGTTATCGGAGTCACCTCATTCTTTATATAAAGGGGGGCCTGGCGTCGAAGAATGCAAGTCCCCTCCCGAGCATCCACTCCCGAGCCTCCACCTTTCAATGTCAAAGCTCTCACAGTTGAGAACTCTTTCCAGAAGAGAGGAGGGAGATGGCGCCCAAAGTACGAGGGAAAGTTGTGGAGATGGCCCCTGAGGAAGTGACTTCGGACTTCCTTGGGTCCACTGAGTTTACACTCGCGGACTGGGATAGGCTTGTGACCCAAAAAGTCTTCTCGGATGAGGACATCCTCGTCCCGGACAAGGGGGAGGTCACCTCCAGCCCCCGGAGCAAGGAGACAGTGGCTTTCGAGGCTTTCGTGGATGTGGGGCTTTGTCTCCCGATACACCCCACACTCCAAGATTTTCTCCAGGAAAACATAGTGGTGCTCAACCATTTGACCCCCAATGTCCTCGTCCCGATGGGGTTGTTTTTATGGTTGTGCGAGACTACAATCGGGACTGAATGGATGTTCCGTCTCTTCCAATACTTCTACATGGCCACTGCAAGGAGCTCGCTGGTGGTGAGGAAAATGCCAAAGTTCACTTTTGTCTCGGTGATGGCGAAGAACCTCCTATCCCGGGACCACTGGGAAGGGTGGTCCTGGAGGTGGTTCTGTCTCTGGGTGAGGGACCTAGAGATACTTTACAACCCAGACCCTCCTGTCCTTAGCCGATCGTTGGGTGCTCCACTCCCGAAGTGGACCGTGGATGAGATGACTCTTGTCGCCAAGATGGCGGAGGCGTGCTCCCAAAGGAGCATGAGGGACTTGGCAGAAGAGTTGCTCCTCCTCCGGCTAAGCCCCTTTAGTCGGGGCAGGGGTTTGGAGCTCGGCCCTGAGTACCAGCCCCCGCGTTTCCCGGCATCACGGAGTAAGTATTCTCACCCAGGAACACGTCCGGGGAAGGGAGGCTCCCTTACCCGGGCAACCGCTTATGGAGGGGAACGCCCTGCTCCCCGAGGGCCCTGTCTCGGGGAACCATCCGGGAGAGGGAGGTCCCCTATCTCGGTACAAAGTACGGGGAAAGGGAGATCCCAGCCTTGGGGAGCCATCCGGGGAAGGGATAGTCCCTTACTCGGATGACTGTTTGAGGAGGGGAGCACTTTGCTTCCCGAAAAACGCATCGTAGTCTTCCTAAGCTTTGATTTGATTTTCATAGTGAGGTCGTACGAGTCCTCCTGGGAGAAGGCGAACAACCTTCTCGGGAGGTACTACGAGGACGAGCACGCCCTGTGCTATGCCGTCATAGGGTAGGGGGCTCCCCGGAACCTGGTAGCGGAGGCCTTCGGGATACTTCTTCCCTTTCGGTTCCTGCTCCCACTCTAGGCTCGCATAAGTGACCAGAAGAGAATGCCCTCTTGGAGGCGAGGCGCACTAAGGCGACACGAACCCCGGGCCAAAGTTCGTGGAAGGCCCGGACCAAGTCCCCAACCTCAGCATCGAATTTGGTGGCGACATCCCGGGCTCCAGAGAAGAGGAGGCCTTCTCCGGCACAAGCCACTCCCGCGTGGGTGGCAGCGCCGTTTCCCGACCCCATGCCGACCGGTAGCCCAACCAACACAGACACGTTGGTTGTGCAGCTCGATGCCATAGGTGCTTTGGGTGTGTTTGACGGAGTGGAGGTTGGGGAAGAGGAGTTCGACTTGGTGAGCTACTCCCCCACCCCTGGAAGGAACTCTTCGTGCACAGCGTCACTCGGTTGTGCACATCCAAGGTGTCGGGGCTCCGCCTTGCCTAGAAGGCATTTTTGCCTCCGAGGTGGGCCCGCCAACGATGCCACCCTCGGAAAGGGTGATCCCCCAGACCTCGGTTGGGGGCAGCAATCCGGCAACACCGCGCCCATGAGGGCGATCCCCTGGACTCTGGAACGGGGGAACAATCCGGGGGCGTTGCAGCCGGAGAGGGGGACCACTCAAACTCGGGCGGGGGCGACGACTTTGTCCCCTAGAGGACGCGGGAGGAGGAGGATAGTCCCCAAGGAGGGGTTGCTGCCGGGGAAGCTCCGGCTATGGGAAGCAACCCCTGCATCCCCGGGAGGGGGACACCACTCTTCTCCGACGAGGAGACGTGGAGGCTCTCCCTGAGCCTCATTACCCCCAAGGTCCAGGCTTATATCCGGGAAGGGGGGATCGATGAGCGATATGGGGAGGTCATTTCCCTTGCCCTCCAAGTAAGTATGCTTACCCGGGAGACTGTGTCGCTTGTTTTGACAAGTACTGACCTTTGGCTTTTGGCGACAGACCACCGTCGTGGCACGCGCTGTCCGAGCGCCCCTTGTCTGGGACAACGAGGACGCCAACTCGGCCATGGCTGCCCTCGAGTCTGAGAGGGATGAGGCTGTTTGGGAACAGGACGCGGCCGTCTGGGAGCAGGATGTGTCCATCCAAGAGAGGGATTCAGCTGTTAGGAGCGGGATGTGTCCACTTGGGAGAGGGATTCGATCATAGGCAAGGTGAAGCGCCTCCAATCGGAGCAGTTGGCCCTTGTCGAGTTGGAGAGGGACGAGGCTGTCCGGGAGCTAGAGCGCATCCGGGTGTAGATGACTGCGTCCGAGGATGCCCACTCCCGTGCTCTTCGGGAGGGCGAGCTAGCCTGCGCCAAGGCCCTGGTGTCCGTGGGAAACTAAGTTCGGGCCATGCTTCATGGGCTCGGGCTCGAGTCGAGCTCTAAGGACAATCCCTAGACTCCGTTGGCATCCCTGGTCGAGGCGAGGGGCTTCCTCACCTAGCAGCTAGCCGTGGTCCTGGAGGCGGCAGACGTTCGGGCCCGGGGGCTGGCCACCACCGCCATTGCAGTTGCCGTCTCCTTGGTGGAGTAGCAAGGGATTGGTGTCTGGGCCATCAGGAGCCTCGTCCCCTAGAGTTTCCGCGGGTTCTATGAGCCTCAGTGGGGGGAGCTCGAGGCACTTGCCGAGGCCTTCTTCGACCAGGTGGCCGACCCTTCCGGGTCTAATAGGCCTTGCCAGGCGGCACCCGTGGATTCTCCGGGAGAAGCCTCCTTTGGCGGGGCCGGGGGCGGGGGGTGGGGGGTCTCGACGGGCAAGTATGAGCTCCCCCCGGGATAGTAGTTTAGGTTTACTTTTTGTTGTAGGACATTTTTTGCTCTTGGTTTTTCCTTAGGAGGAACACCGGAAACTTGTAAATCACTGATTTTTAATGACAATGAAGAATCTTTCTTTTTGCTAAGTCTCGCTTATGATTATTAACAGGTGTTCAGAATGGGCTCCCCGGGGGAGGGTCTTGGAGGCCCTTTCGCTGCTGGGGTTCCTATTACCGGGGTCCTCGGGAAGGGGAAAGCCCTAGTATGGTGGTTACCAGAGTTTCACTTGGGAAACTTTGATGACTACTGAGCTGAGTTACACTTATCTAATCTTGCCACTGGCCGGGTACAAAGACTGGCCCGGGGACATGTTGAAGGTAGTGTTCCGGAGGATCTGATGTCTGTACAAAGACCTCTCTCGAGAACTCGCCGAGGGACTCAAAGAGTATTTATTTCCCTTTTCTTTTTCTTCCGGAGTGGGTTGTCCTATGGGTTAGCCTCCCGAGTGTGCTTAACTCCCCTGGTTATGTATGGTCGTTGACGAGGATTGACACCCGGATCACTTCTAATAAACTTTTGGTTCAAGACAGGTTCGAACCAGACATATGTGGCGATGCGAACTCAAGCCATTTTGAGGGGCATCACCATGAGGTCGCAAGCTTTGCGCGATCAGGTTGCGGATTTCGTGCGGTCAGGCCGACAGCCTTGTGCGGTTAGAAGTTCGTATGCTATACGCGAACTAGATGTCCGGGATGTTGTGCGGTCAGCCCATATTCTGCGGTCAGAACGCTCTCGACCAGGGTGCTTGGAGTTTATTCGGTTATCCTTCTATCAGGATATTCCAAGCATCCCGAGAATTTCTCCACGTTGAAGACCAACCGTCAGAGGTTAATATATGCGGTTATTCATGATTAACACGTGATAATAACCTCCGTGGAAGTTAACAGCAGTTCTCCAGAAACCGCATCCAACCGTTTGATGCAGTTTTCTTCATTTTGGCACCCTTTCAACCAGTATAAAAAGGGGGCAAAGTACATCAAACGGAGGATCCAAGGCATTTGGAAGAACAAGACCCCTGATACAAGTGAGATACAAGATATCTCGACCACTCAAACAGCCAAGACTACGGCTTAGATTAGACAATACTTACAAGTCTCCTATAGCTCTTTTTTGTATACTTATATAGGGAAAACTTTCGCCTGTGAAGGTTTCTCCCCGAAAGTTTGTAAAGTTTTATCACATATAGTGAAATCCTAACAGGAGTAGGGCTTTTACTCCCACCATCGAGGGCCTGAACCTGTATAAATCTCTCTGTGCTCCTGTTCACCATTGTTCTACATACCTTCCCGGAGGGTCATCTTGAAAGGTCTCACAATTACAAATTTTGCATAAGTTCGGCTGAGGACCCCGAGTCCGAATCGTCGACAGCTGGCGCCCACCGTGGGGCCTTTCTCAAGGCGTCCTAATTGGAATCCGGAGGTTCGCTGAAACATGGCTGGAGCATATGATTCCGAGAACGACTTCGATCTCGAGGATTATGCCCATATACCAATGCCTTCTTCAAGCGATCCTGTTCCGATGGAGGAGGTTGAAGGCCAGAATCTTCCGCAGGTTGAATCATCTCTTCAGGTCATGTCAATTGACCAGGGAGCAACTAGTGCAAGGTCAGAACCCACAGAGGTTCTTAATGTGCTAGGCGATGAATCCGGCCCGTCATACGACCCTGCTGAGGGAAAATATGATGATGACCCGAAAATTAGCCCAGGAAGGTTCGACCCTGATAACCTTCACCGTCTCTTTGATTTCGAGTCCGACTCGGAACAAACCGAGATGTTTTCCCCATCGGCAACCTCTCTTCCTAGGCAGTTTGCTGCGTTGTCGGAAGAAACTCCCGATCAATAGGCTGCCAGGGAAGAACAAGATCGCAAACAGAAGGAGGATCAAGATCTCGAGCAACAAAACAACGAATTGCGCAGAACTGCCCTAGAGGCTCTTCAAGATGCGCAGTCTCGTTACGATGCTGCCCCGAGTTCTTCTCGACGGTCGCGTGGTCGTAGACGTGACCAGACTCCTTCTTTACCACCGGAGCGTTTTCCAGTGGACGAAGAAACGATAACACCTGGTGCCCCTAGGAGAAGTACCCATGGTCGACTGTGATCTATCGCGGAAGTCATGCGCAATTTTCCTCCTACGGTCACGGATGCGCAGAAACCGGCCTTTTTCAGAATCCTGGCGGAAAGACTGGACGAGGTCGCATCCGAGGCGACCCCAACAGCCTCTTCCCGCTCGGTAACACATTCCCGTGAACGGGATGGTCCTCATTCTGGCTCTGGCCGGCGGAGTTACCCGCCGCCCGTACCGTCCCGACAGGACAAATACCGGCGAATGCAGGATTCTCATAGTAGGGATCGAGTTCCTGTTCACTCTCGTTTGGGACCACGAGTAACCTCGCCATTGCGTGAGGTTGCTCGAGACCCAACCGAGAGTCATAGGGCAGTCCACGGTCCTTACGTTGGTTGCAAAACTTTTTCGCCTGGCCTACGAGCAGTCGTTTGGCCCGATAAGTTTCGACCAGGGGCCATTGAGAGGTTTGATGGAACTCGGAACCCATCCGAGTTCCTTCAGATCTATATTACTGCCATCCAAGCAGCGGGAGGCGATGACAAGGTCATGGCCAACTACCTGCCAACAGTTCTCGCAGGACCGGCTAGAACCTGGTTGTTTAATCAGCCTGAGGGTTCCATCTACAATTGGGAAATGCTATGCGATGCCATCCTCAGCAATTTCCAAAATTGTTACCAAAGCCGGGTAAGGAGGACGACTTGCATAGGCTGCGGCAAACTTCGACCGAAACACTTCGGCAGTTTGTCAAGAGGTTTGTCGGGGTGAGGAATACCATCCCGAACATATCTGATGGCTCCGTGATCAGGGCATTTGAGCATGCCGTTCGATACCGGAGATTCACTGAAGACTTGCTTATCCACCCTCCTCGATCAGTGGCTGATCTGTTCGACATGGATGATCGATATTCCGATGCAGCCGAAGCAGTCGAATGGAACCGAATGGTCGATAAGGGGGACCTACCACCCCAACCAGGCTTCAAGGACGCCAAGAAAGAAGATTCAAGCAAAAAACCGGAGTCTTCACCTGGTGGGAAGTCAAAGAAGTCGAAGAGGAACCGCTCTGGACAGTACCGCGAGGTCGCAGTCGCAGAGAAGCCACCTTCGACCAAAGGTAATAAGTCTTCATTTAAAAGTAAAACTGCCTCTGGTGGTCGGGATTCCGACCAGGCACAAAAACCAACTAATCCGCAGGAGGGCAAGAAGTGGTGTCCACTCCACAACTCCGCAGGCCACGACTTCAAAAACTGCAGGAGTTGGTTGAAACAACTGGACGATTTCTACCAAGGAGTTGGGCCAATGCCAACCTTACCGCCTAAAGAGCAGGCGTGCGGGATTAGAGACGTCGACGGAGACGAAGAAATGGCTTACCAGGTACCTCAAAATCATGTTAATGTCATTTTCGGAGGTTCTTCTTCTTTCGTTTCCAAAAGGCAGTTAAAACCTTCTGCCGAGAGGTTAACCAAACGGAGACATCCCTTGGTGAACCTCAATACCCCCGTTGGTCGGATATGCCTTTGACGTTCGATCGCACTGACTGTCCTGTGGGGCTAACCCGACCATTGAGGCTACCTCTGGTTATTACCCCAATCATCAGTAACGCGAGAGTTGAAAGGGTCCTGATTGACGGGGGAAGTTCCCTTGATCTTTTATTGGTCAAGGCACTCGACGAGATGCAGATTCCTCGTTCGAAGATTAAGCCCATAATCCATCAGTTTTATGGGATAATCCCAGGTCCCTCCATGATGCCATTGGGACAAGTCGTCCTCCCGGTCACTCTGGGAGAACCAGACAACTTCCGGACCGAATTGATTACTTTCGATGTAATCGATTGTGACTCAGCTTATAATGCAATCTTTGGCAGGCCGACTCTTGCTAAGTTCATGATGGCAACGCACTATGCTTATCAGTGCGGGAAATTGCCTGGCCCCAAATGGGTCATCTCGATCCGAGGCAGTCGCAACGTGGCACTCACGTGCGACCGGCTATCTTTGGAGATGGTCGATCAACTTCCCCTCCGGGACGCTCAGGTCGCCACCGTTGCCGCCGATGCGATCAAGGCTGCTCCTCGACCAGATGAAAAAGTCAAACAAGTTCCTTTATACCCAGATGACCCATCCAAGACAATTCGGGTTGGGTCAGCCTTGGATGACAAATAGGAACTCGACCTCGTTGCTTTCCTCCGGGCTAACGCAGACGTGTTTGCGTGGAAACAGTCCGACATGCCCGGTGTCCCAACGGAAGTAATTGAGCACAGGTTAGCAATTCGACCTGGACAACGACCAATAAAGCAAAAGCTCAGGCGTTTTGCCACTGACCGACAGGAAGCCATCCGAGAAGAGTTAGACAAACTCTTACAAGCCGGGTTTATCCGCGAAGTGGATCACCCGGACTGGCTCGCCAATCCGGTCATGGTCCGCAAGTCAAATGGCAAGTGGCGCATGTGCGTCGATTACACTAGCCTCAACTCTGCATGTCCGAAGGATGACTTTCTCCTTCCCCGCATCGACCAGCTGGTCGACTCGACTGCGGGTTGCGAACTGATGAGTTTTCTGGACGCTTACTCAGGATATCATCAAATTAGCATGGCAGAAGACGATGAAGAGAAGACTGCCTTCATCACCCCGTTCGGCACATACTGCTACGTCAGAATGCCGTTCGGTCTCAAGAACGCAGGTTCCACGTACCAGCGCTTGATGCAAAAGACCTTTCTTTCCCAGATAGGGCGTAATCTCGAAGCATATGTAGACGATTTGGTTGTAAAAAGTACCAAGAGATTGTCTCATTTGGACGATCTCGCTGAAACCTTCTGTAATTTGAATCTCTTTGGAATAAAATTAAACCCGGAGAAATGCTCTTTCGGGGTTTCTTCAGGAAAACTCCTTGGTTTCCTTGTGTGTTCCAGGGGCATTGAAGTTAATCCTGAGAAAATTAGGGCTATTGAACAAATGAGGTCACCCTCGACCATGAAGGATGTTCAACGCCTGGCTGGTCGCATGGCGGCTTTACGTCGCTTCATATCGCGATTAGGCGAAAGGGGACTGCCTTTCTTCAAAGCCTTGCGGAAGCATCATAACTTTACATGGTCGGATGAAGCCGAAAAAGCATTCCAAGAGGTAAAAGCATATCTATCCAGTCCGCCAGTATTGGTGTCTCCCGACAAAGGAGAACCGTTGCTTCTTTACTTGGCGGCCACACCACACGCGGTCAGCGCCGTTCTGATCGCGGATAGGGAAGGAATACATAGACCCGTCTACTATGTGAGCGAAGTACTTCATGGTCCTAAGGAGCGCTACCCTGAGGTCCAGAAGATACTTTACGCGCTACTGATGGCTTCCCGTAAGCTACGACATTACTTTCAAGCGCACAAGATCACAGTACCCTCCTTTTTTCCTTTGGGGGATATTGTCCGAAATCCAGAGAAATCTGGTCGAATCGCCAAATGGGCGGTCGAACTCGGTGCCTTCGAGATCCATTTCACCCCCCGCACGGCGGTTAAGTCTCAGGTTTTGGCCGACTTTGTGGTCGAATGGACCAACCCTGAGCCACCCGTGCAGTTGGCAGAGGAACTGGAGTGCCCCGATTATTGGACAATGTACTTTGACGGCTCCCGTAGTTTTCAACACTTGGGGGCTGGAGTGGTTTTAGTTACGCCCCAGGGCGAACAGCTTAAGTATGTCATTCAACTACACTTTGTTGCAACCAACAATGCAGCAGAGTATGAAGGTCTTCTTGCAGGGCTCCGGGCAGCAAAATTCCTCGGAGTCCGTCGATTAGTGGTGAGGGGAGACTCACAGCTGGTCGTAAACCAGGTAAACAGGGAGTACAGCACCTCCGATGAGACAATGGCTCATTACCTGGGGGAAGTGAGGAAATTGGAAAAACACTTCAGTCATTTCAAAGTCCAATACATCCCGCGAAAGGACAATATTCTCGCAGACCAATTATCCAAAATTGGGTCCTCACGCTCATCCGCTCCGGCAGGAGTGTTCATTGAACACTTGGACCATCCTTCGATCATGACTTCGGTCGAGGATGATCCGGTAATAGCCTTCGTTACCAACCTCGGTCAGGAACAAGATTGGGCTCATCCATTGAGGGTCTATCTTGAACATGGGACCCTACCCGAGGACGAAACCGAAAGTAATCGGTTAATTCGAAAAGCGCGTCTGTACAAACTCATAGATGGGATTTTGTACAGAAAGGGTACTCAAGGAGTATTCATGCGTTGTATATCTCAGGAGGAAGGAAAATCCCTCTTGAGAGAAATACATGACGGTGTATGCGGTGCGCACTCGTCATATCGTACACTGGTCGGAAAGGCTTTTCGACAAGGATTCTACTGGCCTTCGGCACTTGATGACGCCAAGTATATGGTCAAGACGTGTCCCCAGTGTCAGTTCCACGCAAGGCAAGTTCATCAACCTGCCTATACGTTGCAAACCATTCCTCTTGCGTGGCCATTCGCGGTCTGGGGGATGGATATCGTCGGTCCTATGCCACAAGCGGTCAATGGGTACAAGTTTCTGTTCGTAGCCATTGACACATTTACGAAGTGGATTGAGGCCGAACCAGTACGAAATATTACCGCATCAGCCGCACAAAAGTTCTTCCATAAGAACATTGTGGCACGATTTGGTGTTCCAAACCGTCTCATCACAGACAATGGCTCTCAGTTCGCCAGCGGTCTTTTCCTAGACTACTGCGATCAGGTGGGGACCAAGGTGTGCTTTGCTTCTGTGGCCCATTCACAAAGCAATGGTGCCGTAGAACGGGCCAATGGGCAAATACTGCAAGGCATTAAAAAGCGCGTTTTTGATCGCCTTAAGACCCGCTCGGGGGCTTGGGCAGATGAGCTCTATACCGTTCTATGGGCATTACGAACTACTTCTAGTCGCGCCACCGGTGAGACGCCCTTCCATTTGGTCTATGGGGTCGAGGCGGTATTGCCTATGGAAGTAAGTATTGGTTCTGTTCGGACAGATCAGTTCGAACAGATTAATCAGTCCGAACAACGGGCGCAAGATCTCATCCTCTTAGAAGAACGGCTTGATCGCACCTTGGTTAAATCCGCGGCATACTTGCAAGCTTTACGCAGGTATCACAGTAAAAAGGTGCGACCACGTGATCTCAACGTGGGCGACTTGGTTTTACGAAAAATTCAAGACCAGTCTAATCGCAACAAATTCTCCGCAAAATGGGAAGGTCCTTATACTGTTGTCTCAGTGCCGCGGACAGGATCGGCGCGGTTAGCTATGGAGGATGGTCGGATTTTGTCCAATACTTGGAACATCGATCAACTTCGCAAGTTTACGTGTAAGTATTCCAATCACTTTTCCTGTTCAATTAGCATCTTTTGCCAAAACAAAATATTGTTTTGCTTTCATACAATGAGTTTTTCTCTTTAAGCCCGTATCATATGCATTCGACCTGGGGGCTGACCGCCGACGGTCAGATCATTACAACAATCTAATCGGATTCGCTGGTCGATCTCATGACCACTTACAGATAAGTCACTCCTAAATAAGCCGTTTCTCAACGCATACGGGGCTATCTGGTAAGTCCTTGGTCATCTGAGTGGCTACCAGTTCGCAATAAGATTAGACGTTACATTGATCCTGATCGTTGGTTTAAAACGCACACCCCTGGTCGTTATGCTTATGTTTTCTCCTCTGCTTATAACACTAAGGCTTCAGTATTCATAAGTAGAGGCGGGGGCTAGGGGGGATGTGCTTATAGTATGGAATTCATAATATAAAAAATGCAAAATATATATTTCCTGTCAAAAATGATTTTCTACATACATTGCATTATACACAATTGTCTAAATACAAAAATAAGGATCATTCGATCCCCAACTCAGTCAGGAGCCTATCTACTAGGGGCTTGACCTCCTCTATGACTGCATCGAGCAGCTCTTCACTCTCGACCTCAACCGGACCCACCAGTGCGCTCAGATCTGCATCTGGGCCATGGTGAAGTCGAACCCGGCTGAGTACGGCTACTGCGGCTGATCGAACCCTGGTTCTGATCACCTCTTCGCGTCGCCGTGTATCTCCAGGGAGATACTCAAGCAGTGAATCCGCTTGGGCAGTAAGCAGCAATGTCCAGTCACTTATGCTGAGGTTGTCTTGCTTCGGTTCTACCACATCGGTCTTCAAAAGATCAGCCACGGCCTTCAGTTTTTCGAAGATCTGGAGGCTCAGCTCTTTGATTTCCCGATCGGTGTGGCGAATCGAGGATTCAAGAATCCCCTTGTCTCGACTGAGCTGCGTAATTCGACCTGCTTGCGCTGTACAGAGAGAGGAGATTATTTGCATATTATGGATTCAAATCTTCTTAATCAGGAATTGGCTTACCAGCATTCTCTGATCGAAGTTTGTTGAGTTCAGTTTCTTGTTTCTTAAACATTGAGACTGAACTGGCCACCTCTTTTTTCAAAAATGTAACCTCTCTGCAGCAAAATCAAGGCAGTCACAACCAAAATGCACCCATACAAACCAAAGGGTAATGGTCCTCACCTGCGCAAGCTGTCACGTTCTTTCTGAACAGCTTCTGTACTGGCCATCACAACGTGCGAATGGCTTATTAGCCAGGACAATCCTTGTGATGCCAAGGAAGAGGATCAAAAGTGTCCTAAGTACAATTCAGGCACGAAAGTGGAGGTTTATTATACCTTCATAAACTTTTGTAAGACAGCATCATTCATTCCAACGGGGATCCCCGCTAGAGCCCTGGATGCGCTTACTACAGGGACAGTTGGTGGGAGTGCCGGCTGGGCGCTACCCCCAGTAGTCATCGGTTGTGACTGGGTCCCTGCATTTATTCCTTCCCCTGCGGTCTGGACGACTTCCTGGACCACAGGGGTGGAGCGTTCTTCGTTGGAAGCTCCTGTACTAGCTACTGCTTCAACCCCTCCGGAGGCGGTTGAAGAGCTGGGCGCCGTCTTTCTTTGCCTGACAAGAAAGACAATTTGAGCAGTTGTTGTTTAAGATTATTGCCAGTTTAAGGTTCTCACCTTATTTGAAATCCCATTCGTTCCTGGGATTTCTGGGAAGGTTCCCCTCGGGGAGGAGAACTATCATCAGTTCTTGCCTTCCTCATGGCAAACAAGGTAGCTCCCTCCTGGATATGTTCAGCTATGAGCATATTTCTAAGAAAAAGATAGAGACAAAAAGCAAGGTCATTACCTGGGCTACCGTACTAGCTGGTGGGGCTACATCCGAAGGCCTTGGCAACTCCTGGGTCGCTGGAGCCACCACAACCGGCCTTTGCTCAACTACCTCCCCCTCTGTCTGCAGAGGAGGATTTTCCCCCCTGGGACTCGTAGTAGTCACAGGGAGAAGCTCTTCTCCCTGTATGAACATTGATTTGTCAAACATACAGAAGGAATCATAAAAAGAATGACAGAAAGGAATCCTTACCGTGGTCGACCTTTCGACCAGAGGAACAGAGACAACCGGTCCGGAAGTCTCGGGGGCTTCAGGAATTGGGTGGTCACCTGCGACCACAAGATTTTCGGTGGTCGCAGGATCTGCCACGACCACCTCTTCGGTAGTAGTGGTCTCTGTGGGGCAGCTTGGGGCATCGCCGGATGGGAGATCCGCGATCTTCCTCCTCCGAAGGACCAGAGGAACATCATCCTCTTCCTCCTCGCTCCCCTCTCCCTGTACGACTAAGAAGTGATTCCAATCTGCGCCCGGTAAAATAGAAGGGATGTGATATCTTACCGCCGTCTTTCTCGCGGTAGGAGGAACGCTCCATGAAGACCCCTCCCCGGGATTCGGTCTGGCCTTCTTGGAGGCAGGACTCTTTGTCCTGGGTCTTTGGGAGATCTTCTTCACGTTCTTTACCATTGGCTTCCCAAGAGAGCCAACGTTCTCACTTGGGAAAGTCGTCTCAGCAAACCTTCCTAGGAGCTGATTCACATTTTCG
The DNA here is from genome assembly GCA_019359835.1 of Pharus latifolius. Classification (NCBI taxonomy): domain Eukaryota; kingdom Viridiplantae; phylum Streptophyta; class Magnoliopsida; order Poales; family Poaceae; genus Pharus; species Pharus latifolius. The sequence goes on along the minus strand of CM033321.1, from coordinate 34,200,688 downwards.
ATGAAAATGTTTAACGCTGGACATGCATAAGATCTAAAAAATGGAGGCCAGATAGAGGATGTACCTTTCGGCGCTCTTGTTTAAGATCGTCGCCGGCGTGAATTAGGCTCTGTGGACGAGGCGATCCCTTAGGGCCCTCTACATCGGCATTGTAGGCCCTAAGGAGGGAGTTGGTCCGCCTTTCAATTTCGGATGAAGGCAGGACTGTTCCCAAACTCAAGTCAGAATTTGCACAATTCAAGAATGGGAAAGCTCAGCGCCAAAGAAATAAATACCTTGACTGTAGTCCAGGGTGCTATCCGCTATGGACCTAATCTCCCATGCCGGATGAGCCCTTTCACGTAAAGGACTCACCCGGTTCTTCACGAAGTCTCGGATGATGTCTCGAGCCGTCAATCCTTGATTGACCAAGTGAAGAATCACCTCGGCATGCTTCGAAAGCTCTGAGTTCATCGCCGGGGGAACATCTAACTCGCTCGACTTCTCTGGTCGCGAGTTCTCAAACCATAGACTGCTTTCGGATGGTGGAGAGCAGTAAAACTACCTTTGGTGCCACCCGTGCACAGAGTCTCGCAGGGGTGGGGAGGGATACTCCTTTTTGTCCCTCAGCCGGAAATAGATGCATCTGGCGGCGTTGGTGCTCTTCGACCATGCCGAAAAGTAGAATCGCCGGAAAAGATCCACGCTGGGATATATCCCGACGAACGCTTCACAAAGATGCTGGAATACCGCAAGGATCAGCATCGCGTTGGGGTGGAGGTTGATCAGTTCCCACCCATAGTGCTCAAGAACATCCTTGAGGAACCGACTCTCAGGGAATCGGAACCCGCAGCGCAGGTACTCCTCAAAAACCACCAACTCGCCCTCTTGGACAGTTGGGGTTTCTTGATCCTTCTCCGCAGGCCGCCAGTTAATGAGCAGCCGCGAAGGAAGGATCTCCTCCTTCTCTAACGCCACTAGGCTCTCCTCGGAATGGTGGATGGATCGGCTCCAGGACGCCATCTTTTGTGGAGAATCAAAGGGAAAGTTGGCAATTTTGGGAGGACGAAGGCTGAAGAAAATGAGGGTTTTGCGCGGCGGGAATAATGAGGGTTTTTGGCTGTGTGGCTTCTTTGAGAAGACATCTGCTCTTTTTATAGACCCAAGGCGGCGCATTAATGAGTAAACGGCTCATTTCAAACGTTCCATTGAATGCTTTATTCATTTCCCATAATGGATACTGTCTCTGATGGACCCGATAAAGTGTTCAGGCGTCGGATCTGAAACAAAAAGACTTCTTTGTTTTGGAAACTGAAAGTGCAAAAGGACTGAAAAATTTTCAGTACTTTTCAGAAGACGTTTTTTTCCTTTATATGCTTTGAACATTTTTTACGAAAAAATCATGCAACTCAATTTTTGACGTACTGGAATGTTTCTAATTGGGTTATGGTTTTTATCGAAATCGTGTTTTAGACTAAAACTTCGATTCTAATCGGAGTGATAGTCTGACCGAGTTCCGACTCTGGTCGCAATTTAGTTCTGACCGCGGCTCTGAAACTGATCGCGGTATCAGGGCAGGTCGCGGTGCTTTTTTCTTAAACATGATTCTGATCGCAGAACTAAAGTTTCCTGTGTATGAATGGTCGCAAACATAAAGTTTATGGCTATATTTTCGCACAGAAGATGTGAAGAATATTCATGAGAAATAAGAAACTTTTATTTCTTACATTCTTTACATACAAAAGGAATACAGTCGATCAAAATGTCAACTTGCTCCGAAAGAAGTTCACAAAGTTCCCCAAGGGACATGTTGTTGTCAGTAGGATTTACACTGGCAACCCCCAGGGAACTAGCAACTACCCTAAGTCTATCTACATCGTCCCTAACAACAGACGCACTATTGTCCCTAATCAAGTCAGAGAGTTCTCGCTGTTGCTGAGCGAAGTCCCTCTTTCGACGGAAATGGTGCGCCTCTTCTCGGGATCGATCAAGACATTCTGCTAGACGCAGAATCTTCGAGGCCATCTCCTCGGTCTTCTTCTCCAGGGCATTCTTCTCTTCCAGAAGAGTCTGTCCGGAAGGAAGAGATGGAGCAGCAGAAGGCTGATCGCTGGAGCCTCCTACCTCCTGCATTTTGCAAAAGTTAGTCACACTAACTATAATTATCAGCAAAAGGGGAGAAGAATTGTTACCTGTCCCGGTGCATAACCCGTTAATACACCCATCTTGGGAGGAAGATCATCAGATGGTGGAAGAGCAACCTTCCCATCAGAAGATTGCTTCGCCAACCCAATATGGCAATCATCTGATCGAGGGATAGTCACCGCTTGCCGACCAGGATGTTGATCACCCAAAAGGATGGGAGAATTCAATGTGATGGGATCTTTCTCCAAGGACAAAGGCCTAACTTGCCGAGAGGCATGAACGGGGAGGGGTCAAAGGAACTGAAGGAAGAAAGAAACTTGCTACGTTCTTCACCTTTGTTCCACTGGAAGATCCTTCGTCAACCTTGGGTTTCTTCCTTAAGGGAGACAGGACTTCAATCGTTTGAGGTCCTTGTTCGACAACTTCCTCTTCATCACTCTCAATCTCGATGATATCGTGATCTGCCATTGGGAGGAGTATGTGAAAAGGAAGAAGGCAGGATAACAAGAAAAGGACTTAGGCGTGGAGGGAAATTGTGAAATTTTACAAATCCAGGAGCCTGGTATTTATAGCCGCCTGGGTGACGGTTTGCATTCCAGACGCCTCGGGTTTCGTCAAAGTATTTACAATTTTACCTCGAGATAAAAATAGTTATACGGCGCTATCATTGCCCATCACATAATGTCAGAACCCGTCTTGGGAAACCAACCGTTTTCACTTAGTGCGCCACTAAGTGGAAAGATTGAAGAGTCGGGTTAAAAATCCAATGCATGGTTTTAAAATTCGAAATAAACACGTCTCTTCGTTTTCTTCGAATTTGGGGGCTAGCTGACGAGGATTGACACTCAGATCACTTTTAATAAACTTTTGGTTCAAGACAGGTTCGAACCAGACATATGTGGCGATGCGAACTCAAGCCATTTTGAGGGGCATCACCATGAGGTCGCAAGCTTTGTGCGATCAGGTCGCGGATTTCGTGCGGTCAGGCCGACAGCCTTGTGCGGTTAGAAGTTCGTATGCTATACGCGAACTAGATGTCCGGGATGTTGTGCAGTCAGCCCATATTCCGCGGTCAGAACGCTCTCGACCAGGGTGCTTGGAGTTTATTCGGTTATCCTTATATCAGGATATTCCAAGCATCCCGAGAATTTCTCCACGTTGAAGACCAACCGTCAGAGGTTAATATATGCGGTTATTCATGATTAACACGTGATAATAACCTCCGTGGAAGTTAACAGCGGTTCTCCAGAAACCGCATCCAACCGTTTGATGCAGTTTTCTTCATTTTGGCACCCTTTCAACCAGTATAAAAAGGGGGCAAAGTACATCAAACGGAGGATCCAAGGCATTTGGAAGAACAAGACCCCTGATACAAGTGAGATACAAGATATCTCGACCACTCAAACAGCCAAGACTACGGCTTAGATTAGACAATACTTACAAGTCTCCTATAGCTCTTTTTTGTATACTTATATAGGGAAATCTTTCGCCTGTGAAGGTTTCTCCTCGAAAGTTTGTAAAGTTTTATCACATATAGTGAAATCCTAACAGGACGTAGGGCTTTTACTCCCACCATCGAGGGCCCGAACCTGTATAAATCTCTCTGTGCTCCTGTTCACCATTGTTCTACATACCTTCCCGGAGGGTCATCTTGAAAGGTCTCACAATTACAAATTTTGCATAAGTTCGGCTGAGGACCCCGAATCCGAATCGTCGACAGTCGTGCCCCCGGGTGTTGATACCTGGGGGCACAGTTTAGCCCACCCCGGGGGGGGGGGGGACTGTCCCTTCGTGTTAGTCTCCCGAGAGAGCTTAACTCCCTCGGTTATGTATGTTCGTGCCCCCGGGTGACGATACCCAGGGGCGCGGTTTAATCCACTGGGGGGGGGGGCGCGGAGGGGGGCTGTCCCTGGATTTATTTTTATCAATAAAGTGTTAGTACCTTTTGTACTTTCTTCTGCTTTGGTTCAAGTGGAGAACCTTCTCCTAGGGCGAGGATCTCCTGGGAGGGAATATAGCCGTCTAGGTGGCTCGAAGCCCCCGGACGGGAAAAACTTCTCTCGGGATAAAGACCCCCTGGGAGAGAATATAGCCGCATCCGGGTGGCTCAAGCCCTCATACGGGAAGAACTTTCTCTCTGGACAAAGACCCCCCGGGAGAGAATATAGCCGCTTTCGGGTGGCTCGGAGTCCCTGAGAGGGCAAAACTTTCTCCCAGGACAAAGACCCCCCGGGAGAGCATATTGTCGTGTCCCGGAGCTGGGTTGGTCGATGATGAACCGAGACTCGGTTGAAATGTCCCAAGATCCGATAGAACTTTTCCTGGACACGGTTGGGCGAGGTTGATCGGGACCTGGTCAAGAAATCCCAAGACCCGGTCGAAACCGACCGGGACTTGGTCAAAAATTTCTCTCGGATATTGTCGATAGAGCCCTCGGGGCGTTTTATTTGGGTAGTGGCTTAGTTTGTCTCTCCCTCCTCACAGTGGGGGTAGTTAGAATGAGTATGCTCCGCTGGCATCATGAAAGAAACCTGGGCCACTTCGTCGAAGGGGTAGCCTTGAAGCCCCCCCAGTCGGGAAAAACCACCCACGGGGGATGAAAATAGGTCTGAGAAGATGTTCCCAGGTGTAAGAGAAAAGGGATTTGGTTAGAATCCCGCCAGTCAAAGTTGACCTAAATCACTCCCAAAGGAGGGAGAGCTCAAGATTGAGCTCTGGAGTGTATGAGGGAGGACTAGTCCCTCAAAGTGACTCGTTACCATAGTTCATGGGAACCGGGGTGCCGCTTACGAGCTCAGTCCACAAGGGGATTTTGTAAGCTGCCCTTGGGGAGCAAGGCTGCCGCCGTCAGGACTTTTAAGGGCTATGCGGGAGCCCGTGACATCCTCATAACGAGGGCATCTTCGGAAGGGCATCCTTGCGGGGAGGGCATCCTCAATGCGAGGGCATCGCCTCGCACTACCACAGAAACAGACATCCAGGACGGCACATCACAAATGGTTATGAAATTTTCATTGGAACACCGTCTGAGAAGGCCATTCGGGAGAACATGTTAAGTTATCACAGTCGGTTTTGAGGTCAAAACCGACTGTGATAGTCAAGCAGACGGTTTTAACCTCAGAACCATCTGTGATATTGTAATTATCACAGATGGTTCTAACCTCAAAACCGTCTGTGATAGTTCTGGACTATCACAGTCGGTTTTGACCTCAGAACCGTCTGTGATAGTATGGTATTACAGACGGTTCTGAGGTCAGAAACAACTGTGATAGTCCCAATAGTGTCTGGCACTCCTAATTCTCAACGGCGTGTTGCGTCATTTTGGGTTCTGATGTTAATCAAGGCTTCGAGGCATCCGCACAGTGCCCTAGGCTGGGAACACGAAGCGTCGCCTTGAAAATTCTATAAATAGCTTGACTGTGGAATTACCAACTCCTTTACAAATTTTTCTAAGTCTCAAACTCTTCGACTCCTTAGCTCTCTTAGACTCCTAAGCTTCTCTGCGTCAATGGCATCCTGAACCTTGCCCTCCCCGATAAGAACTCTCAATCTTTTGGACTTACCCCTGTACTGTTAATCCATGTTCAGTAGATTCTTGACTTGGAGTAAGTTGTTGATTTGCACAGGGAAGGGGAGCCGGGGAAGAGTTGGGCAAAGTGAAGGCTGAGCTGAGGGTCCTCTAGGAGGAGCACAAGCCCCTTATGGAGAAGTACACTCAGCGAGGGCTTGACCTGGAGGATCTCTTCAAGTGCATTGATTGCTTGAAGACGAATGGTGACAAGGCTAGTGTCGACAATTCGGACTTGGAGTCCTTAGTCGATCTTACGCAGATTTGTGGGTTAAGTGTGAGACCTTTCAGGGTGTCCTCAAGTAAGTTAAGACAAGTATGAAATGGAGATACAAAGAATTATACAGGTTCAGGCTCTCAAAAGGATTGAGTAATAGCCCTATGTCCTGTTGTGATTTTCACTATGTATAAGAGAATTTACAGGGTGGAGAGACTGTCATAGAGGCTAAACAATCTCTCTCAGTACTTCTGTCTATTGTAGTCTATTGCGTCTTCTTGTTCGCTCTATCCTGTACCGTGCATCTACCATCCTTTTTATATGGAATGAAAGGATGCCAATGTGAGGTAGTTTTGGACGGTTGCCGTAGTGTAATTTGTATAACCACACTAACCTCTTCACCGGTTGACATGTGCAGTTATAGATAACCGCATATCCCAACCTCCTGGTTGTTGTCTTCACACGTGGGAGAAGAAGTTATCTTTAAACTTGGGAACATGTCTGGTAAAGCTCAAACACACTCAAGTTATCTTGGTCGCGCATAACCTGCAACCTTATGATCGCGCAAGTATTGCGACCATAAACTGATTCTGTTGGCCCGCGACCTTCTGGTATGCAGGAAGCTATCCTCTGCAACCATAGTGGCTGCTAGGACACAAGGTCACATACCACATCCGAACTTAACTTGAACATGATATGCTCATAAATAACTAGCTCGGGTGATAATTCTCGTCAGCTAGCCCCCAAATTTGAAGAGATAAAAAGATTATAACTTCAAATTTAATCTTCATTGGATGAAGAACCCGACGCTTTGCCTTCTTTAGTTGCACTGTACACCGTGTACTGTTTATCCTGAACATTATTAGAAATGATGATTGCCTTTCTTGTCGCAGGGAAAATTCTTCCTTGACAAAGGATAAGACTGATCGGAGGGGTTAGGAGAAAACCGCAACCATGAGACTTTCTTCTATGGAGAAAGAGCTCCATGAGGCGCAGTCTAAACTTTCGTGTAAGTCTACTTCCGACCAACGGATATCATTTCATTACATGAGCAGCCATAATTTTGATTACTTTTCTCATGTAGTACAAGAGGAACATATAAGCATTCTTTCAAAAGAGAGAGAGAGAGAGAGAACTTCTAGGAGAAGTGTGCCAAATCTGAAACTCAGAATGGATAGCTTCGTGCGACCATAGAGTCATTCAAGAAAATAGTTGACACTATCTATGAGGAGAATAGAACCTTAAAGGTGACAATCTCATCTTGCAGCAGTGTTCAATCTGAAATCTTTGAAAAACTAAAGATGGTTGCGAATTTGCTGAAGGCTGATATTATCGACCCTCAAAAGGACAAATTAAGCCTCAGCTAATTGTGAAAACTGGTCGCGGCACAAGCTGAGTCACTTCTCGAGTATCTTCCTGAAGATACAAAATGGCAAGAAGAGGCAATGAAGACCAATGCAAGATTTGTAGCCTTTGCCATTTTGTGCAAATTAAGACATCACCACGGCACAAATTTGAATTTGAATCCAATGGTGGGAGATGTCAAAATCGAGGGTGAAGATCAGCTTGAAGCCACCATGGAAGAAGTCAAGCCTTTGATTGAAGACCTTTTGAAAGAATTTGGCTTACTATGATTCATTGTAATGAACAACGATCCTGTATTTTAATTGTACCTGTACATATACAATTATGTAGGAAATATGCGAATGCATGCCTCTCAATTTTCAAAAAGATACACTCAATTTTGTTTTATATTATGGCCATATTCCTATAGCCCCCCCCTGAGATCATACATACTGGAGGCATTGTATTATAATCTCGGAAGAAATATGGGTTATTGCTGATCAGGAAATATCTAGCGAGTTCCTTATACGTTAAGAAATGGTTTATAAAGGAATGTCTCAACCTAGATACGATCATCTGGTCGTACTGATACTGATTTTAATATAATACCAATGTTTATTATGACTGACAGCCCCTCGAATGATCAGAAACATACTAGTAAGTCCCGTATGCGTTGAGAAACGGATTATTAGGGATGTCTTATCTAGATGCGATCATGAGATTGGCTAGCGAATCCAACTCGGTTATCATAATAAGATGATCATCGGCGACCAGCCCCTGAGAGTGGCTCGATAAGGATGGGACAAAAGGAATCAAACCATAACATAACGCGAAGGAAAGTACACATTATTTTTAACAAAATCATGCTAATTGAAAAGGATAAAAGAGATGGAATAACTTACACGTAGAACTTGCGTAATTGATCTATGTTCCAAGTATTGGACAAGATCCTTCCATCTTCCATCGCCAATCGGGCTGATCCTGGTTGTGGTACTGAGACCACAGTATAAGGGCCTTCCCACTGAGGGGAGAGTTGACGAGGATTGACACCCGGGTCACTTCTAATAAACTTCTGGTTCAAGACAGGTTCGAACCTGAGCATGTGTCTGGAGATGCGAACTCAAGTTATTTTGAGAGGCATCACCACGAGGTCGCAAGCTTTACGCGATCAAATCGCAGCTTTACGCGGTCAGACCGTAGGCCTTGCGCGGTCAGAAGTTCGTGGCCTATACGCAAACTACACATTCGGGATATTACGCGGTCAGCCAAATCCCGCGGTCAGAATATCTACCGATCAGGATACCTGGGATCTATCTATTCGGTTGTCTATACGACAGGATATTCTAAGTATCCCGAAGATTCCTACACGTAGAAAATCAACCGTCAGGGGGTTAACACGTACAGTTATTCATGAATAACACGTGTTTAACCTGCGTGGAGGTTAAGAGCAGTTTCAAAAATCGTATCTAACCGTCCGAGCAACCGATTGATGCAGTTTCCTTCACATGGCACCCTTTCAAGCAGTATAAAAGGATGGCATGAAGTATCAATCAAGAAGAGAGATCCAAGTTAGCCAAGTCTACGGCATACCTCATATAGCATTCTTAAGTCTTCTTTAGCTTATTTTTGTACACTTTTATAGGAAGAATCCTTGCCTGTGAGGATTTTTCCTCCCATTTGTAAACATTTTACCACACTTAGTGAAATCTCAACAGGACGTAGGGCTTTTACTCCCACCATCGAGGGCCCGAACCTGTCTAAATTCTCTGTGTTCCTGTTCTCCATTGTTCAGCATACCTTCCCGAAGGGTCATCTTGAAAGGTCTCACTATTACAAATTCTGCATAAGTTCGGCTGAGGATCCCGAGTCCGAATCGTCGACAGCTGGCGCTCACCGTGGGGCCTTTCTCAAGGCGTCCTAATTAAAATTCGGAGGTTCGCCGAAACATGGCTGGAGCATATGATTCCGAGAATGATTTCGATCTCGAGGATTATGCTCATATCCCAATGCCTTCTCCAAGTGATCCCGTTCCAATGGAAGAGGTCGAAGGCCAGAATCTTCCACAGGATGAATCATCTTCCCAAGTCATGATGATCGACCAGGAGGCAACTGGCACAGGGTCAGAACCCACAGAGGATCTTAATGTGCTAGGTGAGGAGTCCGGCCCATCGTACGATCCCGCTGAGGGAAAGTACGATGGTGACCCCGAGGTTAGCCCAGGAAGATTCGACCCTGATAACCTTAACCGTCTCTTTGATTTCGAGTCCGACTCGGAACAAACCGAGATGTTCTCCCCATCGGCGACTTCTCTCCCTAGGCAGTTTGCTGCGTTGTCGGAGGAAACTCTCGATCAACAGGCTGCCAGGGAAGAACAAGATCGCAAACAGAAGGAGGAGCAAGATCTCGAGCAACAAAACAACGAACTACGCAGAACTGCCCTAGAGGCTCTTCAAGATGCGCAGGCTCGTTACGATGCTGCCCCGAGTTCTTCTCGACGGTCGCGTGGTCATAGACGTGACCAGACTCCTTCCTTACCACCGGAGCACTTCCCAGTGGACGAGGAAACAATAACACCCGGTGCCCCTAGGAGAAGTACCCATGGTCGACTGCGATCTATCGCGGAAGTCATGCGTAACTTTCCTCCTACGGTCACGGATGCGCAGAGACCGGCCTTTTACAGGATCCTGGCGGAAAGATTGGACGAGGTCGCATCTGAGGCGACCCCAACAGCCTCTTCCCGCTCAGTGACACATTCCCGGGATCGAGATGGTCCTCATTTTGGCTCTGGTCGACGGAGTTACCCGCCGCCTATACCGTCCCGACAGGACAAATATCGGCGAATGCAGGACTCTCGCAGTAGGGATCGAGTTCCCGTTCATTCTCGTTTGGGACCTCGAGTCACCCCGCCGTTAAGTGAGTTTGCTCGAAACCTGACCGAAAGTCGCAGGACGGTCCACGGTCCTTACGTTGGTTGCAAAGCTTTCTCGCCTGGCCTACGAGCGGTTGTTTGGCCCGATAAGTTTCGACCAGGGGCCATCGAGAGGTTTGACGGAACTCAGAACCCATCCGAGTTTCTTCAGATCTATATTACTGCCATCCAAGCCGCAGGAGGCGATGACAAGGTCATGGCTAACTACCTGCCAACAGTCCTCGTAGGACCGGCTAGAACTTGGTTGTTCAATCAGCCTGAGGGTTCTATCTACAATTGGGAAATGCTATGCGATGCCATCCTTAGCAATTTCCAAAACTGTTATCAAAAGCCGGGTAAGGAGGACGACTTGCATAGATTGCGGCAAACTTCGACCGAAACGCTTCGGCAGTTTGTCAAGAGGTTTGTCGGGGTAAGAAATACCATCCCGAACATATCTGATAGTTCCGTAATCAGGGCATTTAAGCATGCCGTTCGATACAGGAGATTCACTGAAGACTTGCTCATTCACCCTCCTCGATCGGTGGCCGATCTGTTCGATATGGCTGATCGATACTCCGATGCAGCCGAGGCAGTCGAATGGAACCGAATGGTTGACAAGGGGGACCTACCGCCCCAACCAGGCTTCAAGGACGCCAAGAAAGAAGACTCGAGCAAAAAGCCGGAGTCTTCACCGGGTGGGAAGTCAAAAAAGTCAAAGAGGAACCGCTCTGGACAGCACCGTGAGGTCGCGGTCGCGGAGAAACCACCTTCGACCAAAGGTAATAAGTTTTCTTTCAAAAGTAAAACTGCTTCTGGTGGCCGGGATTCCGACCAGCCAGAAAAATCAACTAATCCGCAGGAGGGCAAAAGGTGGTGTCCACTCCACAATTCCGCAGGCCATGATCTCAAAAACTGCAGGAGTTGGTTGAAACAGCTGGATGATTTCTACCAAGGAGCTGGGCCAATGCCGACCTTACCGCCCAAAGAGCAGGCGTGCGGGGTTAGAGACGTCGATGGAGACGAAGAAATGGCTTACCAGGTACCTCAAAATCATGTTAATGTCATTTTCGGAGGCTCCTCCTCTTTCGTTTCCAAAAGGCAGTTTAAAACTTTTTGCCGAGAGGTTAACCAAACGGAGACATCCCTTGGTGAACCTCAATATCCCCGTTGGTCGGATATGCCTTTGACATTCGACCGCGCTGACTGTCCTGCGGGGCTAACTCGACCATTGAGATTACCTCTGGTTATTACCCCAATCATCAGTAACGCGAGAGTCGAAAGGGTCCTGATCGACGGGGGAAGTTCCCCTTATCTTTTATTGGTCAAGACACTCGACGAGATGCAAATTCCTCGTTCGAAGATCAAGCTCATAATTCATCCGTTTTATGGGATAATCCCAGGCCCCTCCATGATGCCATTGGGACAAGTGGTCCTCCCGGTCACTCTGGGAGAACCAGATAACTTCCGAACAGAATTGGTTACTTTCGATGTAATCGATTGTGATTCAGCTTATAATGCAATCTTTGGCAGGCCTACTCTCGCTAAGTTCATGATGGCAACGCACTATGCTTATCAGTGCGGGAAATTGCCTGGCCCCAAAGGTGTCATTCCGGTCCGAGGTAGTCGCAACGTGGCACTCACGTGCGACTGGCTATCTTTGGAGATGGTCGATCAATTTCCCCTCCGGGACGCTCAGGTCGCCACTGTCGCCACCGATGCGGTCAGGGCTGCTCCTCGACCAGATGAGAAACTCAAACAAGTTCCTTTGTACCCAGATGACCCATCCAAGACAATTCGGGTTGGGTCAACCCTGGATGACAAATAGGAACTCGACCTCGTTGCTTTCCTCCGGGCTAACGCAGATGTGTTTGCGTGGAAACCGTCCGACATGCCCGGTGTCCCAAGGGAAGTAATTGAGCACAGGTTAGCAATCCGACCTGGACAACGACCAATAAAGCAAAAGCTCAGGCGTTTTGCCACCGACCGACAGGAAGCCATCCGAGAAGAGTTAGACAAACTCTTACAAACCGGGTTCATCCGCGAGGTGAATCACCCGGACTGGCTCGCTAATCCGGTCATGGTCCGCAAGTCAAATGGTAAGTGGCGCATGTGCGTCGACTATACTAGCCTCAACAGTGCCTGTCCGAAGGACGACTTTCCCCTTCCCCGCATCGACCAGCTGGTTGACTCCACTGCGGGTTGCGAACTGATGAGTTTTCTGGATGCCTACTCGGGATATCATCAAATTAGCATGGCAGAAGACGATGAAGAGAAAACTGCCTTCATCACCCCGTTCGGCACGTACTGCTACGTCAGAATGCCGTTCGGTCTCAAGAACGCTGGTTCCACGTACCAGCGCTTGATGCAAAAGACCTTTCTTTCCCAGATAGGGCGCAATCTCGAAGCATATGTAGACGACTTGGTTGTAAAGAGTACCAAAAGATTGTCTCATTTGGACGATCTTGCTGAAACCTTCTGTAACTTGAATCGCTTTGGAATAAAATTGAACCCGGAGAAATGTTCTTTCGGGGTTTCTTCAGGAAAGCTTCTTGGTTTTCTTGTGTGTTCCAGGGGCATTGAGGTTAATCCTGAGAAAATCAGGGCTATTGAGCAAATGAGGTCGCCCTCGACCGTGAAGGATGTTCAACGCCTGGCTGGTCGCATGGCGGCTTTAAGTCGTTTCATATCGCGATTAGGCGAAAGGGGACTACCTTTCTTTAAAGCCTTGCGGAAACATCATAACTTCACGTGGTCAGATGAGGCCGAAAAAGCGTTTCAGGAGGTAAAAACATATCTATCCAGTCCGCCAGTATTGGTGTCTCCTGAAAAGGATGAACCATTGCTTCTGTATTTGGCGGCCACCCCACACGCGGTCAGCGCAGTTCTGATCGCGGAAAGGGAAGGAGTGCACAGACCCGTCTACTATGTGAGCGAAGTACTTCATGGTCCTAAGGAGCGCTACCCTGAGGTCCAGAAGATACTTTACGCGCTACTGATGGCTTCCCGTAAGCTACGACATTACTTTCAAGCACACAAGATCACAGTACCTTCCTCTTTTCCTTTAGGGGATATTGTCCGAAATCCAGAAAAATCTGGTCGAATCGCCAAATGGGCGGTCGAATTCGGCGCCTTTGAGATCCACTTTACCCCTCGCACGGCGGTTAAGTCTCAGGTTTTGGCCGACTTTGTGGTCGAATGGACCAACCCTGAGCCACCCGTGCAGTTGGAAAAGGAACTGGAGTGCCCCGATTATTGGACAATGTACTTTGACGGCTCCCGTAGTTTTCAACACTCGGGGGCTGGGGTGGTCTTAGTTACACCTCAGGGCGAACAGCTTAAGTATGTCATCCAACTACACTTTGTTGCAACCAACAATGCAGCAGAGTATGAAGGTCTTCTTGCAGGGCTCCGAGCAGCAAAATTCCTTGGAGTCCGTCGATTAGTGGTGAGGGGGGACTCACAGCTGGTCGTAAACCAGGTAAACAAGGAGTACAGCACCTCCGATGAGACAATGGCTCATTACCTGGGGGAAGTGAGGAGATTGGAAAAACACTTCAGTCACTTCGAAGTCCAATACATCCCGCGAAAGGACAACATTCTCGCAGACCAATTATCCAAAATTGGATCCTCACGCTCATCCGCTCCGGCAGGAGTGTTCGTTGAACACTTGGACCATCCTTCGATCATGACTTCGGTCGAGGATGATCCGGCAATAGCCTTCGTTGCCAACCTCGGTCAGGAACAAGATTGGACTCATCCATTGAGGGTCTATCTTGAACATGGGACCCTACCCGGGGACGAAACCAAAAGCGATCAGTTAATTTGAAAGGCGCGTCTGTACAAACTCATAGATGGGGTTATGTACAGAAAGGGTACTCAAGGAGTATTCATGCGCTGCATATCTCAGGAGGAAGGAAAATCCCTCTTGAAAGAAATACATGACGGTGTATGCGGTGCACACGCTTCATACCGAACACTGGTCGGAAAAGTTTTTCGACAGGGATTCTACTGGCCTTCGGCACTCGATGATGCCAAGCTTATGGTCAAGATGTGTCCACAATGTCAGTTTCATGCAAGACAGGTTCATCAACCTGCTTATGCATTACAAACTATTCCTCTCGCATGGCCTTTCGCGATCTGGGGAATGGACATCGTCGGTCCTATGCCACAAGCGGTCAATGGGTACAAGTTTTTGTTTGTAGCCATTGACACGTTCACAAAGTGGATTGAGGCCGAACCAGTACGAAATATTACTGCATTAGCCGCACAAAAGTTCTTTCACAAGAACATTGTGGCACGATTTGGTGTTCCAAACCGTCTCATCACAGACAACGGTTCTCAGTTCGCTAGCGGTCTTTTCCTAGACTACTGCGATCAGATTGGGACCAAGGTGTGCTTTGCTTCCGTGGCACATCCACAAAGCAATGGTGCCGTAGAACGGGCCAATGGGCAAGTACTGCAAGGTATCAAAAAACGTGTTTTTGATCGCCTCAAGACCCGCTCGGGGGCTTGGGCAGACGAGCTCTATACTGTTCTATGGGCACTACGAACTACCTCTAGTCGAGCCACCGGTGAGACACCCTTCCATTTGGTCTATGGAGCCGAGGCTGTGTTGCCTATGGAAGTAAGTATTGGATCTGTTCGCACAAATCAATTCGAACAGGTCAACCAATCCGAACAACGATCGCAAGATCTCATCCTCCTGGAAGAACGGCGTGATCGCGCCCTGATTAAGTCCGCAGTATACTTGCAGGCTCTACGCAAGTATCACAGTAAAAAGGTGCGACCACGTGATCTCAACGTGGGCGACTTGGTTTTACGAAAAATTCAAGACCAGTCTAACCGCAATAAATTCTCCCCAAAGTGGGAGGGACCATATACTGTCGTCTCAGTGCCGCGGTCAGGATCTGCGCGGTTAGCCATGGAGGATGGTCGGATTTTGTCCAATACTTGGAACATCGATCAACTTCGCAAGTTTTACGTGTAAGTATTCCAATCACTTTTTTCCTGTTCAATTAGCATCTTTTCATAAAAAGCATGTCTTGTTTTCATACAATGAGTGTTTTTCTTTAAGCCCAAATTATACAAATTCGACCTGGGGGCTGATCGCCGGCGGTTAGGTTATTACAGCATTTTTCAACCGGATTCGCTGGTCAATCTCATGATCACTTCCAGATAAGTCTCTCCTAAATAAGCCGTTTCTCAACGCACACGGGACTATCTGGCTAGTCTTCGGTCATTTGGGTGGCTACCAGTTTGCAATAAGGTTAAAATGTTACTTTAATCTTGACCATCGGCTTGAAGCACATATCCCTGGTCATCATACTTATGTTTTCCTCTGTTTAAAATACTAAGACTGCAGTATTCACAAAACAGAGGCGGGGGCTAGAGGAATATACTTATAGTATGAAACTTATGATGAGAATATGCACTTTCTCTTGAAAAAATGATTTTACATACATAGCATTGTAATTACAATTGTTTGGTTACAAAATACAAGGATCATTTGATCCTTAGCTCAGCCAAGAGCTTGTCAACGAAGGGCTTAACTTCTTCGATAACGGCGTCAAGCAGTTCGTCACTCTCGACCTCAACCGGTCCCACCAGCGCGCTCAGATTCGCATCTGAGCCATGGTGAAGTCGAACCCGGCTGAGTACGGCGGATGCGGCTGATCGGACTCTCGTCCTGATCATCTCTTCACGTCGCCGTAAATCTCCAGGGAGATATTCGAGCAGTGATTCTGCTTGAGTTGTAAGCAGTGATGCCCAATCGCTGACATCTGGGTTGTCCTTCCTCAACTCTACCACATTGGTATTCAAAAGGCTGGCTATGGCCTTCAGTTTTTCGAAGACCAGTAGACTCAACTCTTTGACCACTTGATTGGTGTGGTCGAGCGAGGACTCAAGAAGCATTTTGTCCAGGCTGAGCTGTTTAATACGACCTGCTTGCGCTACACAAAGAAAAGAGGTTATGAACAAGAAATGTCTTTAAGTCTTCTCAAGTTGGGAATCGACTTACCAACATTCTCAGACTGAAGTCTATTGATTTCAGTCCGTAGTTTCTGAAACTCTGTAACTGAGTGCAGCTTTATCTTGGTTAACTCCTTCTTCAAGAACGTAACCTCTCTGCAGCAAAATCAGGTTAGTCACAATTAAAGCCTACTTATATTAACAGAAGGATGACGATACTCACTTGCGCAAGCCGTCACGATCTTTTTGAACAGCCGCCATGCTAGCCATTGCAGCATGCGACTGGCTCGTCACCCATGACAAGCCCTGTGACACAAAGCAAGAGAGTCAAGTATGCTCTAAAGGCGATTCAAACGCCGAAACAGGAGTCATCATACCTTCATAAACTTATTTAAAGCAGCATCATCCATGCTAGCAGGAATCCTTGCTAGCGCGCCTGAAGTGCCTGCAACGGGGACAGTTGATGGGAGTGCCGGCCGGACGCCACCCCCAGAGGCCACTGGTGGTGACCTAGTCCCTGTGCTTGATTCACCTCCCGCGGTCCGGACGATTTCCTGAACCACGGGAGTAGAGCGCTCTTCATTAGAGGCTCCCTCATTAGCCCTAGCTTCAACCTCCCCAGTGGCGGTTGAAGGTATAGGCGCTGTCTTCTTTTGCCTAACAGGAAGAGTGGGTCAGACAGTTTTTATATAAGATTACTGTCGAATAAGAGTTCTTACCTTATTCGAAATCCCATTCGTTCCTGGGACTTCTGGGACAACTCCCCTTGCGAAGGAGAGCCGTCTCCGGTTCTTGCCTTCCTTATGGTAAATAAGACAGCACCCCCCTGGAAATATCATGTTACATGCATATTCTTAGGGAACAGTTAAAAACACATAAGTCTGTACCTGGACCACCGGGCTAATTGGTGGGGCTTCATCCGAAGGCCTTGACGATTCCTGAGTTGCTGGAACCATCACAGCCGGCCTTCGTTCGTCTACTTCCTCCTCTGTCCGCGGAGGAGGAGGATTTTCCTCCCTGGAATCCCCAGTGGACCTAGGGGGAAGCTCTCCTTCCTGTATATACATTAACTTATCAAATATGCAGAAAGAGTTATGGAGGGAATGATCGAAAAGATCCTTTACCTTAGTCGTCCCTTCGACCTGGGAAGCAGAGATGACTGACCCTGAAACCCCGGGGGCTTCAGGAATTGGAAGGTCACCCGCGACCACCAGATCTTCGGTGGTCGCAGGGTTAGCCACGGCCACCTCTTCGGCAGCTGTAGTCTCTGCGGGGCAGCCTGGGACATCGCTGGATGGAAGATCCGCGATCTTCCTCCTTCGAAGGATCAGAGGAACGTCATCCTCTTCCTCCTCGCTCCCCTCTCCCTGTACGACGAAGAAGTGATTCCATGACGCGCCTGAAAAAGTAGCAGGAATGTGATATCTTACCGCAGTCTTTCTTGCGGGACGAGGGACGCTTCGTGAAGACCCTTCCCCAGGGTTCAGCTTGGTCTTCTTAGGGGCAGGACTCTTTGTCCTGGGTCTCTGGGAGACCTTCTTCACGTTCTTCGCCGCCGGCTTCTTCAGAAAGCCGACATTTTCACTTGGGAATGTCGCATCCGCGAACCTCCCTAGGAGCTATTTTCATTCCAATAAAACTGATTAGTGTTGGACATACATAAAACCTGCAAAACAGAGGCCAAGTGAGAAGTTTACCTTTCGGCGCTCCTGTTTAAGGTCGTCGCCAGCATGAATCAAGCTTTGGGGGCGAGGCGATCCCTTGGGGCCCTCTACCTCGGCGTTGTACACCCTGAGGAGGTAGTTAGTCCGCCTCTCAATCTCAGCTGAGGGCAGGACTGTTCCCGGATACAAGTTAAATTGGTACATTTCAAAAATAACAAAAGGATTTCTATGTCAGAAATAAGTACCTTCATTATAGTCCAGGGTAGTGTCCGCCATGGACGTGATCTCCCAAGCCGGATGAGCCCTTTCACGTAGGGGGCTCACCCGATTCTTCACGAAGTCTCGGATGACGTCACGTGCCGTCAGCCCTTGTTCGACTAAGTGAAGGATCACCTCGGCATGCTTCATGAACTCCGCGTTTATCGCCGGGAGAGTATCCAACTCGCTTGTTTTCTCCGGCCGCGAGTTCTCAAACCACAGCCCGCTCTCGGTCGGAGGGGTGCAGTAAAACCATTTCTGGTGCCACCCGTGCACTGAATCTCGCAGGGGTGGGGAGGGATACTCCTTTTTATCCCTCAGCCGGAAGTAGATGCATCCGGCGGCGTTGGTGCTCTTCGACCACGCCGAAAAGTAAAATCGTCGGAAAAGATCCACGCTGGGATATACTCCGACGAAGGCTTCACAGAGATGCTGGAATACTGCAAGAATCAGCATCGCGTTGGGGTGGAGGTTGATCAGTTCCCACCCGTAATGCTCAAAGATATCCTTAAGGAAACGACTCTCAGGGAATCGGAACCCGCAACGAAAATACTCCTCAAAAACCACCAACTCACCTTCTTGGACAGTTGGGGTTTCTTGGTCTTTCTCCGCGGGTCGCCAGTTAATGAGCAGCCGCGGAGAAAGGATCTCCTCCTTCTCAAGCGCCATCAGGCTCTCCTCAGAATGATGAATGGATCTGCTCCAGGACGCCATCTATGGTGTAGAATCAAAGGGGAAACTGATGATTTGGGGAAGACGAAGGCTGAAGAAAATGAGGGTTTTGAGCGGCGGGAATTCTAAGGGTTTTTTCGCGGCTGAGTGGCTTCCTCAAGAAGCTACCTACTGCTTTTTATAGACCCAAGGCGACGCATTAATGGGTAAACAGCTCGTTTCAAACGTTCCATTGAATGCTTTATTCATTTCCCATAATGGATACTGTCTCTGATAGACCCGATAAAGTACCCAGACGTCGGATCTGAAACAAAAAGGCTTCTTTGTTTTGGAAACTGAAAGTGCAAAAGGCCTGAAAAATTTTCAGTACTTTTTCAGAAGGCGTTTTTCCTTTTTATACTTTGAACATTTTCTTCGAAAAAATCATATAACTCAATTTTTGACGTACTGGAATGTTTCTAATTGGGTTATGGTTTTTTCGAAATCATGTTTTAGGCTGAAACTTCGATTCTAATCGTAATGACGGCCTGGCCGAGTCCTAACTCTGGTCGCACTTTAGTTCTGACCGCGGCTCTGAAACTGCTCGCGGAATCAGAGCAGGTCGCGGTGCCTTTTTCTTAAAAACGATTCTGATCGCAGAACTAAAGTTTCCTGTGTATGAATGGTCGCAAACGTAAAGTTTATGGCTATGTTTTCGCACAGAAGATGTGAAGAATATTCGTGAAAAATAAGAAACTTTTTATTTCTTACATTCTTTACATGCAAAAGGGATACAGTCGATCAAAACATCGACTTGCTCCGAAAGAAGTTTACAAAGTTCCCCAAGGGACATATTGTTGTCAGTAGGATCTACACTGACAACCCCCAGGGAACTAGCAACTACCCTAAGTCTATCTATATCATCCCTAACAACGGACGCACTATTGTCCCTAATCAAGTCGGAGAGTTCTCGCTGTTGCTGAGCGAAGTCCCTCTCTCGACGGAAATGGTGCGCCTCCTCTCGGGATCGATCAAGACATTCTGCTAAACGCAGAATCTTCGAGGCCATCTCCTCGGTCTTCTTCTCCAGGGCATTCTTCTCTTCCAGAAGAGTCTGTCCGGAAGGAAAAGATGGAGCAACAGAAGGCTGATCGCTGGGGCCTCCTACCTCCTGCATTTTGCAAAAAGTTAGTCATATTAACTAAAATTGTCAGCAAAAAGGGAGAAGAATTGTTACCTGTCCCAGTGCAACGTTCCCAGAAGAAAATTGCTTCGCCAACCCAATATGGCAATCATCTGGTCGAGGGATAGTCACCGCTTGCCGACCAGGATGTTGATCACCCATAAGGATGGGAGAATTGAATGTGATGGGATCTTTCTCTGAGGATAAAGGCCTAACTTGCCGAGAGGCATGAACGGGGAGGGTCAAAGGAACTGAAGGAAGAAGGAAACTCGCTACACTCTTCACCTTTGTTCCACTGGAAGATCCTTCGTCAACCTTGGGTTTCTTCCTTAAAGAAGACAGGACTTCATCAGACCCTTGTTCGACAATTTCCCCTTCATCGCTCTCAATCTCGATGATTTCGTGATCTGCCATTGGGAAGAGTAAGTGAAAAGGAAGGAGGCCAGGTAACAAGAAAAAGACTTAGGCGTGAGAGGGAAATTGTGAATCTTTACATGTCCAGGGGTCTGGTATTTATAGCCGCCAGGTCGACGGTTCGCCTCCCAGACACCTCGAGTTTCGTTAAAGACATTTACAATTTTACCTCGAGATAAAAATCTCTACGGCGCCATCATTGCCCGTCACGTAGTGTCAGAACCCGTCTTGAGAAACCAACCGTTTTCACTTAGTGCGCCACTAAGTGGAGAAGTTGAAGGGCCGGGTTAAAAGTCCAATGCACGATTTTTTAAAATTCGAAATAAACTCGTCTCTCTGTTTTCTTCGAATTTGGGGGCTAGCTGACGAGGATTGACACCCGGGTCACTTCTAATAAACTTCTGGTTCAAGACAGGTTCGAACCTGAGCATGTGTCTGGAGATGCGAACTCAAGTTATTTTGAGAGGCATCACCACGAGGTCGCAAGCTTTACGCGATCAAATCGCAGCTTTACGCGGTCAGACCGTAGGCCTTGCGCGGTCAGAAGTTCGTGGCCTATACGCAAACTACACATTCGGGATATTACGCGGTCAGCCAAATCCCGCGGTCAGAACGTCTACCGATCAGGATACCTGGGATCTATCTATTCGGTTGTCTATACGACAGGATATTCTAAGTATCCCGAAGATTCCTACACGTGGAAAATCAACCGTCAGGGGGTTAACACGTACAGTTATTCATGAATAACATGTGTTTAACCTGCGTGGAGGTTAAGAGCAGTTTCAAAAATCGTATCTAACCGTCCGAGCAACCGATTGATGCAGTTTCCTTCACATGGCACCCTTTCAAGCAGTATAAAAGGATGGCATGAAGTATCAATCAAGAAGAGAGATCCAAGTTAGCCAAGTCTACGGCATACCTCATATAGCATTCTTAAGTCTTCTTTAGCTTATTTTTGTACACTTTTATAGGAAGAATCCTTGCCTGTGAGGATTTTTCCTCCCATTTGTAAACATTTTACCACACTTAGTGAAATCTCAACAGGACGTAGGGCTTTTACTCCCACCATCAAGGGCCCGAACCTGTCTAAATTCTCTGTGTTCCTGTTCTCCATTGTTCAGCATACCTTCCCGAAGGGTCATCTTGAAAGGTCTCACTATTACAAATTCTGCATAAGTTCGGCTGAGGATCCCGAGTCCGAATCGTCGACAAGAGTTTGTTGCGATTAGTCTGGTTTTGTATTTTTCGTAAAACCAGGTCTCCCACGTGAATACTACGAGGTCGCACCCATTTACTGTGGTATTTATGCAAAGCTTGTAAATATACCACAAACTTAATCAATGCCCGATCGCGTTTCTCCAGGAGGGTAATATCTTGGGCATGTTGTTCATGTTGGTTAAAATGATCAAATTGGTTAACACAAACAGAACTGCTTCGAACTTCCGTAGGTAAGACAGCCTCAGCACCGTATATTGGTTGAAAAGGAATCTCACCCATAGCTTGACTACAAGTAGTGTGTAGTGCCCATAGAAAAGAGTAGAGTTCATCTACCCAAGCCCCCGAGCGCATTTTAAGTCGATCGAAGACACGCTTCTTGATGCCTTGTAATATGTGCCCGTTGACACGTTCAATAGCTCCATTGCTCTGTGGATGAGCCACAGATGCAAAGCACACTTTGGTCCCAATGTCATTGCAATAGTCCAAAAAGAGATCACTAACGAACTGGGAACCATTGTCGGTAATAAAACGACTTGGAACACCAAATCCTGTGAAGAATATCTTCACCACAGCAGCGGTAACATTGCGGATTGGTTCAGCTTCAATCCACTTGGTAAACGTGTCAATGGCTACGAATAAGAACTTTTATCCATTGACCGCTTGGGGCATATGACCCACGATGTCTATTCCCTAGACCACAAAAGGCCATGTTAGAGGAATAGTTTGTAAGGTATATGCAGGCTGATGAACTTGCTTTGCATGAAACTGACACTGTGGGCATGTTTTGACCAAATACTTGGCATCATCAAATGCCGAAGGCCAATAAAAACCTTGTCAGAAAGCTTTTCTGACCAGTGTTCGATACGATGCGTGTGCACCACATACACCATCATGGATTTCTTTCAAGAGGGATTTACCTTCCTCTTGAGATATACACCGCATGAATACTCCTTGAGTACCCTTCCTATATAAAATTTCGTCAATGATTTTATATAAATGCGCCTTTCGAACTAACTGATCACTTTCAGTTTCATCCTTGGGCAAGGTCCCATGTTCGAGATAGATCCGCAATGGTTGGGTCCAATCTTCTTCATGTCCAAGGTCGGCGACGTGAATTCTCACCAAGTCATCCTCGACCGAAGCCATGATCGAAGGTTGTTTTAAGTGTTTAACGAACACTCCTACCGGAGCAGATGTGCGTGAGGACCCAATTTTTGACAATTGGTCTGCGAGTATGTTATCCTTTCGCGGGATATATTGGACTTTGAAATGACTGAAGTGTTTTTCCAATTTCCTCACTTCCCCCAGGTAATGAGCCATTGTCTCATCGGAGGTGCTGTACTCCTTGTTTACCTGGTTTATGACTAGCTGTGAGTCTCCCCTCACCACTAATCGACAGACTCCGAGGAACTTTGCTGCTCGAAGCCCTGCAATAAGATCTTCATACTCTGCTACGTTGTTAGTCACAACAAAGTGTTATTGAATGACATACTTGAGTTGGTCGCCTTGAGGCGTGATTAAGACCACTCCAGCCCCGAGTGTTGAAAATTGCTAGAGCCATTAAAATACATCGTCCAATGGTCGGTGCATTGTAAATCTTTAGATTCTTGCGCAGGAGGGTCGGGATTAGTCCATTCGACCATGAAATATGCAAGAATTTGAGATTTAATTGCTATGCGTGGGGTGAAATGGATGTCAAATACTCCAAGTTCCACTGTCCACTCTGCAATGCGACCATATTTCTCTGGATTTCGGATAATATCTCCCAATGGGAAGGACGAAGGCATAGTAATTTTGTGCGCTTGAAAGTAATATCATAGCTTACGGAAAGCCATCAGAAGTGCGTAAAGTAACTTTTGGACCTCAGGGTAACGCCCCTTTGGTCCATGAAGTACTTCGCTTAGATAATAGATTGGTTGTTTTACACCTTCTGTCTCCGCGACCAGAACTGTGCTGACCGCGTGAGGGTAGCCACCAAGTAAAGGAGTAGTGGCTCCCCCAAATTTGGAGAGACCAGTACTGGCAGACTAGACAAATATGCTTTGACCTCTTGAAAAGCTTTTTCGGCTTCATCTGATTAGGTAAAACCATTGTGCTTGCGAAGAGCCTTAAAGAAAGGTAGTTCGCGTTTGCCTAGTCGCGATATGAAACGGCTTAGAGCAGGCATGCGACTTGTTAGGCTTTGGATGTCCTTCATGGTCGAAGGAGATCTCATTTGCTCAATGGCCCTGATTTTTTCAGGATTATCCTCGATGCCTTGTGAACAAACAAGGAAGCCCAAAATTTTATCAGAAGAAACTCCGAAGGAGCACTTTTCAAGGATTAACTTTATTCCATGCTTATTCAGGTTACAAAAGGTTTCAGCAAGATCATCTAAGTGACGAGCATTTTAAGCTCTTTACAACCAAGTCATCGATGTAAGCTTCTAGATTACGCCTCAACTGGGAAATAAAAGTCTTTTGCATCAAGCGCTGGTACGTGGAATCGGCGTTCTTGTGACCACATGGCATTCTGACGTAGCAGTAGGTGCCAAATGGTGTGATGAAGGCAGTTTTCTCTTCATCTTCTTCTGCCATGCGAATTTTATGGTACCATGGGTGAGCATCCAGGAAGCTCATCAGTTTACAACCCACGGTAGAATCGACCAACTAATCGATGCGAGGAAGGGGAAAATCATCCTTCGGGTAGACACTATTTAGGCTGGTGTAATCGACGCACATGCGCCACTTACCATTTGACTTTAGGACCATGACCGGGTTCGCAAGCCCCTCAGGATGTTCGACTTCAAGAATAAAACCTGTTTTCTGGAGTTTGTCCAACTCCGAACGGATGGCTTCTTGCCGGTCAACAACAAAGTGTCTGAGCTATTGCTTTATTGGTTGCTATCCAGGCCGAATTGCTAGCCTGTGCTCAATTACTTCCCTTGGGACTCCAAGCATGTCGGATGGTTTCCACGCAAACACATCTACGTTAGCCCGGAGGAAAGTAATGAGCTCGAGTTCCTATTTGTGTTCCAGACCTGATCCAATCCGAATGGTTCTGGACGGATCATCTGGGTACAATGGAACTAGCTTTAGCTTCTCATTTGGTCGCGGGGCAACTTTGATCGTATCTGAGGCCGTGTTCGCAGCTTTAACATCCCGAAGGGGAAGCTGATCCACCAACTCCAGAGATAGCCAATCACAAGTAAGTGCCGTGTTCTGACTGCCTCGGACCGAAATAACGCCTTTGGGGCCTGGTAGCTTGGCGCATTGATAAGCATAATGCGTTGCAGCCATGAACTTAGCAAGAGTTGGCTTGCCAAAAATAGCGTTATATGCCGAATCACAATCAATCACATCAAATGTAATCAATTCTGTTCGGAAGTTATCTGCTTCTCCCAATGTTACTGGTAATACAATCTGTCCCATTGGCATCATTGAGGGGCCAGGGATTATCCCATAAAACTGGTGAATTATGGGTTTAATCTTCGAATTAGGAATTTGCATCTCGTCCAATGCCTTGACCAATAGTAGGTCCAAGGAACTGCCCTCATCGATCAGAACTCTTTCGACCCTGGCATTGCTAATTATTTGGGTAATGAGCAAAGGAAGTCACAATGGTCGTGTAAGCCCCTTAGGACAATCAGCCTGATCAAAGGTCAAAGGAGTTTCCGACCAACGAGGATATTGAGGTTCTCCAAGGGGAGTCTCAACTTTATTTACGTCGCGGTAAAAAGTTTTGAATTGACGCTTAGAAGCATAAGAAGAGGAACCACAAAAAATAATATTAACATGATTTGGGGTACCTGGTAAGACATCTCTTCATTTCCATCAGTGTCTCTAACCCCACAGGCCTGATCCTTTTGTGATATGGTCGGCATTGGTCCAATTCCTTGATAGAAATTATCTAGTTGCTTCAACCAATTGTGACAATTCTTGAGATCATGTCCCGAAGAATTATGGAACGGGCACCACTTCTTGTTTCCCTGCGGGTTAGGTTGTTTTTCCGAATGGTCGCTATCGCGGCCACCAAAAGGAGTTTTACTTTTGAACGAAAACTTGTTACCTTTCCCTGGTGGCGGTTTTTCGGCGACGGCGACATCTCGGTACTGTCTAGCTCGATTCTTCTTGGACTTCTTAGATTTCTCACCAGAGGATGATTCTAGTTTCTTGCTAGAATCATCCTTTTTGTCATCCTTGAGACCTGGTTGAGGAGGAAAATTTCCTTTATCCACCATCCTATTCCATTCCACAGCCTCGACTGCATCAGAATAGCGGTCAGCCATGTCGAAGAGATTGGCCACTGACCGGTGTGGATGGATAAGTAAATCCTCAGTGAACCTCCGATATCGTACGACATGTTTGAATACCATGATAACGGAGTTGTCAGAGATGTTTGGAATGGTATTTCTCACTCCAACTAACCTCTTGACGAACTACCGAAGAGTTTCTGTAGAGGTCTGGTGTTGACGATGAAGATCATCCTCCTTGGCAGGCTTCTGGTAACAATTTTGGAAATTGTTGAGTATTGCATCACACAACATGTCCTAATTGTAAATTGATCCCTCTGGTTGATTAACAACCAGGTTCGTGCTGGTCCTTCAAGAACCGTTGGCAAATAATTTGCCATTACGCTGTCATCTCCTCCTGCCGCTTGAATGGCAGTGATGTAGATTTGAATAAACTCGGATGGGTTCTGAGTTCCATCAAATCTCTCGATTGTTCCTGCTTTAAACTTGTCTGGCTAGACCATAGCATGGAGGCCTGGCGTGAAAGCTTTACAACCGACATAGGAACTGTGGAGAAGTCCGCGACCTTCAACATGGTCGCGGGCGATATCACCTTGAGGAGATGCACCACGCGGACCCAGGCGAGAATGGACTGGTACGCGATCTCGATCACGGGAACTTCCAACTCGCCTGACCTTATCATGCTGAACTGATCCTGATGGCAATCGATTGCGCCTGCCATGACTAGAGTGAGTGTATACTCTCTCATGGGAGCGAATCGTAGAGCGGTATGACGTCGTTGGAGTTGCATCAGATGCAACTTCATCGAGTGTGTCCACCAGGATTTTGGCAAAAGTCAGCCTATCTACATTTTTGATATTAGGAGGAGGGTTCTGCAGGTATCTGCGATAACACGAATTCGATCTTGTGTACTCCTCCTAGGTGCCGCAGGTGTCACCGTTTCTTCAACCACCGGAGGATAATCCGGGGCCAAGGAAGGTGTTTGGTCGCGCCTGCGACCATGCGGATGACGGGAGGTACTAGGAGCGGCATCATAACGAGATTGTGCGAGGTGCAGGGCTTCCTTAGTAGCCCTGCGAATCTCGTTCTCTCATTGCTCGCGATCCTGATCCTCCTTTTGTTTTCGTTCCTGTTCCTCCCTTTTCCTGCATTCCTGTTCTTCCCTAGCAATTTGCTGCTCAAGAGTTTCCTACGATAATACAGCAATTCTCGGGGGACTGAAGTTGCAGAGAGAGAAAACATCCCTGTCTGTTCGAATCGGATTCAAAATCAAAGAGAAACTGGAGATTGTTCGGGTCGAACCTCCCAGGACTAAGCTCCAGATTACCATCATCCACATCCTCTGAAGTGACGTGTTGTGGTATGTACTCAGCCTCCAATGTGGTAGAACTCACATGAGGTGTTTGTTCTATCTTCTCTGTCTCTTGGTCGATGGACATGACCAAGGTCAGAGAAGATGCATCCTCAGGATGTGTACGCAAAATCACATTTTTGGGTCTTACAACACATGACGGAGGTCGAGCCATACATACACGAGCACAAGGTAATGTTATGGTCACAGAATCCTTCGAAGTCAGAGATTTGGGTCACCAGAGAACATAACAGGAAATTTGCTGGGTGGATCCAAGAAAGAGTCACGCGAGCTGCCGAGGGCTCCATAAGTGAAACTGTGACATGGTTGGCTAGAGACCCAAGATTCACTGTAGGGACTTGGCAGGGGTACGACATCAATGGGTATTCATTTTACACAAGAGCTCAAGACGCCAAGAGTAGCACGCAATGTAGCGAAGTGACACTGTTTGCTATTTCCGAGGATGCCAGGTCAGTAAGGGCGCTGAACTCATATTACGGTGCTATTGATGAAATATGGGAGCTCGATTACGGATTACTTAAGATTCCCTTGTTTCGATGCCAATGGGTCGAAATCCCTCGAGGTGTTCAAGTTGACAGTTACGGGTTTACTCTCGTCGATCTTGATAGAGTCGGACACCAAGACGATCTATTCATACTTGCAAAGTAAGTCACACAGGTATTCTACATCGTTGACCCGGCCAATCCAAACTTGCATGTTGTCCTCCACAGCAAGAGACGTATTGTTGGGGTCGAAGACGTTGTCGACGAAGAGGAGTATAACCAATTCAACGAAATACCTCCATTTTTAGAGGACATTCAGTCTATCCCTACTAAAGATATCGACGAAACAACGTATCTGCGAGATGATCACGAAGAAGGATTATGGGTTGAGAACCATTGATGATTATTTTGTATTTCAGGGAAAAATGCCAAGTAAATAGCCCACAAGTTCTGCATCAAAGTGAGGAACTTATCATTAATACATCAGGAAGTACATTTTTCTTTAGAACTTAATGATAAGCTAGTTCACAACATTAATATATCTCAATTTTACTCCACAGCATGAGTTCTAACATGTACAGTAGTACCTTTATCCTGTAAGTACTTAATTCTTCCCTTCAAATTTTCTTGCCAAAATCTCATTGCAGCCTCTTGCTTCTTCAAATTAAGCTCTCCAAAAATCCATTTGTCTGATGGTATTTTGTTGTTTTTACTAATAGAAAAGGGCATCCACTACTTTAATGTGTCTCAGGCACTTCAAAAATTTCCCTGCGAAAAATTTACTTATTCTATCGGTATTATTATGTTCTACCGTTAGAATAAATTCATTAGTCTCACGGTATTTTGTTGTTTGTACCGATAGCAAAAGGGCATCCACTACTTTAATCCACTATCGGTATTATTTTGTTGTACCGTTAGAATAAATGAATTGGTCTGATGGTATTTTGTTGTTTGTACCGATAGAACAATACTCTGGCGCTTTGAATTCTCAACTATGTCGCCATGCGTCGCCTTGGAAATTCTATAAGTACCTCATCAGTGAAATTGCCAACTACTTTACATATTTTTCTAATTCTCAAACTCTTCGACTCCTTATCTTCTCTTTGACAATGGCATCCTCAATGGGATCGTCATCCTCGCCCTCGCCGGTAAGAACTCTAAATCTCTTGGGTTTACCCCTGTATTGTTAATCCATGTTCAGTACATTCTTGACCTGTTGATTTGCACAGGCAAGGGGAGATGTGGAAGACACTGTCAAAGTCAAGGCCGAGCTGAGGGCCCTCCAAGAGGAGCACAAGCTCCTTACGGACAAGCACACTCAGCTACGGCTTGAACTGGATGATCTTCTCCAGCGCATTCAGCGCATGAAGACGGATGGTGACAATTCCAGGGCGAGGATGAGGCGTCTTCACGAGGAGAAGCAAGCCGCAGATATTACCATCGCTGGCTGCGGTTTGACTATGAAGGATACCATAGCAAAGCTGAGGGAGGTCGCAGGCCTTCTCGACACGGTAGTAGTTGATCCTAAGGACAACTTGTCGCTAGAGGAGTCCTGCGTCCTGGCTGCAAGTCAAACTGACTTTATTCTACATGCAGCCAGGGCTAAGACCACCCCTTGACCTAGCATTTTGGATTTTTATTTTTTTTTATAAGTGATAAAACAACAATGAATGAACAATTTGTTATTATGTCAATTTTCCAATTTTCCGGCTATCTTCCCTCTTTCTTTATCATTCTACAGCTTTCAAGCACGGTCTATTTGATGTTACATTGTGTGTACATATGATTCTTTGAAAGTGAGAACTGGTGTCATGTGTGTCATGCATTACCCAGTTTGCTTTGTTTCAGCCACGTAACATCACATGTTCTAACAGTAAATACAGATGTGTCATGTGTGTCCACTACTTTAGTGTCATTCAGGCACTTCAAAAATTTCCCTACAAAAAATTTACTTATTCTATCGATATTATTATGTTCTACCGTTAGAATAAATTCATTAGTCTGACAGTATTTTGTTGTTTGTACCGATAGCAAAATGGCATCCACTACTTTAATCTCAGGCACTTCAAAAATTACTCTGGGAAAAATTGGTCTCATGGTATTTTATTGTTTGTACCGATAGAAAATGGCATCCACTTCTTCAAATATTGCTATGGGAAAAATTTACTTGTTCTATCGGTATTATTTTGTTTTACCAATAGAAAAGGGCATCCACTACTTTATTACACGTACATGGCCCTTGAGTTTCCCTCCAGTCGAACAGTTCTAACTTATAGCACTGCATCTCTTCGAGAGCGTACAAAACCACAACCTCCGCAGTGACCACTCACTTCATCTCTCCCACACGACGATCGCAGGCTGGATACTGGTTCGCCACTGCCGCCAGTTCATATTTTCGTCCTTCGCCGGCCGCCGCTGCGTTCTACACCGCCTCTCCATCACCACAACTGATCGCCGTAAATACCCTAATTCATCGTTCTTAATGGGAACGGGGATGCCCGAACTTCCGTCAGGTGGAGGATAAGTCGATTAGGCGGCGCGAGACACACACGATCCGGCTTCTTGATCGGCACGATCAAAACCCCTGCAATCGCAGCACCACGCATCCTCTGGTTATCAACCGTGCGCTGCCCGGTTGACCTCGCCACGAAGGCTAATCCCTGCCAGTGAATCGAGAACACAAGCAAGAACAAGAAAGATGCAACTGAATTTGCAATTGAGGATGAAACTCACGAGTTGGGGTCTCACAAACCGATGAACGGCGACACTGTTCAAAGACAGGATTGATCTAAGCAAAACCCAAGTCTAAACGGCAGCCATGGCGGCCATATATATACTGTATGGGGTGGCCATGGGGTGGAGGAGGAAACCCTAGGGGTACATGGGCCTTGGGCCCAAAGTGGAGCGTCGCAGCGCACGTCAGATTCTGGTCGTAATCTTGTTTTGACGATTCCTGTTGATCCGTAAGGAATTTGGACATGGGACTGGATCCGTTGGAAAGCTCTCGTCGTTCTCTTGTCCGTAGAGTCCAAGAACGTCAAAAACGGACTTCGTATGTGGCCTGTACGTCCGTTTGAAGTTGGACTACGCACAGATGGCCGAACCGGACTCGCGGATGAATTGAGCTCACTTGTGGGCTGGCCTTGGAGCGACGTGGCTTGTGCGACCTTAGAAGTGTAGAGGCGCCTTTCTTGAGCACGTCTTGTGTTTGGGGAGGTGGCCAAGGTGGAGGCCGAACTTGTGGCGGCGACAGCACAAAATCCAGACGACGTACGTGCTGCCAGCTTTCGCGTCCTGGCCAAGGTGGCGGACGATGACATCTTGATGACCACCATGTTGATGTCGTCTTGGTCATAACCATGATGTACATGGTCTCATCATTCTCCCTTTCTTGATGTGGAGTCGTCCTCGACTCCATTGTGTTTTTCTGCAAAATGTTAGCACCAACAGAGAGCACAGCAATATGCATATCGTTGATAATCAAATCATTAGACACAGAACCATTAACATTTATATACTCCCTTTCTTGAAAACTATCATATACCTTGAAAATTGAATTAGAGTGACATGGCAAGACATGATTAGTGGCATTTTCATTAATTGCAGCATGATCAGATTTTGTAGCAAGCAAGACGGGATTCCTCAATTTAATTTGGTTGGCTACATGCTGAATTTCAGATTTTTCATCAATGGTTTTCTTGTCATTAGCAAGCCGCTCCCTATTGGATTTAACAATTTCAGCGGGGGTCAAAGGTAGAAGTGTAATTTTCTTTCCCTTATGCATAAAAGTGTATTTATTACTTCTACTGTGGTGAAGTGCATCAGTGTCATATTCCCATGGGCGACCCAATAAAAGAGAGCAAGCTTGCATCGGCACCACATCACAATCAGCAAATTCAGAATACGAACCAATGGAAAAATGAACCCGAACTGTTTGTGTTACCTTAGCTCTGCTGGAATCATTCAGCCACTGAATGTGGTATGGATGTGGGTGCGGGCGTGTGGTGAAGCCAAGCTTCTTGACCAAATCTGTACTCACCAAGTTGTTGCAGCTGCCGGAGTCAATGATCATGCGCGCTCGTCGGTTGTTGATGACGAAGAAAATCTGGAACAAGTTGTGGCGCTGCTGCTGCTCGGCTTGCTCCATTTGTGCGCTAAGGACACGCTGGACAATGATGGACCTGTACGCAGCGGTATCCTCGGCGCCAAAGGTGGCATCATCATCAACCTCATCGTCGTCCACCCTGGTGTCGTCGATCTCATCCTCAACATCGGAGGCGCTGATGTAACCTCCGTCGTCTGTGGCGATGTATGCCCGCTGGCTGGGGCACTCTTTCTTGACGTGGCCAATCCCTTGGCACTTGTGGCAGCGAATTCCCGTCGATGTACGGCCCGTGGAAGCGACGGAGGAGGAGCTCTTGACCGGTGTTGGCGGGGTCGATTTGCTGCTGTCCGCGGCACGGGCGGGCGGTGCCGTTGATGCCGGTCGTGTGCTCGTCGAAGGTGGCGGTGCAGCTGGTCGGAAGGTGGAAGAAGGCACTGTCTTCGCTTGTCCCGTAGTCATTCGGGGCGTGAAGGTGCTGCCGGTGTTGCTCCTGCTCTTAGAATGGCGTCCCTGCAACTCCTTCTCTGCTAACATAGCAAGTTGAAACAAGCGATTGACAGTTGTATATTCTTTATAATCAACAATATCCTGAATTTCTGGACGCAAACCACCGTAAAAACGAGCAATTTTATCCTCAGGTTCCTCTACTACCCCACAACGTAACATACCCTTTTGAAGCTCTTGGTAATATTCCTGAACAGTCATACTACCTTGATCTAATCGTTGCAATCTCTTGCGCATATCACGTTGGTAGGAAGGGGGAACAAATTTATTACGCATAGCATCTTTTAATCTCGCCCAAGAATCAGGTTGTAAATGGGCATTTACTAGTTCATTCCACCAGATTATAGCAAAATCTTTAAATTCACTAGTGGCTTGTCTAACTCTATGAATCTCGGGAACTAGATGGGAATTAAATTTCTGCTCGACCGTCATCTCCCAATCTAAGTAAGCATCAGCATCATAAGCTCCAGAAAAGGAAGGGATGGTGAATTTTACCTTAGCGAAAGGATCATCATTGCGGTTCTGGTTATTACCTCCCATACCATGCTGGTTGCGGCGAAGACGGTCATGCAGACGGCCGTCTCGTTGAGCAGCACGTTCCCTGGCGGCACGTTGCTGCTTATCTTCATCTTCCTCAAAATCACCATCCTCATCGTGGTCGTTGTTGCCGTGGTTGGCACCGCTGTTGACGGAGGCATCTCCATCAATGGTCGCGGGATGGCGTTTTTCGACGGCATCCATCCTCTCGGTGAGGGTGGAAACTCGTCGATCGATGCTCTCAAGGGTCTTGTTCGTCGTTGTGGCATGCTCCTTGAACATCGTTTTTATCTCATCCAGCATGGTCGACAACTCTGAATGAAGGACACAGTCTTCGATGGTAACATCATCCTCGTTCCTGCCCTTCTTGCCACCTGCCATGGT
This sequence comes from Pharus latifolius, assembly GCA_019359835.1. Lineage (NCBI taxonomy): Eukaryota > Viridiplantae > Streptophyta > Magnoliopsida > Poales > Poaceae > Pharus > Pharus latifolius. Next base: position 34,167,551 of record CM033321.1, on the reverse strand, counting down.
TAGCACAGAAAAAGTACAAAAGGAAAACAAGCACAAGTATTATGAGCCCTATGAACTACTAGGTGGGATCTCGCGCTCTCAAGCAATCTTACCAAGTTCTTACCCGGTTCTTACCAACACAGCGAGGGACGGTGCAACCGGTGGCTGGTTCGTGACACCGTGAGGGCGTGATGAAGCGATTGCAAGGGTCAATAACCTGTGCTGATCAGAAGGATGTATTTGTGGAGCTGTAGGAAGGTTATATGTATGGAGTGGCACACAATTCAGTAACAGATAGTAATGCTGAATAAATGTCCAAAAGCACTTGCCCTAGTTGCTGGTCTAAACGTGTCCTTATTCTAGCTGCGGCAGAAAGCAAGGAATATATAGAGACAAGCAACAAGGCGTCAGAATATATGAACAAATATCAGCACAGCAGCAAAACACTTCTATCGGGCACGGTAAAAGCACCTACCTTTGCTCCTGTCCTTTTTTTTTTTTTTTTTTTTGCTCTACGCTTCTTTCACAATTTTTTTTTATTTTTCTTTGATTTTTCTGATATTTTTCCTAGGATCAGGAGCACAAAGGTAGACAGTACACAAATTTTCAGCCTGAACAGATGTAAGATGAAACCGATATGAAATAAGAAGTGTTCTCTGAAAAGCTTGCTCAAACTTCGGCGGCCGGAAACTCAATCTTCCCGGGGGAATTTCGCAAAAATAAATTCGGCGAACCCAGCAAAGCTGGGGAGAATCGGATGTAAAATTTTCTGTAGATGTCCGCGGATATAAAATTTGCCTAATTTCGAGTCCGTATGCGAAAGTTATGGCCGTTTTACGGAAGGACTCTGAATTAGGGTTTTCTAGGCGGCACCTCTCCGAACTCAAGGGTGTTTGGAGTGGATATGGAAGGCGATGATCTATGGTCGAAGGCTCTGTGATGAGGGGTGGCGGTATGGCTAACAGGAGGTGGGGGATTAGGGTTTTTATGAAGGGGAAACCCTAACACAACCAGGACTCCGAAAATGATGAAAACCACAAAGCAAACCGATTCCAACAAAGACACAAACGGCGATTGGTGACTGGATCGGTGTAGGATATGGGATGTAGCGGAGATGAAACACAACTAAATTAAGACCACGATCTAAACCAGCAACACGACTCGACTATGGACACAAACTCAGTACTACGGACTTTGAAACCGAAATTGTGCAAAGGCTAGGCGCGGTTCTAGGTATGGTAGACTATGAACTGCAATTTTTTTTTTTGGCTTTTTCGTGGACTATAGGGCGAACGCAAAACTAAATCAAACTAAGGGAAAAGGTGAACCTGACGGTAACCTTGCTCTGATTACCACTTAATGGGAACGGGGATGCCCGAACTTCCGTCAGGTGGAGGATAAGTCGATTAGGCGGCGCGAGACACACACGATCCGGCTTCTTGATCGGCACGATCAAAACCCCTACAATCGCAGCACCACGCGTCCTCTGGTTATCAACCGTGCGCTACCCGGTTGACCTCGCCACGAAGGCTAATCCCTGCCAGTGAATCGAGAACACAAGCAAGAACAAGAAAGATGCAACTGAATTTGCAATTGAGGATGAAACTCACGAGTTGGGGTCTCACAAACCGATGAACGGCGACACTGTTCAAAGACAGAATTGATCTAAGCAAAACCCAAGTCTAAACGGCAGCCATGGCGGCCATATATATACTGTATGGGGCGGCCATGGGGTGGAGGAGGAAACCCTAGGGGTACATGGGCCTTGGGCCCAAAGTGGAGCGTCGCAGCGCATGTTAGATTCTGGTCGTAATATTGTTTTGACGATTTCTGTTTATCCGTAAGGAATTTGGACATGGGACTGGATCCGTTGGAAAGCTCTCGTCGTTCTCTTGTCCGTAGAGTCCAAGAACGTCGAAAACGGACTTCGTATGTGGCCTGTACGTCCGTTTGAAGTTGGACTACGCGCAGATGGCCGAACCGGACTCGCGGATGAATTGAGCTCACTTGTGGGCTGGCCTTGGAGTGACGTGGCTTGTGCGACCTTAGAGGTGTAGAGGCGCTTTTCTTGAGCACGTCTTGTGTTTGGGGAGGTGGCCAAGGTGGAGGCCGAACTTGTGGCGGTGACAGCACAAAATCCAGACGACGTACGTGCTGCCAAGGTGGCGGACGATGACATCTTGATGACCACCATGTTGATGTCGTCTTGGTCATAACCATGATGTACATGGTCTCATCAGTTCTTTTTCCAGCATCTTCCTTATTTGATCTTTGTGTTTTGTACGTACTAATTCTTCGAGTTTTGCAATTACACTAGGGTTCCCTATTGTGTTGGATTATGAACATTCCGCAAGCAATGTTGATTTGAATTAGGGTTGACATAATATGTTCCAGTGCTGTAATGAACCTATTTTGAGATTTTAACTTATATATGCTGCTGTATGTGTGATCAATTGTATCCAACTGCCATGTAATGCACATTATACGTTGGAGGTGTTCTTACACATCTTCTATCGGTATCTCCTGTATTTGCCGATAGAAAAAATTGTTCTGTTCTATCGGCAACTCATGTGTTTACCGATAGAAAACATTGTTATGTGTGAAATAATAATGCTGGCCCATAAATATTAGTATAAAAAATCATGGAGAATGTTGACTTAAACCAAGACTATGTGATGCCAGTGAATGGCGGCTTATCAACAATATTCCAGAACAATATGTTCTATCGGTATCTCGTATCTTTGCCGATGGAAAACATTGTTATAGTCTATCGGCAGCTCATGTGTTTACCGATAGAAAAGATTTCTGAACAGTTCAGCAATTAATTTTTGCATGTCTTTTAGTATTATTTTCTTTGGACATCCCTTTTGCAGCCCTAATTAGTCTCCAGTCCTGGGCTGAGTTATGGAACTCCAGGAAGAATTAATTGCCATATGTTGCCTGCTTCCTATATGAAAATGTGTAGATGAAAATGCTCAGAAATAACATCTTATCTTCTATTGGTAGTTTCTGTGTTTACTGATAGAAAAAATATTTAAAATAGGTCCTTTTGCTTTGTAAAATGATTTGGTTTGTGTTTCCATTAAATTTTTGATGGTTTGTTGATGGTTTTGTAGGGAAAGACATGTCGTCGTATTCATTGGATGGTACTAGTAGTTCGACTAGGGCCAACCCCAACATAACTAAAGATGCAGTTGGTTCATCCCAGCGCAAGAGGGTGGGGCGAGGCGCGACGATGTTGGGTCATTTGGCCAAACGCACGAATCTTTCTTGTGAGTTCAACCAATTTGGGAGGCCGATCGAAAAGAATGCTGGGAAGTACGCGGCCTACGTTGGGCTGTTGGTGAAAGAAAGGGTGAAGATCACCGTCCAGAGCTGGAAGGACATGACGGCGGACGAGAGGGATAGGTTGTGAGCGGAAGTGAAGGTTAAATTAATTGAAATCGCTAAACTCTTTCGTAATCACGTTCTCTTGGCTTATACTAAAGTTTAACTAACTCGTGATTAATTGTATGCATTTTTTTAAAACAGGCTAAGTGAAACATCCCCGACGATACACCTAGGACGGCCTGCTTGAAGGACATGAATGGAACATGGAAAACCTTTAAGAGTTGGCTCGTCAGTAACTTCCTTGCTGCGGGGAACTCCTTGCGAGAAGTACCCCTTCATATCGGAGGAGGTATGGGAGGAATTCACCAAGCAGAAGGGGACTGAGGAGTTCGAGGCCCTTAGCGAGAAGAATAAGGCGATCCAGAACAGGAACGACCACCCGCATCGACTCAGATCCTGGGGCTATGCGGGCAAGGAGGAGTAGTGGAAGAAGGAAGACGAGCGAAATCCTATCATCGACGAGTCCCCTGAGATGCCGCTCTCCGAGATCCGGGATGAGAGGTGCAAGCGATGGTGGAGGGGGAGGGGGTCCGTGTCATCCACAGGGTCTGTGCAGTTCGCAAACCCTGGTGATGCCGACATTGTGAGGCGAATGGTAAGTTGGTTAACCTCGTAAACTGTGTGCGCACAAGTGTATATAAGGCAATTTGTCTCACAAGGTACCTTTAAATGTAACAGATCTCTTTTGAGAAGGAGGCAGTGGATGGATTGTTTAGCCCACAGAGGGAGAACGACATCCTCACCCAGGCTCTAGGAAATAAGGAGCATCCCGGGCGGACACGGGCCGTGGGAGCCATTGTGTCGTGGAAGGCCGGTTTCGCAGATCCGGCTCCACCGAGGAAGAAGGCCCGCTCTTGGAAGGAAAAGGAAGCATAGCTCTCCGATAAGATTCGGGCTAAGGTACGGGCGGAGATACGGGCTGAGGTGCAGTCTGAGGTGCAGTCTGAGGTTGCACAAATGAGGGAAGAGTTTGCACGGTTGAGAGAAGCATTGCTGGCCAAGAGTGCAGATGCGGATCCCCAGGGCGACGGTACCCCGCGGGGTCGGATAAGCAGTTGCGCTTCGAAGGTCCTCACGGATCCAGTGGATCTACTTGAGGTACTGCAAGCCTTCATCTGTGCACTTAAGTTGATGTCACTCCCATTCTGTTAGAGTTGTTTCGCTAACCTATTTTAATTGTTACAAATTTGCAGAAGCCGGAGAGCTGCATCCTACTGAATCACCTAGGCACCGGGCAGGAAGTGGTTGGACATGGCTTCGTATATCCGTCTGGGCCGGATGTCCGGGTCCATTGTGTACCTCTGCGGTTGGGGTTCGCAAAGGTACAGGTGGACATGGCCATGTCGAGCTACAAAGATTCTCCATTGCCAGTCCCAACAGAGGAAATGCAGACACTTGCTGAGGAAGTGGGCTCCTACGTACAGTGGCCCAAGAAGTGTCTTCTAATACAACAGGTAAACCCTACACATCTTAGATTACATCCTACTCAGTACACTCAACTTGCAAAATCTAACATACGTGCTCATTAATTGAAATGGCCTGCCGGCGGGCTACCAGGGGACTGCGGCCCCAGCTCGGGGCATAAGGCTGGATCTCGTGCGAACCTGGACACATCAAAGACGGCCTCGACCCTTGCCCTTGCCTTCGAAGGTATGCACTCAGTCCCCGGCAAAAGGCAAGGGCAAAGCCAAGGGCAAAGGGCGAAAGGGACAGCCGGAGAGGTTCAGGAACGGGTTCCCACTCGTGTCGGAGGCAAGTTTGCGCAAATTGGATCGATCAACCAGAGACCTCCACGAGTGGTACCTACACCGAGCTCGGCGCAATTTGAACTTCTTAGTTCCCTACAGGCCTGGGCAGTTCCACCGTAAGCCCGGGAGTATATCCATGGCACACGAGGAACTGTCGACCTCTACAACTGGCGGGAGCTCGATATGTCCATCATACGGACTGGAGTCCTGTGAGTTTGCTGATGCTATGTGTTGCTGTTTTCTAACTCTGTTTGCTAACTCTGCATTGTTGTAGTTCATTTGAAATGTAGTAAATTTCTGTGCAATACTAATGTCGTCCTTTGCATGCAGGTGCATGTACAGGCTAGCATCGGAGGTTGCGTGTGACAAGGTGGGTTTCCTCGACCCAGAGAAAATAAGCCTCACGATGCTAGAGCACAACGCCGCGCATGCTGAGCAGTACATTCTGATGCTTCAACTTCTTAAGTGGGCACTGTTCCGCCGTGTTGCAATTTGTCTCTCGAGAAATTATCATGAATTTATTGACCTTGAAAACCAGTAGTGCACTTTTTAAAACTCGAGGCACCCGCGCATATGAACCGTCACCTTCTGGTTCTCTAAATAGCAAGGCTCTTCAATCCTTAAGACTTACAAATTCTTGGCTAAATCTTTTAGGAATTCTGCTCGTAAATCCCTGTCTTTATTCCCTCCTCAACTCCCACCTTGATGGCGAGCCGAGATTCCAATGAGGTTATTGAAATTGAGAGTGATGAGGAAGAGATAAGGAATGAACTCGATCAGGATCTTCAGAAAGTAAGTCCTCTCTGAAACTCTAATGCAGATCTTTCTTTTATGACTTGATTACCTCGAAACAAATGCATTTCGAAATCCGCAGGTGCCTGAGGAAATGCTCCCTCCAAACAAGAGACTCAGAAATGATGAAAGATCCTCCAGTGCAGCTGCAGTGAAGACTCTAGAGGGTGCTGAGGCCTGTGTTGCCACATTACCCCTTGCAACCCCTCCAGTTGCATCGACTCCACCTTTGGAGATCCACAACAATCCTTCCAATATCCCCTCTTCAACACCTTTGTATCATCAGTTTTTCTTGGATGATCAACTTTCTGGGGTAAGGCGCACACTTCCACGTCCAAATCCACTCCGAAGCTTGGAAATCATCTTCACCCTCTCTCGCTGGTCGTTATGTCTTTCAAAACTAACCCATGCACGTGCAGGAGGAAAAAGCGGCCTTGTGTAGAATTCTCCAAGAAGAAAAAGAGGCGCTGGAGAAGCTTTCTGAGGGGATATCTTCTGCCATTCTGCACTTGGCAGAGTGCTATGAGGGTTCTCGTGAAGAAGCGCGCAGGTGCCGTTCGGAGAGAGATTACGCTCGGCAGCAGCGAGAACTCTCCGATACAATAAAGAACAGCTGCACTTCTTTGCTGAGAGATGATGTAGATAGGCTTAGAGCCATTGCTAGTTCTCTTGGGGCAACCAGTGTAGATCCTACTGATGCCAATACGTCCCTAGGAGAACTTTGTAAATTACTTTCGGATCAGGTCGACGCTTTGGTCGCTTGTATCCCTTATGTATGCAAAGATTGTAAGAAATAAGAAATTCTTTTCCATATATATCTGGTGTTTTGATTGATTATGTAACTGATAATAACCAAATGATGTTCTGTGTGAAAATGTTAACAAGAAAAACTGCTGCAATCAAGACGGTTTCTAACTCAAAACCGTCTCTGATAGTAACATTACAGACGGTTTTAATTTAGGGCCCGACTGTAATACACTCAACATTCTTTGAACATCCACAGGTTGACATATATATACAACAAATATGAAAAACAAGATAAAACCAAATAGTCTCAACGTTGATTTTTTTAAACACAACTATTGAAAATAAGATAGAACCAAATATGAAAAAAAAAGTGGAACAATTCAACTAGTCGAACATTTCAAGCAATCCAGGATATTATAGACGGTTCGGACCTCATCACCATCTGTGATAGTAGAGCAGAGAGTTGATTTTATAATTATCACAGACGGTTCTGAATTAAAAATCGATTCTGATACTCACAGACGGTTCTGAAGTAAAAACCGACTGTGATAGTAAAGCGGACGGTTTTGATTTCGGAACCGTCTGTGATATTCTCATTATCACCGACGGTTTATATGTCAAAACTGTCTGTGATATTTCTGTCATAGTTCTAGACAAACGCACCGATATTACGGACGGTTTAGTAGAGTGAAGCCCATCAGTGATATTTTGTTCTTAAAAAATGTACCGATATTACCAACGGTATTATATAGAACCGTCTGTATTGAACCTGGTATGGTATAAAAGGTCTTTTGGCAGATGTTTTGAGCTTCCCACAATCTTGCTCGACATACTGTCCAGTTGGAAGAGATTTGGGGCAAGGAAGAGCAATATCTCGAAAGGGGAGCATTTGGAGGCAACAAATTTGAAGATCCAAGGTTGGTACTTGGTCTTAAGGCATACATACACATTACTTCATTCGATCTCCATTGATTGACCAAATTAGAACGAGAGGGAGGGGAAGCTACAGTAGCAAACCCTGTTTGTAACTCATTTTCGACCTGTAGCTATTTAATTGCTCTATGATGTGTGTTATCCATGCCCCCAACTAATTGCTTGCAGTTCAAGAGTAGTTAACTAGTTATATTGCAAACTCCACATCAAACACTAGCTAGCTTGATTTATAATTTATTGCGTGTCGAATGTACATAGAGTATTACTAATTACCATGTGTATGAATTTAATTAATTGCAGATGGTCCATCGAGACTAGATGTATAATGACAACCGAGTGAGTGAGGAATACATGAAAGGTGTTTTAGATTTTCAAAAGGTTGCTGAGCAAGATATGGCGAAGAAGGGTTTACCATATATGTACTGTCCTTGCGTAGACTGCCAGAATCTTAAGATGTTCACCAACTTATCTCAAATTGTCGCCCACTTGATCTGACGTGGTTTCAAAAAGGGGTACAAGTGTCGGGTCCACCATGGAGAAGAGCCAACTGCAGAAACAAGTGTGTTGGGGGAAATCTCCACGCGGTCAAGTCCAGGTAAGTTCATGATTGCCTGGGGACAGTGGCCTCCGGTGCCTGCCCCGGGCGCCGCCTTTTAGGCCCCCGGGACCGTGCCCCCCGGGCGTGTCCGGGGCGCCGCCATTTGGCCCCCGGGACCGTGCCCCCCGGGCATGTCCCGGGCGCCGCCATTTGCCCGGGGACAGTGGCCTCCAGTGCCTGCCCCGGGCGCCGCCTTTTAGGCCCCCGGGACCGTGCCCCCCGGGCGTGTCCGGGGCGCCGCCATTTGGCCCCCGGGACCGTGCCCCCCGGGCATGTCCCAGGCGCTGCCATTTGCCCGGGGACAGTGGCCTCCGGTGCCTGCCTCGGGCGCCGCCATTTGGCCCCCGGGACCGTGCCCCCCGGGCATGTCCCGGGCGCCGCCATTTGCCCGGGGACAGTGGCCTCTGGAGCCTGCCCCGGGCGCCGCCATTTGGCCCCCGGGACCGTGCCCCCCGGGCATGTCCCGGGCGCCGCCATTTGGCCCGGGGACAGTGGCCGCCGGTGCCTGCCCCGGGCGCCGCCATTTGGCCCCCGGGACCGTGCCCCCCGGACATGTCCCGGGCGCCGCCATTTGGCCCCCGGGACCGTGCCCCCTGGGCATGGTCCGGGCGCCTCCATTTGGCCCGGGGACAGTGGCCTCCGGTGCCTGCCCCGGGCGCCGCCTTTTAGGTTCCCGGGACCTTGCTCTCCGGAAGGGGTCCCAGACGTCATCGCCCTCCTAAAAGGTAAAACACCTGTTTGTTTATCACGTGCAGGTCACGCGAGGGACGCCTCGGGAATCAGCGACCACCTGTCAAGCATCCGAGACGTTTGACCGGGAGAAGGACGGTCCTACCCTTCAATCCGACGGTGGCTTCCGGGGTAGTTTAGGTTTTTTGCTTCTTTTTGGGGCTATAAATAGCCCTTGTACCCCTCTGTTGTAAAGGATCAGCTCATTATCATTTGGAATAGCTAAACTCACAGACGTGCTCCGGAAGCCTCTCCCCCGGAGAGAGCCTCCCCAGCCGGCTCCGGTCGGGAGCGCGTCGACAGGACTAGGGCCCCCCACCGGGACCCGAACCTATATAAATCCACGTGTCAATTCTTGTGTTTGTCCGGCGGGGGAGGACCGGTCACCCGGTCAACCCGCGCTGCGTAATCTCCGCTAGGATCGTCTTCAAAACCTGCCGGGGTATTCTTAATACCACGACAGTTGGCGCCGTCCGTGGGGACCCGTGACGAATCGCCATGGCTCCTCTGAGAACAAGGGCCCGCGCCCTTCCCGGTGACGCCGGTCCTGGCGACCTGGCGCCGCCCGTCCGGGACGCTGCTGTTCCGGCGCTTCCGTCCGGAGGCATCCATTCCCAGGTACCGCCTCCCATCTTTCCTCTCAATCTAGGTGCCTCCACCTTCGGGTCACTCCCGGAGGCCGCGGGGACCCCGGCCGGGACAAGTTTCCCCCCAACGGGCCCCCCGGCTCCCCGGGACGCCCTGCTGGAGGCTCTCGTAGAGGGCCAGCTCCGCGCCCAGCGCTCTATGGACGAGCTCCTTAGTGTGTTGGCGCGGCCCTCGGCCCCCACATTTTCGCCGCACCCGTATCCGGGGATCATGCCCCCGTTCATGGGATACCCAGCGGCCCCTCCGGCGTCAGGGGGGCTGTCTACCCCGTATGATCCCGCTGGGGGGTTCCCTCCCCCCGCGAGATATACTTCCGGACACTTCTCGGCACCCGGGCCTGTCCCGGTGCCGGGAGGCTATTTCATGCCCGGGCCCTTCGTGGCACCAGGGGGGTACCCCGTCCCCGGCCCGCTTCCGGGGCTGGGGGGTCATTTCATGCCGGGGGTTATTCCTACGCCGGGAGCCAGTCCCGCCCCTCGCGTTGCGTTTACCGCACCGGGGCCGGTCGACAGAGCAGCTCCCGTGCCTCAGCGAATTTCCCCCCGCATTGGCTCCCCAACCCAGGACGTCGCCGAGGGGGCTCACCCCCCACCGGTTCCGGATGTCGCAGGGGCTTCCCCCTTTCCGGTCCCGGTCGTTGCCACAGGGGCCCCCTCTTCGGATCCAAACGCCGCCCCGAGCGCCCCCTCCCCGGTTCCGGATGGTGCAGGGGCTCCCCCCTTTCCGGTCCTGGGGGCCATTGCAGGGGGCTCCCCCCAGCAGGCCCCGGTAGCTTCCAGGCCGGCTGCTACAGTGCAGGAGCTCCCTCCCCCGGCGAAGCAAGTCCGCTTCTCCCGGGGGGAGGTCGAGCGAATGCATTCTCCCAACTGCGGGGAAGAGCTTCCCCCCGGTCGTTGTCGCAGGGAGCCTCGCTCTCGCACCGGTCGGGGGAAGAGACCCGCCGAAGAACCATCCTCCCCGGAGGGAAGCCCGGACGTCCGGGAAATCAGTCCCGGCCCGGAAGAGAAGCGTCGCCACCACCACTCTGGCGGCCCTCTTGGGCCGCTACCTGACTCGGATAACGAGGGGGCGTCCCCCGTTAAAGAAGACAGTGACTGGGGCTCCCCCCGGGAAGTGCAGGGGGCGAACCAGCCTCTGTGTCGAAGACTCCGCAGCATCCGATGGCCGCGGCCCTACCGTCCCCCGCACATCGAGCATTATAATGGCGAGGCGGACCCTTACGAGTTCGTGCAGATCTACTCCACAGCCATCTCCGCGGCGGGGGGGGACGAGAGCGTCCAATGCAACGTCTTCCCCCTCTACCTTACCGGCATTGCCCGCTCCTGGTTTTACAATCTGAAGGCGGCCTCCATCAAGTCTTTCTCGCAGCTGAAGCGGGAGTTCTGCGCCAACTTTCAGGGAAATTACGTACGTCCCCTGGATTCTTCACAGCTATACACAGTGCGCCAGAGGACCGGGGAGACCATCAGAAGCTTCTTCAAGCGCTTTGCCCAAGTAAAAAGCAAAGTGGCCCACGTCCCGGACTCCACAGTGATCGAAGCCTGCAAGAGTGGGATCCTCCCGGGGGAACTCCACCGAAGACTCTCTCGAGGCTGCCCCTCCTCCGTCGACGAGCTCTTCAACGTACTCGAAAAGTACGCTCGCGCGGAGGAAGAGGACATCTGGAAGAAGACCCAGGGGGCTCCTGCCCCCGCCGAGCGGGGGGGCCCGGGATCCCCCCAGGCGCCCCAGGCAGGGGGGCCGTAGCGAACCACGGCCTCGGGACACTTTTGTCCTCGAGGGCGGAGGCGGCTCGCGCGACCCCCCGAAGGGCAACCGCCCCTTTCCCAAGCCGAGAGGCCATGGGGGAGGACAGTCTTCGCGCGGCCGCGAAGGCCCCGCGGGGAGAAGCCGGGAAGGACCGTGGTGCAGCTTCCACGGGTCCAGTACCCACGCCACCCGAGATTGCCACCAGCTGCTGCAGCACTTCGCGGCGTTCCTCGACCAGCGCGGGCAGGGGGGGGGACTCCGGCCTCCTTGCCCCCTCGGCCAGCTGTTCCGGCCCTTCCCGCTCCCGCGGGGGGGCAGCAGGTGCAGGAGGGGGAGCCTTCAGACGCTCTCCCCTTTCAAACTTCTCAGCGCCGCATCAACGTCATCGTAGGGGGGTCCGCCTCCGGGCGGGATTCCAAGCGCCAGCGCAAGGAGTACGCGCGAGAAGTTAAGGTAGTGGGGGTGCTACAAGCGTCCGTGCCGCCCAAGTGGTCGGACGTCCCCCTCACCTTTACGGCGGAAGACTCCCCCACGACGACGCGCTCATTGTCTCCGCGACAATCTACAACTGCCACTTGGCCCGCATCCTCGTGGACGGCGGAAGCTCCGCTGACGTCCTGTTCCTCAAAACCTTCAAGGAAATGCAGGTGGATGAGAAGCTCCTGCAACCAGCGGCAGGGCCTCTGCAAGGGTTTGTCCCGGGGAAGGCGATCCACCCCGTGGGCAAGGTCGATCTCCCGATCACCTTCGGCACCCCGGAGAACTACCGGACCGAGCTAGTCCGCTTCGACGTAGTGGACCTCCCCTCCTCCTACAATGTGATTATGGGGAGGACTATGATCAATCGGCTGGGGGCTGCTACCCACCAAAACTACTTGTGCATGAAGGTCCCCGGGCCGCATGGCATGATCAACGTCCGGGGGGACCAAGACATGGCCCGTGCCCTATACGAGCGAGCTGCTGCCACAATAGGAAGCGTCAACCTGATCAAGGCACTCGGGGGGGAGGCTCCCCCCCGGACGTGGACGTCGCTGCGCCATCCCCTGGGAGGCCCCTCCTCAAGCCGCGTCCGGAAGGAGGCCTCCGGAAGGTCCCGCTGTCCCCGGGCAGCAGGGACAAAACTGTCCAAATCGGGGCAGAGCTCCCCCAAGACCATGCAGCACAACTCGCAGCCTTTCTGCGCGAAAACTCCGATATTTTTGCGTGGAAGCCTTCGGACATGCGGGGCGTCGCCCGGGAGGTTATTGAACACAAGCTCGCGGTAACCCCCGGTCACCCCCCTATCAAGCAGAAGTTGAGGAAGCTCTCCCTCGAACGTCAAGAAGCCATCAAGACGGAGATAGCCCGGCTCCGAGAGGCGGGGTTCATCCGGGAAGTGTTGCACCCCGAGTGGCTCGCAAACCCCGTCCTCGTCAAGAAATCAAGTGGCAAGTGGCGCATGTGCGTGGACTTCACCGACCTTAACCGCGCCTGCCCCAAAAACAACTTCCCGCTCCCGCGGATCGACCAGCTCGTTGACTCCACCGCGGGGTGCGAGCTAATGAGCTTCCTAGACGCCTACTCGGGATACCATCAAGTCCGGATGGCGGAGGGGGGGACGAGGAAAAGACGAGTTTCATAACTCCCCTCGGAACCTTCTGCTACCGCCACATGCCCTTCGGGCTCAAGAATGCGGGAGCCACATTCCAGCGCCTGATGACGCTGGTCTTCAAAGATCAAGTCGGCCGCAACGTCGAAGTCTACGTAGACGACGCGGTCGTCAAGAGTCCCCGTGCAGCCTCCCACATCGACGACCTCGCAGAGACCTTCCGCAACCTCCGCGCGTTCGGGCTCAAGCTCAACCCGGAGAAGTGCGCCTTCGGGGTGCGCGGGGGGAAGCTCCTGGGTTTCCTCGTGTCCCAGCGGGGCATTGAGGCAAACCCCGAGAAGATCCGGGCCTTCCTAGACAAGCCCCCGCCGCGCTCCGTCAAAGATGTCCAGCGGCTCTCCGGCCGCCTGGCCGCGCTCAGTCGCTTCGTCTCCCGTTCGGGGGAGCGGGGCCTCTAGTTCTTCAAGATCCTCCGAGGGCTCGAGGGGTTCCGCTGGACCCCCGAGGCCCAGGAAGCCTTCAACGACCTCAAGAAGTACCTCTCGAGCCCTCCAATGCTCGTGAGTCCGTCTCCGGAAGAGCCCTTGCTCCTCTACCTCGCCGCGACCCCCGTCGCCGTCAGCGCGGTTTTGGTGAAGGAGCAAGGGGGGCAGCAACGTCCCGTGTACTACGTCAGTGAAGCCCTCCAAGGGGCCAAGACTCGGTACACAGAGATGGAGAAGATTTGCTACGCTCTCCTCATGGCGTCCCGGAAGCTCCGGCACTACTTCCTGGGGCACCCCATCACCGTCCCGTCGTCCCTCCCCCTGGGGGAGATACTGCGGAATAAAGAAGCCACCGGCCGGATTGGGAAGTGGGGGGCCGAGCTTGCACCCTTCTCCCTGTCCCTTACCGGCCGCTCCGCAATCAAGTCGCAGGTCCTCGCTGACTTCGTCGCAGAATGGACTCCCGCCTCTGGGTCCGGGGACGAAGATCTCCCTGTGCCGCCCCGACGCAGTGACCATTGGACCCTGCTGTTTGATGGGTCGCTGTGCCTCGCTGGGGCTGGCGCGGGGGTAGTCCTCCGGAGCCTTGAGGGGAAGGAGCTCGAGTACGCCGCGCGGCTCGAGTTCCCCGCAACCAACAACGTTGCTGAATACGAGGCTCTGCTCCTCGGAATGCGCCTCGCGCGCTCCCTGGGGATCCGGCGCCTACTAGTGAAGGGAGACTCTCAGCTCGTTGTCTGCCAAATGGACAAGTCTTACCTGTGCCATGACGCAAATTTAAGTCTTTACTTGCAGGAAGTACAGAAGATGGAGAGGCACTTCGACGGCCTTGAGGCCCGGCATATCCCGCGAAGGGAGAATGACCGGGCCAATGCCTTGGCACGGGCGGCAAGCGCCCGGGAAACGCTCCCCAGGGGGGCCTTCTTGGAAATCATCATGAAGCCCTCGGTGGCCTCCCCGGATGCAGGCCCCGAGCCTCCGATCCCGGAGGTCGCCGAGATCGTCCGGCCTTCATCTTGGATGGACCCCCTCATCTCCTTCATCAAGGGAGAGGGGGACCCTCCCCACGAGACCGAGGCTAAGCGCCTCCGGGCCAAAGCCCGTGCATATCTCCTGCTGGAGGGAAGGCTCTACAAGCGGGGGGCTTCAGCCCTCCTGCGCTGCCTCCCCCGGTCGGAGGGACTTCAACTCCTGGAAGACATTCACGCGGGGAGCTGTGGTTCTCACCTAGCCCCGCGTGCCATCGCCGCCAAGGCCCTTCGGCAGGGCTTTTACTGGCCTACAGTCATGCGCGACGCGCGAGACCTTGTCTCCGCGTGCGAAGCATGCCAGAAGATGGCCAAGGACTCGAATCTCCCCCCCGTAGCGCTGCGGACTATCCCCATCACTTGGCCCTTCGTGCGCTGGGGGATGGACCTCTTAGGGCCCTTCCCCCCAGCGCCCGGAGGATACAAGTATGCGGTAGTCGCGGTCGACTACTTTACAAAGTGGGTCGAGGCGGAGCCCTTGGCTAGCATCACCTCACGGGCCGTTCAGCGGTTTTTCTGGAAAAACGTCGTTTGTCGTTTTGGTGTCCCCCGGGAAATCACCGTGGACAACGGGACCCAATTCGACTGGCTTATTTCCGGGAATTCTGCGAAGGCCTGGGGGTCGTCATCCACTTCGCCTCAGTGGCCCATCCTCAAAGCAACGGGGCCGTCGAGAGAGTCAACGGCGTAATCCTATAGGGGTTACGCCGGAGACTCGAGCAAACCGCTTCTAAGCGGGGCGCGTGGGCAGAGGAGCTCCCTAGCATCCTCTGCTCGATGCGCACGACCCCGTCCCGGGCCACAGGGCGTGCTCCCTTCTCTCTGGTCTACGGGGCGGAGGCAGTCCTCCCCCCGGAGATCGGCTTCCGGTCGCTGCGGGTCGAGCTCCTGAACAGAACCTCGACCGCAGCCTACCGGGCCAACGAAGACAACCGGCGACTGGAAATCGACCTCGTGGAGGAGGAACGCGACCGAGCGCTCCTCCGCCACGCCATCTACGAGCGCGAAATGTCGCGCGCATACGACCAGCGCCTGCGCGAAAGAGCTTTTCGCCTTGGGGACCTTGTCCTCAAGCGCGTCACGGACCCCCAAGCCCAGGGAAAGCTCTCCCCCAAGTGGGAGGGCCCCTACAGGATCTCCGCTGTCCTAGGCTCGGGGGCCTACAAGCTCTCCAACCTTCAAGAGCAGGAGCTGAAGCACACCTGGAACTTGCGTTTACTTCGCAAGTTCTACGTCTAGCCTTATGGGCCTGCCCCCTCCCCCGGAGCGATCACGCCGGAGGGGGAGGGGGGACATTGTAGCTTCCTTTCCCCCCCCCCCTTCGCGGTTTCGCAGGGGGGGGGGCTTTGTATATTTTGTTAATAAATGCATAGCTTTTGTTCTTCAACTGTCTCGTTGCAGGTCTTTCTCGTTACCGCCCCTAGCGGCGATGCCCTCCCCGCGAGGAAGCCCTCCCCGCGAGGATGCCCTCCCCGCGAGGAAGCCCTCCTTGTGAGGATGCCCTCCCCGCGAGGAAGTGGGCCAGCCCCAACAAGTCCCTACAACGGAGCCTGCACTCCCGTAGGGCGGCTTACGACCAGCCCTCGTGGACTGAGGGTGTAAGCGGCAACCCGGTCACAGTGGCCGTGGTAACGAGTCACTTTGGGAGACTAGTCCCCTGCCCAAACACTCAAGTCCCGTCTTCGGGCACTTCCTCCTCCGGGAGTAGACGCTCTCCTCAGCGGGACGTCTAATGGCTTTCTGGATTATCTTCCTCCTCCGGGAGTCGACGTTATTCCCGGCTCCCCGTCTTCACGGCGACCGGATGATTGGTCCCCAGCGACCTTATTCCCGGCTCTCACGGCGACCGGACGATTGTCTCTCGGAGAAGCCGGATTTCTCGGGCATTCCCTTCCCCGAAGACCCTATTCCCGGCTCTCCGTTCTTACGGCGACCGGACGAGTGTCTCTCAGGAAGCTCGCCTCTGGAAATCCCATCGGGTTCTCTTGGATATTCCTTCCGCTTAAGGCCTTATTCCCGGCTCCCCGTTCTCATGGCGACCGGATGATTATCTCCCGAAAGGTCCCCTCCTTGAAAACCTCCCTTTAAAATTTTCTAACTTACAAAATATTTCTCCTACAGGTTATGCTCCCTCCGGGGACCCTGTTACCCCCACAGCGCGCGGAGGCCTCCTCCGGCCCGCTGTGGGCGGGGGGGGGGGGGGACAGGGGGCCCCCGGGTCACCCACGAAGAAACTTAGCTCATCCTTGTTAAGATGAGTCGTCCAGACCATCCAAGAAGAAAATAAAGACGTGCAATAAAAGGAAACAACAACAACGTGCTTTATTGATCGGGAAACCCGGAGGACATCTTCCCCCTCCGGTGGGTTTCGGAAATGATACAACCCGGGTCCTAACCCGGGGGATTTTCTACGAGCCTAAGGCCCCTACGCCTAAAGCTCCCAGAGGCGCTCCCTCAGCTCCCGAGCCAAGTCCCGGTACAGCGCCCGGACGCGACGCTGAGAGTCCCGAAGTACGTCCTCGGGCCAAAACTCGTACCCAGCCGGCGGAAGTATCCGGAGAGGAGGTATCATCTGGGTCTTCGGGCGCGGGGGAGTTAATTCAGCACGGCTGTTGTCAAAATTATCCAAGTGCCATTCCGGGCGCCACCTCAACCGGACAGGCTCCCGGGCAGTACCGCCGTCGCGCCTCCCGGAGACAAGGCTCAGCAAAATCAAAGCCGCTTGGGCGTCCCCCGGAGAGCCTCTCCCAGACCGTTGCTCGGGAGCAAGCCCCCGGGAACCCTGGTAACATTCCATTGCAAAGACTTAGAAAAATTTCTAATATATTTCATTGCAAAATATTTTTGTACAAGTGCCCGGGGCTTCTCCTAAGAAGCTACCGGAATCAAAATGTCTAACAAAATAAAAAGGGGTCCTAGCTAAAGACCCGGGGGAGGCTCATACTTTGGCATTGGGGTCCTCCCCCCGGGGAGCTTCCTCCGTGGCCGGGGCAGGGACATCCGCGGCCGGAGGAGCCGGTGTCGGGAACCACGTCCGGATGATCCGTTCGTAGAACCCCTCCACCAGCAGCTCCACCTCCCGGCGCGTTGGCTCGAAGGCCTCCGGGAAGCCCCGGGGGATGCGCCCCCCGATCGCCCGGGCGCCGACCCCACGGTAGTCAACGAGCCCCGCGGCGGCCGCGATGACGGGGATCGCCCGGCCCCGTGCCCGGACGTCCGCAGCCTCCGGGATGGCGGAGACTTGTACGTTAAGAAAACGCACGGCCTCCGTGAGGGTCGCCGGGGGCACCTCCAGGCCGCTCCCGGAGCCCAGGCTAACGCCAAGGCTTTCCAAGACCGAGCGGACGGAGCGGCCCGCGTCCGACAGCGCCCGGACGCTGGAGCTCTCGAGCTCCCGGAGCACCTTCTCCCGCACCTTGGCCACCTCTCGGAGGCGGATGTAGGCTCCCTCCGAAAGGTGCACCTGCGCCCGGGCCCGGGACAGCTCATCAAGAGCTTCGTCCCGCTCCCGGAGGGCCGCCTCCCGCTGCTCGACGCAGGCCGCGGCCCGGCTCTCCGCCTCCTTGAGCAGCCGGGTGACACGCTGCTCAAGGCCCCAGGTAACAGTCGCTACCTACAAAATGCATAGAGTTAGAAAAATCTTAAGTACAGAAAAAAAAAAGCCGAAGTGTTGAGAGCTCGAGTTACCTGGGCTCCGAGGGACTCGAGCCCCTCAAAACGCTCGTGGAGCGTTCCTCCTGCTACGAAGGCTTGCACCTTCGGGTTGTGCAGGCCCTCCGCGTAGCGGGCCACCTCCCCCGCGGGAAGTAGGGAGGTGTCTTGCCCGGCCCTCCTGTCGCGGCCGGGAGAGGGCCCCCGGACCTCTGAATCCGGGAGCACGGCCGGCGTCGCCGGCGTCTTCATCGACGAAGTTTCCTCCGAAGACGAAGACGAAGATTGGGCGGGGATCTCCGCCCGGGGGGGGATCATCGGGCCTTTCCCCGCCCCAGGCCGGAGGGCCCTAGGAGCCTCCTACTCCGGGGGGACCTCGAAGACTGAGGGGCTCCCCCCCTCCTCATCAACCGGCCAGAGGCGCGGGGGCGCCGCCCCCGAAAACCTCACCTCTAGCCTCTCCGACGCCAATGCCGCCGGGAGAGGCGAGAGGAGCGTCACGCGAATTGGCGACGAGGCGTAGTCCGCCGAATCGGACCCCGCCCCATCGACAAAAACCTCCTTCCCCCGGGCCTCGACGGGGGCCTCCGGGGGCGGAGGCGTCGCCTCTGCCCGGGGCGCCGCCCGGGCATGTTCGGCTCCGGGAGCCGCGTCCCGGGCCCTCACCGGTGTCGTCGCCGGCGCCGTCGTCGGAGCTGGGGTCTTTTGGCCCCGGGGATTTTTGGGCTCCGAGCCCCCGGCCGCATCCTTCCCCCGTTTATGAGACCCGGGGGTGGGAAGGGGCTTCCTCTCCGGAAGCCTGAGCCCGTAGGCCTCGGCCACCAAGTTCCGGGGAGGCCCCTCCCCCACGAGGCGCACGATGCGCTCGTGTTCGTCGGCGAAGTACCTCCCCAGGAGGTGCTCCGCCTTGTCCCTCGCCGCCGGGTACGGGCGCACTGTAAGAGGTAAAAAGTTAGTCAATTTCCCGTAAAAAACTGCGAGTACAAAAATGCAGGGGACTTACGCCGCGTCACCGGCTTGACCGGAGGCCGCTGCTCCGGGCCCATGCCGATCCCCCTTCCCCCGCGTGAGAAGGGGGAAAGCCGCAGGAGCGCCAGCTCCTCCGCGGCGTCCCGCATCGAGCGGGCCTTCTTCGCCAGCACCACCTTCCCGAGGAGCTCGAACTCCTCGTCCGTCCACACCGGCGGCTTCGGTGCGGATGACCGGCTGTAGGTGGGAGGCTCCGGGGCGTAGACCACCGCCTTGTCCCGGACCCGGAGGTAGAACCACCTCCGGAGCCAGTCCCCCCAGTGGTCCCGGGAGGCCGCCACCGGGTAGTCCGCCACCCGGGAGGGCAGCATCTGGACCATCACCGAGCCGAAGGGGGACTTCGGTCCTCCCTTCACCAGGTGGGAGCTCCGCGCTGCCGGCTCGTAAAAGTACCGGAAGACGCGGAGGGTGGGCTCCCGCCCGGTCGCCGTCTCGTACAGCCAGATGAAGAGACCCATCTGGGCGAGGGCGTTGGGGGTGAGGTGGTTGAGCGCCACCCCGTACTCCTTTAGGAACTCCCGGAGCATCGGGTGCACCGGGAGCCGGAGCCCGGCCTCGAGGAAGGCCTCAAAGGCCACAACCTCTCCGGGCCTGGGGCGGGGGGCTCCGTCCTTTTTTAGGGGGACCCGGATGTCCCCCTCTTCGACGACGCCCTTCTTGACCAGGGACTCCGCGTCCGAGGCCGAGAACTCGGAGGCCCAGAGGAAATCCACGGGGATTTCCTCCGGGGGCACCTCCGTGGTCTTCGCTCGACCTTTGGGCGCCATTAGATCAGTTTGTTTTTCGGTGGCTAAGTTTTCAGGTGGCTACGTCTACAACTCCCGGACGCTCGCTACCGGAAAAGGCTACCGGAGATGCTACCGGGAGAGCGCTACCGGGAGAGCTGAAGCTGGAGTTGGAAAATTTGGAATGAGCTACCGGGGCCCCCTAAGGCCCTATTTATAGAGGCTGGCCGTGGTCTAGATGCGCGCCACGTGGCCCCCTCGGAGCAATCTGGACCACTGAAATTCAAACCGTGCGTGGGAAACGAAGGGACGGGCGCGTAAATCGAGACGCCGGTTCGAACCGCGCGCGCATTTATTGCAAAAACGGTGCGGCCATAAAGCGCCCGGCACAGAAACCGAAGCGTCGCCGGGGCTCCGGTGATTTTCGTCCGGAGTTTTCGTCCGGAGATTTTCCCGGTACCATAACCATTCCCTCCGGGGGCTCAAGCTTCGTCCCCGGAGGGCATGGGGGGCTGCTGTTGGGGGAAATCTCCACGCGGTCAAGTCCAGGTAAGTTCATGATTGCCTGGGGACAGTGGCCTCCGGTGCCTGCCCCGGGCGCCGCCTTTTAGGCCCCCGGGACCGTGCCCCCCGGGCGTGTCCGGGGCGCCGCCATTTGGCCCCCGGGACCGTGCCCCCCGGGCATGTCCCGGGCGCCGCCATTTGCCCGGGGACAGTGGCCTCCAGTGCCTGCCCCGGGCGCCGCCTTTTAGGCCCCCGGGACCGTGCCCCCCGGGCGTGTCCGGGGTGCCGCCATTTGGCCCCCGGGACCGTGCCCCCCGGGCATGTCCTGGGCGCCGCCATTTGCCCGGGGACAGTGGCCTCCGGTGCCTGCCCCGGGCGCCGCCATTTGGCCCCCGGGACCGTGCCCCCCGGGCATGTCCCGGGCACCGCCATTTGGCCCGGGGACAGTGGCCGCCGGTGCCTGCCCCGGGCGCCGCCATTTGGCCCCCGGGACCGTGCCCCCCGGGCATGTCCCGGGCGCCGCCATTTGGCCCCCGGGACCGTGCCCCCCGGGCATGGTCCGGGTGCCGCCATTTGGCCCGGGGACAGTGGCCTCCGGTGCCTGCCCCGGGCGCCGCCTTTTAGGTTCCCGGGACCCTGCTCTCCGGAAGGGGTCCCGGACGTCATCGCCCTCCTAAAAGGTAAAACACCTGTTTGTTTATCACGTGCAAGTCACGCGAGGGACGCCTCGGGAATCAGCGACCACCTGTCAAGCATCCGAGACGTTTGACCGGTAGAAGGACGGTCCTACCCTTCAATCCGACGGTGGCTTCCGGGGTAGTTTATGTTTTTTGCTTCTTTTTGGGGCTATAAATAGCCCTTGTACCCCTCTGTTGTAAAGGATCAGCTCATTATCATTTGGAATAGCTAAACTCACAGACGTGCTCCGGAAGCCTCTCCCCCGGAGAGAGCCTCCCCAGCCGGCTCCGGTCGGGAGCGCGTCGACAGGACTAGGGCCCCCACCGGGACCCGAACCTGTATAAATCCACGTGTCAATTCTTGTGTTTGTCCGGCGGGGGAGGACCGGTCACCCGGTCAACCCGCGCTGCGTAATCTCCGCTAGGATCGTCTTCAAAACCTGCCGGGGTATTCTTAATACCACGACAAAGTGCCACTCAGGTTGACGAACAGGACATGTCGGATCCCAACAACGACTTCGATGAGGATATGCCAGAGGATGACAATTTAGATGATATGTTGCGTGATGTGGAAGGAACTTACAGTGAAAGGGAGTTTGGCAAATTCAAGCGCTTGATTGAGGACTCAGAAAAGCCGTTGTTCCCTGGTTGCAAATCGAAGTACACAAAGTTGGCCTCTGTGCTTGAACTGTTAAAATTGAAGGCAAGAAACAGCTGGACCGACAAGAGTTTCACGGCACTGTTAAATCTTTTGGTAGACATGCTCTTGGAAGGAAATGAGTTGCCAAAAAACACCTACCAAGCGAAAAAGCTGTTCTGTCCTTTGGGAATGGAAGTAGAAAGGATACACGCATGCCCTAATGATTGCATCCTTTACCGTAACGACTACAAGGATATGCATGTTTGTCCGGTGTGCGGCGCATCCGGCTATAAGCGTAAGGACTGAACCGACGATGGCGACTGCGCTGAGATAAAGCAAGGACCTCATGCTAAGGTGTTGTGGTATTTGCCCGTCATTCCCCTCTTGCAGCGTTTGTTTGCAAACCGTAAAGAGGCAAAATTATTGCGTTGGCACTCGGAAGACCGGAAGAAGGATGGAAAGCTGAGACACCCAGTTGATTCTTCGCAGTGGAGAAACATCGACAGGAAATTTGTTAACTTTGGAGCGGAATTGAGGAATATAAGGTTCGGGTTGAGTACCGATGGAATTAATCTTTTTGGTAACATAAGCAGTCGGCATAGCACTTGGCCGATTCTTTTGTGTATCTACAACCTTCCTCCTTGGTTGTGTATGAAGCGCAAGTACATCATGATGTCTCTACTTATCTCAGGACCAAAACAACCTGGAAACGATATTGATGTGTACCTAGCACCATTGATAGAGGATCTCCTAACAATGTGGAACCGAGGGGTGCAGGTATGGGATGCATACAAACAAGAGACCTTCATCCTACATGCTATGATATTCTGCACTATCAATGATTTCTCTGCCCTTGGAAATTTGACGGGCCGTACTACGAAAGGAGCCAAAGCCTGTCCCCACTGCGAAGATGAGACTGAGAGCGTGTGGCTGAAGAATTGCAGGAAAACAGTGTACATGTGTCACCGTAGGTTTCTTCCGAAGAATGACGCGTATCGTAAGAGGAAGAGGGAATTTGACGGCCACAAGGAAGATGGTTCAGCCCCGAAGCCTACATGTGGGAAAGAAGTTTACTCACGGGTGAAGGACATAGACGTTGTGTTTGGAAAGGGTCGTAAATTGAAACCCCGCACGAAGAACACTTGGAAGAAGAGATCGATATTTTGGGAATTACCGTATTGGGAGCATTTAGAGGTTCGTCATTGCATTGATGTCATGCATGTGGAGAAGAATGTTTGCGACAGTGTAATCGGCCTATTGTTGGACATTTCGAGGAAGACAAAGGATGGCGTCAATGTGCGGCGTGACATGATCGAAATGAAAATCAGGCTCGAGCTAGCACCGAGAGAGGACGATAAAGGCCTTATATACCTCCCCCCTGCATGCTACACTTTGTGCAAGGCTGAGAGGACAGAACTCTGTAAGTGTCTCTATGGTGTTAAAGTTCCATCGGGTTACTCCGCAAATATGAAAAATCTTGTGTCCATGGGCGATTTGAAATTGCTGGGTATGAAGTCTCATGATTGTCACGTGTTGATGACACAAATGCTTCCTGTTGCCATCCGGAGTATTCTGCCGCATAAGGTCAGAGAGACGATCACGAGGTTGTGTTATTTCTTCAATGCAATTTCTTGCAAGGTCATTGATCCCGATAGACTAGATTCTCTGCAGAGGGAGGTGGTTCGAACTCTCTGTCAGCTTGAGATGTATTTTCCTCCGTTGTTTTTTGATATCATGGTCCATCTCACCGTCCACCTTGTCAGAGAAATCAAGATATGTGGACCCGTGTTCCTACGTTATATGTATCCATTCGAGAGGTACATGGGTGTACTTAAGGCCTACGTGAGGAATCGGTCTCGGCCCGAGGGTAGCATTGTCCAAGGTTATGAAGCGGAAGAGGTTGTTGAGTTCTGCGTTGATTACATGGACGAGGTAGAAGCAATAGGACTTCCTGTGTCTCATCACGAGGGGAGGTTTGATGGTGTTGGCACTATTGGATGGAGAGCCATCAGTCCTGATTTCGATATGTACTTGAAAGCTCATTTTTGGGTCTTGCAACACATGACGGAGGTGTCTCCGTACATCGATGAGCACAAGGAGATGCTACGACAAGACAATCCTCGCCGATCCGAGGTTTGGATCACGGGACAACATAACAGTCAATTCAACGCGTGGATGAAAGTGCGAATCACCGGAGAGTCCGCAAGTGAGAACCTTAAATGGTTGGCAAAAGGGCCCACGTTTACTGTACAGACATGGCAGGGATGCGACATCAATGGGTACATATTTTACACGGAAGCTCAAGATCGAAAGAGCACTGTGCAAAATAGTGGAGTGAGTGTAGAAACTTTCCATGAGGAGTTCACCGAGACAGGCTCAACAAGGGTAGTACGTGGATTGAACTCATACTACGGGTTCATTGAAGAAATTTGGGAGCTCGATTACATACTGTTCAAGATTCCCCTGTTTCGATGCCGATGGGTCCAAATCCCACCAGGTATGAAGGTTGACAGTTATGGTTTCACTTCTGTGGATCTCGATCGAGTTGCTTATAAAGATGAGCCATTCATACTTGCGAAGCAAGCCATTCAGGTCATTTATGTCATTGACCCGGCCAATAAGAAGTGGCACGTCATTCTTCATGGCAAGAGAAGGATTGTTGGAGTTGAAAATGTCGTAGACGAGGAGGAATACAATCAATTTGATGAGATGCCTCCATTTGGGGATGGTGTACAGGTTGATATTGAAGACACCGACGAAACCAGTTACGTGCGTATGGATCACCAGGAAGGGTTATACTTTAAAGGTAATCAACTGTACGTCCTTATCTCTCTGTTTCCATCGGTATAGCTTATATATCTCCTCTAATTCTCGTCTTTGCAGGGCCGCGACAAGTGGAAAGTTGAGGATAACATGGCTGTGTATGTGGAAATTGTCGGTCAAAGTCCCCATATGTATGTAACATTTATTTGAGTATGCTCCACATTGTATGTTAAATTTATTTGAGCATGCTCCACATTGTACCTTAATCAATACTTCCGGTGTAATATCCCACTTATTGATAAACTAAGGATAATTATGTCGTGTGGTTATCCATAAACTGTCAATAATTACACATAGCATAGTTAAAACATTTTACAATACGATGCTAAGGGAAGCAAAAGGAGGGTTAGCGCAAGCTAATCAAAAAGTGCAGAAGCTAGTCTCCTGCCCTACCCTCAACCCAGTAGCAACAGCCTCAAGCTGCCCTCCGGTCCTAACTAGACGATGAGCGGTGAGGCTCCCTCCACTCGGGGTCCTCCTCCACCTCCTCTAGATCGACTCGTGCCACTGGGTCTAGCCTTGAAGACGAATGGTGACTACCTCCTTGTCCCTGCAGATTGTTAGCTGAAACCTTGTATTAGTTAGTTGGTTAGTTGGTTTGGTAAAGGGCCATGCATGAGCTCACTGTTTGTGTGCATGCCGTGCATGGCGCTATAGTGGTTATGGGCCGTGGCGAGAATAGCTCGCGGACGAGCCGAGTCGTGCGTGAACGGGACGCACGCTGCGCGGGTCGTGGGGATGGACGCGGCTGAGGCGTGGCGTGAGAAGCGCTCGCGTGGTTTCCTTTCTGTTGTAATCGCTGTCAATAAAAGGGGAAGTAAAACAACAAAAACGCAGCAGCTTCACGCAGCACCAAACTCTCTGTCTCACAGTATTCATTGTAGTTGTCTTGTTTCTTCTCCAGCACCGGGAATCATCGCCGGCTGGAGAGCTAACACAGATGACCTGTTCATCCTCCTCAGGCAAGCTGAGGTACATCCAAGGAGGAAATTGCTGCCTGTAGGCGCGAGCATCTCCTACGTGGACAAGTCTGGCCCTAGGCCCTCGAAATTGGTCTCAAGTGCAAGGAATGAGTACTCTCTTTCCCCTCGCCCTCGACTCCATACACTAGGCATAAGAACCCTGCTGGCCCTCCACCTCCTGTTGGCCACTAGGTCTCTTAACTCCCTCAGTGATCCGACTCCATCCTCATCTGCTACTCCAAGAAATGGCGACGAACAAACTAATGCTCTCTAAGAAAACGAGAGTACCTGGTCTACCTATGGTCACGACCTACAGTCAAGTTGCACTCTAATACCACCTTTGTCAAAGGCAGCCCGTCCAGGGATAGACTCTTCCTCAACTCACAGCTGCCCATGTTGTGTTGCGAGGCGAAGTATATCACAGACACAACTATACATAGATACGATTTGTACCAAAATAGTTTATTTACAAAAGCTGGCATCCAAGCCTTACTTACATAATGGCCAATAGGGCTGAATTAAGCTTTTAAAGGTTTTAGCAAAACATCGTGATGGCCTTCCCACAATTGACAGCTTGACTATGGTACGCAACTTCAAAAGATCGGGTCAAACTCTTAGTCTTACATTGGCTCAGGACTGAATTCCAAACATCCCAAGTCCTCAGCACAAACTTCTTCTGGATCACAGATTTCAAGGATGAGTACTAGGTACTCAGCAAGCCATGTACAACAAATGCATTTATTATACCATGCCACAGTTGTTTACCAATAACAGGGTAGGCTGATATTCCCAATTGGTATGAAAGCTTTCTGTCTTGAACCAGATGGTCATTACTCCGAACTAGCTCGGGTAACAATCCTCGTCAACTAGCCCCCAAATTTGAAGAAAATGAAGAGACATATTTACTTCAAATTTTAATCTTGCATCGGATAAGTGGCCCGACGCTTCAACTTCCACACTTAGTGGCGCACTACGTGCGGTGGTTTATTTCCCGAGACGGGTTCCGTGTTGTTTTTGACAGGTAATGATAGCATCGTTGATTTGTCTTTTAACCAGAGATAAAACTGTAAATATGTTTTAAGAACTCGAGGCATTCGAAAAATGAACCGTCACCTCTGTGTGCTATAAATACCGAAGCCTCTTAACCCTAAAACTTCACAAGTTTTTTCTCGGCTAAGTCTTTTCCAGAGCTATCTCTTCTTCTCTTCTGTTTCCACCTCAATGGAAAATCAGGACTCCAAGAACATCATTGAGATTGAAAGTGATGAAGAGGAAGTGATACCCGAACTTGACCAGGATTTCCAGAAGGTAAGTCTTTCCTGGAACTTTTGGTTCAAGTTGTCATTTGTTATTCTGATCATTTCCAAAATACTTTTTGGGAATTCACAGGTGACCGAAGACCTGGTTCCTCCAAGGAAGAAACCCAAGGTTGACGAGGGATCCTCCAGTAGCGTTGCAGCTATAGGTGCAAAGGTTCGGGATGCATCATTGCTCTCTCTTCCTTTGACCCCCTATAGTTCTTCCTATGCATGCTACATTGTCGCGAGCGGACAATGTAGCTGCTCTTGATCAGACTTCACAGGATGACCAGCTTTCTGGTGGGAAGATTGCACTTTCGCGACCAGGTGGTCCTCGACCTTCGTCGGGTGACCTGATTTTTGGAGGAAGTTCTGCATCTCCTCATTTGTCTCCAATGCAAGGATTGGTAATTATCTCAATTCCCCTTATGAATCGTTTCGTCCTTGAAGCTAACACATGCGGATGCAGGAGACCAAAATTGCCAGGGCCTCCAGCGACCAGCCTGCCAACTTCCAAGTTCTTAGCAAAGGTGCAGCCTTCGAGCAAACTCTCCAAGAAGAAAAAGAGGCGCTGGAGAAGCATTCTGAAGAGATGTCCTCAACCATTCTGCATCTGGCAGAATGTCTTGACAACTCTCACAAAGAGGCACACCAACTTCGCTTGGAGAGAGACCACGCTCGGCAGCAGCGAGAACTCTCCGATATGATCAGGAGTAGTAGTGCTTCTTTGCTCCAGGATGATGTAGATAGGCTTAGAGTAGTTGCTAGTTCTCTTGGGGCGGTCAGTGTAGATCCTACTGACGCCAATATGTCCTTAGGAGAACTTTGTAAACTTCTCTCGGATCAGGTCGATGCTCTGGTCGCCTGTATCCCTTTTGTATGTAAAGATTGTCATTAATAAAAATTTCTTTTACCTTTCATACCTTGATTTCTCAAGAAGGATTGTGCAAGACTTATAATCCCGAATAAAAGCTTCTTCACAATCTCTGTGCGAGAACATGGTCACAAAAAATGCTTTTGCAACCAAGCATACTCAGGTAAATCCGAAGTAAAAACTTTTTCGATCAGAAACGCACTGATGTGTTATACCGCGACCAGTTCTGGTATTGCGATTAGAACTGAAGCCGCGATCAGAACATAATACCTTGATCGAATGACAATCGTATATATTGCGATTACCCACTTGCAGCGATCATAGAATTGCGCTACGATCAACATGCAAATCTTAACACGATCACAGAACTGCATTGTGATCAGCACACAGAAATTATTTTACAAAAAACATGAGGGATTATTTCCTCAATAATCTTTGCAAAATTTTCATGTCTTTGTGTGCACCCTAGCCCCCGAATTCGAAACAAAAAATAATAAAAATATATTTTGTTCCGGATTCACTGTAGGGAGTGCATAACGGGTTTCCAGAGAGAAGGCACCCATTATGGGAAATCAATAAAATATTCGACGAAGGGTTGTCTCGGGTATATAAAAGGAGAAGGTAGCTTCCTAAGGAAGCTTCACAAGCCAAAACCCTTCATTTGCCTTAGAGTTTCTCGCCGCACAAAACCCTGTTTTGCATTCCTCATTTTCGTCGCCTCCAAAGTCACCACCTTTCTTCCCAATACTTCGCAAGAAATGGCATCCTGGAGCCAATCCGTCCACCATACAGAAGAGAGTCTGGTGGCACTAGAGAAGGAAGAGATTCTCCCTCCGCGGCTGTTGATCAACTGTCGGCCAGCGGAGAAAGATCAAGAAACCCCAATCGTCCAAGAGGGTGAGTTGGTGATCTTCGAGGAAAACCTGCGCTGCAGGTTCCGATTCCCAGAGAGCGAGTTCCTGAAGGGAATCTTGGAGCATTATGGGTTGGAGTTAGTGAATCTCCACCCAAATGCAGTTCTTATTCTGGCGATCTTCCAACACCTTTGCGAAGCCTTCGTCGGAGTGTTTCCAAGCGTGGAGCTTTTCCGACGCTTCTACTTCTCGGCATGGTCGAAGAGTGTCAATGCCGCTGGGTGCATCTACTTCCATATAAGGGAGAAGAAAGAGTACCCATTCCCGCCCTTGCGGGATTCAGTACACGGGTGATACCAGAAATGGTTCTACTACACCCCTCCGTCGGAGAGCAGACTATGGTTCGCGAGCTCCAAACCGGAGAAAGTAAATGAGTTGGACTCCCTTCCTGCTCTGAGCGCAGAGCAGAAGAAACAAGCCCAAGCAATTCTTCACCTAGTCCAGCAGGGCTTGACTGCGCGCGACATCATACGCGGTTTCGTGAAGAATCGGATAAGCCCCTTGCGTGAAAGGGCTCATCCGGCTTGGGAAATCCAGTCCATCACTACCACAGAAACAGACATCCTGGACGGCAAATCACAGACGGGTATGAACTGTTCAATGGAAAACCGTCTGTGAAGGCCTGGCGGGAGAATATGTTCAGATATCACAGACGGTTCTGACGTCAAAAACAACTGTGAGAGTAAACCAGACGGTTCTGAACACAAAACCGTCTGTGATAGTATACTTATCACAGACGGCTCTAACCTAAAAACCGACTGTGATATATACAATCGGTTCCCAGCTAAGAACCGTCTGTGATAGTCTAATTATCACAGACGGTTCTAACCTAAAACCCGACTGTGATATATACAGACGGTTCTGAGTTCCGAACCGTCTGTGATAATTAGACTATCACAGACGGTTCGGAACGCAGAACCGACTGTGATTTATACAGTCGGTTGTAAACCACGAAGCGTCTGTGATAGTGTAGTTATCACAGACGGTTCTAATGTATGAACCGACTGGAAAAGTACCGGCGCTTCGAATTCTCAACTGTGATCATTTCTGTCTCCGATCTTCGCGCGCGGCGCCTAGGAGAACACGAAGCATCGCTTTGGAAGTTCTATAAATTGACAGTGGAAAAATTGTCATTTACTTTACAAGTTTTTATAGTTCTCAGACTGTTTGACTCCTTAGCTTCTCTGCGCCAATGGCATCCTCGATGGCATCGTCAGCCTCGCCCTCCCCGGTATGAACTCTCAATCTTTTGGACTTACCCCTGTATTGTTAATCCATGTTCAATACATTCTTGACCTGTTGATTTGCACAGGGAAGGGGAGCCGTGGAAGACACTGCCACAGTCAAGGCCGAGCTGAGGGCCCTCCAGGAGGAGCACAAGCTCCTCACGGAGAAGCACACTCGGCTACGGCTTGACCTTGACGATCTCTTCCATCGCATTCAGCGCATGAAGACGGATGGTGACAATGCTAGGGCGAGGACGAGGCGTCTTCACGAGGAGAAGAAAGCCGCGGATATGACCATCGCTGGCTGCGGTTTGACAATGAAGGATACCATCGCGAAGCTGAGGGAGGTCGCAGGCCTTCTCGACGCTGAAGTAGTTGATCCTGAGAAGGACAACTTGTCGCTGGAGGAGTCCTGCGTCCTGGCTGCAAGTCAAACTGACTTTATTCTAGATGCAGCCAGGGCTAAGACCACTCCTTGACCTAGCATTCTGTATTTTTACTTTTTTTTGTAAGTGATGAAACAAATTATTGAAAACTTTGTTCTTTATGTCAACTTTCTAATTTTCCAGCACATTCTTGGACTGCATGCAATCTTCCCTCTTTCTTTATCTTTCGTTGGCTTTTGTCGAACATTCGACCATACAAAGGTATGTACACTGTGTGCGATCAAGGAACGACTATCGCGATCTTTGGCTTGTGATCGGAGCCCTTGAAATAATATAGAAACAATATAGAGGTCGCAGGTCCCATGCAAATAATATAAAAAGAATATAGAAGTTATATATCAACGTGCTTTGAAATATCACAAACGGCTCTGAGGTAAAAAACATCTGTGATAGTCACATTAGAGACGGTTTTTACGTAAGGCCCGACTGTGATGGTCCCAACAGTGTCCTCGAGTCGACTCGAATTCTTAACCTCTATCAATATCACAGACGGTTCTTAACTCCAAACCGTCTGTGATAGTAAACGGACATATTAAAGACAGTTCGGACATCAGAACCGTCTGTAATATTAAAGCAGACGGTTTTGATCTCCCAACCGTCTGTGATAGTCCCAACAGTGCAATTCTCTACATGCAATTGTTGATAACCGCACATAATAACTGAGCAGATGAAGAGACTTAATTATTTACTTCAAATTTAATTTGCATCGAATTATGTAATCTGACTTTTCAACTTCCTCGCCTCGAATTCTCGACCTCTATCAATATCACAGACGGTTTTTAACTCCAAACCGTCTGTGATAGTAAACAGACATATTAAAGACGGTTCGGACATCAGTACCGTCTGTAGTAGTAAAGCAGACGGTTTTGATCTCCCAACCGTCTGTGATAGTCCCAACAGTGCAATTCTCTACATGCAATTGTTGATAACCGCACATAATAACTGAGCAGATGAAGAGACTTAATTATTTACTTCAAATTTATTTTGCATCGAATTATGTAATCTGACTCTTCAACTTCCTTTGCCGTGTTGCAGTTTATCTCCCGAGAAGTTGTATATCATGAATTTATTGGCCTTGAAAACCAGTACTAGTGCGCTTTTTAGAACTCGAGGCACCCGTGCATATGAACCGTCACCTTCTGTTTCTATAAATAGCGAGGCTCCTAAATCCCTGTCTTTATTCCCTCCTCAACTCCCACCTTGATGGCGAGCCGAGATTCCAGTGAGGTTATTGAAATAGAGAGTGATGAGGAAGAGATAAGGAATGAACTCGATCAGGATCTTCAGAAAGTAAGTCCTCTCTGAAACTCTAATGCAGATCTTTCTTTTATGACTTGATTACCTCGAAACAAATGCATTTCGAAATCCACAGGTGCTTGAGGAAATGCTCCCTCCAAAGAAGAGACTTAGAAATGATGAAAGATCATACAGTGGAGCTGCAGCGAAGACTCTAGAGGGTGCTGAGGCCTGTGTTGCCACATTGCCCCTTGCAACCTCTCCAGTTGCATCGACTCCACCTTTGGAGATCCACAATAATCCTTCCAATATCCCCTCTCCAACACCTTTGTATCATCAGCTTTTCTGGGGTAAGGCTCACACTTCCACGTCCAAATCCACTCCGAAGCTTGGCAATCATCTTCACCCTCCCAGCATACGCCCCTAGGAGAAGCTGGAGAAGCATATGTGCAGGAGGAGAAAGCTGCCTTGTGCAAAACTCTCCAAAAAAAAAAGAGGCGCTGGAGAAGCATTCTGAGGGGATGTCTTTTGCCATTCTGCACTTGGCAGAGTGCATGCTTTGAGTTGCAGCTTCATCTCCACCTTGGTTGTATCAACTTTAATTTCTTGGATGATCCTACTGATGCCAAATCCACTCCTTTGGTGAGAGATGATGTTGATAGTCTTAGAGCCATTGGTAGTTCTCCTGGGGCGGCCAGTGTAGATCCTACTGACGCCAATACGTCCCTAGGAGAACTTTGTAAATTACTTTCGGAACAGGTCGACACTAATCAATTGGTCGCTTAATTAATAGTATCTCTTATGTATGGAAAGATTGTAAGAAATAAGAAATTTCTTTTCCTTATATATCTGGCTTTCGATTGATTATGTAACTGATAATCACCAAATGATGTTCTGTGTAAAAATGTTAACAAGAAAATACTGCTGCGATCAAGTCGGTTTTTAACTCAAAACCGTCTCTGCTTGAAAGATTACAGACGGTTTTAATTTCAGACATATATATAAAACAAATATGAAAAACAAGATAAAACCAAACAGTCTGAACGTTCATTTTTGTAAATACTAACATTGAAATAAGATAGAACCAAATATGAAAAACATGTGGAACAACTGATGACCAGTAGTCGAATGCAAACAAAAAAACCGGGATATTAAAGACGGTTCGGACTTTAAAACCGTCTGTGTTATCACAGACGGTGCTGAGGTAAAAACCGACTGTGATAACAACATACACAGACGGTTCTGAGGTAAAAACCGACTGTGATAATAACGTAGACGGTCGGATGTGATAACACAGACGGTTCAGATGTGAGAACCAACTGTCATAATCAAATACACAGACGGTTCTGATGTAAAGCGGATGGTTTGGAGTTCATAACCGTCTGTGATATTTCTTTTCTTCAATAATGCACCGATATTACCGACGGTATTATATAGAACCGTCTGTACTGAACCTGGTATAAAAGGTCTTTTGGCGGATGTTTTGAGCTAGTCGTACTCTCTTGCTCGACCTACACTGTCCAGTTCGAAGAGATTTGGGGCAAGGAAGAGCGAAATCTCGAAAGGCAGGGGGAGCATTTGGGGGCAAAAATTTGAGGATCGAACCAAGGTTGGTTACTTGCTCCCAAGGCTTACACATTACTTGATTTCATCATCAATATCGATCTCCATTGATTTACTAATTAGCATGTGTATGAATTTGATTTATTGCAGATGGTCCGAGACTGGATGTATAATGACAACCGAGTGGGTGAGGAATACATGAAAGGTGTTTTTGATTTCGAAAAGGTTGCTGTGCAAGACATGGCGAAGAAGGGTTTACCATATATGTACTGTCCTTGTGTAGACTGCCAGAATATTAAGATGTTCACCAACTCATCTCAAATTGTCGCCCACTTGATCCGACGTGGTTTCAAAAAGGGGTACACGTGTTGGGTCCACCATGGAGAAGAGCCAACTGCAGAAACAACTGCCACTCAGGTTGAGGAACAGGACATGCCGGATCCAAACAACGACTTTGACGAGGATATGCCAGAGGATGACCATTTAGATGACATGTTGCGTGATGTGGAAGGAAATTACAGTGAAAGGGGGTTTGGCAAATTCAAGCGCTTGATTGAGGACTCAGAGAGGCCGTTGTTCCCTGGTTGCAAGTCGAAATACACAAAGTTGGCCTCTGTGCTTGAACTGTTAAAATTGAAGGCAAGCAACAGCTGGACCGACAAGAGTTTCACAGCACTGTTAGATCTTTTGGCGAAATGCTCCCGGAAGGAAACGAGTTGCCAAAAAACACCTACCAAGCGAAAAAGCTGTTGTGTCCTTTGGGAATGGAAGTAGAAAGGATACACACATGCCCTAATGATTGCATCCTTTACCATAACGACTACAAAAATATGCATGTTTGTCCGGTGTGCGGCGCATCCCGCTATAAGCGTACTAAGGACCGAACAGACGACGGCGACTGCACGGAGATAAAGGAAGGACCTCCTGCTAAGGTGTTGTGGTATTTGCCAGTCATTCCCCGCTTGCAGCGTTTGTTTGCAAACCGTAAAGAGGCAAAATTACTGCGTTGGCACTCGGAAGACCGGAAGAAGGATGGAAAGTTGAGACACCCCGCTGATTCTTCGCAGTGGAGAAACATCGACAGGGAATTTGTTAACTTCGGATCAGAATTGAGGAATATAAGGTTCGGGTTGAGTACCGATGGAATTAATCCTTTTGGTAACATGAGCAGTCGGCATAGCACTTGGCCGGTTCTTTTGTGTATCTACAACCTTCCTCCTTGGTTGTGTATGAAGCGCAAGTACATCATGATGTCTCTACTTATCTCAGGACCAAAACAACCCGGAAACGATATTGATGTGTACCTAGCACCATTGATAGAGGATCTCCTAACAATGTGGAACGAAGGGGTGCAGGTATGGGACGCATACAAACGAGAGAACTTCATCCTACGTGCTATGATATTCTGCACCATCAACGATTTCCCAGCCCTTGGAAATTTGTCGGGCCGTACTACGAAAGGAGCCAAAGCCTGCCCCTACTGTGTGGCTGAAGAATTGCAGGAAAACAGTGTACATGCGTCACCGTAGGTTTCTTCCGAAGAATGACGCGTACCGTAAGAGGAAGAGGGAATTTGACGGCCACAACGAAGATGGTTCAGCCCCGAAGCCTACGCGCGGGAAAGATGTTTATTCACGGGTGAAGGACATAGACGTTGTGTTTGGAAAGGGTGGTAAATTGAAACCCCGCACGAAGAACACTTGGAAGAAGAGATCGATATTTTGGGACTTACCGTATTGGGAGCATTTAGAGGTTCGTCATTGCATTGATGTCATGCATGTAGAGAAGAATGTTTGTGACAGTTTAATCGGCCTATTGCTGAACATTCCAGGGAAGACAAAGGATGGCATCAATGTGCGGCGTGACATGATCGAAATGAGAATCAGGCCCGAGCTAGCACCGAGAGAGGACGATAAAGGCCGTATATACCTCCCCCCCGCATGCTACACTTTGTGCAAGGCTGAGAGGACAGAACTCTGTAAGTGTCTCCATGGTGTTAAAGTTCCATCGGGTTACTCCGCAAATATGAAAAATCTTGTGTCCATGGGCGATTTGAAATTGCTGGGTATGAAGTCTCATGATTGTCACATGTTGATGACACAAATGCTTCCTGTTGCCATCCAGAGTATTCTGCCGCATAAGGTCAGAGAGACGATCACGAGGCTATGTTTTTTCTTCAATGCAATTTCTTCCAAGGTCATTGATCCCGATGGACTGGATTCTTTGCAGAGCGAGGTGGTTCGAACTCTCTGTCAACTTGAGATGTATTTTCCTCCATCGTTTTTTGATATCATGGTCCATCTCACCGTCCACCTTGTCAGAGAAATCAAGATATGTGGACCCGTGTTCCTACGTTATATGTATCCATTCGAGAGGTACATGGGTGTACTTAAGGCCGACGTGAGGAATCGGTCCCGGCCCGATGGTAGCATTGCCGAAGGTTATGCAGCGAAAGAGGTTGTTGAGTTCTGCGTCGATTACATGGCCGAGGTAGAAGCAATAGGAGTTCCTGTGTCTCGTCACGAGGGGAGGCTTGATGGTGTTGGCACTATCAGACGGAGAGCCATCACTCCTGATTTCGATATGTACTCGAAAGCTCATTTTTGGGTCTTGCAACACATGACGGAGGTGTCTCCGTACATCGACGAGCACAAGGAGATGCTACGACAAGACAATCCTCGCCGATCCGAGGTTTGGATCACGGGATAACATAACAGTCGATTCAACGCGTGGATGAAGGTGCGAATCACCGGAGAGTCCGCAAGTGAGAACCTTAAATGGTTGGCAAAAGGGCCCACGTTTACTGTACAGACTTGGCAGGGATACGACATCAATGGGTACACATTTTACACGAAAGCTCAAGATCGAAAGAGCACTGTGCAAAATAGTGGAGTGAGCGTAGAAGCTTTCCATGAGGGGTTCACCAAGACAGGCCCAACAAGGGTAGTACGTGGATTAAACTCGTACTACGGGTTCATTGAAGAAATTTGGGAGCTCGATTACGTACTGTTCAAGATTCCCCTGTTTCGATGCCGATGGGTCCAAATCCCACAGGGTGTGAAGGTTGACAGTTACGGTTTCACTTCTGTGGACCTGGATCGCGTTGCTTATAAAGATGAGCCATTCATACTTGCAAATCAAGCCATTCAGGTCATTTATGTCACTGACCCGGCCAATAAGAAGTGGCACATCGTCCTTCATGGCAAGAGAAGGATTGTTGGAGTTGAAAATGTCGTAGACGAGGAGGAATACAATCAATTTGATGAGATTCCTCCATTTGGAGATGGCGTACAGGTCGATACTGAAGACACCGACGAAACCAGTTACGTGCGTATGGATCACCAGGAAGGGTTATACTTTAAAGGTAATCAACTGTACGTCTTATCTCTCTGTTTCCATCGGTATAGCTTATATCTCCTGTAATTCTCGTATTTGCAGGGCTGCGGCAAGTGGAAAGTTGAGGATAACATGGCTGTGTACGTGCAAATTGTCGGTGAAAGTTCCCATTTGTAAATTTAACATACAATATTACGTGGAGCATGCTCAAGTTACAGAGCATTTGGACTACATTGTAACCAATTATCGGATATACGTACATAGTAACCAATTTACAGAGTATTTGGACTACATTTGAAATATCTGAGTGTTCATTTAAAACATGTTTTCGAGCATTCAGAGTTGAAAGCTACAGATCAGTTTCAATTTGTAAAACTAACGTTCAATAGAGAGATTATCAAGGACGGTTTTGACCTAGCACAGACGGTGCACAGTCGGTTCTCAACTCACAACCGTCTGTGATAATCTCTCACTATGTAGATTACCACAGACGGTGTTTATTTGAGAACCGACTGTGATAATATTATCACAGACGGTTATATATATAAAACCGTCTGTGATATTTTCAACAGTGTCCGACTCTTCGAGTTCTTAACGTGCACCGTCGGTTCTCAATTCCAAACCGTCTGTGATAATCTCAGGCACAGTCGGCTCTCAACTCAAAACCGTCTGTGATAATCTCTCTGGTGACTACGATTATTATAGACGGTTTCGATGTGAGAACCGACTGTGATATATACTATTATAGACGGTTCAGATGTGAGAACCGACTGTGATAATACCGACGCGGTACATAGTTCAAGGCGGGCTTTATCCCGCTCATTCTACTTCGCCCTAGCTCTGTTTGCCCTAGCTCTCTCCGCCCTCGCACCGTCCGTCGCGATCACCTCCATCGCCTCCCACCTTCTCCTCTCCGTCCGTTGCGATCACCTGCATCGCCTTTCCACCGTCAGGCGCGATCACCTCCATCGCCTCCCCACCATTTCTGTCATTCTTGTATGGGTTTTGTTATAGAATTATTAGTTGCATATTTACTTAAACTGTTCTCTCTTTCACTTATGTTAGGAACTATGTCTGGTGACGAAATGCACCACTCGGGGACTCAGGGTGACCTCGCTGGCGATGAGACGCCTGGGCCGGAGGTCGCCTCGTCCGCCGTGACCCCGCAGAAGAAGGGAAAGGGGCGAGGCCGGACGACATGCGCGCGTCTGAACAAGGGGGAAAAGCAGCACGTCCAGTTCGACGACAATGGTGTGCCGGAAGCTCCGCCCAAACTTGTCGGTCAGTACCGCTCACTATGCGGCAAAGTGGCAAGGGAGCGGGTGCCCATCACCACCTCCGACTGGGGTCAAGTGCCCCCAGAGTGCAAGGATGCGCTGTGGGAAGAAGTGCAGGCGGCGTTTCACATTCCGGAGGATCGCCACTTCACCGTCCGCCGGAGGACACTTATGTCAATAAACAAGGCGTGGAGGAACTTCAAGAGCGAACTTGTCAGGCACTATGTGAAGGAGTCGACGACCCCCTTCAATGACTACCCTTTCGTGACTCCCGAGGAATGGCAGCAGTTCGTAGAGATGAAGGGCAAGCCTGAGTTCCAGGAGCTTAGTGCGAAGGCCCAGGCTAACCAGGCCAAGAACACCCACCCACTACAGACTAGGCACCGGTGGGTATGTGGGGAAGAAGGCGCTGTGGAGGAAGCAGGACGAGGAAGCTTCACAGTCTTCGGCCGGCAGTCCTTATGCGGGCATAACGGACGTGCGCGCCCGCAATTGGTGCCGAGCTAGATAGACGATGGACTCCTCCGGAAGCGTCTCCGTGAATAACCCTGCGGACAGGGAAGTGATCGACCGACTGGTAAGATTGTCCGATCACGTACTATCCTCATAACACGCATGCAATGGGCTGTATTGCTAAGTTGTCCTGTTGCAGGTGACGCTGAGTGCGCAGGCGGCATCTGGAGAGTTCAACCTGAGGAGGGAGAGGGATATCCTCACAGCGGCGCTAGGAAACAAGGAGCATCCAGGCCGCGTGCGCGGCCTCGGCGCCACTGTGCCTTGGAGGCATGGTTTCCCCGATGATGAGGAGGCGGCTAAGAGGAGAAAGAGATCCCACCAAGCCCGCGATGAACGGCTCAAGGAGGAGATGCGATCGGAGTTCGCTGTTCGGGACAAAGCACTCCTGCAGCAGTTGTCGGAGATGCGGTCCATGTACGAAGAGCTAAGAAAGGCGACCCAGGGCACCCCTGTTCTAGCAGCTGGCGCAGACCCAGCGGAAGTACCGACCCCCATTGGCCACCGTAGTAGCTGCGCGTCTGCGCCGGGGTCTTCGCAGACGGAGCCCTCTCCAAAGTATCCGGTGGACTCTCTGCAGGTAATGACCGTTAATGCGCACTGTTTGTCTATGTTAATTCATTCGAAAGTGAGAAGCGGTGAAATTCAACATGTTAATGCGCACTGTTTGTAGGAACCCGCCTCCTGCAAGCTTATGGTGCTGGCCGGTGTCTTCCCGATCGAGGCTGCCCGTGGGATGGCGCAACCATGCACGGCGGGGGCCACAATCCATGGTGCCCCTCTATGTGAGGGTTTTGCACGTGTCCAAGTGGACAGTGTCTTTGACCATTGCAAGGGTTTTCCATTGGAGAAGCCGCCGAACGACGAGATTACCACTCTCGGGGATGCGGTGCACACGTTCGTGCAATGGCCCAAGAAAGACATCGTCCTGTATGAGGTAATTCCCCCACCAGTTTCATAATTTGTACTGTAATAATAGCCCTCAGAGTTAGTGTCCTAATACGTAGGTTCTTACATCGCAGACATCACAGACCGAGACGCGGCCTACTAGCCAGCATACCCCTTCGACGACGAAGCTGACTCCGAGTAAGAGGCAACCATTCAAGAAGCTGGCTATGAGGGGAAAAGCAAAGAAGAGCCCGTCGAAGGAGAGCGAGAAGAGTGCGCCAGCTCTCATGCCGTTCTCTCTGGGGATGCCCATGGCCTCCGATACCGCAATTTCGAGCATGGGGTTAGCATGCTAGAGCCTGCATGCATGGTACATGAGGAGGACAAACCAGACCAGGACGCAGTGTCCGACGCACATCATGGTCAAGTACACCGTGGCAGAGTTCCATCACGACGTTGGGACCTACTCGGTGACCTTCGAAGACCTGCACAATTTGCTAAACAAAGATGCGCTCGACTTGTCAATCCTACGGTCTTGGGTGCTGTAAGTATCCTACTATCCGTGCATATACGGATATATGTCATTTATTAATTGGTTACTTCCGTGCAGCTGCATGGCCAACTATGCCAAATCCAAGGGCATACCTGTTGGTTTTTTGGACCCCCAGATGGTAGCCGAGGTGATGTTTAGGACCGACACAGACTTCGTTGTCGACTACATCAAAAGAGGGTTGCTTGCTCAGGTCGACAAGGAGTATATACTTGTACCCTACAACCAGAGGTGAGTGCTTTCATCAGTACTTCACCCGTAGATTAGTGTCTCCATGTGCACACCCCCAAATTTAGATTAAATTTTTAATTCTCTACGTGTAATATGTAGCTACCACTGGATCCTGCTGCTACTTATTCCGAAAAGCAACAAGGTGTTCTACCTTGACTCATTGCAGAGGAAAGGGTACTCGTATTGCGGCGCACGAGATGTATTCGGAAGGTGATGTGGACCTGTCTTGCATGCATCTAGATTTACTGTCCTCAAATTGTCAATTTCGGCTATCCTCAAACTGTCAATTTTGACTATCTACAGGGCTTTCACGAAGTACTTTGCCGAGGTAGGGAGACAACACGAGCGGCGAGCCGATAAGTTTCAGTGGTTACAATTTTCGGTACAAATTTCAACTGGCATCTGTTTTATTTTATAACTTGTCCCCACCTAACTCTCGGTCTGTAAATTGGCAGTGCCATCAGCAGCCGGATGACAATACATGTGGGTTCTACGTGATGCGCCACATGTATGACCTGATCATCACCCCTCACCGGCCCGATTTCCCCGAGGTATTACAACTGCTCCCCTTAATTTGTCTCGATTTGACAGAATTTACAACTTAATTCAGCTAATTTTTTATGTACCAACTCTTGCTGCAGGGGGTCGACTTCCCTTCAGAAAGCCTTGACCCTCGGCAGATTGGTAATGTCCGAGGGATGCTCGCTAAGTTTTTCCTTTCGGAGGTCATATCACCCAAGGGGAAGTTTAGGGACCCGCAAGGTTCGTATTAGTGCGGCCTTACATTTATTTGTACATCTAACACACTTTAATTGTCGATTACATTTATTTGTTCAATTGTACATATTTCTGAGTTCTGTGCTGTATATATGAAATGCTATACAGAGAGGGGTGCAAATATATTTGAGTACTGCATGTGCATATGAAACTGTATATATTTGAGTACTGTACAAATATAATTCTGAGTTCAATTGTACAAATATATATGCATGAGACTGTATATATTTGAGTACTATGCATGTATGAAATTCATGAACTGTATATATGAAAATGCAATTTGTACAGAGGACATCTGTGAATGTTATAATCTCAGACGGTTTGTAAGATCAAAACCGTCTGTGCATGCACAGACGGTTTTGATCTTACAAACCGTCTGAGATTATAACAGTCACAGATAATAACACATCGCAGATGGTTTTGACCTCAGATCCGCCTGTGATATCAGACTATCACAGACGGTTCTGAGATAATAACACTATCACAGACGGTTTCAATATTAACACCGTCGCTGATATCGCAGATTGGTTTAACCTCCAAGCCGTCGGTAATAATATGAGTATCACAGACGGTTGTGAGATCAAAGCCGTCTGTGAATTATGAGTATCACAGTCTGTTATAACATCAAAGCCGTCTGTGACACAGACGGTTTTGATGTCAAAACCGTCTGTATATACTAAAGTATCACAGACGGTTCTGTTCTCACACCCGTCTGTGATAGTACAAGTATCACAGACGGTTCTGATGTCAAAGCCGTCTGTGATACTCATACTATCACAGACGGTTCTGATGTCAAAGCCGTCTGTATATACTAAAGTATCACAGATGGTTCTGATGTCAAAACCGTCTGTGTATACTCAAATATCACAGACGGCTCTGAGAACAGAACCGTCTGTGATAGTGTGACTATCACAGACGGTTCTGACCTTATAACTGTCTGTGAAATATGAGTATCACAGACGGTTCTGACCTTATCACAGATGGTTCTGACCTTATATCAGTCTGTGAATGGATATATCACAGACGGTTGAAAACATCAAAAACCGTCTGTGATAGTGCATGATTATCACTGACTCGAATATCACTGACGGGTAAGAACCGTCTGTGATGTCTGTTTTGACCCGACTGTGATGATGAATTCTGTAGTAGTGCATGGTGGACAGTACCCTGGACTACAATAATGGTATGTCCTTTAATCAACAAAACATACATTTTTACTAACTAAAAATATTGTATTTGTTAACATGCTTGTTTGCGACACAGCCCTGTCTTTGTCCGAGATCGAAAAACGGACAAACTACCTCCCCAGGTGTACAACGCCGGCGACGATCTTAAACAAGAGCGCCGAAAGGTATGACCTTTCCTAACAAGATCTGTTGTAAATCATGCACTTGTCTTGTATTACCAAAAGCATTTGGAATAATACAGCTTCTGGGGAAGTTTGCTGAGGCAATGCGTCCAAGCGAGGACGCTGGTCCCTCGGAGAGACCTGCGAAGAGGGTGAGGAGGACCCCTTCGAAACACACAGCGAAGGAGTCTGCTCCCAAAAAGCCTAAGAAGATTCTGGGAGAGGCTTCTTCGCAGAAGAAAACCCCTATCGCGAAAAAGACTGCGGTAAGATATTCAGTACCCCCTGTAACCCCAAGTACGAGTAGAAATTACTTCTTCGTCATATAGGGTGAAGGAAGCGAGGATGAGGAGGACGACATTCCTCTTATCCGCCGCAAAAGGACTCCTGCCAGTCCTAGGGCGGTGAGTACTTCACTCCTGACAACAGGAGTGATGACTGAACAAGATCCCGCAACCACAACTGATCTCATGGTCGTGGACGAAGTTCCAGTGCCTGCGGTCCAGGAAGCTCCAGAACCAATGGTTTCATCTTTACCAACAGAAGAAGTTACTCCGGTAAGGACCCTTACAGTCTTGTCTTTTATCGTTCCTCAGGTGTATTCTCATAGACTTGCATACACACAGGGAGAAAAGGACAAGGTCCTATTCAGGAAAAGGAA
The DNA here is from genome assembly GCA_019359835.1 of Pharus latifolius. Classification (NCBI taxonomy): domain Eukaryota; kingdom Viridiplantae; phylum Streptophyta; class Magnoliopsida; order Poales; family Poaceae; genus Pharus; species Pharus latifolius. The sequence goes on along the minus strand of CM033321.1, from coordinate 34,124,988 downwards.
GACCAGGACAGATGATGACTGTCCTCTTTTCCCCGGAGAATCATGCTCGAAATCCCAGGAATGGACAGGATTTCGAGTGAGGTAAGAATCTCTCCCGTTTGGGACAGGGTCACATCGATGGAAGACATTCTAACCGATGATCTTCTTATTTTCTCATGCTAGGCGCAGAGATGCAGCGCCAAGCGCCCCAGTGACCTCTGCGAGTCTTGAAGCTTTTCCTGCTACAGAGATCACGGGCGAGCAAAGTCCCATCCCCACGGCCGAAGAAGTTCTACATGCCATTGTAGAGGGGATGGCTTCAGAAGTCCAATCTCAGAGATTGGAATCTAAGACCCCAGCCATGGAGGAGGCTCAGCAGGAAGATTCACCTGCCTCTCTGGCTGGGGATAAGGCGAGTCTAGAGACTCATCCTTTGACTGAGTCGGACAATAGCTCGTTCAACGAGTAAATTGAGGTATGCGGAACACCTCATGTGATTTTTAAGTTCGCATTTGCATAGGAATATCCAGAATCTGAAACTGATCTCCTTCCATGTCATAGGAACTGACTCAAGTGGCGACCAGTTCGATGGCTGTTGCGAAGCGTATCGAGGTCGCCCAACAAGAAACGAGTAGCCTGCAGTGGTAAGGAAGATGTTTCCTCATCTGCCTGAATTTTAATCCTATTTTAACAATTGTCTCTTTTGTCACAAAGAAAACGCCTCTCTGGTCAAGAGCCTCGCTGATCAGGAAAGCCAGGAGATCAGGCCAGTTTCCAAGATCTCTTTCTTGGAGAAAGAACTCCAACAGCTGCGGTCGCAGCTCTCCTGTAAGTGCACTTCCGACCAGAAAGAATCAATTTGTTATGCAAATTGTTGGTGATGGTCTCTTATTACAGCACGAGAGGACCAAATAAGCCAGCTCTACCAGGAGAAGAAGGATCTCCAGGTGATCATCGAGTTGCAAAACTCGAAAGTTGATTCTGTCTGCAAGGAGAACGAGAGCTTAAACGCGTCACTCTTAGCCTGCAGCAGTGTTCAACAAGACATCTTCGAAAAGCTGAAGATGGTGGCCAGTTTGCTAAAAGCTGATGTGGTCGAAACAGAAAAGGATGACCTTAGCCTTAGCGACTGGACCACACTGGTCACAACCCAAGCTGAGTCACTCCTCGAGTATCTTCCTGAAGATACAAGGCTTCAAACAGAGGCAATAAGGACAAAAGTACGATCCGCGGACTCCGCCGTTCTCTGCAGACTTCTTCTCCACCATGGCCCAGATCTTGATCTAAATCTAGTAGTGGGGGAAGCAGAGATCGAGAGTGAAGACCAACTTGCGGTCATAATGGAGGAAGTCAGGCCTCTGGTCGAAAATCTCTTGACAGAACTTGGCCTATTGTAAATTTTGTACCTGTACAGATATAACTATACAATGCATATGTATGCCTTAATTTTTGAAAGAAATGCACTTCTTTTTGTTTCATGTTGTGACCATATTCCCTTAGCCCCCTCCTGAGATTATGTATACTGAAGACTTAGTATTATAAGCACAGGAAAAATATGGGTGTAACGACGATCGGGAATACCTAGAGAATACTATGACTTTAGGTATTATTATCCAATCAGACCGATAACCATTTTCACTACAACACCCGACCTTATTGCAAACCGGCAGCCACTCTAATGACCAAGGACATGCCAGCAAGCCTCGTGTGCGTTGAGAAACGGCTTATTGAGGGGTGTCCTGTCTAGAAGTGATCACGAGATCGGCTAGTGAATCCGATCAAGGTATTATAGTAATACAATCATCGGCGACCAGCCCCCAAGCCATACTCATAACATATGGGCAAAAGGAATAATCATCACATGAAACAACTAAAAGTATTGATTTTGTAAAATCATGCTAATTGAAAAGGAAAAGGGTTAGGAAACTTACACGTAGAACTTGCGTAATTGGTCGATGTTCCAAGCATTGGATAAGATTCTACCATCCTCCATTGCTAGCCGAGCCGATCCTGGTCGCAGCACCGAGACAACAGTGTAGGGAACTTCCCATTGAGGGGAGAATTTATTGCGGTTAGATTGGTTTTGTATTTTATGTAAAACCAAATCACCCACATGAAGGCTACGTGGCCGCACCCTTTTGTTATGGTATTTACGCAAAGCTTGCAAATACACTGTGGACTTGACCACAGCTCGATCACGTTTTTCTTCTAGGAGGATCAGATCTTGTAATCGCTGTCCATTCTGATCAACTTGTTCGAATTGATCTGTTCGGACAGAACCAATACTAATTTCCATAGGTAACACAGCCTCAGCTCCGTATACCAGATGGAAAGGTGTCTCACTGGTGGCTCGACTAGAATAGTGCATAGTACCCACAAAACAGTATAGAGCACACCTTGGTTCCAATCTTGTCGCAATAGTCCAGAAAGAGACCGCTAGAGAATTGGGAATCATTATCAGTGATGAGACTATTTGGAACACCAAATCGAGTCACGATGTTCCTATGAAAGAACTTTTGTGCTGCAGCAGCAGTAACATTGCGTACTGGTTCGGCCTCGATCCACTTCGTAAACGTGTCAATGGCTACGAACAAGAACTTGTACCCATTGACCGCTTGTGGCATAGGACCAACAATATCCATCCCCCAAACCGCGCAGGGACATGATAGAGGGATAGTTTGTAGAGCGTAGGCAGGCTGATGGACCTGTCTCGCATGAAATTGACACTGAGGATATGTCTTGACCAAATTTTTGGCATCATCAAGCGCCGAAGGCCAGTAAAATCCTTGTCGGAAAGTCTTTCCGACCAGTGTTCGAAATGACACCTATGCACTACATACACCATAAAGAATTTCTTTCAAGAGAGATTTACCTTCCTCTTGGGATACACAGCGCATGAATACTCCTTGAGTACCTTTTCTATACATAACTCCTTCTATAAGTTTGTATAGGCACGCTTTTCGAACTAACCGATCGCTCTCGGTTTCGTCCTCAGGCAAGCTCCCGTGTTCGAGGTAGAACCTCAATGGATGGGTCCAATGTCGTTCATGTCTGAGGTTGGTAACGCAGACTGTTATCCGATCATCCTCGGCCGTAGTCATGATTGAGGGATGTTCCAAGTGTTCGACGAACACTCCTGCCGGGGCGGATGTGCGTGGGGACCAAATTTTGGATAATTGGTCTGCGAGAATGTTGTCCTTTCAAGGGATGTATTGGACTTCAAAATGACTGAAGTATTTTTCCAATCTCCTCACTTCCCCCAGGTAATGAGCCAGTGTCTCATCGGAGGTGCTGTACTCCTTGTTTACCTGGTTTACGACCAACTGTGAGTCTCCCCTCACCACTAATCAACGGACTCCGAGGAATTTTGCTGCCCGGAGCCCTGCAACAAGACCTTCATACTCTGCTGCGTTGTTGGTCGCAACAAAGTGTAGTTGAATGACATATTTCAGCTGTTCGCCCTGAGGCGTGACTAGGACCACACCAGCCCCCGAGTGTTGAAAACTGCGAGAGCCATCAAAATACATTGTCCAGTGATCAGGGCATTCCAAATTGTCGAACGCCTGCACGAGCGGCTCAGGATTAGTCCATTCGACCATGAAGTCGACCAGGATCTGAGACTTGACCGCGTTGCGAGGCGTGAAATGGATGTCGAACGCTCTGAGTTCCACAGCCCATTTTGCGATTCGACCAGATTTCTCCGGATTCCGGACAATGTCCCCCAAAGGAAAAGACGAGGGCACTGTGATCTTATGTGCTTGGAAGTAATGTCGTAGCTTACGGGAAGCCATCAGCAGTGTGTAAAGTATTTTCTGGACCTCAGGGTATCACTCCTTAGGTCCATGAAGTACTTCACTTACGTAGTAGACGGGTTTGTGCACACCTTCTCTTTCTGCGATCAAGACAGCGCTGACCGCGTAAGGTATGGCCTCCAAGTAAAGGAGCAATGGTTCTTCTTTATTGGGAGAAACCAAGACCGGCAGACTGGATAAATATGCTTTAACCTCCTGGAATGCCTTTTCGGCCTCATTGGACCAAGTAAAATTATGGTGTTTGCGTAGAGCTTTGAAGAAAGGTAATCCCTTTTTTCCCAGTCGCGATATAAATCGACTTAATGCCGCCATGCGACCTGCTAGGTGCTGAACATCTATGATGGTCGAGGGAGACCTTATCTGTTCGATAGCCCTGATCTTTTCAGGATTAACTTCGATCCCTCTGGAACAAACAAGAAAACCTAGAAGTTTTCCAGATGAAACCCCGAAAGAACATTTCTCTGGATTCAATTTTATTCCAAACCGATTCAAATTACAGAAGGTTTCAGCAAGGTCGTCTAAATGAGATGAACTTTTTAAACTTTTTACAACCAAGTCGTCTACATAAGCTTCAAGATTACGCCCCATCTGGGAAAGAAAGGTCTTTTGCATCAAGCGCTGGTACGTGGAACCAGCGTTCTTGAGACCAAACGGCATTCTGACGTAGCAGTAGGTGCCGAATGGTGTGATGAAGGCAGTCTTCTCTTCATCTTCTTCTGTCATCCTAATTTGATGATATCCTGAGTAAGCGTCCAGAAAACTCATCAGTTCGCAACCCGTAGTGGAATCGACCAGCTGGTCGATGCGGGGAAGGGGAAGATCATCCTTCGGACAGGCACTATTTAGGCTGGTGTAGTCGACGCACATGCGCCACTTGCCATTTGACTTGCGGACCATGACCGGGTTTGCAAGCCATTCCGGATGATCGAATTCACAAATAAATCCGGCCTTTTGGAGCTATCTAACTCCACTCGGATGGATTCCTGTCGATCAACAGCAAAATACCTGAGCTTCTGCTTTATTGGTCGCTGTCCAGGTCAAATTGCTAACCTGTGCTCAATTACCTCCCTTGGGACACCGGGCATGTCGGATGGTTTCCACGCAAACACATCTGCATTAGCTCAGAGGAAAGCAATGAGCTCAAGTTCCTATTTGTCATCCAGGCCTGATCCAACCTGAATTGTCCTGGATGGATCATCTGGGTACAACGGAACCAATTTTAATGTTTCATCTGGTCGAGGAGCAGCCTTGATCGTATCAGTAGACATTGTGGCAATCTGAGCTTCTCGGAGGGGAAGCTGATCTACCATCTCCAGGGATAACCAATCACACGTCAATGCCACGTTGCGATTGCCTCAGACCAAAATAACGCCCTTGAGGCTAGGCAACTTGCCGCACTGGTAAGCGTAGTGTGTAGCCATCATGAATTTAGCGAGAGTTGGCTGCCAAAGATTGCATTATAAGCCGAATCACAATCAATTACATCAAAAGTAACCAATTCTGTTCGGAAGCTATCCGGTTCACCCAGCGTGACTGGGAGTACCACCTGTCCCAATGGCATCATAGAGGGACCAAGAATTATGCCATAAAACAGATGAATTATGGGTTTGATTTTCAAACGAGGAATTTGCATCTCGTCCAGTGCCTTGACCAATAAAATGTCCAAGGAACTACCTCCGTCGATCAGGACCCTTTCGACTCTCGCATTACTGATAATTGGGGTTATGACCAAAAGTAGCCTCAATGGTCGAGTAAGCCCCACAGGGCAATCAGAGCGATCAAACGTCAAAGGAGTATCCGACCAACGGGGGTACTGAGGTTCACCAAGGGGAGTTTCCATTTGGTTCACCTCTCGATAAAAAGCTTTAAATTGGCATTTAGAAACAAAAGAGGAGGAACCCCCGAAAATAACATTGACAAGGTTACGAGGTACCTGGTAAGACATCTCTTCATCCCCGCTGGCGTCTCTTAGCCTGCAAGTCTGTTCTTTAGGTGGCAAGGTCGGCATAGGTCCGATCCCCTGGTAGAAGTCATCCAACTGCTTCAACCAACTCCGGCAATTCTTGAGGTTGTGGCCTGCAGAATTGTGGAGTGGACACCATCTCTTGCCTTCCTAGCGGTTAGTCGACTTTTCTGGATGGTCGGCACTGCGACCACCAGAAGCAGTTTTATTTTTAAACGAAGGTTTGTTACCTTTGGTCGATGGAGGTTTCACTGCGACCGCGACCTCTCAGTACTGTCCAGTTCGACTCCTTTTTGATTTCTTTGACTTCCCGCCTGATGAAGATTCCAGCTTCTTGTTCGAATCCTCTCCCTTCACGTCCTTGAGACCTGGTTGAGGCGGTAAGTTTCCTTTGTTCACCATCTGATTCCACTCAACGGCCTCGGCCACGTTGGAATATCGATCAGCCATATCAAAAAGATCGGCTACTCATTGAGGGGGATGGATGAGCAAGTCCTCCATAAACCCCCGAGATCGAACGGCGTGCTTAAACGCCCTGATCACGGAATTGTCAGATATGTTCGGGATGGTATTCCTCACCCCGACAAATATCTTGACAAACTGACGAAGAGTTTCGGTCGACGTTTGTCGTAGTCAATGGAGGCCGTCCTCTTTTTCCGGCTTTTGATAACAGTTCTAGAAATTGTTGAGGATGGCATCACACAACATTTCCTAGTTATATATCGAACCCTCGGGCTGATTGAACAGCCAAGTTCTTGCCGGTCCCTCGAGGACTGTAGGTAAATAGTTGGCCATGACACGGTCATCACCACCTGCTGCCTGAATAGCAGTGATGTAAATTTGAAGGAACTCCGATGGATTCTGAGTCCCGTCAAATCTTTCTATGGCCCCCGATTTGAACTTATCTGGCCAAACGACCGCACGAAGGCCGGGCGAGAAAGCTTTACAACCGACATAAGGACCATGGATGGATCTGTGACTCTCGACCTGATCTCAAGTGACCTGATGCGAAGGAGAGGCCACTCGTGGTCCCAGGCGAGAGTGGACAGGAATTCGTTCCCGATCACGAGAATTTTCCGCCCGTCTGGCTTTGTCATGCCGAGACGGCACTAGTGGTGGACGATTCCGTCTACCAGAACTAGAGTTAGAATATTCTCTTTCATGGGAACGTATCGCCGACCGGGAAGAGGCTGTTGGGGTCGCCTCGGATGCGACCTCATCTAACCTCTCCGCCAAGATTTTGGTGAAAGCCGGTTTCTGCGCATCTGTGACAGCAGGAGGAAAATTACGCAGGACCTCTGCAATGGATCGAAGTCGGCCATGCGTGCTCCTCCTGGGTGCGCTAGGTGTCACCGTCTCTTCGTCCACCGGTAAATGTCCCGCGGGTAAAGGAGGTGTCTGGTCGCATCTGCGACCGCGCGGTCGATGGGAGGAACTAGGAGCAGCGTCGTAATGAGCTTGCGCATTTTAAAGAGCCTCTAGGCTGTTCTGTGAAGCTCATCATCTTGCTGTTCGCAATCTTGATCCTCCTTTTGTCTGTGCTCTTGCTCTTCTTTTTGCTTGCACTCCTGTTCTTCTCTAGCAGCCCGCTGATTGGGAGTTTCTTCCGATAAGGCAGCGAATTGCCTAGGGAACGAGGTCGCCGATGGAGAGAACATCTCTGTTTGTTTCTAGTCGGACTCGAAATCAAAGAGACGGTGGAGGTTATCAGGATCAAACCTCCCTGGGCTAAATTCCTGATCAACATCGCCCTTGCCCTCGGCAGGGTCGTGCGATGGACCGGATTCAACCTCTAACGCAATAGGAACAACATTGGGTTCCGGTTCTATGTCGGTTGTCTCCTGGTCGATAGACATGACCTAAGTGGTCGAATCGACCTCCGGGACGTCTTCGCCTCTGGTTTCCTCTATTGGAACAAGATCACTAGGTGAAGGCATCTGTATGTGGGCATAATCCTCGAGATCGAAGTCATTCTCGGAATCATACGCCCCAGACATGGCTCACCGAACCTCCAGAGAGAAAAAGAACGCCTTGAGAAAGGCCCCACGGTGGGCGTCAGCTGTCGACGATTCGGACTCGGGGTCTTAGTCGAACTTATGCAGATTTTTGTGAGTTATGAGGCCTTTCAGGGTGTCCCTCCGGAAAGGGATGATGAGCAATGTCAGTTGGGGCACAGAGAGATTTATAGAAGTTCGGGCCCTCAATGGTGAAAGTAATAGCCCTACCTCCTGTTATGATTTCACTATGTATGGAAAAATGATTTACAAAGTTGGAGAAAAGATCATCACAGGCGAAGATCTTTTCTGTATGATTGTCTAAAACATGACTAAAACTAGACTATGAAAGCTTGTCTTCTCGTCTCGGATCTCTGGGATCTATCTTTCTTTCTGTCTGTTCTCTCGTATTGTACATTTGCTCACCCTTTTATACTGGTCGAAAGGGCGCCAATGCACAACGGCTTTGATCGGTTGCTTGGGTGCAGTTTTGATAACCGCACTTAACTTCCACGCAGGATTAACATGTGCAATTAAGGGATAACCTCACACGTTAACCTCCTGGCAGTTGTCTTCATATGTGGAAGGATCTTTGTGATTCTGGGGATATGCTTGTTGCAGAGCTTAATCAATCCCTAGTTATCCTGGTCGAAAGTAGTCAATGACCTTCTGATCGTGCATGTTCTGCGGCCTCCTGACCGCGTAACGTTTGCAATCTCATGATCGTGCAAAGCCTGCGACCATGTGTCCGCGATTCTCAGATCGTCTGAGATCATAGCAACAGTCCTCCAGACACTTGTCTGGTTCAAATCTGTCTTTGAACCAGATGTTCATTACTCCGAACTAGCTCGGGTAACAATCCTCGTCAGGCACTTAATGATGCCATGCAATTGGTTAAGACTTGCCCACAGTGTCAATTTCATACTCGGCAAGTCCACCAGCCAGCATATACATTACAAACTATTCCTTTAATATGGCCATTTGCCACATGGAGGATAGATATTGTAGGTCCTATGCCTCAAGTGATTAATTGGTACAAGTTCTTGTTCATAGCCATTGATACATTTATCAAATGGATTGAGGCTAAACCAGTCCAAAACATTACCGCCGCAATGGTGAAGAGGTTTTTTCAAAAGAACATAATGACACGATTTGGTGTTCCAAGTTGTCTTATAACAGAAAATGGGTCCTAGTTTGTCAATGGTCACTTTATGGACTATTGCAACCATATTGGGCCTAAAATATGCTTTGCATCTGTTGCTCATCCACAGAGTAATGGTGCAGTAGAACGTCATCATACAAGGGATTAAGAAACGTGTTTTTGACCGCCTTAAGTTACGCTCAGGGGCTTGAGTAGAATAACTCTATGCCTATCCAACTGGCTTATAGTGTAGAAGCCATGTTACCAATTAAAATCAAAATTGGTTTTGCTCATGTGAATCACCTAGATATCATAAATCAAAGTGAAGAACGCGAATATGAGATTATTTTTCTTGAAAAAATATGCAATCGAGCACTAATCCATTCAGAGACATATTTACAAGCTCTACGTAAATATCATAATAAAAGGGTGTGACCACGAACACTAAATGTGAGGGACTTGGTTTTAAGAAAAATCCAAAACTAGTCTGGTGACACTAATTTCTCCCCTCAGTGGGAAGGTCCCTTTACTATGGTCGTTATGTCGCGACCAGGGTCGACTCGATTAGCTATGAAAGATGGAAGAATATTGTCCAACGCCTGGAACATAGACCAGTTGCATAAATTCTATGTGTAAGTTCTTTCCACTCCCAGTTTAAATTGTTTATCAATAAGTATGTTTATCACTCTATGTTATGGTTGCATTCCCTTTTTTCAGTCTTACTTTCTATCGGGTTCTGCTCGGGGACTGGTCGCGATAAGTGCTTTAGTATGATGTATAAGTGGATTCGATTGCCGAGCTCATGGTTGCATCTAATTAGACATCTCTTTCTAAGCTGGTTCTTACCACATACGAGACTTACTAGAATGTTCTGATCATTCAAGTGGTTGTCAGTTAACACAAAACTTATGCATTTGTATTAAGTCAATTATCGTTGTGACCTCATGATCGCATCTAGCTAAGACTTCTTTTTTTAAGCCGATTCTTAACGCGTGAGAGACTTACCAGCATGCTCTGATCATTTAAGCCATGGTCTACTTAGGTTAAGAGAATTATCCTATGATCACTGTACTATGTCTTCAGTATCACTGATCGCAGGAGGGGGCTAGGGGAATATAACTATAGCATTGGGTCAGAAAACTAAGTATGTTGCATTTTTAATCATTCAATTGTTTGCTAATCATTCACAATGTATTTGCAAGGAATAAAATAAAGACTCCGATAACAAGGTAAATGTTTTTTCATTTCCATTCATTATTACAAAAATACATCCAGAAAGGACGAGGTCGCGTAATAGTTTCTCAATCAAAGGCCTGACCTCGGCCATGGTCGCATTTAGTTGGTCTCGGCTGTCGAAGGTCGCATCCTCCACCACTAAGTTCAGATCTAAATTCAGACCGTGGCAAAGTCTAAGTTTGCAAAGGATGGCAGAGGCTATAGTTGCGACATCACTCTTCAGTGCCTCTTTGTGCCACCTTACAATCTCAGGGATGCTTGCGACCAGAATATCATCTTGAGTCACGACTGACGAGGATTGATACCTAAGCTCAGTTCAAATAAATGCACGGCTGGTTTAGGACAGATTCGGACCAAACAAGCACCTAGTGATGCAAACTCAGGCTACTCCGAGAAGCACAGGCATGTGGTCGCAGACTTTACGCGATCAAACCGTGGGTAGTGCGCGGTCAGAAGTTCGTATGCCATACGCGAACAGAAGACTGCAGATACTGCGCGGTTAGCAAACAACGCGTGGTCAGAACACCTTCGACCAGGGGACATGGGATGATTCAGTCCCTACAACGGGGATATTCTGTGTATCCCAAAGATTCTTCCACGTATGGAGACAACCGTCAGGAGGTTAATACGTGTGGTTATCCATGAATTACACGTATTAATCCTGCGTGGAGGTTAAAGGCAGTTGTCAAAACTGCATCAAAACAACTGTTTGATGCCGTTATGACTTGGCGCCCTTTCGACCAGTATAAAGGGGTAGCCCAATGCATTAAACAGGGGGATCGAACCAGATCACAAAAGATCAGATCATCCCTGATCACACCAGATCAAAAGACCAGAAGACAATAGTCTAAGTTAGATAGGTTTCGCAAGCCTTCTGGACATTGTTTGTAGACATATAGAAAAGATCTTCATCTGTGAAGATACTTTTCTCTAGCTTTGTAACACTTTTTACTACACATAGTGAAATCCCAACAGGACGTAGGACTATTACTCCCACCATCGAGGGCCGAACCTGTATAAATCTCTCTGTGCTCCAGTTCTCTTTGATTCATCATACCTTCCCGGAGGGACACCCCGAAAGGTCTCACAACCTACAAATTCTGCATAAGTTCGGCTAAGGACCCCGAGTCCGAATCGTCGACAGCTGGCGCCCACCGTGGGGCCTTTCTCAAGGCATTCTAATTTTCATCCGGAGGTTCGCTGAATCATGGCTGGTGCATATGATTCTGAGAACGATTTTGATCTCGAGGATTATGCTCACATTCCAATGCCTTCTCCTAGCGATCATGTCTCGATGGAGGAAACCGGAGGTGAGAATCTCCCAGAGGTCGAATCAACTCTCCAGGTCATGTCCATCGACCAGGAGGCAACTAACGCAAGGTCAGGACCCACCGAAGTTCTTAATGCGCTGGAGGGTGAATCCGGTCCGTCATCCGCCCCTGCTGAGGGGAAGGATGATGCCGAACAGGAAATTAGCCTGGGGAGGTTTGATCCTGATAACCTCCATCGCCTCTTTGATTTCGAGTCTGACTCGGAACAAACCGAGATGTTTTCTCCCTCGGCGACCTCTCTTCCTAGACAGTTTGCTACCTTATCGGAGGAAACTCCTGATCAACGGGCTGCCAGGGAAGAACAGGAACGCAAACAAAAGGAGGATCAAGATCTTGAGCAACAAGACAACGAACTACGCAGAACTGCCCTAGAGGCTCTTCAAGATGCGCAGGATTGTTACGATGCTACTCCGAGTTCTTCCCAACGGTCGCGTGGTCGTAAATGCGACCAGACACCTTCTTTGCCTCCGGAGCGTTTCCCGGTGGATGAAGAAACGGTAACACCTGGTGCCCCTAGGAGAAGTACGCATGGCCAGCTTCAATCTATCGCAGAGGTCATGCACAATTTTCCTCCTACAGTCACGGATGCACAGAAACTGGCCTTCACCATAATCCTGGCGGAGAGGTTGGATGAGGTCGCATCAGAGGCAACCCCTACGGCTTCTTCCCGGTCGGTGACACGTTCCCACGACTGAGAGCATTCTCACTCTGGTTCTGGTCGACGGAGTCTCCCACCACCTGTACCATCCCGCCACGACAAGTCCAGGCGGGTGCAGGATTCTCGTGATAGGGATCAAGTCCCTATTCACTCTCATTTAGGACCACGAGTGGCCTCTCCATTGCGCGAGGTTGCCCGTGATCCGATCGAAAGCCACAGAACAATTCACGGTCCCTACGTTGGTTGTAAAGCTTTCTCGCCCGGCCTTCGTGCGGTCGTTTGGCCAGACAAGTTTAGACCAGGGGCCATAGAGAGGTTCGATGGAACTCAAAATCCATCCGAGTTCCTTCAAATCTACATAACTGCCATCCAAGCGGCAGGAGGCGATGACCAGGTCATGGCCAACTACCTGCCAACAGTCCTCGAAGGACCGGCAAGAACCTGGTTGTTTAACAAACCCGGAGGTTCGATCTATAACTGAGAAATGCTATGTGATGCTATCCTCAGCAATTTCCAAAATTGTTATCAGAAGCCGGGTAAAGAGGATGACCTTCATCTACTACGGAAAACTTCGACAGAAACCCTTTGTCAGTTTGTCAAGAGATTTGTCGGGGTGAGGAATACCATCCCGAACATATCTGATAGCTCCATTATTAGGGCATTTAAGCATGCTGTTCGATATCGGAGATTCACCGAAGACTTACTCATCCATCCTCCTCGATCAGTAGCCGATCTTTTTGATATGGCTGATCGATATTCCGATGCAGCCGAGGCTGTCGAATGGAACTGGATGGTCGATAAAGGTAACTTACCGCCTCAACCAGGTCTCAAGGATGTTAGGAAGGAAGATTCAAGCAAGAAGCCGGAGCCTTCATCAGGCGGGAAATCGAAGAAGTCGAAAAGGAATCGCTCTGGACAGTACCGCAAGGTCACAATTGTAGAAAAGCCTCCTTCGACTAAAGGTAACAAGCCTTCGTTTAAAAATAAAACTGCTTCTGGTGGTCGTAGTGCCGACCAGCCAGAGAAGTCGACTAACCCGCAGGAAGGCAAGAAGTGGTGTCCGCTCCACAACTCTGTAGGCCACGACCTCAAGAACTGCAGGAGTTGGTTGAAGCAGCTAGACGACTTCTACCAGGGGGTTGGACCGATGCCAACCTTACCGACTAAGGAACAAGCATGCGGGCTAAGAAACACTGACGAAGAGAAACAGATGTCTTACCAAGTACATCGTAATCATGTTAATGTTATTTTCGGAGGTTCTTCCTCTTTTGTTTCCAAAAGGCAACTTAAGGCCTTTTATCGGGAGGTTAACCAAACGGAGTCATCCCTTGGTGAACCTCAATATCCCCGTTGGTTGGACACACCTTTGACATTTGATCGCTCTGACTGTCCCGCGGGGCTTACTCGACCATTGAGGCTTCCTCTGGTTATTACCCCAATCATCAGTAATGCGAGAGTCGAAAGGGTCCCAATCGACGGAGGAAGCTCCTTGGACATCCTGTTGGTCAAGGCGCTCGACAAGATGCAAATTCCTCGTTCAAAGATTAAGCCCATAATTCATCCGTTTTATGAGATAATCCCTGGTCCCTCCATGATGCCGTTGGGACAGGTGGTCCTCCCAGTCACGCTGGGAGAACCGGATAACTTCCGAACAGAATTAGTTACTTTCGATGTAATTGATTGTGATTCGGCTTACAATGCAATCTTTGGCAGGCCAACTCTTGCTAAGTTCATGATGGCAACGCACTATGCTTACCAGTGCGGCAAGTTGCCTGGCCCCAAAGGTGTCATCTCGATCCGAGGCAGTCGCAGCATGGCGCTGACGTGTGATCGACTATCTTTGGAGATGGTGGACCAACTTCCCCTCCGGGACGCTCAGGTCGCCACAGTCGCCGCTGACGCGATCAAGGCTGCTCCTCGACCAGATGAGAAACTCAAACTAGTTCCTTTGTGCTCAGATGATCCATCCAAGACAATTCGGGTCGGATTAGGCCTGGATGACAAATAGGAACTCGGGCTCATTACTTTCCTCTGGGCTAACGCAGATGTGTTTGCGTGGAAACCATCCGACATGCCCGGTGTCCCAAGGGAAGAATCGAGCACAGGTTAGCAATTCGACCTGGACAACGACCAATAAAGCAAAAGATCAGGCGTTTTGCTGTAGACCGACAGGAAGCCATCCGAGAGGAGTTGGACAAGCTCTTAAAAGCCGGGTTTATTAGCGAGGTTGATCACCCGGAATGGCTTGCAAATCTGGTCATGGTCCGCAAGTTAAATGGCAAGTGGCGCATGTTTGTCGACTACACTAGCCTCAACAGTGCCTATCCGAAGGATGACTTTCCCCTTCCCCGCATCGACCAACTGGTGACTCGACCGCGGGTTGTGAACTGATGAGTTTCCTGGATGCTTACTCAGGATATCATCAAATTAGCATGACAGAAGAAGATGAAGAGAAGACTGCCTTCATCACCCCGTTCAGCACCTACTGCTACGTCAGAATGCCGTTTGGTCTCAAGAACGCAGGTTCCATGTACCAGCGCTTGATGCAAAAGACCTTTCTTTCCCAGATAGCGCGTAATCTCGAAGCATATGTAGATGACTTGGTTGTAAAAAGCACTAAGATATTGTCTCATTTGGACGATCTCGCTGAAACCTTCTGTAATTTAAATCGCTTTGGAATAAAATTGAACCCGGAGAAATGTTCTTTCGGGGTTTCTTCAGGAAAACTTCTGGGTTTTCTTGTTTGTTCCAGAGGAATCGAAGTTAACCCTGAGAAAATAAGGACTATCGAACAGATGAGGTCTCCCTCGACCATGAAGGATGTTCAGCGCCTAGCAGGTCGCATGGCAGCCTTAAGCCGATTCATATCGCGACTAGGCAAAAGGGGACTGCCTTTCTTTAAGGCCCTACGCAAACATCATAACTTTACATGGTCCGATGAGGCTGAAAAGCATTTCAGGAGGTGAAAGCATATTTATCCACTCCACCAGTCTTGGTGTCTCCTGACAAAGGAGAACCGTTGCTTCTCTACTTGGCGGCCACGCCCCACGCAGTCAGCACTGTCCTGATCGCAGATAGAGAAGGGATACACAGACCCGTCTACTATGTAAGCGAGGTACTTCATGGCCCTAAGGAGCGATACCCTGAGGTTCAAAAGATACTTTACGCACTACTGATGGCTTCCCATAAGCTTCGACATTACTTTCAAGCTCACAAGATCACAGTACCCTCCTCTTTTCCTTTGGGGGATATTGTCCGTAATCCGGAGAAATCTGGTCGGATCGCCAAATGGCGATCGAACTCGGGGCTTTCGATATCCATTTCACGCCCCGCACTGCGGTTAAGTCTCAGGTTTTGGCCGACTTCGTGGTCGAATGGACCAATCCTGAGCCACCCGTGCGGCAACCCAAGGAATTGGAATGCCCCGATTACTGGACAATGTACTTCGACTGCTCTCGTAGTTTTCAACACTCGAGGGCTGGAGTGGTCTTAGTTACGCCTCAGGGCAAACAGCTTAAGTTTGTCTTTCAACTACACTTTGTTGCGACCAACAACACAGCGGAGTATGAAGGTATTCTTGCAGGGCTCCAGGCAGCAAAATTCCTCAGAGTCCGTCGATTAGTGGTGAGGGGAGACTCACAACTGGTCATAAACCAGGTAAACAAGGAGTACAGCACCTCCAATGAGACAATGGCTCATTACCTAGGGGAAGTGAGGAGATTGGAAAAACACTTCAGTCATTTCGAAGTCCAATACATCCCGCGAAAGGACAACATTCTCGCAGACCAGTTATCCAAAATTGGGTCCTCACGCACATCCGCTCCGGCAGGAGTGTTCATTGAACATTTGGAACATCCTTCGATTATGGCTTCGGTCGAGGATGATCCGGTAACAGTCTGCGTTACCAACCTCGGTCAGGAACAAGATTGGACTCATCCATTGAGAGTCTATCTTGAACATGGGACCTTGCCTGAGGACGAAACCGAAAGCGATCGGTTGATTCGAAGAGCACGTCTATACAAACTTATAGAAGGAGTTTTGTATAGAAAAGGTACTCAGGGAGTATTCATGCGCTACATATCTCAGGAGGAAGGTAAATCCCTCTTGAAAGAAATTTATGACGGTGTATGCGGTGCGCACGCGTCATATCGTACACTGGTCGAAAAAGCTTTCTGACAAGGATTCTACTGGCCTTCGGTACTCGATGATGCCAAGAATATGGTCAAAATGTGTCCACAGTGTCAATTCCACGCATGACAGGTTCATCAACCTGCCTATGCGTTGCAGACTATTCCCCTTGCATGGCCTTTCACGGTCTGGGGAATGGACATCGTTGGTCCTATGCCACAAGCAGTCAATGGGTACAAGTTCCTGTTCGTAGCTATTGACACATTTTAAAAAGTGGATTGAGGCCGAGCCGATACGTAATATTACCGCTGCTGCAACACAAAAGTTCTTCCATAAGAACATTGTTGCTCGATTTGGTGTTCCAAATCGTCTCATTACTGATAACGGTTCTCAGTTCGCTAGTGGTCTTTTTCTAGATTACTGCGATCAGATTGGAACCAAGGTGTGCTTTGCTTCTGTGGCTCATCCACAAAGCAATGGTGCCGTGGAGCGCGCCAATGGGCAAATATTGCAAGGCATCAAGAAACGTGTCTTCGATCGCCTTAAGACTCACTCGGGGGCTTGGGCAGACGAGCTCTACACAATTCTATGGGCACTTCTAGTCGAGCCACCGGTGAGACACCCTTCCATCTGGTCTATGGGGCTGAAGCCGTATTACCAATGGAAGTTAGTATTGGATCTATTCGGACAGAACAATTCGAACGAATTGATCAGGCCAAACAACGATCACAAGATCTCATCCTCCTAGATGAAACACGTGATCGCGCTTTGATCAAGTCTGCGGTATACTTGTAAGCTTTGCGCAAGTACCATAACAAAAGGGTGCGACCACGTAGTCTCCACGTGGGCGATCTGGTTTTACAAAAAATACAAGACCAATCCAATCGCAACAAATTCTCCCCAAAATGGGAAGGCCCTTATACTGTTGTTTCGGTGCCGCGACCAGGATCAGCTCAGTTAGCAATGGAGGATGGTCGAATCGTATCCAATACTTGGAACATCGATCAACTACGCAAATTTTACGTGTAAGTACCCAATCCCTTTTCCTTTTCAGTTAGCATGGTTTAATAAAACAAGTGCATTTTTGTTGTTTCGTATGTTGAATATTTCCTTTTATGCCCATGTGTTACAAATTGGGCTCAGGGGCTGGTCGCCGGTCATTATCTCGCCACAATGCCCTAATTAGATTTGCTGGCCGATCTCATGATCACATCCAGATAAGTCACTCCTAAATAAGCCGTTTCTTAATGCACACGGGGCTTGCTGGCATGTCCTTGGTCATCTGAGTGGCTGCCGGTTTGCAACAAGGTTAGGCATTTCATCGAGTATAATTGCTGGCCTAGTTGGATATCCCTGGTCGTTACACCCATATTTTTCCTGTGCTTATAATACTAAGTCTTCAGTATATATAATCATAGGCGGGGGCTAGGGGAATATGGTTATAATATGAAACAACAAAAAGATATTTTCTTACGGAATAAAACCAAAAAATTGCATGCATTGCATTCTATAAATTGTATCTGTACAGGTACAAGGTTTACATAATCCCGAGCTCGGTCAAGAGTTTATCTACTAGGGGTCTAACTTCCTCCATGATCGCCTCAAGTTGATCTTCACTCTCAATCTCTGCCTCTCCTACCAGCGGATTCAGATCCAGGTCTGGGCCATGGTGGAGACGAAACTGACAGAGAATGGCGGAGGCTGCTAATCGGACTCTAGTTATGATCGCCTCTTGTTGACGCCTGGTATCTTCAGGAAGATACTCAAGGAGCGATTCTGCTTGGGCTACGGCCAATTTAGACCAATCGCTAGGGCTGAGGTCATTTGTTGTGGTTTCGACCACATCAGCCCTCAGAAGACCAGCTTCCATCTTTACCTTTTCAAATATGGATATGCTCGAGTCTTTGTTCTCCCTGCGGACAGAGTCGATGGTCGTCTGGAAGTTTACTCTCTCTTGACCAAACTGGCTTATTTGATCTGCTTGCGCAGCAGTAAGGAGGTCATTATAAACAGTTCAAGCGACAAGGTTAATTCACTCAAGTCGGAAGTTGACTTACATGAGAGCTGCGATCGTAGTTCTCTGAGCTCGGCCTCTGGATGTGATATTGTGGCGACCGCCCTGAGCTCATCATTTTCCCGATCAACAAGGCTCTTCTTCAGAGAAGTATTTTCTCTGCAATAAAGGAGACCATTGTCATGACAGGTTTGTAGTCAGGCAAACCAAGGAGCATATTCCTTACTCTTGCAAGCGATCCTTCTCCTCTCGTATGGCCTCGATGCTATCTGATATAGCCATCGATCTGGTCACCATACGGGCCAGTTCCTATGGCATAAAGGGAAGTCAGTTGAAAAGTCTGAGTACCTTATGTAAAACTCAGATACTGCAAGGGGTGTTCGACATATCTCAGTATTGACGAGGATTGACACCCGGATCAGTTCAAATAAATGCACTGTTGGTTCAAGACAGATTCGAGCCAGACACGTGCCCGGCGGTGCGAACACAAGTCATTTTGAGAAGCATCAGCCCGAGGTCGCAGGCTTTGCGCGATCAGGTTGCAGGCTTTACGCGATCAGACCACAGGCTTCGCGCCGTCAGGAGTTCTTATGCTATACGCGAACAGAATGTCAAGGATGTCGTGCGGTCAGTCAATATCCGCGCGGTCAGCGAACATCCCGCGGTCAGAGTACTTTCGACCAAGGTACTTGAAGTTTACCTGTCCGGCTATCTTTATAGCGGGAATATCTCAAGTATCCCGAAGATTCTTCCACGTGGAAGAATCAACCGTCAGGAAGTTAATACGTGCAGTTATCCATGAATAACACGTGTTTAACTTATGTGGAGGTTATAAGCGGTTATCTAAAAACCGCATCCAACCATCCGAACAACTGATTGATGCAGTTACGGCATAGCACCCTTTTGACCAGTATAAAAGGGTGACTAGGTGCATCAAACAGAGAAGGACTGAGGGATTGACAAAGATAGAGAGAGATCAACATCTCTGATACAATCGAGACACAACACATCTCAATCACTCAAGTAGCCAAGTCTACGGCCCAAGTTAGATAGTCTTACAAGTCTTTCTGGCTTCATTCTGTATATTGACATAGGAAAAACCCTTCGCCTGTGAAGGTGTTTTCCCACCATCTTGTAAACCTTTATCACCTATAGTGAAATCCCAACAGGACATAGGGCTATTACTCCCACCATCGAGCGCCCAAACCTGTATAAACCTCTCTGTGCTCCTATTCTCCATTTTTCTACATACCTTCCCGGAGGGTCATCTTGAAAGGTCTCGCTATTATAAATTTTGCATAAGTTCGGCTGAGGACTCTGAGTCCGAATCGTCGACAGCTGGCGCCCACCGTGGGGCCTTTCTCAAGGCGTCCTAATTTTTATCCGGAGGTTCGCTGAAATATGGCTGGAGCATATGATTCCGAGAACGATTTTGATCTCGAGGATTATGCCCACATCCCAATGCCTTCTCCAAGCGACCCTGTTCCGATGGAGGAGGTTGAAGGCCAGAATTTTCCTGAGGTTGAATCATCTCTCCAGGTCATGTCCATCGACCAGGGAGCGTCTAGCCCAAGGTCAGAACCCACCGAGGTCCTTAATGCTCTACAGGATGAATCCGGTCCATCATACGACCCCACTGAGGGGAAGGATGATATCCACCTGGAAATCAGTCCGGAAAGATTCGACCCTGACAACCTTCACCGTCTCTTTGATTTCGAGTCCGACTCGGAACAAACCGAGATGTTTTCTCCATCGGCTACCTCTCTCCCTAGACAGTTTGCTGCCTTGTCGGAGGAGACTCCCGATCAACAGGCTGCTAGGGAAGAGTGAGATCGCAAACAGAAGGAGGATCAAGATCTCGAGCAACAAAACAATGAACTGCGCAGAACTGCCCTAGAGGCTCTTCAAGATGCACAGGCTCGTTACGATGCTGCTCCAAGTTCTTCTCGACGGTCACGTGGTCGCAAACGTGACCAGACCCCTTCTTTGCCTCTGGAGCGCTTCCCGGTGGATGAAGAAACAAAAACACCAGGTGCCCCTAGGAGAAGCACCCATGGCCGACTGCGATCTATCACGGAAGTCATGCGTAACTTTCCTCCTACGGTCACGGATGCGCAGAAACCAGCCTTTTTCAGAATCCTGGCGGAAAGACTGGATGAGGTCGCGTCTGAGGCGACCCCAACGGCCTCTTCCTACTCGGTAACACATTCTCGTGAACGAGAGTATCCTCACTCTGGTTCTGGCCGACGAAGTTACCCGCCGCCCGTGCCGTCCCGACAGGACAAGTACCGGCGAACACAGGATTCTCGTAGTAGGGATCGAGTTCCTGTCCACTCTCGTTTGGGACCACGAGTAACTTCACCACTGCGTGAGGTTGCCCGAAACCCGGTCGAGAGTCACAGGGCAATTCATGGTCCCTACGTCGGTTGTAAAGCTTTCTCGCCCGGCCTACGTGCGGTCGTTTGGCCTGATAAGTTTCGACCAGGGGCCATTGAGAGATTTGATGGAACTCAGAACCCATCCGAGTTCCTTCAAATCTATATTACTGCCATCCAAGCGGCGGGGGGCGATGACAAGGTCATGGCCAACTACCTGCCTACAGTCCTCGCAGGACCGGCTAGAACCTGGCTGTTTAATCAGCCTGAGGGTTCCATCTACAATTGGGAGATGCTGTGTGATGCCATCCTCAGCAATTTCCAAAACTGTTACCAAAAGCCGGGTAAAGAGGACGATCTTCATCGGCTACGACAAACTTCAACCGAAACTCTTCGGAAGTTTGTCAAAAGGTTTGTCGGGGTGAGGAATACCATCACGAACATATCCGATGGCTCCGTTATCAGGGCATTTAAACATGCTGTTCGATACCGGAGATTTACCGAAGACTTGCTTATTCACCCTCCTCGATCAGGGGCTGATCTATTCGACATGGCCGATCGATACTCTGACGCAGCCGAAACAGTCGAATGGAACCGGATGGTCGACAAGGGTGACCTGCCACCACAACCAGGTTTCAAGGACTCCAGGAAAGAAGATTCAAGCAAGAAGCCGGAATCTTCGTCAGGTGGGAAGTCAAAAAAGTCGAAGAGGAACCGCTCTGGACAGTACCGCGAGGTCGCAATCGCAGAGAAGCCGCCTTCGACCAAAGGTAACAAGCTTTCATTTAAAAATAAAACTGCCTCTGGTGGTCGGAGTGCCGACCAGCCAGAAAAGTCAACTAATCCGCAGGAAGGCAAGAAGTGGTGTCCACTCCACAACTCTGCAGGCCACGATCTTAAGAACTGCAGGAGTTGGTTGAAGCAACTGGATGACTTCTACCAGGGAGTTGGGCCAATGCCAACCTTACCACCTAAAGAACAGGCGTGTGGACTTAGGGACGCCGACGGAGACGAGGAAATGTCCTACCAGGTACCTCAAAATCATATTAATGTTATTTTTGGAGGTTCTTCTTCTTTTGTTTCCAAAAGGCAGTTTAAGGCCTTTTACCGAGAGGTTAACCAAGCGGAGACATCCCTTGGTGAACCTCAATACCCCCGTTGGTCGGATACACCTTTGACATTTGATCGCACTGATTGTCCGGTGGGGTTAACACGACCATTGAGGCTCCCTCTGGTCATTACCCCGATCATCAGTAACGCGAGAGTTGAAAGGGTCCTGATCGACGGAGGGAGCTCCCTTGACATTTTGTTGGTCAAGGCACTCGACGAGATGCAAATTCCTCGTTCGAAGATTAAGCACATAATCCATCCGTTTTATGGGATAATCCCAGGCCCCTCCATGATGCCGTTGGGACAAGTGGTCCTCCCGGTTACACTGGGAGAACCAGATTACTTCCGAACAGAATTGGTTACTTTTGACGTAATCGATTGTGATTCGGCTTATAATGCAATCTTTGGTAGGCCAACTCTCGCTAAATTCATGATGACAACGCACTATGCTTACCAGTGCGGAAAATTCCTTGGCCCCAAAGGTGTCATCTCGGTCCGAGGCAGTCGCAACGTGGCCCTCACGTGCGACCGGCTATCTCTGGAGATGGTCGATCAACTTCCCCTCCGGGACGCCCAGGTCGCCACCGTCGCCACCGACGCGATCAAGGCTGCTTCTCGACCAGATGAGAAACTCAAAATGGTTCCTTTGTACCCAGATGATCCATCCAAGACAATTCGGGTCGGATCAGCTCTGGATGACAAATAGGAACTCGAGCTCATTGCTTTCCTCCAGGCTAATGCAAATGTGTTTGCGTGGAAACCGTCCGACATGCCTGGTGTCCCAAGGGAAGTAATCGAGCACAGGTTAGCAATTCGACCTGGACAACGACCAATAAAGCAAAAGGTCAGGCGTTTTGCTGTTGACCGACAGGAAGCCATCCGAGAGGAGTTGGACAAACTCCTGCAGGCCGGGTTCATCCGTGAGGTTGATCACCCGGAATGGCTCGCCAATCCGGTCATGGTCCGCAAGTCAAATGGCAAGTGGCGCCTGTGCGTCGACTACACTAGCCTCAACGCTGCCTGTCCGAAGGATGACTTTCCCCTTCCCCGCATAGACCAGCTGGTCGACTCAACTGCGGGTTGCGAACTGATGAGTTTTCTGGACGCTTACTCAGGATATCATCAAATTAGCATGGTAGAAGAAGATGAAGAGAAAACTGCCTTCATCACCCCATTCGGCACATACTGCTACGTCAGAATGCCGTTCAGTCTCAAGAACGCAGGTTCCACGTACCAGCGCTTGATGCAAAAGACCTTTCTTTCCCAGATAGGGCGTAATCTCGAAGCATATGTAGACAACTTGGTTGTAAAAAGTACCAAGAGATTGTCTCATTTGGACGATCTCGCTGAAACCTTCTGTAATTTGAATTGCTTTGGAATAAAATTAAACCCGGAGAAATGTTCTTTCGGAGTTTCTTCAGGAAAACTTCTTGGTTTCCTTGTGTGTTCCAGGGGCATTGAAGTTAATCCTGAGAAAATCAGGGCCATTGAACAAATGAGATCGCCCTCGACCATGAAGGATGTTCAACGCTTGGCTGGTCGCATGGCGGCCTTAAGCCGTTTCATATCGCGACTAGGCGAAAGGGGATTGCCTTTCTTCAAAGCCTTGCGGAAGCATCACAATTTTACATGGTCGGATGAGGCCGAAAAAGCGTTTCAGGAGATGAAGACATATCTATCCAGTCCGCCAGTATTGGTGTCTCCCGACAAAGGAGAACCATTGCTTCTATATCTGGCGGCTACACCGCACGCGGTCAGCGCCGTTCTGATAGCGGATAGGGAAGGAATACACAAACCCGTCTACTATGTGAGCGAGGTACTTCATGGTCCTAAGGAGCGTTACCCTGAGGTCCAGAAGATACTTTACGCGCTACTGATGGCTTCCCGTAAGCTACGACACTACTTCCAAGCACACAAGATCACAGTACCCTCCTCCTTTCCTTTGGGGGATATTGTCCGAAACCCAGAGAAATCTGGTCGAATCACCAAATGGGCGGTCGAACTCGGTGCTTTCGAGATCCATTTCACACCTCGCACGGCGGTTAAGTCTCAGGTTTTGGCCGACTTTGTGGTCGAATGGACCAACCCTGAGCCACCCGTGCAGGTGCCAGAGGAATTGGAGTGCCCCGATTATTGGACAATGTACTTTGACGGCTCCCGTAGTTTTCAACACTCGGGGGCTGGAGTGGTCTTAGTTACGCCACAGGGCGAACAGCTTAAGTATGTCATCCAACCAACAACGCGGCAGAGTATGAAGGTCTTCTTGCAGGGCTCCGGGCAGCAAAATTCCTCGGAGTCCGTCGATTAGTGGTGAGGGGAGACTCACAGCTGGTCGTAAACCAGGTAAACAAGGAGTACAGCACCTCTGATGAGACAATGGCTCATTACCTGGGGGAAGTGAGGAGATTGGAAAAACAATTCAGTCATTTCGAAGTCCAATACATCCCGCGAAAGGACAACATTCTCGCAGATCAATTATCCAAAATTGGGTCCTCACGTACATCCGCTCCGGCAGGAGTGTTCATTGAACACTTGGACCGTCCTTCGATCATGACTTCGGTCGAGGATGATCCGGTAATAGCCTCCGTTACCAACCTCGGTCAGGAACAGGATTGGACTCATCCATTGAGAGTCTATCTTGAACATGGGACCCTACCCGAGGACGAAACCGAAAGCGATCGATTAATTCAAAAAACGCGTCTGTACAATCTCATAGATGGGATTCTGTACAGAAAGGGTACTCAAGGAGTATTCATGCTTGCATATTTTAGGAGGAAGGGAAATCCCTCTTGAAAGAAATACATGACGGTGTATGCGGTGCGCACGCGTCATATCGGACACTGGTCGGAAAAGCTTTTCGACAGGGATTCTACTGGCCTTCGGCACTCGATGATGCCAAGCATATGGTCAAGATGTGTCCTCAGTGTCAGTTCCACGGGAGACAGGTTCATCAACCTACCTATGCGTTACAAACCATTCCCCTCGCATGGCCTTTCGCGGTCTGGGGAATGGATATTGTCGGTCTTATGCCACAAGCGGTCAACGGGTACAAGTTTCTGTTTGTAGCCATTGACACGTTTACAAAGTGGATCGAGGCCGAACCGGTACGAAATATTACCGCATCGGCAGCACAAAAGTTCTTTCACAAGAACATTGTGGCTCGATTTGGTGTTCCAAACCATCTTATCACCGACAATGGTTCCCAGTTCGCTAGTGGTCTTTTCCTAGACTATTGCGATCAGATCGGAACTAAAGTGTGCTTTGCTTCTGTGGCGCATCCACAAAGCAATGGTGCTGTAGAACGGGCCAATGGGCAGATACTACAAGGCATCAAGAAACATGTTTTTGAACGCCTTAAGAGTCGCTCGGGGGCTTGGGCAGACGAGCTCTATACCGTCCTATGGGCACTACGAACTACCTCTAGTCGAGCCACCAGTGAGACGCCCTTCCATCTGGTCTATGGGGCCGAGGCTGTATTGCCTATGGAAGTTAGTATTGGGTCTGTTCGGACAGAACAATTCGAACAGGTTAATCAGTCCGAACAGCGATCACAAGATCTCATCCTCTTAGAAGAAAGGCGTGATCGCGCTTTGGTCAAGTCCGCGGCATACTTGCAAGCTCTGCGCAAGTATCACAGCAAAAGGGTGCGACCACGTAGTCTTCACGTGGGTGACCTGGTTTTACGAAAAATCCAAGACCAGTCTAATCGCAACAAATTCTCTCCGAAGTGGGAAGGCCCTTACACTGTTGTCTCAGTGCCGCGACCAGGATCCGCGCGGTTAGCCATGGAGGATGGTCGAATTTTGTCCAATACTTGGAATATCGATCAACTTCGCAAGTTCTACGTGTAAGTACTCAAACCCTTTTCCTGTTCAATTAGCATTTTTTTCATAAAACAAAAAACGCTTTGGTTTCATATGATGAATATTTCCCGTTACGCCCGTATGCTACGAATTCGACTCGGGGGCTAGTCGCCCGCGATCAGATCATTATAACGTTCTAGTCGGATTCGCTGGCCGATCTCATAACCACTTCCAGACAAGTCACTCCTAAATAAGCCGTTTCTCAACGCACACGGGGCTTTCTGGCAAGTCCTTGGTTATCTGAGTGGCTGCTGGTTTGCAAACAAGGCTAGGCGTTATAATGATCATAATTGTTGATTCGATCACACATCCCTGGTCATTATATTCATTTTTTCCCCTGCGTTTGTAATACTAAGTCTTTAGTATCTACAATCACAGGCGGGGGCTAGGGGATATGTTTATAATATGAAATGACATAAAACAAAAATATATTCATTTTCAAAAATGAATTTCCACATACATTGCATTGTATACAACTATTTCTGTACAGGTATAGGGATCATTCGATCCCAAGCTCAGTCAGGAGCTTATCTACAAGGGGCCTAATCTCCTCCAGGACGGCCTCTAGCTGTTCTTCACTCTCGACCTCAACCGGTCCCACCAATGGATTCAGATTTGCATCTGGGCCATGGTGAAGATGAACCCGACTGAGGATGGCGGAAGCGACTGACCGAACTCTGGTTCTGATCGCCTCTTCTCGTCGCTGTGTATCCTCAGGGAGATACTCGAGAAGTGACTCCGCTTGGGCCATGACTAGTGCAAACCAGTCATCTTGGCTGAGATTGTCTCTTGTGGTTTCGACCACATCAGCCTTTAGAAGATGAGCCACTGTCTTCAGTTTTTCGAAGACTGAACGGCTCAGCTTTCCAATTGCCTTTTCGGAGGTATGAATAGAGTCCTGGAGGAGTTTATTGTCCTGACTGAGTTGTTTTATTTGACCTGCTTGCGCTGCAACAAGAGAGAAGATTACTCGCATGTTATGAAAACAAGTCTTCCTAATCAGGAATCGACTTACCAGCAAGTTGTGATCGCAGTTTGTTGTTTTCGACCTCTTGGTTCCTAACCACTGAGATCGAATGAAGCTTGACTGTGGCCACTTCTTTGTCCAACAAAGCCACCTTTCTGTAGTAAAACAGAAGGAGTGGTCATAACCAATTTGTATCTTTACAAATTGAGGAGTAATGATTCTTACCTGCGCAAGTTGTCTCGTTCTTTTTGTATGGCTTCCATGCTTGCCGCCGTAGCACGCGATTGGGCCATCATCCGGGATAGTTCCTGTGATGCAAAAAAGGGAGTTAAGGGTGTCCTATGTACAATTCAGGCACCCAGAGAGGTTCATCGTACCTTCATAAACTCCTGTAAGGAGGCATCTTCCAGACCAACGGGAAAACTCGTTGAAGGCCCGGAGGCGCCTACGGCAAGGGCAGTTGGTGGGAGTGCCTGCTGGGCACTGCCCCCAGTCGCTATTGGTTGCGACTGGGTCCTCGCACCTGTTTCTCCCCTCACGGCCCGGACGACTTCCTGGACCAAGGGGGCGGAGCACTCCTTACTGGAGGCTCCTGCACCAGCAACGACTTCAACCCTTCCCAAAGTGGTTGAAGGGCTGGGTGCTGTTTCCTTTCGCCTGACAAAGGGAAAGAAGAATCAAATGATCATAATTCGTGATTATCATTTCTAATACAACCAGGATAAAGGTCCTTACCTTATTTGAAATCCCATTAGCCTTTGAGATTTCAGGGAAGGTTCCCCTCGAGAAAGGGGACGATTGTCATCTGTCCTGATCTTCCTCTTGGAGAACAAGGCATCTCCCCCCTGGGTATGTTCCTCTGTGAGCACATTTCTAAGGGAAGATGAAGATGAATGAGAACAATCCTTACCTGGGCAATCGGTCCCGTTGGCGGGGCAGCATCCGAAGGCCTCGATGGCTCCAGGACTTCTGGGGCCGGCACCTCGTGTGTAACCGCCACAGGATCTTGTGCAACCACCTCCACTCCTGTCTGCGGGGGTGGAGGATTTTCCTCCCTGGGACTCACAGAAGTCGCAGGGGGAAGCTCTTCTCCCTGCACAAGCGTTAATTCATCAAATGCACAGGGGGAATTGAAGAAAACAAGACTGTGAGAGAATCTTACCACGGTCGTCCCTTCGACCAGGGAAGTAGAGGCGACTGGCCCTGAAGCTTCGGGGACTTCAGGAGCCAGGGGATCATCCGCGACCACATGGCTTTCGGTGGCCGCAGGGTCTGCTACAACTGCTTCTACGGTGGCAGTTGTTTTGGTGGAATGAGTTGGAGCATCACCAGATGGAGAGCTCGCGATCTTCCTCCTCCGGTGAACTAGAGGGACTTCATCGTCTTCCTCCTCCTCGCTCCCCTCTCCCTGTACGACGAAGAAGTAATTCCAGTTTGCACCTGGAAAGATCGGAGGGATGTGATATCTTACCGCAGTTTTTCGGGCGGTAGGAGGAGTGCTCCATGAAGACCCTTCCCCAAGATATAGCCTGGCTTTCTTGGGGGCGGGATTCCTCGTCCTGGGTCTCGAGGAAACCTTCTTCAAGTATTTTGTCGTCGGCTTCCCCAGGGAACCGACGTTTTCGCTGGGAAATGTCGCCTCGGTGAACCTCCCTAGAAGCTGATATCATTCCAATGGAGTTATCAGTGCTGGACATGCATAAGACCTGCAAAACAGAGGCCAAGTGGAAAATGTACCTTTCGGCGCTCCTGTTTAAGGTCGTCACCGGAGTGAATCAAGCTTTGGGGGCAAGGCGATCCCTTGGGGCCCTCTACCTCGGCGTTGTACGCCCTAAGGAGGTAGTTAGTCCGCCTCTCGATTTCAGCTGAGGGCAGAACTGTTCCCAAATACAAGTTAATGTTGGGGCATTCCAGAAATGACATAAAAAGATTTCGGTGTCAGAAGCGAATACCTTCATTGTAGTCCAGGGTACCGTCTGCCATGGACTTGATCTCCCAAGCCGGATGAGCCCTTTCACGCAGGGGGCTCACCCGGTTCTTCACAAAGTCTCGGATGACATCCCGAGCTGTCAACCCTTGTGCGACTAAGTGAAGGATTACCTCGGCGTGCTTCATGAACTCCGTGTTCATCGCCGAGAGAGTGTCCAACTCGCTCGGCTTCTCCGGCCGAGAGTTTTCAAACCACAGCCCGCCCTCGGTTGGCGGGGTGTAGTAGAACCATTTCTGGTGCCACCCGTGCACCGAGTCTCGCAGGGGTGGGAAGGGATACTCCTTTTTATCCCTTAGCCGGAAGTAAATGCATCCGGCGGCGTTGGCGCTCTTCGACTACGCAGAAAAGTAAAATCGCCGGAAGAGATCCACGCTGGGATACACTCCGACGAACGCCTCGCACAGGTGTTGAAATACAGCCAGTATCAACACCGCGTTGGGGTGGAGGTTGATTAGCTCCAACCCGTAGTGCTCAAGGACATTCTTCAAGAACCGACTCTCAGGGAATCGGAACCCACAACGCAAATACTCTTCAAAAACCACCAACTCGCCCTCTTGGACAGTTGGGGTTTCTTGGTCCTTCTCCGCGGGCCGCCAGTTGATTAGCAGCCCGAGGAAGGATCTCCTCCTTTTCCAACGCCACCAAACTCTCCTCAGAATGGTGGATCGATCGGCTGCAAGACGCCATTTTTTGGTGGAGAGTCGAAGGAAAAGTTGGCGACTTTTGGGGAAGACGAAGGCTCAGAAGAATGAGGGTTTTGTGCGGCGAAAATGATGAGGGTTTTTGGCTGTGTGGCTTCCTCAAGAAGACACCTGCTCCTTTTATAGACCCGAGGAGACGCATTAATGTGAGTAACGTTCCATTCAAACGTTCCACCGAATATTTTATTCATTCATTTCCCATAATGGATACTGCCTCTGGCGGACCCTTTAAAGTATTCCAAGCATCGGATCTGAAATAAAAAGACTTCTTTGTTTCAAAAACTGAAAGTGCAAAAGCCTAAAAAAGTTTCTCAGAATTTTTCAGAGGACGTTTTTCCTTTATGTACCCTGAAAACTTTTGCAAAAATATCATACGACTCAATTTTTGGACATATGGATATATTTTGACCGGGTTGAGGTATGATCGAAACCATTTATTCGATTAAGCTCCGGCTCTAATCGAAGTGACGGTCTGACCGAGCCTAAATTCTAGTCGTAGTAAGTTTCAGTTCTAATCGCAGTTTTTAAGTCTGATCGCGGTATCAGAGTTGGTCGCGGTACTCTTATAAAAGTGTGATTCTGATCGCAGAACTGAAATTTCCCCGTGTATGAATGGTCACGAAGGCATTACTCATGGCCATATATTCACACAGAAGATGTAAAGAAGAAAGAAATTTTATTTTTTGAATTCTTTACATAAAAAAGGGATACCGGCGACCAGAGCGTCGACCTGATCCGAAAGGAGTTTGCAGAGTTCTCCTAGGGACATGTTGTTGTCAGTAGGATCTACACTGACAACCCCCAGAGAACTAGCAACTAATCTAAGCCTATCTACATCATCCCTAACAAGAGATACACTACTGTTCCTAATTAAATCAGAGAGTTCTCGCTGTTGCTGAGCGTGCTCCCTCTCTCGACGGAACTGGTGTGTCTCTTCACGGGATCGTTCAAAACATTCTGCCAGGTGCAGAATCGCCGAAGACATCTCTTCGGTCTTCTTCTCCAGGGCATTCTTCTCCTCCAGAAGAATCTGTCTGAGGGGAAGAGGTGGAGTAGCAGAAGGCTGATTACTGGGTCCTCCAGTCTCCTACATTTGCAAAAGATTAGTTGTGTTAACTATAAACTATCAGCAAAGGGAGATAAGGATCGTTACCTGTCCCTGCTTGTGACACATTGATGTATCCATCCTGGGAGGCAGATCACCCGATAAAATCAGATGATCACCAGATGGTGGAAGTGCAACCTTCCCACCAGAAGATTGCTTCCCCAACACAAGTTGAGGATTTTCTGGTCGAATAGTCACCGCTTGCTGACCAGAAAATTGATCACCCAAACAAAAGCAAGGAGTGCTAGAGAAGAAAGCTGAAGGAAGAAAAGATGATTGCTCATCTTCTACCTTTTCTCTGATGGAAGATCCTTCGTCAACCTTGGGTTTCTTCCTTGAGGGAGATGGATCTTTAGGCATTTGAAGCTTTTGCTCGAGAACTTCCTCTTCATCACTTTCAATCTCAATGATGTTATGATCTGCCATCAGGAGGTGTATGAAGAGAAGAATGAAGGTGACTTTAGAAAGGACTTAGCCGTGAGAAGAAATTGTGGAGCTTTGCAAATCGAAAGACCCGGTATTTATAGCCGCCAAGGTGACGGTTCACATTCTGAATCACCTCGGGTTCTTAAAAAGCATTTACAATTTCACCTCGGGTTAAAAAACATTTTCAACAGCGCCATCATTACCTGTCACATAAATACCCAGAGCCCGTCTCGGGGAACCAATCGAACTACTTAATGCACCACTAAGTGAGGGATTTGAAGAGTCGGGTTAAAAATCCGATGCATGACTTTAAATTCGAAATAAACACGTCCCTTCGTTTTCTTCGAATTTGGGGGCTAGCTGACGAGGATTGACACCCGGGTCAGTTCAAATAAATGCACTGTTGGTTCAAGACAGATTCGAGCCAGACACGTGCCCGGCGGTGCGAACACAAGTCATTTTGAGAAGCATCAGCCCGAGGTGCAGGCTTTGCGCGATCAGGTTGCAGGCTTTACGCAATCAGACCGCAGGCTTCGCGCGGTCAGGAGTTCTTATGCTATACGCGAACAGAATGTCAAGGATGTCGCGCGGTCAGTAAATATCCACGCGGTCAGCCAACATCCCGCGGTCAGAGTACTTTCGACCAAGGTACTTGAAGTTTACCTATCCGGCTATCTTTATAGCGGGAATATCTCAAGTATCCCAAAGATTCTTCCACGTGGAAGAATCAACCGTCAGGAAGTTAATACGTGCAGTTATCCATGAATAACACGTGTTTAACTTATGTGGAGGTTATAAGCGGTTATCTAAAAACCGCATCCAACCGTCCGAACAACTGTTTGATGCAGTTACTGCATAGCACCCTTTCGACCAGTATAAAAGGGTGACTAGGTGCATCAAACAGAGAAGGACTGAGGGATTGAGAAATATAGAGAGAGATCAACATCTCTGATACAATCGAGACACAACACATCTCAATCACTCAAGTAGCCAAGTCTACGGCCCAAGTTAGATAGTCTTACAAGTCTTTCTGGCTTCATTCTGTATATTGACATAGGAAAAACCCTTCGCCTGTGAAGGTGTTTTCCCACCATCTTGTAAACCTTTATCACCTATAGTAAAATCCCAACAGGACGTAGGGCTATTACTCCCACCATCGAGGGCCCGAACCTGTATAAACCTCTTTGTGCTCCTGTTCTCTATTTTTCTACATACCTTCCCGGAGGGTCATCTTGAAAGGTCTCGCTATTATAAATTTTGCATAAGTTCGGCTGAGGACTCCGAGTCCGAATCGTCGACAACTATATTCCCGAAGTGACTTGTCCTTCGGGATGGTTGGAGGCCAAGTCGATGGACTCGCCTCATCCCCGGCGGGAGCAGCAGATGAATGTCCCTGCTGAGCCCCGGTCGCAGGTTTCAATACCTGTGATTGGGCCTCCGCATCCAAATCATCCCTAATGGCCCGGACGACTTCCTGGACTGGAGGGACGGAGCTTTCTTTGCCAGAGGCTTCAGCACCAGAAGGAACTTCGACCCTTGCCAAGGCCGTGAGAGGGTTTGGCGCTGAATCTTCACGCCTAAACAAGGAAAGAAACCCTCAGTTTCTCCGATGGTTTCCATAACCTGATCCAATATGAACAGAAGGAATTCTTACCTTAATTGAAATCCCATCAGTTTCTGGGACTTCAAAGATGGCTCCCCAAGAGAAAGAGAACAATCATTGTCTGTTCTGTTCTTTCTTTTGGTGAACAGGATCTTCTCTTTTTCTCCCTATGTATACTAGCCTGTAAGCATATAAATGAGGAACGATGAAGATCTAAATGGTAAGGATCCTTACCGGGGTAACCTGCTCGGTTGGCAGGGACACGGCCGATGGTCTAGGTGTCTCCTGAACCACCGGTGCCGGCACTTCATCCATGACCTTGGGGTTGGAGGTGGTCGTGGGAGCTTGTTCTGTTATTTTCGCTCCTGTCGACAGGGGCGGAGTACTCGCCCTCCTAGGACTCACGAGGGTCGTAGGAGGAATTTCTCCTTCCTGTACAAGCGTGGATCAGTGAACACGTGTACAGACAAAATCGTAAACTTAAGACTGTGAGGAATCTTACCGCGGTCGTCCCTTCGACCAAGGAGGGAGAAGTTACAGACCCTAAAGCCTCCAGGGCTTCAGGAGCGGAGGTCCCACCTGCGACCACAGGATTCCCGGTGGTCGCGGGGTCCGCTGTGGCCGCCTCTGTCTTGGCGGGATGAGGTAGTGTTTCGCCGGATTGAGGAGCCGCCACTTTCCTTTTCCGGTGAACTAAAGGAATGTTGTCTTCCTCCTCCTCACTCCCTTCACCCTGTACGACGAAGAAGTGATTCCAGTTTGTACCTGGGGGAACAAGAGGTATGTGATATCTTACCGCAGTTTTCTTCGCGACAGGAGGGTGCGAAGAGCCTTCCCCGAGAATTTTCTTGGATTTCTTGGGGGCGGGTTCCTTCGCTCCAGACCTTGAAGAGACTTTCTTTATTCTCTTCATCATCGGTTTTCCCAGGAAGCCAACGTTTTCACTTGGAAATGTCGCCTCGGCGAATCTCCCTAAAAGCTATGTCGTTCCGGTGTCCTTGTTAGTACAAGACATACGTATGATTTGCGGACAGAACATAACGAGAGATGACATACCTTTCGACGTTCCTATCTAAGGTCATCCCCGGCATGGATCAAGCTTTGGGGGCGAGGCGATCCCTTGGGTCCCTCCACTTCGGCACTGTATGCCCTGAGGAGGTAGTTCGTCCGCTTCTCGATCTCGGACGAAGGCAAAACTGTGTCACCAGCAGGGCAGTTAGCAAATTATGACAGAAAGGTGTAAGACTTCATTGCCTAAGTCACATACCGTTGTTATAGTCCAAGGTGCTGTCTGCCATGGACTGTATCTCCCAAGCCGAATGAGCGCTTTCGCGCAGGGGGCTCACCCGATTCTTCATGAAGTCGCGAATAATATCGCGAGCTGTTAGTCCCTGCTCGACTAAGTGGAGGATCACCTCGGCTTGCTTCATAAGCTCTGCATTCAGAGCAGGGAGAGAATCCAACTCGCTGGGCTTTTCTGGCCGCGAGTTCACAAACCACAACCCGCTCTCAGAGGGAGGGGAGCAGCAAAACCATTTCTGGTACCACCCGTGGACAGAGTCTCGCAAGGGTGGGAAGGGATACTCTTTCTTCTCCCTTATCTGGAAGTAAATACATCCGGCAGCGTTGGCACTCTTCGACCACGCCGAATAGTAGAACCATCGGAAGAGATCCACGCTGGGATACACGCCGACGAAGGCTTCACACAGGTGCTGGAAGATCGCTAGAATCAGGACCGCATTTGGGTGGAGATTCACTAACTCCAACCCGTAATGCTCCACGATCCCCTTCAGGAACCGACTCTCAGGAAATCGGAACCCACATCTCAAGTATTCTTCAAAAACCACCAACTCGCCCTCCTGGACGATTGGGGTTTCTTGATCCTTCCCCGCGGGTCGCCAGTTGATCAGCAATCTTGGGGGAAGAATCTCTTCTTTCTCCAGTGCCATCAGGCTCTCCTCCGAATGATGAACCGATCGGCTCCAAGATGCCATTTTTGGAGGAGATTGGAGGAAAAAGTTGGCTACTTTGGAGGCGATGGAAGGTGAA
Organism: Pharus latifolius; assembly: GCA_019359835.1. Taxonomy (NCBI): domain Eukaryota; kingdom Viridiplantae; phylum Streptophyta; class Magnoliopsida; order Poales; family Poaceae; genus Pharus; species Pharus latifolius. The sequence continues at coordinate 34,090,543 of CM033321.1, read as the reverse complement.
GAGCGAGGGTTTTGTGCGATGGAAGTTCTAAGGCTGGGGGCTGGATGCGTGGCTTCCTCAAGAAGCTACCTGCTCCTTTTATAGGCCCGAGGAGTTGCTCCACTCAGGGTAACGTTCCATTGAATATTCTATTTATTTCCCATAATGGATGTTTCCTCTAGTGAACCCGTTATGCGCTTCTTGCACCAAATCCGAAATGAAAGGCCTTCTTTATTTCGGATTTGAGGATTGAAAATGGGCATAGAGATGTGAAAAGTTCTACAAAGGTTTTTCGGAGGACATTTTCCTTCATGTTTCTTGTAAACTTTCACGATTCAATCATAAAGATATACTACAATCCGATTGTTGGATGTACGGGTGTTTTGATCAGGTTGTTGTGTTATCAGAACTATGTCTCTGACTGAGCTTTGATTTTGGTCGAAGTGATAGTCTGATCGAGTGTCGGTTCTGATCGCGGCAATCTTTTGGATCGAACTTCAGTTCTAATCGCGGTTTTAAGAAAGATTGTTGTATCAGTACCAGTCGCGGGATGATATGTAAAATATGTTTCTGGTCGCAGTACTGGAATTTGCCTATGTATTGGTGGTCGTAAAGACATTGCTTGTGGCCATATTTTCACACAGAAGTTGTAAAGAATATCTATATGATATGAAATGGAAGAAATTTTTATTTCTGACATTCTTTACATATAAAAGGGATATCGGCAACCAGAACATCAACCTGATCCGAGAGGAGTTTACAAAGTTCTCCTAGGGACATATGGTCGTCAGTAGGATCTACACTGACGACCCCCAGAGAACTAGCAACTACTCTAAGTCTATCTACATCATCCCTTAGAAGAGATGCGCTGTTATTCCTAATTAAATCAGAGAGTTCTCGCTGTTGCTGAGCGTGGTCCCTCTCCCGGCGGAATTGGCGCGCCTCTTCACGGGATCTTTCAAAACATTCTGCCAGGTGCAGGATCGCCGAAGACATCTCTTCAGTCTTCTCCAGAGCCTCTTTTTCCCCTTGGAGAGTATGTCCGAAGGGGGGAGGCAGAATCTCAGCAGGCTGGTCGCTGGGGGCTCCAATCTCCTACATTTGCAAAAGTTAGTTGCACTAATTGTAACAACGAGCAAAAGGAAATAGAAATAGTCACCTGTCCTTGCATGTGACAGGTTGAGATAGGCATCCCAGAAAGTAGACCATCCGACAAAAGCAGATGGTCATTAGATGGTGGAAGTGCAACCTTCCCACCATAAGATTGCTTCCCCAACACAAGTTGAGGATCGTCTGGTCGAGGAGGAGCAACTTGTCGACCAGAATATCGATCACCTGAACAAAAATGGGGATCATTGGGATGAAATGGAGAAAGCTGAGAAGAACATCCCTCCAAAGGTGGAGATGAAGGTTCGATCTGCCAAGGTTCATGAACAGGAAGAACTAAAGGAGCTGAAGGAAGAAAGAGCAATGGTGCATCTTTCACCTTTGTCCTGCTGGAGGATCTCTCGTCGACCTTGGGTTTCTTCCTTGAAGGAGACGGGTCTTCGGACATCTGTAAATCCTGCTCGAAAACTTCTTCTTCATCACTCTCAATCTCGATGATGTTATGGTCTGCCATCGAGAAGTATATGGAGGAAGAAAGAAGATGGCTTTGGAAGAGACTTAGCCGGGAAGAAAAATTGTAAAGCTTTGAAATCCAGGACTCCAGGAGCTTCGGTATTTATAGCCGTTGGGGTGATGGTTTAGTTTCCGAATGCCTCGGGTTTTTAAAGCATTTACAATTTTACCTCGGGTTTAAAAATGTTTCAACGGCGCCATCATTACCCGTCACGTATTACCCAGAGCCTGTCTCGGGGAACCAACCGCCACACTTAGTGCGCCACTAAGTGGAGGATTTGAAGCGTCGGGTTTAATGACTGATGTAAGTCTTGAAATTTGAAGCAAACACGTCTCTTCGTTCTCTTCAAATTTGGGGGCTAGCTGACGAGGATTGATACCCGAGCTCAGTTCAAATAAATGCACGGCTAGTTCAGGACAGATTCAGACCAGACAAGCACCTGGTGATGCAAACTCAGGCTACTCCGAGAAGCACAGGCATGTGGTCGCAGACTTTACGCGATCAAACCGTGGCTAGTGCTTTGTCAGAAATTCGTATGCCATACGCGAACAGAAGACTGCAGATACTGCGCGGTCAGCAAACAACGCGCGGTCAGAACACCTTCGACCAGGGGACGCGGGATGATTCTGTCCCTACAACGGGGATATTCCGTGTATCCCAAAGATTCTTCCATGTATGGAGACAACCGTCAGGAGGTTAATACGTGCGGTTATCCATGAATTACACGTGTTAAACCTGTGTGGAGGTTAAAGGCAATTGTCAAAACTGTATCAAAGCAACTGTTTGATGCCGTTATGACTTGGCGCCCTTTCGACCAGTATAAAGGGGTAGCCCAATGCATTAAACAGGGGGATCGAACCAGATCATGAAAGATCAGATCATCCCTGATCACACCAGATCAAAAGACCAGAAGACAATAGTCTAAGTTAGTTAGGTTTTGCAAGCCTTCTGGACATTGTTTGTATAGACATATAGAAAAGATCTTCATTTGTGAAGATACTTTTCTCTAGCTTTGTAACACTTTTTACTACACATAGTGAAATCCCAACAGGACGTAGGACTATTACTCCCACCATCGAGGGCCTGAACCTGTATAAATCTCTCTGTGCTCCAGGTCTCTTTGATTCATCATACCTTCCCAGAGGGACACCCTGAAAGGTCTCATAACCTACAAATTCTGCATAAGTTCGGCTAAGGACCTCGAGTCCGAATCGTCGACAACGACCAACTTGCAGGACTCACTAAGGGAAAAATCATCCTTCTTAGGATCGATAATGTCTGCCTTTAGTGAGTCCGTGACCTTCACAGCTTGGCGAAGGCATTTTTCTCCACGAGACCATAGCTCTTGATGATTTCTTCCAATGCTTCCTTTTCACTAAGGGCGAGCTTGGTGGTCTCTCTGGCCTTCTCTGCGGCTATTTGATAGCGGCTGACAACATTTTGAAGTGTATCAAAGTCAATTCCACGCTCGATATACTTCTGTTCGAAGTGTTTCTTCTCCTCAATCAGCTTATTTTTCTCTTGTCTTTGATCTGAGCAGAAGAAGAAATGAACTTGATTAAGTTCATAAAATTTATGAAGTTCATAAAGGCAATGATATTTTCTGCTAGAATGAACTTACCAGTGAGCCTGATCTGCAATTGATTGCAAACCATCTGAAGGCGCTCAACTTTTCCTTGGAGGGAGTCGGCTCACATGGCCTTCTGTTCCAAGGTCGCCACTTGTTCCTCGGCGTCCTTCAGTCTGGCCCCAAGCGCCAGAGTTTCAGCAAGTCTTTCATTGCTAACTCTCTAGGCTTCAACCCATTCTTTTTCTAAAGAGGAACACTTAATGATCGCAACTTCCTTACTGTTGCGCTCATTGGCGACCTCCTCTACTAAAGCAGAGTTTTTCCTACGACAACAAAAATTATTATTCCAAGTTCATAAGGGACTGAGTTTAAAGCAAATTACTTATTGCTTTAATTCATCGCACTCAGCCTGTGCGACCTTAAGCTGCTCCACCAGCACACCAAACGTGGCCGCGCTGCGAGCAGAGCTCTGAACAAAACCAAAAGAGAAGTGTTTTGAGAAAATCCTCAAAGAAACACATGAAGTTGTGAGGTAAAGATTCTTTACTTCCCTCCAGAAACTCCTCAAGGTATTTTTTGGGGAGGTCCCCGAGTCCAGCAACTTGGCTAGTAGAGACCAAGTTGTCCTGCGCCTGCCCAGCTTTATCCAAAGATTGGGATTGGAGGTTCAAGACTGGGACAGGGCACTCGACTTTGAAGGGCTATACCGCCGTCTCTTCTGCCCTCTCCTCTCACCTTGTTCTTCATAGGAGGGAGGCACAATTTTTTCGACTAGAGGGGTAGCAGAAGTTCCTGCTTTTTCACTTGTCCCCATGGTCATGGTCACATCTGCGACAGCTTCCTCATCATTGGCGGGTTCAGTTGATTGAATGTCTTGAACCACCTCGCCAATGTTAGCTGCAGAGTCCTCTTTGGTGTCCTGCAGAGGCACAGCTTCAGTAGTGATAGCGGCTTCTTCTACAGCCACTGGTTCTACTGCTGCCTCATTTGTGGCAGGCAACTTTGCCACGATGGTCGTCTCCAGCTTGACCACTGATGGTTCAGTTGCGACCATCGGAGTAGGCATCACGGTGGACGAGGAAGTCTTGTTTTATCCAATTCCAAGTTTGTTAAACCATTCCTAACTAAGTATCATAATTCGCTTAGAGAAAAACAAATACTTACTTGATGTTGAGTCCCAAAAGGTTTCGGGAACTCAATCCTTCTCCTCTTGGAGACAGTAGTGAAGAGAGTGCCATGGAAGAAGACTAATCAAGAGCCGCTGATGATCTCCTCCTCACAGAATAGAGCAGTTCCTTGTTCTTCTTCCACGTCACTCCCCTCTCCCTGCACAACCATGAGATGATTCCTAGTCATGTTTGGTAAAGATTGAGGGATGGGAACTCTTATCGTAATGACCCGAGTGGTCGCAACCAAGGGATCAGTCATAGTCATGACCGCAGCAAGGCTTGGTTGCCTCACAGCTACGGTCATGGGAATTCCCATGGCCGTGACAGAAGTCGTAACCGCAGGGATACATGGCGCCACAGTTGATGTTGTGGTCGCCATCGTAGTCGCCTCCACCATTGTGGGAACAGTGATGGGCTAAATTTGTAAGGCCCTAGTCCTGGCCAAACCTTTGGTCGCAGGACAGACCTTCTTCAATTTCTTCGATGCAGAACCACTCGAGGGTCCTACATCATCATCGGCTCACCTTTTCTAGGCCGCTTGGCGCTCAAATAGCTATCCAAACAAGGATGACTACCTTGGTGAGTTTTGCTTAAAATTAAATATGCATAGGTTTTCAAAAAGAGAAATACCTTTTGACGCGCCTGTGCAAAGTCGTCGGTGTTGCCGACAATGCTCTACGGCCTTGGCGCTTCAACATTGCCTTCTACAGCCGCATTATAGGTCTCCAGGAGGTAATTTGCCCTCCATTTGACCTCAGAAGCACGCAACACTGTCAAAAAGAAAAATACACTCAAAATTGACTCACAAAAATCTGTTCAAGAATGTGAAGAACAGATCAAAAAGGATATAAGGCGTTACAATTACCCGGGTGATAGTCCCTAGTGCCATCTTCTATCACCCTAACCTGCCAGGCAGGGTGTTTCATTTTCTTCAAAAGGCTGATCTGGTTCTTCACGAAGTCCCAGATCACGTCGCGAGTGGTGAGGCCCTCATTCACTAGGTGTCGGATTACTTGGACCTGCCTCTTTTGTTCATCCTCGAGGGAAGGGGCAGCATCCTTCTCCCCGCTCTTCTCTAGTCAATGATTTTCAAACCAGAGATGGCTCTTTTCAGAAGCCAAGCAGTAGAACCACCGCTGATACCATCCATGGACAGAATTGCGGAGGGGAAAATGTGGGTAATGTTTCTTCTCCCGCAATCAAAAGTAGACACACCCAGGAGCACTGGAGCCTTTAGACCACGCCAAGAAATAGTACTGGCGGAAGAGAGGTATGGTGAGCAAAACCCCAACATACGCCTCGCACAAATGCTGAAAGACAGCAAGAATCAAAAATGGAGTTGGGCTTGAGGTTTACCAACTCCAGGTTGTAGTGCACGAGGATGCTCCAGAGGAAATCATTCTCCGACTAGTGAAACCCGCACCTCAAGAAGTCCTCGAAGAGCACCAGTTCGCCTGGTTGCACGACGAGACTCTCTTCGTCATCACCAGCAGGCCGCCACAGAATCAGAGACCTTGAGGGGAGGTATCCCTCCTTTTCCAAGGCCAACATTTGTCAATCGTGCAGTGGTGAGAGCAAGTCCAAAATGCCATTGAGATGAGTGATCCGTTTGAGACCTAGTCTTGGTTTTCGCACTAGGCTCGCCCAGATTCTAATATGCGGAATAACGGGATCTTACTCGGAAATACCGAAACCCAAAGTAATTGCACAACTCTTTATTTCAAAGAGGGCTTTACACGTCGAACGTTAGGCACACTTGCCTACGTCGAAGGAACTATAAGTGTCTAAAACTCAAATAAGTTTTATGACTCTTCAATGATCTAAACTAGACCTATTACAAGGTATTTATAGTCCAATCGTATGAGTACGTATCAGACTTAGTAATCCTAAACGTATTAGACTCATATAACTAACTTAACTAATCCTAAACAGATAAGCTTAGTTATATATAGGATTACAATTCCGAACAGGGAACGAATTCCTTTTCCTGGTCGCGAACCAATCCATGGTCGCCAAAACCTTTCCGAACACGGTTAAGGTCGCAAAGCCATATGCGATCAGGACTTGGTCGCGAATCCGTATGCGATCAGGACTTGGAGATCCTCCCGGATCATGACTCCCTTGTTGAGAAGGAGCCAACCCCCGTTGCGACCTCTCGATCAAACTGAAGATGTGGAAATTGGGCTTGTTCATCTTCTTTTGTGTACCACTTTGCCGCACGTGCTCGTTGATCTTTCCGACCGATTCGAAAAGTCTCCTTTGTGCCACTGCGGGTGGTAGTCACCTTCCTCTCCAGAATCACATCGTCACGTAAAGGTTCGCCTCGTTGATAGACCAAGTCTTCAATGGATGGTACTATGGTACCTGGCTCATCATCCAACATTGAAGGCTCGAAGAGTTTGAGGTGCTCAACATTGACAACCGAGTAAATATCCATGTATGGAGGTAACTCAAGCTAACAAGCATTATTACCCACTTTCCGCAAAATCCGAAAAGGACCATAACGAATGGGTTTGAGCTTCTTACCTTCACCTTTAAGTCTCTCCTTACTCAAATGTAACCATACCATATCACCTTCTTGAAATTGCGCATCAACTCGGTGCCGATCATGTCGCGCCTTGTACTTGAGTTGAGCTTTCAGCAAGTTCTGTTCAACCTCACGATGGAGTCGTTGAATACCTTCCAGGAACTTTTGTGCTCGATCCTGATCAGATGCTTCCTTGCTGTTCTGTGCTGAGGTAGGGATCACAAACTCCATATCGAATGGACTCTGTGGTAGAAATCCTAAACAGACCTCAAACGGCGACTTTCCAGTCGAACCATGCACTGCTCGATTAAAAGCAAACTGTAGGTACGGTATGCTTTCATCCCAGGTCTTCAGGTGCTTCGAGTTATATCCTCTCAAGAGATGAACGACTGTGCGATTAACCACCTCGGTTTGACCATCAGTTTGCGGATGAAAAGCAGTACTCCCCTTTAGCTTGGTGTCCATCATCGTCTAGAGCGATAGCCAAAAGTGACTAAGGAACCGGGTATCGTGATCAGACACAATAGAAGTCGGCAGTCCGAAGTGTGTCCAAACGTGTTGAAAGAATACCCGAGCTGCCTCTTCTCCCGTGATAATCTTCTGACAAGGTATAAGAACAATCATTTTGGAGAACCGATCAACGACCACGAATAGATAGTCGTTGCCACGTCGGGTCTAAGGCAATCCTCCCAAGAAATCCATGGATATGCTCTCCCATGGTCGTGATGGAACTGGAAAAGGAGTGTACAAACCTAATTTTCGGTTTGCCGGTCTCGAGATGCTGCAGAGACCGCAGCCTCGAACAAACCTAGCCACATCTTGCTGCATACGCGGCCAGAACACATGTCGGTGAAGATTTTGCAACGTCTTTGTAACCCCAAAGTGACCAGCTACCTTCGATGTGTGCGCTTCTCGCATCCATTGAGTTCGAGGTGCTCCACGAGGTATGCAAAGTAAATTGCCCTTGTACAAGAGTCCTTCTCAACGAACGAACTCTGTAGGGTTCCCTGTTTCGACCTCAGTCAGTGCTGTTTGAAAATCAGGGTCTTCACTGTACATAGTGACATAGTCATCATGACATGATGGCTCGATCTGCATGAACACTGATAAACAGAGGGTTGTAACTGGTGGTCGCGACAACATATCCGCCAATTTGTTGTGTACGCCCTTCTTGTACTTAATCACCAGATTAAACTGCTGCAGATACGACATCCACTTCATGTGCCGAGCTTGCTGTAGCTTGGACTAAGTTTGCAAATATTGCAATGGTTGATGGTCGGTGTGGACAACCGTCTCTTTCCCCAAGAGATAACACCGCCAATGTTTCACGGCCTGATGCAGTGCGCATAACTCCTTATCATAAGTCGGGTAGTTCTTTTGAGCTCCCTGGAATAACTCGGAGTGATATGCCACTGGTCGACCTTCTTGCATGAGCACTGCGCCCATCGCATAACCTGAGGCATCGGTTTCTAGCTCGAACGGTTTCTGGAGATTCGGCAAAGCTAACACAGGCGCCTCGCTGATCTTCCTTTTCAGCAAGAGAAACGTGTCCTCATGTTTCCCTGTCCACTCGAACTTCTGATCAATCCTGGTTAATGCATGCAACGGAGAAGCCATAATCAAGAAGTGTCGGATGAACTTCCGAAGGTATTGGCATGCTCCCACAAAACTACGCACATCCGTAACTGTTCGCGGTCGCGGCCATTCGCGAATCACTTTGACCTTGTCCGGGTCGATTTGCAACGTACCGTTGCCGATTATGAATCCGAGGTAAAGTAGAGTTTGCTGACCGAACTCGCACTTCTTACAGTTGAGGCGAAGTCAATGTTGCCAAAGCTGTTCGAACACCTTTTCGACATGAATGAGGTGCTCATCCCACGAACGACTATAAACCAATATGTCGTCGAGATACACAATCACAAAGTCGTCGATGAACGGTCTCAATACGTCATTCATAACACGCATGAAAGTTGCCGGGGCGTTGCAGAGACCAAACGGCATGACCAGCCATTTGAACAGACCTTGCCGTGTTTTGAACGCGGTCTTCCATGTATCCTCCTCTCGGATGCTGACTTGATGATATCCTGACTTAAGATCCAATTTGGAGAAGACAACAGCATGCTTCAATTGGTCTAGCAGGTCATCAATACGAGGAAGGGGGTACCGGTTCTTGATGGTGATCTTGTTCAGTGCTCGATAGTCGATGCACATACGCCAAGTCCCATCTTTCTTTGGTACTAACACCACAGGAGATCCACAAAGTGAACTACTTGGTTGAATGACACCATTGTTCAGCAACTCACCAAGTTGTCTCTTGATCTCTTCATTCTCCAATACTGAGTTGTGATACATACTCAGATTGGGCAGTGTCGCATCGGACACCAGCTGAATTTCATGCTCGACTGGACGTTTCGGCGGACGACCCTGGGTAGTCTCAAACAGATCACTGTATTTCTCCAGCAATCCCGACAAACGACCAGAATCCTCTCGGCACGCCAGCGACAATGCTGGTCGAGTACCCTCACCTTGATCAATGGGTCGAATCATGACAAGCACATACTTGTGACATGCATTAACAATTCGTTTGGCTTGATTTGCGGTAATCAAGTTCGAAGTGTTGACGTGGATGTCTCTACTGATCACGAACTTAACTCTGTCTTTGGTGAGGTCGTACTCTTGCGCTCGCCGATGGAAGTGAGCGTCTCGATCATACAGATACGGACTCCCAAAGATCACCTGACAGATATCGATAGGGACAACATCGCATTGCACCTCATCGATATATCGTGCAGAGATCGCAAACTTCAACACACACTGACTCGTAATCTGTTGGTTCACGTCGGATGTAAACCAACCCAGCGGATATGGTCGCGGGTGTGTGGTTGTCTTCAAACCAAGTCGCCGAACCAGTCCAGCGGAGACCAGATTCTTCTGACTTCCTGGATCGAATATTGTTGCGACCACTTCGTACTTCACCTGGATGTTGATGGTGAACAAGTCCTCCATTGGGTGATGGTCGTTCGGTGGATCGGAACCCTTCTCCTTCGGCATTGCCATCAGAGATAAGGTCGTATCCGCCTCATTAAGCGAATTCACTCGGACAACTTCTTCGTCAGGTGAAGTCGCAGTAGCCGTGGCTGTTCTTTTCCCTGGTCTGTTTTTCTTTGGTCGAAGTTCAGGATGAAGCTTGTAACATTTGTCCTTGGTATGCCCCGCGACTTGACAATTTTCGCAAAAGGCACCCGTACCCGATTTTGAAGCGTTCTTCTTCGGACTCGGCTTTTTCTTTGTCGAGGTCGCATTTTCCTTCGTGCTTTTGTCGCTGCGGGATTTATTCTTCTTCTCGATCGCCATAGCAGTTGTGCTCGCGGTCGCAATGTCTTGGACACCGAACAGACTTAGCTCAGTACTAATCGATTTCTGAAGTCCAGATGTGTACTTCCGAAATACCTGAGGGTCGGATAGTGAGATGCCAATGACCATTGCTTATCGCCGAAACTCTATCGTATAGTCTTGGACGGTCTGGTCGCGCCGTTGGTACAATCTCTCCTCAAGGTAACCCATCTCTCCTCAAGGTAACCCATCGGATAGAATTCTTGTCGTAGAAGTCGTTTGAATTGACCCCACGCAAGGTCGTCAGCTTCACCACTGGCGACAAGGGCCTTCCACCATGTCTTGGCGTGGTCCTTCATCTTCAAAGGTGCAAATTTGACCTTTTGAGCGCTACTAAACCCTTTCAGGTCAAAGTAGGTCTCAAGTTGGTCGATCCAAGAATCCAGCTTCTCGGCATCGATCACCCCATCATATATGGGTATATCAATCTTAGCGTTGACTTTAAAAGATTTGACAGCTAAGGAGGTGTTGGCGAGGTCGTCGGTCTTGTGGTCGCCTTCGTCTTCATCTTCGTCTGCCCTGCGCAAGTCTTCACCAATCTTCTCACCCATAACCTTCCCTACTTCAGGAGGTACAATCATGGCCTGCTGCTTAATCCAAGCAAGCATGGTTTCCATGTCGGTGGAGAGCTTAGCCACTTTTTCGGCTAGGTTAGCTTGAACGAGGGTATCGTCAGACATTGTCGGAGACGCGGCTGTAGGAACCGTCAATTGATCACCTAGAATTTCACTGGAAGTTTTGTAACCCTGGCGAGTCTTCACCATCCACAGGATAGAAAAGTCGCTCTGATACCAACTTGATCCGTTTGAGACCTAGTCTTGGTTTTCGCACTAGGCTCGCCCAGATTCTAATATGCGGAATAACGGGATCTTACTCAAAAATACCGAAACCCAAAGTAATTGCACAACTCTTTATTTCAAAGAGGGCTTTACACGTCGAACGTTAGGCACACTTGCCTACGTCGAAGGAACTATAAGTGTCTAAAACTCAAATAAGTTTTATGACTCTTCAATGATCTAAACTAGACCTATTACAAGGTATTTATAGTCCAATCGTATGAGTACGTATCAGACTTAGTAATCCTAAACGTATTAGACTCATATAACTAACTTAACTAATCCTAAACAGATAAGCTTAGTTATATATATAGGATTACAATTCCGAACAGGGAACGAATTCCTTTTCCTGGTCGCGAACCAATCCATGGTCGCGAAACCTTTCCGAACACGGTTAAGGTCGCAAAGCCGTATGCGATCAGGACTTGGTCGCGAATCCGTATGCGATCAGGACTTGGAGATCCTCCCGGATCAATGAGAATGGAGAAGAAAGGAAAAAGCTTAAAACTTGGAGGCTAAGGAACCTGAAGGCGGAAAAAGCTAAGTCTCAAGTGAGGGTTTTCCGAGTTTTCAACCGTGGGATATATTCTACAAAGAATAACCTTTCAATTACGACAAAGATACTCATTAAATACATGTCATGTTGGATCTGACAAGCGCACTCAAAGGATTTCTTGGGTCCTGTTAGAATCTGAAACAAAAAGTCACCTTTTTGGAACCCGAAACGTCGCCCCAATTAAAATAATCTTTTCGCCTCAAATTCAGGGGTTAGCTGACAAGAATTATTGCCCAAGTTATTTTTTTATGCCTTTATGAGATCGTGGGAGACCATAGAAAGAGAGAACCAAACTATCTATTTATGCCTTTCCATGGTCGCAGCAGACCACGGAGAGAGATCATGAGATAATCCAAGATATTATGGACATAACCTAGCCTATTTTGTCAATTAGACATAAAGACCCATCACGGATGACTATTACTTGTGGCTTTAATAGATTGTGGCTGCAATCGTCTATGGTCGCAATCATCCATGATCTCACGTATTACACTACCCGTGACCATTCTGGTCGCGGAGATATTTGCCCGTGGTCACCCTAGTTGCGGAGATATGATAATCCCCAATACGTGTTCGCAACCCATGCACGACCACAAAATAGGAAAGTTATTAGAACTGGAAGTGCCAACGAATCAAGAAGGTTTGGTCGAGACTTGCCGATCATGTGATCTAAGAGTTAAGCGGTTGCACCATAACCGCACTTTGGCCACTATTTTTAATATATAAAACTCTCTTTACTGACAAGATAAAGAAAATTGTGCAGTTGCCCATGGCCATACAATTATCTATAAACCGTCACAAGATAATTGTGCAGTTACTCCTAACCGCACATCACAGCCAACGAGCATAAGCCGCTGGAAACCGCAAGTAACTGCCAAGTGTTCCTCTGATGAAGCAACTGACGCCCTTTGATGAGCTATAAAAAGGGGCTGAGTGTTAGATAAAGGGAGAGAACAATTCTGAAGTGGTATTCCTTGTAATCTATTATTTCAATAGTGACAAACAAACAGGAGTAGGGCTATTACTCAAACTACGAGGGCCCAAACCTGTATAAACATTGTGTTTGTGCATCTGTATTTACAGTTATTCTCTTTGGTGATTGATAGAAACTGTCTCCCTACTAAACAAATCAAATTCGTGTAAGTTCGGCTTGAGATATTGTCCTAATCGTCGACAATGACGACAACCAGTGGTGACAAAAACTGAGCTCGCACAAAAAGGATGTTCTAGTAGTGATCTCACCAAACTGACAGCATGGATGTGACCAATGGGTCACTAGGAGCTTGCCAGACAAGCTGGCAAATGCCGGTGGCGACTAGCGCGCAGCGGAATGCCAGCAAATTCACTCGACTTGCGTTGGAGCGTTCTCTGGGCCACGACAGACAGTCAAACAAACTAAAAGTCAGGTAAAAACAGTGGTATTGGCTAGATTTGAATTGGAATTTTTGGTGGAACATGAATGCAATTGTATGCTTAAGTGTTTGAGGATGAAAACAATACTTTACCTTCAGATGAAATGCAAAGACTTGCTGAAATTCGATATGGCATTACATATATATGGATGGCATTGCGTGGATGAGTGAGGTGGCAGTGAAATTATGAAGCATCAAGCTTAGAGTGGGGGTAATTTGGTCTCTTCACTGTGACTCTAATGCAATGACCAGGGTATTTGAGTCATTTTATGTGTCTTATGCATAAATACCCCTAATTTGGGCCTATTTGCAATTATTTCAAAACTTAGGGGCTAATTTTGTGTAGGGGCTGTTTTAAAAAAGGGCAAACCTGATATTTTACTATTCATTATGTCTAAAACTTGTGGGCATTATGGTAATATGTATTTATTTAATCATATATTCACTTCAGGCCCTTTCTTTTTTATTATTTTAAAACCTAGGGTTGTTTTTGCAAAAGGGGTTAATCGTAAAAATGAAAATCCTTGTTATTTATATTTGTTTAGGTATATTTCCTTTATTTCTAAAACACTTTTAATAGGATTTCTTTACAATGTGCTTTCAATATTATAAATTCATGTCCCTTGATAAATTCCTAATAAAATTATGGGAATTTGCAGATAAAATTCTTTAATTATGCTCATGCCATGAATCCTTGCATGCAAATGCAATGAGGCTAAGATTAGCAGAAATAGAAGCTGATCAGGGCAAGACTGATAAAGAAATTGGTTGAAGATAGAGGTTGGGTAAGGAAAATTGGCCTGTTACAAATGTCATCCTTCAGTTGCATGGCACGAACTTTCCACGGGTAGCCCAATGTTATATAGGACACAACGTATAAATTAGGAGTCGATCTCACCATCCTATACTGTCGGTTCTACGCCAGAGTCCATCTAACCACGGCATTTTGCACATCTTGTTTGTTGCAAAACTTTTGCTCTAGCTCAATGATATCCTGATTAAAAGACCATCTTGAATTTTGGTCCGTTGACAGCACTGTTGAATCAAATTTAGACTGATCAAGCACCCTCCAAGGGGGGCCCAAATGATCTTCGTCAAGGTCATTAAATGCTTCCGAGTCTGTCAAACCATCTTCGTCAAACACGCTTCGAAGACACTCCAAGAACTCACAGAAATCCACACAAGTGTGACAAAAAATATTTAACCATTCACTAGCCCTGAATCTTGCGAACACGATACATTCCTTCCTTTTGCCCGCAAGACATTACAAGGGCTGCCTTCTTGGTGACACTACTGTAGTTGTATGTCCTAGAACTGAACATAAAGTACAAACAGGCTACCCAATCCGCCTTCAGGATCCTTCAATCGGTGCATGAACGAGTCCCACGAGTTGTCTCCTTTCACTTCGCATAACACCCCTTATAGGCCATCTTCAGTCTACCTGACAATGAGCCCCTCAACTTGAACTATTTAATGTTATGAGCTCTTCCCAAATAAACTCAAAATTTATAACTTCAAATCCATGAATGATGTGTTCTGTATGGTCAAATCGGCCATGATATACTTGCAATGACTCATATCTATACCATATGGGCCATCGTGTTTAAGCCGTCATTGTAAAATATGTAAAATTTTTCTAATTGCTTCATTCCCTAAAGACATTTATGCAACTAAATATAATATAAACATATACAACCATTTTAATTAAATCGAATAATTCGAATATCTATTGGTTTCTTCTTAAAATAAGTTTAACATATTTTTCAAATCAAAAATTTTATATTCTACAATATCAATATTATATATTAAAAATTCTATTGTCAGAAAAAAAAATAACTTCTTTAATCCTACGGTCATCTAATATTTCTAACCTAACCATAACTATGGTCATTACAGTAATTAAGCAACTAAATACATTTTTATCCACAAAAAATTCAAATACTACATAATGCCATGTTCTGTAACCTAAGATCATATACCTAACTAACAAGTATTTCTATCGTCTAGTTAATCACTAATTCTGTAATTAATAAAATAATTAGCAAAAGTATGGTCGGATTTCAACAAAATTTACCTTGTTTTGAAGACTTTCATTGGATCTATAATTTTGATAACTACATTAACTAGAAATTATAGTTAGATTTCAAGATAACTGAATTGGAAAAAATGTATTTGTGTGAGGGGAGAGAGAGGAACTACTATTGTGATGGAGATAGAGTGAGAAATGAGGGAGTGGAGAGAGACCAGCTGGGTGAAAGAGGGGCTTATTGCGACTTGGAGTTGTAACAGGTTTAAGTCAGCTTGTTGTGGCTCAAAACTACTAGAGGCGGTTTGTCGCGGCTCAGAGTTGTGATAAACTCATTTCTGCGAGTCGCAAAATAACAAGGTTTCTTGTCGCGATTTCGAGTTGTGATATGCCTATGTGGTTAAAATCGCAAAAAAATAGTAAATATGGATTATTTTTGTAATTTTTGTTTATTTTTTGTTATTTAAAAAAATTCCGAGAAGTGGGAGGTAGATTTTCTATGTAGTGTTTATTGTGCATTAGGGGTGTTGTTTCTATTGGGCCCATGTGTTTTATATATGGATGAAAGGTAATAGGGTTGACATGTTACTGCATGCTATAAATTGGGGTACACGGTGCGGATCCCACAGCTTGATCTAATGACAGAGCATTTTCGTACAAAATCGATACTATATAGGAGGTATATCTAACACAAACTGTTTGAGTCAAGTTTTATTGTTTTGATGATGTTGGTGATTAATAACAAATTTAATTATAAGACTAATTAAGACTAATGTTTTCATTGGGTTTGTGACTTCCAGGCTTATTTGGATGGTGAGTTAATCACCTTGGAGGATGTGCATGAACATAACACCTTAAGCTCATACGAGAAGAACAAACGGTAAAATCGAAGTTTAAGGATAGATTATATTTTTCAAATTTAGTCGTAATATAAAGATATTCTTAGATATAGTAGCTTGAGTAAATCTAATATAAAAAACTCAAATATATACATCATACACTTAATAGATTTTCAAATAGTTTTTAAAACTAAAAACTGAAGCAGGCTGCAAACTTTTTTTTTAGTTCAGGACAGTGTTTGGACAGAGACCAAACAATTCCCGGACGTGGCGGACTGACTAACATTTGAAAAACAAAATTCTTTTGGGGTTCCGAACAAAGTCTGGAACGGGACTGGACACTGTTCAAGCTTGCGCTGGTTGCAAACTAAGAGCGCAGAATAGTTGTCCAGGTGTGCGACACCTTCTCAAACTGTGTCTAAGGCCCTGGACACTGTCCAGAACATGCACCAGACAGTGTCTGGATATGCGTACGTGCTAGTCTGTACAATAATTGCACTACCCATTACACCATCTGAGCTAGGGGTGGAAACGGAGCCGGGTCGGGTCAGGTTCAACCCGGCTCCGGATCCGGACGGAGCCGGATACGGATGTGAAAACTCGAATCCGACCCGGGTTCGGATGCGGATGCGGGTATAATTTTTTTGAAAATTCCGGATGCGGATGCAAAGTCGGGTTTCAATAAAACATACCGGATACGGATCTGGATACAGGTTAAACCCGGATCCGTCTAACTTCTCCCCTCCTCACTTCCCCCTCCGCCGCCTCCTCGCCTCTCCACCACCGCCGCGCGTCGCCGCCTCCTCGCCTCGCCGCAACCGCCGCGCGTCTCTGCCTCCTCGTCGCCGCCGCGCGCCGCTGCCTCCTCGCCGCCGCGGCCTCGTCCTCCTCGCCTCGCCACCGCCGCCGTACGTCGCCATCTCCTCGCCTCGCAACCGCCACGCACCACCGCCTCCTCACCTCGCCACCGCCGCCGCGCGTCGCCGCCTCCTCGCCGCCGCCGCGAGCTGCTGCCTCCTCGCAGCCGCCGCCGTGCGTCGCCGTCTCCTCACCTCGCCACCGCGGCCTCCTCCTCGCCACCGACTCAGCATCCACATGCGAGTTTTGGGGGATTTGGCGCCTTGGCAGTCTTCCAGTTCATCATGTTCATGGCGAAGAGTAAAACAGGGTTTTGGGGATTTGGTGGTCTTGCAGTCCATGGCAAAGAGCGATTTGTTTTGTTTTGTTTTTTTTTTGTTTTTGGTTTTTTGGTTATTGATTGCTTTGCTAACCCTAGATCATTTGATCTATTTGTAGTTTATGCGTTAGATCTTTAAATATGGAATTCTTCTTTGCCTGGAATTGCTGATGTTGATGCCTTAATTTCAAGTGTTCGATCAAATGCCTCTTTACTTGAGGAAATCATATAGTTTAATCACACGCACTGCGCACGCCACCTGCTCAACCAAATGCGTCAGAGTAGAAACGCCCTTCCATGTGCGTGCCGCTCGCTCCCCCAACCAAATGCTACATCCAAAACAATATATTTGCACATACGCATCACCTACTTGACCAAATGCCGTGTCTAGAAACAATACACCTGCACGCGTGTGCAATGCCTGTGCTTCAAATGTTCATACCGAGGCAACATTTTACGTGCCCAAAGGAAACTATATTCTTGATATGTTCTTGACATTGTCTTTGGAATCATCTAAAACTTTTAGAGCTACATTTACACATGCATATCAGCATATGTCAATAGCTCTTATTAATATGTTATTCTTGTTTGTTTTTGTATTATAATCATATTCATTTTGTATATATCCATGTCCGTATCCGCTCCGAATCCGTTTAATATCCGTGTCTGTATCCACAAAATATCCGCTCCGTATTTGTATCCGTTTCTTTCATATCCGTATCTGGAAGAAAGATGCGGATGCGGATATGGATTTAGATACTATCCGACCCGAACCCGACCCGTTTCCACCCCTAATCTGAGCCCAATCTAGATAGTATCTGGACAAACTGTTTTTCATGCGTTTTTAATGGCTAGTTTTTGAGAGGGGGAATAAATATCTCACTCGCAACAACATCTGTTTCGGTAAATGGTGATTTTTTTATTGTTTTGATAAATAGTATCTTTATATATTTTTTTTCTTAAAACAGATCTTGTTGTAAGTTGTCCACATCGCCTAATCATTATTGTAATACAAACAACATATAAATATGATAAATCTAAGAGAAAATCTTACACACATTTGATAAAACATACTAAAGTAATAGGCCTGTAATCGGCCCCAACACAACAGCACATAATACTCCATATATGCCAAAACTGGGCAAGTGAACAAAAAATGATCAACAGTTTCCATATCATCACAAAAGTGACACTTACCATTATCCTTCCATCCTCTTCCTCATCTTTAGTTAGCAAGGTTGTTTTTACTAAGAATCCACAAGAATACTTTAATTTTTGTTGGCAAATTAGCTTTCCACATTTTTCTAATATATGTCCCTCCATTTAAGCTAAACAGCTTATTGTAAAAGGATTTAACTGTATATTTACAATTAGCTCGCCATTTCCAAACACCCCTATCTAATTCATTCGAAAGATCAACATCTGCACACAAATCTAGAATTTTTTGTAGCTCCTTGTTCAACTCCTCCGGCAGCTGCCTTCTAAAAGAACACTGAAAACGATTTGCTGAACTGCTACCCCCTCATCACTGATGATTTGAAACAAATTTGGAAACACATTTTTCAACAGGCTATCCATAATCCAACTATCCTCCAAGAATCTTTGAAGTTTTATCATCACCAATCAACTTCCGACTCCCCTTCTCATATAACCATCTCACATCAAGAATGTCTGACCACCTGGGTGAATCTCCCACTCTTTTCTTAATTTGTAGGACTGATTTACCTCTAAAATATTTAGCTTGGATGAAATCATTAATTCCATAAACCATTTCGATTGTTACGTCGCCATATCGAATTACCAAGTAGGCTCTTGTTCATCAATTCCAGATGTTTAATCCGGGGTGTATGCTATATAGCTGTATGCCCATATACTTCCTCAGTTTCAAAATATATGTTGTGAAATATGACATGGAAAAAAAGACTATGACATTATCATTTAATACACTTTATTAATGCATATTTCAACTCTCCATATCATATATTCTCTTCATTCTGTTTTACTTGTCATTTGATATATATGCAAGTCAAACTTTTTAAACCTTAACCACTAATATAAAAAAATATTTAGATTCACCGTATAAAAATAATGTTAGTGATAATGATTAATCATTTAGAATTAATTAAGTTATTAAACATTAAGGTCCGCCCTGTTCAATAACCTACTCAACCACAACTAGCTCTGATCAAGTAGCATCCGAAACTCTTTACACGCGGACACGACCACGTGTGTGCGACCAATCGCTCACGACCAACTGCTCACGACCAATTACTTATAAAACTAACCGTGGCGTCCGTGGTCACGGGACCATCAGTTAAAGTCACGTGAATGCCTCCTTTATCACCATAATGAGCATTTAGAGCATGATCTTCGAAAACCGCTAAGGTAACCGCAAGTAATAGAGAAACCGGCGATAACTGTCTTGGGAAAAACTGGCTCTGTACATCTCTAAATAAAAGATTTTTTTGTAAAATAAAGAGAGATTCATCGAATATGCACAACACAGGTCGTAGAGTTTTTGCTTTGATCCATCAAGGACCTGAATCTGTATAAAAATCCTTTTGCCCCCCACATTGTCCTGATAATTTTTTCCTCTTACCAGTCCATAAACTGTAGAAGCAGGGTTCGACTCAATTGAGGCCACCTTATAGGGGCTGCTCTGAAGCTTCTCCACCTGCATTGTAGTCTCAACTTCGGCCTCAAAGGGTAGAGGAGTGGGTGCCATTCCATCATTACCTATGGTAGAAAGAGTGTCGCAAATCTCTCTCCATAGTTTCTGGAGTGGTCGAAGCCTCCTCAATTGAGGCCTTTGCCATGGGCTCATCTGATCTACAACCAAGAAAAACTTTTTTTAGTTCATAGTTGAATAAATCAGACTAAGAGAGATTAGAAAAAAGGAAACTTGCTACCTCATCGATGACTAGAGCTGAACTCCCATATTAAACTTAAAAGGGACGACCCCAACGCGACTCTTGAAAACCATTTTTTTGAAGTCCGAAACTGTTCTCCTAAAAACGAACATAGTGCGCTGGTCTAGACCCTCCTTCCTTGGGACTAGATGCCCCATGTACTGGACCACCTTGATCATCATTTCTGGCCATGGGCATAAGTGGAGCCTTTACTTCAAGGGCCACCTGGTTAGTCGTAAGTGCAACAAGAGCCTTTGCTTGAGAGACCTCTGGGCTGATCACCGACACAATAGGAGCCTCTGCCTCAAGGACCTTTTGATTGGTCTCCTAAGTCATTTCCTCCAAGGACGCACACGCGCCCACGGCAGGTGCCTATGGTAACACAGACGCTCCTCCCTCAAGAGTAGCCCCAATGCTAGTTTGTGGTGAGGGCTCATTAGCAGGAAGTTGCGATCGCTTCATTTCCTGATCCCGAAGGGTCACCAGCTTCCTCTTCTTTGTTTGGCACCCCTCAGTCAAAGTTTCTTGGGGCAACTCTGCCCTCTCCTGAAGAAAATGGCTCTGAGCCCAAGATAGACTGACCAAGAATAGCAACATAAATCCTAAGTGGCTACTGAAGAGAAAACTATCAGGTGGGAAAAGGAGTTACCTTTCTCCTCACTTCCCTCTCTTGAGCAAAAGTATCAATCAAACTAGGAGGGACACTTTTTGGAGTGCCTCTACTTCTTATAAGGACCCATCATCAATTTCACACGTGATTCAAGACCAGAGAGAGTCAAGTCTTGTCGTGGTATTACGAATACCCCGGCAGGTTTTGTGGAAGATCCTAGCAAAGAAAAGACGACGCGAGCTAACCGAGTGACCGGTCCTCTCCCGTCGGACAAGCACAGCAAGTGACACGAAGGTTTATACAGGTTCGGGCCTCAGTGGAGGCCCTAGTCCTGTAGGCGTGCTCCCAACCGGAGTTGGTTAGGGGAGCTCTCTCGGGGGAGAGATGGCTCCGGAGCACACCTGTTAGATTGCTATTCCAAGTAATAATGAATCCTCTCCTTACATGAGGTGTTACAAGGGCTTATATAGCCCCAAAAGACGCAAAAAGACTAAACTACCCCGCCTGCCACCGTTGGATCGAGGGGTAGCAACGTCCTTCTTCCGGTCAGGGACCTTAGATGCTTGACAGGTATCCGCCGGTTCTCGAGGCGCTTCTCGCGTGATCCTCACGTGACCCGGGACCGGAGACCCCTGTCTCCAAAAGGACGGCAACGCCCGGGACAAGCCACCGGGGGCCTTGTCCCCGGGCAAAAGGCTGCGCCCGGGACAAGCCACCGGGGGGCCTTGTCCCCGGGCAAAAGACAGCACCCACGACAAGCCACCGGGGGCCTTGTCCCCGGGCAAAAGGCGGCGCCCGGGACAAGCCACAGGGGGCAATGTCCCCGGGCAAATGGCGGCGCCTGGGACAAGCCACCAGGGGGCAATGTCCCCGGGCAAAAGGCGGCGCCCGGGACAAGCCACCAGGGAGCAATGTCCCCTGGCAAAAGGCGGCGCCCGGGACAAGCCACCGGAGGCCTTGTCCTCGGGCAAATTGAACAACCTCTTACCTGGACTTGATCTTGTGGAGATTTCCCCCAACAGCAGCCCCCATGCGCTCCGGGGACGATGCTCGAGTTCCCGGAGGGGATGGTTCATGTCACCGGGAAAATCTCCGGGACAAGCCACCGGGGCCATGACGCTTCGATTCCCGCGCAATGCGTTTATTACCGCGCCGTCGTTCATTAAGGTTTTGTCTCGATGGGAGCGCCCATCCCTTCATTTCCCGCGCGCTGTTTGAATCGAACGGCGCGGATGCACCACGAAGGGCCACGTGGCACCCATCGGGGCCGCGTTTGGTCCCTATAAATAGGGCCTCAGGGGGCCCAGAGGAATCATTCCAAACTTCAAACCTTCAAACTCCCGTAGCGCCCTTAGCTCTTCCGGTCGCCCTCTCCAGGAAGCCCAGTCCCGGAAGCATAGCCACCGGCAACTCCACCCCTTTTTCCTTAGCCTAAGCCACCGGAAGAATCAAATGGGACCCAAGGGCCGTGCCAAGGCCGCAGAGGTGCCACCGGAGGAAGTCACCGTGGACTTTCTTTGGGCCTCCGAGTTTACATCCGGGGACCTGGAGTCCCTGGTGGACCGGGGGGTGGTTGCGGACGGGGACGTCCGGATCCCCGCGAAGAAGGACGGAGCCCCCCGCCCTCGGCCCGGAGAAGTGGTGGTCTTCGAGGCCTTCCTCAAAGCCGGACTCTGACTCCCGGTGCATCTGCTGTTCTGGGAGTTCCTTAAGGAGTACGGGGTGGCGCTAAACCACCTAATGCTGAACGCCTTTGTTCGGATAGGGCTGTTCATATGGCTGTTCGAGACAGCCACAGGACGGGAGCCGACGCTCCGGCTGTTCCAGTATTTCTATGAGCCGGCGGCGAGGAGCTCCCACCTAGTGAAGGGAGGACCGAAGTCGCCGTTCGATTTCGGTGATGGTCCAGCTCCTGCCATCCCGGGTAGCGAAGTACCTGGTGGTAGCCTCCCAGGACCACTAGGGGGATTGGATTCGGAGGTGGTTCTACCTCCGGGTCCGGGACGACGAGGTGGCGTACTCTCCGGAGCCCCCCTCCTACAGTCGGTCGTCCGCCCCCAAGCCCCCGGTGTAGACCGAAGAGGAGCTGAGGCTCCTCAGCAAGGTGGTGGTCTCTCGGGGCGTCCGCTCCATGAGGGACGCCGCCGAGGAGCTAACACTGTTGAAGATTTCCCCCCTCGCGCACAGGAGGAGGGGAATCGGGATGTGCCCGGCACAGCGGCCCCCGCAAAAGCCGGTGACCCGACGTAAGCTCCTAGCTGCTTTGCTCATTTCCTTTTCGCATATTTTTCTAACTCTTACCTTCTGTAGTCCAGCCGTACCCGGCCACCCGGGAGAAGGCGGAGAACCTCCTCGGGAGGTACTCGCCGACGAGCACGAGCGGATCGTGCGCGTCATCGGGGATGGCCCTCCCCGGAATCTGGTGGCCGAGGCCTTCAGGCTGAGGCTACCGGCGAGAACGGCTCTCCCCACCCCTGGCTCCCATAAGAGGGGGAAGGAAACCACCAGGGGCTCTGAGCCAAAGTGGGCCAAGGCTCAGAAAGCCCCCGGTCCATCGACGACACCGGGCTCCACGCCCGTGAAGGCCCAGGACGCAGCCCCCGAGTCAGGGCACGCGTGGGCGCCTCCCCGGTAAGAAGCGACGCCACCTCCCCTAGAGAGGCTTCGGGGAAGGAACCAGCCAACGACGAGGGGGCGTCCAATTCAGCCGATTACGCCCCCTCGCCCCCTTCGGCGGTTGCGCTTCCCGCGGCCCTGGCGCTACCGGAGCCGGAGAGGCCGGAGGTTCGATTCACGGAGGCCTCCCCTCCTCGCATCGAATGGCCTGTAGACCAGGGGGGAGCCCCTCGGTCTACGAAGCTCCCCCGGCGACGGAGGACCCGGGGGCCCCACGGCCTGGAAAGGGGAAGGGACTAGCTCCCGGCGCAAGGAAAACCCCCGGCAAGTAGTGGGCCCCTGGCCCTGGGAAGGGGCCCGGAGCAGGGTGTCCCCCCGGTACCGCAAAGGCCCCGAGCATGAGGTAACCCCCCGGCACCGGGAAGGCTCCGGATGATTGGCCCGCCGGGGGAGGATATCCTCCGGCGGGGTCGTACAAAGCTCCCCAGCCTCCGGGGGTCGTGGGGGCCACCGGGTGACCCATGAACGGGGGCCTAGCCCCTAGGAACGGGTACTGTGGTTGATAAATGGGGGCCGGCGGCCACGCCAAGACACGAAGCAGCTCATCCATAGAGCACTGGGCACGAAGCTGGCCTTCTACTAAGGCTTCGAGCAAAGTGTCCTGGGGAGCCGGGGAAGCCGTCAGGGGGAGACTGTTCCAGGCCGAGGCAACCGAGGTCACCGGGACTGACCCGGAGGTCGAACCACCGAAATTAATAGGGAAGGTGGGAGGCGGTACCTGGGTCTGGCCACCTCCGTGCGGAAGCGCCGGGACAGTCGTGTCCCGGACGGGCGGCGCCGGGTCACCGGGAAGGGCGCGGGCCCTTGTTCTTGGGGGAGCCATGGCATCTCGTCACGAATCCCCACGATCGGCGCCAACTGTCGTGGTATTACGAATACCTCGGCAGGTTTTGTGGAAGATCCTAGCGAAGAAAAGACGACGCGAGCTAACCGAGTGACCGGTCCTCTCCCGTCGGACAAGCACAGCAAGTGACACGAAGATTTATACAGGTTCGGGCCTCAGTGGAGGCCCTAGTCCTGTCGGCGTGCTCCCAACCAGAGTTGGCTAGGGGAGCTCTCTCGGGGGAGAGATGGCTCCAGAGCACACCTGTTAGATTGTCTATTCCAAGTAATAATGAATCCTCTCCTTACATGAGGTGTTACAAGGGCTTATATAGCCCCAAAAGACGCAAAAAGACTAAACTATCCCGCCTGCCACCGTTGGATCGAGGGGTAGCAATGTCCTTCTTCCGGTCAGGGACCTTAGATGCTTGACTGGTGTTCGCCGGTTCCCGAGGCGCTTCCCGTGTGACCCTCACGTGACCCGGGACCAGAGACTGTGGATGATTCGGACTCGGGGTCCTTAGCCAAACTTATGCAGAATTTATAGGTTGTGAGACCTTTCAAGGTGTCCCTTCAGGAAGGTATGATGAATAAAAGAGAACTAGAGCACAGAGATATTTATACAGGTTCGGGCCCCCGATGGTGGGAGTACCAGCTGTCGACGATTCGGACTCGGGGTCTTTAGCCGAACTTATGCAGAATTTGTAGGTTGTGAGACCTTTCAGGGTGTCCCTCCGGGAAGGTATGATGAATCAAAGAGAACTGGAGCGTAGAGAGATTTATACAGGTTTGGGCCCTCGGTGGTAGGAGTAATAGCCCTACGTCCTATTGAGATTTCACTATGTGTGGTAAAAAGTGTTACAAAGCTAAGGAAGAGTATCTTCACAGATGAAGATCTTTTCTATATGTCTATACAAACAATGCCCAGAAGGCTTGCGAAATCTAACTAACTTAGATTATTGTCTTCCGGTCTCTTGATCTGGTGTGATCAGGATTAATCCCATGTGATTGCGATCTGGTCCTCTTGTTTGATGCATTGGGCTACCCCTTTATACTGGTCGAAAGGACGCCAAGACATAACGGCATCAAACAGTTGCTTTGATGCAGTTTTGGCAACTGTCTTTAACCTCCACGCAGGTTTAACGCGTGTAATTCATGGATAACCGCACGTATTAACCTCCTGACGGTTGTCTCCATACGTGGAAGAATCTTCGGGATACACGGAATATCCCCGTTGTAGGGACAGAACCATCCCGCGTCCCCTGATCGAAGGTGTTTTGACCACGCGTTATTTACTGACCGCGCACTGCAGTCTTCTGCTCATGTATAGCATACAAACTCCTGACTGCGTACTAGCTACGGTCTGATCGCGTAAAACCTGCGATCACTTGATTATGTTTCTCGGAATAGCTTGAGTTTGCATCACCAGGCGCTTGTCTGGTCCGAATCTGTCCTGAACCAACCGTGCATTTATTTGAACTGAGCTCGGGTATTAATCCTCGTCAGCTAGCCCCCAAATTTGAAGAGAACGAAGAGACGTGTTTGCTTCAAATTTCAAGACTTACTTTGGTCATTAAACCCGACGCTTCTTCAAATTCTCCACTTAGTGGCGCACTAAGTGTGGCGGTTGATTCCCCGAGACGAGCTCTGAGTTATACGTGATGGGTAATGATGGCGCCGTTGAAACATTTTTTAACCCGAGGTAAAATTGTAAATGCTTTAAAAACCCGAGGCGTTCGGAAACTGAACTGTCCCCCCGATGGCTATAAATACCGAAGCTCCTGGAGTCCTGGATTTCAAAACGTTACAATTTTTCTTCCCGGCTAAGTTTCTTCTAAAGCCATCCTCTTTCTTCCTCCACATACTTCTCGATGGCAGACCACAACATCATCGAGATTGAGAGTGATGAAGAAAAAGTTTCTCTTGAGTTTAAACAGGATTTACAGATGTCCGAAGATCCGTCTCCTGCAAGGAAGAAACCCAAGGTTGACGAGGGATCCTCCAGCAGAACAAAGGTGAAAGATGCATCACCGCTCTTTCTTCCTACAGTTCCTGTAGTTCTTCCTGTCCATGCATCTCGGCAGGTCGAACCTTCATCTCCACCTTTGGAGGGACGTTCTTCTCGCCTTTCTCCATTTCATCCCAATGATCCCTGTTTTTGTTTGGGTGATCAATTTTCTGGTCGGCAAGCCGTACTCCCTCGACCAGATGATCCTCAACTTGTATTGGGGAAGCAATCTTATGGTGGGAAGGTTGCACATCCACCATATGATGACCTCGACCTTTATCAGGTGATCTACTTTCTGGGATGCCTATATCAACCTGTCATATGCAAGGACAGGTGACTATTTCTATCTCCTTTTGCTCGTTGTTACAATTAGTGCAACTAACTTTTGCAAATGTAGGAGATCCTAGCCCCCAGCGATCAGCCTGCTGAGATCCTGCCTCCCCCCCTCGGACAGACTCTCCAAGGGGAAAAAGACCAAAGAGATGTCTTCAGCGATTCTGCACCTGGCGGAATGTTTTGAAAGATCCCGTGAAGAGGCGCGCCAATTCCGCCGGGAGAGGGACCACGCTCAGCAACAGCGAGAACTCTCCGACTTGATTAGGAATAACAGCGCATCTCTTGTAAGGGATGATGTAGATAGACTTAGAGTAGTTGCTAGTTCTCTGGGGGTCATCAGTGTAGATCCTACTGACGACAACATGTCCCTAGGAGAACTTTGTAAACTTCTCTCGGATTAGGTCGACGCTCTGGTCGCCGGTATCCCTTTTGTATGTAAAGAATGTCAAAAATAAAGATTTCTTTCTCTTTATATCATATGAATATTCTTTACAACCTCTGTGTGAAAATATGGCCACAAACAATGCCTTTACGGCCACTCATACACAGGTAAATTCCAGTACTGCGACCAGAAATACATTTTAAATGCCATACCGCGAGTAGCGCTGATACTGCGATCAGACTCAAAGCCACGGTTAGACCTGAAATTCGATCAGGAAGATTACCGCGGTCAAAACCGAAACTCGATCAGACTATTACTTCGACCAGAATCGAAGCTCAGTCAGAGACATAGTTCTAATAACACAGCAACCTGATCAAAAAACATCCGTACGTCCAACAATTGGACCATAGAATATCTTCGCGATCGAGTCGTGAAAATTTGCAAGAAACATGAAGGAAAATGTCCTCCAAAAATCTTTGCAGAACTTTTCATGTTTTTGTGCCCATTTTTAATCCGAAACAAAGAAGGCCTTTTATTTCGGATTCGGTGCAAGAAGCACATAACGGGTTCACCAGAGGAAACATCCATTATGGGAAATGAATAGAATATTCAATGGAACGTTACCCTGAGTGGAGCGACTCCTCGGGCCTATAAAAGGAGCAGGTAGCTTCTTGAGGAAGCCACGCATCCAGCCCCCAGCCTTAGAACTTCCGCCGCACAAAACCCTCACTCTTCACCTTCCATTGCCTCCAAAGTCGCTAACTTTTTCCTCCAATCTCCTCCAAAAATGGCATCTTGGAGCCGATCGGTTCATCATTCGGAGGAGAGCCTGATGGCACTGGAGAAAGAAGAGATTCTTCCCCCAAGGTTGCTGATCAACTGGCGACCCGCGGGGAAGGATCAAGAAACCCCAATCGTCGAAGAGGGCGAGCTGGTGGTTTTCGAAGAATACTTGAGGTGCGGGTTCCGATTTCCTGAGAGTCAGTTCCTGAAGGGGATCTTGGAGCATTACGGGTTAGAGTTAGTGAATCTCCACCCAAATGCGGTCCTGATTCTGGTGAAAGAGAAGTGAAGAAGTAACTAATGTTATATTAGGAAAGTGAGTAATCCAGAAAAAGACCACTAGTAAACTGAGAACCATTATCGGTAATGAGACGATTTGGAACACCAAATCGAGCAACAATGTTCTTATGGAAGAACTTCTGTGCTGCAGCAGCGATAATATTGCGTACCGGCTCGGCCTCAATCCACTTTGTAAACGTGTCAATAGCTACGAACAGGAACTTGTACCCATTGACCGCTTGTGGCATAGGACCGACGATGTCCATTCCCCAGACCGCGAAAGGCCATGCAAGGGGAATAGTCTGCAACGCATAGGCAGGTTGATGAACCTGTCTTGCGTGGAATTGATATTGTGGACACATTTTGACCATATTCTTGGCATCATCGAGTGCCGAAGGCTAGTAGAATCCTTGTCGAAAAGCTTTTCCGACTAGTGTACGATATGACGCGTGCGCACCGCATACACCGTCATGAATTTCTTTCAAGAGGGATTTACCTTCCTCCTGAGATACACAGCGCATGAATACTCCCTGAGTACCCTTTCTATGCAAAACTCCTTCGATAAGTTTGTACAGACGCGCTTTTCGAATCAACCGATCACTTTCGGTTTCGTCCTCGGGCAAGGTCCCATGTTCAAGATAGACTCTCAATGGATGAGTCCAATCTTGTTCCTGTCCGAGGTTGGTAACGCAGACTGTTACCGGATCATCCTCGACCGAAGTCATAATCGAAGGATGTTCGAAGTGTTCAACGAACACTCCTGCCGGAGCGGATGTACGTGAGGACCCAATTTTGGATAATTGGTTCGCGAGAATGTTGTCCTTGCGCGGGATGTATTGGACTTCGAAATGACTGAAGTGTTTTTCCAATCTCCTCACTTCCCCCAGGTAATGAGCCATTGTCTCATCGGAGGTGCTGTACTCCTTGTTTACCTGGTTTACGACCAGCTGTGAGTCTCCCCTCACCACTAATCGACAGACTCCGAGAAATTTTGTTGCCCGGAGCCCTGTAAGAAGACCTGCATACTCCGCTGCATTGTTGGTCGCAACAAAGTGTAGTTGAAAGACAAACTTAAGCTATTCTCCCTGAGGCGTAACTAAGACCACTTCAGCCCCCAAAAGTTGAAAACTACGAGAGCCGTTGAAGTACATTGTCCAGTAATCGGGGCATTCCAATTCCTCGGGTTCCCGCACGGGTGGCTCAGGATTGGTCCATTCGACCACGAAGTCGGCCAAAAACTGAGACTTAACCGCAGTGCGGGGCGTGAAATGGATATTGAAAGCACCGAGTTCAACCGCCCATTTGGCGATCCGACCAGATTTCTCTGGATTACGGACAATATCCCCAAAGGAAAAGAGGGTACTATGATCTTGTGAGCTTGAAAGTAATGTCGAAACTTACGGGAAGCCATCAGTAGTGCGTAAAGTATCTTCTGGACCTCAGGGTATCGCTCCTTAGGGCCATGAAGTACCTCGCTTACATAGTAGATGGGTCTGTCTATCCCTTCTTTATCCGCGATCAGGACAGCACTGACCGCGTGGGGCGTGGCCGCCAAGTAGAGAAGCAACAGTTCTCCTTTGTAGGGAGACACCAAGACTGGTGGACTGGATAAATATGCTTTCACCTCCTGAAATGCTTTTTCAGCCTCATCGAACCATGTAAAGTTATGATGTTTGCGTAGGGCCTTAAAAAAAGGCAGTCCCCTTTCGCCTAGTTGTGATATGAATCAGCTTAAGGCCGCCATGCGACCTGCTAGGTGCTGAACATCCTTCATGGTCGAGGGAGACCTCATCTGTTCGATAGCCTTGATTTTCTCAGAGTTAACTTCGATTCCTCTGGAACAAACAAGAAAACCCAGAAATTTTCCTGAAGAAACCCCGAAAGAACATTTTTCCGGGTTCAATTTTATTCCAAAGCGATTTAAATTACAAAAGGTTTCAGCGAGATCGTCCAAATGAGACAATCTCTTAGTGCTTTTTACAATCAAGTCGTCTACATATGCTTCGAGATTACGCGCTATCTAGGAAAGAAAGGTCTTTTGTATCAAGCGCTGGTACGTGGAACCTGCGTTCTTGAGACCAAACGGCATTCTGACGTAGCAGTAGGTGCCGAACGGGGTGATGAAGGCAGTCTTCTCTTCATCTTCTTCTGCCATGCTAATTTGATGATATCCTGAGTAAGCATCCAGGAAACTCATCAGTTCGCAACCCGCGGTAGAGTCGACTAGCTGGTCGATGCGGGGAAGGGGAAAGTCATCCTTCGGACAGGCACTGTTGAGGCTAGTGTAGTCGATGCACATGCGCCACTTGCCATTTGACTTGCGGACCATGACCGGATTTGCAAGCCATTCCGGGTGATCGACCTCGCGAATAAACCCGGCTTTTAGGAGCTTGTCCAACTCCTCTTGGATGGCTTCCTGTCGGTCTACAGCAAAACGCCTGAGCTTTTGCTTTATTAGTCGCTGTCCAGGTCGAATTGCTAACGTGTGCTCAATTACCTCCCTTGGGACACCGGGCATGTCGGACGGCTTCCACGCAAACACATCTGTGTTAGCCCGGAGGAAAGTAATGAGCTCGAGTTTCTATTTGTCATCCAGGCCTGATCCAACCCGAATTGTCTTGGACGGATCACTGGGTACAAAGGAACCAGTTTGAATTTCTCATCTGGTCGAGGAGCAGCCTTGATCGCGTCAGCGGTGACTGTGGCGACCTAAGCGTCCCGGAGGGGAAGTTGGTCCACCATCTCCAAAGATAGCTGGTCACACGTCAGTGCCACGTTGCGACTGCCTCGGATCGAGATGACACCTTTTGGACCAGGCAACTTGCCGCACTGGTATGCATAGTGCGTTGCCATCATGAACTTAGCAAGAGTTGGCCTGCCAAAGATTGCATTGTAAGCCGAATCACAATCAATTACATCAAAAGTAACTAATTCCGTTCGGAAGTTATCCGGTTCTCTGAGCGTGACTGGGAGGACCACCTGTCCCAGCGGCATCATGGAGGGAGCGGGGATTATCCCATAAAACGGATGAATTATGGGCTTAATCTTTGAACGAGGAATTTGCATCTCGTCGAGCGCCTTGACCAACAGGATGTCCAAGGAGCTTCCTTCGTCGATCAGGACCCTTTCAACTCTCACATTACTGATGATCGGGGTAATAACCAGAGGAAGCCTCAATGGTCGAGTAAGCCCCGCGGGACAATCAGAGCGATCAAATGTCAAAGGTGTGTTCGACCAACGGGGATACTGAGGTTCACCAAGGGATGACTCCGTTTGGTTAATCTCTCGGTAAAAGGCCTTAAATTGCCTTTTGGAAACAAAAGAGGAGAAACCTCCGAAAATAACATTAACATGATTACGAGGTACCTGGTAAGACATCTCTTCGTCCCCGTCGGCGTCTCTTAGCCCGCATGTTTGTTCCTTAGTTGGTAAGGTCGGCATTGGTCCAATCCCCTGGTAGAAGTCATCTAACTACTTCAACCAACTCCTATAGTTCTTGAGGTCGTGGCCTGCGGAGTTGTGGAGTGGACACCATTTCTTGCCTTCCTGCGGGTTAGTCGACTTCTCTGGCTGGTCGGCACTACGACCACCAGAAGCAATTTTATTTTTAAACGAAGGCTTGTTACCTTTGGTCAAAGGAGGCTTCTCTGCGACCGCGACCTCTCAGTATTGTCCAGAGCGATTCCTTTTAGACTTCTTCGACTTCCCGCCTGATGAAGATTCTGGCTTCTTGCTTGAATCTTCTTTCCTAGTGTCCTTAAGACCTGGCTGAGGTGGTAGGTTACCTTTATCGACCATCCAGTTCCATTCGACAGCCTCGGCTGCGTCAAAATATCGATCAGCCATATCAAAGAGATCAGCTACTGATCGAGGAGGATGGATGAGCAAGTCTTCGGTGAATCTCTGATATCGAACTGCATGTTTAAATGCCCTAATAACGAAGCTATCAGATATGTTCGGGATGGTATTCCTCACCCCGACATATTTCTTGACAAACTGACGAAGGGTTTCGGTCGAAGTTTGCTGTAGTCGATGAAGGTCGTCCTCCTTACCCAGCTTCTGATAACAGTTTTGGAAATTGCTGAGGATAGCATCACACAGCATTTCCCAGTTATAGATCGAGACTTCGGGTTGATTAAATAACCAGGTTCTTGCCGGTCCTTCGAGGACTGTTGGAAGGTAGTTGGCCATGACGCGGTCATCGCCTCCTGCCGCTTGGATGGCAGTAATGTAGATTTGAAGGAATTCGGATGGATTCTGAGTCCCATCGAATCTCTCTATGGCCCCTGGTCTGAACTTGTCTGGCCAAACGACCGCACGGAGGCCGGGCGAGAAAGCTTTACAACCAACGTAGGGACCGTGAACTGTCCTGTGGCCTTCGATCGGATCACGGGTGACCTCGCACAATGGAGAGGCCACTCGTGGTCCCAAACGAGAGTGGACAGGGACTCAATCCCTATCACGAGAATCCTGCACCCGCCTGGACTTGTCCTGACGAGATGGTACAAGTGGCGGGTGACTACGTCGACAAGAACCAAAGTGAGAATGCTCTCAGTAGTGGGAACGTGTCGCCGACCTGGAAGAAGCCGTAGGGGTCGCCTCAGATGCGACCTCATCTAACCTCTCCACCAGGATTCTAGTGAAGGCCGGTTTTTGTGCGTCTGTGACCGTAAGAGGAAAATTGCGCATGACCTCCGCGATAGATCGAAGCCTGCCATGCGTACTTCTCCTAGGGGCACTAGGTGTCACCATTTCTTCGTCCGCCGGGAAACGCTCTAGGGGCAAAGAGGGTGTCTGGTCGCGTTTACGACGTCGGGAAGAATGCGGAGCAACATTGTAACGAGCCTGCGCATCTTGAAGAGCCTCTAGGGCTGTTCTGCGTAGTTCGTTGTCTTGTTGCTCGAGATCTTGATCTTCCTTTTGTTTGCGTTCCTGTTCTTCCCTAGCAGCCCGTTGATCAGGAGTCTCCTCTGACATGGCAGCGAACTGTCTAGGGAGAGAGGTCGCTGAAGGAGAAAACATCTCGGTCTGCTCCGAGTCAGACTCGAAATCAAAGAGACGATGGAGGTTATCGGGATCAAACCTTCCCGGGCTGATTTCCTGATCGACATAATCCTTCCCCTCAATAGGGTCGCATGACGGACCGGATTCGCCTTCTAATGCACTAAGAACCTGAGTGGGCTCTGACCTTGCGTTAGTCGCCTCCTGATCGATAGACATGATCTGGAGGGTCAATTCTACCTCTGGGAGGTCCTCGCCTCTGGTTTCCTCCATCGGGACAGGATCGCTCGGAGAAGGGATCGGAATGTGAGCATAATCCTCGAGATCAAAATCGTTCTCGGAATTATACGCTCCAGCCATGATTCAGCGAACCTCCAGATGAAAATTAGGACGCCTTGAGAAAGGCCCCACGGTGGGCGCCAGCTATCGACGATTCGGACTAGGGGTCCTTAACCGAACTTATGCAGAATTTGTAGGTTGTGAGACCTTTCAGAGTGTCCCTCTGGGAAGGTATGATGAATCAAAGAGAACTGGAGCGCAGAGAGATTTATACAGGTTCGGGCCCTCGATGGTGGGAGTACCAGCTATCGACGATTCGGACTCGGAGTCTTTAGCCGAACTTATGCAGAATTTGTAGGTTGTGAGACCTTTCAGGGTGTCCCTCCGGGAAGGTATGATGAATCAAAGAGAACTGGAGCGCAGAGAGATTTATACAGGTTCGGGCCCTCGGTGGTGGGAGTAATAGCCCTACGTCCTGTTGGGATTTCACTATGTGTGATAAAAAGTGTTACAAAGCTAAGGAAAAGTATCTTCACAGATGAAGATCTTTTCTATATGTCTATACAAACAATGCCCAGAAGGCTTGCAAAATCTAACTAACTTAGATTATTGTCTTCCGGTCTCTTGATCTGGTGTGATCAGGATTAATCCCATGCGATTGTGATATGGTCCTCTTGTTTGATGCATTGGGCTACCCATTTATACTGGTCGAAAGGGCGCCAAGACATAACGGCATCAAACAGTTGCTTTGATGCAGTTTTGGCAACTGTCTTTAACCTCCACGCAGGTTTAACGCGTGTAATTCATGGATAACCGCACGTATTAACCTCCTGACGGTTGTCTCCATACGTGGAAGAATCTTCGGGATACACGGAATATCCCCGTTGTAGGGACAGAATCATCCCGCGTCCCCTGGTCGAAGGTGTTCTGACCGCGCGTTGTTTGCTGACCGCGTACTGCAGTCTTCTGCTCGTGTATAGCATACAAACTCCTGACCTTGTACTAGCTACGGTCTGATCGCGTAAAGCCTGCGATCACCTGATTGTGCTTCTCGGAATAGCTTGAGTTTGCATCACCAGGTGCTTGTCTGGTCCGAATCTGTCCTGAACCAGCAGTGCATTTATTCGAACTGAGCTCGGGTATTAATCCTTGTCAGAGACCCCTGTCTCCAAAAGGACGGCAACGCCCAGGACAAGCCACCGGGGGCCTTGTCCCTGGGCAAAAGGCGGCGCCCGGTCTTCTCCCTAGGCAAATGGCACAGGGGCTCGTTCAACCTTCGCTGCCTAACAGCGACCAAGTAGTATCTCTGGATCCAAGTGACCATTCTCCTCTAGGCCCTTGAGGAGGGCGCTAGTACAGTTCGAAGCACTTTAGCCCGCCATTGATTAGAAGCCGAAGGTGCTTCATCTAAAAAAAGTGTGGTTTTTCTTTGGAAGAAAGCTTGTGAAGACGAAAAATGGCAATGGAAAAGGTGGGAATTTGAACCAACGCATAGACACTTTTTAAAAATGGTCCGAAATCAAGAATCGAGGCAATACAAAAAGATACACACTACCTTGTTTCCCCACACCCTCATCATTATGGTAATTAATAGAAAACATCCCAAATGTTTTCCTGTGAACCCAACGAGATTATCTATAATCTCAAACCAAACAAACAATAAAGCTCCTAGTCCACTCAACCACGACCAGTTTTGGTCGAGTAGCATCCAAAACCCTTTCCAGCCGCGACCACGTGTGTGCGACCAGTCTCTCACAACCAGTTGTCCACGACCAATTTCTCACAAAACTGGTTGTGACGTCCGTGGTCACGGGACCATCAATTAAAGTCACGTGAACGACTCCATTATTACCATAACGAGTAGTTAGAGAACGATTTCCAAGAACTGCCAAGGTAACCACAAGTAATAGGGCAACCAGTGATAATTGTCTCGGGCAAAACTGATTTTGTACATATAAATAGAAGATTTTTGTAAAAAAAAGAGAGATTCATCGAATATACACAACGTAGAATGTAGGATTTTTACTCGATTTATCGATGGCCTGAAGCTGTATAAAAATCCTTATGCCCCCTCATTGTCCTGATAATTTTTTCCTCTTACAAGTCCAACGGTTGACTTTCTGATCACCGACAGTTAGTATATTTGACATCAAATTTAGTTTTATATGATAATTTTTTATAATTTTTAACACTATGTAGTTATAAAAATTAATTAGGAAAGTTTCATTTTGATGACTTTGAAAAATCTAAAACGACAAGTAAAAAACAACGGAAAGAATTTTTTTTAAAATATTAAATGATGGTTATAAAAAAATATTATATAAATTTACTTCAATATTATGAAATGATATCTAATAGTTACAAAGTATAAAAATATAGGAATGGCATCTATTTAAAAAATGTACTAATATAATGCGACTAGGTTAGCCAACCATGCATCAGCCACCTTGGAATCAGCAGTTTGAGAATGGGGTGCCTTTTAATGTTGTGGCACTTTGGCAGTATATGAGACCGCTGGGAGGCTAATAATGATGGGGTTTCTTTCTTCACTGCACTTTCTGTAGGTGCCTGGCAGAAAGAGAGACTGGGAGAGAGGTGTGCAACCTTGTACTGATGAGTGATGAGCCTTGTGCATTGGGAATATCAAAAGCCTTCAACCAAAGTGCAAAACCGTAGTAATGACTGGTTGTACTGTTAGAAGATAAAGCATGCCTAAAATAATCTTTATGGAATAGAAGTATTTGTAGCCACATGATGCTGGTGTTGTTTAACTAGAGCTACATGCGTTACTACAGTTCTGAAACAACAGTAATCCAGAAACACGTCATAATGACCCTGCAATGAGTAGGATGCACTGGGGGAGCTTGTCAGTGAGTTCCTTATGGATTGTCTTCAGATGTCTGTTTTGTATTTTATCCTCACCTGCTTGCACAATATAAAACATATTATTTCTTCAACCGTATTCACAATATTCTCTTAATTGTAAAATATAAGATATAAAGTAATAAGTATAAAAGAACATTGAGAGAAAATAAGTCAATTATTCTCGTTCGTAAATATTTTGAAAAATGAGAGATAGAATATTAGTGTAAAAGATTAGTTATAACTTATAAATAATAGGGAAAGTGAAGAAGTAACTAATGTTATATTAGGAAAGTGAGTACTAAATTTGTATACACATCGCATATTGTAGAACAAGATTGTAAAAATTATATACTTTATATTATGTAATTAATGAAGTATGATTATAAAATTCAAATTTATTGATATATTTTTATTATATCCTCATTTATTTCTCCATTTTATCTATCATTTATGACTAATTTTTCATATTAACATTATCTATTTCATTTTCAATGCATTTATGAGTGAGGATAATTTAGGCATTTTCCCAAATATTTTCTAGAACTTACAATTTCCTAATCTGTGTGTGCATGATAAAATGTGCCCTGTATTGTTTTTGATAGACAAAACACACCCTATATTTGACAATGGAAAGAGTATACTTTTTGGACATATATGTAAATATCTCTATATTCAAGTACGTAGATGCAAAAGATCCAACGAGGTCCTCTGACCCTAGGGACCCAATGTAGAGATGCTGCTGATAGAAAGGGAATGGTAGTGGTGATTGTGCAAACTCAATTTGGTGAGCGGCGGGTATGGAAATCTTGACTTCAAAATTTGTTTTTGAAAGAGAAGTGGTGAGACTACGGGGATCTCATAGAAATCAGTTATTTTGTATACTTGGATATCGTTTTGTCATTTTTATTGGAGTGTGAAATATAATATTATTTCATATAGTCTATTGTTGAGTTGAGTATATAAATTAATTTCCCAACTAATTAATACCTGATTTAACATTAGAATTATAAAATTGTCTAATCAAATTTGTTCATCACTAGTAGAAAATCTTGTGTTGAATAACTATAAAATGCCACTTGCTAATTGAAATGTACAACTTTTGACCCATTATAAGGTGAGCAAGAAAGCTTTGAGTGGGAAGCTGAAGCTGTTTTATAACTATAAACTAGGAAATCCAGTTTCTTATGCTTCCGCAGGGTGATATGGACTATATACCACCAGGGTTTGCAATACTTATAAAATATATCACCTATTCTATCATATTTTGTTTCCTGTCAGCTAGAGAAGAATGGAATTTTAAGTCATAATATTTCTTTTCAAATTATATAAGCTACTAATAACAATATTTGTTAAACAAACTTCGGTAACTCAGAGAAGGAGCTGCTTTACCACGAAATTAAGAGCAAGCAACTTCGTGGCGAAATTTTTCAAGAGCCCCTCCAAGTCTGCAACTGTTTCAATCAAAAAATATCTTGCAAGTCCCTATCAAACTTTTCAAAAGTACTTTTTTACACGGAACTAAAAGGATATACAGAAATTTAAATTGAAGCACGCGAGACTTTATACTGGTTGAGAGGCTGTGCGGTGAAGCTAGCCTTTTTACCTAGCCAAATAAAGGGGACGTGCACAAAAAATTCCATCACTTCCCATCACCGTTTTACGAATTTACAGTACTCACTTTGTGCACCTATCGCCTATATATTGTGTGCCACACGAATAACCTCGTGCTTTCTATGCGTTTTACTCGATTACGGTATACTTTTTTTTACTCGGAAAGGCAAAGGCGCGAGGTGACAAAGGGTGTGTAGTAGTATCTTTGAACATCTTTTTCGTTTACTCAAGATGAATGGAGCATGCGAGCAACTTTGCGCTGTCGCTTTTAGCACAAGAAAAAATGTAGTCGCATGCTAGTTCAAACGATAGTATGTTTTTAACTGGTCTTGGTAATTCAACTCAGAATTACTTAGAGGTTGAGTCTTAAAAAAATTAGTTAGAGGTTATTTGGTTGGTTTTTTTGTTGAAATATGTATAGTCTAACACTAATCTGAAATTCATATATAAATTGTTTGGTTAGTGTCTTTATTGTGCTTAAACAGTCCCACCTAGATTGTTACTTAGACATGTTTGAAAGTTACAAGCAATAAAA
Organism: Pharus latifolius; assembly: GCA_019359835.1. Lineage (NCBI taxonomy): Eukaryota > Viridiplantae > Streptophyta > Magnoliopsida > Poales > Poaceae > Pharus > Pharus latifolius. The sequence continues at coordinate 34,052,342 of CM033321.1, read as the reverse complement.
AATTGAGTACATGAGATAATTAGACATACGTGATTAGTTCATTATCAATCAAATAAGTCGATCTCATGTAGTGGCAGATATAGAAATTTAAGATTGAGAGTGTGAACCACAATATTAATGACTAAAAAAATCTATATTGAAAAGTCTAGAAAAAATGAATAAAAAGTTTGAAAAGTCTATAGAATACAATAAATAAAAATGTGTGGTCTAGAACTAACCCAAAATTTATTTGAAAATTGTTTGGTTAGTATCTTCGATGTGTCTAGACACACCACACCAAGACCCTTAATTATTTAGGCATGCAAGCACTTAAAATTGCGCACACAAGATAACTAGATATGTTTAACTAACACATCACCAGTCAAATAAGTTGATCTTATATGATATATGATAAATCCAAAAAGATGCAAACCATAATAATAATACACAAAAAAAATCTGTATTGAAGAGTCTATAGAAAAAATGAATAAAAAGTTTGGTTGGTTTAGCATTTGAACCTTAAACCTCAAGCATGAAATCATACCCTACGGACATAAATGGATCTGCTTCTAATCTCATGTATGACTAATCGGTAATCAAACAAATAATTCTTAACACTCAAAACAAATCTAATATATGCCTAAAAACAAAGTATATTAACGAGAAAGTGAATCAAACTGGCTTCTAGTAAAAAAAAAAAGGACGTTGCTGAATCTAAGGGGAACGGATTTACTATAACTAAATTAACAAATATTTTCATTTAATTCGATGTAATTGATTCGATCCATTGAACTTTTGCCTCAACGTGACACATGCATCTCAGAATTCACGGCCTTTGGATTAGACTATTAATAGATGTGACATGTAATCAAACTCTAATGTACATGCATGCCATCATTTTTATTGTTCTACCAAAATGATCAATTAAACCAAAAATATTTTTCTATCATTGACATATTTAGTTGTAAATATGTCGGTCTTTCTTCAGACCGGTAGTTACTCATTCTTCTTATCTAATAGGAGATATTATAGAAAAAATCATTTCATAGATAAGATTTAATTATGAATCATTATATTGTGATCCAAGTCACAAATATCTCATGATAAAACAACTCTTAAGATGTGTCTCATATGAATGCCTGCACATGCATATTTTTTCCACCTCAATGGGTCTTGTTCAGTACGGGGTTGAGCAATCGGGTGAGAACTCTACCCAACCCATAACCCTAAACATTGAGCCAATGCTGGAGCCAAGTGGAAGACTCCACTAGATTTTTGCAATCCGACCCTCCTATATAAAGATATTTCATAAAAATCCAAAAAGCTTTAAAAGACCTTATTGAAAATTATTTATATTAAAGGATCCTAACTGCACCGCTGCATCAAACTATGGTGGACTAAGCTTCAGCCTCTCTGGCCAATTTGCTTCTGCATATGATCAAATTTGTGTTCTTTTTCCACATTCTTTTCGGTTCTCATCTACTACTTGGCCATCGAAAACACAAGAAGAGGAAAAGCAAAAAAAAAAAAAAAAAGAAGAAGTTAAAAAAGATATAAACGTGTCGTTAACACACAGTGGATTCCAAATGTCCATGGCTCAAATCTTTTGATGCCCTTGACTAACCAACAGGATGACGGGATACTGGATTAATTGAAACTTAAACCAAAGTATAATGACATAAAGATTACCAAAATAATTCTTTTAGGGGGGTGTTATGGATTCGAGGAAAAAGTCAGTGACGGGTCCCTAACATCTTATCCGCAGAGTCAAATAGTATTTAATATATTTGTCCTTTAATATTTATATAATTAAGTGGGGTTATTTCTAAAAAGTCTCCAAAACCCAAGCGCTCAGAAGTAACATATGCATCCAATAATTGGTGGCCAAAAATTGATGATATTATTTTAGAGCATTGGAACTCGGAGCAATTGGCCAGGTGCGTAGACATGCCATGCTCTTTGCTTAGTCTCGAGTACTCTTCAGTCTTGTATCTCCTCGTTCAAAATAACAAGTTCCCCGCACGTCTCATTACTTCTTTTCCGAATTAAGCAACCTGCTAATCCAATTATAATTCTCTTTGAGGAAATTGCGGTTAGCATTTCCAATTTTGAACAAAATTTTACTAAGTCCAAAATATTTTTGTCAATCAACCACGTTCATTAAAATATTACTACAATCAAATTCATTTGAAACTAAAAAAAATATAGTATTTAATTAAGCTGACATTATATAATTACATATACATATTATTATCCATATCATTGAAAAATATATACCACATCTTAGGTTGAACATATACTTCACAAAAATTATATACCTATATGCTAATACATATCAAACTATCAATATAAATCCGATTGATATCAGGATATGAGACTATGATTTGTATCTTCAATGATATAAATGATTATGTACACGTATAATTATTCATTATTAGTTTAATTGAACACTGACTTTATTATAATAATATTTTAATGAGCAAGGACTGATTGGCACAAAACAAAGGTTTTGAAATTTAGTGAGACTTTGTTCAATATATGAGGTCTTCACGGCAATTTCCATATGCTCTTGATATTCTGCAAAGTGCACAGACGGCTGTGGAAACGTTGCCTTTTCTACTTCGTGCAAGCCAATAGATTGATCTTTTGATTCTTTTCTAATACCTTACATAATTTCTCATCACAATACAATTCTCCCCGTCAATTAACGGTTATTTTACGAGCATTAATTTCTACTTCCTGAGTAGATCAACATAGTCCTAGCAATATATAATTCTATCTTGAAGAAAAAGGAAAATTTTTATATATACCACCGCCAAAACTAATATTCATATATACCCATGCAAAAAATTGATATTTCATATATACCCTGCAAAAAATAGAAAAGCTAAAATTGCTCTACGCTCACTAATCATCCCCTTGGGGTGCCTTACCATCTCTTTAGGATTTTTTTATAAATAACAAAAAATAAAAAAATAATTATGAAAATGACCCATAATTTACCGAAATTACGAAACTAACCCGTCAGGTAATTTAATCGCATTTCTAGAATGCGTCAGAACGCTTTCGTGTGTCCATTGTGTGACAGAAGGCCAAACACCGACGTGACGGCGAACACAGTTTTTGTCGCATTATGCAGGCGCGACAGAAAGTAAAAATTTAATTTCTGATGAGTACTCATAGTCAAAGGCGTGGTTGTGAAAGTAATAGTTGAGGAGCTGTGGTTGTAAATCAAAGTGAAGGTAGTCAAGTAGTATCATCGATTTGGTCGTCATCGACCAACCACCTCTTCGACCACTCCAGTTGCGACGATCACCTCCATTTCGACCTATGACCATCTTCACGACGACATTCGACCATAGCCCCTTGACCACTATTTTAACAACCACGTTCGCCGAAATTGCAAAACTAACCCGTGTTTTTTGTTGCGTTTTCAAAATAGAAAAGAGGAGAAATATTTTTTATATCGCATTTTCAAAATGAAAAATATGAAAACATGTTTTCCTCGGTTTACAGTTTCTGTCGCGTATCACAGCCGCGATAATTAATTTATTGTACCCAAGTATGTTATTTTTGCAAATTTGCTAAAGTGTGGTAGAAAAAATATTATTTTTTTATTTTGAATTATTTAAAAAAATTATCTCTTTAGTGCTAATTCCGTTTTGTTTAGAGGTGTAATGACTAGTTTGCGGTTTGCCCAAGCCAAAAGGGTTGTGCCTTTACCAAGGTATATGGGTCAAAACCAAGAATTGTCAAGATGGCCCTAAGCACCACTCGTTCTGATGACTTACCATTCGAGAGAGGAGGCTTACCTAAAGGGAGTAATATGGGCGGGACAAGCGGCGGGAGATGGTGGAGGGAAATAGTGGAAACTTGCATGGAACAGGGATTAGTTGGGTGCATTACGTACAATTATAAACAAAAATTACTATTATTAGCCTTAATTATATAGTTATTATAGATGGCATTCTTTAACTCTCACCTGCAAGGTGCGGTAGGGATTTTTTGAATCGGGTTTGGTATACTAATTGTCAAGTCGTGCACTTGTTTGGACTAATTTTTAAAATTAATAATCTTAATTGGATTAGTAACACAAAATTTTGATCCACATAAATCTAAACTAAATTAGGAATAAAATATAAAAACTATTTACTCCAAATAAAAAAACTTGTACAATATGAATTATAATATCACAAAATCTAATTGATCTATGAATTTAAAAATTTACCTTTTATACACAGAACAGTACACTTTTAATTAACTTGTAAATTATATTTTGTTTGAAATTTATGTCAATCATCATATTTTTACTTCTACACATGTCGTTTATATGGAAAGATTAGAGAGTTGTTTGAATGCTTGAGATAAAAATAAATCTACCAGATAATTGATTTTTAATCCAAGAATCTACATGGGAGTATTTTCATAATAGAACAACAACATATCAAAGACACATTTGATCAACTACTTGTATATACAGTAATTACTTGCGAGTGATTCGTAAGAATTTAGTTATTCTTGTTGTTTCAAAATAAAAGATAATAATTAGAGATCAAACAAAGAATGAGTAATTGAAATACTCAAACATTAGCTATGAAAGTTCACAGATCAAATGAATTATGTTCTCAGATCAAATGAACTATACTTGTAGGCAGACAAATCTCAGATAAACAATTAACTAAAAAAAATACAAATACTTATTTTTAACAAATCAAACAAACGCGTATTACATGTAATTGTAAAGACATCAAATCTATCCTCAGCCGAGAACTTAGGAGAGAACTCAACAAACTTGATCATTGATGGCCTTCAATGAATTATGACTGAGGTGTTATTTTATAGTCTCAAGTTTTCTCAGACAGCGATAATATATCTTTAAGGCTTCAAATAAATTATATATTTAATCTTAGAGTTTGTATTAGTTAAGATTTCAAAATTTTGACAATTTTAATTCTGAATTTTTAATTATTGTTAACATTTATTATTAGAGTTTGTGTTAGTCGATGTTCTAGAAATGTAATAATTTTAAGTCTAAATTTTTAATATTTTGTTTTAAAGATGTATTAGTTAAGAATTTCTAAATTTCATAAATTACTAATTTTAATATTTTTTTAATTTTCTTCTATATTTAGTCATAGATTTCGTATTAGTTAATATTTTATTAAATTAATATTTTAAATTCCAAAATTTTAATTTTAATTAACAGTTAGTGTTATAGTTTATATATGTTAAGATTTTAGAAATTTAATAATTTCAATTCTGAATTTTTAATATTTGACTGGCATGTTATTTTATAGCTCTATATCTCTTCAGAGACTGACCAAATAATAATATATCTTTAATGATTCAGATTAATCATATATTTACTTTTAGAGTTTGCATCGTTTAAGGTTTCAAAATTTTAATAAGTTTAATTTGAATTCTTAAATTTTTTTAATATTAGCTCTGAGGGTTTGTATTAGTCAAGGATTTAGAAATTTAGTGATATTAACTGTGAATTTTTATTTTTAATATCAACTCTTAGAGTTTATATTAGTTAAGGTTATAAAATTTAAATAAATTTAATTCTAAATATATAATTTTTTAATATTTAGTTCTAGAGTTTGTGTCAGTTAATTTTTCACAAAATTAATATTTTTAATTACAAATTTTTAATCCTTAATATTTAATCTTAGAGTTTGTATTAGCTTAGATTTCAGATAATTAATTTTTTTAATTCCGAATTTGTAATTTTGATGAATATTTAGTTTCAGAGTTCGTGTCAGTTATGATTGCAAAATTTAATAATTTTAATTTTTAATGTTTAATATTTTGTATTAGAGTTGTATTAGTCAAAGAGTTCTTTTGTAAATATGATCCATTATAATTTGGAACTTTTTCTTTTTTTTCTTAGAGTTTTATTAGTTAAGAATTTCTTTGTTAAATCTAGCCCGATATAACTCAGGGGCACCAGATAGATGGTTAGATTTTTTACTTTTTTCTATTAATATGGAAATTTCCTGATTTTTGATAAACATGGGAACTTGAATTTACTCTAAAATTAGTATTAATAATTTTAATTAGGAATTTTAATTTTTTTAATATTTAATTCTAGACTTTGTGTCAGTTAAGTTTTTGGAAATTAATATTTGTAATTATGACTTTTTAAATCTCAATATTTAGTCTTAGAGTTTGCATTGGCTATAGTTTCAGGTAATTCAAATTTTTAATTCCAAATTTGTAATTTTTATGAATATTTAGTCTTAGAGTCTGTCAGTTATGATTTCAAAATTTAATAATTTTAATTTCAAATTTTTAATATTTTGCCTTAGAATTGTATTAGTCAATGAGTTCTTTTGTAAATTTGGTTTGTTATAATTCGGGATCACTAGATAGATGATCAGATTTTTCTTCTTTTTTGACTTAGAGTTGTTTTAGTTAAGGACTTTTTTTTTTTGTAAATCTAGTTTATTATAACTCAGGACTATCAGATAGATGGTTAGATCTTTTTCTTGTTTGAATTAATGAGAATTTCTTGATTTTTGGTAAATGTGGGAGCTCAAAGTTACTTTAAAATTAGTAATTATACATACTAGTTTAATTAATACTGAATCTCGATGGGATTGTCTTCTCCAAAAAAAATTTTCCAGCTACCCAAATAGGGTATAAAGGGGTATATATGTTTGGTAAATATTGAATTTGTGGGGCGACTATGAATTATGATGTTTTTTTAGGGACACAAGAAGATTTTCCTCTTCAAGAAAATATATATAAAGTTTCATCTTATCACCATCCATCCATACACGAAACATCTGTTACATCTCCCTGTCAATTTGAACTTCTGATGCTGTAAGCATATCAGGACGAGAATAGTTAACAGCAATGCAACTTTCAAACGGCGATATTTGCTTACTTTTCAATGTTATTATTTTCTTAAATAGATCATGTACTTGTTTTAAAGTTTATGTTTTTTCCACGACTTCACAGTCCAAGGGAAGCCCTATATCTAAAATATTATTGTGTGAACATTTATTATTCTAATCGTATTAGATTGGAATTCTAGTAAGAGTTTTAGTCATACTGTATTAGGTATATATTTATTTTTTATAAGTTGAGATTTATATTGAAATCTATAATAATTCTATTAGAGATGGGTTTAGTGAACATCAATCAAATATGATTTAGTGAGGTCTAGATTAGAAGTAAGAAGCCATAGAGTGCAAGGACTTGGATTTTTATAAGTAGTTGAATTGTTGTTTCTCCATCATTATCGTGATTTTCTATACTACATCTCCTAATTGTTGATCTTATTATTATATACATTTAGACTGTATCTCACAAAATTATATATAATATAGGATTGAAGTTTCAACTGTTCCAAACAAGTACAATTCAAACGTTTCTCGAATGTTTTATATATATATCAACTTCAGTGCAAAAAAGAAATAATAGGGGGAGATATTTTGTGCACACTATCAATTGGTGCTGCTATAATAACTACAATGGTTAAGGTACTAAATCATAACAAAATATTTATGTAGATAGTGTTATAACTTACGCATCATTATATAAAATTTCAATTTCTTACAGTTATAAAAAAAATTTGTGTAGACAACTCCATTCAGTAAAATGCATGTTGAAAGTTCTTAATTTTTTTTTATAAAAAGATGGTAGGTGCAGATGAAGAATAGATTTGGATCTAAGAAGTTACTATTGACGGTGGAGATGAATTTTGTAAAAGGTTTGCCAAAAAATTTTAGAATTTGTTTGAAAGGATGGTTTTTGCCACTTTCTAGGGGATTTTTATGCATCATATTTGAGATACTAATTTAATTAATATAAAATTCTTATAAGATTTATATTTTGTGTAAAATTTTCCTCTTACCCAAACGAGACTTTAAGGGTGTGAAGTTATTCTGGTGTTCAAATTTACACTTCATTAATTGGAGAAAAATCATAGGATGTGGCCAAGATATCCACTACTCTTACATACTAGAAAATTTAAATGTGATTGATACTTACAACTCTTACATATAAAAAAATTTGAGTGTGACTAAGATATACAACTCTCACATACAAACAAATTGAGTATGAATAATGTACTTGCAACTCTTACAAACAAAAAAATGAAAGTAAAATGTTTGCACCATAGTCATTTTGAAAATTATATAAGATATGGTCTCATAATAAGAAAAAAAAGACTTATTTATTGTCCTTTAGATTATATGAATAGATAGTTAAGATATAGTTATGATCCATAAATATCAGAGATAAGAAGTTGTATAATTTATATTAGATAGTTATGTTCAAATCTTAATTATAAATTAACTATAAATTGTATAATTTTGTGTCAAAAAATGAGTTATAATTTTAGTTTTATGAGACTGTGCGGTGGTGTATTTGAAGAGTATAACACCAAAGGTGGCACCACTTATTGGGTATACATCATTATCAGGTGATATATTCCATCATCTGATATATTCCATCACAATATATCACCTGATAATGATGTAGATCAAATTGCGATAATTGTGTTTTTCTTTCTTTAGCGTGGGAATCTAAAAAAAAAAAAAAATAAAGAAGTTAGGCGAAGCAAGCTAATTTAAACAACATTAATCCGCTACAGTAGTGGAATGACTCCATGTTCACGTAGCTATTTGACCAGAAATTCAACATACAGCTTTGTCAGAATTTTTTCGCTTAATTGCACAGCCTTATATCAAGTTAACGCATTAGGCTATCTCGGTCGGGCTGTAACGAGCCAGCACGCGCCAAGTGAGCTCGCCGAATGCTTGGTGTGGGCTTGGCTTACATGGCTTAACTTGTGCTAACGCGTGCAGGGGCATCTAGTGCGTGGCGACTTGCAGGGGGGTTTGGGTCGGTGCTCGGTAACAGGGTAGTTCTGTTGGAGCGAACTCAACTTGACACATACGTTTTGCATGTCCTACTTCTCTTCCTTCCCTCATGCACCCCATTTCATGTCTCATTCATCAACGAGTAGAGTCAAAGAATTGTGGAGCTCACTGGTAGTGATAGGAAGGTATGCCGCGTGTGTGCACGCGAGATGACCATGTGGGGACCACGTACCATGTGTAGTGTGCTAACACGTTCTTTGTTTTGTGCACACACACGCACCGACTGGCAAATAGGTGGGTTCAGTAGTATTTTAGCTCATCTGTCAGCCTAACATATTCGGAATTAATTTTGTTTTTGCCATGTTTTTTGGTGATAAAAAAATTTAAATAAAAAATTATATTTGTTTTTGATGATACAACACACTATCTTTATTCTAAAATTGATGCATTAGAATGTTTGATTTTTGCTGGACCATATGATTAGGTAGCACACACTATTTCTCTTATATAGCGTGCTCAAGAGCCAAGCACTATTAGAGAGCCAAGTACTATTAGAGATAGTTTTAGTACTGTGTTTGATATGCACTGTCCATCTTTAAAAAAAATTATAATGTTTAACTTTTTAGAGTTTTCAATGAACAATTTTGATTATTAATTTTTATTATAACATATTAATAAAAAATATAAAGATATAATATTCTTAAAATATTTTTATCACTAAATCTACCCATGTTATTTTTATATTCCTAATTTAGATATTAATAAATATATTAATGAAAAAATTTAAATATTTTAATTACACATATCTTTGCAACACAATTTAGGGACTGAGAGCGTATTTTTAAAGAGAACATTCATAAATGTACCACCCCTTTTTTAGTTGATGTAAAGCTCATGACTGCGTTAAAAAAGAAAGAAATTCAACATAAAGCTAATGGAGTGCAAGAAATTTCTCAAAAGAAAATTCTAATTTCTTGTAGTGCTTAACCTTAATCATAAATACTTTTCAATCAAATGGGTATTTGGATGGACAATTTCTTTTTTTAAAGAATTAGATAGACAATCTCGTGCAGTTGAATGTTGAATAACTACAACAAATCTATACCCTAAATTAGAAAAATTCAATAGCTCCAATAATCAAGAACCAATCTGATGGAAGAAATTTGAGTTGTCAAATATCAAATATGGATTAATAAAGTGTTTGATTCAGACTGCAGTTTATTTGTTCCAAGATGAAGGGGATAGAACTATAGAAGTCTCCATCAAGATGGAACGTGAAAATGGAACTAGAGAGATCAAGGTTATTTTTGGTCGGCACGCAATTAATCTTGTGCGATCAAGAAAACAAAAACTGCCGGCTACAACTTCCACAATTCCGCCACCACCAGCCCCACCCACCCACCCCCCATCCTTGTCACAAGTTAATATTGATTTGGGATATTATTATGTTTATGGTTAGCTAAATTTGAAATTGCCAACGGAGCAATGCTCTGGAACACCATAGTATGGAGAATTTTTCATGTTTAATCTACTAGTTGGATCCAAAAACCACCCAGAGACAGCAAATTGAAACCGGTAGAGATGTAAAATAGATGTGGATAATCTAAATTATTTGATTACTGACAATATATAGATACAGTAAAAAAAATTACATCTAATAACGTTTTCTCTCTATCTGAATCCGTATCAAATATGACACAAAAATATCCAAATTCATATCTTAGTCCGATAAAATTCAACAAAATTTGATAAAATGATATATTTGAATATTTGAATTCAAATTTGAAGGTTATTTATGTGCACAATTGGTCGGTGATCCTTAATCTTACATAATAAAAAGAATTTTGAAGAGAGGAAATCAAAGACAATGATGACATAGAGATTTTTTAGACAGGGTTAGATCTTCAATTGATTGAAAAATAACTCTACATCATGTATGATGTGGTTTACTTAGAGAAGTATATGATTACAAAAGGAGAACGTAAGAGAGAAATGTTCCTTTTCTCGACTATTTTACTATCTAATTCTTGTTGTCGTGTTTCATCTCTTGTCCTCTTTCTTATGTCCGATCATCCTCCTTTTATAGTGTTGTGAGGGCGGTTATTCTTTTCAAGAGACCGTTGTCAGTTATAAACAGTTTCTTGTCAGCAACCTCCCTTGAGGTAGTTGTGGTGACAATTGTTGGGGAACCGCATGTTATCCACTTGTCGCAAAACACGTGGGAAGATGATGTGTTTATGGTCGTAGGTAACTGGTGCTTCGACCATGAGTCTCAATAGATAGTATATTTGACTGAGAGTAGTATTTCGACCAAAATTGATCGTGGTTGTATACTTTGCCCTAAGTCGGATGTGGGCGTGTGCCTTGACTAGAGCTAGTCATGGTCATTAGGTCCATGTTAACTACCAGCTAAAAACTGTTAGCATAGTCTTCAACTGTGGCTTAATTAATGGGCATAGATGACATCCATTAATCAATCTTTCGACCAAGGGAAAGTGTTCTAATCCTCGTCAGCTAGCCCCCCTAAACTCAAGTGAATTGGTTGCTAACACTTCGATCAAATGTTTGAGCGGATCAAAAATTAGTTTGGAAATGCTATATTTAGATATTTGAGTAGGCTTTGTTCTGTTGAGACTGTAAGAACAAAACTCTTCGAATCTTTGTCATAAAATAAATAAATGAGGAAGTAAAAATCAACGGTTGGGTTTTTATTTCCGTAATGATATTGGCGAAGAAATCGGGAGAAATTTTGCTGTTGTGGTTGCCTCGATTTCTGCTAGCCGTCCTTCAAATAACAACATGAGGTGATTCGATTTCCCACATTTGTGAAGAAGTCATTTTGTGCCCAAGACTTTTCAAACCTTTTTTCATCCCTAGAGATTATCCTTCTTACCATAGACAATGGCTGGATGGAGCATATCATGATGTACCTTGAATGCTCTTGATGACCTAGAGAAAAATGGTCATCTTGACACAAAGACAATCCTTGACGGTGCCAAAGGGTGAACGCTTCCCAAAGCCTCTAAATGGGGAAGTAGTCTTGTTCACCCACTTCTTGGGTTGCATATTCCACCTGCTAACCAGTTCCTTCTTTGCGGTGATCATGTAATATTATGAGGTTGAGCTAGTGAATTTGACCTTGAATTCCTCGATGATCCTGAGCGTCTTTGTACATTTGAGTGAGGCATACTTAGGAGTGAAGCCCTTGATCAAGCTCTTCTCCCACTATTACCAACTCTACTACTCCAAGGGGTAGGTGCTCTGGGCTATATGTACTTCCAACTTTGAGAAGGAAAGAAGTGAAAATACCTAGTCGTTCCGCTGAAGGAATCTTAGGTGGGGTGGAAAACACGGTGGTTCTATACCGCATTCCTGGTGGTGACCCCTTGTTCTACACCAGCAAGTGCGCGGTGAAAAACAAGAATTGGGATGCATTTCCCATTCTCAAGGACACAAGCGCCAAGTTTCCCTGATGAAGTCTCTACGTGAGCAAAGCTTGACTGGTTGTCATGTGGTGGGAAGTTTCATCCGTCTCCATTTCAGCCCACTACATGCTCGCAACCATCCGGTGTGGCAGTATTTCAGAGATGATGATTCGACTAGAGACAGCCAAAAGAGTTAGTATTTTTCTACCTTTGCACATAAGGATCGACCAATTTCCAAGCTGATCATTTGATCTTTTTGCAGATTTGACCCTAACTGATCTTGAATGGTGGGTCAAATTCATGATGGGTACTTCAGGGAAAATGTTGAGGGATCCCATAAGGACGTCTTGGACAATCTCATCGATGCTTTTGAAAACGAGAAAGAAGCAAGAAGACAAGTAAATTTTGAACTGAGTCGACCAACGACCACTAGATGTTCATTGTTTTAACTGATTCAGTTGTTCTTTTGTCTTGATAGGCTTTGAAGGTCTCTAAGGCTCTCCTGAAGGAGGAGAGTACAAAGAGAAAGGCCAAGACTGGTTTGCCAGAGCTCGCTCTTGTAGAAAGAGTCACAAGAAAAGGAGGTTGGTTTGCCTCCACGACCAGGAGGAACTCCAGTTGAAGCCTTCACTGACCACGTCGTTGCTGCCTCCAAGCGCAGTGCTGGCGCCTCAGAATGTGCTAGTATGGCCCACTAGTGTGCCAACAGAGGATGCACAGGCTGAAGCTCCAATGGAGGAGAAAAGCACACCTAAATCTGTGCAAAAGACAAAGGCCAAGGTGGTCAAAGCCTCATCCACCATCAAAACGAAAAGCCCCCCTAACCAGCCCGCACTATAAAAATTCAGAAGATGGATCCTGGCAAGGAGGAGGTCGTATTTGAGGTAGCAATAGGATGTTGCCCTTCAGATTCAACATGGGAATTCAATTCCCAAAAATGGCCAGATAAATTACTCAAATTTACCATCTTTTTGCTGGTTGAATTTCCCTTAGACTTAGAATGAAATTTTAATGTCTAGGTCTACCGAGCCTAAGGCTCAGAAGGCTTTGAGCACCAAGAAAGCCACTGCAGTGAAGGAAGTATTGGGTACTCTTTCGACCGATGCACCACCACCTCCACTGGAGTTGAAGGTGGGGTCGCCTCCTCCCACTGAAGCTGAGGTGGAGGAGGCAATGGAGCTGACCTAGTCACAAAGTTAGTCAACGGCGGTTATTACCCCTCGCACCTGATCTAGCTAAAGACCTGGTCATGCCCGTATTTGAGTTGGTCGAAGACTTGGCTAGCAAGCCCCAGAGCTTGATCAACGGGGGTTCTCACCTCTGCCAGCAACGACTGAGGTAGCGGTGAGAAGGTGAAGGACGCAATAGCCAAAGTGCCATTGCTAACCACCTTCGAGAAAGGTGCGGCCATCCCGGATTTCACAACGAGCAAAGAAGAACAACGGGGGACTAGGCCATGTGTGGCGCTAGGGATGTCCTTCTCCTTCTCCCAGAAGAGACTGGAAGAGGTGTGGAAGGACCAAATAGCAACTCTTCAAGCAACATGGGGTTGTGAAGAGCTGTAGAAGATATGGCCCAAGAACTGACCGACGTAAGCAACTAAAGTATGAATTTAATTTGAGTATAGATTCTTAGCCTAATTTTCTTGTCTAATCTTCTATTTGGCATGGATCCTGAAGCTTGGCCATCTTCAGAGAACCCGCTTGTCACATGACAATACGATGCGATTAAAAATGAGCGTGATGATGTGGTCACCAAACTTTGACTGGTGCAGGAGAAGTAAGTTTTCGGAGAACTTATCTTCATTATTGAAATTAAGGATAGCTTGTAGTTGTTTATGTACACTTAACGACCAAATTAATTTGTTGTAGGGTTCCCTCTATCAAAGAGGTGGAAAGGCTCACCTTCTCACTTGAAGATCTTAGGACTTCCCTTTTGGAGGAAAATCACCAGCATGGAGGGAATGAAGACCAAGGAGGCCTTTGAAAAAGCCCTGGTCGAAGAAAAGGCCGTTTTTACCACCCTATGGGATGGTGTAAAAAAGCTAAGGGTTGCTCTTATAGAAGAGAAGCAATCGAAAGTGGCCACTGAAATTGGTAAAGACAAACATCAGGGATAGGCGCAAACAATGAAGGAGATATATAGTTTTCTCCCAGTCTGCGGAGATGGCAAGACTCTACAAAGCGAACAAGGTCCTAAAGCAGTAGTTCAAGGACCAAGCAGAGAGCTTGAAGTTGGTCGAAGAGAATCTTGAGAGTAAGTTTCTTCGACCACTTTCTTTCAATACCATGGCAGACTTTGACTAACAAAACTTGGTCATTAATCTCTAGAGTCGAAGAATAATGAAAGAAAGACAGCTACTCACCATGCTGCACTGGTTGAAGACCAAGAGAAATTTGCAGAGAAGGCCAAAAAGCTTAGAGCATTTGTTGATAAGGTGTGGGGACTACTCAAGCCCACCAAGACTCAACTCGACCAAGCCATGAAAGGTTTTGGAATCGAGGAAACGGTTGAACCAAGGGGTGAGTCCGCATCTTATCTAAGTAGATGCATCCTGAAGTAATATGCTCTCTTGGTCTCCCAAGCCTCCATTATCAAAGAGAACCAGAGGATAGGGACTTGCGCAGTGATACAATGCACTGATGGAGCAATTTTTACCAAGCTATGGGCCAAATACCTAGATCTTGACCTCACCCCTGCCATGGAGGAGTTTCAGTGCTTATCCATGGACGAAGTCTCCAGCCTGTTCAAACAGTTTCATCCACTGGTTGACAAAATCGTTGACGATTTTTGAGCTAGTGACCTATGATAGAGATGAAGACTATGGGGAGGAAGAGCAACAAAAAGATGACTAGGTAGCAAATAGCAAGAAGAGAGGATAAAAACAACCAAGAAAAACCTTAGTCTTGTCAAGAATTTTTGTAAAGCACAAAGTATGTAAAACTCTTTCTTTTTATGAATGAAAGAAAAACTTTTTTGATTAAGAAGTATTTGCCTTTTTATGAATGAGAAAAAGACTAGAAACGAGAACAAAGAGTAATTTAATTATGCTCTTAGTACTAACCCTGCCTGTTATCTTAACAATAGATGTTCACTGGTTTAAGTTGATAGGAGAAGTACTAAGATTAGGCTAGCTTGTGATACAAACAATCTTCTAGTGAGTGTATAGTTTATATGAACTAACAATGAAAACCAAAGAACTAGATTGATACTAGGAAGTTCCTTTAGTAGGCTGGATCACATGCAAAGGAAAGGCATTGATTATGTAATACTCTAGGTTTCAGTTAGCGAATCTATATACACCAGAGAAGTGTTTGCGATTAGTCCACCAGCCTTTCAATTTTTAATTTATGAATGAAACTTAATAAGAAACGACCAATAAAACAAATTGCAGTTGAGAAAAAACTTGTTTTTTATTGGCAAGTGATGAACTACACAAAGAACTTCCTCAACTGATCAGCATTACAGGAATTGGTAAGTACATGCCCATCTGGAAATACTAATGGAACAGAGCCTAGTCGAGTGACCACGACCACTTTGTAGGGGTCTTCCCATTTAGGAGAGAACTTAGTGCGATGAGACAAATCTTGAACCTTTCTGAGGACAAGATCATATATGTTAAAATCGTGTTGTTTCACCCTATGATTATAGTGGCAACGAAAGGCCTATTGATAAGATGCTGATCATGTGAGAGCTTTTTTTTCTTCGTTTCTTGATCGAATTAATTTCATCTTCTTGTCATTGCTCTTGTTCTTGTTCATTGAATCCTTCTATTTGTGCTGAACTAATGTGTATTTCAGGTGGAAGCATGGCTTCGACACCATAGACTAGAAAGAATGGTGTTTCGCCAGTTGCTCGACTGGGCATAGTTCAAAAAGCGCAAACTACTAAGTTGAGTTCGTCAACCCAAGCCCTGAACAATTCTGTAGGCAATGAAAGACTCATTTCTTGATACCTTGAATCACTTGCCCGTTGGCATGTTCGACTGCTCCATTATTCTGAGGGTGAGCAATAGATGCAAAATGTATTTTGATAGCAACATCTTCGCAATATTGTTGAAATAGAGTGCCGATAAATTGTGTTCCATTATCCTATATAATGCAACTTGGGACATCAAAGCAGGTTACAATGTTTCTTATGAGAAACTTGTTGGCTGCTTCAGCAATGATTGTCGCTACCGGTTCTGATATGCACACACCTCGCCTTAAGATGCGTGCATGTAGTTTCGTACTGATCTTTCGTCGTAGGAGAAATCAAGGATAAATGCAAGTTGTGACCTTGACGAAGGGGCGGCTAACTACGATCCAACATGCGACCAGCAACCTCACAATCACTAAACCACTCCTCAATTGGTTATCAACCGAGCAAAGTTAGATTGACCTGTTCACGAAGAACAACTCAAGCAAATCAATAAGAAAAACAAGAGTAATAGTGGAAGGATAACACTCAATAATCTGAATTATGAGTTGAACATTGAGACTCTGAATTGTACAAGTTGGCAAAGGCACGAGCATACAATCTGTATATCAACAAAGTATGCCCAAAACTAAGACTATGCCTAAAACTAAGACTATGCCTTCTCTTTTATAGAGGATGGTATCTACAAAAGATAGAAGGTCTAAAACCAGAATTCTAAACTAATTCGAAACAGAATAGAATCCTAACAAACTATAAAAAGAAAATCTGGAACTATCCTTCGCGAGTTCAAATAGGACTCTTCCCTCTCATGCACTTGCCATTGTTTCGAGTCTCCTGGTTGCATATGATGTCAGAATTTGATGATTCTTGATGCGTTGAAAAGCTCTTTCGAATATCTTTCCAAAAACTACTCGCACGACAATCTTGGACATTTATGCTAAAATTGGCATTTGGTTGAAGTCGCTGAACAATCAAGCTTGATTGGCAGACTGGATGGTCCTCAGGTTGCCACCATATGTCTTCAGGCTTGATCGGCTGTGACCATGAGCAATATTGCAACCTTGAGCAATGCTACGACCTTGAGCCTTTCTAATCACGCGTAGAGTTCTTCTGATCGATAAGGTCAACGTAACCGTTGGTCGAAGTTGCCAGAAAAGTGTTCATTCTTCCTTGGCTATGAATTGGATCAACAACTTCATCCAGAACTCCTTCACATGTAACAACAAGCAAAGAACAATAACTAGGCAATATCATTTTTTCTGTAATTAAATAATTAATTTACCCAAGAAATGAATTCACCTGTTGTCCAAGGCGACGCGCATGTGCTCGAGTTAAAACATGTGGACGTGTGGTCGCGATGTCCTCATCATACTCCCCTTCTTGAAAAAGAGTCGTCCTCGATTCTTGCCCATCGTTCGCACCCAAGTATGGAGATAAATCAGCAACATTAAATGTACCAGTCACTCCATAGTCCTTAGGTAGCATCAATTGGTAAGCATTATCATTGATCTTGGCAAGAATCTTGAATGGACCATCACCTCACGGCATTAGTTTGGACTTGCGTTGTTCTGAAAATCGATCATGACGCAAATGCAACCAAACTAGATCTCCTTCTTCGAACATAACTTCCTTTCTACCTTTATTTGCATGTTTCTTATATTGAAGTTGCATCTTCGCAATATTTTCTTGGGTCGTCTCATGTATTTTCCGAATCATCTCAGCACGCTGTTCGGCATCAAGATTACCTCTGTCGGAAAGCGGTAGAGGTAACAGATCAATTGGCCCAGTAGGTTTAAATCATAGATGACCTCGAATGGACAAAACTTGGTAGTAGAGTGCACAACACGGTTGTATGCGAATTCAATGTGTGGCAAACACTCCTCCCAAAGCTTCAGATTTTGCTTGAGAACTTCCCGTAGCATGGTACCAAGTGTTCGGTTGATGACCTCGGTCTGACCATCGGTCTGGGGATGACATGTCGTGGAAAACAACAGCTTCGTTCCAAGCTTCCCCCAAAGCGTCCTCCAAAAGTGACTCAAAAATTTGGTATCACAATTAGAAACAAGTGTCTTCGGCACTCCATGGAGACGAACGACCTCGTTAAAAAACAAATCAGCAATGTGGGTAGCATCATCGCTCTTATGACAAGGTATAAAATGAGCCATTTTAGAAAACCTATCAATGACAACAAAGATACTATCCCTCCCCTTCTTAGTCCTTGGTAATCCCAACACAAAATCCATAGAAATATCCTCCCAAGGTACTTTCGAAATAGGAAGAGGCATATATAATCCATGTGGGTTTAAGCGAGACTTAGCTGTTTGACAAATAGTGCATCACCTCACGTAGCGCTCAAAATCTCGCCTCATCTTCGGCCAGTAGAAGTGGGTGGCCAAAACATCTTCGGTTTTGTGTATCCCGAAATGTCCCATCAATCCTCCGCCATGAGCCTCCTGTAACAACAAAAGATGAAAGGAACTCGTGGGAACACACAGCTTGTTAGCTCCAAACAAATAACCATCATTTAGTACATATCGAGCCCAACATTTTCCTTCTTTACAATTAATGTAAATGTCTTTGAAATCCAAATTAGTTGAATATAATTCTTTCAAACTCTCTAACCC
Source organism: Pharus latifolius (assembly GCA_019359835.1). Classification (NCBI taxonomy): domain Eukaryota; kingdom Viridiplantae; phylum Streptophyta; class Magnoliopsida; order Poales; family Poaceae; genus Pharus; species Pharus latifolius. The sequence goes on along the minus strand of CM033321.1, from coordinate 34,033,562 downwards.
AGGAATTTTGCAATCGAGTTGGGACAACAAGATGTAACATCTAGACAAGGCATCCGCAACCAAATTATTTTTACCTTTCTTATATTTGACAACATACATAATGGATTCAAGAAATTCAATCCACTTAGCATGTCTACGATTCAACTTACTTTGGCTATGAATATGCTTCAATGCTTCATGATTTGAATGTATGACAAATTCTTTCGGCCAAAGGTAATGTTGTCATGTTTCTAATACTCTAAACAATGCATACAATTCCTTGTCGTAAGTTGAGTAGTTTAAAGTTGGATCACTAAGCTTCTCACTAAAATAAGCAATGGGTTTTCTATCTTGCATGAGAACACCTCCAATTCCAATACCACTAACATCACATTCTATTTCAAAAGTTTTATTAAAATCAGGAAGTTGTAGAAGTGGTGCATTGGTCAACTTATCTTTCAATGTGTTGAAAGTGTCCTCTTGCGCATGTTCCTACTTGAAAGGCTTGTTCTTCTTGGTCAGCATATTGAGTGGGGCAGCGATCGTACTGAAATCTTGTATGAACCGGCGGTAGAAACCAGCAAGCCCGTGAAAACTCCGCACTTGTGTGACTGTTGTAGGTGTAGGGCATGCTCGAATTTCTTGCACCTTTTGTTCATCCACCTCAATGCCCTGTGCAGTCACAACAAAACCAAGAAACACGACTCGATCTGTGCAGAAGGTGCACTTCTCAAGGTTAGAAAACAAACGTGCCTCTCTCAAGACAGCAAAAACTTGGCGTAAATGCCCCAAATGATCATTGAAAGTCTTGCTGTAGATCAAGATGTCATCAAAGTAAACCACCACGAAGTGTTCGATAAAAGCATGCAACACTTCGTTCATTAAGCACATAAATGTACTAGGTGCATTAGTAAGACCAAATGGTAGACCAACCATTCATATAATCCAAATTTAGTCTTAAAAGTAGTTTTCCATTCGTCACCTAGTTTCATTCTAATTTGGTGGTATCCACTATGCAAATCGACTTTAGAAAAGATGGTCGAACCACTCGATTCGTCAAGCATATCATTTAACCGAGGAATCGGATGACGATAATGAACAGTGATATTGTTAATAGCTTGATAATATATACACATCCTCCATGACCCATCCTTTTTAAGCACAAGTAAAACAGGAACAGCACAAGGACTTAAGCTTTCGCGTACGTACCCTTTGTCGAGCAGCTCTTGTACCTGGCGCTGAATTTCTTTGGTCTCTTTTGGATTGGTGCGATATGGAGGTCGATTGGGAAAGGGTGCCCCTGGAATGAGGTTGATTTGATGCTCTATCCCTCGCAATGGTGGCAGCCCCGCAGGTATCTCATTTGGAAAACATCCTCAAATTCCTGCAGTAAAGAAACAACTGAAACGAGCAAAGTAGAGGGTAAAGCATTAGTAGAAAAGAGAGCGTCTTTGCACACAAGCACAAAGCACTCCTGAGAATGGGTTTCAAGCTCTCGCATCTCACGTTTGGTGGCTAACAGAACCTGTCCCTTAAGCTGAACCTCTCTTTTCTTTCTTTTCTCTCAATTTGGTTTGGTGGCTCTCACTCCCTGATTTGTGACTCTCACTCATCTCTCTTTCTTTTCTCTCAAGCTGAGCCCTATCTAAATCATCTTTGAGAATTTCATCAGGAGACATTGGAACCAGCAAAACCTTCTTGTTGTTGTGCACAAAAGAGTACTTATTGGAACGCCCATGATGTGTAGTATCCTTGTTGTATTGCACTTGCCACAAGAATTGAACCATTGAATGTAGTATGGTTGTGGGTGTGTTCGTGTGGTCAAGCCAAGCTTGGCGACCATCTTTGAACTGGCGATGTTGTTGCAGCTTCCTCCATCAATGATGACCTTGAATGAGCACTTCATGATCACAAACTTTGATTGAAATAAATTGTGGCGCTGCCCCTGCTCCGCCTTTTCCATCTGCGAGCTAAGAACACAACGAACAATAAGGCTAGTATGGCCAGCATCAAAGGTGATTTTCTCTGCGTCAGAGCCCAACATGTCATGTTGCTCCTCATGATCGGATTCTTCTTCAACCTCACTAGCCAATGTGTACTCTCCATCATCCCGGACGATGAGGGCACGCTGATTTGGGCAATCATGCATGTAATGCTCCTTCCCTTTGCATTTGAAGCACTCTATCTCCCTTGTTCGTCCTATAGAAGCGACCGATGATGAACTTTTGGTGGGGACAGCAGTGGTCGTCTTCGAATAGGCAACCTTGGATGTTGAAGTAGTAGGGCGGCTCGCGGATTGCACTCGACCAATGGAGGTAGTAGCTCCGCCCGCGGGTGTCGCACTCTTTTGCTGTGACGTAGTGCTCTTCCAAGGCGTGGTCGCACTAGGGTAGCTTCGACCAGTTTTATTGTAGCTTGGTCATTTCCCTTGTACTTGCCTCTCAGCTTTGCATGAGTAATGAAACAGTTGATCCAAAGAGGTGTAAGTTTAAAAATCAAGGATGTCTTATATTTCGCGATTCAATCCACCCAAGAATCTGGCCATCTTTGCATTCTCCTCCTCTTGCACATTAGCATGAAGCATGCCCACTTGTAGCTCTTGGTAGTAGTCTTCCACAGATTTGCAACCTTGATTCAATCTATGAAATCGATTAAGCACATCTCTCTCAAAATAAATAGGTACAAATCTGGACCTCATCAAGCGCTTCAGATCGTCCCAAGTGTGGGGAGCTCTATCTCTCTGGCGGATTTGACTCCACCAAATAGAAGCATAATCAACAAACTCACTTGTGGAAGCACGTACTCGGCGATCTTCTGGATACAGATGACAACTGAAGTTTTGTTCGACGAGCAGTTCCCAATCAAGATATGCTTTTGGATTAAACATCCCATCAAAGCTAGGGACAGTAAACTTGATCTTTCCCAAAGCATCATCCCTTCTGTCTTCTTGGCGGTGACGTGCATATGCTCCCATGCCTCGACGGTTTCATGCAAGTTGTTGTTGATCAGGATCCAAAACGACTTCCTCATTATCAGCCACATAATTATCATATCTCTCTTCATTGGCGGCTTCCTGGAATGCAATGTTCAAGTTCGCCCTTGGTTGAAGTGGAACGGCAGCCGCATTATGATTATTGGCTTCGACTGGACCTCGAGGGAATCGAGGTGGTGGATGTTGTCGTGGCAGCGTCCGCTCGACTTGCTCAAGTCGAACGTCTATTCTGTCAAGACAATTCTCCAAGCTGGTCAAACGCGGTACTATTTGTTCGTGCAGCATCCGCTCGAAGTGACCTAAGATAGCTTGAGATCACGGAGACGACGAGAGCACTGGTGGCCAATACACGCTCTCTAGAACATCAGCATCACTATCATGCAACGAACCGCATGAACCCTTCGATCCTGCCATGGTTAGTGAAAACAAGAAACACAAAAATTTTCTACCAACTACTAAATGTATGTGGAACTCTCAACCTCACAAACCTTACCAACCGAAGCTCTTACCCCTCTTAATGTTTGGGACCAGCTTGCTAGGTCGTATAACCAGAAAAGGAGATAAGTACAGCGATTGCAAAGTGAGGTATGCGCGGACCAGTGGTGAAATATGTGGAGTTGTAGGTAGGAAAAAATTATGTGTATCAAGGAGAAGCAATTAGTTATTCCAGAAATTGTGAAGTTGAATAATAATTCACACGAGTACTAGTCCTAATTGCTAATCAAACAATGAAAGGCTTGGCTTCTAGCAACAGGCTATAGTACTTCACAAGATTTTTCTTTTTCTTTGCTTTAACTAAATACTCTCTTTTTTTTAAACTCTCTTGCCTCCTTTTGGTATGTTTGTTTTAGGATTCACGACAAGATGCAATTATTAAACTCATTAGCAAAGACTCAATCTAACTTGGATTTTTGGCCAATAAGATTAAGGCCAGCAGTTGGACACGACTCAACGGAATGAAAACTCAATTAAGCAAACTGAAAATAACAGATTGAAAGCAACAACGGGCTAGGAAACTCTTTGTTTTTGTCTGGCAATTTTTTGGACTCTAGGTAAAAAAATCAAACTACTAAACTTGGGATAAATGAATTCCTACTGGCAACGTGAGCTCTGATACCAACTGATATGCATACGCCTCACCTTAAGATGTGTGTATGTAGTTTGGTCGACGTAACCGTTGGTCGAAGTTACCTAAAAAGTGTTCATTCTTCCTTGGCTATGAATTGGATCGACAACTTCGCCCAAAACTCCTTCACATGTAACAACAAGCAAAGAAAAATCATTAGGCAAATCATTTGTTCTATAATTAAATAATTAATTTGCTCAAGAAACGAATTCACTTGTTGTCCAAGGCGAGGCGCATGTGCTCGAGTTAAAACATGTGGATGTGTGGTCGCGATGTCCTCATCAGGTTTGGTCTCTATCCACTTATTGAATGTGTCTATGGCCATGAGCAAGTATTTATAATTTTTTTCTGCACAAGGCAATGGTCCCAGAATGTCAATCCCCCATGTGGCAAAGGGACATGATAATGGGATAGTTTGCAACACATTTGCCTGTCAGTGCATTTGATGGCTATGGGACTAGCACTGTTCGCATGTTGTTACCAATTGTTTTGTGTCTTAAAGGGTTGTTGGTCAGTAATAACCCTGTTGAAAGGCTTTCCCGACCAACGTTTGATATGATGCATGATTACCACATATGCCTCCATGAATTTCACTTAGGAAAAGAATGCCTTCTTCCTATGAAATGCATGCAACGCATGAGAATGCTAAGGGCACCCTTTCGATATATGGTACCATCGACCAATGTGTACATGCATGCTTTGCAAATCAGTCGATCAGATTCGTCTTCTTCCTCAGGTAATGTCCCCTTCGCTAGATAATCCCTCATTGGAATCATCTAATTTGTGTCATACTCGACAACTGCAATACTGACTATTGTTTTGTTTTCTTCTCGTTCTGTAAGGGAACGATTAGTTAGGAGTTCAACGAAGATTCCCACCGGAGTAGGTGATCATGAGGAGCCGAACTGAGGATGTTTTTTTGCTATAAGAATTTCTCTACATGGGCCATACTGAACCTTGAAATTGTATAAATGTTTTTTCATTCTCCTCACTTCGACCAAGTATAGGGACATTTTTGGGTCAGAGTACTGGTACTTTTTTCCAACCTGGTTTGTGACTAATTGTGAATCACCTTTCACAAGCAGTCGATGGACTATTAGGGTTCTAGTCACACGAAGTCTTACTAAAAGACCTTCATATTCATCTCCATTATTAGTAGCATGAAAATCAAGTTGGATGACATATTGAAATCACTCGCCTCTAGGAGAAACGAGCACCACTCTGACCTTTTCACCTTGGAGGCCAAGAGACCTATCAAAGTGCATTGTCTATTGGTCAAAATGATCAATAGGTTCAACTGGCTATAAATTTGTCCATTCAACAATAAAGTTGACCAATATTTGGGACTTAACAGCTGTATAAGCAATGAAATGGAGGTCAAACTCTCCGAGTTCAAGTGCCCATTTGGCCACACGACTAGAAGATTCTTTATTGCATAGCACTTCTCCCAGTGGGAAAGAGGATGGCACAATGATTTTTTGCACTTGGAAATAGTGTCTCAGTTTCTTAATGTCATGAGGAGAGCATATAACAATTTTTTCACTTCTGGATAGCACTCTTTGGAACCATAAAGGACTTCATTGACGTAATAAATTAGTCGTTGAATGCCTTCATGCTTTGTGATCAACACTGCGCTAACCGTCTGTGGAGTTGCAGCTAGATACACCATCAATGGTTCCCCTAGAAGGGGAGAGACCAAGATAGGTGCACTTTCTAATTACTTTTTTAAGTCTTTGAAAGCCAGATTTACTTCTTCTGACCAGTGGAAATTGCTGTGCTTTTTGAGAGTTTTGAAAAATGGGAGCTCACACTCGCTTAGGCATGCTATGAAACAACTAAGAGCTGCCATACAGCCTGTTAGGCATTGAACTTCCCTATAATGTGTTGGTGGTCACATCTGATCAATTATTCTGATTTTTTTGGGATTGGCTTCAATACCATGAGTAGAGACAAGAAATCTAAGTAACTTGCCAGCAAAGACACCAAAAACACATTTTTCAGGATCAATTTGATACAATGATTCCTAAGATTATTGAATATCTCCACTAGGTCAGCCAGGTGGTCAGAGCGTCTTATGCTCTTAATGACCAGGTCATCCACATAAGCTTCCAGATTTTGTCCTAATTGGGCAAGGAAGCTCTTTATCATAAGTTGTTGGTACGTGGCTCCAGCATTCTTGAGTCTAAACAACATCTTTATATAGTAGAAAATGACGAAGAGAGTGATGAAGGAAGTCTTCTCTTCTAGAAAGTTCATCACCTCATAATTTGTAGTGGATTCAACGAGTTGGTTGATGCACGAAAGGGAAAATCATCTTTTGGATAGGCATGGTTAAGGTCGGTGAAGTCAACACACATGTGCCATTTGCCGTTGGCTTTTTTCACCATAACTGGATTAGCAAGACACTCGGGGTGGTTGACCTCACAAATGATTCCTGCCTTAAGAAACTTGTCAAGTTCAAACCTGATAGCTTCTTGGTGGTTTGGAGCAAAATGCCTGAGTTTCTTCTTGATAGATCGCTTGTCAGGCTTAATAGCCAGTCTATGCTCAATTACCGCCCTGGGGACTCCGAGCATATTAGACAATTGCCTTGCGAATATGCCAGCATTTGCCCAGAGGAAGGTGATGAGCGCGTCGTCCTATTTATTGTCCAGGCTAGAGCCTATTCGGACAATTTTTGAGGGGTCATCCAGAAGTAGAGAAACCTCACGGATTTCATCTTGGGGCTATGTGCCACCTTTTTTTTTTTCCATTCTCTATTGGAGTTTTAACGGGTTAACCTCATGATAAGTGCTTGAGTGATATTGATTTTGCCTTAAGTTTGCATCGATTTTCATGCTGAAAACTCATTCAATGTGACATTTTATGTAGCTATTTGGAACATTTTTGCACTCCTCTTGCATGATTGTTTTTGTTATGTTTCAAGGATCAAGTGTGCAAAATTTGGAAGCATTTCAAGCTCGTTTGGAGCAAAAACAAAGTGTAGAACGAAAACCGGTAAAAAATGGGGCCCAAAAGAGGACCCAGGCCTAAGGACTTGAGCCCAGCATGGTCACTAGCATAGCGCGTGCTCAGCCCTAGGCATGGGCGTGCAGGGCCTGTGCCAAGCTTTGTTTTGAGCTGGATTTTGCCTTGTTTATATGTTTCGTGCACCGTTTGGCTCGGTTTCTATCATATGTGCGTCATGAGTTGTAATTGATTATTTTAGGATTCTTGACTATAAATAGGGAGACTTTTTGCTTAATTAGCATGCTTAGACTTAGTTTTATTTCAGAGTTAGTAGTTTGGTTAGGTTAGCCACCCTCCCTATTTTCTTCAAGATTGTCTTCGAGTTTTCTTCTATAAGCCAACGTAGATGGCAACCTTGTTATTTTTAATGCAATTCAGTAAGTTTTCTTTAATTTTTTGCAATCTCTCTAATTTTATGGCTTTTTTTGAGTAATTCCCTTCTAGATTTAGGTATGCCCTAATTTGGGGGGCGTAATTCTTCCTTGGCTTTGTTTTGATGTTTTGTGATAGTTTCTCACATTTTCTTCCTCTAAACCCTGATTTCTCACTCTAGCAAGGGACGTAATAGTTTAGCCTAGACAGGAACTTAGGGGAGTTCTTTCGTTCTTTCGACCAAGCAATCGCGCTCTAACACGGAACTCCTGAATAAGAGGGAGGCTCTCTCCAGACTTAACCATGAAAGTGATCCTCTGACTGTTGTACTTGTGACTGTACCAGCAACTTAATTTATCTTGGAAAACACTTGAAACTGATTATGATTCATTAGCCTTGGTTAGAATTATGCCCGATAGTAATGGAATTCCCAAAATCCTAGGTTTTCTCTCAATTTCTAAAATCCTAATTTTCTATTTTTAGTTTCTAAAACCCTATATTTTCATTATTCTCACTTTTACTACTTTCAAATCCCTAGATTGACATATTTTAGTTGTATATCTTATTAGTAGCTCTCAAAACCCAACTCTCGCTCTGATTTAATTGGCAATTTATTAATTTAAGAGATGAATAAGCTTGTTCCTTGTGTAGTTCAACTCTCAAGTGCTCAACATTCAACCGTTTGCTTGTAGTATTACTAAAATTCTATCCTCTCGGGTTAGTCACCTCACAGAGAGATAGTTGGTCGATAATCTCCAATGCTTTCTTGTAATAGGATAGAGCAGTCTTCTGATCGCTGTGAATGACAATTACACCTTTTGGACCTGACAACTTAATGCACTGATATGCATGATGACTTGCCATCATAAACTTGGACAGGTAGTGACGCCCAAAGATGGCGTTATAGGTTGCGTCAAAATCAACCACTTCAAAGGTGATGAGTTCGGTGCTGAAATTGTCTGGGTCGCCAAAGGTCACTGGAAGTGTAATATGATCAATAGGCTTGGCCAAAATTCCAGGAATCACACGATGAAATGGATTCCTAATCAATTGGAGATTTGATCAAGGGATATGCATTTCATCGAGTGCACTAGAAAATAATATATTAAGTGCACTAGCTCCATCGATCAATACTCTACCCACCTTACAATTGCCGATGGTGGGTGTAATGACTAAAGGATACCTGTGCGATTGCAATAGGTTCTTTGGATAGTCATCCTTCCCAAAGGTAAGAGGAGTCTCTGACAACTTGGGGAATTGAGGTTTTGCAGGAGAACACTCAGTGGCATTAACTTCACACCATGCTGCCTTGAATTGGCGCTTGGAGGTGTAGGTCGAGGAGCCATCGATAATCACATTGATATGTTGATCAGGGTCTTGATACGGTAATTCTTCGTTACTGTTCAGAATGTTGGCTCCAGTTGTTTCCCCCTTTCTGAGGGGAGTGGGATAAGGGCCTTTGGCAGAATAGAAGTCATTAAGCGTCCTTTGCAATAATAGACAATGCTTAAGTTTGTGTCATTGAAATTTGTGCAAAGGACACCATTCGTTCATTTGGTTACTATGGTCGGTTTCGACCACTTTATTCTTCTTGGAGTGATTGTTGGTGAAGCTAGCCCATTGCCATTGTTGAGAATCACTTGAATAAGCAAAAGACGGCTACGCGATTTTTGGCTTAGGTTGATGTGACTCAAGAACCATAACCTTACGCAATGAATAATCCTTCTTTTTGTTCTTCTTACTCTACTTCTCCTTGCCCTTCTCAGCTTTGATAGCCTTCTTGGTTAGACTAGGCTGAGGACGTTGATTCCCTCTATCCGTCATTTTGTTCCACTGTACGGCCTCACTTGCAATAGCATAGTTGTCAGCCATGTCGAGCAACTCTTCGGTATTCTTAGGAGGGTTGATGTTGAGGTCCTCAATGAACCTCTTATATCGAACCCCCTACTTGAAGGCCCAAGTGACGAATGATTCTGAGATTTCAGGAATCATATTTTGGACACAAAAAATATGCTTGATAAACTATCAAAGAGTTTCATTCGATGTCTGGCGCAACTGGTGGAGGTCATCCTCCTTTCCTGGTTGCACATAAGTTCCTTGGAAATTAGCGAGCAGGAGATCACACCAATGCTCCCAATAATAAATGGATTTAGCCCGTTGGTTAAGCAACCATGACTTGGCTGATCCTTCCAAAACTGTGGGGAGATAATTTGTCATGATTTTATCAGCTACACTGATAGCCTAGATAGCAAAGTAGTATATCTACAAGAACTCTGATGGGTTTTTAGTATCGTCAAAATGTTCTATGGAGGGGGGCTTGAACTTTGTTGGCCACCTCACCGCTCGAAGATCTGTCAAAAATATCCTACAGCCAGTGATGACTTAATGGCGATGGTGTATAGGTTTAGCTCAAACGAAGAGTTTGGCAAACATCGCCGCATATGCCCTGCTTGTTGCAAAGGAGGCACACGAAGGCCACGACACTCATGGACATTTCACCTGGTTGGTTGTTCATGAATGTTTTCTTGAGAATGGTAGTCATTATGATCACCCTCTCTCCATTCGAGTGGTGAGCTCTCCAAGGTGTAATCCCTGTTGAGTACAAGCCTGTTCAATGTTGACTTCTACTCGAGTGAACAGAAATCTCTTTGGCGGCTTGGCTGAGTGTTTTCGCCAAATTTGTAGTGAATTGGGTGAACCTAGGCACCTGATTAAGACTAGGTGAGGGTTCATGCAATTATTGGGTAGTACTTCTAAATTGCTACACTGCTAACCCATGTGGTTGTTGTGGTCTTTCCTTTCGAACTAGTGCAAGTGGTATCCGTCGTAGTCGACACACCTGAGAGGGACGTGTTTGAGTAATACTGCAAGCAAATGGTTTGACATTGAGCACTTGAGGGTCAAATTCCATGAGGAACAAATGTATTCGTCTCTTAGGTTGAAAGATTGTTGATTAAGTCTGAGCGAATTTGGGGTTTTGTTTATCTACTACTAAGTTCTATCACTAAAAGCTATTAGTCTAGGGTTTTGAAAGCAGTAAAGAAGCGAGTGTGAAAACTAGGGTTTGAGAATTGAGGGGGAAAACCTAGGCTTTTGGGAATTCCATAATTGTTGGACATAATTCTAACCAAGGCCTAAGAATTACAAATTAGTTTCAATCATTTTCTAAGACAGATTAAATTGCCAGTACAGCCGCCGGTACAATGGTCAGAGGATCGCTTCCATGATTAAATCTTGTGAGAGCCTCTCTCTTGTTTAGGGTCCTATGTCAAGGCACGAAGGGACTCCATAACTCCCCTAAATTCTTACTTAGGCTCAACTGTTACGTCTGTTGCCAGGGCGGGAATTTATGTTTTAGAGGAAGAAAACGTAAGAAACTAAGTCACAAAACTTGAAATCGGGACCAAGGAAGAATTGCACCCTCTGGATTAGGTCATCCCTAACCCTAGAAGGGAATTACTCAAAAACTTACTGAATTGCATCCAATAATAAGGTCTGCCGTCCACGCCAGCTTCTAGATGCGAAAACTAGAACTGAATAGAGAAGGGAGCTCATCTAAACCTAACTTCTCAATTTGAATTAACTCTAAAAAAGCACACAAAAAGCACACCTAATTGAGCCAAAAGTTACTCTGTTTATAGTACAATAAGACAACGTGACTAAATAAAACTTTGATATGCAGGCAACGGAATCCGAATTCGAATGGCGCATGAAACAGACGAGATGGAGACAAAACAGCCCAAAAACAATAGGAACCTAGCTGGACATGGGCCTTGCCATGAGCCATGATATCGGTCGAGCATGGGCCATGCCCGTACGCATGTTAGGCTTGGCTAGGGCTAGGGTTTGGGTCCCGGGGCACATCTTTCATTAGGTTTTTGTGTTTTTTATCGTATCTTGTCCAAACGAGCTCGAAATGCTTCCAAATTTTGTAAGAATGATCCTTGGAACATAACAAACAAAATTGTAAAGTGTATTGTAAAAATGATACAAAAAGTCACATAAAGTGTCACATAAAAAGAGTTTTCAGCATGTTTTGAGATGCAAACTTAGGGTAAAATTCATAACAATTAAGCACTTATCAGTAGTCCCACATTCCCAACCACTAGAGTGTCCAAGTTTTGGGGCAACTGCGAGCCATCCCCCATTTACGGGTGCTTGTTCCCGCTACTCTGATGACATCTATGTTGGCATAGTGGGCATTACTGTGGTCGTGGTGACCAGTGTAGGATCGAGGATGCCGACTAGAGGGGGGTGAATAGGAGGCTTTTAAAACTTTTATGAACTATAACTTTTTCACAATTGAGTTCTAGGTGAGCTAAGTGAAAGTAAAATTGAATCAAGTCAAACAAGACAGAGTACAAATAAAATGAGAGAGAGAATCAAACACAATGATGTATCCTGAGGTTTTGGAGACTTGCCCGGTCTCCCCTACTCCTCGTTGAAGCACTTAAGTGAATGAGTCTAGTTCCGATATCCACTATGGTTGCTCCTTCTCCTCTCTGGAAAGGTGAGCACCAAACCTCTCACAATCACACCGAGCCTCTTCAACAATCTTCATCTATGGAGAGATCACGGCCACGTCTCTGAATCGTCTAGCTGATGGCAGTCACTAAGAGTAACAAGTAGTGAGATCTTTTCTTGACCTCCAAGAATCACCGAGAAACTCTAAAGATGAAAATGATGCAAGTGATTCTTCTCGGAGGATCTCTCACAAACTCAATGGATGATTTTTGATCAAAAGAGCAAGACTTTTGTTCAATAATGCTTGGGCTCAAGTGTGTATCAATAACTAGCTTAGAGAGATGCCCAATTCATGCTCTTCACAAGTATATATACCCACATCACACAACTAGCCATTTTGGTCATGTAGGAAAATTGTCAGTACATGCTGACAGTCAGCCTCAAAGACTAACAGTTAGCATCGACCTCAAATGGCTAGTTATGACAAAGTTAGTAGCTGTTGGAATTTTTATCAGCAAGTGTGCTGATAGTCAACCTTCTCAAACTGACAGTTAGCATAGAAAAAAATCATTTTGGCTCAAAAAGAGTATGTCTCTGGACAAATGTTCGCACTTAAGTTGACATTCATGCTAAGCCTTGGTTAAACCTGGGAAATCTTAATATTCATGCTGACTGTCAGCATAGTGTAAAACATTTTGGCTCAAAAAACATGTCTTTGGACAAATGTCCGCACTCAAGTTGACATTCAAGCTGACTGTCAGCGTTACTATCGATCAATTTTGATCGACCAAGTCTAAACCAATGGTTGAAAATCTAGTCAAAAAGCTAGTGGTCGAATAGCTGCTGGTTGAATGACTAGTGGTCGAATGTCCGCATTCGATCAGGCACTTATACTGACTGTCAATATAGTATATAGTTTCTGCTCAAGGGTTGTTTGCTACTAGTCGAATGTCTGCATTAAAGACTGACTGTCAACACAAGCTGACAATTGTTATAATTTGAATTTTAAGTCCAGTTTTAGTCTTTTTGAAATCTTCATGTTTATTTGACTTGACCAAAGGATGAATATTGTGTGAATGAGAGAATGCAACTGAGACCTAAGAGTTTATCAGTTTTTGCCGGTAGAAGAAGAGATTCGCAACCCCTCTTAATAGTACGGTTAAACAGCAAACAAAATTCTATAACTCAGGTCAATCTCCAAACACCGAGACTGGTAAAATCATAAGGAAAGTTAATCTAAACTTTTATCTTAGGTCTTTGCAACTTCGCGTTTCTCATTTGTCGATCATTGATTATGTTCTTCTTTTCACCTGATATTTCATATTCAAAGCAAGCAGATTAGTCCAAGGCACTTAATGTCATTAATCATCAAAATTAGAAGTGAGAGCCTAGATGCAACAACTAGTACTACCATTTTCACCACCACCAGTAATGTCATCCATTTGATGAGAAGCATTGCATGAAGAATGACTCTCAGGGTCATTGATTGGAGTCGGAGCATCATCCTCATCGATGGCTCCCACCTCACAGCAACCATAATCACCAGAGGTCGATAGCATTTCCTCAACCTTCGAACTTAGTTCAAAGACAAGGATTATGCCATCACAATTTGGAGGTTTTGCCTCCATGAACCCATTCTTTGGTGATCAAAGTCACCAATGATTGATGAAAATTTGCACATCGACTCGACCTTATGGTGGCCAGAATCCCCATCAGTTGGTAATGGCTCATTAGTTTCGGAGGAAGTTTGAAAATTGTAAACAATGTTGTCCTCCTAACTAGAGTTGAGGGCGAAGTTGTCTTTGGGCCATTGAAATCAAGCTTGAAGTCATTCTCTTCGTCATACCAAGGAGACACTTCCATCATCATGTTCTTTGTATGTAACTTGAAGACAAAGATCTAGGACAAGTTTTTAAGAAATTGTCTTTGATTTCCTCGTAGTTATGGGTTGTGGAGTGATGGTGTCCCCACTTGGTCATGGGTTCGACCCACAGACGGCACCAACCGTCGACGATCGGTCAGTGATTCTTGATCTTACATAATAAAAAGAATTATCTAGTGAGGAAATCAAAGATAATGATAACACAAAGATTTTTTAGATAGGTTCAGACCTCAAATGATTGAGTAATAACTCTACGTCCTGTGTGATGTGATTTACTTAAGGAAGTATATGATTACAATGGAGAAAACAAGAGAGAAATGTTCCTCCTCTTGACTATTCTACTATATGATTCTTATTGTTGTGTTTCATCTCTTGTCCTCTTTCCCACGTCCGATCATCCTCCTTTTATGGCATTATGAGGGAGGTTATTATTATCAAGAGACTGTCATCACTTACCAGTAGTTTTTTCTCAGCAACCTCCCTTGAGGTAATTATGGTGACAGTTGTTGGGGGAACCACACATTATCCACTTATTGCAGAGCACATAGGAAGATGATATGTCTATGGTCATAGGTAACTAGTGCTTTGAACAATGATCTCAGCACATAGTATCTTTGACTGAGTGTAATATTTCGACCATAGCTGACGTGGTCGTATACTTTGCCCTAAGTCAGGTGTGGTAGTGTGCCTTGACCAGAGCTAGTCGTAGTCATTGGCTCCACGTTAACTATGCCAGCTGAAAACTATTAGTGTACTCTTCAATTGTGAGTTAATTAATGGGCATACATAACATCTATTAATCAACCTTTCGTCAAAGAGGAAGTGTTCTAATTCTTGTCAATTTATATATGAAATAATTGTTTAAATTTGTAGTATATCAATTTTATAATCAATTTTTCATAGATAGTACAAATATAGTATAAATTCATTGTTATTTATGGATTTGTTGTAGGTTTGGAATTATCAACAACAAAGTCTGACTTGTCGCAAACAATTAGAGACTCGAAATGACAGTGTGATGGGTCACTCCGAGTTGGACAACTCAAGAAAATGGACATGAGAGATTTATATAGGTTAGAGTCCCAGATGGGACCTTAGTCCTATTGATATGACTCGACGTAAGTTAGTTGGGAGACTTCCCAAAGAGAAGAAGGCACCAATGCACACCTATGGATTGTTTGTTGTATTATTAAATGAGAGAAAGGTCCCCCTCAAATGAATGAGTACATAGGGTATTTATAGCCTAGGGAAGTCACTCTTGTCCATAACATCCCTCTCAAAGCCCTTGGATGAGGGGTAGGATGGTCAATTGGGTGTACTTTTGTTCCAGATCTCTGACACTTGTCACTATGGGTCACACCCAGAGATGGAACTATAAATTTTAGAAAAAGTTGTTCGCGTTGTCCCGGTGAGACAACTCCGTTGAAACCTCCCCTAGTGAGATATCCCTTGGAGAGACATTTCTCGGTGAAGACTCCCTCAGGGAGGGATCTCCCGGGGAGTCATCCCTAGTGAGATATCTCTTAGAGAGACATTTCCCGATGAAGACTCCCTCAGGTGGGGGGTATGTCCTAGAGAGATATCCCCGGTGATATATTCCTCGAAGAGACACTTTCTAATGAAGACTGACTCCCGGGGCCTTCAGGAAGATTGGGGCCACTAGGGGGCTGGCGTCTTTGGTTACCCTATGAGCCTTACCTATCATGGCCTTTCAGTGTCTGGTATCCCTTGCTTCAGCATCTCGGACCCAAGAAAGACACTTCTCGACGAGGGCTCCAGATAGAGCCTCTCTAGAGAGAATCACTATGCCATTTTTGGTGCTCCCATGGAGACTATAGTTCACGTCCTCTTCAAGGGTGTGTTGGGGTTGGGCATTCTGTGACCTCCGCTAGGATACCCGTCCTTAGAGAAATAGTCCCTAGGGGGCATCAGGCTCCCTGGGTAATCTCCAACCAGAGAAAACATCTTATTGAGTAAAGTGTGCTGGGAGACAACTAACAGGGAAGCTTTCTGAGTGTCGAGAACATTAGGTGTATTACCCTGATGCTTGGCTGTGTCATATTGCTCTCCCATTATGTAATTCCTAGGGGTAGGTTTCCCAGAAGGCTGAATAGTTCTCCCGATGCCTTTACATGGGGAGCCACGTAATTGGGTGTTGCGCCACAAAGACACACATTGTCATAAGTATCCTGCAGCAACAGGTCCCCACTCTCCCAGAACCACATGGTGGCTCCAAGGATGTGACTTAGTGGCCACATCATCGTTTGTACCTGAGAGATCTACTCCCGGTGGATTCTTGTGGCTCCAGGGATGCAACCTAGTGGCCACATCATCATTCATACTCAAGAGTTTTACTCCTAGTGGATGAGTCTCCAGTTGCTATCTCCCAAGGGTTGTATACCCCCCGGGGGGGGGGGGGTTCGATCGGGCATATATGATGGTTGCGCCTTCATTGTGGGGGCAATACTTCCGCTAGAGTCATTTTTTTTGTTAGGGCTGTTAAAGCCAGTAACTTTTTTAGCAAATACCTTGGGAAACTTGCACTTAATTTTTTCTTCTGAAATGAAATTGACATTTTGCTATCTTGGGTCACTAGTACAGAAATGTAGTCTACTAACCCCTATATTCTATCGGTTATTAGCGATTTAGTAGAAAACCGATAGAAAATGTGCCTCGCGGTCATAAAAGACCAACAGGTGTATTTTTCCTATCGGTTTATAAGAAACTTACCGATAGAATAAGCAGTATGATTTACTCTAGCGGTGATGAACATGTTTGCCGTTAGAACAGATGCATAAGTACTGACAGGAGAATGTTGTGCGCCGATAGGACTGGTCGACTTCTACAACTAGACTTATTCTATCGGTAATGTATGAGTCTACCGACAGAATATCGCAAAAATTCCTATCGGTAAAATGTAGTGTGCCGATAGAACCGTTCGCCTTCTACAAATATTTTTATCCTATCGGTAATGTATTGTTGTACCGTTAGAATATATTGAAAATTGCTTAGAACTGTTCGTCTTCAAATAGTTTTCTTCTATCGGTAATGAATGTTTATACCGTTAGAATATAGGACATATATTAGAACTGTTCGCCTTCTACAAATATTTTTATTCTATCGGCAATGTACGTATATACCGACAGAGTATGTACAAAAATTCCTATCGGTAATATGTATTGTGCCGATAGAACCATTCGCCTTCTACAGATGTTTTTATTCTATCGGTAATTTATTTGTATACCGTTAGAATATATGTAAAATGACTAACGGTATGCAGTTTTTGTACCGATAGAAATTATCTAGTACTATAAATACACGGGTGTCTCTTTCATTCTCACTGTTCATCTGGGGCTCGTAGTCCTAATCCACAAGCTCCATGGATGGCCGGCGCACCTCTACAGGCGACCGTTGCACCTCCACACCTCCATCGACGCCCTCTACACTTCGGCATCCCAAGCAAGGTACGTAAAATTTCGCCAATATTGTTAGATTATTCTAATCCGATTATGGCAATTATTTTGCTTTTTTTGTATCCTTCATTTTGATGTGTCTTCTTTTCAATATGATTATGATCTGTGCAGGTCCTTGGATGATGCTCACGAGGGGCAACGTATTTCATGGTTCTTCGTCGCAGTACGCTGCCTACGTTGGCTTGTTGGCGAAAGAAACGGTGAAGATCACCGTTGAGAGCTGGAAGGACGTGAAGGGCGAGATCTTAGTTGGCTCGGTCGAGAAGATCCTTAAGCCCGGCGTGTTTCTCAAATCAGGACCTATAGAAAGCATCTTACATTTTTTTGCATGCACCAGCTTGTGGCCAGATGCTTACCTGCTTGGAGAAGAAAAATTGTTGTTGTTTGCACAGCCATTCTACACCATCACTACACAGAACAACATCTTGGAAGGTAGGTTCTTTTTGTTAATGGAGTTGAGTTGAGTTGAGTTGAGTTGAGTTGAGTTGATCGAGTTTGAGTCCGAGGAAATCACCAATAAGTACAAATGTAAGTCGACGGCAGTTCCAGCTCCTCGGGCGTCTTCGAACTGAACTCCTATGGTTAAGTCCAATGTGGTTCAGACATTTGCTGTTTTGGATGAATGGATTTGTGATGTATCAGGTCTAACTTGTAGTCGGTAGTTGCATTGTCGCAACCTGCAAAGGTTCTCTTTTATGTAAAATGTACGGGCCACTGGGTCCTCGTCGTGATCTGTTGTTAATTTCAGACGTGGCTTTTCTAATATACATCGAATGTGTGAATTGTTGTATTTGTATATTGTTGTATATTTGTGTATCATGTATCGCTAATTGGGACATGAACTTGAATGTGTAGGGAGTATTTGTGTATTTAATTGTATTGGTAGGTAGGTGTGTATTTGTACTGCTGTTTCAGACATGTACCTGAATTTGTATTGGTGAAATGGCATGTGTATGTTTGTACCTGAATTTGTGAACTGGCATGTGTAATTTCTTTGGCAAGATGAAGTCCAAGTACCTAAGAAAAGTATTTTTGTGTCTCCTAGTTAATCCACAAATTAGCATTTCTTGAAATATTGCTTTATCTTACAGTTAAGATCTGTTTGATGTAAGATCTGTTTGATGTTACATTGATATGATTCCTTGGATGTGAGAACTGGTGTCATGTGTGTTTGCTACAAGTACCTCCTCTAACGGTAAATACACATATTTACCGATAGAAAACACATATATTTGCTCAATCATGCATCATCTAACGGTAAATTCACATATCTACCGATACAAAAACTCATGTTCGTGTGTCATGCATCATCTAACGGTTAATACACATATTTACCGATAGAAAACCTCATGTACGTGCTGTGTCATGCATCATCTAACGGTCAATGCACATAATTACCGATAGAAAACACATATATTTGCTCAGTCATGCATCATCTAACGGTAAATACACATATTTACCGATAGAAAAAGGACAGTACTTGCTCAGTAGTGTATATTCTCTAACGGTATATGTGTGTTTTTACCGATAGAATATGTGAGAGGTGAATTACCTTAGTTAGTCTAACGGTTATTTCATGTATTTACCGTTAGAAAAAGGTCCATTATAAGGAAAACCCCACTCGACCATTACTGAGCTGCTCTTTAATTTGTTCTGTTGCACTCTATGTCCCTCTGTTTGTGATGAAAGTTCCACGCTCGCAGCTACACTGCTAGGGTGATCAGCGCAAGCTGGAGGGAAGTTGATTGCGCTCCTCTCTTTAAGGTATACTTAATTGTCGACACTTATCTCTCTCTCCCTCTAGATCTCCCTCCCTCTCTACTTGCAAGCTAGCTGTATTGTGTAGTTCCAAATTTGTAGCTCTAATCTTGGGAGCTAGGTAGCTGGAAATGCGTCATGTTTTAGGAGCTAATTAGCTTGTATTGTGTAGTTAGCAAGGTTAATTAGTGTTAATTTCTTCAGGCTAGGGTTAAACACATCTGTTGTAAGAGGCTGTACATGTACATATACATAACTTAATCGGGCAGGTTTCATGCATGGTTGACTCGTTAAATTTTGTTAATTGTAGATGGACAAGAAATATTGGATGTATGGAATAAAACGTACTACTCTTGAATATTTGGATGGTGTGAATGAGTTTATTAAATTTGCTGAGCAACAAAAGGAGAGGAAGGGAGAGCAAAATATGCTCTGTCCTTGTACAGATTGTATGAACTTGAAGAGGTTTAGCAACTCTGATCAAATTAAGAGTCATTTGATTCATCGTGGTTTTAACGCGCAATACACCCGTTGGATATGGCATGGCGAAGATCTTGAGGAAACAAGCACCACTACTACCAATTAGCAGGACTCGGATGTGGATTGCAATAATATCGATGATCATCCGAGTTGTGATAATGTTCATTCCAATATGCACGTAGATGATGATGATGATGACAATCTAGATGAGATGTTACGTGATGTAGAGGAAGATTACAACGAAAACGACTTCTGTGAATTTGAGAAACTGATTGCTGACTCTGAGAAGCCTCTGTTCCCTGGATGTGCAACATTTATAAAACTATCTTCTATGATAAGATTATATAACTTGAAGGCAGGCAACGGTTGGAGTGATAAGAATTTCACGGCACTATTAGATCTTCTAGCGGACATGCTTCCAGAGGGAAATGTGTTGCCAAGATCTACTTACCAAGCCAAAAAACTGTTGTGTCCGTTGGGAATGGAAATCGAAAGAATACACGCATGCCCAAATGATTGTGTGTTGTACCGTAACGAGTACTCCAGTTTGCATGTTTGTCCAAGATGCGGCGCATCGAGGTATACGCGTAGGGACCGGATTGACAGTGAACGTCACGAGGTAAAGAAAGGACCTCCGGCGAAAACTGTGTGGTACTTGCCTGTGATACCTAGATTGAAGCGGCTGTTTGCAAATCCGAAAGTCGTGAAGCACTTGCGTTGGCATGCTGAAGCCCGGAAACAAGACGGAAAACTGAGACACCCAGCTGATTCTATTCAATGGAGAAACATCAACAGAACATTTGCTGAGTTCGGCGGCGAACTTCGGAATATAAGGTTCGAGCTGAGTACAGATGGTATGAATTCACATGGTAATATGAGCAGTCGGCACAGCACTTGCCGGTTCTTTTATGCATCTACAATCTTCCTCCTTGGTTATGCATGAAGCGCAAGTACATCATGATGGCGTTACTAATCTCAGGACCCAGACAACCCAGAAATGATATTGACTTGTTGCTAGCGCCTTTAATCGAGGACTTACAGAAATTGTGGAGCGAAGGGGTGCAGGTGTGGGATGCATACAAGAAAGAGAATTTCATCTTGCGGGCCTTGATATTTTGCACCATAAATGATTTTCCGGCCTACGGTAATTTGTCGGGGTATAGTACAAAAGGAGCCAAGGCTTGCCCTATTTGCCTAGATGAAACTGAGAGCATGTGGATGCGAAACTGCCAGAAAACAGTGTACATGGGTCACCGCAGGTTTCTTCTGGTGCATCACACGTACCGTAAGAAGAGGAAATCATTTAACGGGAAGCCTGAGAATGGATCAGCTCCAGTGTTTCTGACCGGTAAGGAGATTTACTCGCGCGTGAAGGACTTCAAAGCTGAGTTCAGTAAGCATTCTGAACCTCGAGAAAAAAATGTTTGGAAGAAGAGATCGATTCTCTGGGATCTACCGTACTGGGAGCACTTACAAGTTCGACATTGCATTGACGTCATGCATGTAGAGAAAAATGTCTGTGACAGTTTGATTGGTTTGTTGTTGAACATTCCGGGAAAGACAAAGGATGGTGTGAAAGCTCGTCGTGACATGGTGGAAATGGGGATAAGGACTGAGCTTGCACCTTTAGAAATGGAAAGCGTACATACCTCCCCCCGGCTTGCTATACATTGTCCAAGAGCGAAAAAACAGAACTCTGTCGGTGCCTGCACGGTGTTAAAGTTCCATGTGGGTACTCCGCGAACTTGAAAAAACTTATGTCCATGAAGGACCTAAGACTAGTTGGCACGAAGTCCCACGACTGTCATGTCTTGATGTCACAAATGCTTCCCATTGCTATCAGGGGCATTCTCCCAGTTAAAGTCAGAGAGGCAATCACAAACCTATGTTATTTCTTCAACGCAATATCTTGCAAGGTATGTACGTGCACTCATACTATAAGTTCATTACCTCCATTTGGCGCAACTGTGTTAATTAGAGACAATCACAAACCTATGTTAATTAGAAGAGTTTTCTGATATGAATATTTGGCGCAACTGTGTCCTCGTAGGTAATTGATCTGGATGGACTGGATGCTTTGCAACGCGACGTAGTTACAACTCTTTGTCAGCTCAAGATGTATTTCCCTCCATCCTTTTTTGATGTTATGGTCCATCTGATTGTTCACCTTATCAGAGAAATTAAGTTTTGTGGACCGTGTGCCTGCGCTACAAGTATCCATTTGAGAGATTTATGGGTGTATTGAAGGGATACGTAAGGACTCATCGTCGACCCGACGGGAGTATCATGGAAGGTTATGCCGCTGAGGAGGTGATTGAATTTTGCACATATTATATGGCCGGGGTTGACCCAATTGGCGTTCTTAGGTCCCGACAAGAGGGTAGGCTTCAGGGCATCGGAATGATTGGATTCAAAGCTATCGTCCCCACTCGTGATGTGTACGCAAAATCACATTTTTGGGTCTTACAACACATGACGGAGGTCGAGCCATACATACACGAGCACAAGGTAATGTTAGGGTCACAGAATTCTTCGAAGTCAGACGTTTGGGTCAGCAGAGAACATAACAGGAAATTTGCTGAGTGGATCCAAGAAAGAGTCACGCGAGCTGCCGAGGGCTCCGTAAGTGAAACTGTGACATGGTTGGCTAGAGGCCCAAGATTCACTGTAGGGACTTGGCAGGGGTACGACATCAATGGGTATTCATTTTACACAAGAGCTCAAGACGCCAACAGTAGCACGCAATGTAGCGGAGTGACACTGTTTGCTATTTCCGAGGATGCCATGTCAGTAAGGGCGCTGAACTCATATTACGGTGCTATTGACAAAATATGGGAGCTCGATTATGGATTACTTAAGATTCCCCTGTTTCGATGCCAATGGGTCGAAATCCCTCGAGGTGTTCAAGTTGATAGTTACGGGTTTACTCTCGTCGATCTTGGTAGAGTCGGACACCAAGACGATCCATTCATACTTGCAAAGCAAGCCACACAGGTATTCTACATCGTTGACCCAGCCAATCCAAACTTGCATGTTGTCCTCCACAGCAAGAGACGTATTGTTGGGGTCGAAGATGTTGTCGACGAAGAGGAGTATAACCAATTCGATGAAATACCTCCATTTTTAGAGGACATTCAATCTATCCCTACTGAAGATATCGATGAAACAACGTATCTGCGAGATGACCACGAAGAAGGATTATGGGTTGAGAACCATTGATGATTAATTTCTATTTCAGGGATAAATGCCAAGCAAATAGCCCACAAGTTCTGCAGCAAGGTGAGGAACTTATCAATAATACATTAGGCAGTACATTTTTCTTTAGAACTTAATGATAAGCTAGTTCACAGCATTAATATATCTCAATTTTACTCCATAGCATAAGTTCTAACATGTAAAGTACCTTTATCCTGTAAATACTTAATTCTTCCCATCAAATAGCACTTGCAAAAATCTCATTGCAGCCTCTTGCTTCTTCAAATTAAGCTCTCCAAAAATCAATTTTTTTGACGGTATTTGTTATTTCTACCGATAGAAAAGGACATCCACTACTTTAATGTGTCTCAGGCACTTCAAAAGTTTCGCTGCGAAAAGTTTACTTATTCTATCGGTATTATTATATTTTACAGTTAGAATAAATTCGTTAGTTCACGGTATTTTGTTGTCTGACGGTTTTTTGTTGTTTGTACCGATAGAAAAATACACTGGCGCTTTGAATTCTCAACTGTGTCGCCATGCGTCGCCTTGGAAATTCTATAAGTACCTCGCCATGCGTCGCGGTATTTTGTTGTTTTTCTAATTCTCGAACGCTTCGACTCCTCATCTTCTCTTTCACAATGGCAACCTCCATGGGATCGTCAGCCACGCCCTCCCCGGTAAGAACTCTAAACCTCCTGGGTTTACCCCTGTATTGTTAATCCATGTTCAGTACATTCTTGACCTGTTGATTTGCACAGGGAATGGGAGCCGTGGAAGACACTGGCAAAGTGAAGGCCGACCTGAGGGCCCTCCAGGAGGAGCACAAGCTCCTTACGGACAAGCACACTCAGCTACGGCTTGAACTGGACGATCTCCTCCAGCGCATTCAGCGCATGAAGACTGTTGGTGACAATTCCAGGGCGATGACAAGGCGTCTTCACAAGGAGAAGCAAGCCGCAGATATTACCATCGCTGGCTGCGGTTTGACTATGAAGGATACCATAGCGAAGCTGAGGGAGGTCACAAGCCTTCTCGACGCGGTAGTAGTTGATCCTAGGGACAACTTGTCGCTAGAGGAGTCCTGCGTCCTGGCTGCAAGTCAAACTGACTCTATTCTTCTACATGCAGCTAGGGCTAAGACCACCCCTTGACCTAGCATTTTGGGTTTTACTTTTTTTTATAAGTGATAAAACAACAATGAATGAACAATTTCTTTTTATGTCAAATTTCCAATTTTCCGGCTATCTTCCCTCTTTCTTTATCATTCTGCAACTTTCAAGTACGGTCTGTTTGATGTTAAATTGTGTGTACCTTTTCATTTTCTGACGGTATTTTGTTGTTTCTACCGATAGAAAAATGGCACACAATATCTCAGAAACTTAATTAAAAAAATTTTCTGGGGAAAATTGGTCTCACGGGATTTTATTGTTTATACCGATAGAAAAAAGGAATCCACTACTTCAAATATTTTTCCGGGAAATTTACTTGTTCTATCGGTAGTATTTTGTTGTATCGATAGAAACGGACATAATTCTATCGGTATTATTTTGTTGTACCGATAGAAAAGGTCATACACTACTTTATTACTCGTATACGGCCCTTGAGTTTCCCTCCAGTCGAACAGTTCCAACTTAGAGCACTGCGTCTCTTCGAGAGCGAAGAAAACCACAACCTCCGCCTTGACCACTCACTTCCTCTATCCCACATGACGATCGCCGGCTGGACATTGGTTCGCCACTGCCACCGGTTCTTATTTTCGTCCTTCGCCGGCCGCCGCTGCGTTCTACACCGCCTTTCCATCACCACAACTGATCGCCGTAAATACCCTAATTCGTCGTTCTATTTTCAGCATCTTCCTTATTTGATCCTAGTGTTTTGTACGTACTAATTCTTCGAGTTTTGCAATTACACTAGGGTTCCCTATTGTGTTGGATTATGTACATTTTGCAGGCAATGTTGATTTAAATTAGGGTTGACATAATATGTTCTAGTGCTATAATGAATCTATTTTGAGATTTTAACTTATCTATACTGCTGTATGTGTGATCAATTGTATGCAACTACCATGTAATGCACATTATATGTTGGAGTTGTTCTTACACATATTCTATCGGTATCTCCTGTATTTGCCGATAGAAACAATTTGTCTACTCTATCGGCAGCTCTTGTGTTTACCGATAGAAAATATTTCTGAACAAGTATTAAAACTTTGGATCTGGAAGGACATGAGGCATGCAATGTACTAGTTTGGTTGGGAATTTTTACTCACTTGGAATGAATATATGGCAATGTGGATGGGTCTTCGATGTATATGTTTCAAATGCATATACATATATGACTTTTCCCAAACTAATAGATGTGATGAAGTCCTGATGACTTGCATACATGTAATGCTAAAGATAACCAAGAGAGGGTACTATAAACCATATTATTCCTTTTTTGGTTGTGACCTACTTTCTGTGCTACTTCAATATCTTTATATTCCATTAGCATTAGGTTTGTCAGATTATGCACAGTGGCACTTAGATGCTTGTGTGCATATTTACGTGTGAAATAATAATACTGACCCATGAATATTAGTATAGAAAATAATGGAGAATGTTATGTGATGACAGTGAATAGTGGCTTATCAACAAAATTCCATATATAGAAAACATTATTATGTTCTATCGGTATCTCACATGTTTGCCGATAGAAAAATTGTTATGTTCTATCGGCAGATCATGTGTTTACCGATAGAAAATATTTCTGAACAGTTCAGGAAGTAATTTATGCATGTATTTCTTTTAGTATTACTTTCTTCGGACATCCCTTTTGCAGCCCTAATTAGTCTCCAGTCTTGGGCTGAGTTATGGAACTCCAAGAAGAATTAATTACCATATGTTGCCTGCTTCCTATATGAAAATGTGTAGACGAAAACGCTGAGAAATAGAATCTTATCTTGTATTGCATGGTAGCTTTTTTGTTTACCGATGGAAAAAATATTTAAAATAGGTCCTTTTTCTTTGTAAAATGATTTGGTTTGTGTTTCCATTAAATTTTTGATGGTTTGTTGATGGTTTTGTAGGGAAAGACATGTCGTCGTCTTCATCAGATGGTACTAGTGGTTCGACTAGGGACAACCCCAACGTAACTGAAGATGCAGCTGTTACATCCCAGCGCAAGAGGGTGGGGCAAGGCGCGACGACATTGGGCCGTTTGGCCAAACGCACGAATCTTTCTTGTGAGTTCAACCAATTTGGGAGGCCGATTGGAAAGAATGCTGGGAAGTACGCGGCCTACGTTGGGCTGTTGGCGAAAGAAAGGGTGAAGATCACCGTCCAGAGCTGGAAGGACGTGACGGCGGACGAGAGGGATAGGTTGTTGGCGGAAGTGAAGGTTAAATTAACTGAAATCGCTGAACTCTTTCGTAATCACGTTCTCTTGGCTTATACTGAAGTTTAACTAACTCATGATTAATTGTATGCATTTTTTGAAAACAGGCTAAGTGGAACATCCCCGACGATACACCTAGGATGGCCTGCTTGAAGGACATGAACGGAACATGAAAAACCTTTAAGAGCTGGCTCGTTAGTAACTTCCTCGCTGCGGGGAAATCTCCTTGCGAGAAGTACCCCTTCATATCAGAGGAGGTATGGGAGGAAGTCACCAAGCAGAAGGGGACTGAGGAGTTCAAGGCCCTTAGTGAGAAGAATAGGGCGATCCAGAAGAGGAACGACCACCCGCATCGGATCGAATCCCGGGGCTATGTGGGGAAGGAGGAGCAGTGGAAGAAGGAAGACGAGCAAAATCCTGTCATCGACACCCCTGGGTTGCCGCTCTCCGAGATCCGGGATGAGAGGTGCAAGCGATGGTGGAGGGGGAGGGGGTCCGTGTCATCCACGGGGTCTGTGCAGTTCGTAACCCCTAGGGACGTCGACGTTGTGAGGCCAATGGTAAGTTGGCTAACTTCGTAAACTATGTGCGCACAAGTGTATATAAGGCAATTTGTCTCACAAGGTACCTTTAAATGTAACAGATCTCTTTTGAGAAGGAGGCAGTGGAGGGATTGTTTACCCCACAGAGGGAGAACAACATCCTCACTCGGGCTCTAGGAAATAAGGAGCATCCCGAGCGGACACGGGCCGTGGGAGCCATTGTGTCGTGGAAGGCCGGTTTCGCAGATTCGGCTCCACCGAGGAAGAAGGCCTGCTCCTGGAAGGAAAAGGAAGCGGAGCTCTCCGAAAAGATACGGGCTGAGGTACGGGCGGAGATACGGGCTGAGGTGCAGTCTGAGGTGCAGTCTGAGGTCGCACAAATGAAGGAAGAGTTTGCACGGTTGAGAGATGCATTGCTGGCCAAGAGTGCAGATGCGGATCCCCAGGGCGACGGTACCCCGCGGGGTCGGATAAGCAGTTGCGCTTCGAAAGTCCTCACGGATCCAGTGGATCTACTTGAGGTACTGCAAGCCTTCATCTGTGCATTTAAGTTGATGCCACTACCATTCTGTTAGAGTTGTTTCGCTAACCTGTTTTAATATTTACAAATTTGCAGAAGCCGGAGGGTTGCATCCTACTGAATCACCTAGGCGACAGGCAGGAAGTGGTTGGACACGGCTTCGTATATCCGTCTGGGCCGGATGTCCGGGTCCACTGCGTACCTCTGCGGTTGGGGTTTGCAAAGGTACAGGTGGACATGGCCATGCCGGGCTACAACGATTCTCCGTTGGCAGTCCCAACAGAGGAACTGCAGACACTTGCTGAGGCAGTGGGCTCCTACGTACAGTGGCCCAAGAAGTGTCTTCTAATACAACCGGTAAATCCTACACATTTTAGATTACATCCTACTTAGCACACTCAACTTGTAAAATCTAACATACGTGCTCATTAATTGAAGTGGCCTGCCGCCGGGGTACCAGGGGACTGCGCCCCCAGCTCGGGGCATGAGGCCCAATCTCGTGCGACCCTGGACACATCAAAGGCGGCCTCGACCCCACCCAGCGCTCCATGCCTTCACCTCAGAAGAAAGCCGCCATCACCTCGCCCTTGCCTTCGAAGGTACGCGCTCAGTCCCCGGCAAAAGGCAAGGGCAAAGGCAAGGGAAAAGGGCGACAGGGACAACCGGAGAGGTTCAGGAACGGGTTCCCACTCATGTCGGAAGCAGCTTTGCGCAAATTGGATTGATCAACCAGAGACCTCCACGAGTGGTACCTACACCGAGCTCGGCGCAATCTGAACTTCTTAGTTCCCTACAGGCCTGGGCAGTTCCACCGTGAGCCCGGGAGTATATCCGTGGCACACGAGGATCTGTTCGACCTCTACAACTGGCGGGAGCTCGATATGTCCATCATACGGACTGGAGTCCTGTGAGTTTGCTGATGCTATGTATTGTTGTTTTCTAACTCTGTTTGCTAACTCTGCATTGTTGTAGTTCATTTGAAATATAGTAACTTTCTGTGCAATACTAATGTCGTCCTTTGCATGCAGGTGCATGTACAGGCTAGCATCGGAGGCTGCGTGTGACAAGGTGGGTTTCCTGGACCCAGAGAAATAAGCCTCACGATGCTAGAGTACGACGCCGCGCACGCTGAGCAGTACATATCCAAGGCGCTTATGGCGCAGCAGGACAAGGAGTTCATTCTGGTGCCGTACCACCAAAGGTTAGTGCATTTCGTACTAATTTAACTCAATCTTGTATGTTACACCTGAGATATACTTTGAGCTAGCGGTCCTCTTTTACGTACAATGCAAGGGCCACTGGATCCTCATCGTGATCTGTCCGCCGAGGAACAAGGTGTACTACCTCGATTCGATGCGTGACAGATTATCGATCGAATATGTGGTCAAGGGGAATATGGAGGCGTAAGTAACTTATATGTTTGATTTAAATTTTGACCTCACTAGCTAATGATAATACATTAACCGGCAATACTAACTGAAATGCAGGGCTTTTGATAAATATGTGTCAGCTGGAGGGAGGCATGCCGCACCGCAGGGCTCCCTACTAGCTTGGAAAGAATATGAGGTACTCATGAGACTTTTTGTTTATGCTTAATTAGTTTATGGAAATAATAGCTAACATGTCTTCGCATATGCAATTATCTCAGTGCCATTAGTAGCCGCAATCGTGGGAATGCGGGTTTTATGTGCTGCGCTACATGTACGACCTAGTGCAGACAAACTTTGCCCAATTCCCCCAGGTAAGCATCGATAGCTAACTCAAATTTGAAAATTGGGTGTCATGTTCTAAATTAGGAAGTTAGTTACTTAGTATTCACACATGCTTGCAGATCGTCATGTCGAAAGACCAATACGAAAATGCAAAGATTAGAGATCTTCGACAAATCTGGGCTCAATATGTCATGGAGGAAGTTGCGCCCAACCATCCGCCATAACAATTTTCTCTTTTTCGTGTACTCTGTGCATAGACTGTTTATATACATGTGAATAAATATATATGTGAATAAATATCCACATTGGATTGTAATTTGTATTTATCCATATATATGTGAATAACTGTCTAATGTGTCAATCTATTCTGTGAATTTACCCTTCTTTGCATCTGTATTGTATTGTGTATCCAATCTATACTGTATTGCATCTGTACTGTATATGTGAATGTACTGTATTGTGAATGTAAATAACGTACTGTATATGTGAATGTTCTATCGGTAAATTCATTCACAACCGAGAGACCACTACCACTTTTTCTATCGGTAAACTCATTTCCACCGAGAGAGTACTAAGCTTTTTTCTATCGGTAAACTAGAAATTAATCGTCAGAATAGTGTGACTTTTCCTGCCAGTGAACTTACCTACAACCGAGAGACTACTGTAGTTTTTTCTATCGGTACACTCGAAATTAACCGTTAGAAGAGTGTGATTTTTACTGCCGGGGAACTCATTTACACCCGAGAGAGTACAATAGTTTTTTCTATCGGTAAACTCATTTCCAACCGAGAAGTACTAAGCTTTTTTCTGTCGGTAAACTTGTAATTAACCGCTAGAATAGTGGTACTTTCCCTGCTGCTAAACGTCAGACTATGACGGGTTTTCTATCAGTACACTCCTAATATGATGGTAGAATACTGAAGTTTTTCTATCGGTTATTTACCGATAGAAAATGTTCTGGCTTGTTCTATCGTGTCTATCTCTATCGGTACAAAAACCGATAGTAAAAGGGTGTTTTTTACCGATAGAAGAAAGCTTTTCTGTACTAGTGGGTGTTGTCTTGATCTATTGGTAGGTGGTCAGGGAATCTTTTGTATCGATACCCATGGGGTCCCGGCCCTAGGCTACTTAGTCCCAAGGTTGCGCAAGTGACACAAGTCCTGGTAAGCATGGCCTCCAAGGTGGACAGGGATAGTTCACCAAAGGAGACTGTACAAGCCCTTAACTTGGAAGCACTTGGCTCCTGGGGAGTTGCGATGTTTGAGGGCTCAGGGAAAGCATGCATTTCCCCAAGGGTGATATTGCTAAGGTGGCTCCCGAATTGGCACATGGATAGCTTCAATGATAGTAGGTTGGAATTGCCATCTCTAGCTTTGGGACTCTCTGGGTCATGCCCCTTCAAATATTGCTTTGGATGGGTACGAGTATTGGCTAGATGACTTGTTAAAGAGTACCTTCCGGAGGGTATGATGTTTGCACTAGGACCTCTCCTAGGAGCTTGGTGAAAACCTTAGAAACCTTTAGCTTGCACCCCTTGGGGAGGTCTATTCCCCAATACACTTCTAGCCCAGTAGGTGGGGGGGGGGGGGGGGTGGGGTGCGGCGGTTGTCCCCTAGGCCATTCGTTGCTCACAGGGGAGGGTTTTCCTCTGAGTTATTCATCTTTAATAAAGTGTTTGATTGTTGAACTTGTGTTTTTCTTTCTCTTAAGCTTGTAGGTGGTATCACCGAAGGTAGGGTGTAGTTACCGGGCATTGCACTATTGGGGAATAGTAGGGATACTATGGGGAGTAGTAGAGTATGACCGAGGAATGACAATAGCTCCTTTTCGGATAATAGGAGGCACTTGCCGAGTAATAGTAAGTAATCACTGGAGAGACCCTGGTAGTATTGGTGGTAAATGTGTTTCCCCTTCCCCCAGCCTTCAGGGAGTGCTAGCACTCCTCCCACGTGGGTAGCATTACATTTACCAGCCCCTCCACGACCCTCAATACCACCCTAGCCCATGCCCTAGCAAGGCAAAGGGACTCATCAAAGTATAAAGTCCAATGGGCAGCCTATGGAACCTTAGCTTTGGGCGATGGAATCCATGCAACCACGAAGTCACTGAGGACTTGTGACTTAATGGCAGCATGCCCTATCAAGATGAGCATGAAGGGAGCCAGCTTGGCCACCCATTTGCCAATTCGGCTGGTCACTTCCTTTTTTCTCAATACCTCACTAAGCAGGGAAAGATGAGAAAACTGTGATGGGGTGCCCGAGGAAATAGAGGCAGAGTTTCCTCGCTGCTATGAGCAAGGCATAACATATCTTCTCGATCTCGATGTACGTTAGCTTAGCACTTTGAAGTGCTTCACTAACATAGTAAACCAGACATCGCACTCCATCTTGCTCCTCCACTAGGATGGCATTGGTGGCTACCAGAGTAGCGGTGAGGTATGTGAAGAGAGATTCCCCTATTCTGAGCCTATGAGCATCGATGGGCTCACTAAGTATTCCTTCAGGGTGTTGAAGTCCTGTTGGGCCTCAGGGGTCCATTGAAAACCCTCTAGACCCTGAAGGACCATAAAGAATTGAAGCCCACATTCACCTAGCCATGAGACAAAGTGGCTTAGTGTGGCCATCTGCCTCATCAATCGTTACACATCCTTAATGGATTGTGGTAGGGACTTGTCTTGGATTGCCCAGATTTTTTTCAAAGTTAGCTTCGATGCCTCGTTGATACTAATAGTTTTTTGTTGCGCAAGGCATGTGCAACTGGCAGAAAACACCGACGGGCATTATAAAGCTTATCTTCTCCTCGTCCTTGACCGCCATCTAAACTTGGTGATAACAAAAGTAGGCCTTGAGGAAGCTCATAAGTTTGCACTCTGCAGTCAAGTCAACTAGATGACCAGTTTGTGTGAGTGGGAAGTTGTCCGTAGGAAATTCCTTGTTGAGATCAGTGATGTCCATGCACATGAAATTCCTTCCTTTGACCATCTTCATGAGGACGGGGTTAGCAAGCCACTCAGGGTGCCAAAGTTCTTTGATGAATCTCGCCTCTAGAAGCTTCAAGATCTTGGCATTGATGGCCTTTTGCTACTCAAGTGAGAGTTTCCTCATCTTTTGCAAAGGCCAGAATGAGTTTATGCTCGGTCACCTCTGTGGAATTCCCTTTATGTCCAAAGGTTCCCACACAAAAATGTCGGAGTTCTTGCAGAGAAAATTGATAAGGTCATTGGTCAAAATCCTCGAGGAGGTTAGCCCCTATCTTCACAATCTTCTCCTCGTCCTCGGAGAATAGCCAGACCTTACCCTTCAGGGCATAGTTTTGGGACGAACTTCCTCATGGGAGGCATTGACTCTTTGGGGATTATGGGCATGTGCTCTACGTCCATAATCTTAATGAGGTTAACATCCTCGATCATGGCCATTACCCACCTTCCATGCCTTCTTGAGACCGGTGAAGTCCACGCACATGCACCACCTTCCATTGGCCATCTTCATGAGGACAGCGTTAGCAAGCCACTCAGGGTACCAGACTTCAAGATCTCATCCTTGATGGCCTCTTGCTACTCAAGTGAGACTTTCCTCGTCTTCTGCATCACAGGGGTGGCCTTTGGCCACAGCGAACTTATGCTCGATCACCTCTTGAGGAATTCCCTTCATGTTTGAAGGTTCCCACATGAAAATGTCGATGTTCTCGTAGAGAAAGTCGATGAGACATTGGTCAAACTCCTCGAGGAGGTTAGCCCCTATCTTCACAATCTTCTCCTCATCCCGAAGAATAGCCAGACTTACGAAGGTCCCCTTCAAAGCATGATTTTGGGACAAACTTCCCTAGGGGAGGTGTCTACACTTTGGAGATTATGGGTGTGCGCTCCATGTCCACAATCTTAATGAGGTTAACATCTCTGATCATGATGTTACCCACTAATAGAGGGTGCGGGCCACATCTTGGTCTCCTTGCGTGGTGATTACCCTATAAAGACCAAGGATTTTCACACAGAGGAAGTTCTGGTGGACCACCATGCAAAATTAGTTGATGGTCTTCTCCCCATAGTGGCATTGTAGAATGATGGGAGGTCAATTTTACCGATGAGGTAGATCGCCTAACCTGAGGCAAAGCCTTGCAATGTATCGACCACTAGTTGCAGTAGCCTCTCATCAACCTGCATCTCTCTTAATGCGTTTAAGTAAAGGACATTGACTAAACTATCGTCATCGACGAGGATCCTGGCTAACTTATAGTTGTAGACAATGGCCATAACTAGTGGAGCATCATCATGGGGGAAATGTACCACAATTGCGTCTTGCGTGAAAGTGATGAGGATGTCTACACATTTAGGTGGGTGGGACGTTGTGAGGATCCCCATCGTCCTTACTTTGCGTGCATACTCCTTGTGCTGATGCTTGGAGTCTTGCCTGGAGGCGGATCCTCCTAGGATAACATTCACGTGCTACAAAGCTGCTTGGCGTGGGAGCTAGAGGTCTAGATTTTTCCCTGACCTTGTCCTACTCCGCATGACCTGACCTGACCCACCCCAAGGCAAGGGCAGGTAGACGTGGGTTTAGGTCAACCCACCCCAATTATATATAGTCATATATTTTCTTAATGTATTAGTGTAATTTATAAGTATAAATACATCAATTTAACTAGTTTTGTGGTATCTTATATTTAGTATTATATAGTTTTCATTAATTTTCCTCTAGATATCTTTATTTTGTAATAATACTTCTATAAAATTACTTGTTAGACAATTATCTTATATTTTGAAAAATGTTCTATTTTCCAAACTTTAAAACTTGCCCCCGCCCTGATGGATACTTGTTAACTAGCCAACCCCGCGCTGCCCCACCCAACTCTGCACCACCCTAACCCAGACCTGGTGGATGCAAGTGATGCCAAAATCGGAGGTCCACATTTAGAACTCTGCCCCCCAGACTCTCTCTCTCCGTCACTAGCTTGCGTGATTGGTAGAGCCAGGAGAGCTAGAGGGCGAGGTAGGGTATCTTGTCCCTATTTCTCATGCTAGTTAAGATAGGCCACAAAGATATCAAGGAGAGCCTTGCAATCTTGAGTAATGTGAGAGGAGGAGTGATGGAACGCGCACCATGATACGTGTCCCCTTTCTCTGCTCTTCAGTTTGGTGCTTTTGATGCAATTGGTGGCCCGATCTTCCGATAGGTTCTACTTTTGCAGAACGGAGACGTTCGCATTCCAAGACTTCCAACCAGCGAGATTGAATCCTTGCAATCGCTACACCCACACACCTTTCGTTATCAACCGTGCTCACGCCCGAAAGACCTTACCACGAGGGTTGATTCCTGCACACAGTAGAAGAGACGAGCAAGAACGAGAAAGAAACAATCTGAATCTTATAACAAACAAAGTTGAGGTTATCTCTCATCAAACCAGGTCTTGGGACACTACTCTGATGAACAATTGTCTCACACATGGGAGGAACAATATAGCAAAATAACCTAACCCTAGAAGTGGCGGCTTCAAAGTATATATAAAGAACAAACAACAAGGACGACTAATCAACGGTTCAGATGCGGAGTTTGCAATAGCAGCCACTTGTCGCGTCGATTTGGAGGCCTTCCCGAACGAATCATGCAGTGGGCTTCTACCCATTGGAAAGATATTGAAATAAGCTTTCCAATGAGTGGTGGATAGCCCAAACGGACTTTGTATGAGGGAGTTATGGCCTTTTTAGTCCAGTGCTGTCAGGCTGACTCCGAGTCGAATTGTAGCCCGAATTGAAGTACATGGATGGCATCAATTGGGCTTGGACTTGACTTGAACATGGCTCATAGGTGTTGAAATGTCGATGTGGATGGGGTCCCCTTGAATTGGCATCTCCTCTCCCGTACTCCTAAGTAACAATATATCACAAGGAAGGTTATGCAGTAGCACATTCTCAATAGAACAAGTATTAGCACTTAGGAATGAGCTCACCTTGTAATTGAGTCGTTTTGCACGTGCTTGTGTTATTGGGCCATGAGTTATAGTGGTATCCATATCCATAAGAGTGATGTCCTCATCAGCTTTCCTTGTCGTGGGAGCCTTGAGCCTCACTTCCCCTTGAGGAAGGGTCGACCGGAGTAGTCATTGCTTCGTGGGTTGTCTCCACCTTTGATGATAAAGTTGTTCCAAAACCTTAGTTCCCTCTTTTCTTTATGGTGCCCCTTTTTGTGGTGTTTGCTTGCTTGGCCCTCCATCTTGGCATTTTGTTCCAATGGAACGGATGCCCCTTGGGTTTCCTTCCGTATGTCATCCTCCTCAGCCTTGGCATACTTCTCAAGTATGCCAAAAAGTTAATCGGTAGTTGAGGGGCAGCTCTAGAAGAGACTCCGGTGTAGCTTCCCTGGACAAATTCTGCTCTTACACTTCTCAATGATAGTGATATCAAGGGTGTGAGCCACTTTGCTCTTAACTTGAGCAAAGCGCTTGAAGAAACTACATATAGTCTCTCTTGGTTGTTGCTTGACACTGTAGAGCTAGGATGAGTCCAAGGGGCGTATGTAGCTGCCTTGGATGTTTGTGCAAAACTCGTGTTTGAGTTGACCAATTGACATGATCGAGCCCTCCTTCAGGTTGTAAAACTAGGAGTGAGCTACCCTTGACATGTAGGGGGGAAATGTTGCATTGAATGCTCTCCTCCTCCTTGTTGTGGAGATGGCGATGGAATATACTTGGATGAACTCATAGGGGTTGGACTCCTCATTGTAGTGCTTGATGTTGGGGAGATAGTAAATTCATGGCCACTTAATCCGGAGAAGGTGGTGGCACAGGGGTTAATTAGCCTCCTCCACCTCTCCCAAGGAATCTCAATCGCCATCCCCCTATGCGGGGCATGACTGTTTCTCTGACTCAGGCAAGAGTCCTAATGAACAATCCGCCTGACGGTACCATCTTTTCTATTTAAGGCTAGTGGAGCTACATTCTTGGATGATTGTCGGGTTGAGGTGTCTGTTCCCTCTATCACAACCCCCTTACCTTTGTTTGTTCACCTCCCGAACCTCTTGCGGCCTAGGGAGGAGTAGATAGCATCCTCAGTCGGGCGGGGATGAGGTGAGGAGACACGATGCATGCTAACATGCCCAAAAAGGGTGTGTTAAGTAATAACTGCAAGTGAATGACTATTCGTTGAGTACTTGAGAGTCAATCCATAGGGACAAGTGGAACCAATTTTCGTATTGCAAATTACCAAACCAAAACATCCGAGTGTTTGTTTTGAGAGCTAAAATTAGACCTATGAAAACTATGGCTTTTTGAATTCAGAGAGAGGAAAACTTGGGTTTTGGGATTTCTATCTTCGACAAGCATGATTTGTGGCAAAAGGCAAAAAATTGATGAGTTAATTACCATGATTCTCAATGAGACAAATTAACTTGGTGGCTTGGAAACCATTCAACAGTCATAGGAGATCGTGCCTGTTGCTCTAACTCACCTAGGCACAATAGCCCCTTAAACCCTAGATTAATCACTAAGACGTAGCGGTTGCATGTTGTCTTAGTGTTCAAAAACCAATCGTCTCATGGAGCATGAATGATACTGAACACGAAGCCAATAATCATTAGATCGCAATGGTCAAAGGCTGCCCTAATGTGAGAACACCAATTGTCTCATGGAATACGAATGACACGATAGAAGAAATACCAACTAGGGTTTAGAGTACAATAATTAAGGTAATTAAATCGATAGTCTTTTGAACAAACCCAAGCCAAATCGTGCCGTTCTGGATTAGGTCATCCTTAACCCTAGAGAAAAAACAACTCATAGATAGCAATTAAAACCAATAAATAACAAGAAATTAAAAGAATTGTACTGAATTGAATTGATGAAAGCAGAACAGTCATCCAGGTCGGCTTACAAAACGATGTGAGAAATACACTAAAATTAACATAAACTAGAGAGGGTAGCTAAACCTAATTTTTGTGGATGCTAAACTAAGGCAAAAGCCTCTCTTTTTATAACACCAAAGTCCTAAAATTAACCGATTACAACTTCTCTAAGTTTTTTCAAAAAGAACCACTCGAAATTTACACAAAGTGGACTTGAAAATGTTTTGGATGAGAGGTGCCGATCTGGGCACACCCTAGGGCATGACCCATGCTCAACCCAGAGCACAGTCATGCCCAGGTCGTGCTAGGCTTGGGGGGGGGGGGGTAGCTCTGGTTCATCTTGTTGCATTCTGATTATCCGAATTCTTCTCCGCTTCATTCCTCGTCATATTTTCATCAGAATTGCTCCAAATTTGTCATGTTCATTCCCTGAAATATATAAACAAACTCACAGATGTGGATTGTTCATTTCTCAAAAAAAATCACATAAAATGACGAGTCCAGTGAGTTCCGAAGCCAAAAACAACCTCTATCTTAAGGCATAATATATATACATAATATGTTTATCAAAATCCTCCAAGCTAGCATTTTGCTTGTCCTCAAGCAAAGGATGAGAAATTATGCTCTCAAAAATGTTAGAGAAACATGAGCTAAGATCAAGTATTTCATTTGTGGATTAATATTAACATCATAAGCATATTATGAAGTATATATCAATTCATCCTGAAAATTTAATTCCAAATGCATGTTACAAAGTATCAATTATTGGCCTTTAGAAACAAAATGACAAAATCCTCTAAACCTCACATTACAATATCCAAATGAAGGGTTTGAAATAAATCATCTATTGATTTAATAAATCTCGATGCAACTAATTATACCAAATCCATCACATTGCCCTTAAAAATAATAAAAATAAAATTGATACATTTTTACTTATTTTCCAACTTTTTTGTGCTCTTGGCCAGAATATTGAACTAGATCATTCCTTTACGACCAGTGGAGGCATAGTTAAAGACGCTTGCTTAAGTGTACTAATAGATAGGCATCTTTGTTAGTTTCTCAAGCCCCTGTAAGTAAGCTCGTAGCTTGGTGCACCTTCCCTTGCCAGCTGGTCGATGATTCATCACTACCTCCCCACAACGGATTGCATGCACTTCCATAAAAGATTGGTCAAAACCACAACTTAAGCAACTGTACACCTTCCCTTGCCAGTTGATCGATGATCCTTTACCAACTCCCCTAACTGGTCACTTTGCTCATTTTTTTTCTTTAAGAGAGGGAAACTAATTTCAAAAGTATAACCAGAAACAACAGATAGTCAAATTCTGGCAAGAATTCATTAAAAACTCTAAGTGCGCAAAAGTAATAATTAATTCTAGAAAATAATCATGTCTTTAATGGAGAAAAATTAAATTGCGGTGTTCATAGGCATTTAGAATTGAAATAAATAGGATTGGTTAAAACATACTAACTGATATATTAGTGAAAACCAAATTCATCCACAAAATTGCTTCCTCAAATTAGCTCCTCTTGTCAAACTTTTTGTTTTGAAAAAAATCAACCTGCTAATATCCCCTCCCCAACCTGAACAAATAAATATTGTCTCAATGTTGAAAAGGAAACATAAAAAGATTACTTGGTAGGTGGATAGGCGATGTAGAGGGGGGTGGAGTGTGTGATGTCATAGTTGAAAGTGCCTGACCTTGAAAAAGAAAGAGAAAAAGGAAACAAATAAAAAAAGGAATAAAGGGGAAGAAAATAAAAATAAAAAGAATGAAAAAGAAAAAGAAACTATGAGGTTGCCTGCCAACAAACGTTGGTTTAATATCCCGCTTGACATAGATTCTTGTGTGATCATTATGATGGTTCCCAACTGTGGTCTTGAATGTTGGTTGCAATGGGATAACCAAGCCTATTATCTAGCAATTCGGATATTTCAACTTCCATCATAGCTAGGTTTAATCGGCGTTAAGGCTCAATGCCGATCGG
The DNA here is from genome assembly GCA_019359835.1 of Pharus latifolius. Taxonomy (NCBI): domain Eukaryota; kingdom Viridiplantae; phylum Streptophyta; class Magnoliopsida; order Poales; family Poaceae; genus Pharus; species Pharus latifolius. Next base: position 33,994,856 of record CM033321.1, on the reverse strand, counting down.
ATCATTGATAGAGTACCCTAATGCCTTGTGATGCAATGTTAATTGGTCCATCAATTGTGTTCATCACCATCAAGAAGCACATATTTCACTAAGGAAGAGGTTTTAGAATTGGTGGTGGTACCTTTTTCTCACAAGATGTCACAATTTTATACCATTAAGGCTCACTCAGGTGATGATGATATGTTTGTAGTAGCATGATCGTCTTTTTTATTGTTTGTCTTTGTGTTGTCGTCAAGAGCATCATCTCTGATTGGTTCACCCTGCAACACAGTCTCAACAGAGTCTATTCTGCATGTGGTTTCCTCATACGTATGGCAGTTAGCAATTTCAAATAGTTTAATCAATATTTTCTTGTCCCATATACGAAAAGCAATTCTACCCTCTCTTACATCGATTATTGCACCTGTTGTGTGAGGTATTGATTGTCCCAAAACAATTGGTATAGTAATATACTTATCCATATCTAAGATGACATAATCGACAGGGATATAAAATTTACCAACTTAGAGAGACACATCTTTGAGAATCCCTTCAAGAGTGCTTGATAGAACGATCCGCAAGTTGTAGCACCATCTTCGGTTTCTTGATGTCACCCATCACTAGAAATCGTGCAATCACCAGAGGCATCATATTACCGCTAGAACCCAAATCATAGAGAGCTCACCTGAATTTCATCATTCCAATCATGCATGGGATGGAGAAACTTTCTTGATCATTCAACTTTGCTGGCATCCTATTTTGAATCAAAGCACTACATTTTTTGGTCAAAGAAACTATTTGTAAATCATTCAAATCATTTTTATTTGTAAGAATATCTTTTAGGAATTTTCCATATGAAGGAATTTGACTAATAAGACTAGTAAAAGGCACGCTTACATTCAGTTTTTTCAAGATATCAACAAATTTCTCATATTGCTTATAATAATTAGACCGGAGATAATGTCTAGGAAAAGACAAAACCGGTTTATAAACACATGTTACCCTTTTGTTACCTGATTCTATTTCCTATAGTTGTTCGTCCTTACCAAGGTCATTTGCTGGTTGAGGTGGATCATCGTGCTTAGGTTCAACCATCGGCGTCAAATCCTTGGTTGGCGTCTTTGTTGGCTCTGGTAGCACCTTCTCACTCTGTAGAGTCTCAACACTACTCGATTCAACAGTAACAACACAAAATATAGCATTAACATGTTCAAAATCACGAGGATTGATAAGTTGCGAAGGAAGAGAATTAGATTTATTAGTTGATGGGTCTGGCCAATTTCACAATCTAAGTCTCGAGCATGCGAATATGCATAGAGATGGAGTCAATCTTCTAGTTCAATGCAGCATTTCTTTCTCTTGATTTGCTAGAAAAGTTTCCAGCATGCGCTTGATGTTGGATTATTAAAGTTGATTTTGTCATTGATGTGATGGCCAGTATAGTTGTGGTTGTTACTACAGGAACGACGACCTTGGCATTGTGTAGTTGAACCCCTGTTCATATGGCTGCTATTGTTGGGGAAATTGGTGTTGCAATTGATTCGGTCCTGGCCACGAAAGGTTTGGATGGTCACATCATCTAGGGTTATAAGTGTTTGAGAAAGGATTACCTTGCCGTGGTTGCGATTCTTGAAAATAATGAACTTGTTACATAGGTTGGCTAAATTGGCATTCATGGCTAAGGTGGCTATGTATGCCACACAGTTCACAGATGGGTGTAATAGCATTAATAGGAAATTTAGTAGATAATTCAAGATTTTTAATTTGTCAGATAAAAACAAAACATACTCAGCTAATTGAGCCATCATAGTTACCTCAAAATTGTTGATCTTAGTAGATGTAGATCATTCAGTCCCCCGTCGCGTGTAGTTTTGTGTCATACCTTCAATTAGATTGTACATTTCGCCTACACTTTTGTTCATCTGTGTGCCGCCCAACTTTTGCATCAGCAATCATCTATGTGGTGCAGTTCAGTCCATTGTAAAATGTCTAAACCACAAGCCACTTCTATAGTCAGTGATGATAGCACTTTAGTAGTAGATCCTTGTACCGCTCCCAAGCCTCAGAGTGATTCTCCTCCCTGCTGAGTAAAAGAAGCAATCTGGTTTCGCATATGTCTAATTTTAACAGGTGGGAAAGACTTATTGAGAAAAGCATGTGAGAGTTCATTCCACATCGTGATTGATTTGGGTTACAGACTGTACAACCATACTCTTGCCTTATCTCACAACAAGAAAAGAATGAGCCTAAGCCTGAGCGCATACTTGGATCTTTAGTGGGAAGACCATTGAATTGGTTTTTTTGAACAAATTTAATAGCGTACGTTTCATTCCAAAATAATTTGCATCTACCTCTCACCTTCGCATACCTGACAGCAACTCTATGGTGAGTGGGGTTGTGTAATCCTTCAACTTTTCTATTCGCCCATCTTTAGTGTTTTGTCAACTAGAACTATGTTCGTTGGCTCTTTTGCCTCGATGGTCCAATCTTCTTACTTGGCTTGTCTTCTCTCATATCAGATCTATTAGATCTATTTGCTTGGTTCATCGGCCAAAGGTTGGAGCATGCACCTCTAACCTGTAGGGGTTGGTTGTGCACAAAAAGAAAGCAAAAAAGAGAAAATAGAGAGGAGAGATTAATTTAGATTAGTACTATCCAATCTAAAAAGAAATTAACATTGTTCCATAGCAACGGAACCAAAAACTTGACATGCCCAAAAAGGGTGTGCTTAGTAATAACAGCAAGTGAACGACTGTTCGTTGAGCACTTGTGGGTTAAATCCATAGGGAACAAGTGGAACCAAATTTTGGATTGCAAATCATCAAACCAAATCATGCGAGTGTTTGTTTTGAGAGCTAAAACTAGAACTACAAAAACTAGGGTGTCGGGGTTTCCATTTCTGTCAGGCACGATTCGTGGCAAAGGTAGTAAATTGATGAGTTACTTACCACGATTTTCAACGAGACAAATTAAGTTGGTGGCTTGGAAACCATTCAACAGTCACAGGGGATCATGCCTATTACTCTAACTAAACTAGGCGCAAAAATCCCTTCCAAATCTAAATTAATCACTAAGAAGCAATAGTCACATGTTGTCTTAGTGTTCGAATACCGATCGTCTCATGGAGTACAAACGATACCAAAGATGAAGCAAATAATCGTTATAGTGTAGCAGTCGCATGTTGCCGAAATGTATGAACACCAATCGTTTCATGGAGTACGAATAATGCCATAGAAGAAATACCAATCTATGGTTTAGAGTACAAAATTGACAATCTTTTGAACAAACCCAAGCCAAAATGTGCTCTACGGATTAGGTCATCCCTTCCCCTAGAGGGAAAACTACTTACAAATAGCCATTAAAACCAACAAAAAAATAAATAAAAAGAAATGTACCAAATTGAATTGATGAAAGAAGAACAGCTATCCAGGTCGGCTTACAAAATGACTCTAGAAATCCACTAAAACTAACCTAAACTAGAGAGGGGGGCTAAACCTAACTTTCATGGATGCTAACTTGTTGGAATCTGAGTAAGCTACACTAGCAGAATTTCAAAAATTTTTACTCGAAGGCTGCAAGTAATAGACCATAGATTAGATTGTTACCAACAACAGAAGAAGATTTAGTGAAGCGATCGAATGTGTACAACGACCGCTCATGGATCGTCCTGATTAGCGGATGTAGATGGTAGTGACAGCTTGTGGATTGTCTTGATTAGTGCAGCAATTACAACAACTCCTCTACCAATATCCACATGTTCTGGGATGGAACGTCGTACGTTGGTGTGCTAACACCAATGCGCATGACAAGGGTTGCTTTAGAGGAGATGGCAGCTAGGGTTTTTCATGATATCCTCAAAGTTCATCATACCTCTCTTTATATAGAGCCCTGTAGAGGAATCCTACCAGATTAGGTTTCCTGATGTAACACGATATCATATAATGAATCTTATCCGAATTGCAGGAGGAGTCTAACATTACATCTAGTCTCATACAAAAACCCCACAACAGATCAAATTCAAATTGATTTGTTCCAACCCATTAAGTATGCGACCCTGTAGGTTCGTGCATATCTGATCACGACCCAGGAATAATTACCCAAATTGTAAGTCGATAGTGGCCGCTAGTAGGACATAATGACCATCCAAATATACGAGAAGATCATAATCAACAAAACTATATAATGTACTCATGTTGATCCTCTTGCCATATGATACCAGATTAAACTCAAGGTTAGAAAAGTGCCACCCTTGCACAGTTCAATCCTTTCTTGATCTCATAATAAACTGATTTTCTCATGGTTGACACTCAATCACAAATGGCATAGCCATGCACTTCCCATTTCAGCTATATCGAGGGACCTAGAGATATCTCTCTCATTATATGAGAGATGCAAATTCCATCTTAACTATTCAAATTCCTCTGCAAGGCTCATAGCATACCCGAATATTACCTTTATTACCACTCAATTAAAAGTAGCATTTGGTAGTATCAAAATATACTACTACACATGTAAAAAACTATAAAGGTCTCAGGTCTAAGGATCAATCATAAACATTATTTGAGACCAACTAGTGACACTTAAATGACAAATCCAAACAGTGTCCCAAAATAGGTCTATCCAACATTATATCCTCTAATATATGTCCACATTATTAATTTGATATCTTATATTTATGATCCGTGAAACATAACCATCAATCAATATATGAGATAATGGATCAGGGACTTTATAGAATAATATCATCAAATAAATTTAGAGTTTCACGAATAAGTCATACACTTGTTGATTGAACCAAGATGATAATTTATTCAAAAAAATAACATATTATTTAAATATTCATAAACATAACAAAGATAAATACACCTTGGTGATTTTCTCTATGACATATCACTAACAAAACTAAGCCAAAAGCCTCTCTTTTTATAACACCAAAATTTGAAAATTAATCGATTACAACTTCCTAAGTTTTTCTTCCAAAAGAACCTCTCAAAAATTACCACAAAATAGACTCAAAAATCCACTAGACGAGAGGTGGTTGAGCTGGGCATGACTCGTGCTCGGCTCAGGGTACAGGTGTGCCCCAAATTGTGCTGGGCTTGAGTGGGTAGCTCTGGTTCATCTTGTCGCATTCTGGTTCTCTGAATTCTTCTTTGCTTTGGTCCTCATCGTATTTTCATTAGAACCAATCCAAATTTGGCATGTTCGCTCCCTAAAATATTATTAAACAAACTCACATAAGTGGTTTGTTTATTTCTCAAACAAAAGCACATAATATGATGAGTCGAATGAGTTCTAGAGCTGAAAACAACCTCTAACTTATGGGAAAATAAATATAAATAATATGCTTATCATCGACTTTGTTTGGGGAGCAACTCCAAGCAGTGGCACGAGGGTGGCCCTCCAGGATGGGATTGGCCTTCGCTGCACTATCGAGAGGTACCTTCCTCACCCTGGGTTGCTTCAATGACCCGCTCGACCTCCTCACAGTTAAACCGAGTTTGGTCCGCGGAGTGAGCTTATCGGGGGGGGGGGGTGGTGTTAGGGGGGCTGGCACTCCAAGGTTGCCTGCAAAAGGTCCACTTGATGTTAGAGTTGATGTCGGTTGGAGAGGAGCTTTTGCTTCAGCCATGGCTTGTGCAGGTGATGCGGTGGGTGCTGTAGCCAAGACCGATAGGGGGTAGACCCCATCTAGGTAGAGGCCCCATGCCATTCGTCGTATTTGCACTCATTTTCCATAAGTTTATCCCTCAATTCTTGCACATTTTAGTCATAAACACCATCAGTTACATGAATTATATTTGTTTCATCGTCCGTACAACTAGATTCTACTTTTCTTGATTTTTTTTTGTAGCAAGTCGGAGGAAATTGGGAAAATCTCAACTAATTGAACATGTTTCATTAACTAATTTGGATCCAAGGATGATCCTGAACTAAAGTACATGACGATACAATTGTGTAGGAGTTGACCACATTGATATCGAGTCTCTAGGGTTCTAGAACAACATATTCCAGACAGCCAAGGACCAACTGTATATCCTTTAAGACCAACTATGCCATTTTTGGGGTTCCCAAGGAGACTGCGGTTTGCGACCTCCTCGGATAAGTGCTGGGGTTTGGCATTCCACAACCTTCCCTAGGACACCCATCCCTAAAGGAATAATCCATGGGGGACATCAGGCTCTTTAGGTAATATCTGACAAGGGAAAACATCTTGTTCGATGAATTTTTGTAATAAAAAATTCATTAGAAAAGTCCCATATGACCAAAAGGGCTAAAATAAAAATACACGTATATTTGGGCTGTAAAGAAAATGATCCAAAAACCGGTCAAAATTGGACTGGTCAAGCTGCTCAAAATTAGACTGGTCAAACCTGATCAAAATTGAACTAGTCAACAAATTGGTCAAAAAGGGGATAATTTCTATCTTTATCTTTTTGTTTTTTAAATAAAGAAATATATCTCCTATTCAAATTCAAAAAGGGGATAATCTCTCTCTTTATCCTTTTGTTTATTTAAATAACAAAAGTCTATCTCCTAGTCAAATTCAAAAAAGGGGATAAACTTTATCTTTATCCTTTTGTTTATTTAAATAACAAAATATATCTCCTATTCGAATTCAAATCCCTAAAAATATCTGGTTGTTGGATGGTTGTAACCAACCTGCAGCCTCTATAAATAGAGAGGGGTGCTAGCCTTTTAGAGACACAAAAGCAGTTGCAGGGCAGAGGTGCAAGACAGAAGAAGTTGCAGGGTAGAGAGCAAGGGTGCATAAGACGTGAAGATGACCATGGGTGAGTCTTGTTTATCTGCATATGCATAAACATACACCATGCATCATATCAGAAGAGGAAGCCTCGTTTGTGGTGCCCGTGCTAGCAGTTCATGAAGATCAAGATAGCAGGAGTAGTTTTGAAGGTCCCGATCAACTTCGCGAGGGAGCCCGAAGTCGATGAGTGCCCCGAGATTGAATTAGCATTCGGTCAAATCCATATTGCCATGTACGAACGCGCATTTGATCTGGTCTGTATTGCTGTTCAATCAAAACCTGGATTACCCTGAGATTGAGTTAGCATTCGGTCAGATCTGTATTGCTGTGTACGAACGCGCATTTGATCTGGTCTGTATTTTTGTTCAATCAAAACTTGGAGTACCCTGAGATTGAGTTAGCATTCAATCAAATCCATATTGCCATGTACGAACATGCATTTGATCTGGTCCGTATTGCTGTTCGATCAAAACATGGAGTACCCTGAGATTGAGTTAGCATTCGGTCAGATTCGTATTGCTGTGTATGAACGCGCATTTGATCTGGTCCGTATTGTTGTTCCACCAAAACCCGGAGTACCCTGAGATTGATTTAGCATTCGGTCATATCTGTATTGCCATGTATTAACGCGCATTTGATCTGGTCCGTATTGCTGTTCAATCAAAACCTGGAGTACCCTGAGTTGAGTTAGCATTCAGTCAGATCCGTATTTCCGTATATGAACGTGCATTTGATTTGGTCCGTATTGTTGTTCAATCAAAACTTGGAGTACCCTGAGATTGATTTAGCATTCCGTCAGATCCGTTTGCCGTGTACCAACGTGCATTTGATCTGGTCCGTATTGCTGTTCAATCAAAACTTGGAGTACCCTGAGATTGAGTTCGCATTCGGTCAAATCAGTATTGCCCTGAGATTAAGTTAGCATTCGGTCAGATCCGTATTGCCATGTACGAACGTGCTTTTGATCTGATCCGTATTGCTATTCAATCAACACCTGGAGTACCCTGAGATTGAGTTGCATTCGGTCAGATCCGTATTGCCATGTATGAATGCGCATTTGATCTGGTCCATATTGCTGTTCAATCAAAACTTGGAGTACCCTAAGATTGAGTTAGCATTCGGTCAGATCCGTATTGCCGTATACAAACGCGCATTTGATCTGGTCCGTATTGCTGTTCAATCAAAACTTGGAGTACCCTGAGATTGAGTTAACATTTGGTCCTATCAATATTGCCGTATACGAACGCGCATTTGATCTGGTCTGTATTGCTGTTCAATCAAAACTTGGAGTACCCTAAGATTGAGTTAGCATTCAGTCAGATTCGTATTGTCGTATACAAACGCGCATTTGATCTGGTCCGTATTGTTGTTCAATCAAAACTTGGAGTACCCTGAGATTGAGTTAGCATTCGGTCCGATCCATGTTGCCGTATACGAACGCGCATTTGATCTGGTCCGTATTGCTGCTCAATCAAAACTTGGAGTACCCTGAGATTGAGTTCGCATTTGGTCAGATCCGTATTGCCGTGTACGAACGCACATTTGATCTCGTCCATATTTCTGTTCAATCAAAACTTGGAATACCCTGAGATTGAGTTAGCATTCAGTCAGATCTGTATTGTCATGTACGAACATGCATTTGATCTAGTCTGTATTGCTGTTCAATCAAAATCTGGAGTACCCTGAGATTGAGTTAGCATTCGGTCAGATCCGTATTGCCGTGTACAAATGCACATTTGATCTGGTCCATATTGCTATTCAATCAAAACTCGGAGTACCCTGAGATTGAGTTAGCATTCGGTCAGATCCGTATTGCCGTGTACGAACGCGCATTTGATTGGTCCGTATTGTTGTTCGATCAAAACCTGGAGTGCCTCGAGATTGAATTAGTATTTGATCAGATCCATATTTCCGTGTACAAATGCGCATTCGATCTGGTCTATAATGCTGTTTGATCAAAACCTGGAGTGCCTCGAGATTGAGTTAGCATTTGGTCAGATCCATATTGTCGTGTATGAACGCGCATTCGATTTGGTACATATTGTTGTTCGATCAAAACCTCTTAAGTCTACTTTCGAGTAGGAGATTGAATTAGCATTTGATCATATCCATATTGCCGTGAACGAACGTGCATTCGATTTGGTCCATATTTCTGATCAATCAAAGTGTACTATCGGAGGCATTGAAATTTCCCTTTCAACCAATGCACCTTAAGTTGCACTTTCAGCTAGAATAAATCTCTAAGGTGCAATTCGACCAAGGGGAAGGTTCTGTTCAGAGAAGAATTCCAGCTTGTTATATGGGAGTAGATCAATGATAACTTCTCATCCAGAAGTTCAATCAACCCCAAATTTTTTACAGTGAACAGGGGACTCTATGAGAAACCTGTCCACCAAATTTCATCTCAATCAGAGACCTCTAAATGTCCAATTCAACCAGACGAAATTTTCTGATCAAAAGAAAATTCAGCTTGTCCCACGGGAGAAGATCGATGATAACATCTGATCTAGAAGTCTGATCGACCCCAGATTTTTATGGAAAATAGTAGGTTCATACTGAAAATATTCTTCCAAATTTCACCTTGATCAGATGTTCAGAATATCATCAAGACCATTGCAAATAGCTCTGTCTCGCTGAATTCCAGCTTGACATATAAGCAATGCAATGAATATAATTTCTAATCCGACGGTCCGATTGATCTCAAATTTTGATGAACAATTAAGGATCTGTTTAGAAACTATTCCTCCAATTCTTAAGCCGATCGTAGGCCAAGAAAATCTCATCCAATTAGTCGAAGGAGAGCTAATGACCAATTATGTTCAAAGATGTCAAATCAACTCGAAATCCTGCTAAGTTCTTGATGGATATTCCAATGGGCTGTCTATCATGCAGCATGCTTTTCCTGAAGCTAAGGAAGTCAAAGATGTTATCAGAAGTCATCCATCCATAATTTACATGTTGCCGGGTACTGATGAGGCAAAGGCAACATATTTTTTGTCCGTGACTGACAAAGCCGGACACCATTCATGCCGGGTACTGATGAGGCGAAGGCATCCATTTGTTCGCGACCAACGAGGCCGAACAACCCCCTGGCCGGGCATCGATGAGGTGAAGGCCACATTTTGTGATGACATCATAGACTGACAAGGCTATGGATTTGCATACTTGCATGCATGGGCATACACATTGCATATTCATTCATTCAAGGGCAAAGTTATTTTGAAGCTTGAAGACGATGACCATCAACATAGCTTAATCAGAGATTTTCTGCGGACTTGTTCTGCAGATGTAATTAACTAGGAGTTTTTTAAAAGACCTGAGGAACCATGAACCATACAATCCCCTAAAGTCAAGATATACTTTCCTTTGGCGCAATAAGAGATTGTAAATTCCAAAGGGACTTGTAACTTGTAATTCTTTTCAGAATTAATAAAGTACAGTGTTTCCTAAGATTGTGCATTCTCTACCCTTTATTAGTATACTCATGTGTACTACCATGCCCGCAACACAAAAAGGGGCCAATTGCCTAGAAGAGAGATCTTCCTGGCGAAACACATCTTACCGGGTAAGGTTGCCTAGGAGACAACTACTTGGGAAGCTTTCGGAGTGTCAGTTACTTCGGGTGTTTTACCCCAAAGCTTGGCCACGTCGTCCCGCTCTCCCTTTATGTAATTACTAGGGGCAGGGTTCCCCAGAAGGTTGAACGACCTCCTATCCTCCTGAGGAAGGATGTTCTCCCAGCACCCTTACCCAGGGCGCCATGTCACTAGGCATTGCACCACATCGGCGCACATTGTCTGAGGTATCCTCCAATAGCAGTTAAAATGAGTAATTTTTAAATTTTGTACTAAGATAATAATGAAATAAAAATATTATTAACTTTTGATAGAATTCAAAATCCAATTCTTAAAAGTAATCTGAGCTGAATCCTATCCAATATTTATTCGATCCAAATCCGACCATATCCGAATTCGAATCAAATCAGACTTAATAATATGGTTGAGGATGTGGTTTGACCAATATTCAACTCTTTGGCTAGGTCTAAGCCTAGTCAAACTTCTAAGCATGGTTCACCTATGCTTACCAAATTTGAACTATTGTGCCACCAAAAATTGGAGATCAGGAATCCTAATAGTAAATATAAAGCATCGAGACTCAATGCTTGATGGCTAGGCTCAACAAGTGTTGTAGGTTAGGCTGTGTTTGGTTGCTCAGCATGGGATGAAAATGGATGAGATAGGTGGTATGTCATGAGTTGGTTCAAGATGAGTATTTGGTTGGTGTGGAATGAGATGATCTAGGATTTTGATTGGACAAGGCCAACACAAAGGGCGGCAAGCACGACAGCCATGCTGACGCAAAAGTCGATGACCTTATCATGAAATTCAACAAGAGGTGCACACATGTGAGCAGCGACCTCGTCAATGCTCACAAGGTGGGAACTGAGGCTAACAAAGTTGGCATAAAAATTTGTAGTTGATAAGGCCAACAAACTCAGCATGAAGGGCGGTGAGGTGGGATCACAGCTCGGCAATGAGGTCTCGAGTGGCACATACAAGCAGAGTTGACAATGTATGCATCCAGGTCGAAGTCAGCACAAAGGAAGTGATAGAGATATGCCCTAGAGAAAATCATGGAGACAGTTGTATTATGACATATTTATGAATTCTTATTGCATTCCCTGAACAAAGCATCACTTTTATCGATCAACAAGTATGTGACTTGTCCGTGGAACTCTTTACAATGATAAATGAATTGTCTCAATTTACTTACGGTATTATCAATGATACTTATTCTAAACATCCCTGATTTTCAGCATTACATGGAATAATAATATAAGATAAGTCAGCACAATCATTGATTGATAGTCAAGTTTCACAGACTATGGATATGAGATATCAAGTCCATGTCGTGAACACATGTTGGTCGAATTAATCCATCTTGAAACATTGTTGAGATTATTATGTATCATCAGTTTGTTTCTAACAGTTATTTTGGTTTATCTTTAGACCTGAGATCATTACGGTTTCATACATGTGTAACAGCATATCTTGGTGTCATCAACTGCAGCTCTTAACCGAGTAGTCATAAAGGTGACATACAGACATGTTATGAACCATATGGTTGAAATTAAATGGTCGATTTGCCCTTCTCATATCTTAAGAGAGATATCTCTGGGCCCCTTGATGTAATTGGACTAAGAAAGTGCATGTCCGTGCCGAATATAGTTGAGAGTCAACTATGGAAAAGGGTTAGTCCATTACAAGATCGAGAAAGAACCGAATTATTCAAGGATGACACGTTTCTCACCTTGAGTTCAATCTGGTATCATGAGGCAAAGAGATAATCCATCATAAGTTGTATAGGTTCGTTGGATATGAACTTCGTGTGTATGCGGGTAGTCATAATGTCTTGCTAAGGATCGCTTATGACTTGTGATTCGGGAAGTTATTTTCGGTCGCAGCCAAATATACATGAACCTACATGATCACACACTTAACGGGTTGGAGCATTAATTCATATGGGATCCGAAATAGGTCCCCTATTGGTAATGGGTTTACCATTGGAATTAGGGTTCGCATTGGAGTAGGACTTATCTGCAAAGCCTTATAAAAGTAAGTGAGGTGGGCATGCAAAAGATATCTGATCTATTCTGACTGCCACCACCACCCACGAGATAACCTTCGAAAAGCTCTAGTCGTGTGTGTTGGTGCAGCACACAAACACGCAGTGCTCTTTCCCCGAATGTGTGGACTTCCATAGAGGTGCGGCTGCTACTGTTGCACTGTTGGTCACGATCCGGTTGTGACATCAACTCTTCTTCCGCTGCTGCGTTGTCGCTTTCGCGCGTCTAGTGGTAAATCTTTGATCTATGATCTCCTGCTTGCATGGTTCTTGGGTTTTTGGGTAAAAAATTTTGAAATTGTCGCTAGAGTAGCAACCCAATCTCCTACAAGAAGGCCTTTGGCTTGAACCACAATAGGTGCCCCTTGATCAGCTCGACAAAGAGGTTGGTCGCCAGAGGCGCCTGCTATAGAAGCAAGGGCGCTACGGCGAGATCTGCCATGGTATGGGAGGTCTAGTGCTAGTGAGTTAGATATGAGAAGGTAGGGTTGTTCTCATGAAACAAAGGGACAAAACAAAGAAGTAAGGCATCTGGTACGAACAAAGGGACAAGTTGATGCACTATATTAAGGGAATATTATTTGTTTTGGGATCTCTTACATAGGATGGATGGTTCAGAAAAAAGACAATCAAATAGTCAGACCCCTCTCATACTGCAACGGATGGTCTAGGATGAACAACAAGACACATCTTAAAATTATAAATTAGTCCTCTTGCAACATATTTTGGATTCTAGTTCAAACTTTCGCTTAACAATGAGGATACAACATGGAAGAGAGAATTCATATACTCTAAAAAAAATAAAAGAAAAATCAACACCGTAGAAATATCTGCTACATCATCCCCAAGAAGATTAAAACATTAATTTCTAATAATTAAAGGAATGTTTGGACAGTTTTTTCTTGTTCTAGGAGTCAATATGGGAACTAGTTTGATTGAATATAAAATTCCAATAGAGCATCTTTTCCTATGGTTTTTTTTTAACCCAAAAAGGACCTATGGCTATCTCCAATAGTTGCGGCTCTTCGAAAGACTTTCTGGAAGAATATTCCATGTCACATGGGCGAACCTCTCGGACAGTCTCTCTCACTCTAATGAAGAGTTTCTTGGAGAGCCTTTTTGTAGGATCAACGTGTGAAGAGTCTCTCCAAGAGTTAAATACTCTAATGGTTTGTTTTTTGGGAGACTCTTGGTAGATCCCACATATCAAATATTAAATTAAAACAATTGTTTTCCAAGTAAAATAAAAAAGACAACTGACAAGTGGGCCACATATGCAACGGGGCCACTATCAGCCTCTATGGGTGATTCGAGTGCGCGAAAGAATTGCAACGATCGGAATTTTTTAAAAAATTAGTTACTTCACTGACAAGTGGGCAACATACATGAAGGGCCCCCACTGTCAGTGTCAGTGGTGCATGGTGAAAAAGTGTGAGAAGAACCCAACAATTAGCTCGTGCGTGCGCATAGGTGGTGGGGCCCACCATCTGTGCCTCGTCATCCGCAACAAAAATTTCCCAACCAACTAACAGGTTGACCTCACAACCTATGGGCCAAGCTGTCAACGGGTAAGGTACAGATGTACAAAGTAAACGCGGGCGCATTTTATCGGATGGTCTTGTTTACATTATAAAGTACACAGCTGTCATTGACACGGAGGCCCTAGTATGGTTGGTCCCACCTATCAGTTGGTGTGTGCAGGGTGAACGTTGTACATACTGTAATTGAGGTGTTGTTGCAGCACGTGGGTGGTGGGGCCCACTGTACCGTCCTTGTGTTGCGTTGTGAAGTCATGTGCAGTGAATGACACATGTATGCCCCGCTTTAGTCATGCCCCTCCTGTAAGTGATCTTTTTTGCGGTTTGTGTATAATGAACAAAGGAAATTGGTAGATCCCACAAAACGCGTTTTCAAGCAACCCAACCGTGCTCCAACAGTTGCTTCAGCTCGGCACGTGCATGTGAGCCCCACATAAAAGAGAAACGTTTGCCTGTTGCTTGTGCACGCATTGTTGAATCGTTAGCGAGCTGAGTCGAATCGAGGTGGTGGCTCACGTGACAGGTGCGAGGCCCACAAGACGCCTCTGTTAGAGATAGTCTAAGTGATTCATTGCCTCATTGGTTGATTTTTAGGAGAAATGGGGCAATTGGGAGGTCTCAACAGTTCAACCACTTCCTCCCAAACCTTTTGTTTGTGCTCACGACCTATCCAATTGAAAAGGATCTTAATATTAAAAAAATTGGAAAGCAACTTTTGCACTTTTCACGATCAACAACACCACACCAACAGCTGCACCTACACCAACATTGAGCTTTTTCCATACCCTCAGGCTATGATCATGCAACCTCATGAATATACGAAGCTTTTTTAATGTACTTTCTTTTTCTTTTCTTATTTTTGTAAGCTTTCACTTTTGTTATGTTCACTTTTTTTTAGTCCAATTAATTGTTTGGGATTCAATTGATTTTTTTTAAAGACGGATTTGCTTGAAGAAATTGAAAAAATAAATCCCAAAATGAGGACCTTAATATTTATGGGACACGTGTGCTGAAATTACTCTTATTTTCAAAAATTGAATCTGGACTGTACAGAACTTATTTAATAAAGCATTAAATTGTAATTGCAAAAGTTAGGAAACAAAATGAGGAATGCAATAGAACATGATCATAATATCCACAAATGGAGATCATTACTCATTGATTCATTAATCAACCAATAAAATGGTGAAAATTAAAACTAGAAGCGACAAATATTTCCAAGATCATAGCCATATAAAAAAAGAGAACAAAAAAAAGCAGCAATTGAAATAAAAATATGATTTCTACACGACATTAGTTCTTATCCTTGGCAATGGAGAGCTCATCCAACCATGCAAGAATTCTACTCCTCCGAACAGTACTCTGATCTCTCTTTGCACCGGTAGTAGCTGCCTTCTTCTCATTTCCTTTCTTTCTCCTCCTCGCCTCTGCAGCGGCGGCGGCCTCCATCGAGCTCATGGGCTCGACGGCGTCCGGCGAGCAACTGCACCCAAGGCCACCTCCGAGTAACCCCAACGCAAGCTTCTTCTCCACGGCCACCGGCTTGGGGACACTCGCCGGCTCAAACCTCGCGCTCCGGCTCCCGCCTCTGGCTGCGGCCGCCTTCTTGGCCTCGGCGGCGCGAGGAGGGTACACGTCCGGGGCGCCGACGACGCCGAGGCGTATGATGCCCCAGGCGGCCGGCGGCGCCGACCCGGTGCTGCGGCGCGCCGCGGAAGCCGCGCCTGCGGGGCCGCCGCGCCTCGGCGGCCGTGGCGACGGGCTCGGGTGCGCGTAGAACACGCTGCTAGGCAGCGACCGCCGCGGCGGTTCGACGGCGTCGGAGGACGCGCTCTTGGACGAGGGGCTGCGGCTGACGCAGCCACTACTTATTCCGCTGCTGCTGCTGGAGCTCGCGCTCCGGCTGTCGGAGCGCGAGCCGAGACCGGTGCTGGACGCGGCCGTCGAGTCCGAGCAAAGGAGCAGGAGGGCGCCGGAGGCGTCGGCCGAGGAGAGGCGGAACGGGAGGAGCTTCCCGTCGGAGAAGACCTCGTCGGCCACGCACATGTCAGCCGCGTCTTCGCCGGCCGTTGCGAGGCCGCCGGACGACAGGATGCGGAACTCAAAGTCCTCAGGCGCGGACGGCACCGAGTTGTCGGCGGCGGTGGCAGTATCCTCCTGGCTGACGTTTACACTGCCAGGTCGGCATTGGGGCGCGGTTTCTTGGTCTGCCATGGATGGTTTCTTGCTTTCTTGGTTAGACAGGAAGGAAAAAAAAGGAGTTTTTGGGTTTTGTTTTGGCGTTTGGGGTTTCTTGGGTTTGAAGGGAGACAGATTGGAGGGAACAGAGATATGTATGTCGTGGTGTCATTCGGTTCATTGGGTCTACTTATATTTGCGTATCAGCATCTATATGAGCTTAAACATAAAAAACTGTCCTCCCTCATATTTTTCATCGTAATTACACTTAAGCGGATCCAACTCACAGAGAAGGACGCAAACATGAGGAAAAAAACTACCGCATGATGGAAATATACTTGCAAAGAAGCTCAACTTGTACAGTCTAGATTTCTTTCTCCTACAATTCTTTTTTTTTTGACATTCTCTTACTTATTATGAATTTTCTTTTGATGTTATGTAATTGAGCAATGTTGTATGAGATTAATTATTATGATTTATTTATGTAATCTTTGTCTTTGTCACTTAGACATGTATTCTAGCCTTGTCTTCCGTCACTCAAAAATCTTCTTACAAAAAGGTATTGACCAAATCATATATATTTATTGTGCCTATTGGATTAGGATTGTTTGCGTGATAAGAAAACTAGTGAGAAAAAACATATATGAAGAATTTCATTTATAAATATAAGATCATTTTTAGAGTTTTAAACTAGGCAATTAGAGTTAGCTAACCCAACAATCCTTGGTGGTAACCAAACTTTAAAATAGAAAAATCAAGTTGATTGGATCACGAGGCTGTATTTATTCATATGTTTATTTGTTAGTAATTTATTTAATGATAATTCTGGAAACATATTTTTTAGATAATTGGACCAAGCCAACAATACAACTTTTTTCCTCAAACATCAAATCCCAACATGTCAAAACTAACCTCAAGGTACCGCATAAGTAACGCAATTTTTAAAATAGATTCTGCTAAAGTAATTTTAGCACGAGTTTTGAAACAATCAATTTTAATTTGTTGATTTGTGATGTGTTTTCGAAATGTGTTGTTTGTCAGAGAGGAATTTAGTTTCTATTTGTTGTGTTCTCTAAAAGACTGGTGAAGCTATTTTGTCAAGGAAAAAAAATAAAAATATACCTGTAAAACTCAACTTTAGATATACCGCGACCTACAGCTAGCTAATCCATGGAAATATGGCCCTAAAAAACTTGATGAATAGCGGTCTCTAATGACGAAAACTAGCACTTGCAAAAATGACCTTGAACGAGTTTGCCTCCCATTGACTTTGCAAACTGGACCTCTTAAAACTCGTGTAACATTTCATGCATACAATGTTACTAAGGCTAAGTCCAACATGTGTGCCCATTAGGCGCCCGCAAATAAAAAAAAAATTTTGATTGAGGAGAGAGAAAATGCCTAGTGAGGCTTTGGACGCTTGAGACCTTACAAGTGGGCCTCACCGACACCTGGCTGGTCGAGGCGCCAGTGTTGGAGTGGTCGACGACACTCGAGGACGTGGTTTGTGGGCCCTACATTTCAACCGCCCATATCTCCCGTACCCACCCCAAGAAATAAAACTTACAGGTGGGATCAGGAAAGGAATAGGCCCAACTATCAGTGAGTAGGTGATGACTATAAGAATGCGGCGCATGAGGATGCGGGCCCTACAAAACGCGTGAACGCATATGAGTGTGCTCACCTCGCGTGCTGCGTTCACCGCAAAATTAAACGTTTACTTTCAATGACAGGTGGGCCCGCCAAGTGAAAGGAGCCACATGTCAAAGGGACGTGCATGTGAGTGCGGAAGAAAATAGCAGTTGGAGTAATTATTTAGCCAATCTTACATGTGAGTGATTCAAAAAAATTACAATTACAATATAGCCATTGAAATTATTTTAATGATTTATGGGGAAAAAAATTCATAAAAATTGCTAAAACTTCAGAAAAAATCACAAAAATTCCAGAAAATTTGTATCATCCTCTCCCTATAAATATGAACACGGTTTACCTCATTTCCACTCAAACTCAATCACAAACCATACACTTTTCATTCTCCCATCCAATATTTTTCAAAAAAAATTTCAATAGCTAACATATCCAAAAAATGACATCTAGCTCAAACACAAGTAGTGTAGAGGAGGAAGCCATCAACCAAATTGAACAGTTCATGATGGGGTTCGTACAGAGCGGGCTTGCACTGTAACCCTTACACCGTCGCGTTCTGAATGATATTCAAGCCAGCATAGACGTTGGTACCTCGCATGCACCACCACCGACGAGGTACTAGAAGATATATTGACAGAGATCACGAAGGCGGTCATAACTATCTAATGGTGAACTACTTCTCCGATGCTCAAATCTACCCCGCCTAAATATTCTGCAAAAGGTTCTGAATTGGGAGACCTATCTTTCTTCAGATTGTCGATGCTCTAGGGGAGTGGTCTCCGTACTTCAACGAGAGGAGAAATGCTCTCCTTTGAAAGGGGCTATCTCCTTTGCAAAAGTGCACTGCGGCAATGCACATGTTGTCGTACAATTCTCCCGCCGATGCCGTCGACGAGTACATATATATCGAAAAGTTGACGACAATCGAGTGCTTGGAGTGTTTTTTCGAAGGAATCATCGATAGGTTTGCGGGAGAATATCTCCGTAAACCTAATGTCGACAATTGCAGCGTCTACTCTAACAAGGAGAGGAGCGTGGTTTCCAGGGATGCTGAGAAGTATTGATTGTATGCATTGGGAATGAAGCAATTGACCAGTTGCATGGAAGAGACAATTCACCCGTAATGATCACGGAGTCCCTACAATAATACTTGAAGTGGTCGCCTCCCAAGACCTGTGGATATGGCATGTTTTTTTGGTGTCGTCAGATCCAACAACAAATCAACATGCTAAATCAATCTCTCCTTTTCACTGATGTGTTGAGTAGCCAGCTCCTAATGTTCAGTACTCTATGAATGTGACAAAGTACAATACTGGATACTACTTGATCAACGGTATTTATCTCGAATGGGCTATCTTCGTGAAGACTGTACCCTTGCCCCAAATGGACAAACTCAGGTTATTTGCACAACAACAACAAGGTGCAAAAAAAGATGTAGAGCGATCCTTTGGGGTCTTACAAAGTCAATTTGCTATTCTCCACAATATAATGAAAGTATGTATCATTCTCCACAACATGATAATCAAAGATGAGCGACACTCTCATGACTAGCTTACTACTTCGTGTGATAGTTATGCGACATCTACTGTAGGATTGTCTATTTTCCGCAGTGGTGCTCCGCCAATTTTTTCCGATATGCTCACTCGAAATGATGTGATCCGTGCACGCCCAACGCATTTGCAACTCAAACGGGATCTTGTTGAGCACATTTGGCAGCGTTTTGGAGGTAACGATACTGAATAGTAGTTTATTTATTTCTTAATCCGCAAGTTTGTGTGGCCGTTAATGGCTGAATGTATGTGAATTTTAATTAGTATGTTTCATGTTATTTTCTATGCGTGATTTAAATTAAAAAAATTTAAATTTTTCTTATAGTTTTTATCTTGTTTTTTTTGTGTTCGAATTGTCCGAATTTCATTTTAGCAATTTTTTAATCATTAATAAATATTTTATACGTGGGCTCCATACGAAGCGCCACCTGACCACCAATGCATTGGAGTACTTGTCACTTAAGAAGGCACTTCGCCAGTGGATCCGTGTAAAACGCCTCTTTAAGCGTCTTTATATTGGAGTAGTGGGTGTTTCGGATGGTGCTTCGCATACGTGGCACAGAATATGCAGAGAATATTCTTCTGGAGCACCTAAGCAGGCACCCCAGTATTGGACTCAGCCTAAGAAATCATTCAACTTGTTCTGTGCAACGCATGGCATCAGCACATCAGTCCTGATTTGAATTGAATTTGTGATCCCTCGTATAAAGATAAAATATATTTTTGGTCTCTCTATTTTGTCTCCGCCTCATTTTAATTTCTTTACTTTTAAATAGTTTAAATTGATCTCTCTAGTTTCAAAACCAAATACATCTTTTAGTCCATAAACAGATTTGTGGGTCATTTTGAAGGCATGATAGAAATCATCGAAGGCACTGCGATGCTTTAGTCTATCCTAAGGTCTTTTTGAAATCATAATCAATTCATACTTGTTATATTTTTCATACAAAAAACAATATACAATAATTCATGTCATCAAAACAACTTACGGACCAAAAGATATCTGATATTCAAAATAAAAGTACTAATCTGAGATATTTTGAATTAAAGAGACCAAAACAAGTTTTAAAGAAACTAGAGAACTAAAATGTGTATTTTACCCCAGGTGTCTTAACCATGGAGGCACTCGTTGATTCTCATGGCCAAACCTTTTTTTTCCTGAATATTTCTAGGTAACTCCCCTAAGAAATGACATGTTCACAAAA
The DNA here is from genome assembly GCA_019359835.1 of Pharus latifolius. Classification (NCBI taxonomy): domain Eukaryota; kingdom Viridiplantae; phylum Streptophyta; class Magnoliopsida; order Poales; family Poaceae; genus Pharus; species Pharus latifolius. Next base: position 33,974,362 of record CM033321.1, on the reverse strand, counting down.
TTCAGAGTATGTTTGAACATATTTACTCTTTCTGGGTTTTTTTTTAAGTTGTTGGTTGATGTATTTGCAAATCAAAACTTTCAAACTCAGACAACTAATATATGAAAAAAAATATCAAGATTGACCAAATAAAATTAATTTTAATAGAGTTGTCATTAAATTTACGTCTATATTTTTGTTATTTTCATAATTTTATTTACATATAATTATAAACATTAATAATTAAAATTGTATTTTAAAGAAAATAAAAAAATAAAAAAATAAAAAACAACCAAGAGAGTACAACTTTTCTTATAAGAAAGAAGGAAGACGTCCCTCTCTGTTATAAATTACAGGTTAGTGATATGTGAGGTTCAGTTCGTACATGCACCCCACACGTCAATATCATCCAAAAAAGACGACTTTCTAGAAGGAAGGCATCAGTGAATTAGTGCTTGGCTTATCTGTTGTGTTTGGACGCATGTATCTTAATCTCATGGAAGACAGGATCCAAATCTCTGCATATCCAGACTCTTATGGATCAAGGCAACATGTGGCATGATTATGTGACAAAGATTATGTGGAATCTGGTGTGCTTATCGAGAGATCTTTCCAACACACATTAATCATAAGAGGAAAATGGGCAATGCTGTGGCCATTTGGAACAATCATGATCATGATTCAGTTATGTATGACACATTTCAGCTGGTCAATTATGTCAGGGAACTAGTGTCATCTTTGATCCGGACTAAATCTGAATTTAATGTAAATTTTGCAGTGTACGATGTAGCGTTAGCTTGTTAGGAGCACATTTGTCGACGATTTGTGGTTCTTAAGTTACTAAATGACAATAAAGCTAAACAGAATCTGACGCAACACAAGAAAGATCTCAAACACTTCTCTTGGAAAAAAAAAAGTGCCGTCCAGAGTGTAGGTGTTATATTTTTTTAAAAAAAAATTTACACTATCTATATCATATATTCAGATCTGATTTAATATTCATTTTTCATACCTCTCACACACCAGCTCTTCTGATTTAATCGTCGCACCACTACCTGACCACAACTCTTCCGTTGCTCGTTTCTCCGTGATCATCACCACCTTTCACCATCTCCACTCATGGTCGACGGCGTCACCGCTGCTCATCACTAGGTCGTGACTGTCGCAAAAATGAAGAGAGTTAGATGAACACTAAACAGCTAAATCTGAGAAGTGGGTTTTGATGCAAGGGTCCATTAACAAATACCAAAAAAAAGACATGCGACTCCCACTACACAAATCTTCATTTATTTGATCTTTATCTTTTAGAAGGGTTTTAATTTATTTGAATTGTAATTCAAGTCCGGTTCTATTTTTGACACATTTCTACCTACAGGGAGGTTGTGAATCATTGACAGATACTCCCTTTAATCAAAAAAAAAAAAAAAAGAAGTAACAGCTTAGAATGCATGCAATCAAATTATTTTAATTTTGACTAATAATGTTTTTGTAAATATTTAGATTGGCTGTATGAAAATAATATGAGTATATTTCTCTCAAAAAATACTTTTATAATAGTATGATTTATTATATTTTATAAATATATGATCCGATTGAGATATAGACGGGTTTTGACTATACTCAACCAGATGCAGAATACGAGATCTTACTCGGAATTACCAAAACCCAGATGATCAAAACTAAGCTCAAAGGAATAGTACAACTCTTTATTTTAAAGAGAAATTTGTACACGTTAAACGTTGATCGTACTCGATCTACGTCGATGAATCGTAAGAACTATATATGTTGGCTCTGATCTACTATGAGCTAGATCATATATGAGGTAGATAATCTATCCATCCTATTATAAGGTATTTATAATCCGATCGATTGAGATCGTATCAGACTCGACAACTGACTAACTAATCGTATATGACTCAGTTATATAGTTTATATCGGACTACTACCGACCAGACAGAATTAGAATCCATTCGACTTACTAAGATCCTCCCAGATCATGACTCCCCTGTTGGAAAGGAGCCAACTCCCGTTGGTGACCAACTCGATCAAAATTGAAGATGTGGAAATTGAGATTGACCATCTTTACGTGTGTACCACTTTGCCGCACGTGCTCGTTGACCTTTTCGTCCTACTCAAAAAGTCTCTCGTGTGCCGCTTCGGGTGGTTGTCACCTTCTTCTTCAAGATCACATCTTCAAGTAGAGGTGCTTCTCGTTGATAGACTAAATCTTCAACAGATGGTACTATGCTATCGGACTCATCATCTAGCATCGAAGGCTCGAAGAGTTTAAGGTGCTCAACATTGACAACTAAGTAAATATCCATATACGGAGGTAATTCGAGCTGACAAGTATCAGTACCAATATTTTGCAAAACTCCAAAAAGACCATAACGAATTGGTTTAAGTTTTTTACCTACACCCTTTAGCCTCTCTTTGCTCAGATGTAACCATACCAGATCAGCTTCTTGGAATTGAGCTTTAACTCGATGTCGATCATATCGCGCCTTATACTTGAGCTGAGCTTTAAGCAAGTTCTGTTCAACCTCACCATGGAGCCGTTGAATACCTTCCAGGAACTTTTGTGCTCGATCCTGATCAAATTCCTCCTTGCTGTTTTGCGCTGAGGTAGGGATCATAAACTCCATGTCGAATGGACTCTGCGGAAGAAATTCTAAACATACCTCAAAAGGAGACTTCCCAATCGAACCATGCACTACTTGATTACAAGCAAATTAACTATAGGTACAGTATACTTTCATCCCAAGTCTTCGGATACTTAGAGTTATAACCCCTCAAGAGATGAACGACTGTTCGATTCACCACCTCGGTTTGACCGTCAGTTTGAGGATGAAATGCAATGCAGTACTCCTCTTCAGCTTTGTATCTATCATTGCCCATAGTGAACGCCAAAAATGAGTGAGGAACCGAGTATCACGATTAAACACAATAGAATTTGGCAATTCGAAATGTGTCCAAACATGCTGAAAGAACACCCGAGTTGCTTCTTCTCCTGTAACAGTCTTCTTACAAGGTATGAAAACTATCATCTTGGAGAACTGATCAATGACCACAAAGAGATAGTCGTTGCCACGTTGGGTCTTAGGTAATCCTCCCAAGAAATCCATGGATATACTTTCCCATGGTCATGACGGAACTGGTAAAGGAGTGTACAAACCCAATTTTTGGTTTGCCAGTTTCAAGATACTGCAGTGACCACAGTCTCAAATAAAACTATCCACATCCTGCTGCATACACGGCCAGAACACATGTCGACGAAAATTTTGCAAGGTTTTCGTTACCCCAAAGTGACCAGCAACTTTTGATGTATGTGACAAAGATTATAACCCGAGTTAGTCACCTTTACCGTTCTATAGTTGCAAGGGCTACAGAACGAGATCTAAATCATTTACATACCCCCTATGGTCTCAGGGCCTTAAGAGGGAGACAATAGGACAGTTTAAGATATTTTGGACATGGCCTATTGTGTGGTCTCGGCCTATATTGTCGTGAGGGTCTGTAGCCTCAAGACACCCACAATACTGAGGTCACAAAGTTTATGGTCTCACATACCCACGAATACCCTGGTCATGGAGATATATTCCTGTGGTCGCCCCGGTCGTGGAGAGTGAAAGAATGACAACACATGGTCGTAGTTAATACACGACCACGACAACTGAAGAGCCGAACATCCAATTGCAATATGGTTAGACCTATTCGACTATACCCAGTTGTTAAGTCTGTTCGACCACTACCGCCACCTTGGATATCTTCAGCCTCTCTAATTAACTTCTGGAAACTGTCAAGAAGATAATGGTGCAATCATAAACAGGCATAATTGCACATTATGGTTGGCTCACGTTTGCCCCTTAGCGATCCTTCAATCCCATAACCAACGACCGTCGATGAGCTATAAAAGAAGGATCACCGGGAGAGAAAGGAGACTCATCTGACAAAAGATCCAAGACACAAGATCTAAGAGATAGAAACAGTAGGTTGTTATACATTGTGTAACAAAGAATAGGAGATTGTTCTTAGTTCATCTAAGTACACCTCTTATTCTCCCCTTGTAAACCTTGATATTTTTAGTGAAATACCAACAAGAGTAGGGCTATTACTTATCATCAGATAGCTCGAACCTGTATAAATTTCTTTCTTCCTTAGACATAGATACCCTGATTTACTTGAGTTTCATCTTGAATCAGCTTCACATTTCATCATCTAAACTTACATAAGTTTGAGTAAGGACCAAAGTCCCAATCATCGATAGTATGCACCTCCCATAACCACTGTACTCGAGGTGCTCCACAAGGTATACAAAGCAAATTGCCTTTGTATAAAACTCCTCTTCGTCACCTGAACTCAGATGGTTGTCTTGTTTCAGGCTCAGCCAGTGCTGATCGAAAATCAGGATCCTCTATGTACATCGTTACATAGTCCTCATGACATGAAGGCTCGATTTGCATGAACACTGATAGGCAGAGGGTAGTAACTGGTGGTCGTGACAACATGTCAGCCAATTTGTTGTGTACTCCCTTTTCGTACTTAATCACTAGGTTGAACTGCTGTAGATATGACATCCACTTCATGTGTCGAGCTTGCTGTAGCTTGGATTGAGTTTGCAAATATTACAAAAGTTGGTGGTCGATATGTACAACAATCTCTTTATCCAAAAGGTAACTCTGCCAAGTATTATGGCCTAATATAGTGCACATAACTCCTTGTCGTATGTCGAATAGTTCTTTTGAACTCCCTGAAATAACTCGGAGTGATATGCTACTAGTCGACCTTTTTGCATGAGCACTGCACCCATTGCATAACCTGAGACATCAGTTTCTAACTCGAATGACTTTTGTAGATTCGGAAAAGCTAGGACATGTGCTTTACTGATCTTCTTCTTTAGCAAGAGCAATGTATCCTCGTGCTTTTGACTCCACTCGAACTTCTGGTCGGTCCTGGTTAGTGAATGTGATGGAGAAGCCACTATTGAGAAGTGTTGTATGGACTTCCAAAGTTATTGGCATGTTCCCATAAAGCTACGTACTTTCGTTACTGTTCACGGTTGAGGCCACTCACGGATCACTTTTACCTTGTCAGGGTCGATTTGCAATGTACCCTTGCAGACCATGAACCCCAGGTAAAGTAGAGTTTGTTGGCCGAACTCGCACTTTTTACGATTGAGGTGAAGTTGATGTTGTCGTAACTACTCGAACACCTTTTGCACATGAACTAGGTGCTCATCCATGAATGACTATAGACCAGTATGTTGTCAACGTAAATAATCACAAAGTCGTCGATGAACTGTTGCAATACATCATTCATGAGATGCACGAAAGTGGCTGGGCCATTGCAAAGCCCAAATAGCATGGCTAGCCATTTGAACAGACCTTGTCGCGTTTTGAACGCAGTTTTTCAAGTATCCTCTTCTCGGATGCTGACTTGATGATACCTTGATTTTAGATCCAATTTCGAGAAGACGTCAGCATGCTTCAGTTGGTCTAACAGGTCGTCGATATGAGGAAGAGGTTACCGATTCTTAATGATGATCTCGTTCAGTGCTCATTAGTTGATGCACATCCGCCAAGTCCCATCTTTCTTTGGTGCTAGTACCACAAGAGATCCCTAAGGTGAGCTACTTGATTGAATGACACCATCATTCAGCAATTCTCCAAGTTGCCTTTTGATCTCTTCATTCTCCAATACTGAGTTGCGATACATACTCAGATTAGGAAGTGTCGCATCTGACACGAGCTAAATATCGTGGTCGATTGGACGTTTTGGCAGACGACCCTGGGTATTTTCGAACAGATCACTATATTTCTCCAACAGTCCCAATAAACGACCAGATTCCTCTCGACAAGCCAACGTCAAAGCTGCCCGAGTACTAACAGTTTGACCAACAGGTCAAATCATAACAAGCACGTATTTATGACATGCGTTGACGATTCGTTTGGCCTGATTTACGGTAAAAAAGTTCAAATTATTGACACAGTTTCTCTACTAATAATGAACTTGACCCCATTTTTAGTAAGTTCATACTCTTGTGCTCTTCGATGGAAATGAGCGTCCCAATCGTACAAGAACGAACTCTCAAAGATCACCTGACAAATATCGATAGGAACAACGTCGCATTGGACCTCATCAATATAACAAGCAGTGATCGCAAATTTCAACACACACTGACTCGTAATTTGTTGATTCACGTCGGATGTAAACCAACTCAAGGGATACAGTCGTGGGTGTGTGGTCGACTTCAAACCAAGTCGTCGAACCAGTCCAGCAAAAACCAAATTCTTCTAACTTCTGGGATCGAATATTGCTGCGACCACTTCGTGCTTCACCTGGATGTTGATAGTGAATACGTCTGTTGAGTGATGGTCATCAGGTGAATCCGTACCTTTCTCCTTCGGCATTGCCATCAGAGACAAGGTTGTATCCACCTCATCGACTGAATTCACTCAGACAACTCCTTCTTTGGGTGGAGCCGTAGTAGCTGTAGCTGTTCTTTTCTCTGATCCGTTTCTCTTTGGTCAAAGCTCAGTATGGAGCTTATAGCACTTATCTTTTGTGTGCCCAACAATGTGACAACGTTCACACGATATACTCGCACTGGATTTTGGAGTACTTTTCTTCGGACTCAACTTCCTTTTTGACGACGTCGAACTTCGTGTTGTTGTCGTTGTGGGATTTGTTCTTCTTCTCGATCGTCATAGAAATTGTGCTCGCGGTCGTGATGTCCTGGATGCGGAACAGGCTTAGCTCAGCACTGATTGATTTCTAAAGTCCAGATGTATATCTTTGGAACACTTGAGGATCAAAGAGCGAGATGCCAATGATCATTACTTGTCTCTGAAACTCCGTCGTATAATCCTGGACAGATTGATCGCGCCATTGGTACAATCTATGCCAATGTTCCCATCTCTCCTCGAGATAACCCATTGGGTAGAACTCTTGTCGCGAGAGTCGCTTGAACTGTCCCCACGTGAGGTCGTTTTGCTTCCCCACTGACTATAAGGGCCTTCTGCCATCTTGGCGTTGTCCTTCATTTTCAAAGGTGTAAACTTCACCTTTTGAGCGCTACTGAAACCTCGTAGGTCAAAGTAGGTCTTAAGCTGATCAATCTAAGAATCCAACTTCTCGACATTGATCACCCCATCATATATGGGTATGTCAACCTTAGCATCGACCTTAAAAGACCTGACAGCTAAGGATGTGTTGGCGAGGTCGTTGGCCGTGCAGTCACCTTCATCTTCATCTTCGTCTAGCCTGCTCGAGCTTTCCCCAATCTTCACACCAATTGTCTTCTCCTTTGAAGCATCAACTTCAGGAGGCATGGCCATGGCCTGTTGCTTAATCAAGCAAGCACAGTATCTATGTCGACGGAAAGTTTAGCCATTTGTTCAGCTAGGTTAGCTTGAACGGAGGTTTCTGTAGACATTATCAGAGACGCGACTGTTAGTACCGTCGAACGTTCACCGTCGATTGTAAAAGGTTCTTGTAGAATTTCGTTGGAGGTTTTGTAACCATGGCGAGTCTTCACCATCCACAGGACATGATAGTTGTTCTGATACCAACTTGATCTGATTGAGATATAGACGGGTTTTGACTATACTCGACCAGATGCGGAATACGAGATCTTACTCGGAATTACCGAAACCCAGATGATCAAAACACAGCTCAAAGGAATGGCACAACTTTTTATTTCAAAGAGGAACTTATACACGTCAAACGTTGATCGCACTCGATCTACATCGATGAACCCTAAGAACTATATGTGTTGGATTTGATCTACTATGAGGTAGATCATATATGAGGTAGATAATCTATCCATCCTATTACAAGGTATTTATATTCTGATCGATTGAGATCGTATTAGACTCGACAACTGACTAAACCTAATCGTATAGGACTCAATTATATATTTTATATCGGACTAGTATCGACCAAACAGAGTTCAAATCCATTATGCATTCGACCTACTGAGATCCTCCTGGACCAATATATTATAATGCAAATTGGTGGTCAAAATTGAATTTTGGAGACTGTGCCAATATCCAAAACATCATTTTTTTGTGAGCAGTGGTTGTATTATAATTCATTGTTGCTTTTGCTAGATTTCTCTAGGTTTCAAGGACTTAAAGATTCAAGATTGTAATACATTTCATCTAGTTTATTGTTTTGTTTCTATTTGTATGACTTTTACATAACCTCGTTGTTAGGATCAAGGGGAGCCCCAACTACAATATTAGACCAAACCTATGAGATATTGGTCAAACCACACATAATAATATGAACAAGAATTAGGAGATCAAGTATAGATATTCATGATAATGATAGAGAAACAACGACAATTAGAGAGAAAAAAGACCAATGAAGAAGACCATAAATTCTTTAAGTACAATTTCAAAAGAATACAAGAGATTGACACTCTCAACAAACCCTCATAACCCCTCAACTCTCGCCTTGTGTGAGTGTTAGCTACTTAAGAAAATCCTAGTCTCTTACTCTCTTTATACCCTTTTTACTTCTAGGCTGGATTAATCTCCTTAATCCATGCTTCGTTGTTGTTCTCTAAGCCCACCTCCCATAAGTTTATATAGATTTCAATCAGAACACCTACTTACAAAAAGAAATATATAATACAATCTAACTAGAACTCTTAGCAATTTTCTAAACCAAATACTATTAGGATAAGAGACATTTCCAACAATCTCCACCTTGATTCTTATCTGTTGAAGTTATGGTGCCCCTTCAAGAATTTTCTCCCAACTCTTCCTCGCCTATCCTACCTCCATAGAAACGACTTCACCACAGAGGACTTATGCAGATCTATGAGATATGCGGCTTTGAGCTTAACCACTTAGACCTAACACATGAAAACTCCTCAATTGTGGAATTTGATTAGTTATACCGCCTACTCCTATGACCCTCCATATCATAGGTTTGTACCGCCTTCAAGCTCCACTTGCTCAAAGGTATTGTACGGCTGGTCCCACTGCGACTTCCCACAACCAACAGTATGCAACTTCGCCTCTACGACCGCTAAAGTTTGCAACCATATTAAATGCAGCCCCACACCTGACTGGACTCGAGATCTAAATACCCGCCATCGACGACTCAACTTGAACGTCCAAATCTCCCTTTGGCTGGACTACCAACTAATCGGTATGCTCCAATGCTCCAAATACTTTTCATGATCACATGTTCTTTATGAGTGATCTCCATGATTCCATCTTGCAACTATACACACCTATGAAATCCATGTACCCTCATGGGATATTAACCTCTTTAAGCCAGAGATATATCATACCCATGATAGTGTGTGATGTGCTCTATCATATCATTCATCCAATATCTCCCTTGCCATAATTGTTGTGATCAACAAATCGATTTTGTTTGGATGAATAACTGAATTTTAACCCAAGACTTATGTTGATAGATTCAAATAATTAAACATTTAACAAGTATTGAACTAAATTTCTCATTATCACCGCCAAGAATTTCCATGGGTTCAAAACCATTTAAACCATGACCAAGAGCAAATGCATAAAAACACTCTTGAAAGAGAAGTAGGTAGATGAAGTATTGTTGACAGGACTTCTGTTTTTTTAAATGACCTTTGAATTACATATGTTAAAGCAACAAACTAATGGTTATGACTTACCACCCCATATCCATTGTACCACGCCTTGAATTATATTATTTAGCACCATCCCATCTCACCATTCACCTACTATTATTATTATTATTATTATTATTATTATTATTATTTACAGTCTTCAAAATATAATTTTGACAAGTGATTTTTATAATTATATATTACTAAAAACTAAAAAAATAAGTATAATGGAAGTAATTTTGATGAAAAACCTTTTTAATACTTTTATGTATATTAATGATCAAAGAAAACAAAGTTTGACTGTACGAATTTTAAAACATAATTGTTTTAGGGAGAAATTTGCATTGTAACACTAAAATTTTGTTGAGATTAGTTGAAGGATACTAGTATCTCATTAATATGCAGGTCTTGGACCAATATGTTGGCCTCGCATCTAATGTCATATACAAATTCTTAGTTTTGCAGTGTCTTCATGCTAATTAATTTGTTTTAGATGGAGGGGGTAATAAACTTAATTTTCAAGAAAAGACCTAGATATTTAGTATTCTATTGTAATTAATGATTCCAAATGTGAAGGGGATGATATGATAACGGTGGGTGGTATTGCCGGGCAAAAGTGCCATGCGCCATCACAAGTTTAGGCGACCAAGTAGACTATGCTCTCCCATCTTTTTGTATGTGGCTGTGCCAAGTTGGATGAGACCGTTTGTGCTCACATATAATGGTGCTCATGGGGAACAGGTGGGCTTCACCCCTTTATGATAAAGTGAGACAAACATGTGGTGTCCCTCAACTGCTCTAGTCTAATAGTTGCCACTTTGGTAATTGATAGGGCAAAAGTTGTGGCATGGCGAGATTGAAAGGAGAAGAGGTCAATGTGCTTTGTGCCAAGTCTTGATTACTAGTCTTTGGTCCCATGCATGACCTCAGTTCTGCTGTTCAGCTTGTCTTTTGCTTCTTTTGGTGCTCCAATACTGCTTCTGAATGTTCTTAGAAAAATGGAAGCTGAATGACACAGTGAGTTGTTCTTTCGTGTAAACATTTTTTTTTCAAATGTAGGAGAGCTGCATGTTTCATTAATAGTAGAAGAGAAACAGATTGTTTGTACTAGCCTTGGAGAACCAGGATATTAGGCTATCAGTATCAAAACTAATGCTCAAGCAGTATGACAAGGATTGCCCAATCGAGTCATTTTTGTTCTAGGAATTTGTTAGTGTAAACATGTTCTTGAAGTTAAAGCCCACATGCTCAAGCCCATAAAATTTTAAGCACATTTGGTGGCATGGTTGGGACTGTAGTCCCATATTACCTATCCTAGAGATCCTTTGACAATTTAAAAAGGAAAGTTGAAGGGTCATGCAAAGAGTGGTTGTATGCGGTGGCAAAAAAACTACAGAAAAATTACACACATGCACACACATGTGGTTTCACGTGTGTTGTGTGTGACGCATCATGACGGACCGTCTCCAAGTAATTATATGCCTTTTGCCACATAGACCGACTAGTGCCACGTCATTGCTGACCGGATAAGAGTAGTTCCTCGTCCCATTTAAATTCGAGATGATTTTGAGGTAGTTCCACGCAACGTGTGACGTACATGCAGTTGCACCAAATCAGGGATAATGAGTGCATGTTAGCACTATTTCCAAGGCAATTCCCACAATGGGTCTTTTCGAATTCGTCCATTTAAGGATAGGGAGACATCCTTGAAAATTCATATCGATGAAGACTCGACTCCTTCCTCTTTCTATTCTCTATCTTCAGATTCACTACACTCACTATTTTGCCTTGCTTCTTTGCCACATCGATCCTGATCATAGTGTGCACTGCAATATTGGTGATCAGTATCTCCAAAATCATCATGGAATCACATACCACCGGGAGGACTATTAACACATAATTTATGCATAATTCTCATATCGACTTCCCAGTGTTTTAATCTATTCTTTCCCTTTCAGATTGCATTTATGTTAGAATAATTATCCAAAACCTGTTGAGTTTTTTTTACTGTTAACCCAGAATTAAAAAAAAATTCCGAAATTAACCCACAGTTGCGAAAATTTGCAAAACTGGCCTGCCACATCAGCTTGTCGAGCTCTGGGAGCTCGACAAGCTGCTAGTCGTACGGGGGCTCTCTTGTCGTGCTCCAGGAGCTCGACAAGTGCTTGTCGTGCTCCCAGAGCACGACAAGCTCCAGCACTTCAGCATCTGCAGAAAAAAAAATTAATTATTAAATTCGGATTGATTTGTAATCTGATTTCATAAATAAGTATAAACTTATACATTATACTTATCTAACAAAAGATTTGATAAAATATGAGTTGATTTGATGATTTTCGATATAAACTGAAAATAGGGTACTTTAGGGTAAAATAAGATCTGAGTTTTGTCGATTTTGAATTATGGTCTTTAAAATATGATTTTGTAATCTGCACAGAAGAGAAAATTGTATCAAATAGCATTTGAAAAAGATTTGCTGAAGAAATTTTGAATTTGGAATTAATCTGAAGATTTTAGCCTTTTTGGGTTTCTAGATATCAAATAAAGGACTAAATTACGATATAATTTGGACTGATATGTGAAAACGGCTTAGATGATACGATTTGGCTGCCAACTTTCTGGATTAAGGTATTGACATACCCATGATCATAATCCAAGAATAATCTGATCTGGATTAGGGCAAGATTTAGCTAAATCTGAGTTATGAGTATTTAGGGTAATTAGAATCCTGTTTTCGAAAACAGAATAGGATTGATAGATCTGAGATTTAGAGATGGAATTGAATCTGGCTTGTAAAGACTTTTATGTTTGGCAGTAACAAGATCAGTTCAACCCTAATCTATCTCAAACCCTAAAATATCAAAATCTATTCTGTGAACCCAAATCAAGATCAGTGGGGATTCGAACCCAGGTGGACAACGAGGTAGAAGAGAGTTCCCACCAGCTGGGCTAGGAGTTTTTCCCATCATACTGTACATACATAAATACATACATACTGTATAGATATATATATATATACACATGCACATATATATATGTATATGTATATATATCTATAGAAATATACGTAAGTATGTATCATATAATAAAAATATATAAGAAATCTAGTGAACTGCATGATTCATTTTGAATGTAACACACTGGAAAATAAAAGTGTTAGTACATGTTCGCTATGGGTTCGGACGACCCCTCTTATGCCCATGCCCATGTCTATCTCTCTGAAAAGGCGATGGTGAGTACGGATCAGGTGGCACATGTGATCGCTGTTCAGCCGCGGTAGAAGGATCATGCCGCTCAGTACCTGCATGACCCTGAGATGGCTGTGTCGGTGGAGGGTGATCTTCGAGTTCGCTAGGCGTCAACTGATCCGGTTGGTAGTACTAATGTGCATGAGGGTCGTGCAACCTGAACATGTGCGAAATCCACTCCTGGTTGTCCTGCTGTGGTGCCACCCCACTGGGGTCGGCCCCCTGCGGAGCGTAGTACCCACGATCGTCATCCACATGCATGTGGTCGTGGGCGGGATCCCCCCAACTCTACCAAGTAGACCCCCAAGGGACTGAGTATCTCTGTCCCTGGAGAGCCTGCTCAATATGAGCCTGGCCGCAATCCTCGTCAGCCGCAAACCGCTCTGCCAACGCTCTACTCGCATCGTCCCTGTCTTGACGACGAATGTCGTCCTCGTGTTGACGACGGATGCCGTCGTCATCATCAGAGTCATCTGAATCGGGAGTGCGATGTGTCGACGGGCCCCCAATATGCAGATCTCTGCGTCGAGCACTGTGCGTTGACGAGGAACGATGAAGCCGAGATGGGCCGGCGGACGTCCCTGGTATGTCACCTCCCCAGGTCGGCGATGTGTCACGATGACTGCGCCGTGCTGACGAAGTGCTCTGTCGAGCACCACCCAGGCTAGGCCGGGCTGACATCGGGCTGGGCGGCCGGGCCCCTCTCCGGTGTGGAACCGATGCATCTGTCTTTCGGCCACAAGTAGCGTCGAACAAGATTCGTTGTGCTGCTACACGGATGGAATGTAGGACAGCACGCGCCATCGCCTTGAAGCGTGGAGGACCTTCCAAGCGAGACGACAGGTTTGCCGCTTGACTGTCGATGCCAAACGCTAAGTCACCCTGCACATGCGAAACTCATATGGGAACTATGGAAAAATAGATAAGATAAGAGACCAACATAAGTATCCAGCGAAGACGAACGTACCGCGCGATGTATCCGGCCTGGGAAATGAACATCAAGGCCGAGTCGAAGACTGTCTTGATGTGATAGTTCTGTCGGCGATGGGGGGGCCGCACGAGCGAGTCGCGTGCGGGTGCGTGGCACGTACCACTGAAGATAGGCCTGGGACGTCCCAGGGTCATACGGGCGCTCCTCCACAACAACATCCGTCGCCGCGTGGTTCTCCCACTCGTCGACCCATTTGGAATTCTTGATCTGCCAGTTGTCAGAGTGTTTTCCTCTACGTGTTTGTCTGCAAAAGGTGACGCGATGCACATAAAGCAAAGAAATAAACAAATATGAGTGTGTACATGAGATATAGAAAATGTTCGAGGCATACACGTGAATCTGCCGCGGGAGATGGCGTTGTCGATTTCTTTCCGGGGGCGGTATCTGCTGATGTAGGCCGAATTGGCGCATCACCCTCTCCGGAAAATACGGCTCCACCACATGTGAGAACACCATGTGCCGGCGTGTAAGCCAGCAGTCCTGGCCCGCGGTGCAATGCGAGGAAATGCCATGCGGTGCAACCTGCGAGATGTGCTCCAGTGTCCATGGCCGCCATATGACGCGCGCGTCCGATAGGAGATCAAACTCTCCCAGGTACGCCAAGTAACAGCGGTGAATCTGTGATGATGACCACCTCGGCCGACCTCCCAGCCAACGGGCTCCCATGGTCGGCCGGTCCACCCAATCATCATAGTCGGCTGGCGCAACGTACGGATGGATGGGCCGCTGTAAACGCGGCCGACCAACGGGGAAGTGCTCCCATGACCACAGTTGCAGCAGTACAGGGCATGCGGAAAGCAACGATCCAGCTGCGGTCCTGCAGCATGCCTCGCAAAGGCCCCTGTACGTCGCGCACAACACTGCCATCGCCCAGTTGTAACGCGGCATGGCCCCTGCGTCGGCATCGACGATACTCTCGACCAGAGGAATGAACCACGTGTACACAGTGTCACCGTGCGTGGAAGGGAACAAAATATACTGCAGCGTCACCAGCAAGTACGCGAAGAGATGCTGGCGAACTACATCGGCGGGGGCATCATCGGGGCACTCACGGTAGCGCGCCAGAAATCGGTGGGGGACACCACGCCTGGATGCCGGGATCTCGTCGGCGTGGTTAACAATGTTAAATCGAAGGTGCATCTGTGCGCGCCAATCCAAGCGTGCTGGCCGGGGGACGATGGGATGTCCACTGGCAGGTAAACCAAGCAGCATGCTGACATCCTCCAGCGTGACTGTCATCTCCCCCCAGCGGAAGTGGAAAGTGTGGGTCTCCGGACGCCATCGATCTACCAATGCGGTGATCAACGACCTGTCCAGTGTGAGATGCTGACCTATCTGCAGCATACGGGCGAACGGCAATAAACCTGCAGCCCGCAGGATGGGGATATAGCCCTCATGCAGAGGCCAGTACTCCAAGGGAGCACGGACTACCAGCGGCTCCAAGTCCCCGCCCTCGGACAAGATGCGGCCGCGATGGCCACGATCACATGTACTGCTCAGTAGCTCTGGAAGATCTCTATCTCCGCCAGCCATGCCTGTCAAAACATAAAACATGAACCATTATTGAAAGTAACATAACATACATCGGGAACCGTTATTGAAAATATCATACCCATGGATAGCACACGACATGAAAGTAACATAACATGAATCATATTACAAGGTTTCAAACAGATTACAACAATCCGATGCAAATGATAAGCGTATTACAAAGTTTATTACAAGGCTATGTCGATGGTCCGGGTGCATTCAAACAATCCTTCCTGCTATGTCCGGGCTGCCTACAGATCGAGCATTTCCTAGCTCGTGAGCTACCCCCCTGTGACTCATCCATGTCATTGTGTATTCGGCGTGTCTTCCGTCGCCCTGGACCCGTTCGCTTTAGATTTACATCTGGGATCCAGGTAGTCTCGCCAGCAGGGATAACTCTGTAGTCACCGAGCGTCATAAAAACTCTCCACACGCCACTCCACGTGTTTGAAAGGTTGTCAAGGCTGAAGTACTCCGAAAGGTAAGGCGCAGGGCTCACATCGAGCGCCGCACATGAAGCAAGGACATGAGAGCAGGGCTTGTGCAGTAGCTTCGGTTTGTTACATGAGCACTCAGCGACATCCCCAAGAATGACCTCGTGCACCCGTCCAGGTCTCAGTTGGCCGCTCACGTTCTTCTGCCGAAGGCGGACTTGAATGATTCGGTGCAGCCTGTTTATAACTGCCACCTCGTGCCGCTGGGCCTTGTCTATGCGGGCAGTCAAGTACGACTGCACAACATCTGGCAAGGTTCTCATGGGATCGTCGACTAGCGTTTTGGCGGCTACACTTCTGTTGTTGAAGTACTCGGCTGTGCGGTACCATGTCATCTCCACTACAGCAGTCACCGGCAAACACCGGACTCCCTTCAACACATAATTGCACACCTCTGAAAGGTTCGTCGTCATTATCCCAAACCTTGCGCCATCTTCGTCGTGCAGCAAGGACCATTTCTCGATGTCCTTGTCCTGAATCCATTGGGAGAATTTGCTGACGTTCGCATCATCGGCAGCATTACTGGCCCTCCTCGTGGAGTACTTCACTGTCAGCGCCTCCAACTTGTCGAACACAGCCTGGAACTTCCTCGGTTGATTTTGCATGCACAGCCGCTTGAACAGATCCATGATCTGTTTACTGCGGAAGTGTGTGAAAAGGTTTGCTGCAATGTGCCGCATGCACCAACGGCTGCGCACATCCTCCCATTTGTACGGAGCATCTGGGGCCCCGCGCATTACCTCAATGGCATGGAGCAGCCCTCGGTGGTGGTCCGATATGATGCACACCTTCTCTCGATCACCAACAACCGCCCGCTTCACGTTGACCAGAAACCACAACCAACTTTCCGAGTTTTCAGACTCGACGATGGCGTATGCCAATGGAAGCAGTTGGTCGTTAGCATCCGCAGCAACAGCAATGAGGAGACAGCCCTTGTACTTTCCAGTCAGGAACGTACCATCCACGCATATGACTGGACGACAATAAGCAAATGCCTCGATGCACTGGCGGTATGACCAGAATAATCGACGGAGTACCCGAGTGTTCTGTATGAGGCTACCATCTTGACGTGTAGCTGGCTGATCGAAGAAATCTAAAAATGTGCCTGGGTTGGTCTGAGCGATGTTGCGCAGCAACCGCATCACATTGTTGTAGCCGTGGTCGAATGTGCCGAACATGCCCTCAATTGCCTTCTGTTTTGCTCTCCAGGCCTTTCCATACCTTATAGTGTACCCACACCTATCGGCAACTTGCTTCATTATTTCTCTCGGCATTATCGAAATGTTCTCTCGCACAGCCGGCTGGATGATATTACCGACGTACGTCGACGTCAGGTTCCTGTGTTTGTCCAGCGCCTCCGTGAGCAGGCATGTGTGTGCGGTAACCCTTGTCACCACAAAACCGATGTCGTCCTTCGGCCGCATCGCACGAATCTTCCATGGGCAGCCTGCTGTTACACAGGCTGCGACAAAAAGGTTGGGGTTTGACTTGACGACCTTATATTGCCGGTTAATTGCGAGAGACCAGCTCGCCACGGCATTCTTCAGATCTTCCTTGCTTTGAAACTCCTGCTCTACTTGTAAGCCACCGTGCTCGAAAGACCACCTCGAACCCTGATCCGTTGGCAACACAGCTTGACTGTATGCTGAGTGATCTAGCCACTCCTGCGGGGGACCAGGAGTATCGTCATCAGAGCCATCGGATGCCTCCGAGTCCGTCGAATCATCTTCGTCGGACACTGATGGAAGGCAATCCAGTACCTCGCACACATCTACGCGAGTATGGCAGAATACATCCGACCACTCGCTAGCCCTGAATCTCGCAGGACCGGGCATGACGCTCGGCTCACCCTCCACCGCACTCCCGGCTGCTCGTACGTTGCAGAACTGCACATACATCGCGAACTGGCCGAGCAGTCCGCCATGGGGGTCTTCCACTCTTCGAATAAAAGAACTCCAAGATTTGTCCCCTTTAATTTCGCGCAGCATCCAGTATGGCTCATTATCTACCTCACGAACGATGAGCCCTTCAATTAGAGCCATTTCATCGCGAGGCCGCTTCCCGAACATATTCAGGATCCACAAATTCAGGTCTAGAAATGAGGTGTTATGTACACTCAGCTCGCCCGTCACATACTGGCAACGGCTCATATCAACCCCGCTTTGCCCCTCGCGAATTATGCCGTCACCATAAAATATGGAAATTTTGTTCGGACTATCCATTCCCTACACACATTCATCTCACGCGTAAATAACATGACACCATTACACACATGCGCATAGATCCTAAAACCATACATACACATATACATTTGAAAAACATAATTTATAAACATAGAGCATGCATACATGCATGTAATTGAAAATAACCTAGTTTCATAATTTCTAAATACATACACATATATATTTTACAAAACCTAATTCTTAAACATAGAGTATGCATGTGCACAATTAAAAATAACCTAATTTTAAAAAACATAATTTCTAAACATAGAGCATGCATGCATGTAATTGAAAATATCCTAGTTTCATAATTTCTAAATACATACACATATATGTCCAAAACCTAATTTTTAGACATACAGTATGCATGTGCACAATTAAAAATAACCTAATTTTATATTTTCTATTGTGTGCACATAGTTTCTAAAACGAAATACACATACATTTAAAAACCCTTTTTTTTCCAAACATACACACATATATTTAAAAACCCTATTTTTCCAAACATACACACATATATTTAAAAAACCTATTTTTCCAAACATACACACATATATTTCTAAACATACAAACATATATTTAAAAACCTTATTTTTCCAAACATACACACATATATTTAAAAACCCTATTTTTCCAAACATACACACATATATTTTTAAACATACAAACATATATTTAAAAACCCTATTTTTCCAAACATACACACATATATTTAAAAAACCTATTTTTCCAAACATACACACATATATTTCTAAACATACAAACATATATTTAAAAACCCTATTTTTCCAAACATACACACATATATTTCTAAACATACAAACATATATTTAAAAACCCTATTTTTCCAAACATACACACATATATTTAAAAAACCTATTTTTCCAAACATACACACATATATTTCTAAACATACAAACATATATTTAAAAACCCTATTTTTCCAAACATACACACATATATTTAAAAACCCTATTTTTCCAAACATACACACATATATTTCTAAACATACAAACATATATTTAAAAACCCTATTTTTCCAAACATACACACATATATTTAAAAACCCTATTTTTCCAAACATACACACATATATTTCTAAACATACAAACATATATTTAAAAACCCTATTTTTCCAAACATACACACATATATTTAAAAACCCTATTTTTCCAAACATACACACATATATTTAAAAACCCTATTTTTCCAAACATACACACATATATTTAAAAACCCTATTTTTCCAAACATATACACATATATTTCTAAACATACAAACATATATTTAAAAACCCTATTTTTTCAAACATATACACACATATATTTCTAAACATACACACATACATTTCAAAAACCAATTTTCCAAACATACAAACATATATTTAAAAACCCTATTTTTTCAAACATACACACATATATTTCTAAACATACACACATACCTATTTTCCAAACATACAAACATACATTTAAAACCCTATTTTTTCAAACATACACACATATATTTCTAAAATCTATTTTTCAAACACACACATACATTTATAAACATAAACCCCTATTTTCAAACATATACACATTCATTTCCAAACATACATACACACATACATTTAAAAAAATCTATTTTACAAACATACATACAAATGCACATATTTCCTAAATATATTCCTAAAAACAACATAATACCTACTCTTATATACACATAAACATAAATATAAACCCTAATCACGTCATTAGCAACATAATAAACAGAATCTTAAATGCATTTCGAAAAAATTTACCTCTTTTCGAAGAACTCGTAATTCTCTACAACTTTCTCTTCTACACCGGATAAATTTATCGGACGGATTTTGCTAGATCTAGGACTTTAGATTTACAAATGTGTGTGTGTGAGCTGCTGGTTGTTGTGTGTTTTGGATGAGTGTGTGTGTGAGTGTGTACTGGACCACAGAATCAGGGGAATAAAGAGGGGACCTCAGCTTGTCGAGTTCTGAAAACTCGACAAGAAGATACACAATATTAAAATGTCCAGTGTTTATATAACAGATAAGTTCCTTAGACCAACCGGTTCGCGCGCTCGCTCCTGTGTCTTCTGGCCCGGGTTCAAATCCCCGTTTCCGCAGTTAAATGTTTTAACATGTCGAATGCTGCAGGTGCGACAACTGCACGGGAGTTGTCGTGCTCGGGACCCGCGACAAGATGTTGTCGTGCTCGGGAGCCGCGACAAGCCGTTGTCGTGGTTGGGGAGTGCGACAAGTTACTGGCCGTGCGACTAGCAGCTTGTCGAGCTCTGGGAGCTCGACAAGCTGACGTGGCAGGTCATTTTTGCAAATTTTCGCAACTGTGGGTTAATTTCGAAATTATTTTTTAATTCTGGGTTAACAGTAAAAAAAACTCAAACCTGTTCAGTGATCTATCTGCTTTGTTGATTGCAGAGCATGAGAAATGAGTAAAATATCTCAACACTTCAAGTCGCACTGGAGCATTGGTGCGATGGCCACCAAGCAAGAGTTGAAACAGCTCTCATTGGAGCACACGGTTAAAGCATTAATTGTGCTACCATGCACCTTAACCATGCACACTAGAGGAGTTCAGAGAAGGGCATGGCTAACATGCACGGTCACAACTTGATTGTGTGCCTTAACCGTGCGCACCAGAGGTAACCAGAGAACACGTGCAATCACGACTTGACCGTGTGCTCGAGATTGTGTGCGTCAGAGAAGTCCAGAAGAAGGAATGGTTAACACAAATGGTTAGCCTTAAGCATGTGTGATGCAGTAGAAGCAGGAGTCGAGCTCATCTACTGGCACGGTTAACACGCACGGTTAGCTTAACTGTGTGTGGTAGTTAGGGTTCCTGTTGGGATTTGTTTTACTCCCAGAGTCATGGGTCCACCTCAAACCGGCCAAGAAGGTTATAAAAAAGCCCTCTCGACTAGAAAAGAAAAGGAGGAGAACCAAGGGGAGATCAATCTAAGGTTTTGGAAACCCTAGACACACATGAATTTTAAAGGTTGAAGTTTCTTGAAGGCACCTCTACATTGGATTACATCATTAAGCTGAATTCTATTGAGTTAGATACGCATCCAGTTCAACTATCTTTTGTTATGGTTTGTAATTCTCATATAGGGTAATTTCCTCACTTCTTTATACCGAGAGATCTTGATGAACAATCTGGTTTTGGATTATTGACATCTATATTGGGTTATTTAATCTATCTTTGGGTTCTTTCTACTAGTTTATTCTTATACTTGTGATTGCAACACTTGTTCTGAACTTATCAAATTGGACATAGTGTCTAGATTTATTTAGCAGACTTATTCAAAGGAATGTGGACATGGTTTATTTGTTACTGTTTAAATTGTGATAGGATTTTTAAAGAGAATGGCCAATTGTGTTTCTAGGGGTATGTTATTGTACCTTCCATTAATTTGATCTAACTAATTGTAGTGGATTTATTCTTTGTCAGTGAGTTTATCTAGATAAACTATGGTCTAAAGAGGAATTTTTCTAGCTAGTTATCGTACTTCTTACTTTAGATATCTTGAACTTATTTGTCTTTCTTATATTTCTTCTCTTTCTTCCCATAAAGATAAATCGTGAATCCTTAGTAGCTAAATTAACTGCAAAGGCGAGTCCACTTCACTCCTCATGGATATTATACTCATGGAATACTCAAGTGAAAGTTACAACATACCCATCCACTTGTGGCCGTTCATTAAAATACGCGACAAGCTTTCCGATGCCATTGTCGAGGAGAGGTGCACTCTTACAGTTATAAAGCTATTGATCACTTCTTTTCTTTTATCTATTTATCTATTTCTTTTTCTTCTACTTCCTACTTGCAACAGCCTCAATTTTCCGAATCTGACCCTATCTTTCAGCTATTTTCTTCATTAGCTTCAATTTTTCAAATCTCTATTTCTACAAACCTTAGTTTCATTCCTTTGCATACATAGCATTTCCAAATTATAATGGCATGAGCATATTATTAAAAATTTTATTTGAAATTTTCATAAATTAATATTATGATTTAAGCAAGAAACATAATTTCAGAATTTTAACCCAACAATAAACCACTTCCAAACAAATATTTTATGTCGACGATCAAACAGAATGATTCCCGAACTTACAACATATTTGATTTGGGTTGCGAGGTCTCTATGTAATATTGTAGAGATAATCACATAATGGCCATGCAAAAGAGAAAGAGACAAGGAACTTTTATACAGGTTGCAGGCTCTCAAAGGATGAGTAATAGCCCTACGTCCTATTTATGTTATATTATTTGTATATGAAGTACAAGTAAGACCGCTGAGATCTTCCTAATTCTGACTTTTGATTTCTTCTCCCCTCAATCCGTCCCCTTCATCTGCCCAAGAGCTGAGATAATATAGATCTTTAAAGGATGCCAATTGGTTCATAACGGTCGATAGAAGTTACCATCGGTTATTCTTCCAAGGGACATGTAATGAGGAGGTTAACAGGGAATCGCCTCAACAAACAACCACCTTAATAAGTAATGACGAGGATTGTTAGCTGTGCTTAGACTCCCATGGTCGCGCTTACACCGCCATGGTCGCAAGTACCTTTCTATGGTAACGGAAGGCCTAAGAAAGAGATACCGGATAATCCAAAGATGTTCTGGACATAGCCCAACAATCATATTTATTTCTTGCAAATTATAATGAAGCTCTATAGATCTCAAACACTTAGTATCATAAAGATCCATAATCTCGTACTATATTCGTGAACACCATGGTCGTAGAGACATCTCCCTACGACCAGACTCTCTCGTAGATACAAAGTCTAAAACCAATACAACGGTCGCAGAGGTATGCGATCATCCTTTATCATAACTGTACCTTGGTCCTTATAATTATCCCTGAGATAATTATAAGTCCCTGACAAGGTAAACTTCGAAGTAGACTTGAATGGTAATGCATTTCCACGACACCAAGTCAAAGCTATCTAACTGCCACATAACCATGATATGCGGCAACTACCATGTACCCATGACCATAGCTACCACGATGAGGCGGTTATGGACAGTCGCGGGACGTGCCTTCAGAAGGGAAACCGACAATCTCTTTGGCAAGTATAAAAAGACCTTCAAGGGAAGGATCAAGGGATGACGATCAACTACAGAGAAGATTAGACATAGCCATATAGGATTAGCTAGCACACTTATTTTGTAACGATCTCTCTGTAATCCTTTTTCCACATAACCAAGTACACATGAAGCAGGGTCATTAATCAGCTATGAGGGCCCGAACCTAGATAAATCCATGTGTCTCTGATTCGTAGATACTTTGAATACCTTGGAACTTGTCTGATTGGCTCCCTCCATGACCCATCTCGTTTTTGCATAAGTTCGACAGGAGGACCCCTGGGTTCCAATGGTCGACAGCTGGCGCCCACCGTGGGGCCTTGAAGACATTTTCACCAAGGTTCATTGTATTCATGGATCCTTTTCCTTGCCTACACAATTCTGAGAATGATTTCGATCTCGAGGATCACGTAGATGCCATGGATGAAGATAGCGTCTCCGTCAAGGGTGACGATATTACCCTCGAGACCTTTCTCGAGGAAGCATCATCTTCAATTCTAGTCACGTCTATTGGACAGGGACCTGAACGAGTGATTCAGTTGCCCTTTGTGAGTACTATTGCATCCGAGGACGAGTATGTGCGACAATCCATTGTCTAAGACAATGCGGAAGAAGATGGTCTTGACATTCGTCTGGAGAATTTTTTCCAGACAACTTGAAGTCTCCCTTTGATTTTGACTCAGACTTAGACAAAGATGAGATGCTTTCTCCGTCTGCGAACTCTATCCCTAGGGAAGTTGCCGCACTTTCTGAGGAAACCCCTGAACAGCGTGATGCAAGGGAAGAACAAGAGCACAAAAGGAATGAGGACGCAACATGCGAACAGTGAGAGGTCGAGGTCCGCAAAGTCGCGGAAGATTTCCTATGCCTTGCACCGACCCGTCATGATACTGCCAGTTGCGACCTTGGTCCGGGAACGTCTCGACAACCACGTCTAAGTGGTCGCAAGCGTGAGCACACGCCACTCTCGTCTCTAGATTACTCCCCAACGGTTGAGGCGACCATGCTGGAAACTCCACCGGCATCCAGAAGGAATGCGGAGGACCGTATCCGGAGAATTGCATTTACACTCCGCAATCCCCACTCTGGTCTCGTGAACGACGATGGGATTACATTCACAAGGGTGCTTGCAGATAACCTCGATGAGGTTGCCTTGAGCATTACTCCAACAGCAACATCGCTTTCAACGACCAAAGGACAAGACGGTTCCTATCAAAGCCACATGAGACGTAACCCTACACATACCCGACACGACAAAACCAAACGAATTGGTACTTCTCGCGATCACAATCACGTACCAGTGCACTCACGTTTGGGGCCACATTGTGACCTTCCTCAAGCTAATCCCTCCCGCGACCATGACGATGTCGCGATGATCGACGACCGCGCAATACGTACATGGGTTGTAAAGCTTTTTCACTCAGGCTACAAAATGTGGTCTGGCCTAATAAAATTAAGCCTAGTACAATCGAGAGATTCGATGGGACTCAAAATCCAACTGAATTTGTCCAGATCTATGTCACTGCCATCCAAGCGGCCCGAGGAAACGAAAGGGTTGTGGCGAATTATTTGCCCACGGTCTTTGAAGGTCTGGCACGGACCTAGTTGTTCAATCAACCAGGTTGTTCAATCAACCAGAAGGATCGATCTACAACTGGGAGGTATTATGTGATGCCATCCTCAACAATTCCAAAACTGTTATGAGAAGCTTGGCAAAGAAGATGATCTTCATTGTCTACACTAGACTTTGACGGAGACGCTTCGGCAGTTTGTCAAGATTTGTAGGAGTGAGGAATACCATTCCTAATATCTCTGATACTTTGGTTATTAGAGCTTTTAAGCACGGTGTTCGATACTAGAGGTTCACAGAAGATTTGAGTATCCATCCCCCGGAATCAGTGTTAGATCTTTTCGACATGGCTGATCGATATTCTGTAACACCCTAGGTTTGGGGTGAAAGTCCTTTTCATAAAAAGTCATGCATGCATATGTCTCTTCAAGATCAGTCAAATCAGCCCAGACTTATTTTATCCTAAGCCCCAAAAATCTCAAAATCTTCCCTGTGAACCCAAATTAAGATCTGGCTTTCCAGATATGACCCACTATCTATCCTGAGAATAAAATCCTTCAGAATCTAGATTCAATGCCATCTCTAACTCTCAGATTTATCAATCCCTTTCTGTTTTCGAAAACAGGAATTAAATTAATATCCTAATTACCCTAAATACTTTGAACTCAGAATTAGCCAAATCCTGACTTAATCCAGACCAGATTATCCTTGGACTATGATCAAGGGTATGTCAATACCTTAACTTAAAAAGTTGGCAGCCATATTTTATCATCTAAGCCCTTTTCACAAATCAGTCCAAAGAGTATCGCAATTTAGTCCTTTTTAGATTTTTCCAGAAGCCTGAAAAGGCTAAATGTTTCAAATCAACTCACTACTACAGAATTCAATATCACAGTCAGTTCAAAACAGTCATCACAGACGGTTCTGAACCGTCAGTGATATTCGAGTCAGTGATAGTCCGAGTACTATCACTGACGGTTTTGAACCGTCTGGGATATTGCCTATCACAGACAGTTTTGAGCTCAAAACCGTCTATGATAACTTATCTTCATAGACGGCTCTAAACTCAGAACCGTCTGTGATGTTGATAATTTTTTTTATGATTGCTTTGTTTTCTTGGCTAGCCTCAGGAATCATGCTAGCCATGCCCTTTGTACATTAGCATTTCAGATATATATACACACACAACCAGCACTTGCACATATACATTTCAGCATTTCAGATATATATATATACACACAACCAGCACTTGCACATATACATTTCAAGAATTTCAGTATATATATACATTTCAATAATCTGGGAAGAAATTTACAAATCTATGATAAGATAACATATTGCAAGATGCACTTAGAAAACAAGACATGAATCTCATCGCCAGGTATGTTGCTCTGAGTCCCCGACCGGTTCGTTTTGGCGCCTGAGTCATCAGCATCCCAAATCCTGAAACTTTCAACCCTAATTTGCTCAAAGTGTCCACTACATGAATTGTAGTACACAAACCTAGCATATGGAATTGTATTAGTTGCTAACATACAGGAGGAGGAGGAGAGGGAGAGGGAGGAGGGGCACCTGAGACGTCGGAGGTAGGGAGGTTGGGTTAGAGGTGGCCAGGAGGAGACGCTAGAGGTCGGGAGGAGTAGCCGGAGGAGGAGGCGCTAGAGGTAAGGAGAGCTAGGGCAAGTGAAGTGAAAAGTCGCAAAGTGTGAAAATGAGCGGGACGAAACCAGCCTTAAATTTTATAGAGCGTGGTTCAGATTGTAAACTATCAGAGACGGTTGTGAGCTCAAAATCGTCTGTGATAATCCACCACTATCACAGACGGTTCTGAGATCAGAACCTACTGTGATAGTGCTGGATTATCACAGACGATTTTGAGCTCAGAACTGTCTGTGATAATTACTATCATAGACGGTTTTGAGGTCAAAACAGTCTGTGATAGTGCTGGATTATCAACAATTCAATTCAGAAATTGCAAGACTGAAAAGTAGTCCCAAGCTACTCTATGTCGTTGTTGGCCTAAACTTGTTTGTGACCCAGTTCAAGCAACACGAAGCACACAACTCAGCAAAGGACTCAAAAGAGACAATCACCACTTTTGTTTTTTTTTTTTTTTTTTTTTTTGCGATCCGACCCAGGAATCACAAGCTTAAGGTCAGGACACAAGTATTACACAAATTTGAAGCAAGAAAAACTAAAACTAGACGCAAAAGATCGAGAAAAATGGTTGCCGAAACTTTGGAGGCTATTTTGAGGCCCTAAACGACGTTTTTTGGGGTTCGTTCGGCTGCGCGTACATGGCCGTGAGTTTGCTGTCGAAAGAGCACTGATTTTAGACTTATGGATTTTCAAAAATAGCTTTTTGTAAGCTTTCCAATGGGCCAAAGAACGCCCCGATTGGAGCCCGTATGCAAAAGTTATGGCTGTTTTACTGCAGGGTGGTCGAATTCCGCCATTGAATGGAAAAAACGTCGTTCGGTTCTGAGGTCAGAACCTACTGTAATAGTGCTGGATTATCACAGACGGTTTTGAGCTCGGAACCGTTTGTGATAATTAGAATATCACAGTAGGTTTTGACCTCACAGTCGGTTTTGACCTTAGAACCATATGTGATAACTTAACATTTTCTCCCGACAGGCCTTCATAGACGGTTTTGTTCATAACTGTCTGTGATGTGTCGTCCTAGATGTCTGTTTCTGTGGTAGTGGCATGAAAGTGGAATATCTTGCGGGTAAATTGGTACCTTTCTGCAGAGTTAACAACGTATTCGAATACTTCGAACTCCCGGGTTTATAGGAGTCTGCTGCGGTGGATTAAATCCATGGGGTGTGACACAAGTATGATTTCTAAATAAAATTTGATAAGTCAAGATTACCCAAATGACATGTGTTGTCATGATAAGGGGTGCTGCCGTGGGCTGTCGTGTGTCGACATGTCATGGTAGTACTATAAATAGTGATAACATGAATAGCGATGCTATGTTATGAAAAGTGCTGCCATGAGATGAGATATGAAGGAAAAGACTATTTTACAACCATCCACACTTCTTGACTAGCATAGATTTGTATCATCCCTACTATATGTATCTACTCTTACCTATGACTTGTTGAGTATATAAGTACTCACCCTTGCAACCTACAATCCAATAGATGGAGCATTCCATGATCAATATGAAGGCGTGGAGAACTTCTTGGGTCCAGAAGGAGAGCCAATTCCACCAGAGCCCTAATGTGTGTTGTTCTGTCGTCAACTTCTTGCTGTGGGAAGGTTCACCCATCATCCGCTGTGTAGTTGTTATTTTGGTGAACCATGTATGCCACGAAGGCATTGTAATCTCTTTATGTTATATTAAGGCCAACAGGCCACACTGCTTAAATATTTTGTAAGTTACTCTGCTGTGATATAAATATACTCCTGTGCTTGACTTATCCTGGAATGTCAATGGCATGCATGTATGGGATCGGCTGTAGCGAGCTGGGTCCCCATGGGAGTAGTCGTTGTCCCCAAAGCGGGGGCGCGACATATTCTGACGTAGCTGAGGCTGTAGAATGGAATAGAATGGTGGATAAGGGCAATCTACCTCCTCAACCTAGCCTGACAATCGAAAAGAAGGAAGATTTGAGCAAGAAGCCTGAATCCTTTGCAGGTAAGAAATCCAAGAAGCCCAAGAAGAATGGAGCGGCTCGGTTCTGTGAGGTCGCAGTCTTGGACAAGCAACCACAGGAGAAAAGTAAAAAAGTTCCATTCAAATTTAATAAACCTCCATTTGGTGGTCGCACTGGCAACCACGTGGAAAAACAAACTAACCCGCAGGGAAACAAGAAATGGTGTCCATTACACAACGCTGCTGGACACGACCTCAAGAATTGTCGCACCTGGTTGAAGTGCATGGAAGATTTCTATCAAGGTACTGCACCTATGCTGACTATATCAGAACAAGGACAATCCCGAGAGACCAAAGACGCAGATGGAGACGAGGTAATGCCATACTAGGTACCTAGTAATCATATTAACATTATTTTCTATAGGTCTTCATCTTATTAAACTAAGCATCAGTTTAAAGCTGTTTGCTAGGAGGTAAATAGTGTTGAAGCTCCCCTTGGAGAGCTTCAATTTCCCCGTTGGTTAGAGGCCTCCCTGACCTTTAGCCGGGAAGATTGCCCCAAAGGGTTGTTGCAACCACGACGACTTCCTTTGCTTTATTTCGTCTGGTCGATGGAGGAAGTTCTCTCGATGTACTATTCGCCAAAGCTCTTGACGCGATGCAGATACCTCGTTCCAAGATCAAACCAGTAGGTCATGCATTTTTGGGGATAATCCTTGGTTCCTCGATGATGCCCATCGGGCAGATAGTGTTACCTGTAACACTCGAGACCAGAGAATTTTTGAACAGAGTTAATTACTTTTGATGTAATTGATTTTGATTTAGCTTACAACGCTATCTTTGGCAGGCCCTCACCCGCCAAGTTCATGGCGGCAACACACTACGCTTATCAATGCGTCAAAATACCAGGACCAAAGGCATCATCACAGTCAGAGGCAGTCAAAATATGACTCTCACTTGTGATCACATTTCTTTGAAACTGGTCAACCAACTACCCCTACGGGATGTCAAATTGGAGACCAGCAAGCTTGAGGCGGTCAAGACAACTCCGCAACCAGACAAAAAGCCCAAACAAGTTCCTCTATTCCTAGATGACCCGTCTAAGACTATTCAGATTGGGTCAGCACTGGATGACAAATAGGAACTCGCGCTCATTACTTTCTTGTGAGCTAACATAGATGTGTTTGCATGGAAACCATCCGACATGCCCGGAGTCCCAAGGGAAGTGATTGAGCATAGGCTAGCAATTTGGACTGGACAGCGAACAATAAAGCAAAAGCTTCGATGCTTTGCTCCTGATCGACAAGAAGCCATTCGTTCGGAGTTAACTAAACTCCAGGAAGCTGGCTTCATTCGCAAGGTTAACCATTCTGAATGGCTTGTGAATCCGATCATGGTCCTTAAGTCCAATGGTAAGTGGCGCTTGTATGTTGATTACACCAGTCTTAACAATGCCTGCCTGAAGGATGACTTTCCCCTTGCCTCGATCAGTTGGTTGATTCAACAGTGGGTTGTGAACTGATGAACTTCTTGGATGCTTACTCAGGCTAACATCAAATTAGCATGACAGAAGTAGATGAAAAGAAAACTGTCTTCATCACACCCTTTGGCACCTACTGCTACATCAGAATGCCATTTGGGCTTAAGACCACTGGTTCCACGTACCAACGATTGATGCAGAAGACCTTTCTATCTCAATTAGGGTGTTGTTGACGATTGGAACCCGGGGGTCCCTCTGTTGATCTTATGTAAAGAAGAGTGTGAGAAAGAAGGAGCCAATCAGACAAGTTCTCAAGATGTTCAAAGTATCTATGAATCTAAGACACGGGAAAGAGTTATCCAGGTTCAGGCCCTCTTAGAAGAGTAACGACCTTACGTCCTGTGTATTTGACTATATGGAGAGAGGTTGTTACAAGGTGTATAAGCTAGCTAATCCTATCTTTGCTAAGCCTAATCTTCTTTCTATCGTTGATCGTCCATCCCCTGATCCTGCCCTTGAAGGTCTTCTTATACATGCCGAAGAGTTCATCGGTTATCCTCCTGAAGGCATGTCCTACGTTTACTCATAACCGCCATGAAGTGGTAGCTGTGAGGTCATGGGTGCATGGTGGTTGCCGTAGTTCATGGGTACGTGGCAGTTTGGCAGTCTTGACTCAGTCATCGTGGAACTGCTTTACCATCCTAACCTCCTTTGACGATTACCTTGTCAGGGACTTATGATTATTTCGAGATTAATCATAAGGATCATGGTGAGGTAATGATAAAGGATGATTGTGTACTGTTTCAACCATGGTAACGAGATCAGTCCTTGTATCTGCGAGAGAGGCTGATCGTAGGGAGGTATATCTGCGACCATACTGTTCTCAGATATAGCATAAGACATGGGTTTTGTGATAATAAGTGTCTTGAATTTGCGCGAAATAAGCATGATTTTTTAGCTATATCCAGAATGCCCTTGGATTACCCGATGTCCTTCCTTCTGGCCCTTGGCGACCATGGGGAGGACCTGCGGCCATGGCTATGGGCGACCATGGGAGGTCAAAAACAACTAACAATTCTCATCAGCTAGCACCCGAATTTGAAGTGACAAAGACCCACTTTAGTGGTGTGTCGCTTCGAATTCTTAACAGTACTTCATCGCTTCGAATTCCCACATCGCATCATGTTGGTGATAGCTTCGATACATCTCGGGGAATGAGCTGTAGGCACTAGGGAGGATCTCAAGGTTTTTACACTATGCCTTGGGCCGAGAACTCAAAGCGTCGCATGGGTAAGTCTATAGATAGCCATTCCTTTGCTGTGGAATTTCTAACTTCTTCACAAATCTCTCTAAGTCTCAAGCCTTTCATCTCCCTAACCTTCTGTGCTTATGGCATCCCCGAACCAAGACCGATTCGGTGAGGAAGTTAGAAACGGAGGATGAGGAAGCTCTAGGCCCAACTGCGACTACTTCGACCTTGTCTTCCCCGGTAAGAACTCTCAATCTTCTGGGCTTACCCTCATAGTGTCATTCCCTAGTTAGCAGATTTTTACATTGGAGTAAGTTGCTGATTTTGAATAGGGAGGCGGAGCACTGGAAGAGCTGGGCAGGGTGAAGGCTGAGCTGAGAGCCCTCCAGGAGGAGCACAAGCACCTTGAGGAGAAGTACACTCGGCGGGAGTTTGACCTAGATGACTTCTTCAAGCGCGTTGAGCGTTTGAAGGCAAGTTTTGACCGGGCTAGGGAGACCGTGAGGATGGCTCAACAAAAGGTGCAGCTTGTTCGCGAGGAGAAGCATGCCGCGGATATAACCATCGCCGGCTACAGTCTCACTGTGAAGGATACCCTCGCAAAACTGAGGGAGGTCGCGGGCCTTGTTGAGGTATACGTAGTTGATCCTAAGAAGGGCAACTTGTCGTTGGAGGAGTCCTGCATCTTGGTTGCAAGTCAGGCTGACATTATTTTAGATGCAGCCAGGGCTAAGGCCAATCCTTAACATGGCCCTTTGTATATTTACTTTTTATTTTTGCAAATAATGAAAAAATATTAATGAAAAATTTGCTTTTCTCATGCCAATTTTTTGATTTTTGCTGATGAATTATGTCCAGCACACTCTTGGACCGCTGTCTTATCTCTTTCCTCGGCTTTTGGCGACCATGGAAAGGTATGCGCACTGCATGTGATCACGGAATGACTATCGCGATCATGGAACGATTATCATAGGGCGGTCATGCGCGATCATGAGTGGCAATCTGTGTCTGCTGGCCCCCGAAGTCGAAGTGAAAAAGCTTTCTTTTGACTGAAAAAGACGTTTTCGTGCTGACAAAGGCTTTTCAGTTTCTGAAAAGGCATCTTTTCGGCTCGACTTCCCGTTGAACGTTCATGGGATTGTGAGTGCGCATGTCAAGTTTGTTTTTATGTGCATTTAATGCAAAAGACACCTTTTCTTGAGTCCAATATTCACACAGAATTCGCATAAGAAACTCTAAAAACCCTCTTTGGTTTTCCTGCGTGTTCCATCAGCCACCATCCTCAACAGACTCTCATCCTTGTCTTGCCGTGAATCAATGGTGTCGTGGAGCCAATCGCTACGCCGCAACATCGAGAGCTTGATGGCTCTATAGGAGGAAATGCTTCCTTTGAGAGCGCTAATCTCGTGGCGTCCAGCCGGAGAGGAAGAAACTCCAGTGGTGAAGGAGGACAAACTGGTGGTGTTTGAGGATTTCTTGCTGTGTGGATTCCGGCTTCTTGGGCGTGATTTTCTGCTGGCCATCTTAAGACACTTTGGCCTGGAATTGGTAAATCTTCATCCCCATTCTGTGTTAATTTTGTCCGTCTTTCAACATTTGTGCGAGGCATATGTGATAGTTTTGCCCAGTGTTCCTCTATTCCATCGATTTTATTTCTTGGCTTGGTTGAAAAGCCCCAATGCTGCTAGGTGTGTTTACTTCCGCTTGAGGGAGAAAAAAGACTACCCCTTGCTTCCTCTTCGTGACTCCGTGCATGGATGGAGCCAACGATGG
Source organism: Pharus latifolius (assembly GCA_019359835.1). Taxonomy (NCBI): domain Eukaryota; kingdom Viridiplantae; phylum Streptophyta; class Magnoliopsida; order Poales; family Poaceae; genus Pharus; species Pharus latifolius. Next base: position 33,941,500 of record CM033321.1, on the reverse strand, counting down.
TTTTACTACGTGACTCCTAGAGAGAGCCATCTCTGGTTTGAAAGCCAACAACCAGATAGGAGCAATGAAAAAGAATTTGCTTTGGAGTTCAATGAGGAGTTGCAGAAGTGGGCCCAGGTGATTCTCCACCTAGTGCGAGAGGGCTTGACGGCCCGGGATGTGATTCGGGACTTCATGAAGAACCAAATCAGTCCTTGAAGAAAAGAGGGCACCCAGCCTGGGAGGTGCGCTCAATAGAAGATGACACCTTATATTATAATAAAGGTACTCGTTCTTTCATGAATATCTTGCTAATTTGTAAGGTATTGTGTGAGCAAGCTGTGTGATTGTCACAGGTTTGCCGTCAACCGAGGTCGAGAGGACGACAAATGCTCTCATAAGACTACACCGCGCGACCTTAGAAGGAGATTTGGGCAAGCCAAGTCCTCAGAGTATGGTCAGCGAGGGTGACGAGCTGGTCCAAGAGCATCGAATAGTAAGTTCTATTTGGTAAACTTTGCTCATGCTAATGTGTGGACAACAAGAGTCAAAGAAGATTCTTTTGACTTATGTAGCTGCTCGAGGGCCGAATGGTGGGGACAAAGAGGCCCATGGATGATGAAGGTCCTTCTATTGGTTCCTTAAAGAGGATGAAGAGGACCCCAAAGTCCAAAGAACTGTCCCATAAAAAACCAAAAAGCCTAAGGCGCCAGCCCCCAGCAAGGCCAAAGTTTTGAGGACTTCCGGGGCGGCTTCATCCAAGGCAACTGTGACTAGTTCGAAGGCGGCCGCGGTAAACGTTTCTACCTCTTATACCACAATAAGCACGATGGGGAATTATGTCTTGCTTGTATAGGGGGAAGGAAGCGAGGAGGAGGAGGAAGATGAAATTCCCCTAATCCTTCGAAGGAGAAGGTTGGTAGAGCCTCTGAAGAAACCCACATCCAAGGTGCTGTCCTCGCTACTATCTCCCCAAAGCAGGGGGTCAAATTCCCAAAATCTGTTGGGACTCAGTATCAGGTAAATAATTTTTTCTCTAGCTAGGTCATATTGCTTAGTTAGGAACAACTTTATCAATTATGAATTGAATGCACGAGACTCCCTCGCTCGTGGCCGTAGTTGTTCCAGCGAGTGAATTGTAGCCTGCCATGGTCGAGGGGGAAGAGACTAAGCCAGCTCATCAAGCTGCATCAGCCTCTTCGATGGAGATCCGCTAGATGATCCAAGATCATCACCACCTCGCTTTCTTGAAGCAGTTAGATGCTCAAGCAACTGCAAAATCTTGATTGTCTTAGGAAAAGATGTTCGTATATCTCCATGGTTGTGGGAAATCATGGAAGAGAAATCAAGGAATAAGTCCAAGATATTTTGGACATAACTCAATCTATTTAACTAAAATAGATATATAAGCCCCTCATGGGTGATTTTTGCTTATGGTGGCTGAGGACTTTCGTGGTCACAATCGCACACCATTAAACTACCTGTGACCGCTATAAATGTGGAGATGCCTGTCCGCAGTTATATGGTCGCAGAGATATCAGAATTCTTAATCTGGAGTCGCAGTCTATGCGCGACCTCGGAACAAAAGAAGGCTTAACACTGGAGATATAGTCGAGAGTTGCTTACCATAAGTTAAGAGTTGCGCAGTTATCTTATAACCGCACCTTAGTCATTACTCCCAGTGTAATACTCTATTTATTGATAAAATAAGGATAATTATGCTGTGTGGTTATCCTTAAACTGTTAATAAATATGAATGGATGTGTGGTTATTTATAAACTGCACATTTCAAATTGGCGAATAGCAATTGCTTACAACCGTGGTGTAGTTATCGCCGAAGCATCTCTTTGATCAAGCAACTGGCATCTCTTCGTCAATGATAAAAGGAGAGCCCGATGAACAAAGAGGGGGGATCGAGAGCTAGAGAGATCTAGAGAGAGAGATCGGAGGATCTGATCCATGAAGTCTAAGACAATACTAGAGGATTAGACTTGTCAATATACACTTTGTAATTCCATTATTCAAGGGGCGCCCGAACCTATATAAACACAGCGTATTCATATGCCCATATTTACAATGATTTTTCTTTGGTGATTGATAGAAAATAGCTCCCTACTAAACAAATAAATTTTGTGTAAGTTCGACTTGGGATCTTCTTCCAATCGTCGATAGCTGGCACCATCCGTGGGGGTCTTACAAGGTATTTTCTTCTTCACCGAAGTAATTTGTATTTATGGATCCATTACCCTGTGCATACGACTCCGAGAATGACTTCGACCTCACCGACTATGTCGATGTCCTGGATGAAAATGACATTTCCATGGAAGAGACTGATGTCGCTTTCGGGCCTTGCATAGAGGAAGATTCTTCTCCAGTTTTGGTTACGACCATCGACCAAGATCCTGGGAAAGCAAATCATTCTCTTTCGGAGAATCTTATTGCACCCGAAGGTGAATATGTGTCTCTACACAATGGAGGCAATGAGGATCTCGATGCATCCATGTCAAATATGGATGATCTTGACAATCACCATTTGTCTTTTCTGGGAGATTCCCCTCCAGATAATTTAAATTCCCTCTTTGATTTCGAGTGCAACTCGGATAAAGAGATGTTCTCCACGTCTGTGGTCTCAGATCCACGGGAAGTTGCTGTACTTTCTGAGGAAACTCCCGAGCAACGGCTTGCTAGGGAGGAAAGAGACTGCAAACTGTTGGAAGATGAAGCTCGCATACGTTGAGAGCATGAAGTTCGCGAAACAACAGAGGAAACTTTGCATCTTGCGCAACTTCACCAAGACACTGTGAACTTCGGCCTGGCACGTCTCGCCAATGACAACCTATTGGTCGTAGGCGCGACCAATCACCCTTCACAGATCTAGAGTGTTCTCCGACAGGTGAGGCGATGATGGCAAAAAATCCTTTGGCTCCAAAAAGAAGCACGGAGGAGCGTATCCGTGTGATCGTGCAAACACTCCGAAATCCTCCTGCCAGTTTTACTAATGATGATGGGGCCGTTTTTGCAAGAGTTCTCGTGGATGCCATAGGTGGGATTGTAATAGAAACAAGCAACTGCGAAATCCTGCAACTTCAGGAAGGCACAAGCAGCTTGGTTCTCTTCCCATGGTCTCTTACGACCTCTGGAAGGCATAGACTTAAATCTCTTTTCGCGGTCTCCTACGATCACTGAAAGGCACATATAAATGACTCGAATCTCCCCCCGTGATCTCCTGTGATCACAAAGAGGTATAAACGAAGGACTTGGTAAAAATCCTTGTCACTCTTCACGAGGAAACCAACTCCTTACCATATTAGTGAATTAAGACAAATATTGAGCCTAGAAGTACCTTTGAGTCAAGAAAGGAAGGTTTGGTCGAGACTTACATTTCCGACCATGGTCTAAGGGTGATGCGGTTATACTATACCATAACCGCTTTTTGACCGATACGTTCAGTTGTTCTTAGGATAATATAAGTCTCTTCACTAACAAGATAACTGCCCAGAAGGATGAACGTGCGGTTATCCATAACCGTCATGATTTAACTAGTGGACAGCAACTGCTTCAAACCATTGTATAGCAACCACCTAGCATCCCTTCGATGAAGCAACTGACATCTTTTCAACAAGTATAAAAGAAGGGTAAGGGCTTATGTAAAGGGATAGGAGATATGATCAGATAGATATAGGAACACGAGGAGAAAAATCAATAGAGAGTTAAACAATATAGAGATTGTTAAACTCTGTACCCTCTGTAATCCACCATTCAGATAGTGACAACCAAACAGTAGTAGGGCTATTACTCAGACTACGAGGGCCTGAACCTGTATAAACATTGTGTCTCTAGTTCCATTCTTATGGTGATATTCTTGGTGATTGATTGATACTGTCCCCCTTCTAAAAAATTAAATCTATGTAAGTTCGGCTTGGGATTTTGTCTCATTCGTCGACAGATGATGTGTTTAAAACCCTTTCAAAGGCATATGCATCTCCAAATGAAGAAACTGGAAAGAAGCAATCCATAGCAAGATGGATTAATTCCATCATTGCTCATTGTACATGGGAGATCACTGACTGTCCAGTTAATTGCAAACCAGTTGGATGTAAGTGGGTCTTCAAGAAGAAGCTCAGGCTTGATGGTACTATTGAAAAGTACAAAGCAAACCTAGTGGCTATAGAGCTAGACAGAAAGATCAAAGCTCACGAGACATTCGGAATCGGCTCGATTTGGGATCGACTAAAGCAATGAACGAGCCGAGCTCGAGCCTGAGGTGGAGCTCAAGTCAAAACTTGAGCTGAGCCTGACTCTTCCCAAGCTCGCTCAAGTTCGACTCATTAAAACTCGAATTTTCTATTTGCAATATACATTTTCTAACCGAGCCCATTCAAGCTCAAGCTAAACCCACTCAAGCCTCACAAGAAATGCAAATTTGAATTGCATTCATTTGTTGTCGAGTCTTGTCGAGCCGAACTTAAAGCTCAATTGAGCTTACTTCAAGCCAAGTCCGATCCTGACTTTGAGCTCGTGAATATTTCGAGTTGAGATCGAGCTGAGCCTAGAACAGTATCGAGCCCAAGCCGAGCCAGCCTGGGCTCACTCAAGCTCACCTTGTTTCCATCTCTATGTGGCTAAGGGTTATACCCAAAAAGTAGGCGAAGATTTCTTTGACACTTATTCACCTGTTACTAGGATGACCACTATTCGTGTGTTATTACCACTTGCTGCTTCCTATAAATTTCATCTTTATCAAATGAATGTTAAGAAAGCTTTTTTTAATGAAGATATGGATGAAGACATTTAGGAAAATTTTTATGAATAACCCATTAAAAAAATAATTTCAAAACTAACCCAAAATTTTTAAAATTTTAATAAATAACCTTCAGTCGATGAACCCAATTCGCAACTAAACTTCAGTCACGAACTGGGCCAACGACTGAATCTGCAAACCAGTTAAGGATTGAATTATTTTCTGGACCCAAACATTGTGCGTTTTCAGTCCTGAATTGAGACAGCGACTGAACCCGCAAACCCATTAAGGGTTGAATTTTTTTCTCCTTTTTCTTATTTAGTCCTTAACGGGTTTGCGGGCTCAGTTCTAGCCCAGTTCGCGACTGAAAACCCACAATGTTTGGGTCCAGAAAATAATTCAATCCTTAACAGGTTTGCGGGTTCAATTACTGACCCAGTTCGTGACTGAAATTCAGTCAATTCGGTCCAGCGACTTAAAGTTATTTTTGAAATTTTTAAAAGTTTTGGGTTAGTTTTGAAATTCTTTTTTTAATGAGTTATTCATAAAAATAATTCATAAATTTATATAAAGCAGCCTGATGGTTTTGTGGCACTTGGACAGGAGAATAAGGTTTGTTGACTAGTTAAATCCTTATATGGCCTCAAGAAAGCGCCTAAGCAACAGCAGATAATGTTAAACATTTGTGAGCTCCGTTGTCAATGAAGCTAATACATATGTGTACTATCCATTCTGAGGGATAACGAGTAATTTTGAGCTTGTATGCTGATGACATACTCTTATTAGGGACCAATATCAACACGATAAATGATGTTAAGTCATTCCTATCCCAAAGTTTTGATATGAAGGGTCTGGGAGAAACTAATGTTATCCTTAACATCAAATTGTCCGAGGGTGAGGATGGGACTACTCTTTCGCAATCCCATTATGCAAAGAAAATCCTGAGTCCTCGAAGGATCAGTTGAGATATTCTCAGAGCATTGGTTCTCTCATGTATTTGACTAGTGCTATCAGAGCTAACATCTCATATGCTATAACCAAGCTAAGCCAGTTTACTTCTAATCTAGGAGATGATCATTGGAAAGAACTTGATCATGTTATGCGTTACTTGAGAGGCACCATGACTTATGGTATACACTATACTGGGTACCCTGATATACCTGAAGGATATAGTGATTCTAACTAAATCTCTGACTATGATGAGATCAAGGTTACGAGTAGATATGTGTTCATGCTAGGTGGTGCTGCAGTTTGATGGTAGTCTTCTAAATATACTATTTTGACAAGGTCAACCATGGAAGCATAACTTGTAGCACTTAACACAGCCATTGTTGAGGTAGAGTGGTTACCTAAACTCTTGATGGATTTGCCAATGGTTGATAAACTAAGTCCGGCTATTCTTCTGTACTGTGACAACCAAGTTATTCTTTTCAAGGTTAAAAGTACAAAGGATAACATGAAGTCATCAAGACATGTGAAACGGTGCTTAAAATCTATCCGAAGTTTGATAAGCTCCAGAGTAATCACCATAGATTATATTAATACTACGAGAAATCTGGCGGATCCCTTTACAGAGTATGCAGTGCAATGTGATTTGCAATGCATCAAGAGACATGAGTTTGAGACCTATTTGAGTTATTTCATAGTGGTAACCCATCCTATGTGATTGGAGATCCGTGAAGCAGGTAATGGAAAAAAACAAAATATTGAAATAGCTGGAGAGTACATTAACAATGTAACCATGTCCATTAGAGATGCAGTACTCTCATACTGTATGAAAGGATGACCTAAGTTTTAATGTGTTCTATGGTCCATTAAGGGGCAAGATATTAGCTTACAGGGTAATCTTGGAAGAACACACCTACATGAGTTCGACTGTTTGGTCGCAGTCCATGAGAATTAGGTATTCTCCAGGAAACTCATGAGTAAACACAAGAGCATGACCGTTAATGCTCCACCCAAGGTGCAGTATACTAGCAACTTAATACTTGCTAAGGCTTCAAGTGAAATTTGTCCACAGAAAACTATCAATTCAACGAAAAGCCTTTTCAGTAGTTGTGAGGAATGGATCTTGTAATACTAGGTGGAAGTTCAACCCATTTGGGCCTCCACCGAAAGACTAGTATATTAACAACATAGTGATGCAGTGGATTTGTCTTTAAAAATGTCAAATACTAACGACTTAAAATTTTGGGGGGAAATATTGGAGTTAAAACCCACAACCTTTAAGCCCCTTTAATTTTAAGCACATTAGGTGACATGGTTGGGACTTTAGTCCTATATTACCAACTCTAGAGATCCTTTGATAACTTAAAAAGGGGAGTTAAAAGAGTCATGTGAAGAGTGATTGTATGTGATGGAAAAAGGCTATCAAGAAAATCACACACATGCACGCACACACATTTTCGCATGTGTTGTCACATGTGACTTATGACACGTCACAATAGATCATCTGCAAGTAATTATACGCCTTTTTGCCACGTAGATGCCATGTCATTGCTGACTAGATAAAAGTGATTCCTCATCCCGTTTGAATTCGAGATGATTTTGAGACAGTTCCACACAATGTGCAGAACATGCGTGCAGTTGCCACAAAAACAGGGATGACGGGTGCACGTTGCCAATATTTCTAGGGCAGTTCCCGCAACAAGTCTTTCCAAATTCGTTTTTTGAAGGACAGGGAGACGTCCTCAAAATTCATATTGATGAAGACTTGACTCCTTCCTCTTTTTGTTCAATTCCTTCAGATTCACTGCACTCAGTGTTTTGTGCTGCTTCTCTGCCACATCGATCCTAATCACAGCATGCACTTATTAGGGTGAACAATGTCTCTGAAATCATTGTTGAATCATATCCTAAGGTGAATAGATTTTTGGGCAACGCTTCTTAAGTACGATTGCTCGAGGTGACCTATGTGCCTTATACACAGCGTGCAATCTGCATCATCTTCACCTGTTGTAGCGGCAAGTATAGCTATCTTCCTAACGACTACTGTCTTCGGCAAGAAGATCCATGAGTCCATTCTGTCATATCTACTTTGTAGTTCATCATGGCTTTACTAGAAATTTTAGATCTGTTGTTCATGCTATTGATTTATAATCTTGCAGTACCAAATACCAATTAATGTACTACTTACTAAATTTCAATTTGCAATAATTCTTGGATTTAAAGTTTTACAGAAAATGCCTAAATTTCTAATGATGTAACTTAAAACTTAACTACCAGAGGGGAGATCAATTCCCATTGTTAACAAACAACCAACACAATTGCAATACGGAACTTAAAACACATAATCTGATAGTGTTGAAATTTGAACTCTACTCTTCACCAGAACAATCGAGTGATTTAACGTTGTGGCCCAACAAGATAAAGATTGCGAGAAGAGGTTAATGTTCTTGTGCTCTGTCTTAACTCTTAATTAGTAGCCCCTGGTTCCATGCATGACCTCAGCTCAGCTGTTCAGCTTGTGTTTAGCCTCTTTTGGAGCTACACTACTGCTTCTAAATGTTCTTAGAAAAATGGAAGCTGAATCACACAGTGTGTTGTTTTTTTAGAACAGGGAGAATTGGATTAAACATGTAATTGAAGACTTACACTATAAAAAGTGATGGCATCAATTTCCACTAAGAACAAATAACTCATACACTTACAATATGGGACTTGAACGTGTAATCTACAACCAAGTGAGTTATCAATTGGAAAAGCTGTGGCACGAGCACATAAAGATTGCAAGGTTCAATCTACTTGTGCAATTTCTTAATTAGTAGTAGTTGGTCCCACGTATGACCTCAATTCAGCTTGTCTCTAGCTTCTTTCAAAGCAATCCGCTAGTCCTGTATGTGCTTATCATAAAGAGTGCATTACAAGGGAGATCCTTAGCTCGTTCAGTAATGTCACTTAGGCCGTTAAGTGTAAAATTTAGTCTGGCATATCCTTAACTTGTTTATTGTATCATTTAGATCCATTTAGATTACCTATCATTTAAATGATGTTAAAATTAATCTAATAGGCAAGGTTGTCAGGATTGTGATACAGATCATAAGACAATCCAATGAGAGTGGATAACACAAATCGTAGTATGGATCGGAATTTGCTAGTATTGCAGCTGGATCGTGATCCAACTCATAGGATTGGTAGGATCGAGACAACTGTGATTTTATCCAATCCCGGCTCAAGACAAAAACCAACCATTTGATCTAATCCAACGGCACAAAATCACTATTGGCTGGTGCCTTTGCATTAGAAACCTGAGGGGGGGGTGGCTCGAAGCCTCAAAGGCGATTCCCTTCACCACCGGCAGTTGTCATCACACCGCCATCTCCACCACCGGTGTGCGCTATCGCTATCTCCATCTTCTCGGGCACTTAGATCTGACTGCACACATTGAGGCGCTGGATTTGGAAGGGTGGTTTGAGCAAGAGGAGCACTACATCCCGGTGTCACACAACTTCACCGGAGCTAGTGCAAGTGACCAAGGGTGGTTGGCCGACAGCAGTAGACTTCGTTGCAACCTTGTCTTCTGTAGTGCCACCATGTCCTAGACAAGGTTCACATCTCTAAATCCCACAACCATCACTAATCACTACAGCAACTTCACTGCAGCTTAATAAGAAATATCTGCTCAATTGATCAATTCTTTTCATTGCACAAGTAGTTTGGAACTTGGACAGCTTGTCATAGGAAACTCTGAATCATATGCATTTCTATTCATTTAGGAATTGGGAGCAAAAGGAAAAATGTCAACGCTAGGCAACACAGGCAAGAGTAAAAAAAAAAAAATGCACCTGAAAATAGATCTGATCCTAATTGGAAACATGGTTATCATATTGATAACTCAAAGAAACTTGTGAAGTGTAAATGGTGCAAAGTAACGAGAGGTGGCGCAGTATCTAGAACAAACATCATCCAGCAGGCACTAAGATAAATGTGGAACCTTGTACTAAAGTACCAGATGATGTCTGACAAAAGTTTCTAAAGATTCTTAAAGATCAGGTTGAAGAAATTGATGCAAAATGGAGGAAGATGTACGCACAAGCTGAAACTTGCTCGTGAAAAGAATCCAGCCAACCAGTCAACAAAGGTGCACATGGATCTATTTTGTGACAAAGCACAACCAAGAAACCATGAATCAATATTATAAGAAGCAATCGAGGGAAGAGGTTTGTGCACAAATTTGTCGTTTTTTCTACACTAGTGCAATATCCTTCAATGTATAAAGAATCCAGAGTTGATAAGTATGGTTCAGTTGATTGGGAAGTATGGCATTGGACTGAAGCCTCCATCTTTTAATGAGGTGAGTTAAATTTCTCAAGCTTGTGG